>OZ035880.1:135541604-136799104 GCA_964034835.1 Muscina levida
TGTGTTCATATTTAGCTGACTCTTCGTTTAGGATGAGTGGTTATTTAATATCGGTTATTCGGTTATTCACATAACCGAGTATTTTTTGCGTGAACATTACAATAAATATGTATTAATTTTTATATTTAGTCATTTTATACGACAAAATTTTGTATTAAAACGTTTAAATGTTAAAACGTGTTTAGAGTAAATCAGATACGATCAGTTTCAGTTCTAGCCGTGCGCAATTATACATTTTTACAGACATTTTTATTGTAAAAACTCCCTAAAGCTCCTTCGACAGAATCGAAAGCACTAAACTTAAACTTTTCATGCCCAAACTGAAAATCGGCCAGACTTAGGTTTTTGGAGCCAGTCTACAACTTTTACTTTTGTAACTCAGAAAAAACCAAAATAAGTTTAGAAATTCAACTCGAAGTTTAAAAGAGAAACAATTTTTGTATTCTCTTTTCTTTGCCCTTGTTTTAAGCTCTACCAACGCAACTAAAGGATTGGATGCAATTTGTAATATCCTAGCGAGAAAATCCAGCGCCTAGAAGGTCTACTAACAGGTCTGGAAAGACCGTCGGAAGGTATGCCAATCCCATTGCGGCTTCTTTTATTGCATCAAAATTTTAAGGGACTTGGGGAGATAGCTAGTACATGTTGTAGATCTGGTCAAATACAATATGAATCTGTATACCAAAGTTCCCTTCTTCTTCTTTAATGGCAGCAACAACATAAATGTATCTATCAGTGGCTGCACGTAGAAAAGTATTCCAAGCGCTTTGGTCTTTTGCTCTCCGTAGGTAGTTCGTCACATCCAGCTTAGATAACAGCCCCCTCCTGCGCCGCCCATCGAGTTTATTGCCGAAGACTTTTCGAGCCGGAGCGTTTTCGTCCATTCGTACAACGTGTCCAAGCCAGCGCATTCGGTCTATTTGAACGCGCTTGACTACGTCGATGTCGTTGTACAGCTCATGATTAATTCGACGACGGTAGTCGCCGTTAACGATGATCTGTCCAAATATAGGGACACATAGTACTGAGGTGGCATCCGCTGGCCGAAGAATTGCTGCTTCGGGTCAATCCGGTACATAGAACCGGCTGCCGTGGGATTGCCGGCAGTACGTCGAACGTCTGTCCAGCCTGCAACCAAGGACCACACGACACGCTACACCTCTTCAACTGCCCAGCCAATCCAACTCTACTTGTTCCTAGGTCTCTTTGGAACCACCCAGTGGAAGTAGCTACCTTCCTTGGCCTGGATACAAGTACAGCAGAAAACCACACACAAGGCGTATCCAATGACACAGGATAAACAAACAGACACATATGCTGCTACAACAACAACAACAACATCTGTCCAAATATTTTGCATAGTATAGATTGATCCGACTAGATTGATCCGCTTGCGTAATTATCAAGGATTCTGCGCTGTAGAGTAAGACAGGCAGGATCAGTGTCTGGTAGAGTTGGATCTTCGTTCGTCGAGAGAGGGCTTTATCGTTAAAACGAACGGTTTGCGATCAATAATCGTCTCTTGATTTCTAGGCTGACATTATTATTCATGTTTATGACGGAGCCGAGGTAGACAAAATCGTCTACCACTTCAAAGTAACAGTTGCTAACATTCACGCAGCGTCCCAAACGAGTAAACTCTTTGTTTGTTGAAACAAATAACTTAGTTTTGTCCTCATTATGCACCAGACAAATTGTAGCCGACTGCTTCACAATGCTCGAAAAATCCGCAGTTACATCCCGCAGTCCTAGGCCAATGATATCTACATCATCGGCATACTCAAGCAGCATGTGGCTTTTGTTTAAGATGGTGCCAGTCGTGTTTACTGCTGCCTTCCGCATGATCATCTCCATTATGATATTAAAGAGATCGCATGACAGACTTTCGCCTTGTCTAAAGCCTCGCTTGGTAGAAAATGGCTCCATCAGATTTTTGCCAATTTTCACTGAAGACTTCGTGTCAGTCAGTGTCATCCGGCAAAGGCGAATTAGCTTCGCGGCGATATCAAACTCAGCCATAGCATCCAACAATTTCTGTCGTATAGGACTGTCGAATGCAGGTTTGTAGTCGATGAATAGATGATAGGTTTCGATCTGCATTTCTTTGGTGTTCAACAGGATTTGTCTTAGTGTGAATATCTGGTCGGTCGTGGATTTATCATGTCTAAAGCCACAGTGATAAGGTCCAGTCAGGTTCGCCAGAATGGGCTTAGTTTTTCACATAACACACTAGACAGGACCTTGTATGAGATGGGTTAAAGGTTAATCCCTCGATTGTTGGTACACACACTTGAATCGCATTTCTTAAGCACGGGAAATAGGACACTTAGATTCTAACCATAGGACATGCGCTCCTTGAGCCAAATCGTGTTTATGAGCTGGTGCATGCAAGTAACCAGCTCGTCGCCGCCGGCTTTAAAAAGCTCTGCCGGCAGTCCATAGGCTCCCGCAGCTTTATTATTTTTAAGCCTTGCGATCGCCGTGCTGATTTCGTTTTGGCTCGGTGGTGGACAATCTACTCCGTCGTCTATGATTGGTGTGATTTCGTCATTTATGCTGCCTTCCGGAACGATGCTTGCAGCTCCGTGACCAGATTTTGGTCTCTGTCCTTACAGGTGGGGATACCTGTTCCAAAACCTTTGCTTTTAACTCCTTGGTAGAACTTTCGGGCCTCACGTCTATCCCTGTAGTTTTCGCCTGAACAGGCGTTTCATCTCCCTCATTTTCTCATTATAACGCTACGTCACCGCACGCGTTGCCATTGGCTGCAGTTTTGCCTTGTAAGCAGCATACGGTCGTTGCAGCAGTGGTCATAGAATTCGCAATATGCTGCCACTGTGTGTCAGGAACATCAGAACTAGGGGGGTTTGTTTGGAGTAATTGAGAGAGTTGATTGGAGTAGGCATTGGCTATCTCGGCTTCCTTTGCGTTTGATTACGAGTGTTTTTAGCACTACTTAATCTTGTGCGTACCTTGGCTGCAACTAGGTAGTGATCCGAGTCAATATTTGCACCGCGCATCACATGCACGTCCATAACGCTTGAGACATGCCTTCCATCAATTACCACATGATCAATCTGATTTCTTGTATTTTGATCGGGAGATATCCAGGTTGCCTTGTGGATATCTTTATGCGGGAATCTGGTTCCACTCACAACGATGTTTCTTGCCGACGCGAAACTAACCAGTGTGAATCCGTTATCGGAGGTGTTGTTGTGTAGACTGAATTTTCCGACTGCTGAAGCAAGAGCATCTCCCATTCCTATTTTAGCAATAAAATCTCCCAGAATAATTTTAGTGTCATGTGCAGACGGTATAATATTCTGTCACCTACTTCCTCAGACGCCTCGGTGGTTTCATGCCCGTTAGGCAACTCAACATTTCGCCTTCTCACATTTGCTACCCGGGGAATACATGATATCTTGCTTTTACAAAACGGAAGTCATTTTGAAAAGTCCGAACGCTATTAAAAATTTAAATTTGTCTTAACAGTTAAGATTAGTAAAAAAAAAAATTAATTTCAATTTATTACACCAATAAATTGCTCTTCGATAATATATACCTTTCCCAAATACTATATAATCTTGGATGGTATAAACATTCGTAAAATAAGCTTAAGAATGAAACGCCCGATACGCTGGGATTTACCCATATACATATAATTTTTTTGTAGTTTCACCGAATTCAGTCTAATTTTGCGCAAGGTATAAGCTTATAAAAAACCTGATTTAGGAAGGAATGTGGACAATTCAAAATTATATATTTTTGCGAAAATAATATTTCTCCTATAAATAAAATAATAGATAAGTAATTTAATTTAAAAAATTTTTGATAAAAAATAAACGTTAAAAAAACCTATAACACGAACAAATTTCGGAACAAATTAGATTTAATAAGATGATAATAATATAATTAGTTTTCCATTGATTAAACTAATTGTAATTTGTTTTTCAATTCTGACGCGATCTATATACGTATCAAATTTTCCTCATACGCCTTTGACATGCATAGCAATTTGAGGTCTTTGGCCAAATTGTTGTAGAACTTCTCAATAGTACCAGTACATGATAGATAATTACCAGCCATTTTTATATTGTATTTTTATATTTAGCAATAATATCAAATATCTTCTCTTTTCGAACTTCTTAAAATATAATCTTTTGCATGAGTATTTGTTTGCCAAACTATGGATGGGATTATCTGATTACCAAGGACTTTCCATCACCGACATGCGCACAATGTTGCCACACTAGTCTGCCCTGGGAAATGCTCCTCCCCACTACTAAAGGGATATTATAACTGTATGTCTGTGTGCATGTCCTTTCCCCGTTTTCGTCTCATTTATATTTCATCATTTCGAATAATTGTAGCTAAACGTCAAACGTAAGAGGTCAGCAAACTCCTTGAAAAATCTATAAGTGAATAAGAGAGAAAAACGGTTTTTTCGCTAACAAATTGTGCGTAAAAAACACCCAAAAATTGGAATTGCGAATCTTTTCTTTAGCCCCAAAGAAGTTTTCCAGCTAAAAAGAAGTCATGTCGCCCAACCCACACTCACCTTTGCCACCAGCTATGTCATCTGGTGACTTTGGCAATCCCTTGCGTAAATTCAAGCTGGTATTCCTGGGGGAGCAGAGTGTTGGCAAAACGTCACTGATTACACGATTCATGTACGATAGCTTCGACAACACCTACCAGGCCACCATTGGCATTGATTTTCTTTCCAAGACCATGTACTTGGAGGACCGCACGGTGCGCTTGCAGCTGTGGGATACCGCAGGTCAGGAACGTTTTCGCTCGTTGATTCCCTCCTATATACGTGACTCGACAGTGGCTGTGGTTGTCTATGATATCACCAATACAAATTCCTTCTATCAAACCTCAAAGTGGATCGACGATGTACGCACTGAGAGGGGCAGTGATGTCATTATCATGCTGGTGGGCAACAAGACCGATTTGGCCGACAAACGTCTGGTCTCCACCGAGGAGGGCGAGCGCAAGGCCAAGGAGTTGAATGTTATGTTCATCGAGACGAGTGCCAAGTCGGGCTACAACGTCAAGTTGCTGTTTAGACGTGTGGCAGCCGCCTTGCCGGGCATGGACTCGGCCGCCGACAACAAGCCCTCTGAGGCTATGCAGGATATACAACTGGGACAACAGAATGAGCAAAAGGATCCCGAAGGGGGCTGTGCCTGTTAAACTCGCATTAGTAGTCTAAGTCAACTAATTATGTGTTGTTCTTAATATAATTATTATGATTTTTTTTGAATATTTGCTGTGATGGGGAAACGGAAATGCAAAAAGGTAGAGGTGGCCGCCCAATGGCCTCGCATCTAACGATATAGGTGAGAATTTCCGGTTTCCTTTGGATTAACGTATAATTATTTAACATTTTTGGCACACTGCTTAACTTAAAACAATTAATTGATATACCTATACTGACAGCGGCAGGTGGAATTATACAAGTCAACAAACAATTCGCAAATATTGATCTTACATACAGAAATTACTCTTGCAACAACAACAACAATATGAAAGTAACAAAATAATTAATTATTAACGTAGTTGTTTAATCCCTAAATTTTGATGATGACTATGAAATGTACTAAGATGCCCGACGCTCCTCTCTAACTACATAGTACATAGTCGATCGAACGATCGCTCGTTAATTTTGAAGCTTTCAATGCAATACAACAAGGCGCACGCAACGGCATGCATTCTTTTTACCCAGCAGTAATTTAGAAGAAGAAAATAAATACAATACAAGCAAACAATTAAACCAATTAAACTTAATTTACGACGACGTATGTATGCATTACAAGTAATAATCAAAAATAAACTCTAAATCGAATTGCAAACAATTTAAATTCAATTTCAAAATAAAATACACACATTTTATGGATAAAAATAAAGCGGTGTTTTAATGCAAACTAACATAAATGACGTGGGGGGTTATTATAGGCGTTTGTGGTGTAAAAACATTGTGTTCGAAAGCTGTGACCATTTGTAAGAATGATGATAAAACACTGTGGGAGTATTTTTTGTCCGATTTTGTTATCTTAGAATTTAACATCCACTAAGAGGATATAAGCTTGTTTTCCAAATTTCAGCTAGATAGATCTTAAATTAAGTCTGGACAGACAGACGGACACCCCCAAAAAGTGGAAGGTGAGAGTAGTTTTGAACTTCTGCTTTGAGGATAAAGGCTTGAGTTCCAAATTTCAACTTGATAACTCTTAAACTACGGTTGTAATCGCGGGGACAGACAGGCGGACTTATAGCCGTTCGACACTGGGCGTGCGCGTGGTGCAGCGTATTAAAAATCGTGAAGAAGAACAATTGTAACTCTTGCTCTTAAATGCAACATAAAAATCTGTTGTTACAATAAAAGTACTTTTTGGTACAGTAAAAATACATTTTGGTACAATAAAAGTACTTTTTTATTATACTAAAACGAATTTTTTGTTGCACCAAAAAATACTTTTAGAATAAAAGTACTTTCCGGTATAATATAAGTACTATTTCGTACAAAATATCATTGCAATGACTTTCAAAGTACTTTTTGGTACAATTAATATACATTTTGAAACAATAAAATACTTTTTTATTGTACTTAAAATAATTTGTATTGCACTAAAAAGTACTTTTGTTGTACCAAAAAGTATTTTAAAAGTAATAGAAATGAATTTTATTGAACCAAATAATACTTTTGTTGTACCGAAAGGTACTTTTATTGTGCCAAAAATTGCTATTATTGTATCAAAATGTATTTTCTAACTGCATTATACAGTTATTGTATTGTACTAAAAAGTACTTATTTTAAACCAAAAAACAATTTTATTGTTCCAAAATGCACTTTTTAGTACAATACAAAAACTTTTTAATACATAAAAAGTACTTTTCGATACAATACAATTACTATTTGGTACTTTTAGTACAATACAAAAACTTTATAATACATAAAAAGTACTTTTCGATACAATAAAAGTACTATTTGACACAATAAAAGTAATTTCTGGTAAACTAAAGTACTTATCGGTGATATAAATGTCTTTTTGAAACATGAATTAACATTTTGACAAAAAAAAAATCAAACAATAAACTGTACATTTTGGTGCTATTGAATTTCTTTTGAATTAAACTTTACAAGAAATCGTACTTTCTTGGGCAATAAATGTACGGTATAATAATTGTTACTTTTTGGTATAATAAAAGTACTTTTTTGTAAAAAAAATTCTTTGTTGTATCATAAATGTATTTTTTGGTAAAATTTTTTGGGTACTTTTAGGTTAAATGAATGTATTTCTTGGTACTATAAATTGTACTTTTTGGTACAGTAAATGTATTTCTTAGTAAAATAAATTGTAATTTTTGCTACAATAAAGATACATATGGGTACAATAAACGTCTTTTAAATAAAAATAAAAGACAACAAATTATACTTTTCGGTAAAATAAAAGTACTCTTTGTTACAATAAAAGTATTTTTTAGTAAAATACATGAACTTTATAGTACAATACTAGAACTTTTCGATACAATAAAATAACTTTTTGGCATTATACTTTTATGATATGTACTTTAAATGTCCTTTTTTGTACAATAAAAGTATTTTTGATACAATAAAAGAACTTTTTACGTACAATAAATCGTACATTTTGGTACAATTAAATTACTTTTCAATAAAATAAAATTAGATTTTGGTACAATAAAAGTGCTATTTGGTACAATAAATGTACGTTATGGTACAATTATGGTACAATCATGAGCTGAAGATTCAGTACTTTGACGCCTCACAGTGGTGCGAATCAATGCGTAACTTGTAAACGGATAATGATGGAAATTTCACATGATTAAAGCTAAGTGAGTGTTTTCCATATGATTTTGTAATTTTTGTGTCCCTACTGGGTGTGGTGTGTGTTGGCGCCCTATGCTCCAATAGGAGTTAGAGGAACACATTTATGTATATTAGGGTATTCCTTATATGCGATTTTTGGGAATTTCGTTAAAAAAAAGGTATTAGTAGCGAAGTTTTACATAGAGCTCCACCTTCCATTTGTTATTTACAAAATTACGGAGTTTAAACATATGCTTTTATAGGTCGTCACTTCACCTATTCAACGGCATATTACTAGAAATTATTCAGCGACGATAAACTGATTTCAACACAAAAGTCGAACTTTGACATCATTGCGGCACACTCTAACGTCTAACTATCGATGCGAAATTTCGCACATAATATTCGTAAATTTGTAAATAACAAATCGAAGGTGGAGCTCTCTATGTCCAACTTCGCTACTAATACCTTTTTTTTAACGAAATTTCCAAAAATTCCATATAAGGAACACCCTGATGTATATATATACTGGGTGTGGGGACTACTTAGTGGCCTTCCAAAGTAGTCATTTTGGTTGTTGAAAATTTTAAAATTTTAGAGAAAAGTACACTTATGAACTGATTTAAATGTTTTGCATATAGATTGTGTTTGATTCAAAAAACATGCTTACTTATATAGATTATCTCATAGGTGAAGAGATATTTGCGTAAAGTGAAAAAAAATAGTAACAAACACTTCTTCCGGGTTGTGGCAATCTGAATCATTTTAGCAAATTCAAACCCGGATCAAAAAAAAACACATTTCGAAAAAAAAATAATTTTGAAATCTCCAAGCTCCGATTAGATTAGGAGATATATGCGTAAAGTAAAATTTGAATCATTTCCGTAAATTGATCCAAAAAAACGTTGAAAAGGCACCGACTAGATTGTGGGTAATATATTTTTACAAAATCCGGAATATGGGAAAATAATTTTTTCCGATATAACAGTATATTGTTATCCATTGTTGTAAGAACAATTTTATATACATATGTTTCCAAAATTTCTGTTAAATGTTCCAATCTATTGCAATTTTAAGCTATTTGGAATATGTTTTATTATGGATCTATTTTTTTTTTTTAAATTTCGTTATATTTATTTAACTGCTTTGAATTATTCTGATTGACAATAGCAATGTGTGTTTTTATCACTTTTTTTAAATATAAATAAATTATATAAATTTCCTAAACAAAATTACTAGAATAGCTAGTAGGGATATAAAATGCACACCAATGTATTCGTCTCGAAAATATGTTTCATTTGAGTACCCCCACATATGAGGGCATTAATGGGCTCCCTAGGGCCCCAAGGACTCCAGCCGCAACGTTGAACTAGATTTACCGTGTTTTTTTTTTATTTTTTAGAGTTCAACACTTTTGCACCGACGCCAACATGAATTCCGGGTTTCTAAAATCATGGAGGAATCTAGCATTTTCTCTTATTCACAGCCAGACCTTATCTATATATATAAAACAGGATGTGTGTATATATGTAACGTATGGACTCGAAAACGGCTGGACCGATTTTGATGAAATTTTCAGGGAATCTTCCGAATAACCCCGCGAGTAACATAGGCTACACATTGTTTGGGTTTTTCTACATTTAGGGGGAGAAAATGGCAATATTCGATAACACAAGGTATTCCGCGCTTACAAGAAGTTAAAAATAATATATTATCAATCGATGATAAACAACTTTGTGTACTCTTTTAAGATACCTGCGTACGTCCATGGGAAAACCTTTAAAAAAATTCTTTAAATAACTCTCTCTATTCCAATATAACGGGACATCCAATATAACGGGATATGCAATAGCGAAGCATTGCCGGGCCCACTAGTATATTATATAATATATGTAAATACTTGGCATTTCGTTATACTCACTTACGTCTTAGTATGTATTTCCGAACCCTGGTATGTCAACATTTTCTGTATACATAAACATGTTTAAGCAACGATGGCAACACCAGGCAACACACTGAATAATAATAAAAAAAAGTACGCAATCTATACACAAACAGCTTCGAAACGACGACATTTTACAAAAGTCAACATTGTTTTTCTTCTCTACACGGCGGCGTGCAATTAGAAAATCTCGACAAGCGATTTTGTAATAATAAAACGCAAAGATACTTTCCGTGGCAAAAGGCGGTAACTGCAAGCAAAGATACGACACGAGAATAAAAGAAAGAGCGAAGTAGATATACAACAACAAAAAGAATCGCAACAAACGTCATCAGCATCAGCAACGGCTGCAGTTGTAAGCGAAACTTTGCAGCAGGCATCGGCAAGCAACATTGTTGAAGAGTAACTTGAAAAGGACACCCCAGGAAAACAACAACAAAATGGCCATGGAGTGGACCCGGGAAAAAACACTGGCCCTCATCCAGGAGTACCGCGTACGTCGTGGGCTCTGGGACATGACCCATGAGGACTACCGCAAGAAGGAAGTGAAACACAAGTTGTTGGAAGAGGTTGGCGATTCGTTGGGCGGCAACATACCTATTATGGAGGTGGAGAAGAAATTCCATACGCTAAGGACGCAATATCATCGGGAGATAAATCGCATGAAGCGCAAGGAGCCGTACAATTCAAAATGGTTTGGCTTTAAGTATCTACAATTTCTAAGTTCTCCCAAAGCATGTCGTTCGACCAAGGGACGTATTAAAGCAGAGATAACCGAGGACGGCACGCTAACCAAGTACATAATACCGGAGACCATAACGCCACATCACCATGAGACCAGCGCTGGATCAGCCAATGATAATGAGGAATTTGTTACCTTGCAAAGAAGACCCACCACTATAACATACGAAACGGTGACTACGGGAAATCCGCCTTCTTCGTCCTCTAGTCGTTCGCATGATTTGGAGAAACTTATAGAGGAGACGACCAAAGATGTCGAGGAAATCGAAGAAGCAAAACCAAAGATGACATTAAAAGAGATGGCAATGCCAGTGGAACATCATACACATCATGCGGGGGATAGCTACGTACAAGCGGGACCTACAGGTGAACTTCAAATAACCAACGTAGAATCGGAGCATGACGACTTGCACCACATCGAAGATGTAGCCGACAATGTTGACCCCATCAACATTCACCATGGGTCTGAAGAAGAGCTAAACTATCAAACCGCTACTGGTGACCAAGTAACCAGTGGTCCAGTTCGAGTATCCGCTTCCAATGCAGCCTCCACCACCACGGTGCATGCTATTCCTGCTCGCATCATCAAAATTCAACGACGAGATACGCACCATGAACAAAACGATCACTACTATGAGCACCAGCAACATCATGGACATGCGCAACATCACCACCATCAACCGCCGCCGACGCAGCAGCATCATCATCAGCAACATCATACATCGCCGGTCACACAGCAACATCACATCACAACTGTATCTCCTTCGGGTGGTGGCACCACAACCAAACGTTTTTACTACGATGCTTCCGGCCATCATACAGCCACAATTCTGACGGCAGCCGCCACCCAACAACAACAGTCTTCTGGTATGACCATCATAAATACTCCCCAATCCTCACCGCAAACATCCAAAATTCATGTTCGCAACAGTATGGCCAATGCATCGCAACCGCCAGCAGTAACACCACTCTCCACCATGTCATCATTAACAGGCACAACAACGGTGGCATCTGTTACCGCCGGCTCGGCAACATTACGCGATGAATGTACCATATATGGCGAATATGTTGCCAATGAAATACGTTGCATCAAGAATCGCGAAATATTAATTGCTCTAAAGCACAAAATCAATACTGCTCTATTTGAGGCCAATATGCAGGAGCTACAAAAGTGAGGCAAAGCTCCAGAAGGGAAAGCAGCAGAAAGAGATAGTGAATATATGGTGGTTATAGTTTAATTTTGGACGTAGAAGTAGGTAACTTTAAAATATCGCTAATGTTTTATCAAGCTTTGATATTAAATTTTTTCAAACTTGTTTTTAAGATTATATATGAAGTCATATATACCTATTTTTTTATTTTATATTTAAACAAAGAAGGTGAATCTGTCGATAGTGTCTATACGGTCTACATACATTTGTAACGTTATTTTAAAGTCAGTTTTATTATAAAGTAAAAAGTAATTTAAAACAAACTTCCTAAGTATAAGAGTTTTCCAAGAGTGTTAATGGATAATTTTCTTTAAGTGGGACACGATTGTTTCAATTACTAAAAATAATTTGTTAGAAAGGTAGTGTTAGCTACAGCAGTGCTTTATTTTTTAAGATATTTGAGTTGACATTGGGTACAAAACAATTTCCAAAGTTACAAAATTGTCATTGGTATTGAAAGTTAATTTGCTTTAGATATCCAAATTGGTAAATTAAAGGATAATAACGAATTTTTGATTTTTCTTAAATTTATATAACATCTGATATTTTCTAGTGCTCTAGGCTTGTCCCGGGATCCCGGGAACGGGTTTCCCGGTTTCCCGGGAAATCATCCCGGGAATCCCGGGAAATAGAATTTTCCCGGTATAACCGGGAATCCCGGGATTCCCGGGAAATAAAAAATTGATTTTTTCTTCGGTTTCTTAAGCAAAGATGCACAGAATGGCTTGAAATTTTGCAGAAATCATAAACGGAGACTTGGTTATATTCTCCCAAAAAATTATGGCATTTGATGAAACGCTGTCCAAACGCCGGTCCGGGAACGAAAAAATTTCTATTATTTTCATACATTTGTATGACTATTTTCGGTTTTCCGGTCTATCCCGGACCGGCGTTTCTAAAGTACTTTTTCAAATAGATCGCGAGTCGACAGTATTAAAGAACGACATTAGTACAACATTTTCTCGGATTTTTGTGACGTTTTCTTAACAGCTGCGGAAACGCCGGTCCGGGATAGACAAAAAACAGTAATTTTTTCATAACTGTATATATATGGAGCTTCGGTTTGTTAAACAAAGATGCACAGAATGGCTTGAAATTTTGCAGATATCATAAACAGAGACTTCGTTATATTTTGTCAAAAAATTAAGCAATTCGATGAAACGCTGTTCAAACGCCTGTCCGGGAACGAAGAAATTTGTATTATTTTCATACATTTGTATGAAATTTTTCCGTTTTCCCCTCTATCCCGGACCGGTGTTTCTAAAATATATATTCAAATAGATCGCGAGTTGGCAATATTGAAGAACAACATTAGTAGACCATTATCACGAATTTTTGTGATATTTGATTAAAATTAGCAGAAATGCCGGTCCGGGAGCGAAGAAGTTTCTATTATTTTTTTTCAGTTTTTCCGTCTATCCCGGACCGGCGATTCTAAAATACTTTTTCAAACGGATCGCGAGTTGGCAATATTGAAGAACATCATTAGTAGACCATTATCACGAAGTTTTGTGATATTTGATTAAAATCTGCAGAAATGCCGGTCCGGGAGCGAAGAAATTTCTATTATTTTTTTCAGTTTTCCGTCTATCCCGGACCGGCGATTCTAAAATAATTTTTCAAATGGATCGCGAGTTGGCAATATTGAAGAACATAATTAGTAGACCATTATCATGAATTTTTGTGATATTTGATTAAAATCTGCAGAAATGCCGGTCCGGGATCGAAGAAATTTCTATTATTTTTTTCAGTTTTCCGTCTATCCCGGACCGGCATTTCTGCAGATTTTAATCAAATATCACAAAACTTCGTGATAATGGTCTACTAATGCTGTTCTTCAATACTGCCGACTCGCGATCCATTTGAAAAAGTACTTTAGAAACGCCGGTCCGGGATAGACCGAAAAACCGAAAAATGTCATACAAATGTATGAAAATAATAGAAATTTCTTCGTCCCGGACCGGCGTTTGGACAGCGTTCCATCAAATGGCATAATTTTTTGGGAGATTATAACCAAGTCTCCGTTAATGATTTCTGCCAAATTTCAAGTCATTCTGTGCATAATTGCTTAAAAAACCAAAGAAAAAACCATTTTTTTATTTCCCGGGAATCCCGGGATTCCCGGGAAATATATAAATCCCGGTTTCCCGGGAAAGGACCGGGAATCCCGGGAAAACCGGGAATACCGTTTCCCGGGAAATGGGGAGCACTAATATTTTCATTGCACGTCGAAAATAAAACACATCTTTCAATTGCTCCCAGCAATATCTACCGGCATTCTATAGTGTGGCATATGTATAGACAGACTATATTTCCACAGGCTTATGTGCCGGTCAGACATGTCAATGCAAATTTAAAAATTTTAATAGCTTAAACATCATAATAACAAAGGTAGTGCAGAATTTTGTTGCTTGTGCAGTATTACACAAGTCGCCAGCTTTCTGTAGTATTCTTACCAAGATTAAAGTCCCTAGTGGAAATATTTTAAGCAACAATAATATTGAAGCAACTGAGTATCAATTCGAAGTTAGTATTATTACTATTACTACGAGTACTATTCAGTACTACGTATTTTTATTGTATTTGAAAAATGTCATAATTCAAATGAATGTAAACTAAATTTGTTAAGTTTTACAGCGTAATAATTTAAACTTAAAGTATTCCAAAGATCAAAATATTACAACATATTATTTATTAATTTCTAAAGTATTAAAGAATTTGTCAAATAAAACAAAATCAAGATGCATAAATAGATGCAAAAATATCGCCTTGACCTTATCTATAGACCATTAAATCGCTCTCAGTTCTTTTATTTTACATTAATTAATTAATTACGTTTTATTAGCAACGCAAAAGATTTTGAGTGTTTTTAAAGTAACCATTATAAGCAACAGCAATGAAAACTCGTAACACAGCCAATTTATTTGACATATTCATTAATAATCTCTAGAAAATCTGGTCTTTTTGTGACCTGTACCATTATCAGTCATAAATCATAGTTTATATTTTTTTAGTTTTGCCAATATTTCGTGGATCACTTAATTGTGGTATGGGAGCCAATTTATTATCCACGCCATAGAAGTGGCCATTTAAAATTTTTCGTCTTTCCGCGTTTATTCTGCAACATAGAGCAATTAGAAAGCTATTTAATTTACACATCGCCCATTTCGTGCAAGACCGTCATAACTCAAAAATCGTGATTCCCTCTATTTCATACAAGTTGGGTGAAAATTGAAAATTTTAAACGCGTTTATCTCGGAATCGATTATTTTGAGTTATGACGGTCTTGCACCAAATGAGCGATATAACTTATTCTCTGTCACATCTACACTTACTCTTTTTCCTTTATATAATCGACATGCAAACGTATTTTTACATAATTGTCCGGTACCATATTTAAGAATTGATTCCAGCGACAACTTAAATATTCATTGTCCTTAAGCGATAGCACTGAATTTAAATGATCAAATTGGTCATAGAATTTAGGCAATATATGATATTGATTTTGTATATAGGATATTTTGTGTTTAACCACATCTGACCATTTAATTGCAGCATTGGCATCAGAATTTTCAAGTTCTTCAGATTTTCTTAATACATCAATATTGAATTTTTGTGGTAAATTAAAGTTGGGTTCACAAATCATTTTGCTCGCAACAAATTGTAAACGAAATATTAACAATAATTGATTGAAATTTCAACAAAAAAAAGTTGGTTTATATGTTGTCTGAGTCTTGGCACATCGGGTAAGTTTTTCACATTTCAAAATGTTTAACTTCAAAAAAAGTAAAATTTATAAAAAATGTTTTTTGTAACATAAAATGGATAATAAAAACAGTTTGTTTACAAAAAAAGTACACAAATAATGTTTTTATTTATTAAAAATTATCACCCTGATTGTTAATAAGAAATTGTGTCAATATTAAAAGATCCCCTACTCCATAACAAAAAATAATTTCCCCGGGATAATTTTCCTCTTTACCCTTTTCCTTTGTTCAAAATAATTTTCTTCTTTTTTAATAAATAAAATTATTATTTGACAACTAGTTCCTATAATGCCGTTTAATGCTGGGACCACTAGAAATTTATATTGTACAAACAAATATTCAATAAAAAAAAGAATTACTCCGCAAAAAAAGTTCTTATTATTATTAATTAAGTGGAGAATTGTACAAAATTTTTGAAGTAATACGCAAAAAAATTTCGAAGAGACCGAACCACATTTAATATTTTAGAAGTATTTTTTTATATAATTAATATAAATATTTTTTAGTTTATACATTTATTGTAGCAATAAGTACATTTATTGTACCACAACGTACTTTTATTCTACGAAAAAGTGCCATAAAGTACTTTTATTGTATTGTATTGTATCAAAGATATTTTTTGTAATAAATGTAAATGTTATTTTTTTTCATTGAATGTACCGCAATAAACTTTTTTTGTACTAAAAAGTATTTTTGTTGTACCACAAAGTACTTTTAATGTACCGAAATTTACTTTTGTTTGAAAAAATATTTACATTTATTATAACAAAAAGTAATTTTATTATACCAAAAAATACTTTTATTATTTACTAGCTGACCCGGGCAAACGTTGTTTTGCTTTCAAATTTTATTTTCAACACAGTTACTTGAGTTACGGACGAACTACAAACTACACAGAAACACTACTCACGGCCCATAGAGCATCAATTAAAATTTGGTCGAAATCGGTCCAGTAGAACGTGTTTAATTTAAGACTTAGCATGGTTTAGAATTAATCAATCGATTTGATCACAAATTAACATCCTTTATACTATTGAACGCTTAGTATAGAAGTTAAATGCACTTAAAGTTTTTTATATAAATATCGACGGCATCCCACCCATTTCAAGATCAGATCTTAGCCTATTTCAAGATGAGATCCCAACTGTACTATGTGATTTTTCCAAATACTTTTTTGCGTTCGGACACTTAGTTTTGAAAGGTGAGATCCCAACTATATCTTAGTAATTTCACAACAATTTTTTAGTGATCACAAACTAAGTCCTTTTCGCGATTGTATACTTAGTTAAGGAGATAACGACAATTGAATGCTTTATTAAAGGAATATGGACGGCATCCCACCGATTTTAAGATGAGAGGAAACATTCATCTAGCAGCATTTTCTAAACAAATTTTCATATTGCATAAAGAAATTTCAATAAAGCATCCTTCGAGATTTGCCCAAAGAATATCGGATTAGTATAAACAACGTTTTATTGCGATTTGCCTGGCATTGTACCGTAAACCGGTTAACCGACATATAAAACCCAATTAAACCGTGTATTCGAAATTCGCATTTTTTAAGAAACCGGCATACGGTTTCGGAGAAAAAAACCGGTTAGACGGTTTTCGGTTTTGATTTTGAACATTCAAATCATAAAGTTCAATTTATTGTAACAAAAATTACATTTATTGTACAAAAAGTAAAATTTTTTTGGAACAAAAAATTACTCCTATTGTAAAAAAAACTAAAATGTATTGTACCACTTGTTATACCATAGAGTAAATTTTTTGTACCGGCAATTACTTTCATTGAAACAAAAAGTGCTATTATTGTACCAGAAAGTACTCTTTTGGTGCCAATTTTATTTTTAATTTTACCAGAAATCACTCTTTTTGTACCCAAAAAGTCTGCCAAGAAGTTTTTAAATTATGTCTAAAAATAATTTTTATTGCTTCTAGATTTTAGAAGTGTTTTAATTGTATCAAAAAGTTATGTAAAAAATTGTAGTCGAAGCAAAACAGCCGACTTCGGATATTTTTAATTTGTCTCCCTCGTTATTCCTTTCCCCAAACTGGTAAAAAAAAAGAAGATTAATTCTCAGGAAACTCATTTTATATTAAACTCATTAACTCATGTTATTCAACTCCCTACCGTACTCACTAAGAACATTTTTGATCAAAGCGGAGATGGTAATAATTCTTTAAGTTACCATCAATTCAAGTGCAACTTTATCCGTTTGGTTCTAGCGATTGGTACCATGTTAATTATTTTTTCTCTTGTCTAATACCGCGCATATGTCATGAAATTAAAATACATGACAAATTTTTATGTTCCAGCTTCAGCAATCCGACCTAGGCGATTACTGAATTTTTACCCTTTTTGCCACTTTATACCGCCAATAAATAGCTATTAACGTAGTTAAATATATACCGAAAGAAATGTATGTAGTTATATAGACAACTTGTCATATCTACCTGTTTTTGTCTTCAAATCGCAAACGTTTAGGATTTTGAAACTATTTTTTATGTTTGATAAAGTTTTTAGCCACTATTTTATAAGGCCACCCTAATGTCTATTATTTTGTATTTTTGTTTGTGAAAATCAGTTAACAAATAGTTAAGTTAGTTATATTTTTCGACGAACGTAATTCTCATACCCTATACTAATGTTACACAACGCAGTTATATCGATTTTACTTTTTTTGTCACACTGTTTTATTCACCCCTATTCCCGTAGTCGTCGTCGTCGACATTGTCGTCGTTTTTATGTCAACATCACTTTGATTCAACATCGTCGTCACATCAATATTTCGGTATTCTGTAACTACCATGAGACGACGTCGACTGGTAATCGATAACATGAAAGAAATGACAACAGCTGATGTAACATTTGTACATCAGCCGATTTATTTTGATTTTTATTGTGTTTCATTAGAAAAATTTTTTGTGCCCGAATCAAATTCAAGCGATGAGGAAAGCAAGAAGTATCTTATACTAGAAAGGAAAATACTTCGACTATGGCCCGATATCATAAACTTGCCAAATAACGAGTATGTTCATAGGTGTTAAAACCGTAATTTGAGGTTACCTGTTGGCCGGCTTTCCAACTTTTTTAGATTCAAGAACTACTTAAGCCTTAATAAGGCAGCATTTAATTACGAAATATTTCCTATAATAAAAAGTAAACTCAGGACATATGTTTCAGCCATAATAAAGTTATCAGCAACATTGAGGTCCTTTGGACAGGGGCCTTACAACCTAAGTATAAGTGCAGCCAGTAGCAAGATTCCTGTCAAAACCCTGAATGCATTAGGTAGGTCATTTGTCCACCTTAGATACAATTGGAAATAACTGAAGATGACAAATAGGAAGCAAAAACTAAATTTTTGAAACAAAACAGGATTTTCTGGAGTAATTGGATATGTAGGTGGAACCCATATCAAAATTTTCGCTACAAATAAAGAAGACCAGAATCTTAATTATAACCGCAAAGGATTCTTAAAGGCGGTCCAAAGGAATTAAGGTTATTTTCCCCCAATTTTCTCACATTGCCCCCTTAAAATTAGACAGAACTGTTTTTCTCCGAAATCCTTGTGCCAATGGGGGATTTTGTTTGCAAACCCCTATTTGTTACTCGACATTTTCATTCTTGACGTCATTAAACAGAACCTTTTTTTCATTTACAAAAACTAAAATTATTCCTTCAAATCAAGTCGTTACTAACAACTGTGACGACAGATTCAGAGTCGTTTCGATTCAACGTCGTCGTCACATTTCCTTACAGAATACCAAATTTGTGTCAATAGTTACCGATAGTTATCGAAAACGACTACGAGAATACCGATTTTACAACGTCGCCACAAGACGACGTCGTTTTGCGTCGACAACGACTACGGGAATAAGGCCGATTAATTTATTCACTTTTTTCGTTTGATTAAAAATGTGTTAACATGTTAATAGAATATACAATTTCTTAAACATTACCTGCGATGATACTGGAAGAAACCGCCTCTTTTTGTTGAAAACCCCTTAAGTTAATAAAAATTACTTTCTTTGGGTATATTCTTTTTCTTCCGGAAGTTGTTTTTATTCAAATTAAAATCTGTTAAAAACAAAACATATTAGGTGTTTAGAATGTTAGAACAAAGACAATAAAAGCAAACTAAAAACGAATTCAAACTTAAAGTAATAAAAAAGGATAATGTAATTGTTTCAAAAAATAACCGTAGCTTCTAATGCATTTCTGATGCTTTGGCTACAAACTCAATGTAATCGTTGGGAATAAAAGATTTGTCCGCGTTACCTTCATGCACAATGTAGTGAACGCTTTTATCGCAGCCATTAAAATGAAACTCATAAACTGTGTCGAAAGAATCGACGTCCGCCATTAATCTGTCGACACGTTCAATAAAATCATGCATAACTCCCATGCAAATATTTGGTTTCCAAAAACATTTCGGCTGTAATAGAGAATTTATACGTTAATTTGAATTCATGTTGGGACGATTAGTGGCATCTATTTTACTAACTTCATTTGGTATATCGCATACGTTGTAATGTTCCAGTGGGGTTTCAACAATTCCCTGATTATTTTTAAGAGCTAAATAGAGTTCGTCGACACGTGCTAACGTGGCTTGTATCCAAAATTTTAATAATGTCATGGATTTATTTCCTGAGGCCCATATTTGTTTCGCAAGGACGAAACGACATTGATTTAAGCTGTTCTTATCATCACTGAAATTTAAATATAAAATAAAACACAAGTTTACAGCTAAATGGACGGTTTATTTAGATTGTATGTAGGCGGCGTCGCACACTGGGACAGGCTGTTACTAGCCCTTAAATAAAAAGACATATGACAAAATTTTATATTACATAAAAGACAATTTTCAAATGTATGATGAATTTAGCCAAAAATGTTGACCGTAGAGATTATGTGTACTAGAGCCCTGCACAAATGCATTTTAAGACAAAAAACGACTTACGGCATTATGCAATAATTCCAACAATTTCGCGACCAAAATAATAGTTTACATTAATGCGAGAAGAAACAAAATGGGGAAAGAAGGGAATTGTGGGGAAAAATGTCCTCCATTCTCATGTTGAATATTAACGGTCAAATTCAAATTCAAATTGATGTTGGACATTTTCGGCTGATATTTCCTTCGCATGTACATGTTTGACATAATTGTAGATATATATATACAGCTGATGATGTACCATTGTGCATCAATTCGTCACAAAGGGGTCTGAAGATGAACTCGTCATGGAGTTCGAAACGCGTCATCCTAGTGCGTGACAATGAATTTGACCATTAATATCAACAATAAAAAATCTTTTCTGATCGTTTAGCCAAAGTATCGAATGATACACTAACACAAATTGATAAATGATTACGATCGACAAACTCTCTTGAACAACACTGTATGCATTGTTAATGTTTTGTGTTTTTTTTTTTATCAAACTAAGAAAACTGCTTGCTCACGATATTTGTTGGGACAATAAATTGTACTTTTTTGTACAATAAAATTACATTTTGGCACAATAAATTGTACTTTTTGATACTATAAAAGTTCTTTCAGATGCGCAAAAGTAGTTTTTTTAAAAGTACTTTTTGGTAGAAAGTTATTTACTATTAGGTATAATAAAATTTTCTTTTAGTTGCAAAAATTGTACTTTATGGTACAACAAATTTTACATTTTGCTACAATAAAAGTACTTTTTGGTACAAATTTGAGTGGTTATCATATAATACCTAATCGATGTCCCATTGTGCGTCCTACATATTTCATTGAATTTGACTTACTATTTATTAAACGTTTTGTTGGATATTATTCCTTGAACCACTCCAGCGTATATTATATTATATTTGCCTATAACAGAACGGGTAAGGCAGCTTAAACCGATGTGATCGTCCATTGGGACATCCTTTTTTGGCAATTCATGAGGAGAGTCTAGAAGAATAAAAAAAACATATACCAAAAACTCATATTAATGTAAATAACTGATATAACAAATATGTACTATGAATATAAACTAGTCTGTGACAGCATTAGGGAATTTTTGTCGGAAATATGTGGAAATAGGGAAAAGACGATACAACAAAAGCACTTTTTGGTACAATAAACTGCACGTTTGGGTACAATATATGCACTCATTGATACAATGAAAGCAATTTTTGGTACAATGGAATTTCCATTGGTACAATTTGGTACCACCATTAAAGTACTTTCTGTTGCAATAAAAGTACTCTTTAAAACAATAAACTTATTTTTTGTTGCAATAAAAGTACTTTATGGAATATTAAATTTAGCTTTTCGTACAATAAACTGTACCTTTCGATACGATAAAAAATACTTTAAGCTACATTAAAATAACTTCTTGGCACAAAAAACTGTACTAGTTCGTACAATAAAATATCATTTTGGTACAAAAAATTTTGTTGTGAATCATTTACTGTCGTGGCTGAAGTGCAGATTATGGGGCTAGAACTCAAATTAACAAAAAAATATGCCATCCTCTTCGTCTTGGTCCTCTAACATCGGAATGGAAAAGTTGGCGCTGAGGCCTATGGGGCCCGTGGGAGTCAAAAAAGGAAACCTTTGGGTAGTATGATGACCCCCCATGTGCGAGTATTCAAATGAATGAATTCCAAGGTGCCCCTTGGTCCCGGCGCCAACTTTGACCTTAATTTTAGCGTTTTAGGGCGTATTTAGGAGGCCGTGTTGTATTTTTTTTTTTCGTTTTTGTGTCCCCATATTCTGCACCTTTGCCACTGACGTGCATAACATATTAAGTGCTCCTGTTTTACAAAGCACTGTTTTGATCAAACCTCACACTCTTTCGCTTATCCCATGACCCATGATCGGAATTGAGCTGAATAGAATAGCATTATCACTTTTTTCAGCTAAACATCGCCCGGTAAAGTGGAAATCAGACCTTTGCGTTATTACTCTAGTTGAACGTGTTCCAGTATGGTGCGTTATGCCAAGACTTTAAATTACGAAATATAAAGTTACAAAAACTCTCTAAAGACAGTAACGTTTAAACGTATAGGCCAATGTTTCAAATTCGTTTATGCCAATGCTTAAACATACGAGACGACAAATGTTTTAAAAAGCAATTACATAAAAAGGGAAGTAGCACAGTATATAGTATATATAAATTACCTGCAAATAATATCTGATCCAATCGTTGATGATGTGAATTAGTCGGAACCGACGTATATACGATAAGATCTCCAGCAATGTACATTTTTCCTTTACAACGTGATATGCATATGGTGAAATTCTGTCGATCGTAGTACCACTTCATGAGATTGGTCAATACACGAAGACTTGTGTAAACGGTTGTTAGACCCTGACCCTTGCATTTGTTAGCAGTAGTTGCATCCGTAGACATCGCATAATCGAGTGGAAGCTTCAGTCTCGTTTTAATATTGAGACAGCGTGTCAAATAAGATGTAATATTCTCGCCTTCGTTGAGATCAAGTGGGTAATCGGACACTTTAGGTTTCTTAAAGTATTTCATTCGCTTTCCAGAGGATACAATTGTATGATCGTATTCATAGAAGCCAATTATCTCAGGACGCTTTAAAGAAACTGATCCCTTTTTAAGCTTTTGTCCTTCCAACCGATCTAATTTATAGAAAAAATACATTTTACCGGTACACACAATCAGCGGAGCAACAAAGTGCAACGACAATTTTCAAATGAGTAATGGCTGTCGCAGGACGTCGTCCATTACTTTTATTTTTTTTTAATTTGAATTTTCGTTATTGCACTTTTTTCCCTTTTACAAAATTATAGCACTTGCGAGCAGAGTTGCATTT
Organism: Muscina levida; assembly: GCA_964034835.1. Taxonomy (NCBI): domain Eukaryota; kingdom Metazoa; phylum Arthropoda; class Insecta; order Diptera; family Muscidae; genus Muscina; species Muscina levida. The sequence goes on from OZ035880.1 coordinate 135,564,913, forward strand.
ACAAATGTTAGCAACATCTAAAGTCTAGTTCACATAGCTCAACAAATCGCGTTAATTCGCAGATGGTTATATGCACAAACCCCGCTAATGAAGGTAACAGCAGTACATGAAAGTACACCTTTCGAGTTACAAAGGTTGATCTAAATTCTAGACCAAATATTTTTGTGGACACATAGATGGAACCGTGGTGATAATCGGCGTAATTATAAAATGAGTTCCCTGGGAACTAATAATAAATAAAATCATAAACCATTATAGGTCCATGAAAGTACTGTTTGGAACAATAAAAGTACTTTTAGTGCAATAAAAATAGCTTTCTGTACAATCAATTCACTTTTTAGAACAATAAATGTACAATAATAGTACTTAACATTTTAGTACAAATTTTGGCGCTTAAAAGAAGCTGATCTCTTTTCGGGCTTTAGCATTTCCAAACAATTTAATTTATAGAAAGAAATCATTTTCACTTAAGCCCACTTTACACTGGCAGACAAGTCTGTGAGATATTATGTCTGCCCAGACTTATCCCCCAGTCTAGGGCGATGTATTCGGTCTGCGCTGACTTGTCTGTAAAAAATCAAAAAAAAATGTCTGATAATGTAGGGACAGGTTCGACAGACTTTTTTTTCGTGTCAAAGAAAAATATGAAAATAAAAATATGAAAAATTGTTAAACTAGTTAGAATATTATACAAATAAAAGTCAAATGAAGAAATATTATGAGAAATTAACATTCAAAAAGTCTTTTTGTGAAAATAAAATACAAATATTAGGCATGTTCCGGTACACCGTTCATGTTGACTGCTGGTGAAAAAATAAAGTTTTTTGTCTCCCAGACAAGTCTGCCAGTGTAAAGGGCCCTTTACGCTCAATTCAATGACAAATTTCAAATGAATAATAACTGTCAATGGACATCATCCAATGCAACTCATTTCGAAAGAAAAAAGGATTTTGTTTTTTGAAATTTTTGCGTTACAGTAGTTTAGAGCAAAGTTGCAATTACACTTCTTAGCTACTTCTAAAGTCTAGTTCACATAGCTCAAGATAATCGCGTTTATTGTCACTGTGTTCATACACAGAAAAGAAGTTGTAAGTAATATTGCCATACGGGTACATGAGGTCCTAGGACCATTATAAAAAAAATTGTAAGACTGATTTTCAATATTTGCAAAAATTGCACCCCCTCTATGCCTAAATGAAAAGTTTAAGCCTTCATCACAAACATGCCAATTTTGAATTGCTGTTTGCAAAGCTAACAGTTATATAAAAAAACTCAGTTAATTTTTTGAGCATCTACAATGAGATTATATATATTAAATACATTTGTAAGCGTTCGCTACATTACTTTGATCAAAATTTATTTTTTTATTTTCGTAAAATGCTTTCTAAATTCCTGAGCTTTAAAAGAAAAATTAATCAATACTTACATAAAAAATTTAAATTAAAATTTACGTCTGCAATGCTGCGGAAATGTACAAATATTTTACATATAGCTTCACACGAAAATATGTAGGATTAATCGAAGGCATACTGCAAAATTATAGCAAAGTAGATATTGAATTAAAAAAGGTGTAAAAAGGCTATTAGGCCACGCACACGATAATTTGTGATTTCGTGTAGTGTAACATTATTTGTTTTCGTTTAACCAAATCTGTATTCTCCACTCTCGTTTGTTTGTGTACATTGTGCAAAAATGCAACCATGCGCCTGGTTTCATTTCGCCTCGAGTATGATTGCCATACCAAATTTTGCCATTACAGTGGCAATCAACCGTGTAAGTTATGTGAGTGTGGTGTAAAATATAGATCCGGGAATTCATCATAAATAACGCAGAAAAAGCATAAATAACTTAAATAAAATCTTTGAAAACAATACATCAAACCTCAAACTTTAAGAAACATATAAAGTTTTGACGGTACGATATGATTTAATCTACGAAAATTGTTGGTGAACAATTTCTTTCTCACAAAGCATACACATATGCAAATTGAAGGTAATGGATAAAAAGAAAAAAGTCTTCAACAACGACGACGAACGAACGAACGAACCCAATTAAAACAACTGTGTGTGCGAGCGAGTTCATGAGAAATTTTATAGCGAAAAACATCAGTCACTTTTAATTCATGCGACAGTAAACACAAACAAAAAGTACACGCGTTTTTGCATATTAAATTGAGGTTAAGTTTATAATAAGTGAGAAATCTAATAGAAATGAACAAAAAAAGTTCTTAAAGCTAAAAACTAATTTAAAGGTGGTAGTAAAAAAAAAATACGGAATGTATATAAAAAGTAAACGAAACGACTAAATTGTGAACAGTGCTAAGCAAACAGCGAAGTGTATTAATGAATCATTTCAAAAAGAAGTCTCTCGAGCGAAAATAAAAGCCGAAATCTAAGCAAAAAGCGATTCGAAGTAATGGCCCTTTTTTGTTCTTGACACATACAGAGTTGCTCGCCGAAGTATTTCCAATTGGGGTACCTCTTAATGCAGCTCTGTGGTGCTACTCTTTTTCAACCAAATGTCGTTCGGGACGAATTCGCCGCAAAATGGTATTGGTCGTCTTCGTTTAAGTCGGTGTAAAAATGTGTGTAAATGAATTTCGTTGAAGTTTCGTTAGCACATCGTGAAAATTCTTGAAAAATTTTTTGGTGAATAATTAAAATACATTTCATGCAATTGGCTAGAAATTTCGCAACCTTTCAACTGCCACCGGGTTCCACTTAAAAAATGCCATAAAATTTATATAATTTCAATAAGAGAATACGCAAAGAAATTGTGTAGCGATGAAAAAAGCTGAGCAGAAAAAAATGTGAAAATGAAAGGCTTTGAAAACCTGATTTTTGTGTGATGTGAAGAAAAATTTTTTGGCTTTAACATCGCTAGTCCAAGTGTTGCGATGAAATAAATTAGTGATTTCCGATGAGAGTTGCTGGGAAAAAGTGCTATATTTATGTGGACTATGATTAAAAACAACGTTTTCGTGATAAATTATGTAAAAATCGTATGAAATTTATAACGCCCTTTTGCCAACACGCCCCTTTAATCAACATTTTTTCATCTTTCGATTCCTTTTTGAGTTCGAATTTCGTTGCACGTCTCTTCTTTGTGTGGTGCTTGCTGTAGTAGTAGTCGGTCGTCGTCTCCTCCGCCGCCGCTGTCGTTGTTGCCATTGTCGTCGTCTTCGTTAGTGAGTTTCAAAAGTGTTGTATGACCGACCAAACGACGACAACGGCGATATGTGTGTGTGTGTGTTTGTAGTTGGTTTAATATTTTCGCCGTAATGTTTCATATGTGCGTGTTTTAATGTGTGGACGCAAGTGTTTGTTTGTATGTGCGACGACGAGTTCTTCCATTATTCATCTATAGAAAATTTCAATAATTTCGTTGTTTTCATCAACTATTTGCTGCTGCTTGGCACGACGACGACGACGGCGTTCACCATTATTTGGCAATTCGAGAGATTAAGGATTACATTAGTTTCCGGTCAACTTTTATGGCACAGTACATAAAGTCCACAAAGTATAGGGCAGAACATGGCATTTGTATTTCTTGCAAAAACACAAAGCTTTTTATTAACACACGACGGTGTTTTCGAGCCCTTACTAATGTATAGTTACTTTATTCTTTACCTAAGCTTAACTATTTTTGTATAATAATGTAAAAAATTACCATTCATTGTACATTTTTTTTTATTTTATTATTGAGGACATTATTTCTTATTAGATATGGTGGTTATTAGCAGTTGTTTCTTGTTCATTTTATATATCAGGGCAAACAAGAGAGACTGAGAGAAAACGTCATGGCGAAAGAAAATCACAAAAAGGACAAATGTCAAGTTTGTGTCGACTGCGGCGTCAACATGGCTGCATTTTAGTGCAGTGTTGTAGAATAATGATTTTAATTGGTCTAGTACACATTCTCTCCCTGCAGTTGTAGCAATTAACATTTGGATCTCACTTAAACGATTAATATTTTTATTTTTACAATCCAATGTAGGGGAATGAGTTGTAATGGAGTTTTATTAAATGCGGGCGATGTGACGATAACACAACAACAACAACATGCATTTATTCAACGGAATATTTTTGATACGCCGCAGTACAAGTTATGACTCATAATTTCAGTTTTGATTATTGACGCCTTAATAATTTCAATTTCAAACTTAAGCTAAAATGGGGGGATCGTTTGGTTGGTTTGGTTTTCTAAGGGCAAAAGAAAATATTTAAATACATAGATACCTTTGAAATAGTCCCTACTGGCGCATAGTTTTGTGCACACTTGTGTAAAAACTATTCATTTATTTACTGGCCGTTTCATCTTTAATTAGCACCCCCGGACAAAAGATGTGACTTGTGTAATTGAAAAGTTGTATACCCTCTAAATAAAATAGTTTGCAATTTGGTAAAACTGGATATAACTGGTGTGGTCACGTTTCTCGTGATCAAGAATACCGTTGTGAGAAATTAAATTTGTATTGGTATTTTAGAAAGCAATTTTATGTGCTATTGGCTGTTACAAAACAGCAATCGCAGTCAAGCATTTTAAATGAATTGGAGCAGGAGTACAATTTTTTTTTTAAAGGATTCTTATTATGTGACCGGCCGGGGCATAGCGGTAAGAACACGCGACTACCATGCGGTAGAACCCGGCTCGATTTCCGGCTCCAGTCATCTAAATTTTTCTTTCATTGCCGGCCCCCTTGATGTTGTCAACAGCAACTTCGCAGTATATGTATCGAGATAATCGGCATGTCTAGTAAAAGCTTCTCAAACAGTGATGTTCGCATTCGTCGATAAACAAGTAGGTGCCGTTTGTTGTGAATCTAAAATAGAAAGCGTGTTAAATTACAACAACGCGAGAAGCATCCCATACCTCATTCATGAGGTGTAAAGGGAAATTAAGTTTTTTAACTTTTTATTTTATTTTCAAACGAAATTTACCATTGAAAAAAAAAAACAAGTTGATCACCGATTTCGCCAAACTGGGTATTGGGTTTTATTACCCTTCGATAGTAGAATCCAACCTATACTGTCCAGAAACACTGATTTTGCTAAGATTATACCAACGGTTCTTAAGGCATTACAGAAAAGTGTTATTTAAGTGAATCTATGTTAGGTTATGGGACCGGCCGTGGCATAGTGGTTAGAACACGCGACTACCATGCGGGAGATCGCAGGTTCAAACCTGGCTCCAGTCATCTTAAAAGAAAAAAATAAATAAAATTTTCTTTCATTGTCGGCTCCCCTCGAATGTTGTTGACAGCAACTTCGCAGTATTAAGCGTCGATTCAATCGTCGTGTCTAGTTAGAGCTTCTCAAACAGTGACATTCGCATTCGTCGATAAACAAGTAGGTGCCGTCTCTTGTGAATCTAAATAGAAAGCGTGTTAATTAACAACAACGTGAGAAGCATCCCATACCTCATTCATGGGGGGTAAGGGAAATTAAGTTTAAGTTTTATATTATGTACAAAGATCTTCTAAAGAAAAAGACGTTAAATCTTCTATCTTCATACATCATTGTATTTTCAAATATTATATCAAAACTTATTAATTTGAAAATTTATGTCACGTCACGTTTTAAAATATATCTTGGGTATACAGGAAAAACTGACTAAGTCCACATTTTTGTGAAATGGACTTAATAATGCGGCCAAGAACTTTAGATCATCAATAACAAAAAAATTTACTTAAAAAAAGTTTTTGCAACTTTTTTGTAAAAAAAAAAGAAAAAACTTAATCCTCCTAATACAGTCGAAACTCTCTATAACAAATTCCAAGGGATATTTACTTCGATTTAAAAAAATTCGCTATATAGAAAAGAAAACAATTTTGTTCCTTTTAAAATTGTTTATTTGTAGTAGTCAGTTATTTTGGTTTGAAGTACTTGTTTCTACTTTTTTCGTCAATATAATTTTCTAAGACGTTTAGAGAAGATAACTCAGTACATATCGCGATATGCAAAGGCAAACTTATAGCGACTGCAAGAAATGCGAGGGATGGTTATGATTCCAGTGGCCACTTGCATTGTTCGGTGGTTCCCCAAAATACACTTTCAATTTTATGGTAAACTAGTGGGCCCGGCAATGCTTCGCTATTGCATATCCCGTTATATTGGATGTCCCGTTATATTGGAATACAGAGAGTTATTGAAAGAATTTTTTTAAAGGTTTTCCCATGGACGTATGCAGGTATCTTAAAAGAGTACACATAGTTGTTTATCATCGATTGATAATATATTATTTTTAACTTCTTGTAAGCGCGGAATGCCTTGTGTTATCGAATATTGCCATTTTCACCCCTAAATGTAGAAAAATCAAAACAATGTGTAGCCTATGTTACTCGCGGGGTTATTCGGAAGATTCCCTGAAAATTTCATCAAAATCGGTCCAGCCGTTTACGAGTCCATACGTTACATATATACACACATCCTGTTTTATATATATAGATAGATAGATAAACGATTCAAAGCAGCAGTCTCTGCTTGTGCTTTGTGAAAGCAACAATAACACACAAAAAAACGACGTCGATTTCTTTTTTGAGTGCGTGCGTTCGTTTTTGCCTAAATTTGTTATATGGAAATTGAAAACGCTTCAATTTTGAATTTACAGTCGCAAAAATGCTTCGTTATAAGGAAATATTCGCTATAGGGAAATTCGATATATGGAGATTATAATACATTCAAAGTAGACCCAAAACACAGTGTTCTTATAATTGCTTCGCAATAAAGAAAACTTCGTTATATTGGAGTTCATTATAGAGAGTTTCGACTGTATTTGGTAATATTTTATGACCATTTAGTTCAGTTGTTTTCTACTCTTTTACTAAATATAGAGCTTCTTACGTTTTACAAAAAAGTATTTTTTTTTTTATAAAGAAGAATCTGATTTCAAAAACAAATCCCTACATAATTTTGTAGTTTTGCGCTAAAACTCAGTTATCATTAACCACTTGTTTAAACAAAAAACTAAAAGAAGAATATAATGCTTCGGACCTCGATATCACGAAGACTACAACAGAACTCAGTAAATAATACTTGCTCGGCTTAGAGTGCAAAAAACTCGTTATTAAGTTGCAGGTGCTTTATGGTTTATATATTATTATTGTCGTCAATACCTGATCTTATACCACCAGCCAAATGCACTTGGTCGCTATGCATGTCGGAGATGCAGCTAAAAATCACTTTGCAGCAATGTTAATAACTGCTATCTAATAAGAATATTAGATTAATTCTATTAACCCTAACAGAAGTTCCACACACAAACACACTTTCCCTTAATGCGATGTATTTGCTATATTGCTCCCGAAGGTTTATTCAGAAGCGCCCAAAAGATCTAAGCCCTGAAATAAACCATCTGATGTCTCCTATTGATATAGATTTAATATATATTGGTTTTTTGATTGGCCTTTTATTGCTGACAGATTGGACTTTTTTTTGATTGTTGGCGGATAACTTCTGTTTTCTCCATCCGATGTTTCTTTACTACTACATGTGTCCGAAACCTAACCTATAAACAGTAGCCATAATTTCTAAAGTTGTCAAACCCACATGATACCTATATGACAGCAACTTTAGCTTAAATTCGCATGTGGTATTAAATTCCAAAAGTCGTTACCATAGTGTCACACTTAACGTGCTAGCTATTATATTTTTCTTTTCAGAACCCAATTAATCCCTGTTTATAGAATGACATTTTTCCATTTCATTTTTATCGTTCACATTTCAGTTTGTCCTTATTGCACTACAACTACTAATATTTGTAGCGTCTCTGTGCAGCATCTTCACAGAATAATCTTTCTCTCAGTACTGAGACGTGTTGACACTCATAACCTCCTTCCTTTGTACTAACAACATTTTCTGCTGAGATTAACTCAATTTCCACTGTTATTATATTGTACCTAAAAATAATTATCACGAAAACGTTTAAAAAACTCGATCGAATAACAAAATAACCAACAGAGAGCCAAAAAAAAATGTTAATTCCCGTTTGCGTCTCATGTGTCATCTTTAATAGTTAATTTAAACAATTTGGTGTGCAACTTTTATTTCTATGGCCGACGATGCTGCTCGTTTCATTCGATTCTCTTTTACTCGCTCGTTCTCGCTGTAGTACTGCGTTTTTCTAATCAATCATTACATGTGTTTTTTTTTCGTTTCGTTTCGTTGCTGGTATCTTGTGTTGAGTGCGCAAAGTGAAATAATTTAATAATTTGATTTTTGTTATTCGTCGTTGCTTCCTCTAGAGAAAAGTGAACAAAGAAAGAAATAAAACCAAATAATCAGAGAAATCTAAGAAAAAAAGCAGTGAAACAGAAGAAGAAAGAAAAAAAATTACTACACAAAAAGTGATTCAAATTCGTAGAAAAAAAGTGCACAAAGAGAAAAACAACGCAAAATTTCTTTCGAAACCCTGTGTAAGAGAGGAAAAAATCATTTTGCAAATATTTGTAGAAAATGAATAAAGATGATCAAAACAAAAATTTGAATAAACCATCGGCTGGGACTAATTCCAAGAATACCAACAATAAAGCAGCAGTAGAAACAACAACACAACCTCCTCTTCATCTTCAACAACAGAAATCAAATTCCAAAAATAAGAAAAACAGTAATAATAATAACAACAACCATAGTAATAACAACACAAACAACAATAGTTTAAAATTGCCCGCAGCTACGGCCGTAGCTGCTTCAATAGCCACCATTGCTACCAACAACAATAACAACCAATCCCCGCACCCCACCCCAGCTGCTGCCAGCAACAGCAAAAAGTCCACGCGACAGGGCAATGCTGGTGCAGCAGGTCGTCAGAATTCCTTCTCCGCCACCACCTCTGCTTCCTCTGCCCCTAATTCCACTCCCTTCGCCTCCGCAACGGAAGCGTTAACTGCTACAGCTACCACTACCGAGCTGGATAACGGTGTTGCCGCCGCCACGAACCTGGCTAATGCAGCCAGGCTGAAAAATACTAACAACAACAACGTCAACAACACCAACAACTCGAAAATTAAACTAAAGGTTAACAACAACAATTGTAACACCAATTCCAACAACTCATCCGCCACCGTCGCCGCCGTCTCTTCAGCTGGTCCGACAGCAGCGAAAACCTCCTTTACTTCTGCAGTCAGCAACACTGCCCATGGCAATAAAATGTCAAAAACTTCAAATACCAACGTCGCAACAACAAACCCGAACCCTACCACATCTGCAACAACAACCGCCGCCATCGCCGCGTCGGCAACATCCACGTCCTTGGACATGGATGTTGGGGGAGCCTTAAATGCAGTACCTTCGCCAGCCGTAACGTCAACGGCCACCGGTACTGTACCCACGATTACCTCAAGCAAATCGTCTGCGACGCCAGCACTGAGCAACAATGCAGGCAACGCATCGTCCCGCTTGAAGAAATCCTCATCGGCAGCAGCAGCTTTGGCATTGCAGCAACAAGCTGCTGCTGTGTCAACCGGCAAATTTGCAGCGTTATCATCAGCCTCGTCAACATCGGCGAAAGCGGGATCTTCAAAAGATGCCCATTTAAAATTTTCCTCCGCGTTACCCTTGCTGGTTGGTTCGGCAGCAGCCGCTGCTGCAGCAGCCAAAGGAGCAGGTGCCTCCTCAAGCGCTGGTGCCCAATCGGCACGCGATGCTGTGGCTGTCATAAAGCAAAAGCTAAAAAGTGCAGCTGCCGCATCGTCGGTGGCAGCCGCTACTGCTGCCAGTAATTCCCGCTCAAATTCAACATCGACATCGTCGAATTCCTCATCACTGTCATCTTCAGTTGGAATAGTGAATGTAATTTCAAATGCCCTGCATAACATCATTACCAGCGATAATTCCGACACGGATACGGAACTCTATCCACCGCCAGTAACGGATCTGTCGGAATCTGATGAGGAATCCGTTTCAGAGGTAAGTTCAATTGAAAATAATTTTTCTTATATATTCCTTAGTTCAGTTTTAATTCAAAGTAGCTTCGATTGCATTTTCGTCTTTCTAAGGCTTTTTTTATAATTTAATATTGATACATTTTTGTTAAGAATTATTATTTTTTTTGAGATCGCAGGTGGTATTCAAAGAATTTAAACGTAGGTTATGCTGGGAAAGCTGGTATTTGTTCATTTGGTACCTTTGTAAAATATAAAGAAGGAAATGTTTTTTAACGCAAACTTTTGAAATTTGCACACATATGTTGTAGCTGAGTGAGAGAGGATGCTTCATGTAAATAATATATAATTTAAAAATTTAAAATAACAAACTTGTCATAGTCTCATGTATATATAATTGATCAACAGAAATCACTTTTGAAATTTTTACAGGAGGGATAAAAACAACAATTTTTTTTCTTAAACTAATTTTAATTTTTATCGTAGGATGCTACAACTTTTTGGTGACGTGTATTTGCATTTCATTCATAATCTGTTACAACTCAGGAGATGTTTATATACTAAGATATGACCCTGGTTGTGGCCCGTTAAGCACATGCCAATCATAACATTTGAAATTGCAAAAGCAGCCAAGCCAAATTAGGCAATGCTCTAAATATTAGTCACAGTAAAATTGTCTTTAATTTAGGTCAATGTGCCAAAATCCAATTTGCAGTCATTAATTTTAGAAATTAAAAACAGATAGAAGGCATGTATGGCATAAAAAACGAAGAGTTAAGAAAGCTAAAAATGTGAATAGCAATGATTTCAATAAATGAATCAGATTTAAATTAGTCACTTTCAAAAACATACCAAACTTAAACATTATTATGTTATTTGTGTATCGGTCTGTTGCATAAAGCTCCTAATAGTATAATTTTTAGGTTTGAAGTTTTCCAATTTAACATAATGCTATTCATTATGATTAATTTACCACAAATAGTAGTAAAAAGATGGAACAGTAAAGTATTATTTATTGAAATTTACATTGTTTTGTCTGAATAAATAGTACACAAAGACTTCACTCGCTCTCTCCACACAGGCTGCTCAAACTATTTCACAAATGCTTTTGATATTCATTAAATTTATTACATATTAAGTAAACTGAACTAAATATTTGCAACACAAAACAGCTATATTTGTTAGGACTAATAGAAAATAATTACGACTTCTTTTAAAGTACACAAAATACAAATAAAGTGCGGACCACTAAAGGAAGGGTCTTTCATGTGACCTATGCAAGGTCATCATGTGACCTATCGTGAGATTGAGACAACCTTAGACATAAGTGGGACCAGCATACATTCAATACTGCATAAACATTTGACTGTGAAAAAAATTTGTTGGATCCCACACAATTTGTCAATCGCTCAAAAAAAGGGCTGGTGTCGATTGATCGAAAGAAATGCTCGAAAAATACGATCGCGGTGCTTCTAAACACGTCTATGACATCGTGACAGGTAATAAACCTGGATTTACGCGTATGAGTCCGAAAGTAATCAGCACTCAATTGTATGAGAGTTTCAAGATGAGCCAAATCCAACAAAAGTTGTTCGCGCCCGAATCACTTCCAAGCAAATGGTCGTCTGTTTTTTTCGGAAAAACTGGACATGCCGTAACCGTATTACTAGAACAACGCAGAACAGTGAATTCTGAGTGGTACACAACCTTTTATTTGCCAGTTGTCTTCCAAGAAATTAAGAAAACCAACCGCCGAAGACGGATCACTCTTCACCACTACAATGTGAGCTCTCACACATCGGCTCTAACAATTACATTTTTGGGCACCCAAAACTACGATTTGATGGATCATCCGCCGTATAGTTCTGACTTGGCACCAAATGACTTCTTTTTATTCCCGTACATAAAAAACGAACTGAGAGGTCAACGTTATTCGACAACTGAAGAAGCGGTTGCTGCATTCATAATGCATGTTTTGAGATACCTCAGTAAGAGTCGCAAAAGTGTTTCCACAATTGGTTCAAACGCATGCAAAAGTGTATAAACCTTCATGGGGAATATTTATAAAAACAAAAAGTGATTTTCGATGATTAATATTTGTTTTTGTTCTCTAATCCCGAAACATAAAATTCAACCCTCGTATAAGTTAATTTTTTAATATCACGCCTTAAAATTGTCGATAAAATTGTGGCCCAACAAAAATAGGTTTAGGAAGAAGCTTAAAAATACATCTTTGTATTTAATTTGTGTACCCGCACATGGGGTGTCATCATAAAACCCAAAGGGAACCTTTTTTGACTCCCCACGGGCCCCATTGGTCCAACTCCAACTTTGACCTATCATTCCGAAGTTTGTAGACCAAGATGTGCAGCCGTCCCATATTCTGTTCTTATTTGTGCTCCCGCACGATATTTTGCACTACAGCCAAAAAAATTACAATTGTCCGCTATTTTTGTACACATATGCAAAAATGTATGCCAACCATCACATGGTGGATAAGATGGGAAAAGTGAAAATACATATGTCGATGAGATACTGATCATAATTTGTAAGTAATCTAAAAAGTTGTATTTTTCACATAATCGTGACGAAATTCCTCCATCGATTTTCTTGGGAAATGACTCATTTTATTCACAACCGATCTGACAACGACCAAAGTTTTAATCAGAATACTTTTTACCGATTTTGAAATTTTTTTGAAAATTTTGGCTGAAAATATAATTTTTAGGTACATACAACTATTGATTAGGATAAAAAGTTACATTAGACAGACTTTGTAGTATATAATAATTTATTTTATTTGTTTACATTTAGAAAATTTTAGTTTGTTTACTGATGCAATGGAAATACTTATGTTTTTCCTTAATTTTGTTGCATTGTGGTGTAAGTCTATTCCACAGCTATCCTTTCCTAAAAACAGTTGATAAGTTATTCGATTATGCGTCAAGTCAATTTATTAATCTCTTCGCTAATCAAAAGTTCCATTGTACATTTATTCAATGGTACAAGTATTAACAATCTTCTACATACTTTTTCACAATGCACTGAAATAGAAGACAAACCCCTTATAAAATAAGCTCTCAGGTAATGGAAGAATACTAAATGTTGATAAACATTATTAAACATTTATCATCAAACAAAAGAATACACGAATTTCAGAAATAAATAACACATATAAACATTTGCTTGACGGCCAAAAACAAAAGTAATCAAACAACGTGTTTTTTCCCTACATTTTATTGTTGTTGTTTTAATTTCGTTCTCGCACAATACTTGAGATTTCTCGAAGAATTGTCTTTGTGTTTTTTTGCGTACTTTTTTTTTTATGGGATTTGCTGCTTGTTTGTGTTTAGTTGGAGATGGACGGTCGAATTTCTGTGTTTTTTCATTGCTGTTGTCTCTCAACGAACAACAACATCTACGATGGGGCTAGGGGCTACGAATAAGAGAAGTGAGAATATGCAAAGAAATGGCATTACGTACAAACGTTTGTATTTTTGTATACATATAGGTTTGTGTGTTTGTATATTTTCACAACAAATGAGAGAGAGTGAGACAGAAGCGGTTTCATACAAGTGAAACAAAAGGAGAGCCAGGTAAAAGCGACGAATATTTGATAAAAAATTTACCCAAAACAGATGATAAATTATAAAACGGACGGACGATCGCATAAACGGAAGGACAGAGGAAGGCCGAACAGTTGGGAATGTTGTACGTGTAATGTTGAGTTTAAGTGCACTGTGGTTTATTATTGTATATTTGTTGGCACTGGTTGAGAGAGGCTTATTCAAACAATGCTCTTTGGATAATGAAAACACATTTGTGGTGTCACTTTTATTTTGTACACATTTATTCATTGTGTTGTATTAAATAGTCAGAACAAATATTCTTTATTTTTTCACTTGCTCATGTTTTATATATTTTAACACTTGACAGTAACGTTAATGCCACAGTGCAGGTAAAAGACCACAGACAGCGCTGCCAGACAAATTGTATCGGCAAAAACATAGTACTTTTATTTGGCCTTGCCAGACAAAGGAACCCAGAAAATATGTAACGTCACTCTCCATCTCCATCACCATAACCGCCATCGTTGTTGTCTCGGTCGTCATCATCATTCGGTTATCACGCTTAATGCAATTGACAAGATCATCGTCAGAAATTCCAAATATATATATATATATATTTTTAACTATGTCGGTACATATTTATAGCAGCGGCCATTTGTATGGATGATTATATTTTGGTGTTTGGCTTGTGTGCCTTTTGTTTATCACTCTATTGAGATTTTTTTAGGTACCTTTTGTATATCGCTCTATTGAGATTTTTTTTTTAGGTACAGGAAATAATAATGTTTAGATGTTTAGTTTTGCACCAAATAATCAAGTATTAAGTCGACCACCGATTGACGGTAAAGACGATTGATCGATTTTCACAGCCCAATTCTAAATATTTTCCAGGAATAAAATCCTCATATACTAGCCGGTGGAGAAAGGGGAAACAAAATACATTTTGGCAAAATAAAATTTGATTTATGATACTTTTCAGAAAGTATAAATAAATTTTTTTAATACAATAAATTGCATTTTTTTTTTGGAAAATTTAAAGAACTTTTTCATACAATACTTTGTACTTTTTGTTACAATAGCGGTACTTTTTGGTACAATAAATGTTTTTTTAGTATAATAAAAGTGCATTAAGATGTAACATAAACAATTAAAATACTAATTGATACAATAAAACTTCTTTATGGTGTAATGAAAGTACTTATTGACAAAATTAAAACACTTTTAGGTACAATTAACGGTTATCTCTTTTTACAACAAAATAACTTTTTGGTACAATAAATTTATTTTTTTGTACAATAAATGTACGATTAACTCACTAAAGCCTACTGGGTAATTAATTAAATACCCAAAAAAGTTGTGTCAATAATATTTAGCGCGATAATTTTTGTTTTGTATTAAAAGGGAAAGATTGGCTAATAAAAAAATTTTTTATCCATGTTTTGACTTTAGTGTATCAAAGGTTAAAATTGGGTTTTTTCTTTTTGGAAAATGTTCCAGAAATGTGCTGCCAAATATTGAAAAAGTGGATAAAAAATGCAGCCTTTTTGGACGGCTTTAAATAAAAAAACGCACAGTTTTTTTTAGTAAATAAGAAAAACTAAAGAAAAAAATAGTCAAATCAGTGCCTATCCCATAGTAAAGCACCCACGTAATATCTCGCCTACGTTTACAGATATCAAAAATATCGATCTATAAATTGTAATTGTTGGTACAATAAATTGTACTTTTTGGAACAGCAAATTGTGTTTTTGGAACAATAATTTTTATATTTTGGTACAATAAAAGTGCTTTGTTTGGGCATCAAAATTATTTTTTTTTTTGTAAAACAAATACAATTTTTTGACCGAAAAGTATTTTTTTTTTGCACCTAGTAGTAAATTTATTGTGCAAAAAAGGAATTTTATCATATTAACATGTACATTTATTGTACCAAAAAGTACAATTTGTCATACCAAAAGTTGATTTTATTGCGGGACAATAAAACTAAACTATAAACAATAAAACTTATTTTTGATAGAACTTTGGTGTACAATGAAATTACTAATTGGCAGAATAAAAATCAAAAACATTTATAGATTTCTGACCATGAGCTGAAGACTCTATCGGATTGCGGGCTAATCTCAAGAAAAAATATGTATTGATTCCCTAAGACTGAAAAATGTTTTGCACTTTTTTCTTTAAAATATTATATTCTTCAATTTTAAATACAACTCCCTTTAAATTTGTTGGCGGGATTAATCTCTTAATTTTTTCAACAAATTCTCTCCTTAATTAAATTTGCAATAACTGATATCTTCCCGGTGAATATTTTTTTAATTTCGAATTTCGTTTTAAATAAGGGACAAGGGCGAAGAGAAAAGTATCCAGGTGAGATTATATATAAGTAAAATAGGGAAACAAGAAATTAATAGTTTAACAATTCACAGCGAATTCTTAATTCAGAATCAGGGTAACAATAAACTACTACATTAATGATTAGATTTTAATTGCATGGAAACTATTTTTTGGTAAAGTTGATATCTTTTATACATATTATAAAAACACGTTCGCTAAATGAAAAATGTAGCTAAATTGAAACTATGCCCACAACTTGAAAACACACTAATTATAACCACATTTGGCCTAATTTTATCAGTTTATAGAAAAAATGATTGTATAAACATAAAAAAACTAGGGTATTCGAAAAAAAGACAGGACGGTTTTACCCTAATGCGGACACGAGGAATCGAAATGCATCATTAGTTTCCTGAGGAGTAACAATGACTGTTTCATGCAATTTTTTTTTAAATTTTTTTTTTACTTTGTTTTTTTTTTTACTTTGACTTTTGTTTTTTAGGAGTTAAATAGATATTCGACAAGCTAAAGTTGGGTTTTCGGTTTAGTTAAACAAACTAGTAAAACAACTTTGTCGAAGACGGCATATCCGAAAACCCAACTATATTCTGCGAAAAGCGATTTGAGCTCATAAACCCTTACCCTTACCACTGTAACTGAAAAAACCAATGATGCAATTCGATTCCTCATGTCCGAATTAGGGTAAAACCGTCGAGGCCGGCCTTGTCTTTGAAAATATTTGTCAAAAACTATTACAGTGTAATTAAATATTTTACAAAAAATATTATTAAATTAAATAATAACAGTAAAAAAATTTGTGTGTAACAAATTTATTCAGTTTGTAAAAAAATAAATATAAAAAACAATTTCGCCAAAATGACAAGAAATCGATAAAGTTAAAAAAAAAAAATGCTAAAAAAAACATAGTGACATATTGTTTAAATAAAAATGTGTTTTTATCAGAAAACCCCGTTGTTGGATCCTAAAGAAATAATTGCTCTTGTTTTACAAAAATAAAATAAATTTGACCGAACATTTTTTCACTATTTTTTTTGATATCAACATGTGTTTATATTCGTTCTTTCTAACTTCTACTTAACACAATATTTTCATTTTACAAAACCTCAAATATAATTGAACATTTTTGGGGCTAAGCTGAGAAAGAAGCAGCCGCTTCCGATAAACAAATGCGAAAAGTAAAAGTGAATAAGAAAATAAAAGTTTACATTGTCATATTTATTTTATTATTACTATTTTATTATTAAAACAGTTCATTCGCTACCACACTGTTGTTGCAAAACTTATTACGTAGGTTGTATAAAAATTAGAAATTGTTGCTAATTGTGTAAACACAGACAGACACACACACAATATGGTAGACAAGCGCTACGTGACGTCGTCGCTCTCACACAGCTAATTCAAATGCTCCGCCATCAAAAGACAAATTAAAATCACTCAATTATCAATTTTGTATTCTTTTGTAGTTGACTGTTTTATTTTTCCTTTTGCCTTGTGCCGTGTCTATTTAAATGGTAGACAATTTATTGTTGTGTTTTTGTTTAATTTTTTCTACGAATTGTTTTCTTGTAGTGCAGAAATCGCAAAAATGCATTGTAGTAAATTGTGGAAAAACTATTGAGATTTGTTTGCATTTTTATTATGTTGTTATTTAAAATGTGCAATTATTATTGCCTTCCAATAAATGTTATTCTCTTTGAGCATATAAGTTATCGATAGCAAAGTCGATTACGGGAATTTCATTGAGATTTCGGACTTTTATCTAAGGGCACAAAAAACAATAAACGGCATTACTAATAAAAAAAAATCGTTTCCTAGATAAATGCGTTTAAAGTTTTCAATTTACAACCACCTTGCATAGAATAGAGGAAATAAAATAGCTCTCAAAATGGCTGAATAAAAGATATTAATATGAGAATTTTTTTACACAACGGATAATTATACATCTTTTACTCAAAAATCACGATTTTAATATATATTTATAGTTTATATTTGATTTATTTGTTATAATATATATAATCAAATTTAAATTTTGCCCATCTATAAAAATTATATAAAATGATTATATTCGATTCAGAACTCTGTAATTTGCATTATTTCTTCACCTTTGAATAAACAAATTTGAGCAAATTCAAAAATTCAAAAATTGTTGGTCGATGGAGCTCATGCTTTTTTCTTTTTTGTTGGAACGCAACTATTTCATTAGTACGAATTTAGCACCAATCTAATCAGTGCATTGTTGTTGCTCCCGTCGTTTTCACACCTTTAGCTTTCATTTTTTTTTCATTTATTTCTGTAAAATATTAACATTTTATTGCTATTAAAATACCACATAATAATTTTGCTTTGCGATTTGGTGTTTTTTCTCTTTTATTTCACCTCTTCTATGTTGTATTTTCGCAAATAATTATCATCATGTTGTGTTCTTTCGTCTTGTTTAACAATACTTTATACATTTACTTTGTCGAATTATTCAGTCGTCGTCGTCGTAGCACTCACTAGCAGCCAGTGTAGCTGCCTGCCTGCCTGCCTGCTTGCTTGCTATTCATTCTCATGCGCATTCATTTTCGTTTTCTCCTTCAGTCAAAGAGACAAAACAAGAAACAACAATAATGACGGCGATGACTGCGAGCGAACGAACAAACGAACGAAATTATCTTGAGTTCATACACGAAGAAAAAAGTTTCCAAAAAAAAAACAACAACAAAATAAAGCCACAAAATAAATAATAACAGCAATAACAACGTTAACAACGACCAAGATGGAGAAGACTGGCGACAACAAAAGCCCCAACTTAACGAAATTTTGGGAGTTGTGTATTTTTCAAGTTTTACTTTTTTCGAAGAAATCTGAAAGAAGGAAGCGAAGTAGATAAATAAAGGCACATGATGATGAAGTTGAAATCAGAGTTGCCACTTAGGTTTTGTATTTTGTGGTTCTTTTTTTGGGCAAAAAAATTTCAAATGAGAGTCCGTACGAGAGTTAAAAGAAATGAATCGTTGTAATCCACAAAATGTACACAATGTGTCAGAGGTGCTAAAGCACAAAAAGTTTGTCTAAAAATACTCAAAAGAAGTATATATGGCTGAGAATACATTAATATTATTTTTATTTACAAAAAGTTTCTACCTATGTTCAGTGGATCAGGGCCAGAAAAAAAAATTCTTTATCTATTTTAATTTGGGGAAAAAACACGCACGATCACATCTCGAAAAACAACTATAACAACAACTAACTTTAAATTTAAACAAAAAAATATTACATAGAGTAAAACTAAAAATTTATTTAAAAACTAAATTCAATTTGTTAGAAAAAAGAACAAGTGATATAAGCCGAGCCGAGCACCAACATTGGTACAAAAAGACATTTAAATTACTTATTTTTTTCAATCAGTGCTATGGTCATCCACGCATTTGTGATACCTGCTCAGAAAATTATTCATTGATAAATTCATTTGAATTGGAAATTAACCAAATTTTATTCAATCCTATTTTGTTGAGAAAAATTCTACAAAGTTTTTTCTAATTTAGTGCAAAGACGTTTCGCGAATTAATCACCCCTATACCTGTTGTCGTCGTTTTTATGTCAATATCAATTAGATTCGGCATTCTGTAAAGCTGCCATTAGGCGACGTGTATTTTACATATGACATGTCAGTTTTCCCAGTGTAAAATTTATACATGTCGTGTGACCCCTTTCAAACACTGCTTGTGTAAAACAATGTGTACGATAACATATGTATACATTTCATTTAGAGCGTGCTCTATTTTGTTATGTCGGCAATCAGCTGTTTTTGACAAAACAACAATGCGTTTGCTGAAAAAAAGTTGAAAAGGATAAGTATTTTATTTCAAATCGTAAATATAACAATTAAAGAGTGTTTTCAACATATTTTCAGTTAAATTGGGCTTATAAAGCTGTGTTTGGCGATGATAAGATATAGCAAAGTCAGCTGTTAATGATAAACACATGTATACATATTTTTTCTAATTTAGTGCAAAGACGTTTCGCGAATTAATCACCCCTATACCTGTTGTCGTCGTTTTTATGTCAACATCAATTAGATTCGGCATTCTGTAAAGCTGCCATTAGGCGACGTGTATTTTACATATGACATGTCAGTTTTCCCAGTGTAAAATTTATACATGTCGTGTGACCCCTTTCAAACACTGCTTGTGTAAAACAATGTGTACGATAACATATGTATACATTTCATTTAGAGCGTGCTCTATTTTGTTATGTCGGCAATCAGCTGTTTTTGACAAAACAACAATGCGTTTGCTGAAAAAAAGTTGAAAAGGATAAGTATTTTATTTCAAATCGTAAATATAACAATTAAAGAGTGTTTTCAACATATTTTTAGTTAAATTGTGCTTATAAAGCTGTGTTTGGCGATGATAAGATATAGCAAAGTCAGCTGTTAATGATAAACACATGTATACATATACAAGCACGTTTTAACGCAAAAATTATAAACCAAATGTACACGCTCATTTTGACAGACATGCAGAATTACATATCGGTTTTTGAATTGACAAGCCATGTGTAAAATACACGTCGTCTAATGGCAGCTTAATCGATAACATGAAAGAAATAACAACAGCTGATGTAACATTTTTACATCAGCTGATTTATTTAGATTTTTGATGATGATGAAAGCAAGAATAATCTTGTAATGGAAAGGAAAATACTCCGACAAAGTCCAAAATCTTAAGCTTATTTAAAAAGTATATAAAACAAAAATTCAATTTTTTGGATATAAAACTATTTTTATTATCTTAAACCCTCCATACACCAAAAAATGCATCGACTACATACATTCTGAAGGCCTTCAGAAATATTTTTATGGCAAAGATTACTTGACCATAACATGACGCTTCAAAAGGCAAAGGAAACGTTAAAACCTGTCATATATACATACAGATGTAACTGATAATGTGACCAACTATTCGATACATTCTATGTATTTATATAAAGATATATATTGCATATACAGATATGCATTCTGAGAAATATAAAATTATCCTTTGCAGGTCAATCGCCTCAATGGAATGCAAGTCCGTGAAGATAAATTCGTATTTAACTAGCAAAGACACAAACCACATTTGGTACTAGAGCACTGTTAATGCATTTAACAGAGCTCTGT
The DNA here is from genome assembly GCA_964034835.1 of Muscina levida. Classification (NCBI taxonomy): domain Eukaryota; kingdom Metazoa; phylum Arthropoda; class Insecta; order Diptera; family Muscidae; genus Muscina; species Muscina levida. The sequence continues at coordinate 135,585,860 of OZ035880.1, forward strand.
TAACCGGCAAATTTGGTGGTGATTTTTTAAAAAACGTGATGTGCCTAAACGAAGAATTCTTCGTCGATCGGACTTATGTCACGTGATAGTGTTTTGATAGTACTTTCGATCTATATTATCAAAATATTCAGAAAGACCTTCTGAAATAGAAATTTTTCAACTTTTTTTCAAAGTCCGTGCATAACAGTTTGGCCCACTGTGCCCAAACGAAGAATTCTTCGTCGATCGGACTTATGTCACGTGATAGTGTTTTGATAGTACTTTCGATCTATTTTATCAAAATATTCAGAAAGACCTTCTGAAATAGAAATTTTTCTAGTTTTTTTTCAAAGTCCGTGCGTAACAGTTTGGCCCACTGTGCCTAAACGAAGAATTCTTCGTCGATCGGACTTATGTCACGTGATAGTGTTTTGATAGTACTTTCGATCTATATTATCAAAATATTCAGAAAGACCTTCTGAAATAGAAATTTTTCAACTTTTATTCAAAGTCAGTGCATAACAGTTTGGCCCACTGTGCCTAAACGAAGAATTCTTCGTCGATCGGACTTATGTCACGTGATAGTGTTTTGATAGTACTTTCGATCTATATTATCAAAATATTCAGAAAGACCTTCTGAAATAGAAATTTTTCAAGTTTTTTTTTAAAGTCCGTGCATAACAGTTTGGCCCACTGTGCCTAAACGAAGAATTCTTCGTCGATCGGACTTATGTCACCTGATAGTGTTTTGATAGTACTTTCGATCTATATTATCAAAATATTCAGAAAGACCTTCTGAAATAGAAATTTTTCAACTTTTTTTCAAAGTCCGTGCATAACAGTTTGGCCCACTGTGCCCAAAGGAAGGATTCTTCGTCGATCGGACTTATGTCACGTGATAACGTTTTGATAGTACTTTCGATCTATATTATCAAAATATTCAGAAAGACCTTCTGAAATATAAATTTTTCAACTTTTATTCAAAGTCCGTGCATAACAGTTTGGCCCACTGTGCCTAAACGAAGAATTCTTCGTCGATCGGACTTATGTCACGTGATAGTGTTTTGATAGTACTTTCGATCTATATTATCAAAATATTCAGAAAGACCTTCTGAAATAGAAATTTTTCAACTTTTATTCAAAGTCCGTGCATAACAGTTTGGCCCACTGTGCCCAAAGGAAGAACTCTTCGTCGATCGGACTTATGTCACGTGATAGTGTTTTGATAGTACTTTCGATCTATATTATCAAAATATTCAGAAAGACCTTCTGAAATAGAAATTTTTCAACTTTTTTTCAAAGTCCGTGCATAACAGTTTGGCCCACTGTGCCCAAAGGAAGGATTCTTCGTCGATCGGACTTATGTCACGTGATAACGTTTTGATAGTACTTTCGATCTATATTATCAAAATATTCAGAAAGACCTTCTGAAATATAAATTTTTCAACTTTTATTCAAAGTCCGTGCATAACAGTTTGGCCCACTGTGCCTAAACGAAGAATTCTTCGTCGATCGGACTTATGTCACGTGATAGTGTTTTGATAGTACTTTCGATCTATATTATCAAAATATTCAGAAAGACCTTCTGAAATAGAAATTTTTCAACTTTTATTCAAAGTTCGTGCATAACAGTTTGGCCCACTGTGCCCAAAGGAAGAACTCTTCGTCGATCGGACTTATGTCACGTGATAGTGTTTTGATAGTACTTTCGATCTATATTATCAAAATATTCAGAAAGACCTTCTGAAATAGAAATTTTTCAACTTTTATTCAAAGTCCGTGCATAACAGTTTGGCCCACTGTGCCTAAACGAAGAATTCTTCGTCGATCGGACTTATGTCACGTGATAGTGTTTTGATAGTACTTTCGATCTATATTATCAAAATATTCAGAAAGACCTTCTGAAATATAAATTTTTCAACTTTTATTCAAAGTCCGTGCAAAACAGTTTGGTCCACTGTGCCTAAACGAAGAATTCTTCGTCGATCGGACTTATGTCACGTGATAGTGTTTTGATAGTACTTTCGATCTATATTATCAAAATATTCAGAAAGACCTTCTGAAATAGAAATTTTTCAACTTTTATTCAAAGTCCGTGCATAACAGTTTGGCCCACTGTGCCTAAACGAAGAATTCTTCGTCGATCGGACTTATGTCACCTGATAGTGTTTTGATAGTACTTTCGATCTATATTATCAAAATATTCAGAAAGACCTTCTGAAATAGAAATTTTTCAAGTTTTTTTTCAAAGTCCGTGCATAACAGTTTGGCCCACTGTGCCTAAACGAAGAATTCTTCGTCGATCGGACTTATGTCACCTGATAGTGTTTTGATAGTACTTTCGATCTATATTATCAAAATATTCAGAAAGACCTTCTGAAATAGAAATTTTTCAATTTTTTTTCAAAGTCCGTGCATAACAGTTTGGCCCACTGTGCCCAAAGGAAGAATTCTTCGTCGATCGGACTTATGTCACGTGATAACGTTTTGATAGTACTTTCGATCTATATTATCAAAATATTCAGAAAGACCTTCTGAAATATAAATTTTTCAACTTTTATTCAAAGTCCGTGCATAACAGTTTGGCCCACTGTGCCTAAACGAAGAATTCTTCGTCGATCGGACTTATGTCACGTGATAGTGTTTTGATAGTACTTTCGATCTATATTATCAAAATATTCAGAAAGACCTTCTGAAATAGAAATTTTTCAACTTTTATTCAAAGTCCGTGCATAACAGTTTGGCCCACTGTGCCTAAACGAAGAATTCTTCGTCGATCGGACTTATGTCACGTGATAGTGTTTTGATAGTACTTTCGATCTATATTATCAAAATATTCAGAAAGACCTTCTGAAATAGAAATTTTTCAACTTTTATTCAAAGTCCGTGCATAACAGTTTGGCCCACTGTGCCCAAAGGAAGGATTCTTCGTCGATCGGACTTATGTCACGTGATAGTGTTTTGATAGTACTTTTGATCTATATTATCAAAATATTCAGAAAGACCTTCTGAAATAGAAATTTTTCAACTTTTATTCAAAGTCCGTGCATAACAGTTTGGCCCACTGTGCCCAAACGAAGAATTCTTCGTCGATCGGACTTATGTCACGTGATAGTGTTTTGATAGTACTTTCGATCTATATTATCAAAGTATTCAGAAAGACCTTCTGAAATAGAAATTTTTCAACTTTTATTCAAAGTCCGTGCAAAACAGTTTGGTCCACTGTGCCTAAACGAAGAATTCTTCGTCGATCGGACTTATGTCACGTGATAGTGTTTTGATAGTACTTTCGATCTATATTATCAAAGTATTCAGAAAGACCTTCTGAAATAGAAATTTTTCAACTTTTATTCAAAGTCCGTGCATAACAGTTTGGCCCACTGTGCCCAAACGAAGAATTCTTCGTCGATCGGACTTATGTCACGTGATAGTGTTTTGATAGTACTTTCGATCTATATTATCAAAGTATTCAGAAAGACCTTCTGAAATAGAAATTTTTCAACTTTTATTCAAAGTCAGTGCATAACAGTTTGGCCCACTGTGCCTAAACGAAGAATTCTTCGTCGATCGGACTTATGTCACGTGATAACGTTTTGATAGTACTTTCGATCTATATTATCAAAATATTCAGAAAGACCTTCTGAAATATAAATTTTTCAACTTTTATTCAAAGTCCGTGCATAACAGTTTGGCCCACTGTGCCCAAACGAAGAATTCTTCGTCGATCGGACTTATGTCACGTGATAGTGTTTTGATAGTACTTTCGATCTATATTATCAAAGTATTCAGAAAGACCTTCTGAAATAGAAATTTTTCAACTTTTATTCAAAGTCAGTGCATAACAGTTTGGCCCACTGTGCCTAAACGAAGAATTCTTCGTCGATCGGACTTATGTCACGTGATAACGTTTTGATAGTACTTTCGATCTATATTATCAAAATATTCAGAAAGACCTTCTGAAATATAAATTTTTCAACTTTTATTCAAAGTCCGTGCATAACAGTTTGGCCCACTGTGCCCAAACGAAGAATTCTTCGTCGATCGGACTTATGTCACGTGATAGTGTTTTGATAGTACTTTCGATCTATATTATCAAAGTATTCAGAAAGACCTTCTGAAATAGAAATTTTTCAACTTTTATTCAAAGTCCGTGCATAACAGTTTGGCCCACTGTGCCCAAACGAAGAATTCTTCGTCGATCGGACTTATGTCACGTGATAGTGTTTTGATAGTACTTTCGATCTATATTATCAAAATATTCAGAAAGACCTTCTGAAATATAAATTTTTCAACTTTTATTCAAAGTCCGTGCATAACAGTTTGGCCCACTGTGCCTAAACGAAGAATTCTTCGTCGATCGGACTTATGTCACGTGATAGTGTTTTGATAGTACTTTCGATCTATATTATCAAAATATTCAGAAAGACCTTCTGAAATAGAAATTTTTCAACTTTTATTCAAAGTCCGTGCATAACAGTTTGGCCCACTGTGCCCAAACGAAGAATTCTTCGTCGATCGGACTTATGTCACGTGATAGTGTTTTGATAGTACTTTCGATCTATATTATCAAAGTATTCAGAAAGACCTTCTGAAATAGAATTTTTTCAACTTTTATTCAAAGTCAGTGCATAACAGTTTGGCCCACTGTGCCTAAACGAAGAATTCTTCGTCGATCGGACTTATGTCACGTGATAGTGTTTTGATAGTACTTTCGATCTATATTATCAAAATATTCAGAAAGACCTTCTGAAATAGAAATTTTTCAAGTTTTTTTTTAAAGTCCGTGCATAACAGTTTGGCCCACTGTGCCTAAACGAAGAATTCTTCGTCGATCGGACTTATGTCACGTGATAGTGTTTTGATAGTACTTTCGATCTATATTATCAAAATATTCAGAAAGACCTTCTGAAATAGAAATTTTTCAACTTTTATTCAAAGTCCGTGCATAACAGTTTGGCCCACTGTGCCCAAAGGAAGGATTCTTCGTCGATCGGACTTATGTCACGTGATAGTGTTTTGATAGTACTTTTGATCTATATTATCAAAATATTCAGAAAGACCTTCTGAAATAGAAATTTTTCAACTTTTATTCAAAGTCCGTGCAAAACAGTTTGGTCCACTGTGCCTAAACGAAGAATTCTTCGTCGATCGGACTTATGTCACGTGATAGTGTTTTGATAGTACTTTCGATCTATATTATCAAAGTATTCAGAAAGACCTTCTGAAATAGAAATTTTTCAACTTTTATTCAAAGTCCGTGCATAACAGTTTGGCCCACTGTGCCCAAACGAAGAATTCTTCGTCGATCGGACTTATGTCACGTGATAGTGTTTTGATAGTACTTTCGATCTATATTATCAAAATATTCAGAAAGACCTTCTGAAATAGAAATTTTTCAACTTTTATTCAAAGTCCGTGCATAACAGTTTGGCCCACTGTGCCTAAACGAAGAATTCTTCGTCGATCGGACTTATGTCACGTGATAGTGTTTTGATAGTACTTTCGATCTATATTATCAAAATATTCAGAAAGACCTTCTGAAATAGAAATTTTTCAACTTTTATTCAAAGTCCGTGCATAACAGTTTAGCCCACTGTGCCCAAACGAAGAATTCTTCGTCGATCGGACTTATGTCACGTGATAACGTTTTGATAGTACTTTCGATCTATATTATCAAAATATTCAGAAAGACCTTCTGAAATATAAATTTTTCAACTTTTATTCAAAGTCCGTGCATAACAGTTTAGCCCACTGTGCCTCAACGAAGAATTCTTCGTCGATCGGACTTATGTCACGTGATAGTGTTTTGATAGTACTTTCGATCTATATTATCAAAATATTCAGAAAGACCTTCTGAAATAGAAATTTTTCAACTTTTATTCAAAGTCCGTGCATAACAGTTTGGCCCACTGTGCCCAAAGGAAGAATTCTTCGTCGATCGGACTTATGTCACGTGATAGTGTTTTGATAGTACTTTCGATCTATATTATCAAAATATTCAGAAAGACCTTCTGAAATAGAAATTTTTCAAGTTTTTTTTCAAAGTCCGTGCATAACAGTTTGGCCCACTGTGCCCAAACGAAGAATTCTTCGTCGATCGGACTTATGTCACGTGATAGTGTTTTGATAGTACTTTCGATCTATATTATCAAAATATTCAGAAAGACCTTCTGAAATAAAAATTTTCCAAATTGTGAATATTGTCATTATTTATTTCTTAATTCAAAAATATATATTTAGCCGGTTTATAATAATTGTTAAACTATTTTTTTATTTAATTCGGTCGATTGTTTAAAAAAAACTTTTTTTAAAAGAAAGGTCGAATATTTTTTGTTAAATATCTCGTTGAGTTGAACCCTTGTCTTCATAAACTTCATATCTTTGCCGTTACAATATTTAATGATGTTCTTGTTTCTTTTGCAAATAACTTGCAGTGTTTATGAAACGTGGGTTCAAATCCTGCAGCTGGTGGATGTGTTCGGTTGTATTTTTAATGCTTAGGTGAAAAATATATATGCCTACTTACCAAAAAAAAACTTTCATAAGCCTTGATTATAAAAAATAAGTTTTTTTTTAAAAAAAATCAAATATTTGCTGTAAGTTGTAAATTTAATGTACAAAAAATATCTTGTCTATCCTGGGAGTTGAACCCTTGTCTTCATAAACTGTAACCGCCTTTACAATATTTAATGTTGTTCTAGTTTCTTTTGCAAATAATTGACAGTTTTTATGAAACGTGGGTTCAAATCCTGCGGCTGGTGGATTTTTTCTGTTTTTTTTTTTAAGTGTTTAAAAGAAAAATATATTTGCCTCGAAACCAAAAAAATATTTTTAATAATCTATGGAGTAATATCAACAAAAACGCCAAAAATAGGCAGTCTTAACTTAAGTTAACAAAAATATTATACTTTTTCTTAAAATTTTAAAATAGTTGTTTTTACATTTACTGATGTTTTGACAATCGTGAGTATTTAACTATTCTGAGTGTTGCCATAATGCAAAATAAAAAAAAAGTTGTGTATTTGCCGCAACACTTTACGAATAATGAAGATTTCAAAAGCCATTGTTGAATAAATTGCTATGCTTAGAAGAGATTCAAATTAGAAATGCACCTGATAAAGCCTTGGTTCATATAACATCGTTAAAATGTTCTTTTCAACATTACTAGTTTTACTCACCCAACTCGTCCCTATAACGATCGCTTTTCTACTGCAATGGCAACCATGTGGTGAATATTCTCTCAGCAAATGCAAAACAACCCCTTTTTTCTGAGATCTTCTATCCACCTGCTGTTGTTAACCACCATAAATGTTCATCGGTTCATCCGCTGACTTATGTTGTGAGGTGAAATACAAAAATAGGTAGATAAGTCTATTCCTTCTTATCCAAAAGAAGAAAAACGTTTAAAAAGCGTATATTAATATTTTCATTTTTGATTTAGAGATATAACATACTTGCATACCACACATTACCATAGTCGAAAATATGTATATACAACAACATACCCATCTGTAAATTTTTTATTTATTTTCATGAATTTTCATTTGGTCTTTTTTGTGATGCAACTTGAAGTTGGACTTTTTATGGGTCTACTGATATAAAAGTAGGAACAAAACTGTAAAATTTTATAGATTTTATAAATTTACTATACCAACATACTTTTGAAAAATAACATTTTTTTTTAAAAAGTTATGAAATTGTTGATGCCGGAAAATGGTACGTCCGAACGAAATTTTTCTAAAATTTTGTGAAACAGTAGGTCTATATTTTTGTATAATTTAGTTTAACAATCTGCCTATTTTACCGTTTTTGTTGATGGTACTCCATAGATTATTAAAAATATTTTTTTGGTTTCGAGGCAAATATATTTTTCTTTTAAACATTTAAAAAAAAAATACAGAAAAAATCCACGAGCCGCAGGATTTGAACCCACGTTTCATAAAAACTGTCAATTATTTGCAAAAGAAACTAGAACAACATTAAATATTGTAAAGGCGGTTACAGTTTATGAAGACAAGGGTTCAACTCCCAGGATAGACAAGATATTTTTTGTACATTAAATTTACAACTTACAGCAAATATTTGATTTTTTTTAAAAAAAACTTATTTTTTATAATCAAGGCTTATGAAAGTTTTTTTTTGGTAAGTAGGCATATATATTTTTCACCTAAGCATTAAAAATACAACCGAACACATCCACCAGCTGCAGGATTTGAACCCACGTTTCATAAACACTGCAAGTTATTTGCAAAAGAAACAAGAACATCATTAAATATTGTAACGGCAAAGATATGAAGTTTATGAAGACAAGGGTTCAACTCAACGAGATATTTAACAAGAAATATTCGACCTTTCTTTTAAAAAAAGTTTTTTTTAAACAATCGACCGAATTAAATAAAAAAATAGTTTAACAATTATTATAAACCGGCTAAATATATATTTTTGAATTAAGAAATAAATAATGACAATATTCACAATTTGGAAAATTTTTATTTCAGAAGGTCTTTCTGAATATTTTGATAATATAGATCGAAAGTACTATCAAAACACTATCACGTGACATAAGTCCGATCGACGAAGAATTCTTCGTTTGGGCACAGTGGGCTAAACTGTTATGCACGGACTTTGAATAAAAGTTGAAAAATTTCTATTTCAGAAGGTCTTTCTGAATATTTTGATAATATAGATCGAAAGTACTATCAAAACACTATCACGTGACATAAGTCCGATCGACGAAGAATTCTTCGTTTAGGCACAGTGGGCCAAACTGTTATGCACGGACTTTGAATAAAAGTTGAAAAATTTCTATTTCAGAAGGTCTTTCTGAATATTTTGATAATATAGATCGAAAGTACTATCAAAACACTATCACGTGACATAAGTCCGATCGACGAAGAATTCTTCGTTTGGGCACAGTGGGCCAAACTGTTATGCACGGACTTTGAATAAAAGTTGAAAAATTTCTATTTCAGAAGGTCTTTCTGAATACTTTGATAATATAGATCGAAAGTACTATCAAAACACTATCACGTGACATAAGTCCGATCGACGAAGAATTCTTCGTTTAGGCACAGTGGACCAAACTGTTTTGCACGGACTATGAATAAAAGTTGAAAAATTTCTATTTCAGAAGGTCTTTCTGAATATTTTGATAATATAGATCAAAAGTACTATCAAAACACTATCACGTGACATAAGTCCGATCGACGAAGAATCCTTCCTTTGGGCACAGTGGGCCAAACTGTTATGCACGGACTTTGAATAAAAGTTGAAAAATTTCTATTTTAGAAGGTCTTTCTGAATATTTTGATAATATAGATCGAAAGTACTATCAAAACACTATCACGTGACATAAGTCCGATCGACGAAGAATTCTTCGTTTAGGCACAGTGGGCCAAACTGTTATGCACGGACTTTAAAAAAAAACTTGAAAAATTTCTATTTCAGAAGGTCTTTCTGAATATTTTGATAATATAGATCGAAAGTACTATCAAAACACTATCACGTGACATAAGTCCGATCGACGAAGAATTCTTCGTTTAGGCACAGTGGGCCAAACTGTTATGCACTGACTTTGAATAAAAGTTGAAAAATTTCTATTTCAGAAGGTCTTTCTGAATACTTTGATAATATAGATCGAAAGTACTATCAAAACACTATCACGTGACATAAGTCCGATCGACGAAGAATTCTTCGTTTGGGCACAGTGGGCCAAACTGTTATGCACGGACTTTGAATAAAAGTTGAAAAATTTCTATTTCAGAAGGTCTTTCTGAATATTTTGATAATATAGATCGAAAGTACTATCAAAACACTATCACGTGACATAAGTCCGATCGACGAAGAATTCTTCGTTTAGGCACAGTGGGCCAAACTGTTATGCACGGACTTTGAATAAAAGTTGAAAAATTTATATTTCAGAAGGTCTTTCTGAATATTTTGATAATATAGATCGAAAGTACTATCAAAACACTATCACGTGACATAAGTCCGATCGACGAAGAATTCTTCGTTTGGGCACAGTGGGCCAAACTGTTATGCACGGACTTTGAATAAAAGTTGAAAAATTTCTATTTCAGAAGGTCTTTCTGAATACTTTGATAATATAGATCGAAAGTACTATCAAAACACTATCACGTGACATAAGTCCGATCGACGAAGAATTCTTCGTTTGGGCACAGTGGGCCAAACTGTTATGCACGGACTTTGAATAAAAGTTGAAAAATTTATATTTCAGAAGGTCTTTCTGAATATTTTGATAATATAGATCGAAAGTACTATCAAAACGTTATCACGTGACATAAGTCCGATCGACGAAGAATTCTTCGTTTAGGCACAGTGGGCCAAACTGTTATGCACTGACTTTGAATAAAAGTTGAAAAATTTCTATTTCAGAAGGTCTTTCTGAATACTTTGATAATATAGATCGAAAGTACTATCAAAACACTATCACGTGACATAAGTCCGATCGACGAAGAATTCTTCGTTTAGGCACAGTGGGCCAAACTGTTATGCACGGACTTTAAAAAAAAACTTGAAAAATTTCTATTTCAGAAGGTCTTTCTGAATATTTTGATAATATAGATCGAAAGTACTATCAAAACACTATCACGTGACATAAGTCCGATCGACGAAGAATTCTTCGTTTAGGCACAGTGGGCCAAACTGTTATGCACTGACTTTGAATAAAAGTTGAAAAATTTATATTTCAGAAGGTCTTTCTGAATATTTTGATAATATAGATCGAAAGTACTATCAAAACGTTATCACGTGACATAAGTCCGATCGACGAAGAATTCTTCGTTTGGGCACAGTGGGCTAAACTGTTATGCACGGACTTTGAATAAAAGTTGAAAAATTTCTATTTCAGAAGGTCTTTCTGAATATTTTGATAATATAGATCGAAAGTACTATCAAAACACTATCACGTGACATAAGTCCGATCGACGAAGAATTCTTCGTTTAGGCACAGTGGGCCAAACTGTTATGCACGGACTTTGAATAAAAGTTGAAAAATTTCTATTTCAGAAGGTCTTTCTGAATATTTTGATAATATAGATCGAAAGTACTATCAAAACACTATCACGTGACATAAGTCCGATCGACGAAGAATTCTTCGTTTGGGCACAGTGGGCCAAACTGTTATGCACGGACTTTGAATAAAAGTTGAAAAATTTCTATTTCAGAAGGTCTTTCTGAATACTTTGATAATATAGATCGAAAGTACTATCAAAACACTATCACGTGACATAAGTCCGATCGACGAAGAATTCTTCGTTTAGGCACAGTGGACCAAACTGTTTTGCACGGACTTTGAATAAAAGTTGAAAAATTTCTATTTCAGAAGGTCTTTCTGAATATTTTGATAATATAGATCGAAAGTACTATCAAAACACTATCACGTGACATAAGTCCGATCGACGAAGAATTCTTCGTTTAGGCACAGTGGGCCAAACTGTTATGCACGGACTTTGAATAAAAGTTGAAAAATTTATATTTCAGAAGGTCTTTCTGAATATTTTGATAATATAGATCGAAAGTACTATCAAAACACTATCACGTGACATAAGTCCGATCGACGAAGAATTCTTCGTTTGGGCACAGTGGGCCAAACTGTTATGCACGGACTTTGAATAAAAGTTGAAAAATTTCTATTTCAGAAGGTCTTTCTGAATACTTTGATAATATAGATCGAAAGTACTATCAAAACACTATCACGTGACATAAGTCCGATCGACGAAGAATTCTTCGTTTGGGCACAGTGGGCCAAACTGTTATGCACGGACTTTGAATAAAAGTTGAAAAATTTATATTTCAGAAGGTCTTTCTGAATATTTTGATAATATAGATCGAAAGTACTATCAAAACGTTATCACGTGACATAAGTCCGATCGACGAAGAATTCTTCGTTTAGGCACAGTGGGCCAAACTGTTATGCACTGACTTTGAATAAAAGTTGAAAAATTTCTATTTCAGAAGGTCTTTCTGAATACTTTGATAATATAGATCGAAAGTACTATCAAAACACTATCACGTGACATAAGTCCGATCGACGAAGAATTCTTCGTTTAGGCACAGTGGGCCAAACTGTTATGCACGGACTTTAAAAAAAAACTTGAAAAATTTCTATTTCAGAAGGTCTTTCTGAATATTTTGATAATATAGATCGAAAGTACTATCAAAACACTATCACGTGACATAAGTCCGATCGACGAAGAATTCTTCGTTTAGGCACAGTGGGCCAAACTGTTATGCACTGACTTTGAATAAAAGTTGAAAAATTTATATTTCAGAAGGTCTTTCTGAATATTTTGATAATATAGATCGAAAGTACTATCAAAACGTTATCACGTGACATAAGTCCGATCGACGAAGAATTCTTCGTTTGGGCACAGTGGGCTAAACTGTTATGCACGGACTTTGAATAAAAGTTGAAAAATTTCTATTTCAGAAGGTCTTTCTGAATATTTTGATAATATAGATCGAAAGTACTATCAAAACACTATCACGTGACATAAGTCCGATCGACGAAGAATTCTTCGTTTAGGCACAGTGGGCCAAACTGTTATGCACGGACTTTGAATAAAAGTTGAAAAATTTCTATTTCAGAAGGTCTTTCTGAATATTTTGATAATATAGATCGAAAGTACTATCAAAACACTATCACGTGACATAAGTCCGATCGACGAAGAATTCTTCGTTTGGGCACAGTGGGCCAAACTGTTATGCACGGACTTTGAATAAAAGTTGAAAAATTTCTATTTCAGAAGGTCTTTCTGAATACTTTGATAATATAGATCGAAAGTACTATCAAAACACTATCACGTGACATAAGTCCGATCGACGAAGAATTCTTCGTTTAGGCACAGTGGACCAAACTGTTTTGCACGGACTTTGAATAAAAGTTGAAAAATTTCTATTTCAGAAGGTCTTTCTGAATATTTTGATAATATAGATCAAAAGTACTATCAAAACACTATCACGTGACATAAGTCCGATCGACGAAGAATCCTTCCTTTGGGCACAGTGGGCCAAACTGTTATGCACGGACTTTGAATAAAAGTTGAAAAATTTCTATTTCAGAAGGTCTTTCTGAATATTTTGATAATATAGATCGAAAGTACTATCAAAACACTATCACGTGACATAAGTCCGATCGACGAAGAATTCTTCGTTTAGGCACAGTGGGCCAAACTGTTATGCACGGACTTTAAAAAAAAACTTGAAAAATTTCTATTTCAGAAGGTCTTTCTGAATATTTTGATAATATAGATCGAAAGTACTATCAAAACACTATCACGTGACATAAGTCCGATCGACGAAGAATTCTTCGTTTAGGCACAGTGGGCCAAACTGTTATGCACTGACTTTGAATAAAAGTTGAAAAATTTCTATTTCAGAAGGTCTTTCTGAATACTTTGATAATATAGATCGAAAGTACTATCAAAACACTATCACGTGACATAAGTCCGATCGACGAAGAATTCTTCGTTTGGGCACAGTGGGCCAAACTGTTATGCACGGACTTTGAATAAAAGTTGAAAAATTTCTATTTCAGAAGGTCTTTCTGAATATTTTGATAATATAGATCGAAAGTACTATCAAAACACTATCACGTGACATAAGTCCGATCGACGAAGAATTCTTCGTTTAGGCACAGTGGGCCAAACTGTTATGCACGGACTTTGAATAAAAGTTGAAAAATTTATATTTCAGAAGGTCTTTCTGAATATTTTGATAATATAGATCGAAAGTACTATCAAAACGTTATCACGTGACATAAGTCCGATCGACGAAGAATTCTTCCTTTGGGCACAGTGGGCCAAACTGTTATGCACGGACTTTGAAAAAAAATTGAAAAATTTCTATTTCAGAAGGTCTTTCTGAATATTTTGATAATATAGATCGAAAGTACTATCAAAACACTATCAGGTGACATAAGTCCGATCGACGAAGAATTCTTCGTTTAGGCACAGTGGGCCAAACTGTTATGCACGGACTTTGAAAAAAAACTTGAAAAATTTCTATTTCAGAAGGTCTTTCTGAATATTTTGATAATATAGATCGAAAGTACTATCAAAACACTATCAGGTGACATAAGTCCGATCGACGAAGAATTCTTCGTTTAGGCACAGTGGGCCAAACTGTTATGCACGGACTTTGAATAAAAGTTGAAAAATTTCTATTTCAGAAGGTCTTTCTGAATATTTTGATAATATAGATCGAAAGTACTATCAAAACACTATCACGTGACATAAGTCCGATCGACGAAGAATTCTTCGTTTAGGCACAGTGGACCAAACTGTTTTGCACGGACTTTGAATAAAAGTTGAAAAATTTATATTTCAGAAGGTCTTTCTGAATATTTTGATAATATAGATCGAAAGTACTATCAAAACACTATCACGTGACATAAGTCCGATCGACGAAGAATTCTTCGTTTAGGCACAGTGGGCCAAACTGTTATGCACGGACTTTGAATAAAAGTTGAAAAATTTCTATTTCAGAAGGTCTTTCTGAATATTTTGATAATATAGATCGAAAGTACTATCAAAACACTATCACGTGACATAAGTCCGATCGACGAAGAGTTCTTCCTTTGGGCACAGTGGGCCAAACTGTTATGCACGGACTTTGAATAAAAGTTGAAAAATTTCTATTTCAGAAGGTCTTTCTGAATATTTTGATAATATAGATCGAAAGTACTATCAAAACACTATCACGTGACATAAGTCCGATCGACGAAGAATTCTTCGTTTAGGCACAGTGGGCCAAACTGTTATGCACGGACTTTGAATAAAAGTTGAAAAATTTATATTTCAGAAGGTCTTTCTGAATATTTTGATAATATAGATCGAAAGTACTATCAAAACGTTATCACGTGACATAAGTCCGATCGACGAAGAATCCTTCCTTTGGGCACAGTGGGCCAAACTGTTATGCACGGACTTTGAAAAAAAGTTGAAAAATTTCTATTTCAGAAGGTCTTTCTGAATATTTTGATAATATAGATCGAAAGTACTATCAAAACACTATCACGTGACATAAGTCCGATCGACGAAGAGTTCTTCCTTTGGGCACAGTGGGCCAAACTGTTATGCACGGACTTTGAATAAAAGTTGAAAAATTTCTATTTCAGAAGGTCTTTCTGAATATTTTGATAATATAGATCGAAAGTACTATCAAAACACTATCACGTGACATAAGTCCGATCGACGAAGAATTCTTCGTTTAGGCACAGTGGGCCAAACTGTTATGCACGGACTTTGAATAAAAGTTGAAAAATTTATATTTCAGAAGGTCTTTCTGAATATTTTGATAATATAGATCGAAAGTACTATCAAAACGTTATCACGTGACATAAGTCCGATCGACGAAGAATCCTTCCTTTGGGCACAGTGGGCCAAACTGTTATGCACGGACTTTGAAAAAAAGTTGAAAAATTTCTATTTCAGAAGGTCTTTCTGAATATTTTGATAATATAGATCGAAAGTACTATCAAAACACTATCAGGTGACATAAGTCCGATCGACGAAGAATTCTTCGTTTAGGCACAGTGGGCCAAACTGTTATGCACGGACTTTAAAAAAAAACTTGAAAAATTTCTATTTCAGAAGGTCTTTCTGAATATTTTGATAATATAGATCGAAAGTACTATCAAAACACTATCACGTGACATAAGTCCGATCGACGAAGAATTCTTCGTTTAGGCACAGTGGGCCAAACTGTTATGCACTGACTTTGAATAAAAGTTGAAAAATTTCTATTTCAGAAGGTCTTTCTGAATATTTTGATAATATAGATCGAAAGTACTATCAAAACACTATCACGTGACATAAGTCCGATCGACGAAGAATTCTTCGTTTAGGCACAGTGGGCCAAACTGTTACGCACGGACTTTGAAAAAAAACTTGAAAAATTTCTATTTCAGAAGGTCTTTCTGAATATTTTGATAAAATAGATCGAAAGTACTATCAAAACACTATCACGTGACATAAGTCCGATCGACGAAGAATTCTTCGTTTGGGCACAGTGGGCCAAACTGTTATGCACGGACTTTGAAAAAAAGTTGAAAAATTTCTATTTCAGAAGGTCTTTCTGAATATTTTGATAATATAGATCGAAAGTACTATCAAAACACTATCACGTGACATAAGTCCGATCGACGAAGAATTCTTCGTTTAGGCACATCACGTTTTTTAAAAAATCACCACCAAATTTGCCGGTTAACAGAGCTCTGTTAAATGCATTAACAGTGCTCTAGTACCAAATGTGGTTTGTGTCTTTGCTAGTTAAATACGAATTTATCTTCACGGACTTATGGAATGCACTGTTAAAAGTACATGTCACACACATGTCGTACGTACGTGTCGTCGTTGTGTAGTAAGCAATATAATTGCTTTGTAGGGTGTAATGAACTACATATCGATGTGTGATGTATTATTATTATTATTATTATCGATGTCGAGACGGTGTCTCAATGTTGTTGGTGCTGGTATTGACAATTTCGCATATCGTTTTATCGCCGTCTTTCTTTTTGACAAAATTCAAATAATATGTAATACAAGCACAGAGAGAGAGAGAGAGAGAGAGAGTGCGTCTTTGCTAAGAGCTAAACACTATCAGGTATAACGCTGTTTTTGTTTTTCTGCACGGTGGTTGACGATGACGATGTTATTTTGTTGTTGATGGCACAAACTAAGGTGACGTGTTTTTATGTCCATTTTCCTTTTGTAGTGTTTTTATACATTAATTTGTATTATTGCTGCAAACATTTTGGCAATTCAGTCAAATTTCGTTTGTTTTCGTTTTGGCAGCCACAGCGATGTATGTGATTTATTTTTGTGCGTGAATTGTGTATTTTCTTGCAAATTTGATTTTTATTATAATAAGCTCTTGAAATGGTCATTGGACTACAGCGACAACGAACGACTACAATAACAACAATCAAAACGTCGCGTTGAAGGCAATTTTCGATTTTCTCATACTTTCGCAAGTTTTATTTCTTGCTTCGTGTGCTTTTTACTTTTATTATTATGGATGGCATGGTAATTTTTGGCCTTTTACCGTATTCTTATACAAGTATATATGTATAGGTGGTAAACTTTGAATACAGACCGAACAATATTTTTGTTTGATCTTTGTCCATGTGCACAAATATCTGTCTCTGAAACTACCAAATTTTCGAAGAGTTCCAAAAGTAATGAAATCGTTCAAATAAATAAAAAAAAATAAATAAAAAATCGGGCGATTATTTTTTTTAAATTTGTTTTAGAAAATAATTTCATTTTTCTTTAGAAATATCTTTATTTTTATATTTTTTTCCTATTCCATTTCTTATAAAAATATACACTGCGTTTTGTAGTTGGTCTTTGACGTCGTGTCTCAAGGCCCCCATATTGTATAGTAAAAGTGGCCATAAATAGCACTAGTATATAGTCATTTTGCAGCAGAGTTGTAAATAATTTTTTTCTATAGATTTCGGCCTCCTAACAAGAAAATCAGATTTAAAAAAATTTCCTCTGATTAGTTTTCAAAATATGAATTTTTGAATTATTGGAGAGTAATTCGTAAACGCGTCCAAAGAGCTAAGCATTTTTTAATATGCTTAGTGTTATTACCCAAAACCTGACCAAAATTTATTTTAAAAGTTATAAAATACAAAAAATATATAAAAACTTATAGGTTGTTGCAATATTTTCTACGTGTACGTATTTATCCAGCTATTGTCTTGCTTAGATACTGTAGTATTTATCCGTTAATTTTTTATAGTGTAATTTTAATATTTTAAATATACAGGTATAAGTATATGCATTGTATGTATATAATTAATGTCTTAAAAAAATGTTGGAAAGTAGTTATTTTTATCTTCAAAACGTGGTAAACTTTTGATAAGAATTGAGCGCCTCCTATGGTCTATTAACAGTTTTTTGTTCATTTTACTTTATTTTGTTTTATTTTATTTCATTTTATTTCATTTCATTTTATTTTATTTTATTTTATTTTATTTTATTTTATTTTATTTACCTTTCTCAAATTATTCTAGTTTTTAGTTAAAGTTATCGAATAATCGATGTATATGTAGATTAAAGACATCCCTAATCACTTTTGTTTTGTATACAGTAATGCCAATTAAAATATGTAATATAGGTAAATAACGTCCTAATTCGTTAAAATATCGGTCCAATAAAAACACAATTGTCAATATTAATATTTATTTTTCTACATGAAAAGAATAACATAATATCCTATGGAATGAACAGTGGAGAGTAACTTAGTCAGTAACAGGTACAGTACCAGTTACGGGACCGGTTCCCTGGGATGCATGAACCGGTTCTAGTTCCGGAACTTTTGTATGTAGAGAACCGGTTCAACAGTACAAGCCCTACGACAGGTTCAGTAAAAAGCTGTCATCTAACTGTGATATCTATATTTTGTTAAGATGCCCCAAAATAAAACGTAAAAATTAAATGAATTAGAATATTTTATAAATTGTATATAAATATTTTATATTTTTCAGACTTTTTTACTTATTTATATACAACGCCGATGGAAACATAACGCCGCAGAATATGTACTACAGATCAGTCAAATTTACTTTTCTTTAACTCTTTAGAACCAGTTTGGTGATACATCCCTTCTTCACCCGTCCTAAGATAGGTACACTCAGGTCAATTAACACCACTTTTCCCGTAGGGTACTTCTGTGAAGAGATTACATGTTCTCTGAGAAACAAGTTATCGATTTATGGGAATGCAATATTGAGGATTTATCAGTATATGATATAAATATTAAATTATCATAATATATATATTCAATATGCGATATGCATTTCAGACATATTCGAGCATAAAACTGAGTGCAGACTTAAGAGCCTAATAGTTTGGAAGTTTTCCCAAGCCACGACTGTAGAATTTAGCCCTTGTACGCCGCAGAAATTTGCTCACAGATTTTTCCAATTCTTTCTACTATGACACATAACTTTTGCCTATAGGATCGTGTCAATTAAACATAGAACTACACATGTATGTACACAATTTTATGGAGTGTACTGTAAATTAATTAACTTTTCCTCATGTTTTTTTTTATATTTTGCTGAGTAAACATATTTCAAAATGTCGCATTTAATATACAATTCGCCGTTGTTTTTTGTGTTTCTTTCAAATGAAATTTGAACTTTCGAACGGTTATTTTTTCAATTTCAAATCACAAAGAAAAAGGTGTCTGAACTTATGTATGTGGAAACTATTGCACTATAGTAGCGAGTATTTAATTGGCATAATCGTTGTTATTATTTGTCTACACTTGTACAATCACGGTCGTCGCAGTCTGAAACAACAAAACGATGAGATTAGAATTTGGAAAGCAGTAAAATACTAACAGATAACTTGAGAAATTATATAGAAGCCCGAGTGAGAGATGAAGAAACTCATAGGAAGTGAAAGAGAGCAGAGAGAGAGAGAGAGTTACATATATAGAACGAGAGAAAATTCTGTTTATTTGGAAATTTTTCGTCTCAAAAGATCAACGTTTTGAGTTCTTAAATATATTTGCATATAAAATTGTGTTATTAATAAATTATTGGTTTTTTTAATTATGTTTTTTGTTGTTGTTGTTTTTTTCTTTTTAATAAAACACAAATATTTTGGATTTATAAATGCTGTATTTGGTGTATGTACAAATAAAGCTAAGATGGTTGAGGTAAAAATACATGTGTTCCATGTACAATACGACGGCTATTAAGGCGTGTTCAGATACATGGATCTATCATACAAAGTCATAATCGACCACCAGAATGTCATGGTACTTCGTTATCGATAACATTCGACAAACACGGCTTTGACTAAACGCGCCTCAACATCAATATGGGTGGCAACATCATTAGCAAATTTGCAACATGTAAATAATAACAAATAAGGTGTGAACAGTACAAAGTGCTTGGTAGAGCTTATATGAATGCTTTACTTACCAAATCGATTAACTCAATGAAACATTAAGCTGAGATTATTTTTTAAAACTCCTGATGATGCAAATTTGTACAATGTAAGAAATGTTTAATAGTGTTAATTTTTATTATTGATATTTTTTTTAATGAAGAAAATATGGATTTAATCGATTTGGCTTTTGAGTCATTCATATTCAGGACAAATAGAACACACCAAATGTTGGAAATATTAAGGCTTAAGGTCGCTATAGATTGATATTACGCACTTTATAATTGTAAATGAAATGTTATCATCAACTTTTTACCCAACAACAACTGTTGCACTTCAGTCATCAAAATAATGATTTGGTAAATATTTAGATTTGTTCAATGCGATTTTATTTCCTTTGCTTGCTGACTGCTTAAGGTTAAGTGATGTTATATGTTAATTTAATACAGTCGGACAAAAAGAATTTCTTTTTTTTCGCATTGACGAAAATGTGTTCAGTCAGAATGGAAAAGCAAAAACAACGACAACAAAACGATAGGCCTTGAAATAAAGAACTTTTTGTTAACGCATAATTACAAAAATTGATTAATTAAAAAGTTGTATATGGGTATTTTCACAGAAATGTCAACGGTGATAGAATAATTATAAGTTGAATAAAAACCGCAATTGGTCTATTTTATGAAATAATTAAGTGCATATACTAAATCTTAAACAATACCCAGACTTTCGAAATTTTAACATCAAATATAAAACTCTCTTCCATTCCATGTAACATGTGTTGTTTTCGTATCTTGGATAGTAGTTTTTTAACATGATCCTTTTTTACAAAATTTATATTTAGTAGGAAGCTATTCAAAAAATAATATAAAATACAAAAAATTACAACTTTTAACTGCTTTTTTTCCATTGAATCGCACGATCATAACATTCGTAAGGCTGAAATTTCCCATATACCGTTTAACCGTAAGACATGAAACTAGCAATCTATTACATGAATTGCTTTAGACATTATTTACGAAACACATATTTTTTTACACGATATGAGATGTCGATGCTTTCTATTATTTTGAACCCTAATATATTTAATGTAAAATTGACTAAAAGAAGCAACGTATTTAAACTCAAAATTTTGAAATTTTTTTTCAATATGCTATTTTTGTAATCATTACTGTTGTAGGTGTTTCATAGTATGTATGCTAGTTCATGTTATAGTTGCTTAGTATCGGCGAACCAATGACATCCATACAAGTCAATAGTGTTTTGGTTGTTGTACATTTTGACGCCGCATTTCCACAAAACTTTGTGTGTGTGTAGTTTTTGCTTGGTGTGGGATACTTAGTGTTTGCTCTTTGGCTCCTGCTATTATTGCTAGCAGCAGATATCGCCGTCGCCGTCATTACTACTTTATAGGTTTGTTTTATTTTAAGCGAATAAAAATGCACTGAAGAGGTTTAGAATAAACCAATTGTCTTTAATTTGTTGTTGATTATTGCAATGTTGCGGCGGAAATCTGTAAAGCAAGTGTTTTAATTAATACTTCCACTATAAATAGATATATGTATCATGATACAAAAAATTGTTGTTTAAATATGAATTTAAAATTATACGTGTTTTGTATTTAAAGAAACATTTATAGAAAAGCAAAAGTTTTTATGAAGTCTACACCCAAAAAATATCTAAAAAGATATTTCTCTAACGACAAAGTTAGACAAACGGTTCTCGAGTTATGCTAAAATCTGTGCTAAAAAAAACAATTTCAAAAATAGAAATTTTTCTGTAGTTTTTTTTACGAATTTTTTTTTTTTTAGTAAATTTCGAGCATTTTCGAACTCAGTGGACCATAGCGCATTAAACCTAAAAAAGTTATTTGTTGCGTCAACATTTATTCCAACCCATTTTGCTGACCTGGGTCTTAAAATAATATCTTATTTGGAATACATTTTTGAAAAAAAACAATACATTTTTTAATAAATATAAACTTTTTCATTTTTTTGAAAGAAAGTGCGCTTAACATAATTAGCACATAATACCACAGCGACAAGTAACCGCAGTATGGTATCTAAGAATGACTTGTGGTGTAGTGTGAAGTGTTATCGTAATCGCCCTCATCATCTGTTTTGACTAGAAAATACAGTGTACATGAAATTTGTACTCTTGTTATTTTTATTTTGTCGTTGTTATTGTTGTTGTTGTATTTGCCATATCAAACGTTGAATGCTTTTATTTTTCTCATCCATCTTCGATAACCATGCTCGCGATGTCATTGTCCGTCCTCTGTATTCCTCAATCTCTCTCTCTCTCCATCTGTGATTACTGACTATGACAGAGATGGTACGACAACTGTGGTATATAAAATGTACATGTAAATGTAAATGTACAAAGTTTTGACAATATAAACCAGTAAAGCAGGCAAACGAATTGATAAGCAAACAATTGTGCTAGCACAATTTCATTCAAAGACAAATACAAAGTTGAGAAGTGCAGTTTTGGCGAATTTGTTGTTTGCAAGATGTTTTAAAAATACATTGTCACCTAAAATGAAAATTAACTTAGTCACTTTTCATAAGTTTACAGAAGAAGCTAATAACGATATAAAATGGAAACTAACATGACACTAAAAATACATTTTAGTGAAATAAAATCTGAAAACAAAATAACGTATCATCAATTTAAATCTTTATGGAAAAATAAAAATTTTAATAAAAATATAATTATTATTTTAAATGAAAAGAGATAATAAATTATAATAATAATGTTATTAATTATAATAATAAAAATTAGAATCGTACCAAAAATTGGTAAAAAAAAAACATATTAATTAATTGTTCAGAAGGTAAACTATCATAAAAGTAATCAATGTCTACTGAAAACATAGGGAGTACAAAAAAGTCATAATTTCATAAATTTTACAACTTTAGGGCGAGCCCAGACTGGGTTTTTCCCATTCCCCACCAACCTTGACAAAGTTGCGCAGCCATTTAGACAAACCCCACCTCCCCCAATTTTTAAGTCCGTGAAGATAAATTCGTATTTAACTAGCAAAGACACAAACCACATTTGGTACTAGAGCACTGTTAATGCATTTAACAGAGCTCTGTTAACCGGCAAATTTGGTGGTGATTTTTTAAAAAACGTGATGTGCCTAAACGAAGAATTCTTCGTCGATCGGACTTATGTCACGTGATAGTGTTTTGATAGTACTTTCGATCTATATTATCAAAATATTCAGAAAGACCTTCTGAAATAGAAATTTTTCAACTTTTTTTCAAAGTCCGTGCATAACAGTTTGGCCCACTGTGCCTAAACGAAGAATTCTTCGTCGATCGGACTTATGTCACATGATAGTGTTTTGATAGTACTTTCGATCTATATTATCAAAATATTCAGAAAGACCTTCTGCAATAGAAATTTTTCAGCTTTTTTTTCAAAGTCCGTGCATAACAGTTTGGCCCACTGTGCCTAACCGAAGAATTCTTCGTCGATCGGACTTATGTCACGTGATAGTGTTTTGATAGTACTTTCGATCTATATTATCAAAATATTCAGAAAGACCTTCTGAAATAGAAATTTTTCAACTTTTTTTCAAAGTCCGTGCATAACAGTTTGGCCCACTGTGCCCAAACGAAGAATTCTTCGTCGATCGGACTTATGTCACGTGATAGTGTTTTGATAGTACTTTCGATCTATATTATCAAAATATTCAGAAAGACCTTCTGAAATATAAATTTTTCAACATTTTTTCAAAGTCCGTGCGTAACAGTTTGGCCCACTGTGCCTAGACGAAGAATTCTTCGTCGATCGGACTTATGTCACGTGATAGTGTTTTGATAGTACTTTCGACCTATATTATCAAAATATTCAGAAAGACCTTCTGAAATAGAAATTTTTCAACATTTTTTCAAAGTCCGCGCATAACAGTTTGGCCCACTGTGCCCAAACGAAGAATTCTTCGTCGATCGGACTTATGTCACCTGATAGTGTTTTGATAGTACTTTCGATCTTTATTATCAAAATATTCAGAAAGACCTTCTGAAATAGAAATTTTTCAAGTTTTTTTTCAAAGTCCGTGCATAACAGTTTGGCCCACTGTGCCTAAACGAAGAATTCTTCGTCGATCGGACTTATGTCACGTGATAGTGTTTTGATAGTACTTTCGATCTATATTATCAAAATATTCAGAAAGACCTTCTGAAATAGAAATTTTTCAACTTTTATTAAAAGTCCGTGCATAACAGTTTAGCCCAATGTGCCTAAACGAAGAATTCTTCGTAGATCGGACTTATGTCACGTGATAGTGTTTTGATAGTACTTTCGATCTATATTATCAAAATATTCAGAAGGACCTTCTGAAATAGAAATTTTTCAACTTTTATTAAAAGTCCGTGCATAACAGTTTAGCCCACTGTGCCTAAACGAAGAACTCTTCGTAGATCGGACTTATGTCACGTGATAGTGTTTTGATAGTACTTTCGATCTATATTATCAAAATATTCAGAAAGACCTTCTGAAATAGAAATTTTTCAACTTTTTTTCAAAGTCCGTGCATAACAGTTTGGCCCACTGTGCCCAAACGAAAAATTCTTCGTCGATCGGACTTATGTCACGTGATAGTGTTTTGATAGTACTTTCGATCTATATTATCAAAATATTCAGAAAGACCTTCTGAAATAGAAATTTTTCAACTTTTATTAAAAGTCCGTGCATAACAGTTTAGCCCACTGTGCCTAAACGAAGAACTCTTCGTAGATCGGACTTATGTCACGTGATAGTGTTTTGATAGTACTTTCGATCTATATTATCAAAATATTCAGAAAGACCTTCTGAAATAGAAATTTTTCAACTTTTTTTCAAAGTCCGTGCATAACAGTTTGGCCCACTGTGCCCAAACGAAGAATTCTTCGTCGATCGGACTTATGTCACGTGATAGTGTTTTGATAGTACTTTCGATCTTTATTATCAAAATATTCAGAAAGACCTTCTGAAATAGAAATTTTTCAACTTTTATTCAAAGTCCGTGCATAACAGTTTAGCCCACTGTGCCTAAACGAAGAATTCTTCGTCGATCGGACTTATGTCACCTGATAGTGTTTTGATAGTACTTTCGATCTATATTATCAAAATATTCAGAAAGACCTTCTGAAATAGAAATTTTTCAACTTTTTTTCAAAGTCCGTGCATAACAGTTTGGCCCACTGTGCCCAAACGAAAAATTCTTCGTCGATCGGACTTATGTCACGTGATAGTGTTTTGATAGTACTTTCGATCTATATTATCAAAATATTCAGAAAGACCTTCTGAAATAGAAATTTTTCAACTTTTATTAAAAGTCCGTGCATAACAGTTTAGCCCACTGTGCCTAAACGAAGAACTCTTCGTAGATCGGACTTATGTCACGTGATAGTGTTTTGATAGTACTTTCGATCTATATTATCAAAATATTCAGAAAGACCTTCTGAAATAGAAATTTTTCAACTTTTTTTCAAAGTCCGTGCATAACAGTTTGGCCCACTGTGCCCAAACGAAGAATTCTTCGTCGATCGGACTTATGTCACGTGATAGTGTTTTGATAGTACTTTCGATCTTTATTATCAAAATATTCAGAAAGACCTTCTGAAATAGAAATTTTTCAACTTTTATTCAAAGTCCGTGCATAACAGTTTAGCCCACTGTGCCTAAACGAAGAATTCTTCGTCGATCGGACTTATGTCACCTGATAGTGTTTTGATAGTACTTTCGATCTATATTATCAAAATATTCAGAAAGACCTTCTGAAATAGAAATTTTTCAACTTTTTTTCAAAGTCCGTGCATAACAGTTTGGCCCACTGTGCCCAAAGGAAGAATTCTTCGTCGATCGGACTTATGTCACGTGATAGTGTTTTGATAGTACTTTCGATCTATATTATCAAAATATTCAGAAAGACCTTCTGAAATAGAAATTTTTCAACTTTTATTAAAAGTCCGTGCATAACAGTTTAGCCCACTGTGCCTAAACGAAGAACTCTTCGTAGATCGGACTTATGTCACGTGATAGTGTTTTGATAGTACTTTCGATCTATATTATCAAAATATTCAGAAAGACCTTCTGAAATAGAAATTTTTCAACTTTTATTCAAAGTCCGTGCATAACAGTTTAGCCCACTGTGCCTAAACGAAGAATTCTTCGTCGATCGGACTTATGTCACGTGATAGTGTTTTGATAGTACTTTCGATCTATATTATCAAAATATTCAGAAAGACCTTCTGAAATAAAAATTTTTCATCTTTTATTCAAAGTCCGTGCATAACTGTTTGGCCCACTTTGCCTAAACGAAGAATTCTTCGTCGATCGGACTTATGTCACCTGATAGTGTTTTGATAGTACTTTCGATCTATATTATCAAAATATTCAGAAAGACCTTCTGAAATAGAAATTTTTCAACTTTTTTTCAAAGTCCGTGCATAACAGTTTGGCCCACTGTGCCTAAACGAAGAATTCTTCGTCGATCGGACTTATGTCACATGATAGTGTTTTGATAGTACTTTCGATCTATATTATCAAAATATTCAGAAAGACCTTCTGAAATAGAAATTTTTCAGCTTTTTTTTCAAAGTCCGTGCATAACAGTTTGGCCCACTGTGCCTAACCGAAGAATTCTTCGTCGATCGGACTTATGTCACGTGATAGTGTTTTGATAGTACTTTCGATCTATATTATCAAAATATTCAGAAAGACCTTCTGAAATAGAAATTTTTCAACTTTTATTCAAAGTCCGTGCATAACAGTTTGGCCCAATGTGCCTAAACGAAGAATTCTTCGTCGATCGGACTTATGTCACGTGATAGTGTTTTGATAGTACTTTCGATCTATATTATCAAAATATTCAGAAAGACCTTCTGAAATAGAAATTTTTCAACTTTTATTAAAAGTCCGTGCATAACAGTTTAGCCCACTGTGCCTAAACGAAGAATTCTTCGTAGATCGGACTTATGTCACGTGATAGTGTTTTGATAGTACTTTCGATCTATATTATCAAAATATTCAGAAAGACCTTCTGAAATAGAAATTTTTCAACTTTTATTAAAAGTCCGTGCATAACAGTTTAGCCCACTGTGCCCAAACGAAGAATTCTTCGTCGATCGGACTTATGTCACGTGATAGTGTTTTGATAGTACTTTCGATCTATATTATCAAAATATTCAGAAAGACCTTCTGAAATATAAATTTTTCAACTTTTATTCAAAGTCCGTGCATAACAGTTTGGCCCACTGTGCCCAAACGAAGAATTCTTCGTCGATCGGACTTATGTCACGTGATAGTGTTTTGATAGTACTTTCGATCTATATTATCAAAATATTCAGAAAGACCTTCTGAAATATAAATTTTTCAACTTTTATTCAAAGTCCGTGCATAACAGTTTGGCCCACTGTGCCCAAACGAAGAATTCTTCGTCGATCGGACTTATGTCACGTGATAGTGTTTTGATAGTACTTTCGATCTATATTATCAAAATATTCAGAAAGACCTTCTGAAATAGAAATTTTTCAACTTTTATTAAAAGTCCGTGCATAACAGTTTAGCCCACTGTGCCCAAACGAAGAATTCTTCGTCGATCGGACTTATGTCACGTGATAGTGTTTTGATAGTACTTTCGATCTATATTATCAAAATATTCAGAAAGACCTTCTGAAATATAAATTTTTCAACTTTTATTCAAAGTCCGTGCATAACAGTTTGGCCCACTGTGCCCAAACGAAGAATTCTTCGTCGATCGGACTTATGTCACGTGATAGTGTTTTGATAGTACTTTCGATCTATATTATCAAAATATTCAGAAAGACCTTCTGAAATAGAAATTTTTCAACTTTTTTTCAAAGTCCGTGCATAACAGTTTGGCCCACTGTGCCCAAACGAAGAATTCTTCGTCGATCGGACTTATGTCACGTGATAGTGTTTTGATAGTACTTTTGATATATATTATCAAAATATTCAGAAAGACCTTCTGAAATAGAAATTTTTCAAGTTTTTTTTCAAAGTCCGTGCATAACAGTTTGACCCACTGTGCCTAAACGAAGAATTCTTCGTCGATCGGACTTATGTCACGTGATAGTGTTTTGATAGTACTTTCGATCTATATTATCAAAATATTCAGAAAGACCTTCTGAAATAGAAATTTTTCAACATTTTTTCAAAGTCCGCGCATAACAGTTTGGCCCACTGTGCCCAAACGAAGAATTCTTCGTCGATCGGACTTATGTCACGTGATAGTGTTTTGATAGTACTTTCGATCTATATTATCAAAATATTCAGAAAGACCTTCTGAAATAAAAATTTTCCAAATTGTGAATATTGTCATTATTTATTTCTTAATTCAAATATATATATTTAGCCGGTTTATAATAATTGTTAAACTATTTTTTTATTTAATTCGGTCGATTGTTTAAAAAAAACTTTTTTTAAAAGAAAGGTCGAATATTTCTTGTTAAATATCTCGTTGAGTTGAACCCTTGTCTTCATAAACTTCATATCTTTGCCGTTACAATATTTAATGATGTTCTTGTTTCTTTTGCAAATAACTTGCAGTGTTTATGAAACGTGGGTTCAAATCCTGCAGCTGGTGGATGTGTTCGGTTGTATTTTTAATGCTTAGGTGAAAAATATATATGCCTACTTACCAAAAAAAAACTTTCATAAGCCTTGATTATAAAAAATAAGTTTTTTTTAAAAAAAATCAAATATTTGCTGTAAGTTGTAAATTTAATGTACAAAAAATATCTTGTCTATCCTGGGAGTTGAACCCTTGTCTTCATAAACTGTAACCGCCTTTACAATATTTAATGTTGTTCTAGTTTCTTTTGCAAATAACTGGCAGTTTTTATGAAACGTGGGTTCAAATCCTGCGGCTCGTGGATTTTTTCTGTATTTTTTTTTTAAATGTTTAAAAGAAAAATATATTTGCCTCGAAACCAAAAAAATATTTTTAATAATCTATGGAGTACCATCAACAAAAACGGTAAAATGGAAATGAAAATATTAATATACGCTTTTTAAACGTTTTTCTTCTTTTGGATAAGAAGGAATAGACTTATCTACCTATTTTTGTATTTCACCTCACAACATAAGTCAGCGGATGAACCGATGAACATTTATGGTGGTTAACAACAGCAGGTGGATAGAAGATCTCAGAAAAAAGGGGTTGTTTTGCATTTGCTGAGAGAATATTCACCACATGGTTGCCATTGCAGTAGAAAAGCGATCGTTATAGGGACGAGTTGGGTGAGTAAAACTAGTAATGTTGAAAAGAACATTTTAACGATGTTATATGAACCAAGTCTTTATCAGGTGCATTTCTAATTTGAATCTCTTCTAAGCATAGCAATTTATTCAACAATGGCTTTTGAAATCTTCATTATTCGTAAAGTGTTGCGGCAAATACACAACTTTTTTTTTATTTTGCATTATGGCAACACTCAGAATAGTTAAATACTCACGATTGTCAAAACATCAGTAAATGTAAAAACAACTATTTTAAAATTTTAAGAAAAAGTATAATATTTTTGTTAACTTAAGTTAAGACTGCCTATTTTTGGCGTTTTTGTTGATATTACTCCATAGATTATTAAAAATATTTTTTTGGTTTCGAGGCAAATATATTTTTCTTTTAAACATTTAAAAAAAAAAACAGAAAAAATCCACCAGCCGCAGGATTTGAACCCACGTTTCATAAAAACTGTCAATTATTTGCAAAAGAAACTAGAACAACATTAAATATTGTAAAGGCGGTTACAGTTTATGAAGACAAGGGTTCAACTCCCAGGATAGACAAGATATTTTTTGTACATTAAATTTACAACTTACAGCAAATATTTGATTTTTTTTAAAAAAAACTTATTTTTTATAATCAAGGCTTATGAAAGTTTTTTTTTGGTAAGTAGGCATATATATTTTTCACCTAAGCATTAAAAATACAACCGAACACATCCACCAGCTGCAGGATTTGAACCCACGTTTCATAAACACTGCAAGTTATTTGCAAAAGAAACAAGAACATCATTAAATATTGTAACGGCAAAGATATGAAGTTTATGAAGACAAGGGTTCAACTCAACGAGATATTTAACAAGAAATATTCGACCTTTCTTTTAAAAAAAGTTTTTTTTAAACAATCGACCGAATTAAATAAAAAAATAGTTTAACAATTATTATAAACCGGCTAAATATATATATTTGAATTAAGAAATAAATAATGACAATATTCACAATTTGGAAAATTTTTATTTCAGAAGGTCTTTCTGAATATTTTGATAATATAGATCGAAAGTACTATCAAAACACTATCACGTGACATAAGTCCGATCGACGAAGAATTCTTCGTTTGGGCACAGTGGGCCAAACTGTTATGCGCGGACTTTGAAAAAATGTTGAAAAATTTCTATTTCAGAAGGTCTTTCTGAATATTTTGATAATATAGATCGAAAGTACTATCAAAACACTATCACGTGACATAAGTCCGATCGACGAAGAATTCTTCGTTTGGGCACAGTGGGCCAAACTGTTATGCGCGGACTTTGAAAAAATGTTGAAAAATTTCTATTTCAGAAGGTCTTTCTGAATATTTTGATAATATAGATCGAAAGTACTATCAAAACACTATCACGTGACATAAGTCCGATCGACGAAGAATTCTTCGTTTAGGCACAGTGGGTCAAACTGTTATGCACGGACTTTGAAATAAAACTTGAAAAATTTCTATTTCAGAAGGTCTTTCTGAATATTTTGATAATATATATCAAAAGTACTATCAAAACACTATCACGTGACATAAGTCCGATCGACGAAGAATTCTTCGTTTGGGCACAGTGGGCCAAACTGTTATGCACGGACTTTGAAAAAAAGTTGAAAAATTTCTATTTCAGAAGGTCTTTCTGAATATTTTGATAATATAGATCGAAAGTACTATCAAAACACTATCACGTGACATAAGTCCGATCGACGAAGAATTCTTCGTTTGGGCACAGTGGGCCAAACTGTTATGCACGGACTTTGAATAAAAGTTGAAAAATTTCTATTTCAGAAGGTCTTTCTGAATATTTTGATAATATAGATCGAAAGTACTATCAAAACACTATCACGTGACATAAGTCCGATCTACGAAGAATTCTTCGTTTAGGCACAGTGGGCCAAACTGTTATGCACGGACTTTGAAAAAAAACTTGAAAAATTTCTATTTCAGAAGGTCTTTCTGAATATTTTGATAATAAAGATCGAAAGTACTATCAAAACACTATCACGTGACATAAGTCCGATCGACGAAGAATTCTTCGGTTAGGCACAGTGGGCCAAACTGTTATGCACGGACTTTGAAAAAAAAGCTGAAAAATTTCTATTTCAGAAGGTCTTTCTGAATATTTTGATAATATAGATCGAAAGTACTATCAAAACACTATCATGTGACATAAGTCCGAT
Organism: Muscina levida; assembly: GCA_964034835.1. Lineage (NCBI taxonomy): Eukaryota > Metazoa > Arthropoda > Insecta > Diptera > Muscidae > Muscina > Muscina levida. The sequence continues at coordinate 135,617,218 of OZ035880.1, forward strand.
CGACGAAGAATTCTTCGTTTAGGCACAGTGGGCCAAACTGTTATGCACGGACTTTGAAAAAAAGTTGAAAAATTTCTATTTCAGAAGGTCTTTCTGAATATTTTGATAATATAGATCGAAAGTACTATCAAAACACTATCAGGTGACATAAGTCCGATCGACGAAGAATTCTTCGTTTAGGCAAAGTGGGCCAAACAGTTATGCACGGACTTTGAATAAAAGATGAAAAATTTTTATTTCAGAAGGTCTTTCTGAATATTTTGATAATATAGATCGAAAGTACTATCAAAACACTATCACGTGACATAAGTCCGATCGACGAAGAATTCTTCGTTTAGGCACAGTGGGCTAAACTGTTATGCACGGACTTTGAATAAAAGTTGAAAAATTTCTATTTCTGAATATTTTGATAATATAGATCGAAAGTACTATCAAAACACTATCACGTGACATAAGTCCGATCTACGAAGAGTTCTTCGTTTAGGCACAGTGGGCTAAACTGTTATGCACGGACTTTTAATAAAAGTTGAAAAATTTCTATTTCAGAAGGTCTTTCTGAATATTTTGATAATATAGATCGAAAGTACTATCAAAACACTATCACGTGACCTAAGTCCGATCGACGAAGAATTCTTCCTTTGGGCACAGTGGGCCAAACTGTTATGCACGGACTTTGAAAAAAAGTTGAAAAATTTCTATTTCAGAAGGTCTTTCTGAATATTTTGATAATATAGATCGAAAGTACTATCAAAACACTATCAGGTGACATAAGTCCGATCGACGAAGAATTCTTCGTTTAGGCACAGTGGGCTAAACTGTTATGCACGGACTTTGAATAAAAGTTGAAAAATTTCTATTTCAGAAGGTCTTTCTGAATATTTTGATAATAAAGATCGAAAGTACTATCAAAACACTATCACGTGACATAAGTCCGATCGACGAAGAATTCTTCGTTTGGGCACAGTGGGCCAAACTGTTATGCACGGACTTTGAAAAAAAGTTGAAAAATTTCTATTTCAGAAGGTCTTTCTGAATATTTTGATAATATAGATCGAAAGTACTATCAAAACACTATCACGTGACATAAGTCCGATCTACGAAGAGTTCTTCGTTTAGGCACAGTGGGCTAAACTGTTATGCACGGACTTTTAATAAAAGTTGAAAAATTTCTATTTCAGAAGGTCTTTCTGAATATTTTGATAATATAGATCGAAAGTACTATCAAAACACTATCACGTGACATAAGTCCGATCGACGAAGAATTTTTCGTTTGGGCACAGTGGGCCAAACTGTTATGCACGGACTTTGAAAAAAAGTTGAAAAATTTCTATTTCAGAAGGTCTTTCTGAATATTTTGATAATATAGATCGAAAGTACTATCAAAACACTATCAGGTGACATAAGTCCGATCGACGAAGAATTCTTCGTTTAGGCACAGTGGGCTAAACTGTTATGCACGGACTTTGAATAAAAGTTGAAAAATTTCTATTTCAGAAGGTCTTTCTGAATATTTTGATAATAAAGATCGAAAGTACTATCAAAACACTATCACGTGACATAAGTCCGATCGACGAAGAATTCTTCGTTTGGGCACAGTGGGCCAAACTGTTATGCACGGACTTTGAAAAAAAGTTGAAAAATTTCTATTTCAGAAGGTCTTTCTGAATATTTTGATAATATAGATCGAAAGTACTATCAAAACACTATCACGTGACATAAGTCCGATCTACGAAGAGTTCTTCGTTTAGGCACAGTGGGCTAAACTGTTATGCACGGACTTTTAATAAAAGTTGAAAAATTTCTATTTCAGAAGGTCTTTCTGAATATTTTGATAATATAGATCGAAAGTACTATCAAAACACTATCACGTGACATAAGTCCGATCGACGAAGAATTTTTCGTTTGGGCACAGTGGGCCAAACTGTTATGCACGGACTTTGAAAAAAAGTTGAAAAATTTCTATTTCAGAAGGTCTTTCTGAATATTTTGATAATATAGATCGAAAGTACTATCAAAACACTATCACGTGACATAAGTCCGATCTACGAAGAGTTCTTCGTTTAGGCACAGTGGGCTAAACTGTTATGCACGGACTTTTAATAAAAGTTGAAAAATTTCTATTTCAGAAGGTCTTTCTGAATATTTTGATAATATAGATCGAAAGTACTATCAAAACACTATCACGTGACATAAGTCCGATCTACGAAGAATTCTTCGTTTAGGCACAGTGGGCTAAACTGTTATGCACGGACTTTTAATAAAAGTTGAAAAATTTCTATTTCAGAAGGTCTTTCTGAATATTTTGATAATATAGATCGAAAGTACTATCAAAACACTATCACGTGACATAAGTCCGATCGACGAAGAATTCTTCGTTTAGGCACAGTGGGCCAAACTGTTATGCACGGACTTTGAAAAAAAACTTGAAAAATTTCTATTTCAGAAGGTCTTTCTGAATATTTTGATAATAAAGATCGAAAGTACTATCAAAACACTATCAGGTGACATAAGTCCGATCGACGAAGAATTCTTCGTTTGGGCACAGTGGGCCAAACTGTTATGCGCGGACTTTGAAAAAATGTTGAAAAATTTCTATTTCAGAAGGTCTTTCTGAATATTTTGATAATATAGGTCGAAAGTACTATCAAAACACTATCACGTGACATAAGTCCGATCGACGAAGAATTCTTCGTCTAGGCACAGTGGGCCAAACTGTTACGCACGGACTTTGAAAAAATGTTGAAAAATTTATATTTCAGAAGGTCTTTCTGAATATTTTGATAATATAGATCGAAAGTACTATCAAAACACTATCACGTGACATAAGTCCGATCGACGAAGAATTCTTCGTTTGGGCACAGTGGGCCAAACTGTTATGCACGGACTTTGAAAAAAAGTTGAAAAATTTCTATTTCAGAAGGTCTTTCTGAATATTTTGATAATATAGATCGAAAGTACTATCAAAACACTATCACGTGACATAAGTCCGATCGACGAAGAATTCTTCGGTTAGGCACAGTGGGCCAAACTGTTATGCACGGACTTTGAAAAAAAAGCTGAAAAATTTCTATTGCAGAAGGTCTTTCTGAATATTTTGATAATATAGATCGAAAGTACTATCAAAACACTATCATGTGACATAAGTCCGATCGACGAAGAATTCTTCGTTTAGGCACAGTGGGCCAAACTGTTATGCACGGACTTTGAAAAAAAGTTGAAAAATTTCTATTTCAGAAGGTCTTTCTGAATATTTTGATAATATAGATCGAAAGTACTATCAAAACACTATCACGTGACATAAGTCCGATCGACGAAGAATTCTTCGTTTAGGCACATCACGTTTTTTAAAAAATCACCACCAAATTTGCCGGTTAACAGAGCTCTGTTAAATGCATTAACAGTGCTCTAGTACCAAATGTGGTTTGTGTCTTTGCTAGTTAAATACGAATTTATCTTCACGGACTTCCAATTTTTTACTCCCTAATTGTCTTTCCCAACCACACAAAAATAGGCATTGAGGCGTATTCATGTTTTGTTACTAAGGATCTCCATAAAACACTACCTCACTCTTAAGCTGCCATTAGACGACGTGTTTTTTACATGTGACATGTCAGTTTTCCCCGTGTAAAATTTATACATGTCGTGTGACCCCTTTCAAACACTGCTTGTGTAGAACAATGTGTTAGAACAATTAATGAGCGTTTTTCAACATATTTTTAGTTAAATTGGGCTAATAAAGCTGTGTTTGGCGATGATATGATATAACAAAGTCAGCTGTTAACGATAAACACATGTATACATACACACGCACGTTTGAACGCAAAAATTATAAACCAAATGTACACGCTCATTTTGACAGACATACAGAATTACATATTGTTTGTTGAATTGACAAGCCATGTGTAAAATACACGTCGTCTAATGGCAGCTTTAGTGATGATACGTTATTTTGTTTTAGAGAATCATGCATACACTTGATGATACGTTATTTTGGATTTAGGATATAACTTAATTATTTTTAACACGATGTATTAAATCGTAATCAATAAAAAACTCAATTTCTATTTTTTTTTGATGATACGTTGTTTTTTATATTAGCTGACGACATGTGATCACATAACACATGGACGCTTAGTTTAGGAGACAGTGTTTCATATGAGTTTCGACCGACGGTTTCCCATCCATTTTTAGTTGAATTGTATTTTAGTAATTTTTAACTATTGTAACTTTTAGTTTAGGATATAACTGCACTTAATATTTAAAAATCAAAATGAAAGAAAACTGTAATCTAACGGCATTTTTCCAATGTACCCTTAATACGTACTTTATCATGTCTGATTAATACTAGCAAACTCTCAATTGAGGGCTTCTATCTTTCCCTCTCTCGCCAAACAATTGTCTTTTTGGCATTCGTGCTCACCATTTTCTGTGAATGTCATCATATGGTTGGTTGTGGTCAAAGACTACATACATATGTATGTATGGATGTACGTGTAGTACATAGTTTGTTTCGCTCGTACCATTCATTCGTTTGTTGGCCATTTTAAATTTTCAATATTTGAGTGTGGTGTGGATTCTTTTTGTTCGCTTTTTTTTGTGCAAAAACACTAAAATTGCTTTTCATTGTCTCCATTTGCCTTTGTGAGTTGCTGTTTAATTTATATGTGCCGTTGTTTTTGTTGTATTGCCTGCCTGTGCCGCCACCATTGTGGTGGTGATGTTATTTGGTGTAGTGGTGGATTTTCCCTTAAATTAAATTCTTTTTTTCGTTGATTTCATTCATTCTTTTCGAAACAGTCATCATCGTCATCACATCACCATTATTACAAGCCAACTACTCGTCATCATCGTGTAGCACTTGTGTGCGTTTGCTATTTTCTTATTGTTATATGAGTAGTTATAATTGTTGTTGTTGTTTTTGTAATCAAGGGGGTTACATATAGCCTTTTGTTTTTGGTAGCCAAAATCTAAAATAACTGTATTTGTGCAGCAATCCAATTCAATCCAGTTCAATGATACCATAACAAGGCGAGTTACCTTTTTAAGTAACTTCAAAAATAGTTGTCACTGACTAAATTGTATCTGTATATAAGCTGGGTTGGGTTGGTGGCGGGGGTATGCCACTGCATCCCTTAAAATATGCAGCATACTGCAATTATCCTGCCAAAATGATTGTATGTGTATGTGTGTCCTGCCCAATGGCAGATGATGAAATTGTTGGTTTTATTAGAATCTTTGTCTATTGCTCGGTCGGGCGCCGCTTGTTTCTTACGATAAAAACACCACACCCAAATGTGAATAAATAAGCGCTCGTATGAGAGAATGGAGAAAATATTGACATTTGCAATGGTCAAGGGACGTTGATCAATGAGTCCGGAGTACTGTTTACATGTGCATTCATATATGTACATACTACATATGTATGCATTACATTATTGAGTTCAACGAAATGACCAGGTGGTAGATGCATTATCATAAACACAATAATTTATCAAATGTCATTGATGAGAGTTTTATTTGAAATATAATTGATTTGTGTTACTCTCCAGTTAGAAAGACCTATGCTAAAGTATCAATAGCTGTGTCTCTGTATCTGTATTTATGTAATTATGTCGCGGTACCATAATTTACAGTACAGTAGTACAGTAGTAGTGATAATATTAAAAAAATACACCATAAATGAGTACAGAAACTAATATTGATCACGACTTATGAATGCTTTGTAAAAAAAATTATTTGTTGGATTTAAAAGTTTTAAAAAATCAAATATTGGAGTTAATCGATTTGGTGTTTGAGGCATTGTATAATTAAACATGCTAAAAAATATAAAAAAATTTCGACATTAGCATTCAATCAATTCATTTTTTTTAATGAATTAAAATTACAAAAATAGTCGACATTTTTTGTAAGGTATTTTTTTTTTAACTTTTTTTATTGTAAAATTTAAATTTTTGAATATCAGTAATAAGTTACGGCAAAATTTTATATTTTTCTCAATGTCTCATTTGCTTTTGTTCTATTGCAAAGCTAACCCGCCCTCACCTGCGGGTTATTTATATGGCGTACAGATAAATTTAATCAGCTGACTGCTGTTCATAGCTTTTCAAGATATGTTTTTGATTTATAATCAAAACAATAATCAGCAGGTCATCTTCAGTGGTAAAATGTTGCCCACATTGCTTTTATCTGTCATTATTTAAGAGTTATTTCGTTTTTATTAAATGTATGTATTTTTTAGCACTTCAAAAATAACTGATTTACATCAAGAATTTGTTAACTGTCTCATCTATTTTTCGGGGTATTGCCAACTGAAAAACAATTTTTTGTCTGTATATTGAGAAAACCAAAATCGTTAACCGACAGTTTATCATTCTAACAAATTTATGTCGAGATTTAGTAACAGGAAGTTTGTCGATACATTGAGAAAACGGCCATTTGTCAATAAAATATGTTATGAGTAAGGGTAAAAGGGAGTAACTGAAAACGGTGGGATAAAAGAACACACATAAAATATACATTGACACCTACGAACTTTAAATTACCAAAAGTTTATTTTACCAAAAAATACTTTTTAATGTACCAATAAATTCAGTTATTGTACTAAAAAGTACTTTTATTGTACTAAAAATTAATTTTATTGCACTAAAAAGTACTTTTTTGTACTAAAAATTACTTTTATTGCACAAAAAGTACTTTTATTGTACTAAAAAGTACTTTTATTGTACTTTTATTGTACTAAAAGTACTTTTATTGTACTAAAAGTACTTTTATTGTACTAAAAGTACTTTAATTGTACTAAAAAGTACTTTGATTGTACTAAAAGTACTTTTATTGTACTAAAAGTACTTTAATTGTACTAAAAAGTGCTTTGATTGTTCTAACATGTACTTTTTTGTACTAAAAAGTACTTTTATTGTACAAAAAAGTATTTTTATTGTACTAAAAATTACTTTTATTGTACTAAAAAGTACTTTTTTTGTACTTAAAAGAACTTTAAATTACCAACAGGTACAGACATTGTACCAAAATGAACTGACTGTATTAAAATGTAAGTTTATTTTACCAAAAAATATTTTTTAATGTACCAATAAATTCATTTATTGTACTAAAAAGTACTTTTATTGTACTAAAAAGTATTTTTATTGTACCTAAAAGTACTTTTATTGCACTAAAAAGTACTTTTACCAAAAAGGATTTTTTTTTTATTGTATCTAATAGTACTTTTATTTAAAAAAATATTTTTTTTTTGTAAAATACTTTTGTAAAGGTCTTTAATTGTGCGAAAAATTCTTTTTATCTTACCAAAAAGTACTTTTATTGTATCGAAAAAGTACATTTATTTTAAGAAAAACTAATTTTATTGCGAACTCCTTTTGTTTTACCAAAAAATAATTCTGTTATATAAAAAGGTATTTATATTGTATCAACAACTAAACGTATTGTACCAAAAAGTACTTTTGTTGTGACAAGAAGTTTATTCAATGCTCCAGAAATTTCTTTAATTGTATCAAAATGTTTTGCTGTGCCAAAAAGCAAGAATTTCAATAGTATTTTTTAGCTTCTTGTTTTTTTTGTCTTCCAAATTTTAAGGCAAACAATACAGCTGACTTTATATACGTGAAATTTCCCTATCTTCATTATTCTCGTGAAAAATTTATTCCTAGGTAACTTTTATACCTGCTTATATTTCCAATTGGGTTGAATACTTCTATTCTGGAATGAATTGAAATTTAGAAATTTTATTGGAATTTCTGAAAAGAACATAACCAAAAATTTGTTTCCGCTTGAAATTCTGAAAAGAATAATTAAATATAAACAATTGGACGTACATTCTAAAAATAAAAATTGAAATGCCATAATGGTATAGAAATATACTTAATCGAGATGGAGTACAACCTTACTTTTTATTACTTAGAAAAGGGAATGTAGTATGACTACAGAAAAGGGGGCCGGGTAGGGAATGATCTTGAGATATATCTTTTATAATCTATTGGTATTATGAAGATTGCTGCAGAATTATTTAGCAAGAAATTTCCTATTTGCTGAGAATCAGTAAGAATTTACGTGTCATTATACATTTTGTTAGTATTCATGGAATTTGTTGCATCTATCTTTGTGTTAGTAAATGTTTAAAATAAATGCTATTTATATGCAAAATACATTTGTTTTTCCTATTATTTGACATCTACTAAATATGTCCGTCACCCACAATGCTTGTATCTTTGTCATCCACCAACCAACCAGCACCCGATGTTTTTTTTTTGCGTTCGCTTCATTTCATCATCAACAGTTGTTGATTTTTAGCCAAAAGAGAAATTGTTTGTATGTTTTTATGTTAACATTTATTATTTTATTCTTTCTTTTTTCCATTTTCTTTTTGTAGATCCTTTTGGCATGCTTGTGTCTAAGGCCAGATTTATTGGTAAGTTGCGCCGTTTTTATGCATTTTTTGCGTTTTCTTACTAGCGTTTTTTTTTACTTTCTCTCTATATAATTTTCTTGAAACTTAATTGAATGTTAACGGATTTTCGAAATTTTGAAAATGTATCCTTTTTTTTGGATATTAAAACATTTACATAAATAAACATTCATCGCGCTTTCCCTTATGCTAATGCTAAACTAAATACAAGCGCTTTTGCTTGGCTTACTGAAATTTTTTACAATGTTTTTTTTTCAACAATAATAAAGTTTGTAAAAATGCATAAAAAAGTAGCTGAAAATGCCATCCAACAACAACAACAACCAATACCAATAAAAAAATAATTCTCTAATGTTTCTAAATTTTGCGAAAATACTAAAAACAAATTTAAGATGTTACTTTTACTACTCGTACAAATTAAAGCAACGTAACCGCTCGTTTTTTTTTTCATATTCCTCAAAACAAGAGAAAGCAGAAAATGTTTTTGCTGGCCTTAGACAACATGAACTTGTTAATATTATTATGTAGTATGTATTTTGCATTAACCAACAACCTGCAGTTATTTTACATTTATTTTATTTTTTATAATTTTCATGATTTTGTTTTTATTAATTTTGTTTTTTGGCTTTAACAATCCTAAAAATAGGCTTTATGTTTTTAAAGCCTAATTGCAGGCTTTAAATTTTCAGCATTTATTCTATTGCCAACAATTGTTATTTTTATTGTTGTTTTATTTTTATTTTTGTTTGTCAAATTTCAGGATGACATACCCGAATCTGATCCCGACTCATGCGGCCATGACGCTGAGGGTCATGACGAGGAAGATGATGGCGACGACGAGGATGAAGACGAGGAGGACGAAGAAGACGAAGAGGATGAGGAGGATGACAATGAGGACGATGATGATGACGACGACGATGATGAGGAGGATGAAGAGGAGGAAATCGACGACGACGATGAGGATGAAGAAATTCAAGATCCCAACGAAGTCAGCGGTGATTTTCTGCTCGATGCCAACAATGATCGCAGTCGTAATTTGAATGCCCTCTTTGAAGCTGCCAGTAAGTAGAATTGAAAATAAAAAATTAATTTTTAACTGAACGACGATGTTAATTGTGTTGTTTTTTTGTTGCAGCCACCGAAAATGCTACTGCTTTACGCCATGCCACTCATGCGATCGATGAAACGAAACAGGCTTTAACGAAAATGCGTGGCGCTAGCAGTGATAAGACGTAAGTAGTTGCAATAGTATATTAATACTAGGTGTGTTAAATTACACTAAAGAATCGTAAGCAACAAATAAGAGAAAATTGCATTTCAAAGAAAAAATTGGGGATCTCAAACCCATTTTAGAGGTCTGATTGAACTGATTTAATATCGGCTGCCACTGCCATCTTTTAGATCAAATACACAAAAGTTGTTAAAAAATCAAATTTTATTCTCGACATTAGTAATATCTTACCTTTTATCACCTACAACGATTGACACCTATATTTATTGTTGTTTTAGGATGTTCTCCCGTACTTTAATTGCCGCCTGCAACGATAACGACGTCAACACTGTGCGCAGTCTCTTGGGCAAAGGGAACGTTAATATTAACGAATCAACCGACGACGGTGAATCCCTGCTGTCGATGGCCTGTTCAGCTGGTTATTATGAATTGGCCCAGGTAAGGAATCTCTTTTTTTAGATAACCAATTATATTTAATAAACATTTTTTTCCCCCATCCTTACTAAGGTTCTTTTGGCCATGTCTGCTGCACAAGTCGAAGACAAGGGCCAGAAAGATTGTACTCCTTTAATGGAGGCTGCGTCTGCTGGTCATTTGGAAATAGTTAAACTATTGCTAAGTCACAATGCCGATGTGAATGCTCATTGTAATACTGGCAATACCCCGCTAATGTTTGCTTGCGCCGGTGGCCATGTTGAGGTCGTCAAAGAATTGTTAAAGCATGGCGCCAACGTAGAGGAGCAAAATGAGAATGGTCATACGCCATTAATGGAGGCAGCTTCCGCAGGTCACGTTGAAGTAGCTAAGGTACGTCGCTGATGCTAAACAAAATTTATAGTATATTAAAATTTCTTAACATATGATGAAAATCCGAGATATGAGATTTTAGAATATTTCTGATGTTCCAGTTTTGGCCAACCAAAAGATTGAGTTACTAATCTGGTTTAAGCAGGAACATCACTTCGAAATATTAAACTAAAATTTATGATATCGTTTGATCTTATTTGATGCCTTTTTTTTAAGAGAGAAACATTTACAGTTTATGACATTGTGAATAAATTCGTTCAACCGCTATCATTTGTTGTTTTTCTATAATTAGGTTTTGCTTGAACACGGCGCCGGCATTAACACCCACTCTAATGAGTTCAAAGAGAGTGCCCTCACCTTGGCTTGCTACAAGGGCCACTTGAATATGGTGCGCTTTTTGTTGCAGGCGGGCGCCGATCAAGAACATAAAACCGATGAAATGCATACAGCCCTAATGGAGGCTTCCATGGATGGCCATGTGGAGGTGGCGCGCCTTCTGCTCGACTCTGGGGCTCAAGTTAACATGCCTACCGACTCTTTTGAATCCCCTCTAACCCTGGCAGCATGCGGTGGCCACGTTGAACTAGCCACTCTGTTGATAGAGCGTGGTGCCAATATTGAAGAGGTGAATGATGAAGGCTACACTCCGCTGATGGAAGCCGCACGAGAGGGCCATGAAGAAATGGTGGCCCTGCTGCTGAGTAAGGGCGCCAACATTAATGCTACCACTGAGGAGACGCAGGAAACTGCTCTAACATTGGCTTGCTGTGGCGGCTTTAGCGAAGTGGCGGAGTATTTGATCAAGCACGGAGCCAACTTGGAGTTGGGCGCCTCAACGCCTCTGATGGAAGCAGCCCAAGAGGGTCACACCGATTTAGTACGCTTTCTTTTGGAGAACAAAGCCAATGTTCATGCCGAGACTCAAACAGGCGATACGGCCTTAACACATGCCTGTGAAAATGGTCACACCGACGCAGCTGAAGTTTTGTTGAGCTACGGCGCCGAGCTTGAGCATGAATCAGAAGGAGGTCGCACTCCCCTTATGAAAGCTTGTCGCGCTGGCCATTTATGCACCGTCAAGTTCCTCATCTCTAAGGGAGCAGATGTGAACAAACAGACCAGCAGCAACGATCATACGCCTTTGTCATTGGCCTGTGCCGGCGGTCATCAAGCAGTCGTTGAGTATTTACTCAAAAGCGGTGCTGACCCTTTCCACAAGTTGAAAGACAACAGCACCATGCTAATAGAGGCAGCCAAAGGAGGTCACACCCGTGTTGTTGAATTGCTGTTTAAGTATCCTCACTTCATACAGAACCATCAGAACGATTTGCAGTCAGCTGCTGCAGCTGCGGCCGCGGCAAATGCAGCAGCCGCTGTGGGTATTAACAATACAACCTCGAATGCCGCCGCTAATCAGTTGGCTCTCATTAATATGCAGCAGCAGAAGCAGCTACAGCAACAACATAAGCAATTGCAACAGCAACTACAGCTGCAACTTCAACAACTAAGTGCTCCGCCTAGTATTCACGATGTCTACGATGCTGTACGATCCACAAATCCCATTTTCCATCAACAACCCTACAACACTACTGCAGGCGGTGAATATTTGGATGAGCAATTGCAAATGGTGACACCGTCGTCGTCTGCTACGAACGTCCCGAACGATGTTGTTGGCTCTCCCAATCAGGTGGCCTGCAATGAAGAGTATGCCGCTATCGACATCAATTCATTGAGTGCACAACAGCAGGAAGCGCTCATAGCTAAATCCCGACTCTTTCATTTGCAAGCTGGTTTTGGTAATGTGGGCGGTGGAGGAACTGCCTCTGCTGGTGTGGAGCTGCCACACAACAACAACCTGAACAACCAGCAGCAATTGCAACAGCGCAAACATTTCGATTTAGACATGTCGCACATAATGCCTTTAACACCACCCCAGAAGCAACCACCAGCTCCACCTGTATTACAATCTCAGCCATCGACGCAAGCAAGCAACCAATCGTCCGTTGGTCAGCAGCAGCAGCAGCAGCAGCCAACTCCTCAGCAACAGCAAATTAAATTGAAGGGTAACCAACGGAAGAATCGACAGCAGCCACCACAGCCATTCGAAGTTAATTTACCAACTGCCAACACTGCCGCAGCTAATGCTAACGCTAACAACAACGATCAACAATTGCAACTGCAACAACAACAACAACAAATGCAGGACGTAGAACGTTCCCAGCCTCTAGGTGACGATGGATTGGGCAACAAACAACAGCAACCACAACAGCCGCCGACATCACAGCAACAGTTGCAATTTTCCTGTTTCAACGATGAGGCTCGTTTCATAAGACGCCGTGTCCTCAGGCAGGATTTCAACAAGGTACATATTAAAACACATTACCAGATGCAGATGTAAAAACGTAATGTTGTTTTTCTCTTTCTCTCTCTACCTTTCACTTTAACAGATGTCGAATGATCAGAAAAACTTAGCTGCTACTTTATTGCCTGCCACCTATTTGGAAATGGCTGGTTCGGCACCCAATCAAAATGTGGGAGATGGTGCCGATGCCATGACTTTGAACCAAAATCTATTGTCAGGTAAATATTAAAGGTTTTTCATTTATTTGTTGTATATTCATAAACAGCTTTTTAAATTATATTCTTACAAATTTAGAAAAAATTGTTTTCAACAAAAATTTTTATAAAAATTTTAGAATTGTGTAATACACAAATATTTAAATAAAAAGAATTTCTATATAGAGTATGTATGTATGTAGTTTACAAAATTCTTGATAAATGATATTTTAGAATTTTTTGTTGTATAAAAAATATTTTTGAAACAATTTTTAAAAAATCTATAAATGGGTATTTCCACAGAACCGTTTGATATATTTTTATTATATTTTAATAAACCTATTGCATTGTATAAAACAGTAATATTATAATCTCACTTATTTACTTATTAAACGTAAAGTTAAATTTATTATTAATAAAAATATTTAGAAAATATTAAACATTTTTTGTAAAAATAACGAAAATGCAAAATAATCATTACAATAACAATCGTCTAAAATATTTGTAATTATTTTTCTTTTTTCAAAGTTTATTCATTATAAAAAAATTTTACAAAAAATTGGCTTTGTGAATATTAATTTGTTTCCTTTCCGTTTCCAACAAAGTTGCCCCCGGAACATTGGGTGATGGCTCTGAAATGCAGCCCGTTATAATTGCAAGCCCCGAACCACTGAATTTTGCCCCCAACCAAGCATTAATGATGCAGGAGTTATTCGATCCCAACAATCCCCAAACACCGCTGACATTGGCTACAACATTGCCCCAAGGAACTCAATTTGTTTTGGGCCCAGCTCCGCCTCCGCAGCAGCAGCAGCAACAACAACAGCAGCCATTGCAACAGGTGCAGCAGCAACAGCAGCAGCGCATTGTGTCTGGTTCAGCAAAGACTGGCCAGAAGCCAGGTGGCATAACAACACCATCGGAGGTATCACAAAGTACTGCTATTAGCGATAGACCCAAGGCAAAGCCCGTTTCGAAGAAGGATGGCAAGATGTTGCGCAAAACATGCACCCAACCCACAGTCGGCACCGTGGCAACTTCAGCAACCACCACATTGCACCAGCCACAACAGCCACTGTTTCGGCAGAATCAAATGGTGTCCATCTACAATAACTTGGTAAGTGTTACATTTTTCGTCTCTGGGATAACAACATAACCGTTTCCATTTGTGTTCCACAGCCAATGTTGATAACGAACGAAACAACCCCAAGCATACAGACCCAACAGGCCCTTATGAATCATATGGTCTTTGCCGCCCAACAACATCACCAGCAACAGCAGCAGCAACAACAACATCCACAAATGTCATTGGATGTTTCGCAACAAGGTATTATTGCTCTAAGTAACTCGCCAGCTTCGCCATTAGCTTCGCCTTCCTCCGGTTCAGTTGCTCTATACAATCCCCAACAGCAGCAGCAACAGTTTCAGCAGCTTATGGAATTGCAATCTGCCGAACAGCAACACCAAGAACTACAGCTGCAACAGCCTTTGGAGGATCAATTAGTGGCGAATACTGGTACATCTCTGAATTCCTTGAGCAAGGCCAATGCAGTTGCAGCTGCGGCAGCAGTGGCCAAAGCTTGTGGTCTTAATCCAGCCGAACAGCAGGAGTGTTTGAAGAAACTTCAAGAGGGATGGCAAATTGTTGATTTGCGCCAACGTATATTCCATAAACAGCCGAAATCACCAACGGAAACGCCACCAGAAAAACAATTGCTCGATGGTTCAGCCATGGAAAACGAAATTGAAGAATCGCAGGAGACAGCAGAGGCCAATAATGAAATGAAAAACTTGGCAACCCTGTGCACAGCGGCAGCCCAAGCAGCTGCTGTCAATGTGGTCTCTTCCGAGGTAGGAAACGAGGAAACAAAACCTGATGCAGCCACAGTTGGCAGTGGCGGGCAGACTTTAACTAGGAAGCAGCGAAAACAACTAAGGAAAGAAAAGTTGGCCCAGCAAGAGGCTGCAGCGGCAGCTGCAGCAGCTGCTGCTGCCGAACAACACCAACAGAATGATCGCCGCAATTCTTACGATGCACATTCCTTAGCTTCCGAAGAATGTTTACCCGAAGATGATACGAATTCCGATGTCGAACAGCAACAGCATCAGGATGAGGATTCTAAGGCCATGCAAGAGTACGACGATGGAGAACATTTGATGAAATCACCCACAAAGGGCATAAAACCCATTTCCCAACGTTTGGAAAACTTGATACTCTCAAATGCTACACTCAAGCCTGGTGACTTGTCGCAAGCCTTCACCGATTTGCGGCAAGAAATCGGTGGAGCCGGCGCGGGTGCTACCGTTGCTGGTGGTAGTGATGTTCTCACCGTATTCCCACAAAATATGAACCTGAAATTTACCGGTAGCACTGCTTTAAGCAATGCTTTACAACAACACTTGGCGGCATTTAAACAACAAATTGGCGATGTCGCAACTCAGGAATCCTGCAATGATGGCGATATGCTCCAAAATTCCGATGGCGGTGATATGGTGGATCCAAATGCAGTCGATGGCGGCGAGTTGATTTACCCATCGTCAATGGATGCCGATACACTGGAACAGTTTGCAAATACTGCGTCTTTGGACGGCAGTGTCAATGGGCAAGATCACCAGCAACATCATGTAGTGGGCGACGATGATCAGCAGGCAGAAGGCGGGGTAGTGCGTGAGGAAATGTATGACATTGAAGTGGAAATGGATGAGTTCTTTCATGTCATACACAACGTCCATGATCCTGCTCTACAAGTAAGTTTATAAATCAAGCAATAAATGATGGTTTCTCCAAAATTATTATGACCATAGCAGGTGCACTTTTATTAGTGCGTTTCGAGGTTTTAAGAGGATGATTACGATAATTGATTATGTATAAACTGAATAATATAGGTTTAAATTTTTTATACTGTTGTAATAGCCTAGTCTTTGTCTAAAAACGCATTTTGTAAAAATGAATTTAAAACAAGATTAAAAACAAAAAACATATAATATAAGTATGGTAGAAGTCAAACATCACTCTGTTTACAAAATCATTCATACGAAGATAGGTTGAACGAAGATGAAGGCAGGTTGGCAGATGGTGAATATGCAAAAATTAAGAAAATCAATTATGGATTTTTAAAGCATAAACAATTCAGGTTTTGTTTCTTCACATTAACGTAAAACTGTTACTTGCAAGCATAGCTCACTGCAATAAGTCATTTGATGTTTTAGTAAAGCAAATACATTTATGCATTTATACATTTATTGCCATAGCTTAGTAAAATAAACATCGAAGTACTTTACACAAGCAATTTTTGAGAGAAAAAGAAACGCAAATGTTACATTGTTAGAAATAAAAAAATATATGTGACAAAATGTTACTCGAATTTTTTTTAAATGTTTTATAACTATAGAATTTAAATCGAATCGAAGTTGTAGATTTTTAGTTATATTTAAATATTTTTTGTAACAATTTCATAAATACACTCTTTATCAATTATACAATATGTAGCTCATGTAGTCTTATTTTCTCCCTTTCATCCAGGAGTTTGCCAGCAATTTAAACTGCGGCGAATTGACTGACTTTGGCATAAATTCCATATGTAAGACCCGCTGGAATGGCAACTGGGCGCTGACTCCTAAATGGACTAGTCAAGATCATTTGATAAGTGCCGCAGCTGCCGCACACCATCAGCAACAGCAGCAAGGTCTGTTGACCGCCAGCGAAGAGGACGAACAGCACCAGCAGGAACAACAGAGACAGGCCAATCAGCTATTATTGGACTATCAATTGCAGCAACGTTTCGCTGATGCCGATGAAATGCAAATGCAGGTATGTACTAGGTTGCACAAAGAGAAAGAAAAACGACAACAGTTAATTTTGTTGTTGTTGACCAACTTAAAAATTATTTTGCAAGGGAAAATTTTCCACTAAGAAAATGTTAACAAATTTTTAATTTTGTACCATTTAGAGAGAGTAATAATTGAATTTCTTCCCTTATCTCTCCCCGTTCACTTCTACCAACCAGCAACATCAACATCAGCAAACTACTCTGTCCTTGATACCATTCTCACCCGAAGACGCTGCAGCTGCTGTAGCTCAACAGCAACAGCAGCAGCAGCAACAATTGCAACAAACACTGCCCACTACAACACCACAAGATTCGGTCGCTGAATACCAATTGCAACAGCAACATCAGCATTTGGGTCTGGATCAGGAATTAAAACAGCATATACAGCAACTGCAACAGCAACAACAAACAAATGTCCGTTTGCTTAAAGCTGTGGCTGCTGCCGCTGCCAATCAGCAGCAACAGACCGCCAACGTTCAACAGCAACAGCAGCAGCAACAAAACATTGCCAACACAAATACCAATTTCGTGTTCAACGTGGACGGCAGTGGCGGTGTAACCGACAAATCGTCACAGTCTTTACAATTGCTATTCCAACTACCACCAGCGGTGCAGCAACAACAGTTGCAAGAACAACAAGACCAGCAAGATGATGATGTCACGGCGACAGCTCAACAGCTGCAGCACTTGAAATTACATCATCAAGAGTTGCAGGATCAAAAGAAACAACAGCAGCATCAGTTAAAATTGTTGCAGCAAGAACAACAAATTCTGCAAGATCTGTCACAGGCCGAGAATCTGCTGCAACAGCAGCAACAACAGGAACATGTACACAACCAGCAGCAAAATACACTGGAGCAAGTGGCACAGAATAATTTGCTGTTGCAACAGCAGGCAGCTTTAGCACAGCAAGTGCTCAGTCAGCAGGTGTTGAAACAAAAGCAACAGCAATTGTTGTTGCAGCAACAACAGCAGCAGTCAACACAGGTATGAAATTGTAAAATCGTATACAAAAAAAAAAATAAAATAAGAAATAGGAGCTACTTTTGTGTATAAATATATTAATTCGTTTATCATAAGGACTGGTATTAAATTCAGTATTTCATACGAAAAGTTGTCAAATTATTTTGCCCCAAAATAAATGTTGACAAAGTAGTACTAAGTTGTTCGTACGAAAGTGTAAAAATGTTTTCAACAAAATTTACATTTTCAAATGGAATAATGAGCATGACAATTACCTTGATTGTTATTCTCTTTAACTCAATGTTTACAATTTCTGTTAAGATTTCATTCCCGGGAAAAAATAAATTCCCAGGACATTCCCCCCATCAAATTTTGTCCCTTTCATGTCGTATCTTTAAAAGACTTAGCACTTTTACTTACATTGTTCTCTCCTCCCTCTTATATGTCTGTAGGTGCAAGTAGCTACCCAAACGCAACCGTCTGTCGTTGTTCCTCATCCAAATGCAGTGCAAGCCTCACGTGGTGTCAATCAATTCTGTCCCACTCTTTCCACAATGCCTTCCGCCGTTGATGTGGGCTTGGGCAGCGTTTGTGCTCTGACACCCCAGCAGCAGCAGCAGCAACAACAACATCAACAGCAGCAACATCAGTCACAACAACAAATGGCTGTAGCGGCCGCAGCTGCGGCTGCCGCTGCTGTGCAGCAACAACAACAGCAGCAACAGCCTCAGATACCAGCACCGGCGCCATTGAGTTCGGCTTTAACGCAAGTCGCTGCTAATGCATCTGTACCACCGCCTCAAGCCTCCACCAGTTCGGGTAGTAGCAAAATGCCCGGTGGCATTGCTAAAAAAGTAATTGATAAACAGTCTCGAAAGGAGCGTAATCGGTATTCCTTACTCCGTTCGGCGGCTGGAAGTCAAGGTAAGAAGATTAAATGGAATACATAGGTACAACCTTAGATACAATTTTCTAATTTGTCATTCCACTCTCCCCTTTTTGAAGCCAATGCTGTTGCCCACCAACAATACCAGCAGGCAGTAGCCGCCACCACCACTCTGGATAAAACAATTGATGTCGATTCCGAGACAGATTCCAATCATGACACCGCTCTCACCTTAGCCTGCGCTGGTGGTCACGAAGAATTAGTTGAATTGCTTATCAATCGTGGGGCGAACATTGAACATCGTGACAAGAAAGGATTTACACCACTCATATTAGCGGCCACTGCAGGCCACGAGAAAGTTGTCGATATTCTTCTAAAGCATGGAGCAGATTTAGAGGCCCAATCGGAGCGTACCAAGGATACACCCTTGTCGCTGGCCTGTTCTGGTGGTCGCTACGAAGTGGTCGAACTTCTGCTTAGTGTGGGCGCAAATAAAGAGCATCGTAATGTTTCCGATTACACGCCACTGAGCCTAGCCGCCAGTGGAGGATATGTCAACATCATCAAACTGTTGCTGAGTAATGGAGCTGAGATTAATTCACGCACCGGCAGCAAATTGGGTATTTCTCCTCTGATGCTTGCTGCCATGAATGGTCATACGGCAGCAGTTAAATTGCTGTTGGATCAAGGCTCTGATATCAATGCCCAAATAGAGACAAATCGTAACACTGCTTTGACTTTGGCTTGTTTCCAGGGCAGACATGAAGTGGTCAGCCTGCTGTTGGATCGCAAAGCAAATGTTGAACACAGAGCCAAGACCGGATTGACCCCACTTATGGAAGCAGCTTCTGGCGGTTACATAGAAGTTGGCCGAGTTCTTTTGGACAAGGGCGCTGATGTCAATGCTGCCCCCGTGCCTACATCGAGGGACACAGCATTAACTATTGCCGCCGACAAGGGACACTTAAAATTTGTGGAACTTCTGCTGTCGCGTGGAGCCGCCGTCGAGGTTAAGAATAAAAAAGGCAACTCACCACTGTGGTTGGCTGCCCATGGCGGACATTTGAGTGTGGTGGAAATTCTGTATGCCAACAGTGCCGATATTGATTCGCAAGACAATCGCCGCGTGTCCTGCTTGATGGCCGCTTTCCGCAAGGGCCACACCAAAGTGGTTAAGTGGATGGTGCAGTACGTCACCCAATTCCCGTCGGATCAGGAAATGAATCGCTTCATTTCGACTATAAGCGATAAAGAGCTGTCAGAGAAGTGCTACGATTGCATGAAGATAATACGAGCGGCTAAAGAGGCCCAAGCAGTTAAGGCTAATAAAAACGCATCCATTCTTTTGGAAGAATTGGACATGGAACGGACACGAGAGGAAAGCAGAAGGGCAGCCGCTGCTCGCAGACGTGAGCGCAAGAAGAAGAAGAAGATGGAGAAGAAGGAGGAAAAACGTCGGCAAATGGAAGAAGCTACAGGTGGTCCCAACAAACGCCAACAGCATCATGAAGAGGATAAGGATTCCGATAAGGATGATGACTCCGATCACGATGATAACGCTGGCGATGATGATGACGAGCCACAGAATCCTCAAAATTACCGAGAGGAAGGTGATTCGGGCATCGATCAAGGCTCCTGCTCCAGCACCGACATCAAAGCTAACGCAGCAAATCACCAGATTAGCAATGACAAATTGGTAGCCAGCAAGAACAAAAACAAAAAGAAAAACAAACAGCAGCAAAGTACACGCAACAGCAGTCCGGTGCAGGAGGAACCAGCACAGCCAGCGCCGCAAACTTCAAACGCCGCCAGCAAACAGCAGCTACAGAAAAAGAAAGACGATTCATCTTCCAGCAGCAGCAACAATGCCAAGTCCGCCACGTCGAGTGCCAAGAAAAACCAAGATTGCACTACGTTGGCCACAAAGACCCAAGCAACTATTAATACATCGGCCCCGAACAGCAAGAAATCCGACAACCTGCATAAAAAAGAAGAAGTCGTCGTAGTTAGTGCGCCTGCAGCATCCGCGGGCAATCAGTCTAAGAAACAGAAAGATTCCAACAAACAAAAAGAGAAGGAGAACTTAGCACCCAAAGAATTAACGGCCGCAGGAACGGCTTTGACACAACAGCAACAACAAAAGCCAGAGAGCAATAAACAGCAGCAACAACAACAACAACAGAAGGAAGCGCATATACCACAAATCCAGCAACAAATGAAATCGGAAGTAGGTGGAAATCGCAAATCGTTAATATTCTCTGTCGGAAAATCTGCTGCTGTCGATGAGAAAAAAGAACTGGACATTCTTAGCATCGCAGCCGCCACAACTGTCAAGCCACACGCTACCATAGCTGCTCCTAAACGTGGCGAAGATGGCTGGAAGGAGGTGGTAAGAAAAAGCTCAACCCAACAGTCATCCGCCACAACTACAGCTGTAGCCCAGACGGCCGCAACTATTCCTCCCATTGCAAATACGAGCAGTGGCAACAACATTATCAACTCGTCATCGGCCACCTCTAACGCTTCTTCGTCTTCATCCTCGTCCTCTTCGTCCACGTGTATTTCCGTGCCTGGTGTTTCGACAACCACGAAAGTGACTTCCACCATGCCAGAGATGACATGCAAAAAGGTTCAAGTTCCGGTGAATGCTATCTCTCGTGTTATCGGCCGGGCTGGCAGTAATATTAACGCCATTCGCGCCACTACTGGAGCTCACATCGAGGTGGAGAAACAGGGTAAAAACCAGTCGGAGCGTAGCATAACTATTAAGGGTTTAACAGAGGCTACCAAACAAGCACACATGTTAATCTTGGCCCTGATTAAGGATCCCGATGTAGACATTTTACAAATGTTGCCTCGTATTAATACCACCATTAAGGCAAACGTTGTGCCACCCGCTGCTACCACGCCCCCCTCGACTATAACATCGTCATCGATTGCAACAATGCAAGTGGGCATGTGGGACAATAAGACCGCCCTGCAGGCTTCTTCGTCATCGAGCATCGCAGCATCGGCTCAGCAAAATATGTCCTCGGGCTCTTCAACCGCCTCCTCTGCATCGTCGACCACAGGCACTAGTGCACAGGGCTTGAACGCCAAGTCGACAGGAAGTTCAAATGCAAAGGTTAATGCAAAATCGTCCCAAGCAATCATTTCGAATGCCGCCAAGGTGGTGGCAGGTCGGGCCCAGCTTTCAAAACCATTCTATTCTCAACAGGCATCATCTACTCGAGGTGTTGGCGGCCCCATTGCCGGTGGTAATGTACCCGGTCAGTCCAAGCATAAGGATGTCAGCACTAAAGTAGTGGGCGCTATTTACAGCAGCAATCAATCGAACAAAACGTCTGCCCAATCCAACAAACCCTCTGCGATTAACAACCAAACATTTGCGGCAAAGCTTTTGACCGGAGGTGTTTCGGGATCTACTGCGTCGGGTAGTAATATGTCTCCAACGAAGAAAACGGAATTGGGTGGATTGCAACGTCCAGGCATAACCGCGCCCTATGGCCGAGGAAAACCAATGCCTAGTTCTACCATACCTTCCCTGGGAGGTGGCGGCAATAACACATTGTCTGGACCTATTGGCACATTTAATGTGGCTGAAGCAGCTGCCGCCGTAGCTGCAGCCAATGCAGCAGCAGCTGCAGCAAACAACAGCAATAATGTTGTCGGCGGTAATGCTGCGAGGTCCGTTACGCCCATTGGGCCACCAAACAAGCAAAGAGCACACACTCCTACATCCCAAGCCAATCAACAA
The DNA here is from genome assembly GCA_964034835.1 of Muscina levida. Lineage (NCBI taxonomy): Eukaryota > Metazoa > Arthropoda > Insecta > Diptera > Muscidae > Muscina > Muscina levida. The sequence continues at coordinate 135,639,667 of OZ035880.1, forward strand.
CATGGAGCACACCACGCTAACAATTCAGTCCTACCGCCTGGTTCAGCTCAGTCGTCTCAAAATCTCCACATCAACACAGGAACCATGGGAGATGGTTGTAATGTACCAACTTCAGTTCCCTCGTCGCTCACTTCATCTTCAGGATCGTTTGGCTCCCAACTGTCGTCCAAAATAAGCAGCGAATACTCATTGTTCAATGACTATCATCAATCACAATGGGGTTCTACAGATACCTCACAGATCTATGCCAACCCCAATGCTTTAGTTAATGATAATCTGCCACAAGCTGATGCTTCAAAGGCTCCTGGATATAATCGTAACATCTTAAGTTCCCCGGTGGGTAGTTCGAAGACGTCGTCTAGCCACTCTACCACACCACCAGGCAGTAACAACCTTAATATGGTGGGTGCCCAACAGACACTAACCATACTCCCCGAAACCGGGTCTGGTGTACAGACGGCCCGTTCGCCTGGTGGAATGCAAAACATCAGCACTGGTCAAACGGGTAGCGAGGCATCCCCCACTTCTGCAAACTCCGCTAGTCAGAATAACCAGACACAGCCAGATCCGAACACAATTTCGCCAGGTGTGATCAAACCACCCTCTGCGGTTGCTTCTGCTGGCAATCAACAACAATCGAGTGCAGGTTCAGGAAACGCTCAGCCATCTGCTCCACCACCAAGTGGTCTAGCCATTCAGAGGCCCAACACCAGCGGACAGCATCGATCAAATGTTCCCAATCAACAAAATACGCAGCAACAGTCGCCGCCTTCGGGACAGGCAAATGTTGGCGATAACAATGGAAACACTCTTAATTTTGGTCCCATAGGTTCCAATGCCTCCAATCGTTCTGGCAATCCTCCGGGAGCTATAGGAGAACAACCGCGCTTCTATGATCCCTCGGCACAGCTTAATGTAGCTGCACAAATGGGTTTCCCCATCGACCCATCGCTGCTACAACAACAGGCGGCCTTCAATCAAAACAACGCCGCACGGATTAACGCCCGAGGAGGTTCTGTGTTCGGTGGTGGCCAGCAACAAGCTGGCAACAAAGCGCAACCACCGCAATCAGCACAATCCATAGGATCTGGAATGTATCATCAACCGCCACAACAACAAAATCAAGGCCAACAGCCAGCCGGTTCACAGCAGCAACAACAAGGCGGCAACACCTTCAATACAGCCCCCGGAAAGCCCATCGGAAATCCCTCTCAAAATCTAGCTCCCCAGAGGCCACAATCACAGCCACAAGCTGGACAGCAAGGACCGAATCAACGTTGGTATGCCGACTATGCAGCAGCTGGTGGATATATACCACCCTCCACAAGAGATATATTAAACCTAGAAAATGGTTCTACTGGCCCGGGAATGGCCGGCGGCACCAATTCTCCAGCCGCTATGTCACCCAACCAGAGCGGAGCAGCTAATGCTCAGAATGCATCTATGCTCTTGCAACAAACACCGCCACAGCTGCAAGGCCAGCAGCAGTCTTCGGAGGATATGCGTAAAATCCCCCGTCCTATCGGTACAGAGAGAGCCTCTTGGAAGTACAATAACTATCCAAATATGGCAAATATGGGCATGAACATTGGTGGTTTAGCTGGCCTTAGTATGGATGATACCATAGCTGCCATGTCGGCAGCTGCAGTTGCCGCCGGCTTGCCTACAGGTCCCGGAGGAGCAGGTATGCCAGCTGGCCCAATGCCACCATGGTTGATGGGTGTGGCGGATAAGCAAGCTGCAGCCGCAGCAGCCGTTCAACAACAACAGCAGCAGCACAACAATTGGATGAAGCAACAATATCGTTATTATGGCGGTGGTGCTGCTGGTGCCGCAGCGGCTGGTGCTGGATCGATGGCCGGTTTGTCTGGCATCGGTGGTCCTGCTGAATATCACCATCAACAAGATCAATTTCACGTAAGTAGGAGAAAATCATTGTTATAAATATCATATTAGTATATTTATATTTAAATACTTACCTTGTAAATAACTTAATATCATATAAGTATATTTATATTTTTTTTTCTAATCAAAATTAATGTTTAACTATGACAGAGCATAAATTAATTCGTATTTATTAATAAGCTCTTTAAAAGCTGCTTAACATTTACTTGTAGATCCTTAATTACCTCCCTTAACAATTACCGTTGTTTTTATATTTGTCTTGTTTTTTTTTTCATAGATGGCTTTGGATTATCATAACACTATGCCACCACCAAATTTAAATCAAAATCAACCGATGAATTTAATACCCACTTATCAAACGTATCCACACTTCTTGGGTCACGTTGGTGGTAATGATATGTCTCATATGCCAGATAAGATCGAATTGTGGGATCATCATGATAAGCATGTAAGTTGATAATAAATTTTGCATGTATAAAATTATACTTTTAAAAGTATTTTTAAAGATTTATAAATCATATTTCAAATATATATGTAATAACATTTCAAATGACGAATATAATTATAAACCGTGTAATATATTAAGCGACGATTTTACATACCGAAGGTTGGACAGAAATCTAACTAATGTGGCCTACTTATTTAAATTAATCCGACTACTGAGAAAAATATTAATTTATTATCCGAGTTGCAGAACCCCTAGTCGAATATTCGGATTACCAAAAATCCATAAAAAGGATTACCCTTAGAGGCCTTTTTGCTTCGGTATAAATGTTCCGGGCCAAGAACTGTAAAGGTTTTTTTTTGTGAAAAACATGACCCAATTTACTTTATTAAAGACGCAAAAGATTTTAAATCAAGGATCAAAATCAACTAAATAGCAAATGACGAAATTGTTACAACTTTCGATGTGGCATTTCTCTGTTCCCAGGCATACCAATACATTTAGCTATAAGAACAATTGAGAACAACTGGGAAATTTTAAAAGTTTTGCTGATATGCCCAAGGACTTTTTTTTATCGAAATTGTGACGTTATGCTTAAAAGATACTCGGTTCTTTTAATACGGGGACAAGTTGAGGAAAAAGCAGACATTATAAGGGAAGAGTTGCTAACCAAACAAAATAATCACTTGAAAGTTAAACCAATCTAAGGATTATTTCAGGGGATTGGCTGCGCATCGTGGTCAAAGGTTGTGATGAATGAGATACCACTAATTTTTTCTTCCTCTTCAAAAATCAAAATGTTATAAAATTTACTCCCACCTCTCTAACCACAACTGTTTAAGCACACACACACTCACGAAGTCAATTGATTAATTGTTTGTTGAGCTAATCAAAACACCCGTACATAACTAGAGCACACTAACATTTATGTGGTGTTGTTGCGCTTGTGGTTTGCGACTTTGTTTTGGGATAACATAATTAAACACAGTTTTGTAGACGATCAATCATTCGGTAGTACTGTTTTGCTATGTAGTCCTACATTCAAGCTTACTTTCCAATAAGCACATTGGATCGGACTTCTCTGATTTGATATCGAGAACGTGTCCGCTCTCGTTTAGAAATTGGACACGAGAGTGGGAGTAATTCCTCTTTCGATATAGGTACGAGAATAGAGTCCGATTTCGAAATTAGTGAAATTAGCCAAAAAGATAAAAAGATGTCGGATCCCATATTGAAGTGAGTTCGGATCCGATTTAGATATGAATCCGATCTACAAATGATTTCGTATCCAAAAATGAAATGAATTCTGATCCGTTGCCGAAACGATTTCTGGCCCGTTATCGATATAATTTTAGCATAAAATAATAATCAGGAACAAATTAAATTGATAAGCATTTACTGAATATTAATATGAATCGCAATGTAAAAGCTATGGCAAGTCTTTTAAATTATATCAATCGGATCAAAAGCGGACATGCTAAAGCGATCTTCGATATGTCGGACTGAAACCGAGTCTGAATCGGACCTACGCACAGTGGTCCATTTCCCTAATCTAGCGCAACGAAATTAAAATTTTCGACATTAGAAATCTACTATCCTTTTGCAAATCGATAACTTCCAAATTTGTTATAATTGATAAACTGTCGGCTGCAAAAAATCGTTTTAGTGCGTTTTTTCAATTGTGCACAGATTGTGCTGAAAAATTGGGAAAACTCATATTGGTAAATATTTTTTGGATTTTTTTAAAAGATACATTTATTTTTGTTTGAGACCGGCCGTGGCATAGTGGTTAGAACACGCGACTACCATGCGGGAGATCGCAGGTTCAAACCTGGCTCCAGTCATCTTAAAAAAAAAAAATAAATAAAATTTTCATTCATTGTCGGCTCCCCTCGAATGTTGTTTGACAGCAACTTCGCAGTATTAAGCGTCGATTCAATCGTCGTGTCTAGTAAGAGCTTCTCAAAACAGTGACGTTCGCATTCGTCGATAAATAAGTAGGTGCCGTTAGTTGTGAATCTAAAAATAGAAAGCGTGTTAATTCACAACAACGCGAGAAGCTATCCCATACCTCATTCATGGGGTGCAAAAGGGAAATTAAGTTTTTAAGTTTTATTTTTGTTTAACCCTTTTTGTGACCGAATTTGAACTTCTGTAGAGAAGAACTTAGCCGGTATCGGCCGGTGAAGAGACTGTTCTTTCATGTTAATATATTTCGGCTACTTTATAAAATGCCTAACATTTGCTGCTTTCATCTGCTTTTGCTCGCTATGTTGCAATTTTGAGGCATCATGTCGGTCTGCAATTGCAACCTTTTTTAGTAAGGCAGTGTTTACTCGAAATAATTTAATAATATAATTTAATACGTCTACAAATTAAAAAAAAAATAAAGAAAAAAATTAAAAAAAAAAATTTTGAAAGAAAAAATTTCAAAATTAAAAAAAAAATTTTCACCAAAATTTTTTTTTTCATTTTGTTTCTTTTTGTTTTATTATTCTAGAAAAATTTTCCTTTTGACGAAAATTTATTATTTTTTATGTTATTAATTTCGTTACGCTAATTCACGTAAATGGACCACTGTGCTACGAAAGTGAATACCGACATGTCGGACTTAAACCGGATGCGAATTGGATTCGAGTCCGACTTTGTGCTTATATACACTTTAGAGTTTTTGATCAACAGAACTCTTTTGTAGAGTTTGTATTGAGCTTATGTAGAGCGCACTTAATTGGGAGCATACAATATTTTACACGTTTCTAAGCGATATTTTTCTGTATGTATATATATAAGAGTTCCTCAAATGTCTGTATAAGTGGAACAATACCAAATTTAGTTCGATAAACTTATTTTATTTGTACATTTGTACAAGTCCCGTTCCACCAGTTTTCCCATTGACAGCCTACCTCGCAATTAGGCCCTTCAAATAACCAACCATCTTTATTGATTGATAATTTTTTTTTTTGCTTTGATTGTTATATCATCAATCTCTTATATGTCTTTTTTATCTTTTTACAGACCTGGGCCAGCAATTGGACTAATTGATGATGCAAACGAACAACTAGCCAGTGAATGGAGAATATAGGAAGAAGAACAACAACAACACCACAACAACAGCAACAATAAATATGATGGAAAAAGATTATGTATCCCAACCAAGCATTGCAGCAACAACTTACAACAACAATACCGTTAATTCTGATATAATAGAAAAAAAGCAAGCACTGACGCTAAATGAAAACAAAACTTATGCTGTTACGACGCAACCCTTACTCCTGCTATTTGTGTAAACATTTTTGAAATCATCTCTCCCTCTACCCTTCCCCACACTCGTCGCATTAATAATATTTATAAAATATTATGGCAAAACACCACACACATACCCACTCCCACATCCACACTACTTTATCCATAAACAAAAAAGGCAAACTACGATTAAAAAGCATAGTTATTATATTATTTGGATTAAGCTTAAAAACAAAAACAAAACAAAATAAAAAAAAACACAATAAATTTGAATAAATGAAGAACAGAATTTGAGATGACACACGACGTCCATATTTCTAGGCCTGGCACGCCACCCGTCGTATTGAAGAAATCAACCACTGTGAAAGGGAAAACGACCTCAATGTAAAATTGTATAATTTTGTTGTTTAAGATTCTCTTATATGCGTTGTTTTTCTTAACAAACACACAAGTTAATGCTTGAATTTTTCTCAATATTTAATATTATTTGTATCCTATAAATTTTCTTTTGTATTTGCTTTTCTTTGTATTTTTTTTTTGCATTGAAAACTATAATTTTTTTTAATTAATAATTTAATGGTTTTGAAATCAAATGGCAAAATACAACCACAACCAACTATACGAAATGGAAAAGAATTTTCAAAAAAAAAAAAATATGAATACAAGAAAACAAAGCGTGAAGTAAAAGATCTTTTGTTTTTCTTTTTTTTTTCATTGAAAATAAAAAAAACTCTGATATATAAATGAAATTACATACATTATTAGTCTGTAAGCAGCTATACAAAAAATGGAAAAAAATACCAGAAGAAAACAAGATGTTTTTGAGTATATAAAACTAAACAAAAAATCAAACAAACAAGTATAAAAATAGCAACACTGAAATATTTAATAAATATATACTATACATATAAAACAAAAAAAAATGAAAGCATGGAATATATAAAAAATAAAAAAACAAAATATCATTAAACAAAAAACAAACAAAATCTCTGCAATTCTTTGACAAAACATAGCAGCAGCAGCAGCAAGTAGTCTGTTTTATTTTTCTTAAAACTGTTACACAATATTTAGAGAGTATACAAATGTCGATCGGAATGATGGACAAGTAAACTTTGTTTTAATTACGTGTGACGTTGTGTAAAACTCACTAACTTTGTGACACAATTTGTCATACCTAATATAAAATAGCAATGATTATAAATGTTGGAAAAACAATTTAAGAAGAAGAAACATTGCATTTGTATTTGAAATCGTTATGTTACTGTTTCTAGATACTAATTTTTTTTTTAAATTAAATTCTTTTGAGAAAATTTTTATATTTAAGTGAGCGTTATAAATGATAATTATTGATCGAACTGTCGCTTTTTGGTCTTCAAAACAGTTAAAACTTTTGATTTATGCTAAAAAAAGAACTGCTCCTTTGTGTTAACTGTGAAAAGCTGAGCTAAGTTTATATTACATTTTCTATTAAGAACTATATATAACGGTTTCAAATCCAAATCGTTAAACGCCTTTAAACAAAACGCTAATATTGTTCTTTAAAGCTCCTGTTAAATTATAATTTTAATTTATGATGATTGTTTTAATTTTAAATAATAGACAAATTTCATATTTTTCGTATAAAACAATTCTCCAATTATAAAAATTAACACTATTGACAATGCCTGACCGTTAATTTTGTTTCATCCTTTATTTGACTTTATAATTTAACACGAGTTTAAAAAACAATATCGGCTTTATGATAAAAGAAGTTAATCAAGTTGGCAAATAAAGCATTCTTCAAGTAAATATCTCAATAATTTAACTTTACTTATGACCGATACAAAAACGTTGTCTAAATGCACTAAAGTTTCTAACATATTTATATCATTGCTAAAAAAATTTGCCCATCTTCATAATAGTAAACGTAGTTATCATTCTAAGGTCTTCTATTGTGTATTGTGTAACAGTGCAAAGATAACAGCCTTAAGAATTTAGGACAAATGCACACATCCTAGTGAGTTTATTCTCTTTTACTCTCTGCTCTTGACTTGTTTGATTTGAAAGCCTGAACTTACGAAGCAAACAACCGACCAATACAGTCGCGGCATTACAACAGGACCTACAAAATAAAATAAAATGTTGCAAAAGAGATTAACATGCTATACGATATCTCTGGAATAAACTTAAACCCCACCCACCCCCCAACCGGGGGCAGGAAGAGGTGGAGCATTTGTTTTTAAAACATAAACCTCTTCCTCGTCCCACGCGGGGGTAAAGGAAATAATAACTGCTTGAAACTAAAATGATAAAAGAAATGAAATAAGATAAAAAAAACAACAGCATTCTTACAAAAGAAAAAAACAACACATTTATTCAAAACAAAAAAGAAAACTAAACTTGTATTTGGCATAACATCTTTAACAATCTAAAAAAAAACAACAAAATGCACTGTTTTTTTTATTAAACGAAAAGAAAAAAAATTAACTAAAACCATTTAATATAAAAACAATTTTTAAAACTTATTAGAAACTACAAAAACAAAAACAGATTTTCGAAAAAACCTAATTATAACATTTAACAAAGGCTTGCTTTAATCATTATTAAACAAAAAAACAAAACTAAAATCCATTTAAAAACATTAAAAGAAAAACATAAAAAAGTAACATAATAAATTTGAACGAGTTCATACTTCATCTCCTTCCCACACCTAACGCCCCCTTGAAAAGGTAGTAGTTGTTTGTTTTTATTAAAAAAAATAATTAAACGAAAAAAATGTATTCTTTTATAAACATTTCATGATAGCTCTCACATAAAGGCTTCTTGAAAACAAAACTGAAACAAAAACAAAAATACAACAAACTTTATCACATATACACATACATGGTTATATACATATATTATAAATACTTTATTTTTTTTTTTTTTAATTTTATTATAATTTTAATATATTTACATACCTTATTTTTACACATCATTCATATATATTTACGTTCTTTGGTCATTTATACATACATAAGTACAAGAATGATTATAGTAGCAGTGAGCGCGTATAAAACTACTCATTTTGGTTTATTGCAAATCCATACATACATAAATACATACGTATATGTCATATATAAATATTTAAAGGAATACTTGCTATACATAAAGAAGTATACATTAATATGTATGAAAACATAAACTAATTTTACTTTATAAACTTACAGCAACAACAACAACATACAATAAAAACAAAAATACAAACAAAAAACAATTATATTTAAAATATATATATACTTTATTGAAAATACTAAAAAAAAAACAAACAAACAAAAATCGTTTGGTGCTTTTCCTTTATTTAATTTCCACTTCTATAGTTGTTATTTTTTACAGTTTTTTTATAATTTCAATTGTGGGCAAATTCTAAAGAACAACAAATATCGTATAATTTTGTTGTTTCCCTAGCAGATATGTGTGAAAGGTTCGGATTCTTTGGCGAAGCAAGTCAACAATTGATCTTTGTTAGGGATTAAAATTAAATTTCGATAAAATCAACATTAATATTAAATTCAATTAAATAGGAGGTTCTTTCGGAGCTTGTTGTTCCATACAAAATCAGCATGCACCATGCACTGACTTGTTCGCATTGTATACAAACAACTGCCACTTTTGACTGGGAGATACAATTGTCTTGGGCGAAATGAATCCTTTTGGAGTAGTCTTAAAGCAATATATTCCAATTGAAATACAAAATTATATTTAAAATATAAAAAAAACATTCACCCCTATTCCCGTAGACGTCGTCGACATCGTCGTCGTTTTTATGTCAACATCACTTCGAGTCAACATCGTTGTCACATCAATGCTATTTCGGTATTCTGTAACTACTATGAGACGACGTCGACTAGTAATCGATAACATGTAAGAAATAACAACAGCTGATGTAACATTTGTACATCAGCTGATTCATTTTGACTTTTATTTTCTGTTGTGAAGAAATGTTTTTTGTGTCCGATTCAGATTCAAGCGATGAGGAAAGTAAAAATAATCTTATACTGGAAAGGATAATACTTCGACTATGATCCGATGATCTTAAACTTGCCAAATAACGAGTATGTTCATCGGTGTTAAAATCGTAATTTGAGGTTATCTGTTGGCCGGCCTTCCAACTTTTTTTAGATTCGAGAACTACTTAAGTCTTAATAAGGCAGCATTTAATTACGTAATCATTCCTATAGAAATAGTTCCTATCATGAAAAGTGAACTCAGGACATATGTTTCAGTCATTATTAAGTTGTCAGCAACATTGAGGTCCTTTGGACAGGGGCCTTACAACCTAAGTGTAAGTGCAGCCAGTAGTTGCAAGATTCCTGTCTGAATGCATTAGAGATGTGATTTGTCCACCTTGGATACAATTGGAAGTAACTGAAGATGACAAATCGGAAGCATAAACTAAATTTTTTTTAACAAAACAGGATTTACTGGATTAATTGGATATGTCGATGGAACCCATATCAAAATTTTTGCTACAAATAAAGAAGACCAGATTCGTAACTACAACCGCAAAGGATTCTTAAAGGCGCTCCAAAGGAATTAAATTGTTTTTCACCAATTTTCTCACATTACCCCTTAAAATTAGACAAAATCCTTGTACCTATGAGGGATTTTGTTTCCAAGCCCCTATTTGATACTCGACATTGTTATTCTTGACGTCATTAAACAAAACCTTTTTTTAAATTTACAAAAACTAAAGTTATTCTTTCAAATTGTTTCAAGTCGTTACTAACAACTGTGACGACAGATTCAGAGTCGTTTCGATTCAACGTCGTCGTCACATTTCCTTACAGAATACCAAATTTGTGTCAATAGTAACCGATAGTTATCGAAAACGACTACGAGAATACCGATTTTACAGCGTCGTCACAAGACGACGTCGTTTTGCGTCGACGACGTCTACGGGAATAAGGCCGATTAATTGAAATTAAAATATTCGATTTGAAATTCAAAACTTATCAATTAATGTTTAAAATTTTCACTTAAAATGGCGAACTTATTACAACAAAATATACAGCCCGATTTTGAATACTCCCCGGGAGATAATTCCCAGGGAATTTATTTCTCTCGAGAATAAAATCCCCCTATTCTAAACGAATGGTGAGGACAATAAGGGAGGGATAAGGGATAATTAGGGAGAGAGAATATCGATTGTTTGGCTAACAATTTGCAAATTATTTTTATGAAGTTTTAAATATACAAAGCAAATAAAGTGAATATAACAACAAATAACTACAAAAAAAAAAAACAATATAAAAATGTTCAGTGCTGCGTTTGTCATGATATCTAAAGCAAAAAATTCTTTGCAATTTCCCCGCTTGTGAAATTGAGTCCAATTCTTCGCTTCCTTGCCGAAGGTGGCTACCAGACGGGGATAGGGAGGGTTTGGGAAACCACAGCTTAAAAGTTTAATTAAGTGAGTGATTTTATTGAAGCTTCATCTTAATAATTAAAAAATAACTATTTACAGGTGTGTGTTCATGAGCTAAAGATACGACACCTACCATCCTGGTGCGTGGCAAGACTCATTTACTTGAAATTCCAGCGAATTTCGAGCTTACCTTGACGAATAAATATATCCCTTCCAAAGGCTGACAAATGTTTTGTACTTTTATCATTAAAATATTAAATACTTTTATTTTTTAGTACAATTCCCTTGAAATTTGTTGGCGGAATTTTCCGCAAAATTTGTCATAATAGGGGGAGGGGAAAAATTCTCGGGGAGATTTCATTTAGAATAGGGGAATAGGGAAAAAATTCCCGGGGAATTGCCATTCAGAATCGGAGCGATATTCAAATAGAGTTGTTGAATATTAGCTTTCAGGTCTCGAGTTTCTCCGCGACTACTTACACGTTTAAAAAAACGTAACGTGACATTCCACTGGTGAAAGAATTTTTAAAATTGGATGTGTAGTTTAGACGACAAACAATGTAACATACGTCTTCTTTTTATATTATATTAGTATAGATATCAAATTGCTGTTGATATTCCCCCTTATTACGGATGTCGTAGTCGTGGTCGAATTTACTTTTCATTGGCATTATGTAAAACATTGGACGTGAGTGTTATTCTAATAGATTGTACTTGAAAATTTTAATGTTTTATTAGTGACCCTGTAAATCCCTACAAATCGACCAGCTCTACTGTTTGCTCTTCCTTTTATGACAATCCGTTGCCTTTATTTCAACTTTTGCAAAGTTTGGATTTTTAAGCAAATTGCATTTTCATCCTTTAATAAAAAAAAGATGTTTTAATTATAAATTTCTTAAAAGTGTAATAAATCTTATTTATTTAAATATTCTTTCGTTTTTACATCTTTTTTCTGTTCATTTTCATAAAATTCTTATTTTAATTCGACGTTGTCACCGCCAAAATACACTACGACTGTTTCTGTCTAATTTCACGATCAAAAATTAAATACAAAATACTACAATTTTGTTAAGGCGGCATTGAATTACGTGCTGGAAATAATAATTTCTATCATGAAAAGTAAACTCAGGACATCTGTTTTAGTCATAATTAAGTTGTCAGCAACATTGAGGTCCCTAGGACAGGGATCTTACCACCTTAGTGTAAGTGCAGCCAGTAGTTGCAAGATTGCGTTCGAAATACTAAATGCATTAGAAAGGTCATTTGTCCACAATTGATATAATTGGAAATGACTGAAGATGAAAATCGGAAGCTAAACTAGATTTTTTAAACGAAACTGGATTTCCTGGAGTTATTGGATATGTCAAGGGAACTTATTCCAAATTTTCGCTCCAAATAAAGATGACAGGAATTGTTGCTTCAACCGCAAAGGATTCTTTGGTATCTCTTAAAAGTGGTCCAAAGGAATTAAGTTCTTCTTCCAATTTTCTCACATTGCCCCTAAAATTAGATGGAACGGTTTCTCTCCGAAATCCTAGTACCAATGAGGGATTTTGTTTCCAAACCAGTTCCTATTTGGTACTCGACATTTTCATTCTTGACGTCATTAAACAAAACCTTTATAAAAATAACAAAAACTTAAATTATTCCTTCATTATTCGTTACCAACAACTGTGACGACAGATTCAGAGTCGTTTCGATTCAATGTCTAGTCACAATTCCTTACATGATACCAAATTTGAAACAACAGTCATCGATAGTTATCGAAAACGAATACGAGAATACCAATTATACAGCATCGTCACAAGACGACGTCGCTTTGAGTCGTCGACGACAACGGGGAAAAGGACGAATAACTACTTTCATACAAAATGTATGTTGTAGATTCAATCAGCTGGTCTCATCTGTTAAGTTTTGTTAAGTTAAGTCAAGACTGATTAAGTCATCACAATCGACATCGGCGAAGCCATAAAAACGACAAATATTCGAGGTGACTACGACATACATAATTAGGGGGATTTCCAAATAATTTGTCGAATTTCTTTTATCTATAAGTAAAGCCTCAACTGGCTGAAAAATTTTATGTTGTTGCAGTTCCAAAAAACATTCATAGATATGTGGAGGTGACTTTTATACGTATACTTATGGTAAGTAATATACATATTTGTACTGGGTGTGGATCAAAAGTCCCTTTAATTTAATTCGGCCGGCATGACAAAAGCAGCCAATAGCGTCAGTGCGTATGCGAGTACTATCGATATAACGATTCTTTTGCTATAGCGCTACGAAAATTTATGCTCATTGCAATTTACTAAAGACCAGAATAAGTTGGCTTAATTTACATCCAGCGAAACATTCTAAAATGTGTGCAGTACCACCAAACATTTTGTACTGTACAAATGCTGCCAAACTTAACATTTGCGAAACCAAAACAATGTTGGTTGATTTGATCGCTGTCAACACAGTGTTTGGTTGTGTTATCCCACAATGTTGTTTTAATTAATATTTATTAGTTATTGAAGAAATTATTAATTATTTATTTATTAAATTTATTAATTAATTCATTATTAATTAGTAATAAATTTATTAAAAAATGTACAGTGAAACTTCGATATAACGAATCTAGAGGGGACCGAAAAATACTTCGTTATAGCTATTGATTCGTTATACATATGCATTGTGAAACTTTGGTATAACGAAATTTAAAGAAATACAAAAGAAATTCGTTATAACTATAGTTTTTTTTGTCTGAATTCTATTTTACACGAAAATACTAGTATAATAATAAAAATTAACTATTTAAGAGGTAAATAAAAAATTAAGTTTTTATTATTTTTTTATTTTATTACATTTTAGTTAAATATTGTGTAATTTTTGTTTGTTTTTTTCTCGTATAGAAATTGATTTACGCTTTAATACACTCATTTTGACAAAGAACCAAAACAGAACTGACTATGTAATTTGTGGCGCTTTACATATTAACCTCCAGAGACATTTACCTTTCGTTGGTTTTAAAAGGGAATTCCCCGTTTTGCTTAAAATTTAATTTTGCTTTATGCTTCATTCTGACTTCGTTGTATGGAGACTATAGTTCAAGACTTCGTTATGTAGAGGCTTTTGATAATGACTTACACACTTAAAATGTTATATACTTCGGTATATAGAGGCTTTATAGATCAGAATTTTTCGTTATAGCTATAGAGCATTTTTGTATGAAAAACTTTGCAATAAAAAGGTTTTTTCAAGGGTCTCAGCTAAAAATTCGTTATATTGAGTTTTTCGTTATAACGAAGTTCGTAATATCGAAGTTTCACTGTATTAATTAATTAATTAATTTAATAAATTTAAATAATAAATAAATTTAATAAATAATAATTTTATTAAACTAATTAATTAATTAATACATTTTTTATTAATAATTAATTAATTTAATAAATTTATGGATTTATTAATTAAATAAATTTATTACTAATTAATAATAAATTAATTTAATAAATTTAATTTATTAATTTTATTCAATAATTTTAATTTTTTAAATTAACTAATAACTTATTAATAAATTAATTAATTAAACTTATTATTATTATTTAAACTAAATAATTAATAATAAACATAAATTGATTATTAATTAATTAAATTAAATTTGATAATTTTTTAAATTTTATAAATTTATTAATATTTAATAATAATGTTTAATAATTTATTAATTAATTTATTAATTAATTTAATAAATTAAATTTAATAATTAATAAAATAAATTTAAATTTGTTAGTTAAATTAATTTATAATAAAATTTATTTTAATTATTATTTAATTTAATAAATTAAATTTATTAATAATTATTAATTAAATTAATATTAATATTAAATTAATATAATTAATTAATTAAAATTTTTGTTTTAATTAAATTGAATTAATTAAAATAAAACTAAAATTTAAATTAATTAGTTATTTATTTATTTATTGGTAATAAATTTAATAAATTAATTAATTATTTATTTATTAATTAGTAATAAATTTAGTAAATTAATAAATTAACTTTAGTTTTAATTAATTAATTTTTTATTATCTTATTAAATTAATTAATTTATAATAAATTTTAAATTTATAATAAATTTACTAATTTAAATAATTATTGCTTAATTAGTTAGTTATTAATTAATTAGTAATAAATTTATTATTAATAATAATAAATTTAATTTACATTTTTTATTAATTAGTTTATTAATAATAAATATATTAATTTATTAATAAGTAATAAATTAAATAAATTAAATTTATTAATTAAATTAATAATTAATATTTTAATTGAAATTAACTAATAAACTATTAATTAATTTAATAAGTTTATTACTAATTAATAAATAATTAATTAAATAATTTTATTACTAATTAAAAATTAATACAAAATTAAATTAAATTAATTAATTAACAAAAATTAAATTTATTAAATTAATAAATAATTTATTTGTTTAATGAGTTATTAATTAAGTATTATGGATCAAAATTACATGACACTCGAAATTACGTAGTATTGTCTATAACAATCACGAGTTCATATTGCAAACAAAGTCTCATTTTTTTCCCCCCAAATTTCTTAAGTTACACCCCATTAGCTATATTTTCGTATGATGCATATTGGTGATGGCTATGAGCGGGCAAATCATGAAATGTTTATAACAATTTATCTTTAAAACTATCCTTTCATATATTCCAACAATTGCTCCTTAACACTAATAAATCGCATAATTAATTATTATTTTTCTAATTCTTTCACATAAATGTAGAAAATAAAACTCTTACGCTGCAAGCAATGTTTATTATAATAATAATAATAATTACCAAAAACTTATAGATGAAGATTATATAGCGAATAAAATGTTAAGAACCGCAAAACCAGAATGGAAGCGCTAGCGAAACAGAAAAAAAAACAATGTAGACAAACAATGCGTATTATTTGTTTGATTAATCGATAAAACAAAATGCAAATGAAAAACAATATACTTACACTATATTTAACAATATGAGGAAACGATCGATTTATACGATTAAAATACCGAAAAAACAGATAAGGCATAAAAATGATTATTTGAAATCAATCACTTACAATGTCATAGAAGCGAAATAATGTAACCGAAACAATACGGAAACGGAAATAGTCGTCACATAACCGAAACACACACATGTATGGTTATTTTTTATTCCAAATACTGCAAACCGTAAACTTTATTAAGAGAACTCCACATGAAGAAGAAGAAAAAAAACGTAAAGTAAAAAAGGAAAACTATTATTACATTAATAAACAAATAAACTCAAATATGACGACAAAAACAAAAAACTATATTAAATATACACAAAAATGCATAATATGAGTAAAATCCTCTAAATAAAGCCACAATATATAAACAAAAACAAAACAAACTGCAAACTTATGCAAAGTTATTTATAAAACAACAACAACAACCACATACTTCAATGAACCAGTAAAAAACCTAAAGAAAAAAACAACAAACAAATATGCATATAATGAACTAAATATTATTATAAATAATCTTTATTATTATTAAAAATTATTACTACTATTAACAACAACAACAACTGACCGTATATATATATAACAACAACAACAACAACAACATATAATAATTATTATTATATACTATTGATTATTATTATATTGATGAGGATTATTAATTATTACTATTATTATTAACTATAATGATGAGACATAACAAATAAAACAAACCGAAAAAAATAACAACAACAACAAAACCAGCAAAAAAACACCGTATTCTACGTTAAGACGATACACACAAGGGCACACCCCCCAATAAGCTCTTTCAAAAGCTCTAAATGCATAAAAGAAATGAAATGAAATAAAATAAAACTGAAACCGATAAAAAAAAACCAGAAAAAATAACAACAACAACAAATACAATGATGGGCATCTTTTTGTGAAATTGCATTTAACGGAATGTCGAAAATGAAAGTTTTATTGCAATTTCTCTCTATACATACTGATGATATAAATGCATTATTATTATTAATAAACCAAAAACAAAATCCATTAGTAATAATAACAAATGAAAACAAAACAAAAATAAAAATAAATGAAAAATGGAAAAAAACTGCTAATATACGGAGAACAAGAAAACAAATTATGGAATTTTTACTTATTTAATTTAGAGGCTGACTTTTTAACGATTCGTAAGCAATTTAGATTTCGGAAGACGTGGGTTGCTAACCCTCGTCTCCTAGATTGGTAATAGGGCTGCTATCTGCGCGTCCAATCCCACGATGCAACCATGCTTCAGCGGTTTAAGCCTACTTTCCTGAGACGTCTCTTTGACCATTCAGGATACATGGTTGTAATGCCTTCTAACTCTAGCTAACTTCTAAGCGGTTGCTTTGAAGTCATTGCCCGGGGAATACTTGGTCTAAGACCTTAAGTAGTTAGCTGCTTGGACAGTGCCACAAAGGAATCGGTTCTGGTCACTCCCAAGTGAGTAACAATCAGTAACTTTCCACCTCTGAGCAAAGTTCCATTCCCCTATGCTCCAATGGGAGTTAGAAGAACACATATGTATATATATGTTACTTATTTAATTCTGGGATTATTTAAAATGATATAAAAAAATGTCTCAGCTAGTTTTATTTTAATTTTGCTGTTTTTTTTTCTTCTCTAAGTTATATGACCTAAGAATTATAAGTGTTTTTTTTTACAAAATATTTTCTGTACGAATTTTTTTCTTTAAATTTCGATTGTTTTGTACCAAATAGGACCGTTCTACGGCGATATCTCGCATTCTCGATTTGTTCTTTGATTTTGGTTTCTTTAATCATTCTTTGAGAATTGCCCCTGTTCCTGAAATCCTCCTATTCTAAACAAACGGGGAGAATTGTACTAAGTGAGAAAAAATTATTCAAAGTCAGCTGTTTTGTTTGACTAACAATTTGAAAATTATTTTTATGATCTTTTAAAAGTACAAAGTGAATATAAACAACAAAAAACCTATAAAAACATTATAAAAATGTGGAGTGCTGTGTGAAGTTATCTAAAGCAGAAAATTGTTTTAAATTTTCCCGCGTGTGAAATTGCCGAAGGTGGCTACCAGAGGGTGGTAGGCAAAGATTGAAGAACCACAGTTTAAATGTAATGTTAGTAAGTGATTTCATTGAAGCGTTATCCTTCTAATTAAAAAAAAAAACACATGAGCTAAAGGTACTATACGGTGACACCAGCAGATTCTAGCGGACTGCGATCTTACCTTGAGAAAAAAATCTAACCTTTCTCTAAGGCTGACAAATGTTTTTTACTTTGATCATAAAAATTTTAATTTTTGGTACATGTTTTACTACAAAACATATAAAATTTTTTTTTACAAAAATTCTATTTTTTCGTGCTTTATATCGAAAACTGAGACAGTTATCGAAAAACATACTTTATATTTTTCTTTAATTTTTATCTTTATGTAAAACACGTTAATAAATCGAAAATTTTTTTTAAATGTTTTGCGCCCTATGCGACACAGATGTCCGTTCGATGGCTAATTTTTCGATATCTCGCACTTTCGATTTTTTCTTTAATGATTTTTTTAACCTTGTCTCTGATCCCAAAATTTTGTTTTCATCGTTCGGTAACTAAGATAGTTATCGAACAAAAATACTTCAAGTTTACTTTTATTTTGTTCCTTACTATAAAATGAGTTAAACAAATTAAATTTTTTTCAAAATAATTTAGATTTTATCCTTCGATAACCTTATTTTTTCTATATATTATCTCTTTTTTTCGACCGTTCCATCTTCTGTCGTGTTCCAGGAAAAAATCAGTGATTCGAAAAATCGGAAGTTAATTAAAAAAAAATTAAATTTCAAATCCAATGTCTAATAGAAACTTTTCTTTTATCGTCTGCAGTTTTTCGGAAAACAAAAATCTTTGAGACACAAAAGGTCATTTACTATCTGTTTCTTCCGGAGAACTTTAAAGTTTGGCATCTATCTCTTATAGTCGATGGAAAGGTGGTACGTGTAGATCTGCATTGTTGAGCTGTCTTTCATGATTTGTCGTAATATAAGTTTCATATCGATCCCTCTGCCGACAATATATCCTTAAACAATTTTTAATAGCTAAGAAAAATTGTCTATGTTCTTCGCTTTAAATCAATGGCGATCATTTAAAAGTACACTGAAATAATTCCTTTTTTTATTTGCTATATATTTTTAATAACGCTTAATGCTTTATTACATTTTCAAACAAAGTACTACACACGCATAAATTAATTTGTAACGCAAAGGCAGTAAAGCAAAATAAAGAGGTAAGTAATAAATTAATATTCAATATCAAACTTTCACAAATCCTGTATCTTTTAATTATACGTAAAACTTTAAACGAAAGGTTCAATATTGAACTCTACCGCCGAGCAGGGTGTAGTCAATTCGAAGGCTTGCAAAACAGTGGGATGCAAAACGCCAATCTTGCCTATAGCCACATTGTTTAACATGATGTGAGCGCAACGGCCAGGGAAATAAGAAGGATCTGTTAAATAAAAAGCCCACATTATATAGTGTAGTTCAAAATTAATTCACTCACACTCAAAACTTACCTTCCGTGGCTTGCAAGTGATAGCCAGTACCAGTGCTGTTAGCAGATTTCCAGGGCACCTCCAACAATTGCATGACACGATCCAAAAGACCATGCACAACCTCGAATCCTGCCGTCTTATTGCAATTGACAGCACACAAACGCCTCTCATTGCGGGCACCCACTTCTGTATCATCATCAGCCACAACAATGTCACTGATTTCGAAAAGTTTCAGGGGCAAAGGCATTTTACGATTTGCTACTAAAGTCTTGAGAAGACCTGACAACAGTGTTGTTCTTACAACTTGGAATTCTAAAGTCTTTGGATTAGCTATGTGCACCGCTGGCATGTTATCGATCGACTTGTTTAATTTACGGGCCACATCATCGCGAGAACACAACGTAAAGGTGAGAGCTTCAGTGAAACCAGCCTGAGCTACTTGCTCTCTCAATTGTTCAGTCAATTTGTTTAGCGGGTATTGCTTGGCAATATGCATAAACGATGGCAACGATTTTCTAATGTTGTTATAGCCAAAGGCGATGGCAACATCCTCGTAGATGTCACAAGCATGTATGACATCGTGGCGTGTGGGAGGAATTTTCACACTGAGGCAATCCTCTTCCCCAGCCTTGCATTCAGCCTCTAAATACATACGGGTCAACATATCAGCAATCTTTTCTGAAGATTCAGCAATACCAATTGCATTGTTGGTTTTCTTAACGAAAATGCTTTCTTCTCGCACTGCCAACTCAGGATAGGTGACGGTGGTGCCATCGGGCTGCACAACGTCACATGGCTCCACTGTGAATTTCTCCGAACAATGTGATGAGAACATGCACACAATGGTGTC
Organism: Muscina levida; assembly: GCA_964034835.1. Classification (NCBI taxonomy): domain Eukaryota; kingdom Metazoa; phylum Arthropoda; class Insecta; order Diptera; family Muscidae; genus Muscina; species Muscina levida. The sequence continues at coordinate 135,660,078 of OZ035880.1, forward strand.
TAAAACAACTTTAGCTTTAGTCAAATCAGTAGCCGTGCATTCAATGAAGACATTCTTAGTATTCAAAGAGATCTTGGAGTGATTGCCATTAATGACTGGTGGCAGAGACAGCACAATGCCATTGGCATCGTAGATAACAGGATAAACGGGAGAATCCCGGATAATGGGCAAATATTGTTTGAGTTGGGCATGAGTGGTATAGAACTCCATCAGTTCATGGCCATTCATGGCCTTTGTTTGATTTAAAGGAATGAAATTAATGTTTTCAGGAGCACGGGCCTCATAGGTAAATGGTCCCTTGACGGTGTCCAAGTCATGGGTACCAATGGCGACCAGAGTACGTTTGCGGCAAATGTTTTGATGCAGTTTATCCTGGAGATCAATGAAGGAGTCATACGATGCCTGATCGAAGGTAATGTTGCGTAAAACAGCCGCTACGGCATAGGGACGAATTTGAGCAGTCTCTGGGAGAATTTTCAACACTTGACGTTGTTTGCCTTCACTGGGTTCTACCAATTTGAATTGTGGCGGTTTGATTCTGAAAAATTAAAAGGGGAACAATTAAAAAATAAATATACAAAGGATTAGGATTTTTTAAGTAAAAATTCTTAAATATTTTTACAAATACCTATATATAATATTTTATATTAATATAAACCAGTCGACACGCTTTTTTTTAAACAAATTTTGTAGCTTTCGACTCGGAAAATTACTTTTTATTTGCTTACCATGGGTGGCCCCTGGTTGGGCTCTTCATGATTAAGTATTCGTTTTCCCAATTCAGGACAAATTTTAGGAAAAAAAATAAAGGAATTGCCTTCCTTTTTCTATTTGCCTTTGCAATAAAATTAAGTGCAATTACAATGCAATTTTCCCGTAGTAGCATCTTTTTGTTACAAAAACACTTGGTCGTTTGCTAAAGAAACTGCAATTTCATATTTAGCTACCCTTAACGTGCACTTCTCTATCTGTGACCTTTACTTACTTGCCCTGGAATACCAATAGACCGGTTACCAGACCCTCCATGCACAACAAATCACAACGATTGGCCGGAATATCAATTCTATAAATGATTTCCTCCGAAGCGTCAGACACACCAGCAGCATCATCACCTTGCTCCTTGGTTAACATTTGCTTTTCCGTGGTGACCTCGTCCAATTCCAAACCGAAGGCAAAACAAAGTTGTTGGAACTCATCATCAGCTAAAAAAAAGAGACATGGGCACCGTGAGTGAACCCGACAAGAGTACTTGGCACGGCTGCTTAAACTCACTGTATTTTTTGCCCAATGACTGGAACAAAAGGTCACGTTTAACACCTATGGTCGGCATATTTCGTAGTCGATGATAATTATCCTAAATTACCCTTTTTCTTTAATAAAACCACGAATTTCACGATGAAATTGTACACGCGGCGGACTTAAGTTGTCGTTGGTTTTGACAAGTAATCACAATATGCATTCGTCTGCTGCTTCTTTGCGATGTTAGTTACAGAGAGATGATAACACGATGAGAGTCACTGTCTACAACTCTGTTCTTCCAATTGGATAATGGGCAGTTTTGGCGGAGATTTAATACAACGGTAACGTACGGATCTGAAGTGTCGCAAAGAAAATATAAATTTCGGTAGTAAAACGCAACGGGAAAAAGTGAAAAAGTGTTGTAAAATAAAGTTAATGTGTTACTGCATATGAATCATGTGTTAGCTTATGAATGCAAAGTGTTGTTGTGTTTATTTTTTATGTTTTCAATTTGTTGGTTCAAGTTGAGAGTCAAAGTGGTTTTCTTGTTTAATGCAGTGTTGCATTTTTCTGTAGTCATAATCTATATAGCCATGGTTGTATTGCAACGGAAGTCGGAAGAAGTATTGTATTGGAAAAGTAAACCGCAACGGAAGTCGTTAGAAGTGTTGTATTTGGAAAAGTAGTCTGTTAAATATATCAAATGTATAAAAATATGTGCCAATTCGGTTAAAATAATGAAAATGCTAAAAAAAGTTGAGAAATATGTAAAATCAGTGGAAAATTTTGATATAATATTATTCAAAGTTAAATATTAATAGTAAAAAAAATGCAAAGTTAAATAAATTTAAAAATAAGTGTTTTTTAAAAACATTATGATAATTAAAAATTCATAATTTGAAATGAGTGAAAACGTTTTATTTAAAATTGATACATAATTATTTAATGCAGATTGTAATAAAGGTAAGTAGAAAATGTTGGAATATAATAATGAAGGTAAAAGCAATGTATAAAAAAATCTCAAAAATATTTAAAATGAGAGAATAATATAGAAATAATATCATTTAAAGTTAAATGATAATCATAAAGTGTAAAAGTTAAAAAAATCGAAGGATACGTGCAAAATGTTTAAAATTTATAATTTTGCTAAGTTGTTCATATTAATATCTATGAAATAAATAATTGTGCATTAGTTATAAATTTATTTTATAATTATTTTTTAATGAGTTTGGTTTTATTTTTCAGTTCAAGATCTATTATATTATTGTTAATAGAATTTTTAAAAACAAATGAAACAAAACTCATTATTTACATGCACAGATAAACAATACAAAACAAGAGCAAATAATTATTTTTTCAAATAAAATATAAATGCATTGAAAACAAACCCTAACATAAAAAGCGCGCGCGTCTTTAGCTTATATCAAGGGAATTATATTGTTATATTAATTTATCTTCAAATATTGAAGACGAATTTGATAATAACTACAGCAATGACAGTTACATGAAGTGACTGATAAATACCTTCACCCTGTGTCCGTTATCCAAAATTCTACTGAATATTATTTAATTCTGTATATTGAGTGTGTCAATTTGTATGGGCTAAAAAATTATTTGTGTCGTTAGATATACTAACACAAAATGGTAAAAAAAAGACATCAAGTGGATATCAAAAGACATCAAGCGGTTATCAAATTCATAATCTATGATGAATTTTAAGAGAATTTTCCCAAAAAACCATTTATCTAAAATCAACGTCGAGCCCTCGTTTTTTAACGAGAAGATTCTAAGATTTCAAACTTTAAAATGAAAGTTCCAATACACGATTTACTAGAAAAACTGAGTGTTAACTCGGTTTCATACGGTATTTCGGAAATTGTAAAGTAAAACCAAATATGAAATTATCCCAGTAGGAAGTGTCTGCAAGACATTCTCAAGGATAGGTGCATGACCATAGTAAATCGTTGATGATATTTACGGGACCGTCCATAAAAATCGTCGTCGAAATTTTCGTACAAGTGTCCGCTTTGTCATGCACGACCTGATGAGCGACAATGTCGGTCAAATTGTCGTTGATGACTAAATAAGCGACATGTCGCCCACACAATCATGCACGACAATGTCGGTCAAATTGTCGTTACCAGTGCTTTATAATTTAAAATAACAAATTGAAGTAGTTTTATTGAAAACGTGCGATACATGAACCGTCACGCACTGCTGTTTCCAACAAACTGAAAATTTTTTACTTTTACTTTCCTCTCTTCAATTCTATGTCGTTATTGTTCCGTGACATTGAACTTTTTTGTTTGATGCACGACAACATTAGTATTTTGTCGGTCAGCTTGTCGTCAACCGAGTGTTCTGACATTTTTTCACAAAGTCGTGTATGACGGAACTTCCTACTGGGATATATGAAAACATATGAATTTCAATATCTTAATTCTAAATTATGCTAAATCAACTTTGCATGTTTTCAATTAATGAGAAGAAATAAGAAATTATCATATGTGACATGGACTGTAAAAAGGGGGCTTACATGCAAAAACAACCTTCTTTCTCGGGGGTTTTGGGGGTCGCTGATTAAGAATCCGTTGTAAGTTTTTGAAAATTCAAAATAGCGGATCCAATATGGCAGACAAGAAAGTTAAAAACTTATCCGATTTGCTTGAAATTGTCTTCTCGGGATCGCTGAATACGAATCTAGTATCAGATTTTTAAAAACTCTAAATGGCGGATCTATATGGCAGTTTTAAGCAAATCCAATATGTTTTTAATTTTTTTTTGTCTGCCATATTGAATGCCATTTTAAATTTTACAAAACTAACACGGGATTCGTAATCAGTGATCCCAAAAACCCCTAGCATGGATTTTCAAGCGATTTCAATAATTGTTTTCCTTTTTCTATAATTTTACTAAACACACATTTTTTTTTGCAGAACTACTCTTCATTACCTTCAGTTTTAATAAAATTAATCAAAATCTATCAGATTCAGCAAAAAAGTGGAAAACGATTTTTTGATACGTAAGCCCCCTTTTCACAGTCTAGGTCACAAATGCGTTTTTTGTAAAACATACATTTAACGCTTAGCATGGCTTAGAATTAAGTTATCTATTTGATCCCAAATTATCAATTAAGCTCCTTTTTGTAATCGGTTACTTAGTTCAGGAGATAACTGCACTTAAAATTTTTTATATGAATATCGAAGGTTTCCCAGCCATCACAACGTGAGATCCCAACTATATTTTAGTAATTTCACAACTTATGTATGGTGATCGCAAATAAAGCCTTTTTCGTGATAGCATGCTTAGTTTACAAGATAACGAAAATTTAAAGTTTTTTATATGAATACTGACGACATCCCACCCATTTCAAGGAAACAGTCAGCTTTCATCCTTTTCCAAACAAATTTTGTATTGCATAAGGAAATTTCAATGAAGCATCCTTTGAGATTTGCCCAAAGAATATCCGTAAAGATTATGCAACGTTCTAAGCCAATTTTCCTGGAATTAACTTAACAATGTTCTGTGTAAATACACCTTTTTGAAAGGTGGTGGGAAAGGGAATACAATTCACAACAAGCTTCGCAACTACCCGGAGTCGCCATGAGGTAGGTAAAATATATGACCGATTCCAAGTCATTTTTCGCTCCTAACATTTTTCCTAAACATACCTATTCCCATCTTCACCTCCTAAGGAGGCTTTCAGAGGAGTCAAATGTTTGACCGGCTTCCAAAATCTTTGCAACCCCAACAGTTTCACCGAACATATCTACCCTCTATCTTCAAGCATTAAGGTGGTCCCAATATAATTTTTTTATTTTATTTCTATAATTTTATTATGAAATCAGCTCCTGCTGCTTCCTTGGTGCCTCCTAGAGGGATAAAATATAATATCGACCGCCACTAGTATTTTCTGAACATACTTATCAACTACCTTTACCTCCTAAGGGGTTAATTTTAAAGGGAGGTAAAGGGGTAATTTTTTAAATTAAAAAAAAAACTTTATTTTTCAGCGTTTTATTTTTGTATTCGAACATTGTATTCGAAAAGAACCGAATCAGCACAAATTTAAAAATGTTCTAGCAAACCACGCTGCCACTGGATACTCTTTAATTATACAAATTTTTAATAACAATTAATGGTTATTTACCATGCGGAAATGCGTTGGTGTTACATTTTCACACGTTGTTAGCAATTTGCTGCTGCTGTCCTTTGTCGGCATTTACCGAACTGACCTAGTTTTCTTAGCAACGCCTATTTTTCTCAGCGGAAATAGATCAGCATAAAAGTAATTGCAAAAAGCAAAAACATCAAAATAATTGTTCCGCTTTTTTACCACTCCCACAGAACATGCAAAGAAAAAAAACCAGTGGTAGAGATACACTTATGATCCTCATTAGAGATGCTGCTAATTCATTGTGATTCTTGTCTAATTAGTGAGTACAAAATTAATGAGATTGCTTCAAGGACTGTGGGCTGGTATACAAGACAACATAAAACAAAGGCTAAATGCAAAACACAAATTGTATCAACAAGGTCATAAATTGCAGTGGTCTATTCAACATTGCAGTTGGTATGGTTTTTAGATCTGTGAAATCTGCGTCACAAACTGTAATGCTTAGCAGGATTTTCAAAAATTTAATGTTAAGTTACAATGGTCATACATAACAAAAATGTTCGTTTAAGACGGTAACATAAAATAGGTCATTTTGTATGAGAGGTACTAGAAGGGGTGTGGCTATTTATGGCCTATTTACAATACCATATTTTCGTTTTGGAAAATATTAATACTGATACATTTTCATAAAGATCAGTTAAGGTTCACTTTAGTTATCCTGCCCACCAGGCAGTCATCTAGAGAGACGGACATGGATACTCGCCGTTAGCGATGACGGGTCCAACAATTTCTGCGAAGTATTTTTCTCTCGAAGAATCCCAGAATAGATTGATCCGCTTGTGTCATTACCCAAGATTCTGCGCTTTAGAGCAAAGCAGGTAGGATCAGAGTTTGGTAGAGATGGATCTTTGTTCTTCGAGAGAGAGATTTGTCATTAAATTGCTTGCTTAGTTCATAGTAGCAGCGATTAGCGATCAATACTCGTCTCTTGATTTCCAGGCTGACATTATTATTTTTGTTCAAGGCGGAGCAAAGGTAGAGAAAGTCACCCACCACTTCAAAATTATAGTTGTCAAAGTTCACGCAGCGTCCCAGACGAGTGGATTCTTTGTTCGTTGAAACAATTAACTTGGTTTTGTCGTCATTTATCATCAGAACCACTCCGCTGACTGCTTTTCAATCCTCGAAAAGGCCGCAGTAACATTCTGCAATCCACGGCCAATGATATCTATATCATCGGCATACGCGCGCAGCATGTGACTTTTGTTGAAGATGGTACCATTCCTGTTTACAGCAGCCGTCAACATGTATTTTCTTCCATTAGGATGTAAAAGAGATCGCAAGACAGATTATCGCCTTGTCTAAAGCCTCGCTTGGTAGAAAATGGCTCAGTCAGATTTTTGCCAATTTTTACTGAAGACTTCGTGTCAGTCAGTGTCATCTCGCAAACTCGCATTATCTTGGTGGGGATACTAAACTCACCCAAAGCATCTAACAATTTCTGTCGTATCGGACTGTCGAATGCATTTCGATCTGCATTTCTTGGGTCAGGATTTGTCTTAGTGTGAATATCTGGTCGGTCGTGGATTTACCAGGTCTAAAGCCACACCGATAAGGTCAATTCAGGTTCGCCCCTTTAGTTTTTCACATAACACACTAGACATGTTTATTTCCATGCATGGTCCTAGTTCTTCGCTTCTCGCCTGTCTTAAAAAGCTCTGCCGGCAGTCCATCGGCTCCCGCAGCTTTATTATTTTTAAGCCTTGCAATCGCCGTGCTGATCTCGTTTTGGCTCGGTGGTGCACAATGTACTCCGTCATCTATGATTGGTGTGATTCCGTCACTTATGCTGCCTTCATGAGAGAGTAGAGATCGAAAGAGTTTTCTCTTTATTTGCAGCACACTCTGAGTTTCCGTGACCAAATTTCCGTCTCTGTCCTTACTGGTGGGGATCCCTGTTTCAAAACCTTTGCTTTTAACCCTTTGGTAAAACTTTCGGGCATCACCTCTATCCCTGTAGTTTTCGATATCCTGGCTCTCTCTTTTCTTCCACAGACGCTTTTAATGCCTAAACAGGCATTGCATCTCTCTCCCATTCTCATTATAACGCTCCGTCACCGCACGAGCTGCCATTGGCCGCAATTTGGCCTTGTATGCAGCATCCATTTTCTCAGATATTTAGCGACATTCCTCATCGTTACACGGTTTGTTTGAGCGTGGTTTTCCATAACCAAGTACGGTCGTTGCGGCAGTGGTCATAGAATTCGCAATATGCTGCGATTGGGTATCTGGAACATCAGAATTAGGGGGGTTGGTTCGAAGTAATTGCAGCATTGTGATGTCTAGTTTCTTTTGCGTTTGGGTACGAGTGTTTTTAGCACTGCCGAATCGCGTGCGTTCCTTGGCTGCAACTAGGCGGTGATCCGAGTCAATATTTGCACCGCTCATCACCCGCACGTCCATAACGCTTGAGACATGCGTTCCATTAATTACCACGTGATCAGACTGTTTGTATATTGATCAGGTGATATCCAGATTGCCTTGTGGATATCTTTATGCGGGAATCTGGTTCCACTTACTACCATGTTTCTTGCCAAAGCGAAGCTAACTAGTCTGAATCCGTTATCGGAGGTGTTGTTGTGTAGACTGAATTTACCGACTGCGAAGAGCATCTTCCTTTCCTATTTAAGCTTTAAAATCTCTCAGAACAATTTTAATGTCATGTTCAGGGCAGCAGTCATATATCTCCTCCATAGAATCCATATTTCACGTCATCGTCTTTGTCCTCCACCGGGGCGTGTACACAAATCAGCGTAATGCAAAAATATTTCGCCCGGATGCGAATAGTGGCTATTCGGTCACTTACAGGCTAAAACCGCGAGACCAGGTGTCGAAATCACTTGCCGTCTATGAAACCACATCCAAATTTCTGTCTTTCTGCATGGCAGCTATAAAAGATGTCACAGTTCTTTCGCCGCGTGCATCTCTGACCCGTCCATCTCATTTCCTGTATGGCGGTGATGTCAGCATTGTATTTGTCGAGAACGTCCGCCAGTTAAATAGAGGCGCCATCTTTGTATATGGTTCGTACATTCCAGATGCATATCCTTAAATCATGGTCTTTGTTTGACTTTTCTTAGGTTTCGTTTTATCTATTTCGTTTTATCTATTTAAAGAAATCAGGTTCTTTTCAAGGAAATACAGGGGATCTGGATTTCCACCACGTGGGGATACTCACTTATATGGGAGGAACCATGGATAAAGGGAAGAAAAAACAATATGTATATGGGATGTTTCAAGGGATAACTTACATTGCTTTTATTCAAAATGATGATCTTAGTAGGTGTGTTCCGTGCGGCGGTTGGATCCAGAAAGCCGCAAGCCCATCCCTAAGCCGTCCCCACTACACCTACTTTACACTACAGTGTTGCTACCTGGGCCCTACTCTTGACATTTACATTTACAAGACTCTTCCAATGGGGGCTCCTACATCGTCAAATTACAATCAACTTTTTAGAACAGGGGCTTTACGAGCAAAAAATTACAATGCAACTTTTACAATACAATTCATTCGGTTCATTTAAAATTACAATTACAATAACTTCAATTTATAATTCAATTCCGTTAATAAAATTATTTAATTTAATTCATTTATACAATTCATTAATTCAATCAACATAAGGTCTGCGAGGGACATTACCATTTGGGGGGTTCTTGTTTTTTCTTTTCTTCGTGTTTTCATAAAAATTGTTTTGTTTAAGGAGAGTGGCTTATTAGGCCACCACGCCCTATCCTAATTTCTTGGGGCTGCCAAAGCCACTAAGAGAGCCTTTGTGTTCAGCTTTAAAAACTTCTTCCAGCCTGCCAAATGTATTAAGAGTAAATGTGTTCAATTTTAAGTTTTGTAAATCTTTGCATTCAATATTCTGCACATAAAAATTTTAACCTAATTACTATACAAAAAAAGTTTTACCAACCATCTGTTAATGTGACAAATTTCAAGTGATTTGGCTATTCCGTATCTACAAATAATTGTTCTTAGTATAACACTTAGTTGACCATACCAAAATTACGTACTAAGACATATTATTGAATCAAAACTTCCAGTGAACTGTTTAACATTTTTCTTGCGGTTGCTAATTCTAATAAAATACTATGAAAACAAATTTCCACACTAAAAATTCCCAAAAATAAAACCAAGACATTTGCAATTTGTGTGGTCTTGTAATCAATAGTTAATTGTTATTTAAATATCAAATTCAATTGCTATGAAGTAAATGAGGATTGACACTTTGTCCCAAAAACAAGCAGCAGCAGCAGCGGCAACAATGATGCCACAAGGACTAGAACCTTACAATACTATGTGAATGTGTGACACTTGTTACATGATTCCCTAGGAAGAATAGTTGACATCATAGACCAAAAGATCTTGATTGCCAGATAGGATTACCATTTAACACAAACAGTAAGTGTAAAATGTCAACACAGCACAAAAATGAAAAAAGAAAATCTTAATTTATAATTTCAATTTTAGCTACAGGACAATGGGCAATGTGTGTAGGACATGCAATGAAAAGGGACTTACACAACAGCCCGAGTTGTGTCAAGAGAATCTTGTCGAACAAGATACAAATCTCAAGTAGCAACAAATCCCCTGCTTGCTTGCTTGCTATGTGTGGTAATTTTTCATAGTTCATCTTGGTGATTTCGTATTCGTATTTTAATTTAAATTTCACTTTTTTTTCGTATGATTCTTTAAATAAACATATCAATTACCTTTGGGAATGATCACGGCTAGTGATGGTGGTGGGATCAAGTGATCATAAGATCTTAACAGGTAGTCGTTGAAGTCGATATAAGATTGTTTCTCAGAAAGTACCTTATTCCAGGACAGACACTACTCGCTCATATGACTTTAGGTTTGCTGTGATGTGGTGTAAAAAAGGATCCTTTTCAAGCGAGAATGTTTGTGTTTAATTTAAAATTCATTTTGCCACATATTGGGTTGCCAAAACTGTGCAGCCCAAAAGGATCTGGTGTGATTTTATACTAATAAATTTGTTTTAGGATTAAGATGATTTTAAGTAAACAACATGATATCGTAAACTATATGTATGTGCGTACGTACAACATGTCAACAGTCAGCCACTCTTTGTTGTCTCAGGAAAAATTATAAGAATTTCAAAAATGTTAATGCCAACATTAAATATGACTTTTTAAGTGTCTGTACATGGTAGCAAAGCAATTGACTTCTTGTTAAAGAAAAAGGGCACAGTGATACTCAAATGATGAATTGCCATCCCATCAAGTAGTTATGGGAATTTTTGCAACCATGCTCTCGTATCTCTGGCAAAAAGATAATGTAGCACTTGTTTGCTTGTTGCTGTTTCTTATACTCGTTTTATTTTAGCAAATCCTTTTTAATTTCTTTGAAATGATGCAAACTTTTCACACGTTTCCTTATGTCCGACTTCCTTTGGTCGGCTTTAATAGAACTGCTCTAGTTGCTGGGTAACCGCCCCTTAACGGAAATAGTTTAGTGTGGTGGCGCGTTAAAACAAACATCGAACTATCTTAAACAACCAGATGAATACAAAAACTATATCAACAAATCATTTATCATCACCAGCCAACAGACACTCATTAACCTCATTGAGGTGTGCTCAGTAATTTCAGGTTTGGAAAATTGCAAGGATTATTTTAAGGATATGAACACAAACAACTGCTACATGTCGGTAAATCAAGTACTTGTTAACCATATATCTAATTGTATAACTAAGATTTGTATCCTCACATATCCTGTATTAATGTGAGAGTACACACATTTTTTCTTACCTGTTGCATTACATTCAATCAACAAAGAATATTCGAAATCTTTAATAGTTACACCGTGCACAAGTCAATCGAAACTAGAAGTGTACAACATGAATCGGTATACTAAAGTTCCCTAACACCCTGAAAATCATGACTAACTGTTTAAAACCGGGGTTTTATTACTTTTCATATAACAAAGTCAATTCTTAACCTTACTTACTTACCTAGCTGGTACTTCTTTGCAATCCCGGTGGATTATAAACCGCACGTAGAAAAATATTATAAGCGCCTCGATCTTCTGCGCTTCTTCTCCAGTTAGTCACACCAAGCTCTCTTAGGTTCTCTGTAACCTGGTCTTTCCAACGGAGTTTTGGTCGCCCCCTTCTGCGCCGTCCATCGAGTTCATGGTCGAAGACTTTTCGAGCTGGAGCATTTTCGTCCATGCGTACAACATGACCTAGCCAACGCAACCGCTGCACCTTAATGCGTCTGTCAGTGTACAGCTCGTACAGCTCATGATTCATACGACGGAGTATTTTTCTCTTGAATACCGCCAAAACCGATTCATCCGCTTGTGTCATAACCCAGGATTCTTAACCATACATTCAGACAGGTAGAACGAGTATCTGGTATAGCTGGATTTTTGTTCGTCGAGAGAGGGCTCTGTCATTGAATCGCTTGCTTAGTCCGTAATACCATTTATTGGCAATCAGAATTCTTCTCCGGATTTCGAGGCTGACATTATTTGTTTTGTTGATGACGGAGCATAGGTAGATAAAATTATCTAACACCTCGAAATTAAAGTTGTCAACGTTCACGCAGTTTCCCAAATGAGTAGATTCTTTGTTCGTTGAAAGTAATAACTTTGTTTGTCCTCGTTCACCGTTAGACCCATTTTCGCTTATTCCTTCTGTATACCTGAGAAGTCTGCAGTGACATCCCGCAGTTTTCGACCGATGTTTCAACGCCATCAGCGTAAGCGAGTAGCATGTGGCTTTTGTTGAATATAGTGCCACTCGTGTTTACTGCAGCTTTTCTCATTATCATCTCCATCACTATGTTGAAGAGATCATACGATAGACCGTTGCCTTGTTTTAGGCCTCGTCTGGTACAGAATGGCTCCGTAAGGTCCTTGCCAATCTTCACTAAAGACTTCGTGTCAGTCAGCGTCATTCCGCAAAGGCGTATCAGCATCGTTGGAATACAAAACTCAGCCATGGCTTCGAGTAATTTCTGCCGTATCGGGCTGTCGAAGGCAGCTTTATAGTCGACGATAACATGGTACGTATCGATCTGTTTTCTTGAATCTTTTCTAGGATTTGCCGAAGTGTGAATATCTGGTCAGTTGTTGATTTACCAGGTCTAAAGTCACACTGATAAGGCCCAATTAGGTTGGATAACACTGGCTTTAGTCTTTCACATAGCACACTCGACAGGACCTTATATGCGATGGGTAAAATTCTGATCCCGCAGTAGTTGGAACACACACTTGGATCACCTATTTTTTAGCACAGGACATAATACGCTTAGATTCCAATCATCGGGCATGCACTCGCTAAGACAAATCGTGCGTGAGAGCTGGTGCATGCTCGTTATCAGCAACCTCCCCACCGGACTTAAAGAGCTCTGCCGGAAGTCCGTCGGCACCGGTTGATTTATTATTTTTCAGCCGCGATATTGCTCTCTTTACCTCGGCTTGACTAAGTTGTGGGCAATCTAAGCCATCGTCGACAATAGGCGTTAAACTTTCACGTGCCCTGCCTTCTGGAACCAGCAGTTGCTGGGAGTGCTCTCTCCATATATTCAGCACACTCTGCGTATCTGTAACCAGATTTTCTTCTTTGTCTCAGATCTTTGTCCTTACAGGAGGGGAGCCCATTACCGTAGCCTTTAGTTTCTGGTAAAATTTTCGGGCCTCACCTCTATCCCTGTATCCTTCTATATCCTCGTTCTCCCGTTCCTTCGTATGACGTTTTTTGTTTTCGGTTAAATAGCTGTCTCGCCTGTTTTATTTTCCCTTGTGCCGTTCCCTAACAGCACGGGTTACAATTGGCTGTTGCATTGCCCTATAAGCAGCATCATGTTCCTCAGACGCTATGTGAGATTCTTCATCGTACTAGGATTCGTCTGAGTGCCGTTTTTCAAATCATAGCACGGATTTTGCGGCGGTTGCCTTGGAATGCGCAATATGCTGTCACTGTGTATCGAAGACGTCAGAAGTAGATACGTTGTGTCGTAGAAGTTGGCAGAGCTGGTTGGAGTAGGCAGTGGCTATCTCTGGGGTTTGCAGCTTCGCGATGGCCAGCTTTCTTTGTGTTTGGTTATGTGCTTTTTTTGCTCTGCTCAATCTTGTGCGCACCTTGGCTGCAACCAGGTAATGATCCGAGCCAATATTAGCGTCACGGATCACACGCACGTCCATGACACTAGATGCATGCCTGCCATCAATTACCACATGATCAATTTGATTTTTGGTGTTTTGATCGGGGGATAGCCAAGTTGCCTTGTGAATATCTTTGTGCTGGAATCTGGTTCCATTCACTTCCATGTTCCTTCCCGTTGCGAAGCTAACCATCCTTAACCCGTTGTATCACGTATCGGTATGCATGATAAATTTACCGATCGATAGACCAAGAATATCTTCCCTTCCTATTTTTGCATTAAAGTCTCCCAGAACCATTTTAATGTCGTGATCAGGGCAGCGGTCGTATGTTTCCTTTAGGCGCTCGTAAAATGCATCTTTAATCTCATCCTCTTTATCTTCCGTTTGGGCATGAGCACAAATCAGCGTGATGTAGAAATATTTCACCTTGATGCGGATTGCGACTCTTCGATCATTAACAGGATTAAATCACGAGTCAAGATGTCCCAATTCATGCTTTTCGGCATGACAGCTGTAATAGATGACACAATTTTTACGTCGCGAGCATCCTTGTCCTGTCCATCTCATCCCCTGAATGGCGGTGATGTCAGCCATTTATTTTTTGAAGACATCCGCCAATCGGATGGTGGCAGTTTCTCTATAGAGAGTCCGGACGTTCCAGGTGCATATCCATAAATTACGGTTCTTATTACGTTTGCGGGGGTCGTCAACATTTGGGGGGTTCCGTTTGTTACTTTTTCTTTCTCGTCTTTTCATAACCAGTAAAGGCGGGTGGTTAGCCCAACCACCATGGTTCGTCGCTCACTATCAGCCGCTATTTATGATAAAAAAATAATATAATCACGAACAAAGTTGCCCAGGTGCCACCACGAAGGAGGTTGTGAGTCGGCTTGAGATGCAAGATTCACATTACATCCCCAACACAGAATGACCTATAATTGAAAAAAAAAATATTTACAGTTTAATACCGAGTTAAACAGACGTTTGTTGAAATTGTGCTTCAAGACTTACTCTGTTCAGCAATTCTTAGAATTTTTCTCTGTACTTGAGAATATTTTTTAACATGGTGATGCAGAAGAATTGTATAACCTAGAACTTATAATAAAATGGGTCTATGATGGCTCTCCAGATAGCTCTAACGATGACTTCAACATATTTCAAAGTTATACTTGAATACTTATGTGGTGAAAATCTTAATTTTGAGCAGCTTTTGCAGATATTTTTCGGCTTCGCTCTCACTATGTCCCCCACTTAACGCTGTTTTGTCTCCCTGCCCTTAAATCGTTTCACTTCTGGTGACATTCTTCACTGGCGATGCGACACCATTGTGACACTTAACTGTTGTTTCTGTCACAGTTTTTTTAACACTTCATTTCCTTAATGTTTTGTGAGTTTAACACACCTCAAGTTAATCAGCCGGGATATCGAGTGATCGACCACACACACGCGCCTTAGTCGTTTGGTAAGTTTTTGTTTCAATTCCCGAATGGATTGCTTCGCTTACACGTGTGTGTCTATTGAAGCGTTTCATTACCTTTGCCTCTTGTCATTGTCGTGCTTGCTTGCAGTTCCACAGCAAGCAACACTTTTGTGTCGCTGGTGACTTTGGCTCATGCGCCTTAAACAAAAAATAAAACTCTTTGTTGCTGATGGTTGGTTGGCTGGCTGGTCCTTACAAATGTTGACTTAAAGCTACTTTGGTGACTACTTAAAATGGCTTAAATGTCCATAATTGTTGGAGCTCCTTATGATGAGTATTTTTTTTTGTCTCGCGTTGTTTGCTGTCTTTGGGTTTACTTCCGACTTTTTTTAACTTTCATTTTTAGCACTTTTTCTTGGTCTTTTTGGTTTTGTTTTTTTTTTTGATATTTTGTTGTCCTTTTTATTACCTGCAGCAGATGTTTTAAACGATTTTTTTCATCCGAAATTTTAATGAATATTTTGGAATCCCTACAAGGTTAAGTGCAATTTGTTTTTTTTTTGCTTATTTTATATAATAGATGGTTATAGCATAATTAAGTTGGCTTTAATTGATGTCACTTCGAGACAGAAAACCAAAGTTGACAATATGTCATCTTTTGCATATATGTATTGATTTTTTGTCTGTTGGTGGAATATTTCCAACAAATCTCTGTGTGTTAATCTTTGTGGGTGGTTAATTGATTGATGACAAAGTGCACAGATGTTATTGTGTTACGATGGTAGCCGTTAGCCTTGACATGTTAGATCCCCTTATATATTACTTGTTTGTATTAAATAGAGAAGCTGCTAGGGATTTGAATTAAAAGTAACCAAGGAAGGAACTAATTTTGGAGGGAGCGTATAAAAAATACATGGCAACACATTTTTAGGGCCGGAATAATTCCTTAACAGAATAAAAGCCTTAGGTGAGTATATTTAACCGGCCGTGGCATGACGGTTAGAACACGCCTGGCACCAGTCATCCAAAAAATACAAAAAACAATTTTTTTTCATAGCCGGCCCCCTCGATGTTGTCGTCAGCAACTTCGCAGTATAAGTATTGACGTGTCGAGTTAATCGGCATGTCTAGTAAAAGCTTCTCAAACAGTGACGTTCGCATTCGTCGATAAATAAGTAGGTGCCGTTAGTTGTGTATCTACAAATAGAAAGCGTGTTAATTCACAACAACGCGACAAGCTATCCCAAACCTCATTCATAGGGCTGTAAAAGGATATTAAGTATAAGAGTATTTTAAAATTCCAGGGGGACAGATCCGCCCTAGGTTGAATTTTTTTTATGGTATGGTGAAGTTTTCAGTTTAATCTAAAATAGGGTTGGAAATAGGTCTTAACACAGTACAGAAATTTTAGTTAGGTGAACTGACATATAAATACCCACACACATACGACTGTTGGTGACGTGGTCCGACCGGACATATAGTAAAATTGTAGAAAGGGTTACATCCAACAAATGTATAATGTTAAAGTCAATTTCTATAGGCGCATGGTTATTTATTATAGGGGTGCGGAAAGGGTCTTTAACGGAAAGGATTAATTCACACAAAAATCTAAAAAAAATCATAATTTCTGATGGGTGGGGAAAACTCCCGGTTTCTTCGGTTTCATCTGTAAATACTTACTTAAGTGGCCCATTACATTTTACGAATGTGGTTTATAAATTTAAGGCCTGAAGTATTAAAGAATTCCACACGCTTCGGTCTTCTGCGTGCGTTCTCCAGTTAGTCCTATTAGATAATGGCACGTCGCCAACCACTTGGTCCTTCTAACGAAGTTTGGGTCTCTGCGCCGTCCTCAAAGTTCGCCATCAAACACCTTTCTCGCTGGAGCATTTACATCCATCCTGGCAACATGTCCCAGCCATCGTAGTCGTTGGATTCTGACTTTTTTAGCTACGTCGATGTCGTGGTAGAGCTCATACAGGTTCATCCGATGGCGAAACTCTTCGTCGACACAGATAGGTCCATATATTTTTCGGAGTACTTTCCTCTTGAATACTCCCAGTTATTGTATGTCCGTTGTCGTAAGCACCCACGAATTGGTAAAAACATCTATTGGCTAGCACTATTCTCCGCTTAATTTCTTGGCTGACACTATTTTTCTTATTGACAGTAAATCCGAGGTAGGTTAATTCATCTACTACCTCAAAACAATAATTTTCAACGTTGGCGGTGCGTTCCCATCAAGAGGACTCTTTGTTGGTCGAAATCATTATTTTTGTTGTGTTCTCGCTAAACCCATTTTTGCTGACTCATTTTCTAGTGATGAGAAAACTGCAGTAACATCTTTATTATCGGCATAGGCCGGTGACATGTGGCTCTTGTGGAATATGGTGCCAAACATTTTGACAACAGCCTTTCTCATCACCATCTCCATAACTATATTAAATATTGTACAGGACAAGCTATCACCCTGCCTAAGATCTCTTTCTGTGTTGAATGGTTCAGAGTGATCCTCACCAATCTTAACCGAGGATTTGGTGTTTTCTAAGGTACATCTGCAAAGTCGAATTAGCTTTTCAGGAATACCAAACTCAGACATGGCTTCATATAACTTACTCCTTATTGGACAGTCGATGGCGGCTTGGTAGTCGACAAAGAGGTTGTATGTGTCGAATTTTTGATCCGTCGTTGATTTACCAGGTCCAGTTTTTCTACAATTGGTTTTAGACGATCACACAATATGCTCGAAAGGACCTTGTACGCAAATGGTAATAGGCTTATTCTACGGTAGTTCTTACATTCACTACGATCTCCTTTCTTGTATGTGGGACATAACAAACTGAGACTTCAATTCCCGGGCATGCACTCCTCTAGCCAGATGTTCTCCATGAGCTGATGCATGCTCCTAATCAGCCCCTATCCACCAGCCTTAATCAATTCAGCAGGGCGACCATCGGCTCCAGCCGCTTTGTTATTTTTAAAGCGGAATATTGCCACACGTATATCGCTATGGGTCGGAGGTGGACAGTTAATACCATCGTCATGGTTTGGTGCGCGGAGTGGTGTCCGTATCCAGTCGATTGCTAAAATGTTTTCCCTATATCTTAAGAACGTTATTTGATTCGTCACTAGCTGGCCATCGCTTTCCTTGTAGGAGGCCAACCATGTTCCACGAATTCTTGCCTTAACTCTCTGGTAGAGTTTTCGGTCTTCCCCTCTGCTACGGAGCAACTCTGTGCACTCATTATGTTTCCTCTTCAACTCCTTCTTTTTCCATCTAAAGAGAAGAGTTGCCTCTCGTCTCTTCTCTGTCTGCCGTTCGCGAAAAGCCCCCGTTGCCATTGGCTGCAATTTCGTGTACATAGCATACGTCTCTCTCTCAAAGCATTGCGGCATTCATCATCCTATATTATAACTGCGAGATAATATTATCAGGGGTTGGAGCATTCCGTAGCAATTGAGTTAGGTGGTTGGAGTAGGCGTCCGCTACCTCTGCAGTCCGCAGTTGACCGATGTTCAGCTTTCGTTGTGCCTGGTTACATACGTTTCTTGCCATGCTTAGGCTTTTTCGTACCTTATCTGCGGTAAGGTTGTGATCGGAGTCAATGTTCGCACCCCTGATCACTCGTACGTCTATGTAGAACACTCGATGTGTGCCTTCCAACTACAACCACGTGATTTATCTGATTCCTCGTCAATTGATATATTTTCTGATATATATAACTTAAGAATATTTTTATAGACAAATCTAGTGCTGCTAACTTCCATATTTCTTGAAGCAGAGAAATCAACCAGTCTGATGCCATCGTTCGACGTTTCGGTGTGCAGACTGAATCTTCCGATAGATGGGTCATCTGTAAAGACAACATATTAAAAGTAAAATATTCTCAACGTTTTGAGGGGTATCTGAGGGGTATATGAGATGCCAATAGGGGCACAACATGGACGATTTTAATACGAAAGTCAACGTTCAATAAATCAATAATAAACGGTTTTCCAATGAGAGGTTAAATTGTCAATGTCCCGCTATTTCGGTAGCTGTCACCTTTGAAGCTTTTATTCTTTGACATTTGACAAGTAGAGACTACGCATTTACTCATAATAGAACGATACACGCTTTAACAACGCATTGCAATTATTAAAATTCACTACAAAAATGGTGAAAATCTTGCAGTCACAGTTCGCAAAACTAATACATTTTTTTGGTCATCGTGAAGCACCTTATCGGACCGCAATACAAAATTTGGTGAAAAATTCGAGCTGTTGGGACAATTTAGTGATGTGAAGAATGTCGCTCAAGAACAACAACGTCGTGTCTTTGCTGATTGGGTCCTTGAAATGCATGAAAATGATCCGGAATTCCATCAAAAAAATCATCTTGACTGATGAGGCCCATTTCCACCTCAGTGGCTACGTCAACAAGCAAAATTGTCGCATCTGGGGCTCGGAAAACCCAAGAGTTATTGTTGAGAAGCCTCTCCATCATCAACGTGTGACTGTTTGGTGCGGTTTATGGATTGGATTGCGCTATCGAGAGATGATTAATGATTTTTTATGGTCGGAGTTGGATGGCATTGATCTGGACAACGATTACATTCAACAAGAAGGCGCTACGTGCCACACAAGTAACGAAACCATTGATCTTTTACGGGAAAACTTTCCGAACTATTATTGTGATTTAACACCTTGCGACTTCTTCCCTTGGGGCCACGTGAAAGATAAGGTCTACGCCAACAACCCAGAGTCTATTCAAGACCTCAAAGATAAAATTCGTGAAGCTATCGAGGACATAGGGCAGCCACTTTGCGATTTGGTTATGGAAAATTTCATTGACAGACGGAAATTGTCAATCGTCTTAAAAATTAATGAAACAAATTTGGTCTTAAGACAGTTGGGGTTTAACACGTCACCTTGAATGCGTTACACTTTTTCTCGTATCAAATGATATGTACCATCTTCCCTAGGGTAAATATCTTTCATTTGAGTATCCGCACATATTGAGTCATCATAGAACCCAAGAGGCCTCTTTTTTTACCCCCCTGGCCCCCATGGTCCCCGGCGCCAACTTTGACATAACACACCGACCATTTCTCAAAGGTTGTTGCCTTGCTCATGAATGCTTAGATAACTCAATTAAAAACATACAATTGTGACGTTCTATAGGCACTAAAACTCAAGACACTCCAAGCTAATCTACATAAAAAATCGAAAAACATATAATTATACCAAATCAAACTCATTTAAAGACATTAATCAAAAATTACGATAAAAACGCCTTCACTGCAACATTCAACTCCTTTAATAAATATGCATAATATAAAGGATTGCTATGCAGTCCTGACGCATCTTTATCAACATTATTTACCTAAGTTGCTACACGCTCTCTCACACCCCCAATCTCTCTCTCACTCTCTTACATACCCCCACTGTAAATGTTTACCTAACCCTTGAAGAGAAAAGGAATACAACAAACTGAAAGAAGGATACAAAAAAATACACACGATTGATTATAGACCGAGCTAAGCAAACAAATTCAAACTTTTTTCTTTTTTTTTTATATAGAAAGGATAATAATTCATATGTATGCATGGACATATATAGAGCACATCACACGCGGGACTAGAATGGTGGCTGCTGGCATCCTTTAATTGTCCATCAGCAACCCCTTCAAACGGGCTAGCATGAACTGTCCGTCTATCCTTATACATCGTTCTGTCTATTATGGTTAAACATACACATGGAAGACCCAGGCTACAAATACCAATACCTCCCTCACGTGATCAACGTATAACGCGTTTGACGCTTATTTTTATTGAGTTATTATTTTTTTAGTTATCATAGCGGACTCTTCTTTGATTTGTTTTGGATTTTTATGCACCAGACTATCTGAGTGCAGCCACTGAGAGATGGGCGTTTACTTGAACACACGCGTTTTGTTGTTTGATTTTCAGATTGACCGGTTAATTTGAAATCAATTCTTGGAATTTTTGCTCTGGAGAGGGAGAGAAAGGATTAAAGGAGATTTTCTTTGTATCAAGAGCAGATATATATTTCGGTTTGATTGTCTTTTAATTATACATTAACGCCTTTGTGTGTGTATTATTATTAATGATGTCGATTGGAAAAATTAAAATGTTTTGAAAATAATTCAAATTTTATTGGATTGTTTAGAGACATAAATCCTTTTGTTTGATTTGCAGTGTATTTAGTTTTGAATATGTTAATAAGTAGTATAGAGCGACTTGTACGACAGTATGTGGTTTTGAGACATGACAGACATAAAACAAATGCCGCAGAGGGTTAAATTGTACAAACATAGTATCCTGGCTTAGTGCCGACAGAAATATGCTGGCCATAGTCATAAATTAGACTTAACTAAAGAGACGAAAGACAAATATCCGGAGTAGCACTATTGTTTAAGATATGCTTTGACCAGAGACTGGACATTACACTCACGGACATAATCAATTTAAAGGACATAACAGCCACTTTAAGGTTTATGATTTCGTACTCTGATTTATATCTATTTGTGTTGGAAATCTGAGAATAGATTAAAGGTGAAGGATTGTACAACCGATTTTTATTTGATCACTATCTGAATTTTTGTAGTCAAATGTACTAAAATTTAAAAATAAAGTTAATGAAAATTTGTAAATTTTCGCAAATTTTTTTATGTAGAAAATAATAAATTTTTCTAGAAAGGAAACGTAATTTAGAAATAATTTTACAAAAAACATACTTCATATCGACGGAATCCTGCAAAAAAAGTTTATAGTCCACTTTTTTGTGAAATGGAAATAATAATGCAAAAGTGTCCCAAAAAATCATGGTCTATGCCCTGTAAAAAAAAATCCCATGTCTATTGAAAGGAGTTTTGTCGTTTTATTATCAAAACACATGCGGCCATAGACTTTAAATCATCAATAACTCAGAAACACGAAATGTGGGCTAGAGGCATTCCTGCAGGATACTGACGGTATTCAGAGGAAAATGTTATTTTTTGAGACAAATGATCGGATGTTTATTTGATAATAAAGAGGAAACTATGCCTTTAATAATGAAAAAAAACATCAGCCAAATAGCCATCACGGGCATGCTTACAGGGCCATATTCTTTTCATGCAATTTTCCATAACCAAATCGCAAAGTTGCTGCCCTATGTCCTCGATAGGCTCACAAATTTTATCTTTGAAGTCTTGAATCGACGCTGGGCTGTTGGCGTAGACCTTATCTTTCACGTGGCCCCAAAGGAAGAAGTCGCAAGGTGTTAAAACACAAGATCTCGGTGGCCAAATGTGATCACCTCTTCGAGAGATAACACGGTCCGGAAACTTTTCCCGTAAAACATCAATGGTTTCTTTGCTTGTGTGGTACGTAGAGCCGTCATGTTGAAAGTAAACGTTGTCCAAATCAATACCTTTCAACTCCGACCATAACAAAATCATTAATCATCTCTTGATAGCGCAATCCATTCACCGTAACTGTTGATCCAACCTCATTTTCGAAAAAGTAAGGTCCAATGACCCGCCGGACCATAAAACGCACCAAACAGTCACACGTTGAGAATGCAGAGACTTCTCAACAATAACTCTTGTGCTTTCTGAGCCCCAGATGTGACAATTTTGCTTGTTGACGTAGCCACCGAGGTGAAAATGGGCCTCATTATTCAAGATGATTTTTCGATGGAATTCCGGATTATTTTCATGCATTTCAAGAACCCAATCAGCAAAGACACGACGTTGTTGATGATCGGCCGGCCTGAGTTCTTGTGTTAACTGAACTTTTTAAGCTCCAAGACCCAAGTCTTTATGCAAAATACGGTGAAATGACGTTTGTGGAATGCACAATTCCAAAGAACGACCAGGAATGGACAAACTGAAACGGATTTCTGTACACGCCAAGACGGAAGCCAAATACGAGGACCTTAAAAATGTTTTCTATGAGCGCCTGGAGGAAACCACTATGACTACTGCCCTGCCTATGACATTAAAATTGTTCTTCGAGATTTTAAATATAATCGGACGGGAAGATAATCTTGATTCAGCAGTCGGAAAATTCAGTCTGCACAACATCACCTCCGATTACGGATTTAGACTAGTTAGCTTCGCGTCGGCAAGAATCATTGGTAGTGAGTGGAACCAGATAACCGCATAAAGATATCCACAAGGCAACCTTGATATCCCCCGATCAAAAAACAAGAAACCAGATTGATCACATGGTAATCGATGGAAGGCATGTCTCAAGCGTTATGGACGTACGAGTGATGCACGGTGCAAATATTGACTCGGATTACCACCTAGTTGTAGCGAAGATACGCACGCGATTAAGTAGTGCTAAAAGCTCTTGTAATCAAACGCAAAGGAAGCTCGACATCACAAAGTTGCATACCACCGAAATAGCCAATGCCTACTTCAACCAACCTTCTCAATTACTTCAAACAAACTTACTTAATTCTGATGTTCCCGACACACTGTGGCAGCATATTGCGCCTCCTATAACCACAGTCGCAACGACCGTACTAGGTTATGAAAAACCACGCTCAGACAAGCTCTGGTACAATGAAGAATGTCGCGAAATGTCTGAGGAATTGGATGCTGCATACAAGTTAAAACTGCAGCCAATGGCAACGCGTGCGGTAACGGAGAAGAGGAGGGAGATAAAGCGTCTGTGGAAGAAAAGAGGAAGCCAGGATATCGAAAACTACAGGGATAGAGGCGAAGCCCGTAAGTTCTTCCAAAAGATAAAAAGCAAAGGTTTTGGAACAGGAATCCCAACCTATAAGGACAGAGAAGGAAATCTGGTCACGGTCACTCAGAGTGTGCTGCAAATATTGAGAGAACACTTTCTTTCTCTGCCCATTCCCAAAGACAGCATAAGTGACGAAATCACACCAATTATAGATGACCACCAAGCCATAACGGGATCAGCACGGCGATCGCAAGGCTGAAAAATAATAAAGTTGCAGGAGCCGATAGACTGCTGGCAGAGCTTTTTAAAGCCGGCGGCGATGAGCTGGTAACTTGCATGCACCAGCTTATAAACACGGTTTGGCTCAAGGAATACATGCCCGTTGATTGGAATCTAAGTATTCTATATCCAGTGCTTAAGAAAGGCGTTTCAAATGTGTGTACCAACTATCGCGTTATCAGCTTTTTACCCATCGCATACAAGGTTCTGTCTAGTGTATTATGTGAAAGACTAAAGCCCATTCAGGCTAATCTGATTGGACCTTATCAGTGTGTCTTTAGACCTGGTAAATCCACGACCGATCAGATATTCAAATTCAATTTCTGGAGAAAAACCAAAAGTTTCGATCGACACCTAAAAACTTAAAACTTAATTTCCCTTTGCACCCCATGAATGAGGTATGGAATAACTTCTCGCGTTGTTGTGAATTAACACGCTTTCTATTTTTAGATTCACAACAAACGGCACCTACTTGTTTATCGACGAATGCGAACGTCACTGTTTGAGAAGCTCTTACTAGACACGCCGATTGACTCGACACTTAATACTGCGAAGTTGCTGTCAACAACATTCGAGGGGAGCCGACAATGAAAGAAAAATTATTATTTATTTTTTTTTTTAAGATGACTGGAGCCAGGTTTGAACCTGCGATCTCCCGCATAGTAGTCGCGTGTTCTAACTACTATGCCACGGCCGGTCCCAATCGACACCTACCATATGTTTATCCATTACAAAGCTGCAGTCGACAGTTCGATACGACAGAAATTATTAGATGCTATGGGTTTTTGGTATCCCCGCGAAGAATGACACTGACTGCCAAGAAGTGTTCAGTGAAAATAGGCAAAAATCTGCAAGATCCATTTTTTACCAAGCGAGGCTTAAGACGAGGCCTTCGTCTGTAATGCGATATCTTTAACATCATAATGAAGATGATCATGCGAAAGGCTGCAGTAAACAAGACTGGCACCATATTTAACAAAAGTCTCATGCTGCACGAGTATGCCGATGACAGAGATATCGTTAGCCGTGAATTGCAGGATGTTACTGCGGCCTTTTCAAGCATTGAGAAGCAGTTGGTCTGCTGATAAGTTAGGAAAAATAACCATGTTATTTGTTTCAACGAATAAAGGTCTACTCGTTTGGGAAGCGGCGTGAACGTTGACAACTATAAGGTTAAAGTGGTAGATGATTTTGTCTACCGTGGTTCCGCGATAAACAAAAATAATAACGTCAGCCTGGAAATCAAAAGACGAGTATTTATCGCAAACCGCTGCTACAATGCGCTAAGCAAGCGATTTAATGACAAATCCCTCTATCAACGAACAAATTTTCAACTCTAACAGACACTGAACCTACATGTCTTGCTCTACAGTGTAGAATCCTGGGTACTGACACAAGCGGATTAATATATTCTGGGAGCCTTCGAAAGAATAATACTTCGCAAAATATTTGCGCACATCATCGTTAACGGCGAGTACTGTCCTTGCATGAACCATACGCTGTATAAGCTGTATAACGATATCGACGTAGTCAAGTGCATTCAAATAGACCGAATGAGCTGGCTTAGACACGTTGTACGAATGGATGAAAATGCTCCGGCTCGAAAAGTCTTAGGCAGTAAACTCGATGGGCGGCGCAGAAGGGGGCGACCAAAACTTTGTTGGATGGACCAGTAATCTAAGTTTTGTGTGACGAACTATCTGCGGAGCTCAATTCTTTTCTTTTCTACGTTCGGCTACTGATGGATGAATTTATGTTGCTTCTGCCAAATAAGATGACGAACATGTGTGAGTTTATCTTTTAAATTTACTCTTCATAAGAAAATTTTGGATAAAGTTGGCTGAGTCAAATTTTTCTCTTCAAATCCGTCAAACCATCCGATTCGAGAATGATAATGATTCGGGAGTGATATCGCAAGCGGGAGAATATCCACCTTCGATCTCGAATCGTAAAACCAATTATTTTACGAATCGAAAAGCGATTATTTTAAGAATCCAAAAGATTGTATTACGTATCGAATAAGCGATTTTTTTACCAATCGTTTAAGTGATAAAATTACAAATTGGTAAAAGAATCGCTTTTATGATACGTAAACGAATGTTCACCAGCGATTCAATAATGTATTAATTTCAAATGTTTTTTAGAATTCTATCGGATTTTTATTGGTTTTACGATTAGTAAACGAATCGCTTTTAGGATTCGTTTGCGAATGTTTACCATGATTCTATAAAGTTAATATTTTTGATATTTTTTAGAATCGCTTTTTTCGAATCGCTTTAGCGAATTTCCAATGAAACGTTAGCGAATCACTCCCCGCCACTTGGTTTGTCGGGAATAAACAAAAACAGTATGTTCGTTCTTTGTTTACGTTCGAAGTTTGGTTTACGTTGCCTAGAAAAATAGTAATTTTACTGAGTTTCAAGACTTTTTTTTTGTAAAATTACCACCATATTTTTCTGATCCAATAGCCAAAGACAAGATTTACTGAAAATGTTTTAAATTTTATATAAATATTTTTATGTTTTATATATTTAATTTGTATATAAATACAATTGAATTTAAAGTCCACTAAATGTCATTTAAACAAAAATAATAAAACTATCATTATCTGAACTTGAAAAAGAAAACCAAAATTAAATGGTGAAAACCCCTATTAGGTCTAAACAAAACAAATACAAGTACAATAAACAATCAGTCAGCAAACGGTGCAATCAACAATGTTATCACTGATGTGGTGGTGCGAATAAAGAACGATTAGCGATCAACCGAAAATTGGTCATGAATTGGACCAGGAACAAGATAATGGGGAATGCATTGCCACCATCACCATCCATCCACCACCACTACAGCAAAAAAAAAATGGAAACAAAAGAATTCCTCAGATATTTTAGCACACTTGTACTATTAAGCCAATTTTTCTGGGGGTCAATTTCTTTTGGTTGTTGTTGCCAACGTTTTGTTTTTTTTTGTACCTTTATATTTTCTGTGTTTAATTTTTGGCTGAAGAGGAAGTGGCAAATTACATTTAATTTTATCTGCAGAGGATTAAATGAAATCAAGCGGACAAAACTCAAATTTCGAGGTCGCTGCAAGCAACGCGAGTGTGCGCTTACACGCATGCGCAGTAGAAGCGACCGACTTGTTCCAGCGGTGTTGTTCCTCTTTTCAAGAGATATTATAGTTGATGGGCGAGAAGCGTATTGTGGCCCAAGAAGTGTGGGTATAATGAGCGATGCGTTGTCGTTGTTTTTGTTTTGTGCCTCCGTCATTCATATTTTAAGGTCAATCGTAAGCGTAGGGCTCCTTAAGAAGTAGTAGTACATAGGTAGTTGTTTTTGATACCGTTTGGCGGAGGCGACTTTTAAATTTGGCTTGGTTGGTGCATTTGCAAAAGTATACAATTGACTGACCGAATGCAGCTAATTTTGTTGTTAAATTTAATTTCATCATTAACTTTTTTTTTTTGGGAATTGGATTTGGATTTGTTGCAATTTCGCTGTGGCGGCTGTGATCGTTGTTGCTATGTGTCCAAATTGAATGCGGCTGTGGTATTACAAATTAGTTGTAGTTTACATTAAGTTTTCGAGACACTCAAATGATGCGAAGGCACAAACAACATTTAGGGTCACTACTTGATGGCAACGCGCTGCGATGTAGAGCGTGGGTTGTTCCACGCTCTGTAGAAATTTGCAAGTTAAATGAACTGGCTCAAATTTTTGTGACGACCTATATTCTATATTCTTATTGGCATTTGATAAAAGTGCTTGAGTGAATACAGTTAATAAATATTATCTTAAAAAAACATACCATATCAATAATGTTGCCATAGAATTATTTTTCTATCTCCAATATGTAATTGCAGTCTCAAGGACACCAATCCATTTTTAATATGTTGGAGTCATCGTTAGAGCTTACGAAGTACTTTGGTTTATAGGCAATTTGATGAGGTAAAGCCTCTTTTTATGATATTTTCCAGGTTTTCGATTTTCTACATCACAGTTTTGTAAAACATCCTCGAGGTAAAGGCAAAGTCTAATAACTGTGGTATCGAGTAAGTCTAGAAGCACTATTTCAACCTATGTCTGCGTAACTCGGATTGACTGTGGTATTGGATAGCAGAGTTTCTTTGCTTCTTATATACAATTATAACAAGGTTATATATCCTTATTGATGCCGTGGAGCAACGCTCACTGGCTCCTTGTAAAGTCATCATCGACACAGATGTTAAGACCATCCTGTGTACATTTTTACTTTTGGCTTCTGACTGGTATTTATTTATTGTACAATTAACCTAATTTGATACGTGAATCAGTACAGAAATTTCAGTCAGGTAAAGTGACTGATAAATACCATCACCCAATATAATATAATTTATTTCTTAAGCCTTGAGTTATTGAAATTAACCGATTTTTAATTGAAATTACTTATTTATTATAGTTTGCCTGCTTGTGAAGCGAAACGATTGTAGATAGGACTTTCAGACTGACCAGAGGCTTAGAGACATGTAGCTAAACCGGGTGCCGTTGAGTCAAGCCGACTCACAACCTCCTTTATCATGAATAGCGGCACATAGTGAGCGACAAACCCTGATGGTTGGGCTAGCCACCCGCCTGGTTTCACTGGCTATGAAAACACGAGAAAAAAAACCACCAAATGTTGAAGACCCCCGCAAACATAATAAGGACCAGGACCAGGATTAAAGGATATGCATCACGAACGTCCGGACTCTCTGGCGGATGTCCGACTGATGGATGTCTTCAAAAAGTCTGACATCCAGGATATGAGATGGACAGGACAAGGATGCTAGCAACATAAAAATTGCGACATCTATTACAGCTGCCATACGGAAAAGCACGAATTTGGATGTGCCTTTGTACTTGACGAGAGACTCAGACATCATGTCTCGCGATTCAATCCTGTTAGTGATCGAATAGCCGAAATCAGCATCAAGGCGAAATATTTCTACATCACGCTAATTTGTGCTCATGCTTCGACGAAAGATGAAGACGATGGGATTAAAGATGCATTTTACGAGCACCTAGAGGAAACATGGGGGATGGGACTTTGTTCAGAGGTGGAAAGTTACTGATTGTTACTCACTTGGGAGTGACCAGAATCGATTCCTTTGTGGCACTGTCCAAGCAGCTAACTACTTCCGGTCTTAGACCAAGTATTCCCCGGGCAATGACTTCAAAGCAACCGCTTAGAAGTTAGCTAAAGTTAGAAGGCATTACAACCATGTATCCTGAATGGTCAAAGAGACGTCTCAGGAAAGTAGGCTTGAACCGCTGAAGCATGGTTGCATCGTGGGATTGGACGTGCAGATGGCAGCCGTATTACCAATCTAGGAGACGAGGGTTAGCAACCCACATCTACCGAAAACTAAATTGCGAAAATCCATAGCGTCTGTTCCATATTGGGCGGCTTCCTGGTCAGCGTCTGCCTCAGAATGAGCGGCTGAAATGTTTCCTGGCAGTAGGAATAAAATGCAGAACCTGGTGGGCTGGGCTTGCCACCCGCCACCAGTATAATGGCAGTGAATAAAATGAGAAATAAGAGAAAAAGAAACCCCCAAAATGTTGACGACCACCGCAAACGTTTTAAGGACCATGATTTGAGAATATGCACTTGGAATGTTAGAACTCTTTACCGACCAGGTGCCTCTATTCAACTGGCGGATGTCCTCGAAGAGTATAAGGCTGACATTACTGCTATACAGGAAATTCGGTGGACTGGATATGGATGCTCGCGGATGAGGATGTGTGACGTGTACTACAGCTGCCACGCGGAAAAGCATGAGTTTGGTTGTGGATTTGTGGTCGGCAAGAGACTACGACACCTGGTCTCAAGGTTTACTCCTGTCAGTGAACGAATCGCCACCATAAGACTAAAGGCAAAATTTTTCTACATCACCCTGATATGTGCTCATGCTCCGACGGAGGAGAAAAGTGACGAGGTCAAAGACGAATTCTACGCCCAACTTGAAGAAACATATGACCGTAGCCCGGGCCATGATGTTAAAATCGTGCTGGGAGATTTTAATGCCAAAATAGGCCGGGAGAATGTCTTTAGCCCAACAGTCGGAAAATTTAGTCTGCATACTGACACATCGCCAAACGGAATCAGACTGATTGATTTCTCTGCAGCAAGGAATATGGTAATTAGCAGCACACGATTTGACCACAAAAACATTCACAAAGCAACGTGGATATCTCCCGATCAAGTAACGAGAAACCAAATTGATCACGTGGTAATCGATGGAAGGCACGCGTCAAGTGTCTTAGACGTACGAGTGATCAGAGGTGCGAACATCAACTCAGATCACCACCTCACTGCAGTGAAGGTGCGTACTAGGCTAAGCAGAGCGAAAACCCTACGCAACCAGGCACAGAGAAAGCTGGACATCGCTAAACTGCAGACCGCGGAGATAGCCAACGCCTATTCTGACCAACTCACTCAACTACTTCTTGATGCTCCAACTCCCGAAAATACTAGCGCGCAATGGCAACATATTGCCCACTCGATGGAAAGGACTGCGCGGTCCGTACTAGGGTATGTGAAGCCCTTTAACGATAATGCCTGGTACGATGACCAATGCCGCGATGCCACCCGGGAAAAAAATGCTGCATACAGGGCCAAACTGCAGCCAATGGCAACGCGAGCTGTTCATGAAAAGTATAGGGAGAAGAGGCGGGAGGCGACTCGACTCTTCAGGCGAAAAAAACGAGAGCTTAAGGAGCGGAATAATGTGTGTATTGAAGATTACAGGAACAGAGGTGAAGCCCGAAAATTCTATCAGAAGATAAAAGGAAAGGTACATGGAACAGGTCTTCCCTCCTGTAAAGACAAGGATGGTCATCTCGTTACTGACTCCGAGAGCGTACTGAGAATATATAAAGAGCACTTCTGCAGCCTGTTGATGTGTGAAAACATGACGGAAGACGACTGTGCACCAATCCGAGAGGATAACATCGAGTGTCCACCTCCGAGCCAAGCTGAGATAACAACTGCCATATCCCGCCTAAAGAACAACAAGGCCGCTGGGGCTGATGGTCTTCCAGCTGAGTTGTTTAAGGCGGGTGGAGATGAGCTTGTTTTAAGCATGCAACAGCTCATAGAGAACATTTGGCTTCAGGAGAGCATGCCAGAGGATTGGAATCTCAGTGTGCTATGTCCAATCTACAAAAAAGGTGACCGTAGTGAGTGTAAAAACTATCGTGGAATTAGCCTCTTACCGATTGCGTATAAGGTCCTGTCTAGCATACTGTGTGAACGTCTAAAGCCAATTATGGAAAACCTGATTGGACCTTATCAGTGCGGCTTTAGACCAGGCAAATTCACGACGGATCAGATATTTACACTACGGCAGATTCTTGAGAAAACCCATGAGAAGCAAATCGACACTTACCACCTCTTTGTCGATTACAAAGCTGCCTTCGATAGTCCCATCAGGCATCGACTATACGAAGCCATGTCTGAGTTCGGTATTCCTGCGAAGATAATTCGTCTCTGCCGGTGTACCCTTACGAATACCAAATCCTCTGTTCGGATTGGCAAGGATCTATCTGCACCATTCGATACGACGAGAGGTCTTAGACAGGGTGACGGTTTGTCATGCATGCTGTTCAACATAGTGATGGAGAAGGTGTTAAGGAAAGCAGCGGTTAACATGTCTGGCACCATATTTAATAAGAGCCACATGCTGCTCGCATATGCGGATGATATCGACATTATCGGTCGAACGATGCGAGAGGTAACAGCTGTTTTCTCATCAGTTCAAAGGGAGTCAGCGAAAATGGGTTTGGCAGTGAATGAGGACAAGACGAAGTTAATGGTATCATCGAACAAAGTGTCCACCCGTTGGGGACGCAGCGTGAACGTTGAAAACTATTGCTTTGAGGTAGTGGAAGAATTTATCTACCTTGGATCCGCCATGAATAAGAACAACAGTGTCAGCCTCGAAATAAAACGGAGAATAGTGCTTGCTAACAGGTGTTTCTTTAAACTACTCGAGCACTTTATAAACACCACCCTATCTCGAACTACCAAAGTCCAGCTGTACCAGGTACTAATTTTACCGGTCCTGTTGTACGCCTCCGAATCTTGGGTGCTTACACAGGCAGATGCAGCTCATCTGGCGGTGTTTGAGAGAAAAATACTCCGCAAAATATATGGACCCATTTGCGTAAACGGCGAGTTTAGGATTCGGATGAACCATGAGCTGTACGAGTTATACCACGATATTGATGTCGTCAAGCGGATCAAAGTGCAACGATTACGCTGGCTAGGCCATGTCGTGAGAATGGATGAGGAAACTCCAGCGCGAAAGGTATTCTATCAAGACCTCGAAGGACGGCGCAAAAGAGGGAGACCGCGACTACGTTGGAAGGACCAGGTGGAGGAATCACTGACGCTGCTTGGTAGGACTGACTGGAGACGGTGCGCACAAGATCGAAGCGAATGGAAATTTTTGATCATTTCGGCTTCTGACTTAGGCACTAAGATATAAATATATATGTGTCAAGTTGTTTTAAAGGCTAATAATAATAATAGAGGAAACATACGATCGCTGCCCTGGCCACGACATTAAAATCGTTCTGAGAGATTTTAATGCAAAAATAGGGAGGAAAGATGTTCTTGGTCCCTCGATCGGTTAATTCAGCTAGCATGCCGACACGTCAGACAACGGGTTTACGTTGGTTAGCTTCGCAACGGGAAGGAACATGGTAGTTAGTGAAACCAGATTCCAGCACATAGATATCCACAAGGCAACTTGGCTATCCCCCGATCGAAACACCAAAAATCAAATAGATCCTGGTTGCAGCCAAGGTGCGCACAAGATTGAGCAAAGCGAAAAGCCAATTGTAACCCGGTCACAAGGAGGCAGTAAAACAGCTATTTAAGCGAAAAAAACGTCAGATGAAGGAACGGGAGAACGATGATATAGAGCGATACAGGGATAGAGGTGAGGCCCAAAAATTTTACCAAAAAGTAAAAACAAAAGGCTAAGGGCTACCCTCCTGTAAGGACAAGAATGGAAAACTGGTTACAGAGAGTGTGCTGCACATATGGAGAGAACACTTCCAGCACTTGCTGGTTCCAGAAGGCAGCGCACGTGAAAGTATCACGTCGATTGTCGACGACCGCTTAGGTTGCGCACCACTAGGTCAAGCTGAGTAAAGAAGAGCAATAATGCGGCTGAAAAATAATAAAGCAGCCGGTGCCTAAGGACTTCCGGCAGAGCTCTGCAAGTCCGGTGGCGTGGAGCTGATACATCAGCTCCTGCGCACGGTTTGGCTTAATGAGTGCATGCCCGATGATTGGAATCTAAGCGTATTATGTTCTGAGCTGAAAAAAGGTGATCCAAGTGTGTGTGCTCCAAATACCGCGGGATCAGCCTTTCACTCATCGCATATAAGGTCCTGTCGAGTGTGCTATGTGAAAGACTAAAGCCAGTGTCATCTAACCTGATCGGGCCTTATCAGTGTGGCTTTAGACCGGGAAAATCAACAACTGACCAGATTTTCACACTTCGGCAAATCCTGGAAAAGACTTAAGACAAAAAGATAGACACTTACCATCAGAAATTACTCGAAGCCATGGCTGGGTTTGGTATTCCAGCGAATCTGATACGCCTTTGTGGCGTAAGATTAGCAAGGACCTTATACGGAGCCTACCTATACTAGACGAGGCCTAAAACAAGGCGACGGCCTATCGTGCGATCTCTTCATCATTGTGATGGAGATAATGAGAAAGCTGCAGTAAACACGAGTGGCACGAAATTCAACAAAAGCCACATGTATACATCTTCGGCCAAAAACTGTAGGATGTGACTGCAGCCTTCTCAGGTATACAAAAGTAATCAGCGACAAATGGGTCGAATGGTGAACGAGGACTACATTAAGTTATTAGTTTCAACGAACAAATCTCGTTTAGGAAACTACGTGAACGTTAACAATTATAATTTCGAGGTGGTATATCTACCTAGGCTCCTCTATCAACAAAACATACATGTTAGCCTCGAAATACGGATAAGAATCCTGCTTGTTAATAAATGCTACTACGGACTAAGCAAGCGATTTCATGACAGAGCCCTCTCTCGACAAACAAAACTCCAGCTATACCAGATACTGGTTCTATCTGTCTCGATGTATGGTTCAGAATCCTGGGTTATGACACAAGCGGATGAATCGGTTCTAGCAGTATTCGAGAGAAAAATACTCCGTAAAATATATGGGCCCATCATCGTTAACGGAGAGAATCGATGTCGTATGATTCATGAGTTGTACGAGCTGTACACTGACATTAACGTGGACAGACGCATTAAGGTGCAGCGATTGCGTTGGCTATGTCATGTTGTACTCATGGACGAAAATGCTCCAGCTCGAAAAATCTTCGAAAGCGAATTCGGTGGACGACGCAGAAAAGGGTGACCAAAACTCCGTTGGAAATATCTGGTTACTTACAACCTTGCAGTACTTAGTGTGGCTAACTGCAGAAAACCCGCAGAAGATCGAACCGCTTGCAATATCTACGTGCGGTATATAGGATTGCAAAGAAGTGCTAAGTAATATTTTTGCTGAGGAGCTAAATTTTTCGGTACAACTTTTTATATTACTCCGAAACTATTAATTAGGGTAAAAAATAATGTTAGTCCAACTATGAAGTAATTTAAATTGATATGTTTACTATTACAATCGGATAAGTGGTTCTTGAGTTATGTTAAAATATGTAAACCAATATTCATTCTGTAATTGCTAATAGAGCTTGTTTTAAAAAAACTAATCTGAAACAAATAATTGAGACTATTTTTATAATCGAAAGACCATAAGACATCTACAAAAATCGATTTTTTTTAACATTTTGTTGAAAATTTTCTCTTTGTTTTAATGTTTGTTTAATGTTTAAGACTTATCTATAACGAAGAGCAAAACATGAATGAATCTCTTGATCCAGTCAATGGAATTTTACCATTGCGTGTGTATACCACAAATTTCACACCCCTGCTACCGATGTGTAAATCCCATACCCCATAATTGTGCCACCATAGAAAACGCAATGTTTAAAGTATACAGTTCTACGAAATTCTTCATTATTTTATAATTTACAAATCTTTGCATTTATCGCTGCTATTACAATATGTACATATTTATTGCTCCAATGCACTTCTGTGAGCAATCATTGTTTTATGCCTTAAATTACTGTTCCTCTAAAAGTATCACAAGAAAACGTGAACTGCGTCCGTCCGTCCGTCTCTTATTGTTACTGTGGAATGTGATAATTGTTTCGAGCATTTGATCAAGTACTTTTACAATGGACCAACAATGGCAGCACCACGACTGGCTGGCAGGAGTGTAAACCCTTTTACCAGAACAAATGAAGAGAAACACTTTCCATTGAAGAGGTTTCTTTAACAATTTAATTCACAACAACATATAACAGCGAGTAGGTGAAATGAATCCACGGGCACGATCAATGAATTAAGCGTCTCAATTGATCGTTTACAAGTAGTTTTTTTTTCTCTGATGTTGTTACACTTTAGTTAAATTGCAGACGTATTTAACAATGATTCATTCATACCTTTTGTGAGCAAAGAACCCTTTATTGTAGGATTTTTTTTCTTCTGGAATTTTATTCCTCGTCTAGAAACAATTATTAGGTTTTCTTATTTTTAGTAATTACGACGAGGCGCACGATTGTAGCGCTAACATGTTGGCACTGTGGGTCAACCTAACAAATTGTGGTAAATTTGCATTTCAATTGTTAAATCGCTATTGGCGCTAAAGCACTAAATTTGTATGATTATTTTAACCAATGCTGAATAAAGGACAAAAAATTACATCATATTCTACTGAGATATAAGTTAGTTGGAGTAATTAGATTTAATTTTATTAAACTATACATCGTAGGTATACAGGAAAAACTAATCAATTCCACTTTTTGTGTTTCTGAGTTATTGATGATTTACAGCTTAAGCCACGATGTAGAACGTTAACGTTCGCTTGCGTTTTATGCGGATATACATGCGACGAAAAGATGGTACGTGTCGATCTGTTTCTCTTGGGTCTTTTCCAGGACTTGCCGAAGTGTGCCACACTGATCAGGCCCGATCAGGTTAGATAACACTGGCTTTAGTCTTTCTCATAGCACACTCGACAGAACCTTAAATGCGATTGGTAAAAGGCTGATCCCGCGGTAGTTGGAGCACACACTTTAATCACCTTTTTTCAGCACAGGACATAATACGTTTAGATTCCAATCATCCTGCATGTACTCATTAAGCCTAACCGTGCGTAGGAGCTGGTGGATGCTCGTTATCAGCTCCTCGCCAGCGGACTTGAAGAGCTCTGCCGGAAGTCCGTCGGCACCGGTTACATTATTGTTTTTCAGCCGCGTTATAGCTCTTCTTACCTCGGCTTGACTATGAGGTGGGCAATCTAAGCCGTCATCGACAATTGGCGTGATACCTTCAAGTGCGCTGCCTTCCGGAATCAGCAGTTGCTGGAAGTGTTCTCTCGTATCTGTAACCAGATTTCCATCCTTGTCCTTAAAGTAGGGCATCCCATTACTGTAGCCTTTTAGTTTTACTTTCTGGTAAAATGTTCGGTACTCAACTCTATCCCTGTATCGCTCTATATCCTCGTTCTCCCGTTCTTTCATCTGACGTTTTTTTCTGTTAAAATTTTCGGTCCTAAACTCTATACCTATATCGCTCTATAT
Organism: Muscina levida; assembly: GCA_964034835.1. Taxonomy (NCBI): domain Eukaryota; kingdom Metazoa; phylum Arthropoda; class Insecta; order Diptera; family Muscidae; genus Muscina; species Muscina levida. The sequence goes on from OZ035880.1 coordinate 135,696,737, forward strand.
CCTCGTTCTCCCGTTCCTTCATCTGACGTTTTTTTCGCTTAAATACCTGTCTCGCCTGGGTCAATGTCTCCTGGTGCCGTTTCCTAACAGCCCGGGATTACAAATGGCTGTAGCGTTGCCCCATAAGCAGCATCATGGTCCTCAGACGCTATGCGACATTCTTCATCGTACCAGGATTCGTCTGAACGCCTTTTTTCATATTCTAGCACGGTTGTTGCGGCGGTTGCCATGGAATCGGTAATATGCTGCCACTGTGTATCGGGAACTTTAGAAGTAGACCCGTTTTGTAGAGCTGGTTGGAGTCGGCAGTAGCTATCTCTGGTGTTTGCAGCTTCGCGATGTCCAGCTTTCTTTGTGTTTGGTTACATGCGTTTTTCGCTGTGGGGGTCCGAAATTTCCAGGATCCTTAAATCGTGGTCCTTATTACGTTTGCGGGGGTTGGCAACATTTAGAGGGTTCCGTTTCTTACTTTTTCTTTCTCGTATTTTCATAGGATCTGAAGAAGGGTTGCTCCTAACCATCAGGGTTCGTCGCTCACTATCTGCCGCTACTCATGATAAAATAGTCGGCTGATAGTCGGCTTGAGATGCAAGATTCACTTTACATTCCCAACGGCAACCAAGAAGAGAGAAATATCTAAAAACGGTGCTCTCTCAATAAAACTTAACAATTTGAGAGAGGCCAATTTGACCGGCCGTGGCATAGTGGTTAGAACACGACACTACCATGCGGGAGATCGCAGGTTCAAACCTGGCTCCAGTCATCTTAAAAGAAAAAAAATAAATAAAATTTTCTTTCATTGTCGGCTCCCCTCGAATGTTGGCGACAGCAACTTCGCAGTATTAAGCGTCGAATCAATCGTCGTGTCTAGTAAGAGCTTCTCAAACAGTGACGTTCGCATTTGTCGATAAACAAGTAGGTGCCGTTAGTTGTGAATCTAAAAATAGAAAGCGTGTTATTTCACAACAACGAGAGAAGCTATCCCATACCTCATGGGTGCAAAGGGAAATTAAGTTTTTTTTATAGTTTTTCTTAATAAGCGAGTCCTTGCGGAAGTCCTTCTTATACGAAGCGACGTTCCAACGACACCCTATGACATATCAAAAGGAACATGGAATGCAGAAAAAATTCATACAGACAGTTCTTGAAGACGTTCTATAAGGCCTGCTATGTCTTTCCATTCACCGCTGGTGTGCATTCCCGTCCTGTCGATTTCATCTCCGACAACGACAGTGATGTCAGCCTTGTATTTGTCGAGGACATCGGTTTGTTTTTTTTTTATTACATTTTGAAAGTAAAATAAAACTTTCGGTCCTTTCTGCATAAAGACAGTTAAAAGTTTTACAATCCATCCCACTGTGTCTCTAAGCCAACTGCTACGTTAAGATCTACGATGGGCTACAATTTAGCCAACCAAAAGCGCGACACAAGAAACTCGCGTATACATTGAGCCTAAATCAAAATGATGGGGAGACGAAAGAAAAAAAATATAATTCAAGAATGACCACGTGTTATACTTATAAACGCTATATACCTCACGAAATATCCAGTTTAATATTAAATCCCAAAAAACTAAAAAAACATTGAAAGAATCTATTCAAATGTTTCCTTTCTCTTCATAATCACAATCCTTTCATTTTCATAATTATTATTTGTCTAACATTTGAAGGCTTTCCCTTTTCTTCTTTCCCCGATTAATTGTAGCTGTTTAACCAATAAGCCACATCCTTCCTGTGTTTTTAATTACATATCAAAAAGGATATAAAGGACATGATTTAGGTAAAAATCTTGTAAAAAATTTAAACAGTTTCATTTGTATGATTTGGCGTTTCTGTGTGTGTGTGTGTGAGGTACAAGTGCGAATGGCAAAATGTTCTCACACATTTCACGCTGTGTTCGAAATCGGAAGTTGCGTAAAGATGATGAAGATCGCCATCCCGAGATTTGGGTCTCTTACTTCCCATTGCTTATGAGTCTTTAATATGAATTCTATAGATATTTGTTGTATTTTATTTCTTGTGTGTGCATTTGCTACCAACAAACAAATCCTTACAAAAAACAACAACAACAGCAGCAGCATTAACGAAATTGTATTAAACATTAAAATGTTGCCTTTTTTCATAATCATTTTTCTTGTCGTTTTTTAGAATTTCTGTAGTTTTTGTGGCTTCCGTGCCACCTGTTATGTTTGCTTTCGGATGGATAGTTCGTGGATCGTTGATCGCCAGAAACAGAAACACTTCAAATCGGTCCCTTATGTTGCTCATCACCACTAGGACTATGCAACCCTGCTGTTGCCCGTAGAAGATGTTCTCAAGTGATTGTGTTGCACAATAGCCAAACAATCAGATTTTCTATTGTTTTCCGAATTCATTTCATTTTTAATATTTAAATGGGTGTTTTTATTGGTGAAATAAACCAAATGTTATTTTCTCAAGGATTTACATGTGATTTGGATATCTTTCGCTTATGTGAGATGTGCATTTTCTTGTAAACAAGCATGAAATGAGTTTTCACTTTTTTCTGTTGTTTTCTCACTCACTGTTGACTTTGCTTGGTCTTGGATCATAAACATTACAGTTGATGGCATTAATTAGAATTTGTTCAACGCCATCACATAATACACCCCTCTCTTCCTCTGTGGATCACTTTAATGATCTTTGTGAGTCCTCTTGCTGTGCCCCCGACATTTATGATGGTTACTTCCGTTTCTTTGATAGCGTAGCTATGATTAAATGTGTAGGAAGCTGTGATGATGCTGCTCGTTTGAATATTTCGTAGAATATACTCAGTAAATCCTATGCCAAAGTTTAAAGGACTCGACGAGGTGTCCTAAAACTTATATGATATGTCATAAAATAGCAACGTGTTGCTAACACAAGAATTGCGATAACTTAGATGAATGAAGTGGGATTTAAGAATTTTTAATTGAAAATAAAAAGACAACGCATTAATCTTGTGATTTTAGGGATTTTATAGGAAAATTATTTTAGCAACTTCTCATGATTGCTTTGGAAATGAGTTTGTTACAAACAATTATTATACAATAACATACACATACGAGTCTCCCTCCTGTGTACTGGAGCCGAATTACCTCATTCGATTCGAATCGAAATCTTGATAACAAAAGTGCCATTAGATATAAATTTGCCTTTCAATTATAAAAATATTTGCACAAATGAGGCGAATTAATAGATAAAATCAACTCGAATCTTATTTTATGATGTGCCTGAATTAAGTATGTCCATAAGTACACGTTCGTATACCAGATCTCGATTCGAATCGAATGCGGTAATTCGGCCGCTGAGGAATGAGTCCATGATGAAGTGTCTTAAAAGAGTTTATTCGTACTTCATTACGATTCCGCAATGGAATAAATTTATGTATTACTAGTGGATCCGAATACTTGTAATGTGTTTGGCTTGCTTATTAAAAGGGCCTTGATCATGTACGCTCTGTAAACAATTTGTTGCCCCAAGTTACTCCTTTACCTGATCAAATTAACAACGACTCACTAACCATAATTAGTAAGACGTTCCATTTGCAAATTCATATCTATAGCGCCAATTACTATCTGTATACATATATTACCTTATATAGTCCTAAAAACATATTCCCCACGTTCCACAGTGGCCCAAACGGAAAATCTAGCGGGATTTAAGTCGAATTTAAATTTTTGAAACTGCCGATTTTCTTTGTTTTCTTTTAATTGACAACACTTGTAAAAGCTTATAAAAGCTTTTGCGAGAGCATTTAGGTGCATTCCAGATCAGCTGCGAGCCTTCAAAGTGAATAAATTTTTAACACGTCGCCCGCAAAGATTTGGCAGCATTTTTAGACTTTACTTGGTTGATCCAAATTACAAACCTGTTATACTTTTTTTCTCATTCAGAGAATGTATTTAGTAAATAAAAATTATATATTTGTGATCCGTCTTCTCATGTGTACCAAAAAAATGTGATAGAATTAAACTATTGTAGCATATATGGTTTTAGAGCATGTGTTAGTACATGCTTTGAAATATAACTAACGTCATTCAATCGTATTCAAGCAAAATTAAGCATTTATGTAAAGTGTGAGTCCTTGTGGTGTAAAAATACCCAAAATGATAACCAAGTACGACCAACTGTTGGAGATATATGGATAATAGCCCCACCACCTCTGATCCCTCGCATACAAAATTACCAATTTATGAAAAAATAAAATTTTTTTAATAACTTCCAAACTTCAAAGAAAATCTGGGATTTTCGTCAAAACCATTCAGAATTTAACGACTTACTTCTTTCCAACGAAACTGACGCCGTGTAAATAGTCCTGAAACTTTAAACTGCAAAGTGTCAACAAATTAAATTTAGAAATATTATGAAGTTAAGAAACCCCAATTGTAGTCCTTGCTTTTTGCTTCCACAACAGTATTGTGATAAGAATAAGAAAGGTATTTCTTGAGATAATAAAACTAATTTTTGGCATAGTTAAAGAACTTTTTGGTACAATAAAGGTACTTTGATCGTGTACTATAATTGTGTATTGTGTACAATAAAATTACTTTAATTGCGTACAATAACAGTACTTATTACTACATTTAAAGTACATTTTGGTAAATTAAAGGTAATCTGTGTTACACTTTATTGTTCTTTTTATGTACAATTAAGTTATTTTTAATACAATAAACTTAGTACAATAACTTATTAATACTATAAATGTACTTTTTGGTGCAATAAATGTACTTCTTGTACAATAATAGTACTTTTTGGTACAATGAAAGTACTTTTTATTACAATAAATTTACTTTTTATTACAATAAATGTACTTTTAGTACAGTTTTGCCACGCCCCCTTCGCCCACCGATTGAGAATAACAATTTTTCTGGAAATTTGAACCTGAAATGCCGAGTACTATATCTGTACCAAATTTTATCTCTCTGGAGCTAAAATACAGTTTGTGCACGTCCCATTCGCCCACAGCTCCAAAATTAAAATGTCGTTTACATATTCATACTATCTGGGTGTCAAATTTTATCTCGCTAGGGCTAAAATACAGTTTAGCACTGATCCAAAACTTAAATTTCGTCTGTATATTCATGTCCGTGTTTTTAAACACTATCTGTGTACCAAATTTTATATCTCTAGGGCTAAAGTACATCCAAAATATAAAATTCGTGTGTATATTCCTATCCGTGTTGTCAAGTACTATCTGTGTACCAATTTGTATATCTCTAAGGTTAAAGTACAGTTTTGCCACGCCCACACCGCCCACTGAACCAATAACAAAATGTCGTCTGTATATTCTTATGCGTGTTGTCAAGTACTATTTGTGTACCAAATTGTATTTTTCTAGGTCTAAAGTACAGTTTTGCCACGCCCACTCCGCCCACTGACCCAATATTAAAATGTCGTCTACATACTAATATTCGTGTTGCCGTGTACTATCTGGGTGCCTAATTTTATCTCTTTGGGGCTAAAATACAGTTTTGCCACGCCCCCTCCGTCCTCTGGTCGAAATTGAAATTTGATCTGCATATTCATATTTCTGTTGCCGAGTACTATTTGGCTACCAAATATTATCTTTCTAGCTCCAAAAAAAGATTTTGCCACGCCCAATCCGCCCACTGATCCAAAATAAAATTTCGTTTGTATATTTATATTACTGCTGCCGAGTTCTGTCTGGATATCAAATTTCATGTCTCTGTTTCTAAAAAAAGTTTTGCCACGCCCTTTCCGCCCTTAGGATCAAAAATATAAAAAAATATATAGCCTAGGGTAATTTCCATACGGTATACTAACAACCTCCTAAATTTCATTGAAATCGGTTCTCCCGTTTAGGCGTGAATGTAAACAGGGAAAGGGATGTATCGAGCTGAAACTTGATATGCAAACTTGTAACCTCTGAGCGGAGGTTAAGTATTATAATTAACAAGATCGGACAAAAATTGTCTCCACCTGCCATACAAACACCCCCTTATTGAGATGTCCGCCTGTCTACCCCCGCTATTACAGTCGTAGTTTAAGAGCTATTGAACAAAATAAGAGCGATCGAACAAAACTACTCGCACCTCCCATAAAAACTTCACTTTTTTGTAAAGTAAAGTAAGTAAAGGGTATCTCAGCTTCTGCATAGCCGAAGATAATTACCTTACTAGTTTGATATAAATATTATTTAAGTTATTACATTTCTTAAAACTTTTGTTTTAAATTATTATTGTTTTAAAAAGTTTGACTTTCCCCTTATCTTTGTAAATTAATAGAGAAATGTAGATGTTTTTAAGTCGATTTGATATTACCATTCCCCTTCAGTGTAATCATTTACTTTCAAACACTTTAAATAGATCTTCCTTTTCAATTCCTAGAACACATATTCCAAAACCCATTCTATTCAGCTTGAACACAACTTATAGTGTTACAGATTAATGACTTAAGTATTAATCAAGAACTAACAATCTTCTCACCTCTTGCTCCCTCTACACAGCCACATGTCTCTACGACAGTCAATACTTGTAATAACTCGTTAAAACATTGCAGCAGGATCATGTAACAAGTGTGCAAATCCCTGCTTAACATAAATGCAAGTGACGACGATGAAGACGACGACGACAATGAGTACTTGTTCGTATGTGTCTTAAACCTCTGCTCTGCTTACCTCAATTTTTGGTGGCGCCACAAGGATTTATGAACGAAATATTGTGGCACTTAATGTGGCACAACAGAATTTCAGCCAGAGACCGTGTGATAGAAATCAATGATATTCATCTTCTCACTCACTGTGAATGTGGGAACCCCAACAGTGTCACACAATCTGTTGGCAAAACATTGACTCTGCCAGAGGTCATTCGAGCAAACTCTAAGGTGCTTCGAAATGGATTCACAACGAAGATAAAACATTTTGCAACTCGTTACCAAAACAAAGGAAGAAAAACGAGGAGTACCAGAAGATCAAAGCCGGCTTAAGAAGTAGTAGTCGTAGTCGGGTTGTTCTGCATTTAGTTGCCGTGGGTGTAAACAACAACAATGACACAGCAGTAGGTCAATCGGTAGGTCCTTGCAGCCATACAATGACATTTCGAAATATCGTCCTAGTTTTCAATTGTCGTCCTTGCAGTCGTTGTGTTGTTATTGTTACGGCTGGATTTAATGAGATTTTAGTGTTGTTTTGTGTTGTTGTTGCTGTGACTGCTCAGTCAGTTTTATCCTTGTGAACGATCTTGTTCTTGTTTTAATTTCATCATATTTATCTTGTTTATGCCTTGTTACGAATTTGTCTACAATTATAAACGGTTCAGAGAGACAACATCTAGGACAATGTAACATTTGTAACAATTTTTTTACAAAAGTTCCAAGAAGTAATGTTTATTAATAGGGTATACTTGTTTCTTGTTATTAATTAGAATAATTAATTTGGGAATAATTAAGTTTGCCCTTTTTTTTGAATCAAAGAGAAAATTATGTAGATGGGTAGTGAGACTTCTCACAAATTAAAGAAAACATTGCTTATAACGAACATAATTCCAGTTTAAAAATTCAAACCAATCTTTCTTAACACATAAATACCAAATGTTTAGATTTTCCATTTTCTGTCATACATGAGAATGCAGTGTGGACATGAGAGAATAAAATAATGTATTTGAACTATTTGAAGGAAATATTTTGACAATTATAGATAGCAGATTGTATTATTGCCACTTAAACTTCCCAGCGAGAAGACAAACTGGCCCTGGTGGACAGGGGCCAGTCCTAGTTCCAACTCAAATATATGAAGGGGTTAAGTCACTTGACAATGGATTTGTCATTCGAGGTGTGAATTAAACCCCAAGCGAGAATTTAGACCACTTCTGTGTCTGTTCTACAGTATCGGTTCCAGGACCACTACTTTAAAACATTTCCTGTGTCAGTTTCATATGACCCTTCTTAGGACCAATTACGAAATTAATGACTACGACCACGCCAACTTGCCTACTTAATTTTTCATTCAAGCTTAAGAGTTGCGCCAATAATCCCGGTTAAGATAGATCCGGTAAAAGATATTAAAGTAAAACTTTATTTTATAATTTTTCTATTAAACACCGCCGGAGGAAATCTATTCTGCCGGCTGCTTTTCAAGTTGACACTTCATTCACACTTTAGACCTAGGAAATTAAAACTAGTAAACGAAAGTGTTTCTTTTTGGATGATTTCAAATTATCAAATTATTACTAAAGGGATGAATTTGGTATATGAAAAAAGAGAAAGAGAGGAACATATTTACAACATATTTAACATATTAACCATCTTTTACGCTCCGTAAATAGATAGTTACACCAAGTTTGCAGCTCGTTAACCTGTTCTACCAAACGAAGGTTGCGTCCTCATTTATCATCAGACCCACTTCTGCCGGCTGCTTCTCAATGCTTGAAAATGCCGCCTTTTAAAAAAAAAAAATTGGAAATTCGTATCAGCTTCATAGGGAAACAAAATTCAGCCATAGCAGCTTTTAGTCGATAATAATATGGTGTGCATTATTTTGGATCATCTCAAGGATTTGTACAAGGTATATCATGTATGCGATGGGTTGAGTTATGTGGTTGGAGTAGGCGTCCGCTACCTCTGTGGCCCTCAGTTTACCGATGTTCAGATTTTGTTGTGCTTAGTAACCTACGTTTTTCGCCATGCTTAGCCTTGCGCGTACCTTAACTGCGGTAAGGTTGTGATCGGAGTCAATGTTTGCACCCCTGATCACTCGTACGTCCAGAACACTCGATGCGTGCCTTCCATCGACTACCACGTGATCTATCTGATTCCTTGTCAATTGCTCTGGAGATAACCATGATGCCTTATGGATATTTCTATTGACAAATTTAGTGCTGCTAACTATCATATTTCTTGCCGCAGAGAAATTATTTAGTATAATTCCATTGCTCGACGCAAGGGCGTAGCCAGGTAGGAGCAGGGGGGGGGCAGCTGCCCCCCCCTACAGCTTGGAATATTTGTCAAAATTCCAGAAAATATGAAAAATAAAATAAAATAGTACAGAAATATTACTAAGGTTAACTGACTAATAAAAACTTTCACCCTATGTTCATTTTCCAAAATTCTAGTGGATATTTTAAACTCTGAGTCAATGAAATTAACTGATTTTAAAGTAAAAGTACTTATGTATTGTTATTGCCCTGCTTGTGCAGTTGTAACTGTTGGCCAGAAGTTTACAGGAATGTATCAAATGATACCAAAACCTGGAAAACCAGAAAATGCAGTAATATCATATCGACCGATTAGCCTGCTGGTCACATTCTCCAAAATATTCGAAAGAATATTATTGAAAAGATTGGTGCCGGTCTTAGAGTCAAAAAATATTATTTCGGAACACCAATTTGGTTTCAGGCATAAACATGGAACCCCAGAACAATGCCATCGTATCGCTGCTGAAATTAGAGATGCATTGGAGAATAAAAAGTATTGTTCGGGCGTATTTTTAGATGTTCAACAAGCGTTTGACAAAGTTTGGCTCAATGATTTATTCTATAAACTTAAAAAAGTTCTTCCTACCCCTCTTTATTTGTTGCTGAAATCATTTTTATCGAACAGACACTTCTATGTCAAAGTTAATGACGATACATCGGATATATACGATATTTCCGCAGGAGTGCCCCAAGACAGCGTTTTGGATCCCATTTTATACACCATCTTCACATCAGAAATACCGACTACTGAAAATGTGACTGTTGCAACATATGCTGACGATACGGCTATTTTGGCCTCAAGCGTCTCACCAGATGAAGCCTCACGATTTTTACAAAACCAGCTGAATATAATAGAGAAATGGCTGAACAAGTGGAATGTTAAAGTAAATACCGAAAAATCTGTACACATTACATTTACTTTAATACGGATAGACTGTCCAGGTCTTACACTGAACAATAGCGCTATTGCACAAAATCAAACAGTCAAATATCTTGGATTACACATTGATAGGAGATTAACATGGAAAACCACATTAAAGCTAAGAAGGAACAGCTTAAAATTAAAACGCGCAAGCTCTTTTGGTTAATTGGTAGTAAATCACAACTTAGTACTCAGAACAAAATTTTAAATTACAAAACTATACTGAAGCCTGTATGGACGTATGGTATACAACTATGGGGAACTGCTAGCAACTCCAACATCGAAGATACCAGTCCAAGACTCTGAGATTTATTATAAACGCACCCTGGTTTGTATCTAACAAAACAATTCATGACGACCTGCATATCCCGTACGTCAAAGATGAAATCAACAGATTTAGCGCTAAATACTTAGATAGACTGAGTAATCACGTAAAGCCGCAGGCTATATCACTACTAGATGATACACATGAAGTTCGAAGGCTCAAGAGACACCACGTATTAGACCACATAACCAAATAGAGTTTGTTTTATTTTTAAAGACGATCTCAATGGATATCTTCAATTCTGTTATATGTTATATATTAACAATTTGCTTATTATACTTGAGTGGACAGATTGTAAATAAAGAATTATATGAAAAAAAATCTAAGCTGTAGAAATGGTTACAGTTTTGAAAGTGCTAATAAATTCATTAAATAATAAGAGTTCCTCCTTAACATTATCGAGAAAATGTAGACTTTCTTGTACTGGAAGTACTAGTACGCAGATTGAGGCCCTTTTTTATTCTAAAGTTAACGTTCAATAAGCGATATGATTGTGCAGAATTTTAACTGTATTTAGTGCACCGGCCGTGGCATTGTGGTTAGAACACGCGACTACCATGCGGGAGATCGCAGGTTCAAACCTGGCTCCAGTCATCTTAAAAGAAAAAAAATAAATAAAATTTTCTTTCATTGTCGGCTCCCCTCGAATGTTGGTGACAGCAACTTCGCAGTATTAAGAGTCGATTCAATCGTCGTGTCTAGTAAGAGCTTCTCAAACAGTGATGTTCGCATTCGTCGATAAACAAGTAGGTGCCGTTAGTTGTGAATCTAAAAATAGAAAGCGTGTTAATTCACAACAACGCGAGAAGCTATCCCATACCTCATTCATGGGGTGCAAAGGGAAATTAAGTTTTTTTTTTAGTGCACTTGCAAGAAAGATACTTAGTATGTACGTATATGTACCAAATTCAAATATCTTCGACTTTTTCATTAGGAAGTTATGTTTTTGTTTAGGAAGTTAAAACTAAATTTTGAAAAATAATAAAACTGTTAAATCTTTAAAAGAATCAGTAAAGTTTACTAGAGTTCTCCTCCACACCAGCAAGCCGCCAAGACAGAAGGACACTTTTCCAGAATTGACTTCACTTTTCCGATACTTAAGGTCCAACGTGTCTCCTTTAACACGTTACACTTTTTCTCGTGTCAAATGATAGAGAAGGTGAACCAAATACAAGTTAATTTTAAAATCATAGTTTATTTTAATCCAGAAGCGATTCAAACACTTAAGGCAAATATCATCACAGCAATCCGTGAGCTACAGCCCTAAGACATTAACAAGGTCTTGGAAAATTTTAGTGACAGAATGAGGTATTTCGATGCGAACCGGATGCAGCCAATTGAACGAACACAGTAAAAATATTTAAAAAAAAAAGCAATCGAGTGTGGAATTAAGAATTTTTGAGGCAACTGATGATTCCGTACTCGATTTCCAAATTGATTCTTAACAAGACATTAGACTAAATAAATTAGTTCTTTGGATTTGTAGATTACATTCAGTGAAAAATAACACTGCCGTAGTCGAAAAAATTAGATTTTTGAGTTACAATGACGGTTTCGTACAATTGTTTTTAAATTTTTTTTATTACTTTGATTAGTGTTTTAAGGGGTTGAATAGATTTTCGCCAAGCTATAGTTGGGATTTCGGATAAGCATGACTTATTTAAAACAACTTTGTCGAAGACGGCATATCCGAAAATCCAACTATAGTCTGCGAAAATCGGTTTGAGCCCATAAACCCCAAAAAATATTTGAAATTAAAGTCAAAAATTATTTTTTCATCGATATTGACACATTTAAAAAAAATACGATAAGGAATTCAGAATAAAAAACTTTTATTTCTCTTAAAATAGCTCAAGAATTGCGGATTAAAATTTCATATGTCCAAAAAAAAAATGGAAACCACTAAGATGAATTAAAATTAATTTTTTGAAATTCGACGACCTAAAATTTTAGTTAGCCTACCTTTGTTTAATAAAATATTGTCAAAACAATGAGTACTGATTTGTCGTTTGGTACTTAGTTTTATTTTTTTTTTGTAAACATACTATTAACATTAAATGTAATACCGACTGCCCCCCCCTACAGTAGATCCTGGCTACGCCCTTGGCTCGACGTTTCGGTGTGCAGACTGAATTTTTCGATGGTAAGCTCAAATGCGGTCTCCCTGCCTATTTTAGCATTAAAATCGCCTAGTACAATTTTGATATCATGGCTAGGGCTACGGTCATATATATTTTCTAGGCTCTCGTAGAACTCGTCTTTGTCCTCATCGCTTTTCTCTTCTGTCGGAGCATGGGCACATACATATAAGTGTAATGTGGAAAAATTTAGTTTTGACTCTTATGGTGGCTATTCGTTCACACACCGGGTTGAACCGTGAGACTAGGTGTCGCAATCTTTTGCCAACCACAAAACCACATCCAAACTTGTGCTTGTCCGTTATGTCAGCCTTGTATTCTGCGAGGAGGCACCTGGTCTAGGCATGGTCCCAAAAAAGGATAGGATTAATAAAAATTTAAGATACTATCTAAGATATTACATACAAAATGCAAAGTAGTGATTATTCGACCCTTGCATCAATTTTGTAGCAATTACAATAAATCTCAGCTGCAAATAGAGACATATAAAACAGATTCTGCTATTACAATTACCCTCTAGATACGAGTACAAGAGGCACGTGTGACTATAACATCGACTACAATGGACACGTGACCGATCGACTGACTGACTGACCCCGTTTTTGCTGATCACCTACTGCCAATATATAAAAAATACAAAACAATACCACCTTGCATTAGTGCTGCACGATCACTTGATAAGAAAATTCTCTCATCAAAACATAGAAGTCCTAAATGATCAGCAAAAGGCGTTCGATTGCGTGCCTGTCAATTTCATCCACCGGAGTAGCTCTCTCACAACATAACATTAAAGGATTCAACAACAGCTACTTCTGCACTTGCTCCCCAGCAAGGAAAAAGAAATCGTAAATCTCTCAAAGATGAGAACCGTTTAGTAAGTCCCTTTGGGCCGTGAAAGTGATGTCAAAAAATATTTCACTACACACATCTCGTCGTACCCATTTCAATTGGTTTCATTTGCAAAAGTTATTTATTTTATTAGCGTTTAACACTTGTTTTTTTACCCAGTCGCCAATCCTCTGCCATCAGCCAACATAAAAAACTGGCAGCTTTAAGTGAAAATGAAATTACAATACTTGCAGCCTCAGCAGAAAGTTATTGTTGCGTGTTACAGGCAATTGAGTGTTTTGGGTCTCCTTTTTTTGCGGCTCCTGCTGCTGCTTGCTGAAAACCGTGGTGGGTGGTCGGTCAACTGTCCGGTGGGCACTCCAACCTCTAGTTGAGATGGATCTCTGTTCAGTTTGAAAATATTCAATAGTGGTTGGGAATTCGCTTGGCAAAATATTGACAAGTTTAATATTCATTAAAGTCAAATTAAAAGCGACGATAGCCACCATTGTGGATGGGGAGTTGATATGATTGTGCACAGCTTTTTAAACGGCCACAATGACGAGCGAGGATATTTTTTTTTAAATTTTTGTGCCCTTCTTATTGTTGGCAATTTGATTGTTCGCCAGCGAACGAGGGATTATTGTGTTTACTTTATCTTCAGCAAATATTGTCTATGATTGTGAGTCCGTATGAATGTCGGATTGAATTGTGAGGCACAATGAGCTGATTTGTTATTATACCTTTCGCCAGTATTTAGTAGAGAATGTGGACAGACTTGTCGTATACTAACTAGGGGGAAATGCAGCATTAAGATAGCTTTAATGGTTCATGCAATATATTTAATTTCCTTATATTGTCAAACAAACTTTGGTAGATATTATTATCATAGAGAAGCGAATTGTGTCTTGAAATTTAGGCAGGATATAGTCAAAACTATTATCGGAAAAAATGTAAACAAGAAACGAATGTTCTTTATGTGAAGTAGTGAACAAATTATAGGTTTAACCAAAAGTCGTTTTACTTTTCAACATTTTTACTTTGATGACATTTCCTTACATACGTAAATTTTGATTATTTTCCGCTCAAAGTAATGTATGCGCTTTGATCTTCTGAGGTACCACGATGGGCTGTAACCTTGTCTTATGACTCGTCTGATGTAAAATGACTCAGTAAGGTCCTTGCCAATTTTCACTGAAGACTTCGTGGCGGTCAGGGTAATTCTGCAAAGAAATTCCGACGAACAGGTCTAGAGCCACATTGATAAGTGGCACATAAAACACTCGACAGCAGATTATGTATTATTTATTATTGTTCAGAAAAATTCCATCAGGAATATGGCTGTTTACATAGAATCTCCATGTCTGTCTGTCTGTTGCGGTGTGTCGCAGTTCGTTGAACGATTTCTCTGTTTCGTTCAGTATTGTGCGTCTCTAGGTTGTTCTTGGTCTTTCGCGTTTCCTCGATCCCTGAGTGTTCCACTCCAGCGTTTAGTGGCAAATTTCACTGTACGGTTTTCGAAGACTGTGCCCGAACCAGTTGTTTTCCTTTTTTTTTTATTTAAATATTTTCTTCGCCGACTATTTGAAGTAGGTGTTCATTTGTGACTACCCTATTTTTAAAATGTTTCGTAGGCATATTGTTGGTAAATGTTTAGAGCATTATTTTTATGTTCTCGCTAACAAGCCAAGTCTCGGAACCATGAGCAGGACACTTTTTACACAAGATTTATATACGTGAATTTTTGTATTGGGAGAGATGTTGTTTGAGTTCCATATATTCCGTACACCATAAAAATCTATTATACATTCCAGATAGCAGAAGTTGTCGACATTTTCAATTGGTATGTTAGTTGGAGTTTGTGTGGATTTAATAGTCATACATTTTGTTTTGGGTGTATTTAATAGCCGTTAAAGATAAGCTTTTTATTTTGCTCTGCATATCGTCTTTTTTCGTCGCCAGTAGGACTATTTCATCAGCATAGTCCAGATCCTCAAGTCGTTCGCCGAGTTTCCACTGTAGGCTCCTGCTTCCACCAGATATTGTCGACATTATTTCGTCGAGAATAGTTACAGCTCACTGTTATACAATGTGTCACCCGCATTTTGGAGTCTTTGTACTGTCTTTTTATTAGAGAAATAATTTTTCTGGGTATGCCTTTTGTTTGCAAGAGCAGATCAATTTCTCTGAGTCAATGAAAGTGAGTTAGATTGTTGAGTTGTACTCGTTGCTTTGTTCTATTATTAGGCGAAAGCTGTTGATTTGAACGACGCAGGGGTGATTAGGTCGGAATCAAGCATGCTCTTTCCACTTTCCTTTCCGGTTTAAAATAATTTTATTAAAAATTATACAGGCGGCGGGGGTCAGAGCGATGCCTCTCCAATTTACGCACAGTTTGAGATCTTTTTTTGTATTTTTACTTAAGGGTGGTTAAATTGTAAGGGCCGATGTTGAATGTGAACCACACCTAAACGTCAAGTTCTTTTCTGCATTTTATTTGACATTTTTCAATTTCAGACTAATTCAATTTGAACCATGGAAAGATACACAATCGAGCAACGCGTCGTGCCCAACAATTGCACCTCTCACGCTCGTCGTCGATGAACATTATGCATAAGGACTTGCATTTACACGCTTATAAGGTGCAATTGACACAAGAACTAAAGCCTCTTGACTATTCCAAACGTCGCCAATAGTCAGAATGGTGGCAAGAAATGGCAACAGTGGATGTTCAATTTTCGAAGAAAATCATCTTCAGTGATGAGGCACATTTTCACCTCAGTGGATTCGTCAATAAGCAGTTAACGAGTTAATATTTCCCCAAAGCTACTTACGGTATTGCAAATGGGGTACATGGTCACGCCTCTTCTATTTAATAAAGCTAAAGCAGGATAAAGTTCAGGAGAAAAAATTCTGGAGGTCCAGCCACGCCCCTTCTGATATCGAATAACATTATTAAAAAACCCAACGCGATCGTGCTCAATTTCTGTATTAAGTAAATTACTACTGAGGCCGGCAATGCTTCGCTTTTGCATAATTGTCGAAAATACAATAACATATTTTTCGCAATTGTCTCACAGTTATAAGAGTTATAAAGCCATTATGGCATTATTTCACCTTTGAGAATGCATAACCAACCTATCTCTCTATACGCCGTAGTCAGTCTGGTGGGTACTAAGTCTCGATACTCTCTCTTTCTCCCTATAGTACGAGACGAATGCGGTGGGGAGCACGCCCCCTAGAAAGCCGTTTTTTTACTTCATCACGCTTTTTCATTACTTTTAGTCGCATTTTTCATTTGTATGGCATTATGGCCTTATTACCCAATCGTGTGAATAATAAGGCCTATGGCTTTATTGCACGACGCCGCCATAAACATACTATGGGAACGCTTCCTAAGCTTCATGACAATATGTTGGGCTTGCTAACATGCCTCATGCACCCTCAGCTCACCGAAATTCAAAAATTTGTGTATCAAATTGCTTAATAAAATTCTCTAGCGCTTTAACACTTGCCACATCCGCCTAATTATCAAAATAAAATATTTTGTCTGTATATTCTTGTATATATTGCCGAAAATAATATGTTCGTCTTCATAAGATTAGTTGTAGTATCGGTGTATCAAATTTTGTTTCTCTAGGGTTAAGAAACTCTTTTGGCACATAAAAGCCGCCCCTGATCAGAGAAAGCATTTCGTCAACATTTGTATATATATTGTGCTACGTATTATTTGCATATCATTTTACCGCTGTAACACAAAAACTATTTTGTCACGCCTTCATCCGCCTTGTATTACTTACTTACTTAAGTGGCTTATTACAACTTACGAACATGGTTCATAAGTTTGAGGCCTGAAGTACTAAAGAATTCCACACGCTTCGGTCTTGTGCGTGTGTTCTCCAGTTTGTCCTACCAGATGGTGGCACGTCGCCTACCACTTGGTCCTTCCAACGAAGTTTGGGTCTCCCTGCTCTGCGCCGTCCTTCAGGTTCGCCTTCAAACACCTTTCTCGCTGGAGCATTTTCATCCATCCTGGCAACATGACCCAGCCATCGTAGTCGTTGCATTCTGACTCTTTTAGCTACGTCGATGTCGTGGTAAAGCTCATACAGCTCATGGTTCATCCGATGGCGAAACTCGCCGTCGACACAGATAGGTCCATAAATTTTTCAGAGTACTTTTCTCTCGAATACTCCCAGGTTTTGTATGTCCGTTGTCGTAAGCACCCGGCAGCATACAAAAGAACGGGTAAGATTAGCACCTGGTAAAGCTGTTTCTTAGTATTCCGAGATAAGGTGGTGTTACTAAAGTGCTGCCGAAGTCCGTAGAAACATCTATTGGCTAGCACTATTCTCCGTTTAATTTCTTGGCTGACATTATTTTTCTTGTTGACGGAAGATCCGAGGTAGGTAAACTCATCTACTACCTCAAAACAATAATTTTCAACGTTGACGCTGCGTCCCCATAGAGAGGACTCTTTGTTCGTCGTAATCATTATTTTTGTTTTGTCCTCGTTGACCGCTAAACCCATTTTTGCTGACTCCTTTCCTACCGATGAGAAAACTGCAGTCACATCCCGCAGATGTTGGCCAACGATGTCTATATCATCGGCATAGGCTATTGGCATGTGGCTCTTGTGGAATATGGTGCCAGACATGTTGACACCAGCCTTTCTCATTACCTTTTCCATAACTATATTAAATTTTTGTATAGGACGGGCTATCACCCTGCCTGAGACCTTTTTCTGTGTTGAATGGCTCAGAGTGATCCTTATCAATCTTAACCGAGGATTTGGTGTTTTGCAAGGTACATCTGCAAAGTCGAATTAGCTTTGCAGAAATACCAAACTCAGACATGGCCTCATATAGCCTATTCCTTATCGGAGTCTCGAAGGCAGCTTTGTAGTCGACAAAGAGGTGTTAGGTGTCGATCTGCTGTTCATGAGTTTTTTCCAATGTTCGCACCCCTGATCACTCGTACGTCCAGAACATTCGATGCGTACCTTCCATCGACTACCACGTGATCTATCTGATTCCTCGTCAATTGATCTGAAGATAACCATGTTGCCTTATGAATATTTTTATGGTCAAATCTAGTGCTGCTAACTACCATATTTCATGCCGCAGAGGAATCAATTAGTCTGATGTCATTGTTCGACGTTTCTGTGTGCAGGCTGAATTTTCCGATGCCTATTTTAGCATTAAAATCGCCTAGTACAATTTTGATGTCATGGCTTGGGCTACGGTCATATACATTTTCTAGGCTCTCGTAGAACTCGTCTTTGTCATCATCACTTTTCTCTTTTGTCGGAGCATGGACACAGTGTTTTGTGGAAAAACTTAGTTTTGACTCTTATGGTGGCAACACGTTCACAAACCGGGTTGAACCTGGAGACAAGCTGTCGCAGTCTTTTGCCAACCACAAATCCACATCCACACTAGTGCTTGTCCGCATGGCCACTATAGAAGATGTCGCACGTCTTCATGCGCGATCACCGTGTCCCGCCCACCGGTCATATAAAACGGTTATGTCAGCCTTGTTTTCTTCGAGGACTACCACCAGTTGGGTGTAGGCACCTGGTCTATACAGTGTTCTAACATTCCAGGTGCATATCCTCAAATCATGGTCCTTAATTCGTTTGCGGTGGTCGTCAACATTTTGGTGGTCTTCATTGCAATAGTTTAAACGTCAGTGGCGGGTTGCAAGCACAGCGCACCACGTCGCAGTTTTCTCCTCTTGCCAGGATTTTATGACAGCCGCCCATTCTGGGTCAGACGCTGACCAGGGCACCGCTCAATCTGAGCCGACGTGCCTGGGTTTTAAGTTTCTCTCCTCACAGTTAGCCGAGGTACTCCGTCCGCAGTAGTACCACGAATACGGAGCTCTGTGAGTAGACTTGAAGTGCAATTGGCAAGGATCACTCTGGGTTTGCCAAGTTAAACCGATCAGAAGCTTTACCTTGCATCACATCATTTATATATATATTAGATAAATAATAGGATAAAGTTTTGGATACCAAATTAGAAGTCTAGCCACGCTCCTTTCAGGTACCTCCTATACAAATGTACCATTCCTCCCACTTTAGAAATCGCGTAATTATATCAATACAACCAACGCGATCGTGCCCAAATTCAATATTTAGTAAAGCTATAACAGAATAAAGTTTTGGAGAAAAAAACTGGAAGTCTAGCCACGCCCCTTCTGGTACCTCCCATACAAATTTACCATTCCGCCCACTTTAGTAAGTAATAATGACAATATAAATATCATCTCTTGGATGGCAGCCTTGTTTTTGTCAAGGACATCTGCCATTAGGAAAAAGACACTTTCACCATTGAGAGTTTGAACATTCTAGTTGCCTATCCTTAAATCATTGTCCCTATAACGTTTGCGGGGGTCGTCATCATTTGGGGGGTGCCTTTGTTACTTTATCTTTGTGCCAGTATAAAAACTCAAAGCGGGGTGGCTAACCCAGCCATCAGGGTTCGTCTCTCACTATTAAAGTATAGCCGTGAAAACAGACATCACGAAACAAACTATTGAACAAAATATTTTTTGAAGAAATATTTTTTATTTTATTGTACTTTAGACCATATTTGAGATATGCTAAACTAGCACTACTTGAAATGTTTAACGTTTAGACAAATTTATTTCTTGGAAATACCAATAATTTGCTTATCGAACCACAATTCCAGTAGAAACATATTGTAGCATACATTTTCTAAAGTACAAATGTGTAAATAGAAAAATTCTATAAAAACAAATTGTCAATTTAACGCTTATTGACAACAGTCAAGAAAGAACCCTTTTTCGTTTTATCCATTTTAAATGTATGTCTGGACTAATCTTCTCCGGTATCATGAGTACATGAGTCCTGGCATTATTTACAATACTTTTATCTGCGTAAAGGATAAGAGAACAAGAACGACAATTAAGGGTCACGGTACATTTGGCGAGGTCAGTTGTGCAGACAATGCTATGTTACTACATATTAGGATGTGTCTGTTATATTTCAGTATGAGATAAAGGACTGCAAAGAGATATATATTAAAATGTTTAAAAGGTGGTTAACATTAAAGAGCAAAATTTCAAAATTTAAAAAAAGATATTTTCAAAAGCAGCAGATACGTTTTGATTTAATATAGTACCAAATACCATTTCAAGTATCTTCGAAAATTTAAAAAAATTAAAAAAATCTAACCGTTTCTAAAAAACTATCAATTTTTTAATATGATTAACAGCAACAAATAGTTGTCTTAAGTTCACCGATTTTCTTCATTATTTTTAATTTAGTAAAATATTAACATTTTATAAATCTTCTCAGTTAAATTCTTAAGCCACGATAAACTCAACTAGTATAACTTTTACGTGTAGTGTACAACCTCCGGTCATATTGTCCACGGGTTTTTTTTCGCTTCAGGTGCAGGTGTAACCGCTAAAGGCGTTCAATAACCAAATGTCACAATTCGTTTACATAAAATTGCATAAAGTTATTTGAGTTGCAGTTGTGCACAACCTTTCGAATAGGAAATAAAAGACAACCAGAGAGAGAGAGAGAGAGAGGGTGCCTTATCAGGACGATATCCAATTTGTAAGCGGCACAAGTGCTTACATAGAGGGCAAAGGCGCGCGCATCGATATTCACCTTGTTGCTTTGCCGAACATAGCCAATAAATTTGTTGTGACTCTCAACTAACCGCACCACCACCAGCGGTTTTTGTTGTGTGACATTTTTATCTAATTGTCAATTGTTTTGTACGAGGACATCTGACTGCTTTTCTCTCTCTCCCTCTCTTTCTCTTTATGTATGTTGTGCCGTCATCTCTTGAAGATTGTCATAAAGATTGTTAATCGTTCATGCCTACAGGTTGCTGCCTTAACCTGCCTTGGTTACTATTTCTCTTTCATCTTTTTTTGACAATGTTGGTGGCTATAATGTCGCAAATTTGTCGGCTCATCACTCGTCGTCATTTGTGCTCTATTAGTTGTGTCCTTTGTCCTTTTGTTCCTGTCATTTCTTTTGTTTTGTAATTTCATTCGTTGACTTGTGGGCTGTTCTGCTACTTGTCGAGCTGCTGTATTTTATTGTTTCTCTTTCCAAGTAGTTGGTTTTGGTTTTCCTTTAGAAGATGCGACTTTTTTGTTTGCGCATCATTGTGAAGATTTCATTGCATTGTCTGAATAAAATATAGGTTGATCAAGGCTGGTTGGGAAATCAACGCCTTCTTGAATCGGCTTTAAGAGGGTTTGATATCAAATTTATTGGATTTTGTGTTCGTTGTGTGTGGTTGGTAAGGGATTCCAATGCAATTTCTGAGAATCCATAAAGAGTTGGTGGTCCAGGGAGCAGAGAAATTGTGGGAATGGAGAAATGTATACTTAGTAAGAAATTAACATTACTCGGTATTATTTAACAGCCTTTAGAAAAGCTTACGAAATAAATAAGTGGATTTTCCCAGACTAGGGCAGTGATCGGTTATTACAGCTATGCTGTTCCTCAAGTGGACTCTGGACAGATTCAGCACTAATCGTGTCCTCTGTATATCGATTGTAGGACAAATTTGTTTTGGTCGTTATGCCTCCCCGCAATTAGCTGTTTTCCCCTTATGAGAGGGACAACAATGAGACCGTAAACTTCGCACGATACCTGGCTGTATGTTGTCGCTTTTTACAGGCAGGCGATCCTAAGATCAGTGACAGTTTCGGCGTGTTCGAAAGTAGCGGCTATCGAACTATTCAGGTGCTAGTACAGAGTTAGCTACATAAAGTCAGTATTTTTGAGTGGGCCGAAAAATCGAACAATTCGATATCTGGTGATTCTGCGAAAGGAACACGACGGTTTTGCAGAGGTGTCTGTTGTTCAAGCGTCGAAGTTAGAAATCGGTAACCAAAATCGGTAAAATTATAAAGTTTGCCATAATGGTAAAGATTATTTGACTTGTTCTTATTTGGCAGCAGCAATAGAAATCCAAAACAAGTAGACTTTTGGTTCGTTGAAACTTAAACTTGGTTTTGTCCTCATTTATCACCAGACTCACTTCTCTCGACTGCTTCTCAATGCTTGAAAAGGCTGCAGTAACATCCTGCAATCCTTAGTTAATGATGTCTACATTAGGGTGGCAGAGAAATTTCAACTTTGGATTTCAAATCTATTTATATGAAAATGAGTTTATCTTTGTTTGTTTGCATTGTATGCTCGAAAACGACTTGAACGATCTTTTTAAAATTTTCACAGAATCTAGCTGTATGGTCGGTGGTGAAAATAGGTAACTTTCAGTTTTGATAATACAAGTGGGCGTGGCCCCGCCCACTGGACCCAATTTATGAAACCGCAATATCTGGAGGACTGTTTCTCCAATCGCCTTGAAAATTGTGGATACTTTTGTCAGTAAAGTTCGTAATCCAACAAAAAATGGGCGGGATCGGACCGGTGGGCGTGATATAAAACTTGAAACAGCTATAATAGTTATAGTATGATTGTCCTGCAAATTTCACAGTGTATATAACCAGGCTACTTTGAACCAAGTTGATAAAAAAGAGCCGAGGTGCCGACTACGCACGTGTTTATTTGACAATTACATATTTACGAGAAAAAAATACAATTCCGTTAACAAACATTGGTAAAAAATATAGGATTTAGTAAAAAGCGGACCTTTGACCTCTTTGGGGCACGGGATAAAGTTGTTGCCTATTTTCACAGAATACTTCGCAAGAATACAAAACTCAGCTATAGGATCTTATAGTTTCGTGCCGTATCCGACTGTCGAATGCAGCTTTGTAAGCGATAAACAGATAGTAGGGGTCGATCTACATTTCTTGGGTCTTCTCCAGGATATGTGGTAGTGGAGATATTTGGATATCGTGGATTTCTCATGTCGACAGACCCACACAGGATTAGTCTTTCACGTAATACATTAGCCAAAACCTTGTATGCGATGAGTAAAAGACTGATCCCGCGATATTTGGTACGCACTCTAGCATCACCTTTCTTAAGCACAGGACATAGAACACTCAGATACCAATCATCGACCATGCATTCCTTTAGCCAAATCGTGTTTATTAGAAGGTACATGCACTTTGCCAGCTTATCGCCACGGGCCTTAAGATATCTGCCGTCAGGTCTTTGACTTCTGCGGCTTTGTGATTTTTAAGCTGCAATTGCCTTGCTGATTTAGCTTGATGGTGGACAATCTATTCCGTCGTCGATTATTGGCGTGATTTCGCCACTTATGCAGCCTTCGGGAACGAGACACGCCAATTTTCAACCGATCGATCCCATATTTTTGTGAATTTTTTTTTAGCCTAACCCTTCAAAAACCACTCACTACCATGTTTCTGGCCGACGCGAAGCTAACCAGTCTGAATCCGTTATCGGAGTTGTTGTTCTGTAGACTGGAATTTCCGACTGCTGGATCTAGAGCATATTTCCTTCCTATTTTGAAATCTTCCAGAACAATTTTAATGTCATGGGTCCTGCCGGTCATATATTTCCTCATAGAATGCATCTTTAATGTCCTCGTCTTTGGCTTCCGTCGGGACGGGTACACAAATCAGCGTGATGTAAAATTATTTCGCCGCCACTTACAGGGTTAACCGCGAGACTAGGTGTCGAAATCTCTTGCCGTCTTTGAATCCACATCCAAATTTTTGTTTATCTCCATGGCAGCTGTAGAAGATGTCACAGTTCTTTCGTCGTGTGCATCCCTGTCCCGTCCATCGCATTTCCTGTATGACAGTGATTTCAGCCTTGTATTTGTCAAGGACATCCGCTAATTGGATATAGGCACATTCTCTGTAGGGGACCGGCCGTAACATGATGGTTAGAACACGCGACTACCATGCGGGAGATCCATGGGTCAATTCCTGCCTCCAGCCATCCACATTTTTCTTTCATTGCCGGCTCCTTCTATGTTATCGTTAGCAACTTCCAAGTTTATAGCCGTATTCAAAAACATTTATCAGAATTTATAAATCAAATTTTCATAGAAAAATTTTGTATAAACCTCTTATAAATTATTATGAATAAGGGCTATAGTGTCGAGTCAATCGGCATGTCCATTAAAAGCTTTTCAAACAGTGACGTTCGCATTCGTCGATAAACAAATAGGTGCCGTTAGTTGTGAATCTAAAAATAGAATGCGTGTTAATTCACAATAACGCGAAAAGTTATTCCATACCTCATTCATGTGGTATAATGGGAAATTACGTTTTTTTTAAATCTCTGTAGAGAGTTCTGACATTCTAGGTGCATATCCTTAAATCATGTTCCTTATAACGTTTGTGGGGGTCGTCAACATTTAGAGGATTCTTGTTTTTACTTTTCTTCGTGTTTTCATGATAATTTTTTTATTTAAGGATAGTGGCTTATTGGGCCAATGCCTCCTATCCTATTTTTTTTTGGGGCTGACAAAGCCACTAGGAGAGTCTTTTTATTGAGCTTCAGTAACTTCTGTTACCTACTTCCTAAGACGCATTGGTGGTACGATGCCTTTTAGGTTGCTGAACGAATGTTCAGTAATTCAACTCGATAATTTTTCATCATGATAAAATCTCTTTATTACTGTGTAATTCTTAGAAAATACCTCAATTTTCAGCATAAACATAACCGGAACGTACCAAACGCGCTAAGCTACTCACAACAATATTAAAGGCGGAAATAACAATAACCCAATGCGCATTCCAACAAAAATTCACCCATAACAAGATTAAATGGCAGTTATCTACCACATGAATCGTAGTGAAATTTGCAAAAATCCTTAGGATAAACAAAACCTAATCCAATTCATCTCAACGAGTATACATTTAACAAAACTCAACGCTCAATGAGCGTAACGCATTTTGCAAACAAGGACTCAGCAGGCGGTTGTAGTCACTTGTTCCTTTGGCTGTTTACAGGCAATCAAATTTGTCAGCTCACCACCACGTAGAAGGCTGTAACGACAAGCAAAGATCTTTCCGGTTTGATGTTATCATAATCGCATCATACTCATAAATACTACAACATGTTGTTGATGATCAGTTAAAGGTCCTGCAGAAAAGATGTTGTCCCGGTCCAAACGATGATTGTGACTGCTGACCAGTATCAATAATATTTGTCCATTTCAAGAGCGTACGATTGATAACAAGGATCATAACTTTGTGATTAACATTTTGCCGCTAAAGAAGGCACACAGAGAGCAAGAGATCAAATGATAGTAAGCAGTTGTAGCAAATTATCAGTGATGTTGTTAGAACACACGGCCACATAGAATTGAACATTGCCGCGTAGTAGTTGTTTTAATATTGGCTACGCTTGTTCTCTCATGGTCATCAACTGTAGCGCATTCTCTCTGCCTTCTTGTCGCTCGGCATTGAAAATTATTGTTTATATTTCTTTTTTGCCAAAAATTTCTTAGTCCTTTAAGCCGTAAGGTCTAATTGTTATGGTTGTACAAAAGAAGACGCCTACTCCTTTACTCTCTCTCTCTCTCTGCGCCTTTTCGGTAATATTCAGTCGTCCTTGCTCTTTTTTTTGTTTGGCTTTCTTTAATCCTCTAGCGCCGGCGCTTCATGCTTGTCCTTTCAATTCGTCGTTGCTATAAGTACAACGTCATCATTTGGTCCATATTTTGTAAGGAACATTTGATTGCTAATGGTTGCACGCCTAATAAGCGTGCTGCCCACCAAAGCAGTATGATTGTCCAGTTTATCGCCTCCGTTGTTGCCTTTATAGAGAAATATCATTTAATAGAGGTTTCATTGCCCGCTAATGGAGGCTGGTCTATTCGTTCGACATGTTTATGATTGTGTAATGGATTTGTAATTGTTTTGCGCGTGATTAAGCAGAATTAAGCGGTGAATCTTTAAAGGTTTCTAGTGTGTTGGTGGTCCTTTCGATCCTGCCGCAGTATTTTAAACGTTAGAGGCAGTTTAGCCGCCGAATGATGTAATAGTTTTGTCTTAATGTTTGGAGGGCATAAAAGCATGAGATAAATTTGTTATATTGGTAGGCTCTGGACGAAACTAAATATTAGAGTGAATAACTGAACATTTTTTTTTTGCTACTTTTTACTTATGAGTTTTGCGATTGAAATTTCTGCGATTTCTCAAACTTTGCTTCAATTAGATTCTGTTTTTATAAAAAAAACCTAATAAAGATTATTAACTCTTAAATTTAAAATCTGTTAGATCTGTGTCGAACGTACAACCTACTTTATGCCCCATTCAAACTTGTTGAACATTTGTTTTAACTTGTAGCACCCTTTAATTAATGTGTGTCTGTGTGTTGGATAAAAGCTCTGGAACCTTCCATCGAATTCCAAAACAAATTAAGATAGTTCTTGCGTATATATCGGTTAAGGTTTCTAGAATACAATTATTACACTAGTTTACAAAATAAAATAAAAAATCGCTTAAGCAAATACGACTATTTTTTTTTTGAGTGTAGCAGACTAAGTTCGATAATAACTAATATTTAAACGACAGTTAACTCGTGCGTGATGGAACAATATAATGAGAAAAGGACGAAAAAGGCGTCTATGTAAGAAAACAGAGAGATTCAGGATATGGAAAAGTACAGGAATAGAGGTAAAGCCCGTAAGTTTTAAAAAAAGATAAAAAAGCAAAGGTTTTGGAACAGGGATCCCTAAACTGTAAGGACATAGATAGAAATCTGGTCACGGACAAGCAGAGTGTGCTGCATGTATGGAGGGAACACTTTCGTACTCTGCTCGTTTTCGAAGGCAGCATATCTGACGAAATCACATCAATCATCGACAACGAAGTATATTGTCCACCACCGATAAAAATCGAGATCTGTATGACAATTGGACGGTTTAAAAACAATAAAGCTGCTAGAGCCTATGGACTGCCGGCAGTGCTTTTTAAGGCCGGATGATCGGACAAACGTGCATGCACCTGTTCATAAGCACGATTTGGCTAAAGGAATATATGCCCGTTGATTAGAATCCGAGTGTTTTACATCTTGTATTTAGGAGGCCAGCAAAGTGTATGTACCAACTATCCCGGAATTAGTCTTTTACCCATCGCATATAAGGTCTTTGGGACCGGCCGTGGCATAGTGGTTAGAACACGCGACTACCATGCGGGAGATCGCAGGTTCAAACCTGGCTCCAGTCATCTGAAAAGAAAAAAATAAATAACATTTTCTTTCATTGTCGGCTCCCCTCGAATGTTGTTTGACAGCAACTTCGCAGTATTAGGCGTCGATTCAATCGTCGTGTCTAGTAAGAGCTTCTCAAAAACAGTGACGTTCGCATTCGTCGATAAATAAGTAGGTGCCGTTAGTTGTGAATCTAAAAATAGAAAGCGTGTTAATTCACAACAACGCGAGAAGCTATCCCATACCTCATTCATGGGGTGCAAAGGGAAATTAAGTTTAAGTTTTTTATATAAGGTCTTAGCTATTGTGTTATGTGAAAGACTGAAGCCCATCCTAGCAAACCTAGTTGAACCTTATCAGTGTGGTTTTAGACCTGGTAATTCCATGACCGATCAGATGTTTACACTAAGGCAAATCCTGAAGAGGATCCAACAATTGTAGATCGACACTTTCCATATGTTTATCGATTACAACGCTGCATTCGACAGATGTACATGGTTTTACGTGGATGCCTGCCCGTTAGGGTGAATACAATGCGTAGACAAGTGCCCCTGGTGAACCAGGTACCAGATTGGAAGTTATGCGTTTGGTCTTAACTTCCCCTTTGGTTGAGGGGAAGCAAAGCACACCACTCACATCAAACACACCGTACAACACCCATCTCTTCAACATGCATCCAATCCTCACTATTGGCACCACAATCACAACTAGCCCTGTCACACAAACTCCGTTGGAGAGAAATGCATTCAGGGACCCATGCCCGGTTATTATGAGGCCCAAACATAGCCCAAAGTTAAAATCTGGATTATCGATAACAAACCGGACATCACTCATAAAGCAGTAGGTAGTCCTACCATTCACACTATTGCCCCATCTAGATTGCCATCTAGATAGGACACATTCATCCAAATACCTCTTTCGCTGACTCACACTCATACCTATTGCATTCTCATACACAATCCAATCATTCTGCACCATGGTTCTCCTCCTTAGCCCAAAAATAATGCATTTACCTTGAGGTCAAGAGGAGGAACCCCCACTAACACATGTAGGGCCTCTGAGGAGAGCGTACGACACACAGTCACACACGCTAACAACATCACACGTTGACACGACAGTATCTTACGATACCCCACAGCAGACTTCACAGTTTGGCACTATACAGGCGCGCCGTAAGCTGCTCCTTAGGTTACGACGTACTCTTCCAACCACACTTAACATTTTCTCACGCACTCTCACTATGTGTACCAGGAAATTCATCCTTTCACTCATTGTGATCCTCAAATACTTGACCATTCACTCTGATCAGTGGAGGTCGAGCTGTAGCGGACCTTTTTGTCAATTTGGTTTCAAGTAGCCTGGTTTTATCTCTACTATACTGTCAAATTTTTAGGACGATCATACTATTATTATGGCTGTTATAACGGTTTGTTTTAAATGGGGTTAACACATCCCACTTCCAACATAGCTGTATACTACACCAACAAACCCATACCAAATATCAGCATTATACCTCTTCTAGTTCATGAGATACAGCCGTTTAATGTTAACAGTTATATACCACGCCCATTGATCCGATCCCTCCCATTAGATCACGGACTACGCTGTCAAATTCAGCCACACAAATTTTCAGAGCGATTGGAGAAACAATCCTCCAGATATTGCGGTTTTAAAAATTGGGTCCAATGGGCGGGTCCACGCCCACTTGGTATATCAACAATGAAAGTATCATATTTTCACCACCGACCACACAACTACTTTCTGTGAAAAATGCAAAAAGAAAAAAGGAAAAATGTCATATATAAAATTGACCTTTGATCTCTTTGAGTCACTGCTTGAAAGTTGTCCGATTTTGCTCAAAATTTTGAGCGAATTTATTTAATAACAACCGACACAATATTCCTTTCGAACATTGCATTTTCGCTGCTTCTCTAATAAAGACATCATTGACCGAGGGGTGCGGGATGTAACTGCGGCCTTTTCAATAAATGAGAACAAAACCAAGTTTTTGTTTCAACAAACCAAAAGACTACTCGTTAGCCACTATGACTTTGAGGAGATAGATGATAGTTCTCGACCTTGGCTCCGCTGTAAACAAAGACAGTAATGTTAACCTGGAAATCAAGAGACTACTATTGACCGTAAATCGTCGCTACTATGCGCTAAGCAAGCTATTTAATGTAAAATCCCTCTCTCAACGAACAAAGTTCCAACTCCACCAGACACTGATCCTATCTGTCTTGCTCTACAGCGCAGAATCCTAGGTAATGTCACAAGCGGATTAATACAATGTGGGCCAAAAAAAGTCATCCTATTAAAAGGTGCTTTTATTTTTTGACCGTTCCAGACTTTTTTGTGGGGTTTTTTGAAGTCCCCGTATGGCAATCAATTGTGACGGTGCCCATTTGGCAGATATCATTTTCTCGACTTAACGAATATTAATGAAAAGATTCAAATAAAAAAATCAAAAAACAGAATCGAAGTTTTTCATTTAGAAAAAAAAAATAGAGCCAAACAACATCGGATGACTTCTTTTGGCTCACCTTGTTGATTATAAAAATTTTATTACAATCGGTTCAATAATATGACCGAAATAACGACTTTTTAAAAAGGGGTGTGGCACCTCCCATTTCCCAGCGAGACGTAATTCAAATAAACACTATCGAAGTTTTTTATTTTGAAAAAAATGAGAACCAAACAACATCGGATGACTTCTTTTGGCCCACCTTGTATATTCTGGTAGTCTTCGAGAGAAAAATATTTCGCATAACATTTGACGAATACTGTATAACGACATCGACGTAGTCAAGCGCCTTCAAATAGACCGCAAGCGCCAATTAACAAGAATAAGTTTTTGAAATGTGTGTATATAAACTTTTTCTTTGGTTTTTGGATACGTTCGCTATTAGTAATAAATTTACAATAATACTAATCTTATCTTAAATTGTTTTTAATTCGGCTTTTAAATTTTATTTAAATTCTTCCCAATTCAAACGAGTGGTACACCCTATACGAGTATCGAAAAGTTAAAGTGAGAAAAATCTCTCTTTAATTAATATGATTTAATTTTTGATACGTCTGACTTATTTAGGTTAATTGCAGATTTTAATTACAATTTAAGTATATTTACACATCATTAAAGTTGCGAAAGTAAGTCAAATTAATTTTAGTCACTTTCATTTACATTGTTATAATGGCCTTGAAGCAATCATCGCTAAATCGGCTACAAGTTATAAAGATGATTGAAACTGTTGAATGTTGCAGTCAATGAGTGATATGCTTACATTATGTTAAGAGATATTAGTTAATGTGCGTTAGTCTAAATGGAGTTACACGTTAAAGCATTTAGGTTAACATGGTCATTAAGATCAATGAATATCTTTATGAACATATAATGTAATACTATTAATAAATTACAATGTTACTTATATAAATTAAATATTTTAGATGTTTAAAATAAATTTCATTATATTTTAGGTACATTTGCTCCACCGTTGTGGGGCCCTAAAGTGCTTCACATGTATAAGAAATATTTTTTAAACTTTTATTAAGCAAATTGTTAATTTCAAATTGAATAAGTCTTCTTTATATTAATTTTTTAGTTCATGCTAAATTTTTACATTTCCCATTTTCCTTTTTTTATTTTCAGTACATAATACTTCAAATGAAAATATAAGGTAAGTTAATCCCCCATATTTTGATTAGTGTCAAAAAAGAAGAAAAACTGTTATATAAGTATAAGTATAAGAACTTTGATAAAATTTTTCAATCTAATTTTTTCAATTAATCAAAATTTATGAAAAAACTAGCTGACACGGCAAACGTTGTTCTGCCATACAACTTTGGACCCGGCAAACTTCGTCTCGCTCCTAAGGTAACGCCTTTATATAATAGTAAAACACAGATAGTTCAAGTTGTAATCTGATTTACTTGAATTTAATCGAAATCTGTGAAGAGCGATCTGATATACAATGTTTTCCGAATTGTTTCCTGCGTAAAAACAAAAAATGAAGACTATTTGCCAACACGCAAACAAAGCAGGGAAATTCGAGGTTGATTCCACAAATTTCCAATGATTGGCCTTACGATTTATTGATTGTTATCGCAAAAGCCAATCGAATGGGGAGTTGAATTGGAACGGAAGATCGGTTGGAATAAAAGATTCGAGGGATAGGGACTTTCTCTCCTTTGCATAGGCCCTTGATGATCGTCGCTTTAATTACAATTTCGGATGATTCAGTTTCCGCAAAATGATCATGATCGATCCCACCTTCAGCTGCAAATTATGCACAACTGGCACATCTAGAGAGTTCAAAAATTCTGTCGAATAGTTAGTTGCCTCATTCTCGTTAAATGACCTCGAAAATTTTTCATCGTTAGGTCATTTGCCTCCAATGCTCGTTTATGCGCCATCGTGCATTAATTCCAAATAATGATTAAGCATTCTCGCAACAATTTCGCTACACGTTGTGTTGTCAACCGTGAGAAGAAAGCGGAATGTGCAGTTCGATTGTGGAAGCAATACCAAAGTATGCAACAGCTAACTTAATTGCGATCTTGACCGAATTGTTGCCAGAATCAAAGAAATTACGAATCTCTTGACTGTCCAACCGGCATCATCGAGAAAGTAAATGCTTCCGTTCCAATGTCAACAACTTTCATCATTGAATCTTACACATTCGTTTGCTCGGCAGTTAAGAGCGCCACATTTGTTCGGACTCTTTCAGTCAGCTCAACTCGATCAAAGTCTTGTTCTTGTTGCAATTCGCGATTGAATGCATCATGCATTGAACGATTTTGCGCTGGTATTCCCAATTTCGACAGTAGACTGCCACACATTAGCACGCACATGTCTTTGATCAGAAGATAATTTCAAGATCGAAATTGGATGTTGTCGTGCGAACTCTGTGCCAATGTCGTCAGCCATTTCGTCCAACTTGTCCACCATCCCGAAGCTTGAGAACAATTCCGTCTTCATTTATAGTGGGAGCATTGAATTGTCTTACATGGCATCCAGAGGGTCTCTTGTCTTCTCTGATAATGATTTTGTAGGCGTCATTATGCATTGTATTCAATGTGGTTTTGAACAATCGGACCAATGCATTATGCTTATGCAGAAGATTTTAAAATTGTTCTACCATTTTGCATTTAATATTTTAATATAATATAATAAATTTCACAATATTCCGAAATTTTTCAAGCATCATAACGAATTTTTCATCTAAAATCATCATTCTAAAATCATCAAACCAAGCGATACAGTGAAAAATTTCGTCGAAAAAATCAAAAAATTTCGATTTTATCCGGAATTTTCCGAGGTTTCCACCAAGAATTTTCTAATTTTCCATTCGAAAAGTCATTTCGGAATAATTATCCGAATTTTTCACAATTATATCATTCAAAATTATCAAAACTTACAATAAAATGTAAAATTTCGACGAACAAAAATTTAAATTTTTAGAATTTTCCATAATTTTCCAACCAAAATTTTCTATTTTTCCAACCGAAAAGCCACAACGAAACAATTACACACAAAATGTTATACAAAAATTCAATTTGCGGTGCAAAACGTTTCCGAAAAAAATCCAAATTTTTCGAGTTTTTCCTGAGTTTTCCACCGAGAATTTTTCTATTTTCCCATTCGGAAAGTCATTTTGGAATAATTATCCGAAATTTTTCACTGTTACATCGTCCAAAACTATAAAGTCACACGATAATATGCAAAATTTCGTAAAAAAAAAAATTTAAAATTTGTCGAATTTTTCTGGAATTTTCCGCATTTTTCAACAAAAATTTTCCATTTTTCTATTCGAAAAGCCATTCTGTAACAATTGCACACAAAATTCCAAACAAAAAGGCAATTTTAGATTTTTCGAATTTTCCGACTTTTCCGGAAGATTTTCACAAAATTTTCTTTCACATAAACCTTCTCCTGGCAATAACGAACAACTAAAAAAAAAATGTGCAAAATCGGCCCAGCCGTTCTCAATTGATGAATTACTATACATTTTTGCCACCATTTTTATATATATAAAATAATGTTCCAAAAGAATAGACATTTCTTAAAAACTTTTCAGTATTTTCTTATTTAATGAAAATTACAAATCCGATTACTACTACTTACTTTCCCTTTACACCCCATGAATGAGGTATGGGATAGCTTCTCGCGTTGTTGTGAATTAACTTAAAAAAAACTTAATTTCCCTTTACACCCCATGAATGACGTATGGGATAGCATCTCGCGTTGTTGTGAATTAACACGCTTTCTAGTTTTAGATTCACAACTAACGGCACCTACTTGTTAATCGACGAATGCGAACGTCACTTTTTACTAGACATGCCGATTGACTCGACACTTATACTGCGAAGTTCATACTGTCGATAACATCGAGGGGGCCGGCAATGAAAGAAAAATTTAGATGACTGGAGCCAGGAAAGCCAATTATTTAAGAGAATTGTGTGCTTTACAAAATGCTTCATTGTGTCTTAGGACACACTCGAGAATGCTTTAGGTATTTTAGGAAAAAATTTTTTTTTTCTTTACACCAGTTACGCGATGAATTAAACTTGATCTCATGTACGTACTTAACAGCGTTAATTTTACATAAATTTGTATCCTCACTTTGTGGTTTATATAATATGCAATAAAAATTCAAAAATTTCTAAAATTTTACTAAAACAAAAATGTAAATGTAATTTTGCAAAATAGGCCGAAAACCAATCATTTTTATATACTCACTTATAAAATAAGTATGAATTTTATTTTTAATAATAAAATGTTAGAAGATTTTAAATTGTATATTTTATGAATTTTTAGTGCATATTTTTTCATTTTAACTGGATGTTATATATGCATATTTTCGTTTTTTTAGAGCATAACATTCCTTGCCCTAGTTTTTAATAACGCATGCCAGCTATAAAACATTATATCTTCTATTACCCTTAAAAATATTGCATTGTCACAAAATTATAAGATACAACTACTTTAAATGTTCTTTATTTTTAAATCAACGGTTTTGAAATTTGAAGTAGATGCACAAAACCATTACTAAAACCACGTTTTTTACAATCTTTTTTCACAAAATCGTTGGAAGTACACAAAAATGACAAATTAATTTTAATTAAAAATTATCTTGCTTCATCAATTTAATGTCACTTCTTAGTATCGAATTTGTATCACATTTCAGCACTACTTAAGATTTAAGTGAAAAATATGCAAAAATTAACTACTTTCTTCCTATGACAATAGCAATGTTAAAATCATTGATGATTTACAGAGTACGTATTGGCTCGCTCTTTTCGGCTCACGAGCCAAATCTCAAACGAGCTCTCGTCTTGCGATCCCGGAGCCACAAAATTGCAAATGAAGTCTCGCTCCCTAGCCAGGAGCCGAAATAAAGAGCTATTATTTTCCTTAAAGCAATTTTCTTTTGTACAAATTTTTTTTTTTATACCAGAGTACTTTTTTTGTACCAAAAAGTACTTTAAATGCACTTTTCGGCACAAAGTACTATTTTGTACCAAAGTATTTTTTATGCCAAAAAGTAATTTTGTTGGCCCAAAAGCTCTTTTCTGTTGCACAAAGTACTTTTTTGTACCAAAAAGTACTTTTATTGTACTTTTGAGGCAATAAGACTTAAGAAATTTCTTTAAAATAAAAGTACTTAAGAAAGTACTTTTTTGTACAAAAAATAGTCTTATTGCCTCAAAAGTACAATAAAAGTACTTTTGGTTCAATAAGATTATTTTTGGTACAAAAAAGTACTTTGGTACAAAAAAAGTATTTTTGGTACAAAAAAAGTAATTCGGTACAAAAAAAGTACTTTGTGCAACAGAAAAGTGCTTTTGAACCAATAAAAGTACTTTTGATACAAAAAAAAATGTACTTTGTACCGAAAAGTACATTAAAAGAACCTTCTGGTACAAAAAAGTATTCTCGTACAAAAAAAAATACTTTGTGCAACAAAAAAATGCTTTTGGGCCAATAAAATAGCTTTTTGGTATACAAAAATATGTAGTACAAAAGAAAGTAATTTGTACCAAAAAGTACAATAAAAGTACTTTTTGATAATTTGATAATTTCTTTCCAAATTTAATTATTGACTTGGCTCGCGAGCTTCTTATTCATTGCCTAAAAATTGGCTCTTAGCTCGCGAGACAAGAGCCACAAAATTGGACCTTCGAGCTGGCTTTTGGCCCGCGAGCCAACTTTTTATTTGAACTATTTGCTTTCATGCCGAGAGCTTATTTAAAATTTTGTGTCTTCTGGCTAACGAGTTGGGAGTTCATTTGAAATTTTGTAGCTCTTGGGTCGCGAGCCAGCTCTTTATTTGGGCTCCTGGTTCGCGAGCCAAAAGCTCAGTTGAAATTTTGAGGCAACCAGCTCGCGAGCCTTGAGCTCATTTAAAATTTTGTGGCTCTTGGCTCGCGAGCTATGAGCCAATTTTCAAAAAAAGAGCAGATCACGAACGTGTCAATATGAAGGTCTGGTTTTACATTTACATTTGTTGACGAATTTTTTATCACTTTTACTATACGTGTGTAAACCACTGGTCTTACGACCGAATAACCTATCTTAAACCGTTTGCGCTCCACAAGTAAGTTAATAATAATACATAAGTAATTTCGAAATTCGTTAATTTTAATAATTCAAGACATAAACAATATTATTAGAGGGTGAGGTTATTTATCAGCCAGTTTAAATGACGAAACTTTTCAGTACTGGCTTTATTTTATCATCAGTATATTTATCAGTATAATTTTACAACTTGAACATAATTTTATTCAAAACTGATACATTTTTGATTGCCAAACATGATCGCTAGTGTGTACCCCCCACTTTAGTATTTATAACAATGATGTGTCTCTGTGCCTGCAATGAAACAGCAACATCCCATCTCTGGTGGACCCACCGCCCCACCCCCGTTTCTACAATAAAAAACACAAAACAATTGCAAAGGAGAAGAGGATCTATTACATACCTACTCTCACAATTCACTCTCCCACCTAACTGTTCTCCGTTACTTTGCTGATCTCTCCCATTACTTTTTCGTTTTCTTTAGTCTAACTAGAATTTTTGGGCAAAGTGCGCGTAATTTAGCAATAGCTCCATTAAAATAATTTATGTTTCCGTGTTAAGAGTTTTAAATGTTACAAAAAGTGCGTTACGGTTTATAAATCATTGAAATGTGTTAACAAATTAGGAAATTTGGAAGTAAATATCGGTCTATCGTAATAAAAATCGTGTTAAATCTCTATTCGAGTAAAAAATATCGTCGGCCGGTTCGGTTCGTGTTGATTTGTCGCAATGTCATTCTGTGTTGAAAACAATAGTTATCGTCTCGTTTCTTTGTGTTGGTGATACAAAAAAAATTGTTTGCATGCGTAGTTATGCAAAGTTATAAAGTGAAAAGAGAGTGCGATTACATATTGAGAAGATGTGTTAAGAGTGAATATCAATGGCCTGTATAAAGTGAAAAGCTTTTTGTGTTGTTGTTTTAAGATGCGAATCAAATTATGTGCAATTGTTTCCGTTTCCCTTTTTGTTATGAAAAATGCTCTATTTGTAGTTTTGTTTTGTTCGATTTTATTGGAAGATATGAAATCAAGTGTATGTGTGTAAAAAAGAGTATAAAGATGTGTTTTATCTGTGTTCTGTTCTATCACGTAAAAAATAGCAATTGCAAATCTGTTTTTTTCTTTCAATGTTAATGTTAAATTGAAAAAAAAGTAATATGATTTATAAATATCTACGCGAGTGAAATAAAATAATCCGGGTAATCGCGTTAAAATATAAAATCTGCTGCTAGACAATTTACAAGTTCTCCATAGGTAAGTTTTAATATGAAACTAACTAAGCCGGCACACTTCGTTCTGCCTCCAAAGTTATTCATAACTAGGTCAAGGTAATTTTTGCTCTAAAAAGTCTATAATATGCGCATATAACATGCATTTAAAATTCAAAAATATGCACTAAAACACATAAAATATGCAATTAAAAAATTATTTTAAATATTATTAAAAATTAAATTTCCCTGAACTTGGGCAGAAAAGGACAAAAAATTTATTTTAATACTCGTAAATGTACATATAAAATTAATATTAATTTTGATGTCGAGTCAGAATCTGGAGCTCTTTCACTGCTTCGCCAAATTCTTAAAAATTCTTGGTATAATATTTGACTGCATTAAGGCACGCTCCCAATCTTGTTATAACAGGTTTTGGAAGAAGCGAAGAATACCAGGACATCTTTTATTTAAAATCCTAACACGCGAAGGCATTTTAAAAACTTTTTTTTAATTAGTTATAAGAGAATTCAGCTCAATAAAATGATTTTGTTAATAAACTTCAATTCTATAAATAAGTCACATGCAACAGTATTGTAACCCTCTTGCCGCCTTTACCATGTAGGCGCTGCATCGGTTAAAAAAAGAACTTTATACCTATTTGTTTAAACCCTCACCTTCTATTGTCTTTAGCAAAGATCGTATAAAATTATAAAAAAATATTCCACAATGAAGTGTGCTTCCTATATCCCCTGGACATCGGTGTAAAAATTTTTTGAAAAAATTTTTGTAATTCTGTTGAATATTGTGTCACAAATTATAAATCAACTATTGCCCAAAGATGTCTCACAAAAAGTTAAAGGCGTTTTACTTTTTAAAGTGGTTGTTAATAAAAAAGCAAAATATGCAACAAAAACATGCACTTATCATAAAAACTCGTATTATTCGTAAAATATGCAAAAACGATTGAACGCCATTTTAAAGGGAATTTCATGATTCGTAAAGATAACATAACCGTTTTTATTTTTTATTATAGGATGTTAAAGAAATACTCTTATTATATAGAATTAGATGTTCTTCAACTTTGTGTTCTCTCCATATCCGTCACTAGCTGACCATCACTATCAATGCAGGACGGCAGCCTTGCTCCACGCATTCACGGGGGCAAAAGAACTTCGATGTAACTCAAAAAAAATTTAAAATTTTTTCAACCTCAAATTTAAAAAAAAATAATTAAAGAACATTAGTTTTATCTGATTTACTAGAATTTAAAATAATTTTTTCGACACTTAAATTTATTACCAGCCATCTCTCAACAAATTACATTTTAGAATTACAGGGTAAAGTCTAAACTCTATGCTGTGATTTTCAAGCTATAAAAAAGTTACCGATCCAATTCTACTATGTAACTGTTAATAAAAAATTCACTCCAAGTCAAAGTTAGTTTACTCAACAATTAGTTTACTTATCAAATTTCATAAGAAATTGGCAAACGTCCTTTCGTTCCAAGGACTTTCGATTACACCAATCTTAATCTCTTCTAGGTCGAGTCAATAATGTGACAATGTCAGCATGAGAACCTACTAACTAAACAAATATCAATCAACACCTGTGACAATTACAACGTATCGTTTTGCCTTAAAATATACTTTTACTGTCTGTTCTGATTTCGTGGGGTATGGGAAAAAACTCAATGAACAGCTGTAATCTCAAACTTGTAATGTAATGAAGTCCTATAAAAATCTTAATATTTTGCAGCTTTTGGTGGCAAATGTTGCAAATACCTACCAAGTATTACAAAATCAATGTGTTGTTATCGAACGAAACGCAAAAAAAACACTTCACACACTGCAACTTGAGAAACAACTTCAGTCATCAGCAAATAACCAATCAGCAGCGATTTGAAGTGATTCCCACCACCAGTAACCATTGGTTCACAATAAAAACTTAAAAATAAATAAGAAACAAGAGAAGTAACAGAAGAAAAAAACATCTAAAAGTTGGACGGACACATAGAGCACGTGCTCTGGTGGCTGGCGGAGCGAATGAACAGCATAGCATCAGTTGCAATGGTAATAAGTAAAATGCCAACACACTGAGCCAGGCAGTGAGGAGAGGCAACCACAAGGAGTGCTCTTGTATGAAGCCGCACAAAAAGGTCTAAATACCCATACACACACAGCTATCGTGGCCGTATGTATTGAATGTTGGCAACTCGTAAAAACGAGTTATTGTTTCACTCCCTCTCTCTCTCTGTCACACACTCTTAGGCCAAGTGCTGTTATGAGTGTGCAAAGGAGAGCATTATTCAAGGGTTTACCTGTCTGGCGCAATTGTTAATACCTGCTGTGGTGGAATCAAGCGATTCTACCACAGTTAGCAGAGGTATAAATACCGGCACCAGGACACTGATTAAAACAGAAACTCACTTGAGTTGCAAGGAATAACAACGTTTTGTATTAACTTAAACGCTTACGCAGTTGCTAAACAAACGCGTCTTCTACAATCTATTCGTTTCTACTTACAAAAAGAACATAGAATATTTCCAACATGTCGTCGAACGAAGTTTATCGTTATTACTACAAAACCTCTGAGGATTTACAGGCCTTCAAAGTGAACGGCAACGAGCCCTATTTCAATCCCATGGCAGCCTATAATCCACCAGCACCCAGTTTGACTCTGGCCCAGCAGAATCCCCATCATCTCGCTCAGCACTATCAAAATGGTTTAATGGTCAACGCGGCGCCTTCCGCGGCCAGCTATGTGAACTCGAATGGATTTTTAACCTACGAACAAGCCTCTTCGGATGGTTGGTTAACCTCATCGCCGGCTTCACATCGTTCTGAAAGTCCTGAATTTGTAGATCTCAATGTGATTTATAACAGTTCACTGCAAGCGGCACAAACAATGCAGTATCCCTTGATGGTGCCCCAACAACTTACGGCAGCCCATCAGCAGCAAATCTCCCCCGTGACAACGGTGGAAACTTCTGTGCCCCTGGCCAGTACCCCCATGGGTTCCTCTAATGTGGGCACATGCAAAACAGTGACCAAACCTAAACGCTCCTACAATCGCAAGCCCAAAGTTCAGGCACCCGCTGTTAACCCCACACCCGTTACAACATCCCCTGCAGCCTCAACCACTACTGCCTCACTTTTGCAAGATACTCCTCCTCAGCAGCATCAGGTTTACCCCGAAGATTTCCAACAATTTGTGGATTTTGATCATACTGGACTCTTCGATGACAGTGTCGATGCCGACGATCACATGATGTTTTTTGGCAATGATGGCAACTCTTCGTCCCAGGAAGATTTTGATGGCAGCAACTCCTTCGATCTGCAAGAACAAGACGATGATGACTCTTCCAATAATTTACTGGAGTCCGATGCTTCCTCCGCCCAAACTGCTGGCAAAAGACGACGCGGCAAACAAATCTCTCCTGTGGTCAAGCGTAAACGCCGTTTGGCGGCCAATGCCCGCGAACGTCGCCGCATGCAAAATCTCAATCAAGCCTTCGATCGTCTGCGCCAATATTTACCCTGCCTGGGCAATGATCGTCAGCTGTCGAAACATGAAACCCTGCAAATGGCCCAAACCTACATCTCTGCCCTGGGCGATTTATTGCGTTGAGTGCCTAGCGAATGAATCGCTGGAAGAAAGCAAGGAAGAGCGATCGATATTCGAGTTGAGCTCGTGCCAAAGTTTGTACCTTATAAACACACACACACACAATTATCCTGCCTCAAAATGTTGCTATTGTATTATATAGATTTCGCGCTGTACATAGTAAACGAAATTCTCTGTTGTAAATTATTATTATAATTGTTAATTTTAAGTTTATGTTGTAATTTATAGTTTAAATTTAAATCGGAAGACAAGATTATTTTAAGTTTTTAATTTTACGGAGAGATGAAATTAATGGAAGACAAACAAACAAATACCGAATTAGTTCAAATATATTTTTTATTAAAAAGAAAAATTGAAAAGAAAATCGTAAACAATTGTTTTTATTTAACTAAAGTTTTGTGGGGCTGAAGGGTTGGTGTATCTGGCCTAAGTAGCAAAAATGACTCATACCTCTATTATTAAGTTGTTTTGAGATATTAAACGTCTGTCATAAAATCGGTTTATAATAATTTATGTTAAGAATTTTGATAAGGTAATTTGTGATCTTATTATTTCCACTCGCCTTCTCTTACATAGTACAACATTTTTCATCTCATTGATTTGGGACTCAATTCCAAAAACTACAATTTTAAAAATTAGTTTTAATAAAAATTTAAAAAAATGAGAGTAAACAGGATAAGGATACATGATCTATGGTGCTTGCAAACTCTTAGTGATCCATAATAACATTCTTTCAAACCTTAATATTCCTTCTAATTCCTGATAAGCCACATCACTAAGACCCTCAATTCAGAAATCTCTAAGTAATGCTTCCACAGTTCCAACACAAATCCTCTGCAGACCGATTCCAGCTTGGCATAAGAGCCTTAACTTCGAAGAACCTGGCCACAGTGCCTTGTAATGATGCCGACTAGTAAACGAACATCATCATTCTTTTTTATTTTCATATATTGGGACGTACGCATGATATTTGATCTAGTCCAGATTTTCTTAAGGACATTACAAAGGTTGCAGGATTGTCAGTCCTGATCTATTTTGGCTGATGCCTTTTTGTATTAGACCGTTATATTAACTAATATTCGATGCTTTTCAGACATTCGCCTTTTTAATTCCACATACATCATTGTGTCCTGGAACCTACCACATATTACCCTTTCGAGGATGAATTGTACTCAGAAGAGTTTTACAACGCTTGACCAGTCTTGATTAGCTGTTATAGTAGTATATCGCCCAGTTGTAAGAAATATGTAGTGGAAGCTTGTTGCTGCAGATTCCTACACCAAATCCGCTGACAATTTTTGACCCACCAGTGTGGATAGGTGCTAACCGTGGTATAATGGTTTGAACACGCGACTATCATGCGAGAGACCATTATTCGATTCCTGTCTCATTTATTTCAACAAAGTTGACAACTCAGTCGACTGCAATTCGCAGCAGTGTCAGGTCAAATCGGCATGACTAGTTAATAGCCTGTTCAGCTAACTTTTTCGTGTAGGCAGACGAACGATTGCTACCCAGACGATCGAGTTTTTATTTGAGTTTTCTTTCTCTTTTCGCTCGGGAGTAAAAGCTCATTTCACTCATTGTCCTTCTTTCAAAGTCCATTGTTGCCGATGTGTTGTTTTGGTTTTTTCAAAAGCTTTTGCTATTGAAAAATACCAAGTTTTTGCAAGATGGGGGCAACCCTGTCTTTAGTGAATACAGCTGACTGCGGACACACAAACAAAACAAGCAAACAACAACTAAAAGGTGTAAAGCCGCAATAATTAATAGGTGTATTAATGAAAATCTATAATGATTTAAGTAACAATATAACAATACAGAAATCAGTTACATACATCGATACCACTAAAAATTCAAACAAAAAAAGTTTTCGTTTTTTAAATCCACTATTTCCTAATTTCAATGTATATAAGTGTTTAAAATGTTCTAAGCTGTTAGAGAGAACATTGTTTTGTAAAAATGCTCAATTTTAATAACAATATTTCATTTTCTGTGCAAAGTTACACCTCAACGATTGCTAATTTTTGATCGTCTAATATGACGTTTTGTTTCGCCCGTGTTTCAGTTTGTCGAACCAAAAATTTCCATCAATAAAAGCTCTTTTTTGTTTCACTCAAAATAAAGAATAAAAAAACCAAAAATGTCAATCGTTCGCCATTTGGCGTACGAATGGTTGAAAAATAAGTTACAAAAACAGGCAATAAAGCTTCTCAAGCATCTGACGATTGTATTCATTTATAAGTAAGTAGGTGACGTATTTTGTGAAGCTAAAAACAGATAGCGTTCCATTTACAATATCGCGAAAACGTACTTACTTTCTTAAGTGGCCAATTACAACTTACGAAAGTGGTTCATAAATTTGAGGCCTGAAGTATTAACGAATTCCACACACTTCGGTCTTCTGCGTTCGTTCTTCAGTTAGTCCTACCAGATGGTGGCACGTCCTTCTAACGAAGTTTGGGTCTCCCTGCACTGCGCCGTCCTTTAGGTTCGCCTTCAAACAGCTTGTTTGCTGGAGCATTTACATCCATCCTGGCAACATGTCTCAGCCATCGAACCATGGAAAGTTCATAGTGATCCTTACCAATCTTAACCGATGATTTGGTGTTTTCCAAGGAACATCTGCAAAGTCGAATCTGCTTTGCAGGAATACCAAACGCAGACATGGCCTCATATAGCCTATTCCTTATCGGAGAGTCGAAGGCAGCTTTTGTAGAATTTGATCAATCGTAGATTTACCAGTCTAAGGCTGCACTGATAAGGTCTAGTAAGTTTTTGTACAATCCCAGGGCATGCTCTCCTCTAGCCAGATGTTCTCCATGAGCTGATACTTGCTCCTAATCAGCTCCTCCCTACTTACCTTAAATAACGCTGTTATGCAAAAAAAAAATATTTTTAATTTTTCTGGGTGTCTGAATTGTGATTCCTATGGTAAATTATATCATGATTTCAAATATGATTTCAGATTTTTTTCATCAGGCACAGTTTTTTAGTTATTTGGATTTAAATTTTTTCAGCTTTCTTTATGTTGCATTAAAATACATTTTGCATAAATATAATGAAAACTGTATTTGATCCAACAGAATCTTTTCTAAATACAATAGCTGATACTAGTAGAGCTTTAAACATGAAAAATGAGAAGAACAAATATGTATTTTCTATTAGTTAAGAAAGTTTTTTATTTATTTTATGCTGAATATCCTTGCAGTGCTCTAAAATGTTCCAAGAGCAGTCTGCGAATCTTTTTCTGGGTATCTGAATTGTGATTCCTATGGTTATTAATATCATGATTTCAAATATGTTTTCAGATTTTCTTCATCAGGCACAGTTTTTTAGTTATTTGGATTTAAATTTTTTCAGCTTTCTTTATGTTGCGTTAAAATGAATTTTGCATAAATGTAATGAAAACTTTATTCTATACAATAACCGATACTAGTAGAGTTTAAACCTAAAAAAAAGGAAAAACAAATATGTATTTTCCATTAGATAACAAAGTTTTTTATTTATTTTATGCTGAATATCCTTGCAGTCTTCTAAAATGTTCCAGGAGCAATCAGCGAATATGGTAGGCATATATTTTCCTTCGTAACGCTTTTTTTAAATTAAGAATGTCTTTGCGGAACCTTTTACCATATTCATCGGACACGTCGCTGCAGCATTCATGAAAGATATCCAAATAAGAGGACAAAAATGCACTTTCAAGGTCATGTTGCATCCCCATTTTACGTAGAATATTAAAAAGAGAACAAGGTGATTATAAAATAGAATAGGGCGATAACTGCAGCCGAAAATTCATGTTGCTGATGTTGCC
Source organism: Muscina levida (assembly GCA_964034835.1). Classification (NCBI taxonomy): domain Eukaryota; kingdom Metazoa; phylum Arthropoda; class Insecta; order Diptera; family Muscidae; genus Muscina; species Muscina levida. The sequence goes on from OZ035880.1 coordinate 135,741,206, forward strand.
ACCTGTATCTACAAAATTTTTAAACAATCGCCTCAATACAAATTTTTAATGAAAAACAAAACTTATTGCAAATAGCCAAAAAAAAACTATGTCTGATAGCAAGATGATTGATTACGTATTTGAATTTCCCATGTCAAAAACTCTTAGAAACACATAATGAAACACAAGAAAAAAAACCCTTGTCGAACAGTGTAATTCAGCAAGAAGGCTCCAGCAGCTTTGTTGTTTTTAAGGCGGTATATTGCCACACGTATCTCGCTCTGCCTCGGAGGTGGATAGTTAATACCACCGTCATGGATTGGAGCAGGGCCTTCTGGAGTGGTTTCCGTATCCAGCAGATTTCAGAAATGATCTCTCCATATCTTTAGAAAGTAATCCGTTTCTACGCATTCTCGTCTTAACTCTCTTGTAGAATTTTCTGGCTTCCCCTCTTTCTTTTTCCGTCTTATAAGACGAATTGCCTCTCGTCTCTTCTCCCTGTGCCGTGCACGAACAGCTCGCGTTGCCATAGGCTGCAATTTTGCCCTGTATGCATATCCGTCTTTCTCATGGCATTGCTACATTCATCATCGTTCCAGAGATCTTCTTAAAACGGCTTTGAGTACTCAAGTACGCTTCTCGCAGGCCGTTCTATGGAGTCGGCTATGTATTGCCAATGCGAGGTAATATTATCAGGGGTTGTAGCATTCCGTAGCAATTGAGTTAGATACTGGAAATAGGCGTCCGCTACCTCTGTGGTTCGCAGTTTACCGATATCCAGCTTTTGTTGTGTAGCAATGCCTGGTTGTTCGATTCATGCCTTCCATCGACTACTACGTGATCTATCTGATTACTCGTCAGTTGATCTGGAGATAACCATGTTGCCATATGAATATTTTTATGGTCAAATCTAGTGCTGCTAACTATTTCTTGCCGCAGAGAAATCAATCAGTCTGATGCCATTGTTCGACGTTAGACTGAATTTTTCTATGGTAGGCTCAAATGCGTTCTCCCTGCCTATTTTAGCATTAAAATCGCTTAGTACAATTTTGGTATCATGGCTTGGGGTACGATCATATACATTTTCTAGGCTCTCGTAAAACTTTTTCTTTGTCGTCATTGCTTTTTAACCTGTCTTGAGAGAAAGTGACTCTGTAGGATTTTTGAGTATTTTCACTGAAGATTTCGTGTCGTTTGTTTAACGATTTTTTTTAAATGTTAAAGAAAACCGATCGTAGTTCAGGAACTTCCACAGTTGTTAGTTACCCATTACCATTTTCTCTCGGTGTATGTTTATGTCTTGTACGACACATTGTCGTTTGATTGTTTATTTGATGTTGTTGTTGTTGTGTTTTTTGCTTGCTTTTCGATGTTACCACTTTATTATTAGTTAGCCAAGGTGATCGATTTGGCGCTTCGTGATCAATTTAAAACAACACACGCAGACGCAACGCCAAAATAAAAAGATCCCAACCGAAAATGGCAACAACAACTAAAACAAATAAACGCCTCGCCAAACAAATAAAATCCGTCAAAAGTCTAAACTGAGGTGGAGGAGCTCTCACTCTCTTGACCCATCATCATCGATGGAGGACAATACTGTGTGCCAATAATTACTCGTACACCTCAAGTGTTGGTTGCTGTGCGACAGCGGTGGCGGCTTTGGCGCTCATGACGATGAGACCAGTGATGATAGTGTTGTTTCTGCCAAATTAAGTTAAATCATTCCACTTGAGAATAAACTTTACAGAGACGAAGGTGCCTTGTCTTCATCCCATGTCCGACCTGGATGGTTCTTTAGGCCAGCCGCAGCCTCTTAAGCCTGCCTGCCGATGTGTTGTATTGACCTAAACTTAACGCGATCAATAACTCTTAATGTTTAAGGTTCGATTGAGGTGGGGGTTCAACGCCAAACTTAGTTGTGGATGTGTTTTGAGTTTTGTTTTTGCTCTGTGCGGATTTGTCGGTGTTCATCCAGATTGTCCCAGGGGGATAAGCTGCTGAAAATTGTCTGCTTCTTGTGTCGACGTTGTGGGTTTTCTGTTGTTTTTGTTTCATTCGGTTTCATTCATAACTGTTTGCTTAAAGGTTTCACAGGTTTTGTTGGTTTTGATCGCGGATAACATTGAGGTAATCCCTCTGTTAGGTAGGATGACTACCAAATGCACCGGCAGCAGCAGCAAATCCAATTTGTCCGATATGTGGTAATCGACAAAAAGGTGATCAACGTGTTATTGTTTCTGAGGCTGCTGATTTGTTTTTTTCTTTTGTTATACATTGAGGGGATTAATTTGACATCACTGTCGCGCATTTATGGGAATTGCTTAATTCGGCTTTAACTTTAAGTTCGTTCCCACTTGAATGCCCTACAATCTGTGAAAGGATATGAACAAGAGGATATTGATATATTGCACTGATTTAAAAGATTTTGTGAAATCGCAAACGAAAGGCAAATAGACAATGACTTCCGTTCTAAACAATAAATCGATTGCATCTTAACATTAATGTGTAGTCAGGTTCAATGAATGGTTCAGTTCAATGGTCAGTCGAAGATATTATCTTGACATAAAATTTGTCCTTGATTCACTATTTACATGACAATAACTGGCTACACGTTAATCGAAACAAAAGTGACTTAACATGGTATAGGTTCAGGTTATTGTGCTTTAAAAATTAGACCGTAGGAACAATAAATACGCACGCCTGTTAATAGTTATAAAGAAGTTCGATGTAGCTAAGGTTAACTTAGCAGTCGCCTAAAGCATATCTCACTTGGGCCCTTATATAGGTTCCGTTGTGATACAATTTAAATTCTCGCATCAATTATTTCTATTCCAGTATGTCAACGTCGTTCTCAAGCCATTTTGTTGTTCTGAAAAATTCGTGGATGTTAGGCAGAATGCCTACTTATAGCCGGATTTTATCAAAACGTGTCCGATGACTAAACTTTTTATATCCTGGGTCACCAAATACAGGACAATGACATATAAGATTCTCCGTGGTCCCTCATCTTCATCAACGATGCAGCTTCTACAGTAATCTTTGCAGGGAAGTTTTAGCATGTTTGCCAACCGGCTAGTGAACGGTTATTTCAGCTATGATGTTTCTCTAGACAGGTTCAGCGCAAATAGTGTCCTCGGTATAACGATAGTATTAGAAATCTGTTTTGTCGCTGTGAAAGTGGGTTCTTTGACCCATGTTGCCTAACCAAACAAGGAACATCAATGTCACAGTAAGTGGGGACGATAGTGGGGACCTTTGCCAATACATCGGCTCTTTGGTAACCATCTTGAACACATCTCGTTCACCAGTTATTTGATGGCCGCTTTAATATTAGTAAGTGAGTTAATATTGCCGCTTAATATCCTATGATACTGAATTTTCTGAAGAATTCTAAGTGATCCGGTGACTTAGATATATAAAATGTGATTTAAATACTTATATATTTTACCGAGTAAATGGACCCACATTGGCTGGTACCTACTGAATAACCGGGAAGGCTGTAGCCAACTCACCCAGTTTCCGTGTAATGAAATACCATAACTTGTCCCTTTAATCACTACTTACTTACTTAATTTCCATTTACACCTCACGAATGAGGTATGGGATAGCTTCTTGCGTTGTTGAAAATTAACACGCTTTCTATTTTTAAATTCACAGCTAACGGCACCTACTTTTTATCGGCGGATGCGAACGTCACAGTTGAGAGGCTTTTTCTAGACATGCTGTTTGACTTCCGCCCAAAAATCTTTGATCAAAACAAAATAGAGAAGAGAAAAAGCGTTTGCGGTGGTGACCTTTATTGCATGCATCCGACTGTAGACAGGACTCGAACCATGGAACACCCGCATGGTAGTTGGGACCGGTTCCTTAAGTCTTCTGGTAGAATTTTCGGGCTTCGCCTCTATCCCTGCATCTCTCTATATCCTCGTTGTTCTTCCCTTCCTTCCATTGAAGTTTTTCCACTTGAATAAGCTGTTCGCCTGCCTGACGTTTACCTTGTGCAGTTCCCCAACGGTCTCTGTTACAATTGGCTAAAGCGTTGCCTTGAATAAAACATCCTTTTCCTCAGACTTTTCTTGCCATAGAATGTCCAATATGCTCTCCATGTCTATCAGACCGGCCGCGGCATGATGGCTAAAACACGCGACTATCATGCGTGAGATCCAGAGTTCGATTCATGTCTTAGTCGTCTACATTTTGTTTCATCGGCGGCCTCCTCGACGTAGTTGATAGCAACTTCGCAGTTAAAGTCTAGCAAGAGCTTCTCAAACAGCGTTCACATTCGTCTGTAAGTAGTAGGCGCAGTTGTGTTGTGAGTCTAAAGTAGTTCACAATATCGCGAGAAGCTATCCCATACCGCATTTATGGGGTGTAAAGGGAAATTATGTTTAGTCTATCAGGAACGTCAGCGAGGAAAAGGCTTCGAGGTAAAGACTTGGAGTAAGCCGTGGCTATTTCTGGGGCTTTTAGCTTTGAGATTAGCAAATTTTTTTTTTGTAATTGATTACCAGCTTAGACTTATGCTCACCTTTGCTGCAACTAGGTACCCAGCAAACCAAATGCTCCTACTTTGGTTGATATCCGACACGTATGCGCATTGTCTGAACTCTTCTTACCGATATCGTACAGCATTCTGTACGACTCGTCAAGGGAAATTTTATGAATTTTGGTCCGATATAACAATACGTTCAATAATGTGTGTGACTTATTAATTAAAACACATTTTTTTGCAATCATTCCAACGCTTTTCCAAATCTTTCGATACCGCCTTTGTAAAACGATTTTTCTTTGCCTTCAAAATAGGCGTTAGTTTCGGCGATTACTTCATCATTTGAGCGAAATCTTCTACCACGGAGCATCTTTTTGAGGTCTGCGAAGAGCCAGTAATCGCTGGGGCCAAATCTGGAGAATACGGTGGATGGGGAAGCAATTCGAAGCCCAATTCGTTCAATTTTGCCATCGTTATCATTGATTTGTGACACGGTGCATTGTCTTGGTGGAACAACACTTTTTTCTTCGCCATATGATTTCTTTGCGATTTTGTCTTTCAAACGCTCCAATAACGCTATATAATAGTCGCTGTTGATTGTCTGCCCCTTCTGGAGATAGGCGATGAATATTATTCCATGCGCATCCCAAAATACAGACGCCATAACTTTGCCAGCCAACTGCTGCATCTTTGGTCGCTTTGGGCGGCTTTCACCGGCTGCATGCCACTCAGCAGACTTCCGATTTGACTCTGGAGTGAAATGGTGGATCCATGTTCAATCCATTGTGATGTACCGACGCAAAAACTCCGTCTTATTGCGCGTAAATATGTCCAAACAGCTCTTTGATTCATCGATTCGTTGTTGTTTTTGCTCCGGTATGGGCAAACGCGGCACCCATTTGGAAAACACCTTTTTTATACCCAAATGTTCGTGTATTATCACTTTACGGTCGGACATAATGATTTTCAGTGTTTTTTCAACGTTTTCCGGAATAACAGCGTCATTTGGCCTTCCAGTAGATGGAATGTCATCGGTGTCTGTACGACCACGTTTGAATTCGGCATACCAATAACAAATGCTTCTTTTTGATGGAGCAGAGTCCGAATAATGTTTTTCAAGCCATTCCTGGCATTGAACAGTATTTTTTTTTCATTAAAAAACAATGATAAATCAGTACATGGAATTGCTTTGAATTCATTTTTTTTTAAACTCAAAAGTAGCGTCACTTAAAGCACTGTAACTTGTAAACAAATGGTCGGATTAACATATGATTTTGACAGTAAGCCTAAAAAAGTTGCCACTTTCGAAAAAAAATATTGATTTAGTACTAGTGCCGCCATCTATGTGTCAGTCACACACATTACACAGTGCAACAGTGAAAAAAACACCCGAACGAGACTATATAGGTTCGATAGTACAACCAGAGCTGAGTAAAACCCTAGCTCAGTTTGGCTAGATTGGCTACCAAATTTTTTTTTTGGCCCCCTAAACTTTTTGAAATCCTTGGATCCCTTGAAAAAAGGTGACATCAATTGTTGGCTAACAGTTTCTACAGTTTTTAATCTAGCTCCTTCTCTTCTTCAACAAAGTTTTAGCTAATAGTCCGCTTAAGAAACTGATATAATAAAATTTCCCAAAAAAATTACACTTCCCTCGTATATTTTCAAAAAACTTCGATAAAAATTTTAATTTTTTCACTTTTTTTAATATAAGTTGTAGGGAATCCAGATTTTTTGCATACTCTATTCAGAGAAATTGTAGTTTAGGTAACACCGAATAACTCTTCTGAACAAACCTATGCAATCTGAACAAGTCTAGGGATATTAAATAGCTCTCAAAACACACTATCTACTTTAAACAAATCAGTTTTTTAGGAGTTTTGGGCCATTGTGCAATGTTTTTACTTGCTATCTTTACCAAAAACGTACTTATTGTAGAACTGAATAACTTCTGTAAACAACCAATATGATCGGAATACTCCACCCCCTTAATTGTTCGCAAAGAGCATTAGGGTGTTCCTTGTATGGCATTTTTTCGAATTTCGTAAAATATATGTATTAATCGCGATGTTGGTCATCTGTTTTCACCTTACGTTTCATTTTGCCAATATTAGGAATATATTGTGAGAAATTTTGTATCGATAGTTGGACATTAGGGTGTGCCGCAATGAGGTTAAAGTATGAATTTGTTCTCAAATCAGTTTATTGCCGCTGAGTATTTTTCTTTCGTATATAGACTAAGTAGTAACAAGCCGTTCAATAGCTGAAATAAAGACCTAGAATAATATGTGTTTGCTTTTACCATATCTCTTATAGACGCCGAGATATTTGATATAGAAGTGGGGGTATTTTTAAAAAAAATATTAAAAATGTTGAAATTGAATTTCGATGTAGATTATTATGGGCAATTATATATTTCAACTTTTAAAGGTTAATCAAGTTAAAATCTATATGTTTAAAAAGTATATGTGTATATTATCACTATCTCTATCAATTCTCGAGATATCAGGGGCTTAAAAAGCATAGCAATGACTACTTAACTTTTGTTTCACCTGTATATCCATTGTGTATGCTTACAAATGTCACCAAAACCATTAATATCCAATGGTCTTTTAAAGGGGATTTTTTATTTTTATCATATAAAATCGTTATTGGTAAGTATTCAATGGGTATTCAAATGGAACAAAAGTTCATTAGACATTGCTATGCATACAGTCAAAAATTCCGTTTTTAACGCCTGATATCTCGAGAATTGATAGAGATAGTGATAATATACACATTTACTTTTTAAACATATAGATTTTAACTTGATTAACCTTTAAAAGTTGAAATATATAATTGCCCATAATAATCTACATCGAAATTCAATTTCAACATTTTTAATATTTTTTTTAAAAATACCCCCACTTCTATATCAAATATCTCGGCGTCTATAAGAGATATGGTAAAAGCAAACACATATTATTTTAGGTCTTTATTTCAGCTATTGAACGGCTTGTTACTACTTAGTCTATATACGAAAGAAAAATACTCAGCGGCAATAAACTGATTTGAGAACAAATTCATACTTTAACCTCATTGCGGCACACCCTAATGTTCAACTATCGATACAAAATTTCTCACAATATATTCCTAATATTGGCAAAAAGAAACGTAAGGTGAAAACAGATGACCAACATCGCGGATAATACATATTTTTAACGAAATTCGAAAAAATGTCATACAAGGAACACCCTAATGCTCTTTGCGAACAATTAAGGGGGTGGAGTATTCCGATCATATTGGTTGTTTACAGAAGTTATTCAGTTCTACAATAAGTACGTTTTTGGTAAAGATAGCAAGTAAAAACATTGCACAATGGCCCAAAACTCCTAAAAAACTGATTTGTTTAAAGTAGATAGTGTGTTTTGAGAGCTAATTAATATCCCTAGACTTGTTCAGATTGCATAGGTTTGTTCAGAAGAGTTATTCGGTGTTACCTAAACTACAATTTCTCTGAATAGAGTATGCAAAAAATCTGGATTCCCTACGACTTATATTAAAAAAAGTGAAAAAATTAAAATTTTTATCGAAGTTTTTTGAAAATAACCGAGGGAAGTCTAATTTTTTTGGGAAATTTTATTATATCAGTTTCTTAAGCGCACTATTAGCTAAAACTTTGTTGAAGAAGGGAAAGAGCTAGATTAAAAACTGCAGAAACTGTTAGCCAACAATTGATGTCACCTTTTTTCAAGGGGTCCAAGGGATTTCAAAAAGTTTAGGGGGCCAAAAAAAAAATTTGGTAGCCAATCTAGCCGAACTGAGCTAGGGTTTTACTCAGCTCCGGTTGTACTATCGAACCTATATAGTCACGTTCGGGTGTTTTTCAAAAAGTTTGATTTTGTGTCATAGTGTTATTGAACGAAGTGTTGTCTGATCGAATTTGCATCAATTTCGGAACACTGTGTCAGAGGAAACAACAAAATGTTATTGAAGAAACAGTGAATTTCCCTTCAGATTTTCCTTCGATTTACATTCAGAAATCTTTCAGATATCGATACAACATGTCCCACATCAGATTCCCGGTGACGTGCAATAAAGCCATAGGTAATAAGGCCATATTGCACGGCGCCCAGATTTCCCTCAGCTGAGTAGGTCAGACTTCGTGTCAACCACTCCTTACGTTGTAAGTAACGACTTCGGTTCCGATATCGGAACATTTTGCCGACTGTCGTTCCGATTTCTGACCGATATCTGAACATTTAGTTTGCTGGGTACTAATCCGAGTCAACGTTAGCAATGTCGATCTTGCGTTTGTCCTTCATCAATTTTTCACATGATCAATATAATTTTTGGTGTTTTTGAAACGTGGGATATACAAGTTGCTTTGTAGATATCTTTAGACCATGTGCCATGCCGCAGCGAAACTAACCAGTCTAAGCCCGTTAACGTGTTGGAATCCCAAATTGAATTTTCTAATCAAAGGACCAAGAACATCTTCCCTTTCTAATTCTTAAGTCGAGAACATTTTCATGTCTTGGAATAAAGCGTTCTTAACTTCGTCTTATATAACGACTGACCATCCAAGCTCTCTTACTCTACCCTAACCAATGTAGGGTATTCATGCACTGACTATACCCCACTGATATCTACTGTCTTATTGACTTCTTCATTATATGTGTTTTTTTATTTTTTATTTTGGTTTACCCAAAAAAAAAGGCCGATTTTGTTTGCTTTTCGGAAATGTTATTAAGTGGGCGTTATTTTATTTATATTCGTATCAATATTTGAGTTTCATCACTTTAATCAAAACTCCAAGATGAAATTCTTATAATTAGCTCTAATATTAGGTTGCAAGTAGAGCGCCGGGGTGTAATAGAAGGTGGGTTTGTGTATTTAGGCTATCAACTATAAATGGGAATTTTGTCCGGGGCAGTCCTATAATTTTGTACAATTTTAATGTCTTAATTTAGTTAAATGATTTCGAATTGGCTATGGAATGAGAGATGAAATTAATGTGAAATATATATAGAGAAGCATTAACAGGTGTTCAAAATGAAATGAAATGGAAAAACTGAATTAAAAAGACATTTTAGGACTTCGTGCTGATAAATTATAGTTGATTTTGTTGAAAAATTTGTCAATGAATTCGAACATTAGGCTATATGTGCGGACATTGACCTTCGAGCTAAGACTTCGTTCTGTAAAATCTAACTTGTAAAAACATTTTACATTCCTCCATTAGACCAATAATTTCAAACTGTTAACTATAACTGTGCTTCAACTTTTAGAACAGCTTTTGTCAGACTTCTGATTACTCTATTATAATTAATCAGAAACTTTGTTACTTTTATTTCTCTAACCAAATATTGGTCATTTTTTTATTACGATTCAACATATTCTCACACATTTTCTATATCCTCCCATTTTCCCACATATGAACAGCTTAAAACAAAATAACAGCAATTTGTTTCACTTTTAGTTTACAACCAATTTCATTATAATTTCCCACCTAAATACTTTATGGTTATCGTTGGTCATCCCTTCATCTTCTTACTTTTTATCGATAATTGTCACTTATTTTAGGATAATACCTTGTTAAGATCCTTTTCTTATCCGCTGTCTCGCACAATCCCTTCCGTTGACAATAAGCCAAACAAAGAAGGCCCACAACAAACCGTAACCAAAAGACCAGAAGACGACGGTAAGCAACAAGAACATCAACAAAAAAAGCGTGACTGGTCAATTTGTCAATTATCCAAATGAGGGGAAGACATGTACAGACGTACCCCCAAAGAGAGACCACATCAACAGGCACACACGATCACGAAAGCGGAATATATTATGCTCACCACACTTGTGAATCGATACGAAATCGATGCGAAATAAATTCGAATTCGTTTTCAAACTACCGGCAAAGGTGGTCTCTATATGAAATGATATTTACCACCTGGATGCAGGTGCGTTCTGTGTTTGCTTGACCCCACGTTGTATTACAAATGTTTCGGTTTTTTGTTTTTGGGGATGCTGACAAATACAGAGCGACTGACTCTGACCAAAATGAGCAGCCCGAAAGGAAAAACGTAGATCGAACGGATGTCAATTAGTTTAGAATGCATGAATGAATCGTTCGTTACGCAGCTAACACAAAAGGACTACTGCGATTTGTTTTCGAGAGCGAAAAATGAAAGATGACGATGGCAGTGGAGTAGCTGAGATTGGCAGAACTACATCCAGATCCAGATGCTGGTTAAATTTTGCATGTTATACAAGTACTAGTATACATTTCAGCTTTCACATGAGAGTCAACTTTTTAGGGTTTGAAAAGAATCGACTGTATTTAACGCTTTGAAAGCAACATTGTAACCGGGCACCCTACTGAGTTCAACTGAACACTTGTGAAAAATGAAAAAAAAATTGGAGGGATGGATGGGATTTATTAACTTCAATTCGTCTATTTTCTGTGGAAGATATATCGAAATTGCGACTTGGTGCTTATGCTCCAGCCCAAAAGTCCTGCCACGATGAGTCCAATGGATGACATAAAGGAGGGTGAACCAAACTTCATTTGTTGACCCTACCTAAGCGGCTCCCCGAAAAATCGTCTACCAAAAAAACTTCCAAAAAAGTGTCACTGTTTGGTGTGGAATTTGGGCTGGCGGTATTATAGGGCCATTTTTCTTCGAATCTGAGCAAGGATCCGTCGTTACCGTCAACAGCGTTACAGTGCCACGCACAACGAATTTTTGTTTCCAAAAATTCAAGAGAATGACATGGACGACATTTTGTTGAAACAAGACGGGGTGACATGTCACACATCCAACGCAATCATCGATATTTGACGATTAGTTTTTGAAAATCGAATAATCAACAGCTCTAATTTGACCACTTTGGATTATTTTCTATGGATAAATGTTACGCAAAGCATCCAGAGACTATTGAAGCGTTGAAACATGGAATCGAAGTTGCCATTGAAGTGATTCGCCCCGAAACAATCAAAAATGTACTGAAAAATTGGGTTGATCGAATGAGATATTGCTGGGACAGTCGTGGTAGTCATATGAATGATATTGAGTTCCATTATTAAATGACAAAGTTCAACTTTTCCAATGAAACCAAAAATTTGAAAATATTATCAGTACTTTCTTTTTTATAGCCGATTCAAATTTAAAATTTTAAATGGCCCAATCTTTATATATATATTCCAACTTTACGGGGCGGTATCTCCTAAACTATAAATTTCCTCCAATAAAAAATAGCACTATTATACTCAGGATAGCAATGTTTATATATTCCAAAAAATTTTAACTCAGTAGACTTAAATCAACGCCCACACTTTTTTAGGTTTTATTTCGTATTATAAATGTGGGCGATATTTAAATAATTGAGAATTGCCCAATCTTTTAAATTGATTGACGCCCCATCAATTATGAAACAACGCCCAAAAAATTTGTATAATTTTAATTTGAAAATTCAACAACTTTTGTATGTGGTTTTTTTTGGCGATTTTTTATAATTTTTTTTGGTCGATTTTCTAGTATTCGATTTTTCGGGGAGCCATTACAGAAGGAGCGTCCAAGAGAATATCCCATAAGTAAATATTCGAAGAATATCCCATTAGGTAAATCTGACTTATGACGATTTTATTTTGAATTGGGATGGGGATGTATATAGGGATCGGGGTTTATATCATTTGATATGAGAAAACAAGTGTAACGCAATAAAAGATGTTTGTTACACCCCAAGTATTTTAACACTAAATTCGTTTCAGGAATTTTCAAGACGATTGAGACATGTCCTTCTGTCTGGCTGGTGGGCACGAAAGCTCTAGCAAACCCTCTCTGATGGGGATGACAATTTACCAATATTAATATTTTCCAAAATGTAGATATGAGCCAGTTATTGGTTATCGGATTTCGGATCGGGACCTGCCGCGGCATGATGCCTAGAACACGCGACTACCATGCGGGAGATTCCAGATTCGACAGCTGGCTCCAGTCATCTACATTTTTCTTTCATTGCCGGCCCCTTTCGATCGAGTCAATCGGCATGTCTAGTAAAAGCTTCTCAAACAGTGACGTTCGCATTCGTCGATTAACAAGTAGGTGGCGTTAGTTGTGAATCTAAAAGTAGAACGAGAGAAGCTATCCCATACCTCATTGATGGAGTGTAAAGGAAAATTAATTTTTGTTTTTTTTTAAGTTATCGGATTGTAAATAGGTAGAATAGTAACACCCCTTCTGGTGCTTTTGTACTAAACTGTAGTTTTGGTACAATATATTGTACTATTGGTACATAAAAGTACATTTTGTACTTCTTGGTACACCAACCTGTACTTTGTGGCACAATAAATTGTATTACTTGGTACCATTAATTACACAGTGCAACATTTCTAAGGTCATCGTCTGGTGCCACCTTGGTACCAAGCTATTTTTGAAGTATGTTATATACCGAAACTAAAAAAATGCCCAAAGGACTTAGCCCCATTACATCGAAACATTTTTTTATGGACACTCCAATATTTTCACCCCAACACGATTTTTTTAAAAAAAGGACAATTTTTACGGAGTCAATATTTCATAAACCGTTTGGAATTTTTTCTTTTTGTCTTCGGCAAAGTTGTAGATCTAAACAAGAGCAAAAAAAGCCTCAAATAGACCGACCCAAAAAAATTGCATCCAATGCATTGAATTTGCAAAATTTTTTAAAAACATTTTCGTGTTAAGGTGGTCAAAATCTATGGAAAGAGTGATTTGAAATTGTATTTACCAAAAATTGTTGTTCTGTGTAATTTTATGGTAAAAACATCATAAAAAAATATAATTTTTTCCCATATTCTTGCAATTTTCATGCAACTTTGCCGAAGACAAAAAAAAAATTCCGAACGATTTTTGAAATATGGAACCCGTAAAAATGGTCCTTTTTTAAAAAATTCGTGTTGGGGTGAAAATATTGGAGTGTCCATAAAAAAAATGTTTCGATGTAATGGGGCTAAGTCCTTTGGGATTTTTTTTTAGTTTCGGTATATACTTCAAAAATAGCTGGGTACCAAGGTGGCTCCAATTTATGTGTTGCACTGTGTTATTATTTTTGGTACAATAAAATGTACTATTTCGTAGAATAAAAGTACTTTTTGTACTTCTTGGTTCAGAAACTGGTAATTTTTGGTACAATAAATTGTACTACTTGGAACTATAAATTGTAGTTTTTGGTTCATAAATTTTACTTTTTGGTACAATGAATTGTACTATGCCGTGCAATTAAATGTACTATTTTGTACATTTTACTATACTTTTGGTACAGAAAGGCACAATAATTGGTACTATTTGGTATAATAAATTGTACTTTTTGGTGCAATAGCTTGTACTTGGTACAAAAAATTGTACTATTTAATACAATAAATTGTAATATAAGATACAATACATTTTACTATTTGGTACAACAACAGTACAATTGAGTACAATAAATTGCACTATTTGGTACAACAAAAGTACTTTTTGGTACAGTTAATTGTACATTTTAGTACAGTAAAGTGTACCTTCTTGCACATTAAAGTGTACTATTTAGTACATTGAATTAAATATATAGTACTGAATTGTACTATTTGGTGCAATGAAAGTACTTTTTGGTACAATTGTTATTGTACTTTTTGCTACGAAAAATTTTACTTTTTGGTACCACAAAAAATTTAACTACTTCGTATAAATTAAAGTTCTATTTGGTACATTACATTGCACTTTTGGTATAACAAATTTTTCTATTTGCTATAATAAAAGTAATTTTTGGTTCAATAAATTGTACTATTCAATACATTAAATTAACAGCTTAATGTAATTAATTGATACGATAAATTGTACTATTTGGTACCTTTAACATTCTATTCAGTGCAATAAATTTCACCATTTGGTACAATAAAAGTACTTTTTGGTACAATTAATTATACATTTTTGTACAGTGCAAAAAATTTTACTGTTTGGTACAATCAATTGTACTTTTTGGTGCAATAAATTGTACTATTTGGTACAATAAACTGTACTATTTGGTACAATAAATTGTACTATTTAATGCAATAAATTTTAATATTTGATACAATAAATTGTACTATTTGGTACAATGACAGTTATATTGAGTACAATAAATCACACTATTTGGCACAATAAAAGTACTTTTAAATTCAGTTAATTGTTAGTATTAGAACAGTAAAGTGTACCTTCTGGCACAATAAAGTGTACTATTTGGTACAATAAAAGTCTTTTTTGGTACAATTAATTGTACTATTGGGTACAATAAATGTACTATTTCGTACAATTAAAAATTTTACTTTTGTTACACAATAAATTGTACTATTTAATACATTAATTATGCCATTCCGTGCAATAAATTGAACTTTTACTTTTCGGTACAACATATTGTACTGGTTAATACAATAAATCGTAATATTTGATTCGATAAGTTGTACTATTTGGTACAATAAAAGTACTATTTAATTCAATAAATTGCACAATTTGGGACAATAAAACTAATTATTTGTACAATTTTTTTTTTTACATTTTAGTACAATAAAGTATACTATTTAGTACAATAAAGTGTACTATTCAGTACTATAAAGCATACTCTTTGGTACAGTAAATTTTCCTATTTGATACCATAAATTTTACTATTTGGCACCATAAGTTTTACTTTTTGGTATAATAAATTATACTTTATGGTATTAACAACAAAGTACATTAAATTTCACATTTAGGTACAATAAATTGTACTATTTGATACGATACAAGTAGTATTTAATTAAAAATTTGTACTATTTGGTGCAATGGAAGTACTTTTTAGCACAATACAAATACTTTTCGGTACAACTAATTGTACTTTGTTAAAATAAACCTACTTTTTTTGGTACCAGCAAATATTGTTTTGAGTCATCTACTTTCGCGCGTAACACATTTAAGTGCATATATTTTACAAACCCCCAGAAATCCGAAACCTTTGCCACACCCCTTCTGGTAACTCCCATACAAATTACCGAATTGACCCTCATAATTCTATAGATATACATATCTTTTTTGTTAGTACACTGAATTCAGTTAAATTTTAAATAAGATGTACTCTTATGAAAATTTGATTCAGGAATGAGTATGGATCATATCTGCCGGCCCCCTCTGGTGCCTCCCTTACAAAATTACCCATTTTGGAAAAATTACTAATTCTTCCGTAACTTCCAAACGGACAACTGAAGTATATTTAAATTTTGTCAGTTTAATAAACTTGTAGAAGTAGACAAACCCTCAGTAAGCCGAAACCTTTGAATAAACCCTTCTGTTACCTCCTATACAAATGACCTAATTCACCCTCATAATTCTACATACATATTTTTTTGTAAGTACACTGAATTCAGTCAAATTTTATGTAAGATGTACGCTTATAAAAAAATTTACTCAGGAATGAACATGGATTATATCCGCCGACCCCTTCTGGTACCTCCCATACAAAAATACCTATTTTTAAAAAATATATATTTCACCCATACCTTTCAAATGGACAACTGAATGATATTTGAATTTGGTCAGTTTATTTATCCTGTATTAGCAGAATAACCCTCAGAAAACTGTAACCTTTACACACCCCTTCTGGTACCTCTTATACAAATGACCGAATTAACCCCCATAGTTTTATATACATATTTTTTTTGTAAGTACACTGAATTCTGTCATATTTTGCGTGAGATATTCGCATATTAAAATTTGATTTAGGAATGAATATGGACTATATAGGCATAACCTTTACTCCCATACAAAATGAACTATTTTTGAAAAATTACTACTTCTCCCATAATTTCCAAACGGACAACTAAAGGATATTTGAATTTGGTCAGTTTAATAAACTTATAACAGTAGACAAACCCTCAGAAAATTGAAACCGTTACCAAACCCATTCTGGTACCTCCTACACAAATGACCGTACTGACCCTCATAGTTTAACATTCATTTATTTTTTTTGTAACTTTCGAACGGACAACTGAATGATAATTAAATTTGATCCGTTTAATTTTCTGGTAATAATAGATTAACCCTCTGAAAACTAAAATAGTTACAACACTTCTTTTAATACATCCCATACAAATGACCCAAATTGCCCACATAGTTCTACATGCATCTTTTTTGTAAGTACTCTGAATTCAGTTAAATTTTGCCAAGGAAAGTTTTTATTAAATGTTGTAATTTTTGTTGAAATTAATAATTAACTTCCTTAGTTCTCAGTTGGTACAGTATAAGACCCTTTGCCAACCCCATACAAAATTACCAAATTTCCAGAAATATTGAACTGAACTTTTTACATTTGTTGCCAAATTGATTATACGCTGTAACCTTTTTGACAGTTTTAGAAAACGTCTGTAAACCTCTGGTCTTACTACCGAAAGTCCTATCCCCAACAGTTTACGCTCCACAAGCAGTCAAAGAATAATACATAAGTAATTTCAATAAAAACTAGTAGGGCGGTTATCTTCGACTATGCCGAAGCTCAGATACCCTTCACCATTTGTAAAAATGGTGATAAAACTGGTTATTTGCACTACAACTATATTTTATTAAACTTATCTCGAGAATTGATAGAGATAGTGATAATATACACATATACTTTTTAAACATATAGATTTTAACTTGATTAACCTTTAAAAGTTGAAATATATAATTGCCCATAATAATCTACATCGAAATTCAATTTCAACATTTTTAATATTTTTTTTAAAAATACCCCAACTTCTATATCAAATATCTCGGCGTCTATAAGAGATATGGTAAAAGCAAACACATATCATTTTAGGACTTTATTTCAGCTATTGAACGGCTTGTTACTACTTAATCTATATACGAAAGAAAAATACTCAGCGGCAATAAACTGATTTGAGAACAAATTCATACTTTAACCTCATTGCGGCACACCCTAATGTCGAACTATCGATACAAAATTTCTCACAATATATTCCTAATATTGGCAAAAAGAAACGTAAGGTGAAGATAGATGACCAACATCGCGATTAATACATATTTTTAACGAAATTCGAAAAAATGCCATATAAGGAACACCCTAATGCTCTTTGTGAACAATTAAAGGGGTGGAGTATTCCGATCATATCGGTTGTTTACAGAAGTTGTTCAGTTATACAATAAGTACGTTTTTGGTAAAGATATCAAGTAAAAACATTGCACAATGGCCCAAAACTCCTAAAAAACTGATTTGTTTAAAGTAGATAGTGTGTTTTGAGAGCTATTTAATATCCCTAGACTTGTTCAGATTGCATAGGTTTGTTCAGAGAAGTTATTCGGTGTTACCTAAACTACAATTTCACTGAATAGAGTATGCAAAAAATCTGGATTCCCTACGACTTATATAAAAAATAGTGAAAAAATTAGAATTTTTATCGAAGTTTTTTGAAAATAAACGAGGGAAGTCTAATTTTTTTGGGAAATTTTATTATATCAGTTTCTTAAGCGGACTATTAGCTAAAAATTTGTTGAAGTAGAGAAAGAGCTAGATTAAAAACTGTAGAAACTGTTGGCCAACAATTGATGTCACCTTTTTCCAAGGGGTCCAAGGGATTTAAAAAAGTTTAGGGGGCCAAAAAAAAATTGGTAGCCAATCTAGCCAAACTGAGCTAGGGTTTTACTCAGCTCCGGTTGTACTATCGAACCTATATAGTCACTTTCGGGTGTTTTTCAAAAAGTTTGATTTTGTGTCATAGTGTTATAGGATTAAAGCTTGCATATCAAATTTAAGCTCGATATTTCCTAACCTACGGCTGTAATCGCGGGGGCAGTTAGGCGGACACCCTAAAAAAGGTAGAGTTTGAATGGGTAGAGTTTTTGACCGACATTGCTTTTCTTAAAAAGTAGCCTCCGCTTAAAGATTGAATCTTGCGTACATATCTCTTAAAATACGCCTGCAATCGCAGGGACAGACCCCCCAAAAAGGGAGAGTTTGTATGGGAGGTGAGAGTAGTTTTTGACCGATCGGTCTTATCTTAATACTCAACCTCCGCTTAGATTAGGGAGGCTTGTATACAATATTTCAGCTTGATTGCTCTTAAATTACTACCGTAATCGCGGGGACTGACATACCGACACACCCAAAAAGAGGGATTTAGTATGGGAGGTGGGAGTAGTTTTTGACCGATCGGTCTCATCTTACTACTCAACCTCCACTTAGTGTAGGGAAGCTTGGATACCAAATTTTAGCTTTATTGCCCTTAAACTACAGCTGTAATCGTAGGGATAGACCCCAAAAAGTGGGAGTTTGTATGGGAGGTGGGAGTAGTTTTAGACCGATCGGGCTCATCTTATAAATTAACATCCGCTTTGAGGAGAGAAGCTTGCATTCCAAATTTCAGCTCGATATCTCTTAAACTGCGGCTGTAATCTCGGGGACAGACAGGCGGACGGACAGACGGTTACCTTTAAATCGACTCAGATTTCGATGCTGATCATTTATATATATATATTGTCATACCTACCACGCCATCTTATGGGCGTTACAAATGGAAGAACAAAATTTATATACCCTTCACTCTGTTCATGCGCGTGGTGAAGGGTATAAAAATCGGGTAATTTCAATAACTCATGACTGTATCAATATCATACATAAGAAGGGGTATTTATCAGTTAGTTTACCTGACTGAATTTTCTGCACTGGTTTATAGTTTTCTTAGACCTGGCTTTTAAAAAAAAAGTGCCAAAAAAAATAAAAATAAAAAACTTCTCCACTATTCCGTTCCATAGTGTGATATCTTTAAGAATCGAGCTTTTATAAATCAAACCAACAAAATGCATTTAATTGATACCAAGCTTTCGTTGATGGCCTTTTATAGCGCTCTATCTAACTGCTGTCTGAAGTTTTCTCTCCTGTCTAAGCTCACCTTCCCCCTCCCCCATAAGAAATGTGATAATTGGCCCCTATTGATGGTGGACACTGATCCCACTGATCTCCTTGAGAGTGGATAATTTTGTTGTTAGTCATAATGAGTTTTAACACCATCAATTTGTCAACTCTTGTTAGTACCCCCAACAAAAAAAAGGCAACTGAACCCTCCATAAGTGGCGGCTGTGGCCACAAACAAATTGCCCACATGCAAACCTCAAAGGGTTACTGTCTCACTTAGTGTTAAATACTGGTCAGGAGACTCTTGCCAAAAGAAGTTAACCAAAATTTTGTGGTAGGAAGCGTAATTGCAGCGTCTTCTACCTGCGCTGAACTTGACATTGTATTAAAGATTTTACTTTCAGCCTTATGCGGTAAGATTTGAAGTGATCCTAATCGTTTAATATATGATTGCATCATTTTAAATTTAAACACTTTAGTTGCATTGTTGTGGTATAAATTTAATTTCGGCAGAGTTTTTCTTACTTTGTGGTGGTTTAAGTAATATTGTGTTTTTTTTTTGGTAACAATTGTGTCGGTTTTTGGTTTCCTTGCTTTTGTATCTTTTTTACAATGGATTTTCTCAAGCCTCTCCAATATTATGTTGTTTATATGTATTTGCACAGGATTTTCATACAATTCTCTTAATATCCCCTTAAAACATGTAATTTTTTTGTTTTTTTTTTTATCAAATTAAAAAAGGAAAACCAGAGAACAAATGATTGTATTGAGTAACCATTAAATTGCCATTGAAGATTTCCGTTTCCGCATGCGCGTTTGATGTGTGAACGATTCAAGCTAATCCGATAATTGCCAATGCTGCTACAATAATAACATAAGTAGTATCTTTGTGTGATGTAGCAGCGCCTTTGTAATCGTATGTGAGTGCGTGGAAGTGCTTCGTCGAGGATTTGCCAACAGGTAGTAGTAGTGGGACGTATTATTTTGACACGCGATTTGATATGGGGTTTTTTTGGTGTTTTGTATATGTAAGGTGAGAAAAATAAGGACTTGGCACAAATGAAGAGTGAAAAGAGAAAATCATTTCAAGATGCCGGGAATTCATCTACCGCAATTATATTATTAATTAATTTTTTTTTAATAAAATGCAGATAACGTTGAGTTGATTCATCATTTTCATAAAATAGCGCCATCGAATCTATTGGTGAAGACTTTACGAGCTGGAAAGTTTTCATAAGTTTCCACTAAATGACCCAGCCAATAAATTCGCTCGTCGAAGCGAAGTACTCTCCGTTAACAAAGATGAGTTTTAATTTATTTCGGAGTATTTTTCTCTCAAAGACTCCCAGAACAGATATATCCGTTCATGCAGTTCTTTGTTAGTTGAAACAAATAACTTGATTTTGTCTGCGATTATCACCATACCCACTTCTGCCGACTGGTTCTCACAGCTTGAAAAGGCTGCAGTAACATCCCTCAGTCCAAGGACAATGATACTATATCATCGGCATACGCGAGCAGCATGTGACTTTTATTAAAGATGGCACCAGTCGTGCTTGCTGCAGTCTCCGCTTGCATGATCATTTCCATTATGATGTTGAAGTTAAAGTGGTAGGATTACAGACTATCACCTTGTCTAAAGCATTATTCTTCTACTTCTTCTTCTTCTTCTTCTTAATTGTCAGCAGCAACAGAAATTAATCTATCAGACGCCGCACGTAGAAAAGAATTCCAAGCGCTTCGGTCTTTTGCACTCCATAGATAGTTAGTCACACCAAATGTAAGTAACAGCTCTTTCACCTGGTCTACCCGACGAAGTTTTGATATCCCACTTCTGCGCCGCCAATCGAGTTTATTGACGAAAACCTTTCAAGCTGGAACATTTTCATCCATTCGTACAACGTGTCCAAGCCTAACAAACGGTATATTTAACACCCTAGACTTCGTCAATATCTTAGTACAGCTCATACAGCTCGCGGTTCATTCGACGACGATATTCGCAGTTAACGACGATGGGTCCAAATAATTTGCGAAGTATTTTTCTCTCGAAGACTTCCAAAATAGATTGATCCGTTTGTGTCATTACATAGGATTTTGCGCTGTAGAGCAAGGCAGGTAGGATCAGAATGTGGGAGAGTTGGATTTTTGATCTTCGAGAGAGCGCTTTGTCATTAAACCGCTTGCTTAGTACATAGTAGCAGTGGTTTGCGATGAATACTCGTCTTTTGATTTCCAGGCTGTCATTATTATTTTTGTTTATGGCGGAGCCAAGGTAGACAAAATCATCTACCACTTCAAAGTTATAGTTGTCAAAGTTCACGCTGCGTCCCAGAAGAGTGGACTCTTTGTTCGTTGAAACAAATAACTTGGTTTTGTCCTCGTTTATTACCAGACCCACTTTCGCCGACTACTTTTCAATGCTCGAGAAAGCCGCAGTAACATCCGCAATCCACGGCCAATTATATCTATATCATCGGCATACGCGAGCTGTATGTGACTTTTGTTGGAGATGGTACCATTCCTATTTACTGCAGCCTTCCACATGATCATCTCATGATCATGTCGCCTTGTCTAAAGCCTCGTTTGGTAGAAAATGGCTCTGTCAGATTTTTGCCAATTTTCACTGAAGACTTTGTGTCAGTTAGTATTATCCGGCTAAATCGTATAGCTTTGCGGGAATACCATACTCAGTCAAAGCATCAAACAATTTCTGTCGTATCGGACTGTCGAATGTAGCTTTGTCGTCGATGAACAGATGGTAGGTGTCGATCTGCATTCTTGGGTCTTCTCCAGGATTTGTCGTAGTGTAAATATCTGGTCGGTCGTGGATTTACCCAGTCTAAAACCACACTGATAAGGTTCGCCAGAATGGGCTTCAGTCTTTCACATAACACACTACACAGGACCTTGTATGCCATGGGAAAAAGGCTAATCCCGCGATAGTTGGTACACACACTTGGATCGACTTTCTTAAGCACAGGACAAAGAACACTCTGACTCAATTATCGGGCATGCATTCCTTGAGCCAGATCGTGTTTATGAGCTGGTGCATGCATGTTGCCAGCTCATCGCCGCCGGCTTAAAAAGCTCTGCCGAAGGTCCATTGGATCCCGCAGCTTCAAAATCCTTTCCATCGCCTTGCTGATCTCGTTTTGGCTACGTGGTGGACAATCTACTACGTCGTCTATGATTGGTGTGATTTCGTCACCTAAGCTGTCTTCGAGAACGAATAGAGATCGAAAGTGTTCCCTCAATATTGCAGCACACTCTGAGTGCCGTGACTAGATTTCCGTCTCTGTCCTTACACGTGGGGATCCCTGTTCCAAAACCTTTGCTTCTAACCTTTTGATAGAACTTTCGGGCTTCACCTCTATTCGTGTAGTTTTCGATATCCTGGTTCTCTTTTCTTCCACGGACGCTTTTTCGGCCTGAACAGGCGTTTCATCGCCCTCCTCTTCTCATTATAACGCTCCATCACCGCACAAGTCGCCATTGGCCGCAGTTTTGCCTTTTATGCAGCATCCATTTTCTCAGACATTTCACGACATTCATCATCGTACCAGGGCTTGTCTGAGCGTGGTTTTTCATAAACCATAACGGTCGTTGCGGCGGTGGTCAAAGAATTCGCAATATCCTGCCACTGTGTGTCGGGAACATCAGAACTAGGGGGATTTGGTTGAAGTAATTAAGAGAGTTGGTTGGAGGAGGCATTGGCTATTTCGGTGGTTTGTAGCTTTGTGATGTCTAGGTGCAACTAGGTGGTGATCCGAGTCAATATTTGCACCGCGCATCACACGCACGCCCATAACGCTTGAGATATGTCTTCCATCAATTACCACGTGATCAATCTGATTTCTTGTATTTTGATTGGGAGATATTCAGGTTGCCTTGTGGATATCTTTATACGGGAATCTGGTTCCACTCACAACCATGTTTCTTGCCGACGTGAAACTTATCAGTCTGAATCCGTTATCAGAGGTGTTGTTGTGTAGACCGAAATTTTCCGACTGCTGAAACAAGAACATCTTCCCTTCTTATTTTAGCATTAAAATCTTCCAGATAAAATTCAAAGTGCATGGCCAGGGCAGCGCTCTAATATTTCCTCTAGGTGCTTAAAGAATGCATCTCTAGTGTCCTTTGTCTTCCGTCGGGGCTTGTACACAAATCAACGTGATTTAAAAATCGTTCGCCTTGATGCGAATAGTGGCTATTTGGTCACTTCTAGGAATTAACTGCGTGATCAGTCGAGAACCTCCGCCAATTGAATAGAGCCGCCATTGTTAGAAGTACGGTGTAGAATATTTCAGGTGCACTTCCTTAATGGTCCTTATAACGTCGGGAGTTGTCAACATTTGAAACGGCCCGTATTTATGGATTCCTCTCAAATCTGTGAGAAAACTGCAGTAACATCACATATTTTGTCAACACAATTGACGATTATACCAGCAGTGGTCCAAGTACATGTTTGCATATTAAAGTCTTTAAGTCGGCCCGTGTCATACTTCTGATAGCTGCCGGTTCGATTTGTCCTTAAACTGTTAAAACTGGCGAAGCTCTCCCCTATCCCGTTCATAGAAAGCAAAGGGTAGATACTTACGTCTTGTACATATACTTTGCTCGTATGTTAAACGCGCTAAATACCATCATGTAATCCATAATTCATTAACTATTGATCGACCCTTATGCAACAACAAATTGACACCTGACAAAAAGGAACACTGCATTGTAAATCACTTGGAAAATCACTAACCGCAGACCAAAAAGCCCTCGGTTCAGCTCGATTGGTTACCCAACCTTCTAAAAGGTGATACAATTTCGCACATTAATACTTAATTACTCGAATAATTGGGGCCAACGGATTAAATTCACCCTTTCTACGGAGGTTCGCTATGTCAACCAGAAACTAAAAAAAAAAATAAACACACTCACTACTCGTGTACACTTGTGAGATCCAAACAGCGAGTGAGCACACACACACACGCACACTCACAAAAAGTAACGAGACCCTAAGAAATCAAAGCTCAGGTGAAAGACAAAATAACAGGACAAAGAAGACGAATGACGGCGACAGACAATGAAATTTACGACAGAACCAACGGTATAACAAACAACAAAAAATAAAGCAACGCCAGTCTATGGATTGCATAAATACCCATAGCATGTTCCATTCCCCTTACTGCTGCCAGTATCACAACTCACTGTACTATATACATATTGATATGTGAAGCCACCCTTGAAGTTGATGTCCGATCGTCGTAATACAGTTTTAAGTTCAGTTATTAACAGATATGCAAGTGTTGTTGTCGTTGTTGTTGTTTTGCGGCAACACCAACCAACGCGCCGCCGCCATGTCGATTGACAAGAAATTAAAATTTTTCGAACCTTAGCAATGATCGACAATGTCCTTATGATGTTTTAGGTGCTAAATATTGATTTTATGGAATTGTTTATGGCGAAGCGAACAAGCAGTGGTATGATCAGGTGAGAAAACGTTTCAAAGGCAGTGATGAAAATTACAGAACTTTACATGGTACATAAACGTTAGTCGGTCTCATTTTAAAATAGCACAAAATCACATTTGTAGTTATGGCATCTTCTAAGTCACCCAAGTGTCCTTAGGTGTCATTACACAGTACAACATTTTTTAGCTCATTGATTTGGGGCGCAATTCTGAGAACTGCACGTGAAAGTAGCCTCAATAAGAAGAAGTTCTGCATCATTCGTTTTATCAATTTACATGTTATAATAATTTAATATCGATTTGAAGTTAGTAAGTATCGTATAGGGCAATTTGCCACGTTTTAGGCTCTTAACTGCTTTATAGTCGTTGAAAAAATTATATAAGTTTTTCATGGATTTTTTCCAATATTTGTCGTGATGTGCATATCTAGTCAGTAGTTCCAGGTCCAAAGACACACTGATATGGTCGGACCAGGTTCGTTAAGATAGGCTTTAGTCTTCAAAAAACACATTCGGCAGGTCGTATAATGTGATGTGCTTTTCTAGCCTCGCTTTGCATTATTGGTGGACAATCTTAGATGCCATCGATAATTGTCTTGATACCTTCACGTTCGTTGCCTTTTAAAACAAACAATATCGCTCCACAAAGGATTACTGCCTACCAGGAACATCAGAAGTAGGGCGTTATGGCGTAATAGTTGAAAGTTGGTTGGAGTTGGCAGTGGCTATATCAGGGATTTGCAGCCTAGCGATGTCTAGATTTCTTTGTGTTATATACCTTTTGTCGCTTGTAAAGCTGCTACCTTGGGTCATGACTCATGACCAATAGTTTGGGGGCGAACGGAATTGGTTCTCTTCACTCGTAGATATAAGGTCAAGGACTTCTGGGCATCGAAACTGAATGATGTGAAACTGAAACTCTCGACGTAGGCCAAGTACCAAGGTGTTGTTCCCGGTCGACGCGTCGTTGATAATTGTCTTGATACCTTTTAAATTGGTTCTCTTCATCTGTTGGAGTAATGACAAGGACTTCAGGGCAACGAGACTGAATGTATGAAACTGAAACTTTAGATGGAAGCCAAGTACCTAGGTGTTGTTCCCAGTCGCAAGCTGAATTGGTCAAGGAATATAGAATAAAAGGCTATAGAGGCGTTTAAATGTATTTATGAGTGCCTGAAGATTAAAATTAAAATGGTGAATTGTACTGCGATAGTCCAACGATAATGGCGTATGAATAATTTGGTAGAAATAAAAAGAAATGTTGAAAATACTTGGCATGATTCCTAAGGTTGCCCTGAAATTGTACGTCAAACATATTGCGGCCCAAGGGTCTATTAGACTGAAGGGCAATCCGCCCCTGATCATGCGAATATATTCCAGTGTTTGGCAAACGACAAATCTTTTCGTTTGTCACCTCTTTCAGATTTTTGTCAAAATGTATCGATTTCGGTGAAATGGACATTGCAATAGCGGAATCCCCATAAGGACTCTATTTCTGTCTTTACGGACTGATCGAAGATAGGCTAGCTTAGTGTATACGGCGAGGACCTGCAGCTAGGCTTTTCTCGAATACAGTGTTTGCCAGACTGAAATAATGGCCATTTGGAAGGCCGCAGGACTATTATGGGGTGTGGAACCGATACTAACTCTTTGTGTCGATAGCAAAGCTACAATAAAACTAATCGATTCTACATCGGGTAAATTATAGTTGGTGAGAATCTGTAGAGATATGTGGGATGAACTCAAGTCCCTTGATATCAGGCTCTTTTGAGTTCCGAAACACTGCAATATTTCAAGAAACGAACCAGCAGATTTGCTGTCTAGAAGAGGCATTACTCTGCTCGATGGTGACTCTCGGGTTGATGTTTGCAGGCGAGAAATGGCTGTACTCTGCTCGATGATGACTCCCTGGTGGATGTTTACCCGGGTCATTAGAACCGACTGTATAACTGCTAGGTCACTGTGGTCCACATATAGCACTCGTTAGCAAACGCAAAGGAAGCTAGACAACACAAAGCAGCATACTACCGAAATAGCCAATGCTATTTCATAGTTTAGATGTTCCCGACAAACAGTGGCAGCATATTGCGAATTCTATGACCGCTGCCGCAACGACCGTACTGTGTTATGAAAAACCACGCTCAGACAAGCCCTGGTACGATGATGAATGTCGCGAAATGTCTGAGTTAATGGATGCTGCATACAAGGCAAAACTGCAGCCAATGGCGACCCGTGCGGTGACGGAGCGTGATAATGAGAAAAGGAGGGAGATGAAACGCCTGTGCAGGCGAAAAGGCGTCTGTGGAAGAAAGGAGAGACCCAGGATAGCGAAAACTACAGGGATAGTGAAGCCCGAAAGTTCTACCAAAAGGTTTAAAGCAAAAGTTTTGGAACAGGAATTCCTACCTGTAAGGACAGTGACGGAAAGCTGGTCATGGACATTCAGAGTTTGCTGCAAATATGGAGGGAACACTCTACTCGTTCCCGAAGGCAGCATAAGTGACGAAATCACACCAATCATAGACGACGGAGTAGATTGTCCATCACCGAGCCAAAACAAGATCAGCACGGCATCGCAAGGCTTACAAATAATAAAGCTGCGGGAGCCGATGGACAACCGGCAGAGCTTTTAAAAGCCGGCGGCGATGAGCTGGTAACATGCATGCAGCTGCTCATAAACACGATTTGGCTCAAGGAATGCATGCCCGATGACTGGAATCTGAGTGTTCAATGTCCTGTGCTTTAGAAAGGCGACCCAAGTGTATGTACCAACTATAGCGGGATTAGCCTTTTACCCATCGCATACAAGGTCCTGCCTAGTTTGTTAGGTGATAGACTAAAGCCCATTCTGGCGAACCTGATTAGACCTTATCAGTGTGGCTTTAGACCTGGTAAATCCACGACCGACCAGATATTCACACAACGACAAATCCTGGAGAAGACCATATTTTTATCGACTACAAAGCTGCATTCTACAGTCTGATACGACTGAAACTATTAGATACTATGACTGTGTTTGGTATCCCCGTGAAACTGATACGACTTTGTGGGATGACACTGACTGACACGAAGTCTTCAGATAAAATTGGCAAAAATCGTCAATAAACTCGATGAAAAAGAGCTGTTTTCTACACTTGATGTGACTAACTACCTACGGAGCGCAAAATGCCAACGTCAGCTGTTTGAGAAGCCCTTAGAATTGACGCTATACTGCGAAGTTTTTTGTCGATGATTAGACGACTGGAGACAGGAATCGAACCATGGATCTTCCGCCTGGCCATGGTTGGCCCCTTCAAGCATACAGTTTATAATACCAAATCTCTGATACTCAGAATATTTTCAATGGTGGTCCGACGTGATCTTCCTCTCTCTAACCGTTGTTGCCACCTTCGTACGTCTCTTTGCATTTTGAATAATTTTAAATATTTTTCACACGAATTTTTTTATGTCTTTGATTGAATCTACCTAGAGTAGATGACGATGATGAGAATCTCATCATTCTTAATCCAGAGATCATTCCAGCCAAACTAAGATCCATATAGCTCCATCAACAACAACAGCAACAACAAGTTGACATAAAGTCATCAACCTGCAACAGAGCAGCCGAATACGATACGAGGTGTGTGTTTTTTTTTTGGTTGCTCTGTCTTTGTCCAAGATCACCAGAAAAATCCTAAGAAGCTTACAAAACATTTAGCTCCTTTAGGAGCGGCGGCAATCAGCACACATGCAAAACAATTTGCCACACAATTTAAGAATTTAGCGTTGGCCTCAAGTGTTGCTGCTTGTTGGCTGCATTTAAGGCTAAAAATCTTCCGAAAAAGAAATAACAAACTGAATGCCAAAATTCGACAACAACAAAACAATATCAAGCGACTTGGCCTTAATGAATATAACAACCCAACGATACATAACGTACATAGTATACAACAACAACAATTTACTGTAGCCAGTGTCGGTGCCCAATTACATGCAACTAATGAGCTGGAAAACTATATCAAATGACCCAATGCCTTTTCACCAAAGGCAACTCTGACGACGACGGCGGCTGCTTCGGCAACCAACAACAACAAATTGCTAGTAGTCCTACTTAAGTAAATATCAGCTACAGAGTACAAATCACAGGTTAAAGGACCATCGGACGGACGGACCATCGTTTGACGTGACAAAGCGATGGCTTGCGTGTGGCAATTTCATTTAAAAAATACCCAGGGACTCGATCACCAAAAAACCGAAACACCAACAACAACAACAGTGAAGACTCTTCTTAAGCTCCTATGTCGTCTCCCCTTTTACCGAAGGATCCGTGAGATGTTCATCTTATTCGCTTGTGGGGTGATAATTTGATGCCTTAACAGCAAACAACAAAGACACGAAGTTGTGTTTTTTTTCTGATATTTTCTTTATTTTTATTATAAGTAAGAAAAAGTTGTCAAAAAATCAGATCATCATCGGGAGCCGTTATTGAAGTGAAGTGAAGTAAAAAATATTGATAAATTTCTCCTCAGTTGATGGGTATGAATGATGGTGGTGGTATGACACCTACAAGGCACTATGTGATATTAAAAGGGGACAAATTATGGAAATCACAACCTTGCAGTGGTGAAACCTTTGTATCGTGTTTTTTTCACGTGTAGCGGCTAAGTCGCCAGTCGCCTTTAGTTCTTAGCTATGAAAACGCTAACAAAATTCTGTAAAAGACGAAATTCTTGTGGACAACGAGGAATTGATTACTCTGGCTCTCATCCACATTTACACTTACAGCGACTATGTTCTTGGCCGATCTGGCGTTCCTTTGAAGGATGGGTGATGGACGAGTCGTCTAGATTTTAACGTTTGGACGTGGATGTATTGCTATACACGGCTGTTAAACTTATTATCAATTCCATTTATTAAAAATGGTACGAAGACGTGCGACATCTACTTTAGTGCCCATAGGGTTATCTTCAGATCAATTGACGAGGAATCAGATAGATCACGTGGTTATCAATGGAAGGCATGTATCGAGTGTTCTGGACGTACGAGTGATCGGGGATGCAAACATTGACTCCGATCACTGGACATTGGTAAACTGCAGACCACAGAGATAGCGGACGCCTACTCTAACCACCTACCTCAACTGCTACGGAATGCTCCAACTCCTGAAGATATTACCTCAAAGTGGCAATATATAGCCGACTCCATAGAATGGACTGCGAGAAGCGGACCCGGATAACGTTCTGAAGATATGGAGAGAACATTTCAGAAATATGCTGGATACGGACTCCGCTCCTTAAGACTCCGCTGCAATCCATGACGATGGTATTAACTGTCCACCTGCGAGCAAGAGCTAGATACGTGTGGCAATATCGCGCCTTAAAAATAAACAAGCGGCTGGAGCTGATTCTCCCTACTGAATAGTTTAAGGCTGGTGGGGAGGAGCTGATTAGGAACATGCATTAGCTGATGAAGAACATCTGGCTAGAGGAGAGCATGCCTGGGGATTGGAGTCTCTATCTGTTATGTTCCATATACAACAAAAGGGGATCGTAGTGAGTGTAAGAACTGCCATAGAATAAGCGTATTACCAATTGAGTACAAGGTCCTTTCGAGCATATTGTCTGAACGTCTAAAGCCAATTGTAGAAAAACTAATTAGACCTTATCATTGCGGCTTTAGACCTGATAAATGTACGACGGATCAAATATTCACTTTACGATAAATCCTGGAAAAATAACTCATGAAAATCAGATCGACACCTACCATCTCTTTGTCGACTACAAATCTGACTTCGACTCTCCGATGACGAATTGGCTATATGAGGCCATGGCTGAGTTTAGTATTCCAGCAAAGCTAATTCGACTTTTCAGATGTGCCTTAGACAACACCAAATCCTCTATTAAGATTGGTAAGGATCACTCTGAACCATTCAATACGGAAGGTGGTTTCAGTCAGGGCGATAGCTTGGATGTATTCCTGGGCCTTCCGACAAAGCTATTGCAGTCAGAGAGGCTATTTGACGGAGGGAAGCTGGCGTTTGACATCAAATCCGTATATGGTCATTAGAAGATTCACCGGATTTTGGACGATGTCGTTTCTTTTTATCTGCTACCTTACAGATTTTTTGAAGACATGTGTGAATTTCCGTAAAGTAAACGTTGAAATTCCGTAAAGATCGGATTGTAATGACGGTGAGACTCATTATGGAAACTTCATTTCGAAAATGGAACAGGTCACAGGAGCGAATACCTCCAGCTAAGCCTCTCTTTCTGAGGTGCTGGCCATACAGAAAGCCGTGGAGGCTATAATGGGATGTGGATAAAATTCAGTCTACACAACAACACCTCCGATAACGGATTCAGGCTGGTTAATTTCGCGTCGGCAACAAATATGGTTGTGAGTGGAACCAGATTCCCGCATAAAGATATACACAAGGTAACCTGGTTATTTCCCGATCAAAATACTACAAATCGGATTGATCACGTGGTTATTGATGAAAGGCATATCTCAACCGTTATGGACGTGCGTGTCATGCGCGGTGCAAATATTGACTCGGATCAGCACCTAGTTGCAGCCAAGATACGCACACGTTTAAATAGTGATAAAAACGCTCGTAACCTAACGAAAAGAAAGCTTGACATCACAAAGTAACATACCACCGAGATAGCCAATGCCTACTTCAACCTACTTTCTCAATTACTTCAAACAAACCACGCCCCCCCCCCCCCTGATTCTGATGTTCTCGATACACAGTGGCAGCATATTGCGATTTCTATGACCACTGCCCCATCGACTAACTGGGTATAAAAAAACCACGCTCAGACAAGCCCTGGCACGATGATGAGTGTCGCGATATGTCTGAGAAAATAGATGCTTCATACAAGGCAAAAGTGCAGCCAATTGCAACGCGTGCGGTAACGGAGCGTTATAATGAGAAGAGTAGACAGATGAATCGCTTGCGGAAAAAGCGTCTGTGGAAGAAAAGAGAGAGCCATGATATCGAAAACTACAGGGATAGAGGTGAAGCCCAAAAGTTCTACCAAAGGTAAAGTGCAAAGGTTTTTAGAAGAGGGATCCTCACCTGTAAGGACAGAGATGGAAATCTGGTCACGAACACTCAGAGCGCACTTCAAATATGGAGGGAACACTTTTGATCTCTAATCGTTTCTGAAGGCAGTATTAGTGACGAAATCACATCAATCATAGACGACGGAGTATATTGTCCGCCACCCAGCCACAACGCAAGACTTAAAAATAATAAAGCTTCGGGAGCCGATGGATTGCCGGCAGAGCATATTAAAGCCGGTGGCGATGAGCTGGCAACATGTATGCACCAGCGCATAAACACGATTTGGCCCAAGGAATGCATGCCAGATGATCGGAATCTGAGTGTTTTATGTCCTGTTCGCCAGAAAGGCGATCCAAATGTATGTACCAACTATCGCGGGATCAGCCTTTTACCCATGGCATACCAGGTCCTGTCTAGTGTGATATGTGAAAGACTAAAGCCCATTCTGGCGTACCTGATTGGCTCCAGGTCAGTGTGGCTTTAGACCTGGTAAATCCACGACCGACCAGATATTCACACTACTACAAATCCTGGAGAAGTTGCAGGAAATGCAGATCGACTACAATGCTGCATTTGACAGTCCGATATGACAGAAATTGTTATATGCTATGGCTGAATTTGGTATCCCGCAAAGCTAATATGACTTTGCGGGATGAACACGAAGTCCTGTGAAAATTGGCAAAAATCTGACAGAGCCATTTTCTACCAAGCGAGGGCTTAGACAAGGCGATAGTCTGTCTTGCGATCTCTTTAACATTGTAATGAAGATGATTATGCGGAAGGCTGCAGTAAACATACTGCTTGCGTATGTCGATGATATAGATATCATTGGCCGTGGATTGCTGGATGTTACTGCGGTCTTTTTGAGCATTAAAAAATACTCGTCTGGGACGCTGCGTGAACGTTGACAACCATAACTTTGAAGTGGTAGATGATTTTGTCTTCCTTGGCTCCGCCATAAACAAAAATTATATTGTCAGTCTGGAAGTCAAAAGACGTGTATTGATCGCAAACCGCTGTTTCTATGCGCTAAGCAAGCGATTTAATGACAAAGCGAAGAAAAAAGATCCAACTATACCAGACTATGATCCTAGCTGTCTTGCTCTACAGCTCAAAATCCTGGGTAATGACACAAGCGGATCAATCTATTCTGGGAGTCTTCGAGAAAAAAATACTTCGCAGAATATTTGGATCCATCGTCATTTACGTCGAATATCGTCGTCGAATCAACAACGAGCTGTATAAGATGTACAACGACAACGACGTAGTCAAGCGCGTTGAAATAGACCGAATGCGCTCGCTTAGACACCTTATACGAATGGATGAAAATGTTCCAGCTCGAAAGTCCTTCGTCAATAAACACGATGGGTGGCGCTGGAGTAGGCGAACAAAACTTCGTTCGGATGGACCAGATGAGGGAGTTGTTATGTACACTTGGTGTGACGAACTATCTACGGAGCGGCAAAATACAGAAGATCTTGGAATTCTTTTCTACGTGCGGCTACTGATAGATGAATTTCTGTTGCTGCTGCCAATTAAGAAGAAGGAGAAGGATACTAGCCGACGGATAACCATCTATGTGGTTACCCAGGCCGCAATAAAAGCGATTAATTCTACATTGTGTAAATCAAAGTTGGTAAGCACCTATAGAAAGAAGTTGGATGGACTAAAGCCTCTGGATGTCAGTCTCTGGACATTAAGAGATTCCTGGTAATGAATCAGCAGAACCAATTGGCCAGAGGAGGCTGTACTATGCCTGATCATGACTCTCTGTATGTATGACCGACCCCCAGTCATTTTTATCTCCTAAAACTTTTACCAAACATACCTTTAATGTATGACCGACCCCAAGTCATTTTTCCCTCCTAACATTTTTTTACTAACATACCTTCCCCCATCCTCGTCACCTAGGAGGCTCCCACAAAAAATCAAATTTTCATAAATTTTGCTCCCAACTGCCCTAAAGGTTTCTCTAGCGGAGTCAATATATGCCCGATCCCCAATATTTTTGCAACCCCAGCAGTTTCTCAAAACATGGAGCGGTAAAATGAATGACCGACCCCCACTAGCATTTCTCTCCTAACATACCTACCCCTATCTTCACCCCCTAAGGGGCGGACGTTGTGCAGCCCCTACTGGTACCTTCTATACAAATTAGTCAATTTCGCGAAAGTTTATGTTTTTCCAATAATTTTCCAAACGAAGCTCCTCAAAACGTTGAAAATAGTTTATTTTTCATATTTTGTATTCATAGGTAAATCATAAGAAACCGGGAGGTTAACTTCATCCAGTTAAATGATGTTTTTTTACGGTTTGTTCAAATTAACAAGAGACTTTTTCAGTTGCATAGTGGTTAGAACACGCGACTACCATGCGGGAGATCGCAGGTTCAAACCTGGCTCCAGTCATCTTAAAAAAAAAGAAATAAGAAATAAAAATTTTCTCTAGTAAGAGCTTCTCAAACAGTGACGTTCGCATTCGTCGATAAACAAGTAGGTGCCGTTAGTTGTGAATCTAAAAATAGAAAACGTGTTAATTCACAACAACGCGAGAAGCTATCGCATACCTCATTCATGGGGTGAAAAGGGAAATTAAGTTTTTTTAAGTTTTTTTTTTTCAGTTGTAAACATTTGTGTCCACCATGTTTCTTACCAAACGATATGCCAACGTAAGCCAATATACCTTTGGTAGCTCATAAACATTTTTGGGATAACTTAAAACGCTTTCACTTTGAGAACACTTGTAAGATGATCATCTGAGATTTTTTCTACAATTTAATCGACATTTTTGGGCTAAAATGTTTAGGTTCGTTTTGCATACCACCACTTAAACTGCTCGAAGATGCTTCTTTCTCATCCATCACAAGTGAAACAGAAATAAAGTTCTTTAGCTTTGCATATTTTCATAAAGTTTACAGAAGCCTAAGCAGCAGCAGCAGCTGTACTACGAGTAGTAGTATATACTTTGTAGCTATAGTAGTATGCAATAGCGTGAGATACTTGCCTCTAAAACTGTAAATTACTGGCTAAGAAATTTGTCCTTATTTAAATTATTGACACATAATATAGGCTACAAGAGAGATATAGAGAAAGAGAGAGAGAGAGAGGGAATAAAAGAGATCGGGGGTGATGATCATAAAGATTTTAAATATTTTCAAAAATACAATGAAATGATCAAACCACCCACCTTGAGCTTAAGCAAAGTTTCAGTTTCACTTGGCGCTTTTTTTTGTGTCTTACTATCTTTGGGTTATGTTTGGTGCACCTGAGAATTGTGTGTTTATATATTGTAGTTATGGTTTGTTCTTTATGCCAGTGGCTTAGCATTTTTGAGATGCTTTAGTTTTTTTTATATTGTTTTTGCTGCAGCATCTTAATTGAGTTGCAGCCGTGCAGTTTTTTGTCGTTTTTTTTGTATGCAGCGTGTTTTTTTGGTCCAGTCAACTAACGGCTATTGGTAATTGGATCTTTGTGTCATTGCTAATCAGTGCAGTTTTGCACTGATGAAGACCAATTTGCATGGAAGCGTAACAAAACAACAATATTGATGGATGTATAGACAGAAGAGTGGACATAAAGACCACCTAGGTGCAGCCTTGAAATGCATTTCATATAGGCCGTGGCTGTCTGTCTGTCGCATCTCATCTTTTGGCATTTGATGTCCTAATTATTGTCCTAAATATAAGTCGCTCGCCAAATTCTTTGTTCCGGTTTCTTGTGGTCCAGTCACGGTCCTCAACATTATACATAATTTGTTTGTTAATCCCTTTGACTATCGTTAAACATCTCTATTTGCTAATCGCTACTTCCTTGGGCAGCTTCCTAATCACTGCTTCCCTGCAAAGGATAGATGCCGCTATAGTTTATAACGTTGGCCGTGTGACTGACTGCCAGACAGCTCGAGTGTTTTTGTATCTACCTGTGCACTTTGGTTGTGATTTCTCATAGAGCCAATGAATAGTAGTAGATCGTTGCTGATGGACCTCACAGATTGATTGTCCATTTCGTGTGCGTGTGCGCTTCTTTGGATTTGTAGGCTTGACTATTTATTTGAGTTGGGCGTTACCTCAGTGATTTGGTGTCACTAATTACAGAGTTTGTATTTTGAGTTTACGCCGTTTTCCCTTTCATTTGCTGGACTCCTTTGGAAGTTGAGTATTTTACAACTTAATTACCCAACACGCCAATATATCGGCACAATTTTACAAAGGATTGCAGGACCACACGCATTCTCTTTCGCTCTATGTATCTTACTAGATATTTGTGAAAATTAATTACGAATTTAAATATTCTGGATCATTGTCAGGGGCAAAATATACAACTTAAGTAACTGAGCTATCATATAAGTGGATCAAAGGACCTCACTACGCTGATTTGTGCTCATGCTCTCACATAAGATAAAGGCGATGATATGAAAGATACATTCTACGAGTGCGATGAGGAAACATATTACCCTTGACCCCGTCAAGATATTAAAAATGTTCTGGGAGATTTTAATATTTAAATGCACATCTTGCTTGCAGAATATCCAGCGTGACGTCTGCTGTATGGTACGTAAAGCAGTCTTCTGTGTCCCTATTGTTAAATTTAGGACAAAAGAAATTGATTATCATCATTCTATAGTGCTCTCTAGTGAAAACGATGTTGCTACTGGTATCCTCAAGCTCAAATGAGGAATTGCATTGCAAACGGGTGCTGTAATACCAACTTGAATTGGCTTGGTCAAATGTAAACATGGAAAGAAAAAATTTTTTTTGTAATATGTGCTACACAAAATACGAGATGTTATAGAGGGATTTTCAAGAGATGCGGGTAGTTGCTAGCAGCCCGTGGTGTTCATGTTGTTTTGGCAGCGTTTGTGTAACCTATTGATTATCTATCTATTGCTGAAGCCAAATCACAATGGCAAGTTACACGATTGAGCAGCAAGTCCAAATGGTTAAACATTATTATCAATATAAATATTCCTCCAATCGCATATTCATAGGAGTATTACCGCAATGACCTTCAGAATCGACTCTTCAACGTATGATAAACAAATTAGAGAGACCGATTCGGTAAACTATCATACAACTCTTGCATCTCAAAAGTAGAATTAAAGTACCTTTTAATATAACAAAATTACTTTTTGATAAAATAATTGGGAATTATCTAATTTGAGTCTTTCTGATTCCACTGTTATACAAAAAAAAATATTTTTCCTTAACCACGGCCGGAATGACCGTACTGGGTTATAAAAAACCCTGGTACGATGATGAATGTCGCGAAATGTCTAAGGAAATGGATGCTGCATACAAGGCAAAACTGCAGTCAATGACGATGCGTGCGGTGACGGAGCGTTATAATGAGAAGAGGAGGGAGATAAAACGACTGTTCAGGCGGAAAAAACGTCAGTGGAAGAAAAGGGAGCCAGGATATCAAAAACTACAAAGATAGAGGTGAAGCCCGGCAGTTCTACCAAAAGGTAAAAAGCAAAGGTTTTCGATCAGGGATCCCCACCTGTGAGGACAGAGACAGAGAAATATGGTCACGGACACTCAGAGTGTGCTGCAAATATGGGGGGAACACATTCGAGCTCTACTCGTTCCCGAAGGCAGCATAAGTGACAAAATCACAGACGACGGAGTAGATTGTCCACCACCGAGATCAGCACGGCGATCGCAATGCTTAAAAATAATAAAGCTGGGGGAGCCCATGATCTACCGGCAGAGCTTTTTAAAGCGGGCGGCGATGAGATGGCACCATGCATGCAACAGCTCATAAACACGATTTGGCTCAAGGAATGCATGCCCGATGATTGGAATCTGAGTGTTCTATGTCCTGTGCTTAAGAAAGGCGATCCAAGTGTATGTACCAACTCTCGCAAGATCAGCCTTTTACCCATCGCATACAAGGTCATATCTAGTGTGCTATGTGAAAGCATAAAGCCCATCATAGTGACACAAATTGGACCTTATCAGTGTGACTTTAGACCTGGTAAATCCACGACCGACCAGATATTCACACTAAGACAAATCCTGGAGAAGATCCAGCCATTTGACAGTCATTTACGATAGAAACTATTAGATGCTATGGCTGAATTTGGTATCCCCGCGAAGCTAATACGACTTTGCGGGATGACACTGACTGACGTGGTTTTCAATGAAAATTGGCAAAAATCTGACTGAGCCATTTGCTACCAAGCGAAGCTGTAGACAAGTCGATAGTCTGTCTGGTGATCTCTTTAACATCGTAGTGGAGATGTTCATGCGGAAGGCTGCAGTAAACAGAAATGATACCATCTTTAACAAAAGCCACATGCTGCTCGCGTATGCTGGAGAGATAGATATCATTGGCCGAGGATTGCGGGTTGTTACTGCGGCCTCTTCAAGCATTGAAAAGCAGTCGGCGAAAGTGGGTCTGATGATAAATGAGAACAAACCCAAGTTATTTGTTTCAACGAACAAAGAGTCCACTCATGTGGGAAGCTGCGTGTACGTTGACAAATATAAGTTTGAAGTGGTAGATGATTTTGTCTACCTCGTCTCCGCCATTAACAAAAATAATAATGTCAACCTGAGCAAGCTTTTTAATGATAAAGCCCTCTCTTGACGAACGAAGATCCAACTCTAACAGATTCTGATCCTATCTGCCTTGCTCTACAGCGCAGAATCCTGGGTAATGACACAAGCGGATCAATATATTCTGAGTGTTTTCGAGATAAATATACTTCGCAAACTAGTTGGCCCCATCATAGTTAACGGCAAGTAAAGTCGTCGAATGAACATCGAGCTGAATGAGTTGTACAACGACATCGACGTAGTCAATCGTATTCATACAGCCGAATGCGCTGGCTTGGACACGTTGTACGAATGGATGAAACTACTCTTGCTCGAAAAGTCTTCGGCCATAAACTTGATGGGTGGGGCAGGAGAGGACAACCAAAACTTCGTTGGATAGACCAGGTGAAAGAGCTGTTATCTGTTATCTTGTTGGGACGAACAATTTACGGAGCGCAAAAGACCGAAGCGCTTGAAATTCTTTTCTACGTGCGGCTACTGATGGATGAAGTTCTGTTGTTGCTACCATATATGAAGAAGACGTACCATTTATTGTATTAAAAAAATAGAATAAATGGTACCAAATTAATATTGTACCAACAAGTACTTTTGTCAATGGAAAGTTTAGTGTACCTAAATGTACTTTTATTGTACTAAAATTTTTGGTAAGACTCTTTGGTACAAAAATTTTTCCTTTTTAATAAAATATATTGCACTTTTCAATACAATATATTTTAAAGTAATTTTGTTTCAATAAAAGTACTTTTGGTACAATAAAAGTACTATATGGTACCAATAAATGTACTTTTTGGTACAGTAAATTGTTTTTTTTCGTACAATAAAGTGTTCTTTTTGATATAATAGAAGTACTTGTTGGTACAATAATTTTAATTTTCTGTACTATAGAATATGCTTTTGATACAATAAATTGCACTATTTGGTACAATAAAAGTAATTTTAGGTAAAATTATTTCGTTACACAAAATTTTACTTTTCGGTAGAATAAAGTATACATTTTAAAATAATAAATTTTACTATTTGGTACCATAAGTTTTACTTTATGTTATTTTGATAAAATAATTTTTAGTACTTACACCAAAGTATAATAAATTGTACTTTTTGGTACAATAAATGTACTTTTTGGTACCATAAAAGTACTATTTAATACAATAAATTGTACTTTTTGGTACAATTAATTGTACTATTTTTGGTACCAGCAAATTTTGTTTTGAATTATTTGCTGTCGCGTCTAACATATATATTGCATTTACAAACCCTCAAAAATTTGAAACCATTGTCACACCCCTTCTGTTACTTCCCATACAAATGACCAAATTGATCTCATAGTTACATATCTTTTTTGTACACTGTACACTGAATTAAGTCATATTTTCCGTAACATCTACAGTTTTGAAAATTTGACTCCGTAATGCATATGGACTATATCGGCCGACCACTTCTGGTAAGTCCCCGACAAAATAACCTTTATTTGGAAAATAATACTTCTCCCATAACTTCCAAACGGACAACTGGGGATATTTATATTTGGTCAGTTAATTTATTTTATGATAATAGAAAAATTCCTGAAAAATCTAAACATTTGACACACCCGTTCTGGTACCTTCAAAAATTGACCCTCATAGTTTAACGCACATATAGTTTTTATAAATACTTATACATATTTTGCGTACCATCTTACTTACTAAATTTCCATTTACACCCCATGAATGAGGTATGGGATAGCTTCTTGCGTTGTTGTGAATTAACACGCCGTCTATTTTTAGATTCACAACTAATGGCACCTACTTGTTTATCGACGAATTCGAACGTCACTGTTTGAGTAGCTTCTACTAGAAATGCCGATTGAATCGACACTTATACTGTGAAGTTGCTGTCGACAACATCAAGTGGGCAAAGCAATGAAAGAAAAAATGTATTTTTTTTATTTTTTTAGATGACTGGAGCCATGAGTTGAACCTGGGATCTCCCGCATGCTAGTCGCGTGTTCTAACCATCATGCCACGGCCGGTTGCGTACCACCTACAGTCTCAAAAATTTGACTGCAGCATGATAATGGACTATATTGACCGACCCCGTCTGATACCTCACATACAAAATTACCAATTTTCGGAAAATCATATGTCTCCCATAACAACCAAACGGACTACTGGAGGATGTTTGAATTTGATTAGTTTAATCTCTTTTATATATATAAAAGGCTTGGGTGACTGACTGATCACTCCGCAGTCCAAACGGCTAAGGCAAAGAACCTTGAAGTTTGGAATGTAGGTTCCTTTTATGACGTAGGCGCTCACTAAGAAGGCATTTTTGGAAATTCGAACAGTAAGGGGGTATAAAGGGCGTGACACCGTCACATACAGCTCGATATTTCAAATGGCTGTATCTCAGAAACCATAATAGGTACGAAGTCGAGCGTACAAGAAAAAATATTATTTTGTGGAAAGAGGGCAGTGTCACGCCCCTTATAAAAAATAGTTATATCGGCCAAATAAATGGATGGATTGCTATTTTACTGTGTGGTACTATCCGTAGGGCCTTTATGATAGGCTACATAAAAACATAATTAGACAAAGGGGTGTGGCACCGCCCACACAAACTGAAATTTCAATCGGTCATATCTCACGAGCTATTAGAGGTATGAAGAAGAGATTTGTTTCATATGTTACTTGTACTAGGAAGATTACGTTTCGAGGAAAAAGGGCTTTTTTCATATTTTGTATTCATAGATGAAACTTGAGAAACCGGGAGGTTTACCCCCCACCCATTAGATTATGGCCCTTTCGGTAAACCCATAGAAAATGACCATGTGTCCAAACATAGAGAATAGATTTTTTCACATTTGTTGGCGAATTCATTACACTTTTTACATTGTGACCTTTTCCAAAGTAAAACTACATGTCTGGAAACGTCTGTAAAGATTCATTAACTTAAAAACCCACGTTTACATAGCAAACTGTTCATAGTTAAAACGTTCTTAATATGACTGCCGCCTAATACATTGTTCGTACAAAATTAAATCATAAATTACTGCAAATGTTTACAAAACATTAAATGATTTAACATCCTTTGAAAAAAAAGCGAAAGCGAAAAATTGCGTAACTAAATTTGAAAACTACAAAAATAAAAATTATACAAAAAAATTCAAATAAATCATACTAATGACCTACGATATACATATATGAATGTTGGATGTTTTAACCCACCGTTAAAACAAATCGAAAATTTTCCACCTCACTCGAAGACAAAAACATTAAAAGATCCGAAGATTTTTAATTCAACCAAATATATAGCGGAATTTTATGAAATTAACACCAAACCACAAAAACGATTAAAAATTAAGCAATAAAATTCGTTAAGGTTCACGCAAATTGAATATCTATCAAGGACAATAAAAAAATAGCCCTAAATATACCAAAAAACAAAAAACTTCTTGTAATGAATCAATCCTTGAGGTCATAAACAATGGCTATGATTAAAGGATACATATGTGTGTGCACACATAAAGCCTTGAGAGCATATGAGGAGGACCTTTTAGAATTGTAAAGTTAATATTGTGCCAAGTGTTTTAAGTCCTTGAAATGTGATCCCGTCTTTTACATACATATATTCGATCATAATGTGTGGTAATCTAGGTGTGCGTTTGTTCTCATCCATTGTCTATGAATTTACCAAAACCTCAGCTCATAAAAGTGGCCTTTGCACTAATCCGTTTCGCCGTTTGCTTGCTCTCATTGTTGTCGAAATATTACCAAGGATTATTATTGTGGTCTAAAATTCATTTAGATTTGAGAGCCTACCACTTTTGTTTATTGTTCTCTTTTATTGTAGCTGAGAACTAGAAGTCGTCGCTGCATAATCAGTACAAGTCAAGAGGGTGATCATCATGTAGTGGTCATCAGTCGTAACCACACAAAGAAACAAAAAAAAAAAACATTTTAAATGTTGACAGGCGTAACACGCCTCTAACATAATAAACAACTTGACTTTGC
This sequence comes from Muscina levida, assembly GCA_964034835.1. NCBI lineage: Eukaryota > Metazoa > Arthropoda > Insecta > Diptera > Muscidae > Muscina > Muscina levida. Next base: position 135,783,583 of record OZ035880.1, read on the forward strand.
GCATGCGCATGCTTACTCGGAATTCACATATACTTACTCTTTCTCTTTCACTAACTTTGAATGTGTTTGACTGTTAGTTTATGTTAGATTTCATGGCCGGTGGTCTTTATTTTCTTGCATTTGAGTTTTCTTAAGGATATTTTATTTTTCTATATGTCCTGACAGTTATGATGCATTTTACTATTTTGTAACAAGGATCATCATAATCGTAGACAACAGCATCATCATCAGCAATATGATGTTTTTACTGGGAAATTCTCAAGGATTGCTCGCATATCCTTTGGTCAATTCATTGGCGGTCAATATGTTGCTGTGAGTTTGATTACAATCGGTGTTGTAACTTATTAATTACTCACTCTCTCTCTATCTCTGTTTCTCTCTACTTGTCGGCCTATTCTGTGACGGAAACTAAAAGTAGGATGTACGTGAAATTTCTCGTTGATTTTTATTATCCTTCAATAATTGCGATCAATCAATTTTATTAGTCGCTTAAGTCGTATTTGAGGTTTTTATTTTACAAATTTGGGATTGAGATGAAGGAATGGGATGAAGACATTTGTGGGAAACAGTTTAGATTTCAAATCATGGAATAATTTAACGTAAAATCTGCAAGTTTGATAACAAAATGGAATTTCATGTGACCGACCTTGACATAATGGCTAGAGCACGCAACTACAATCAGAGATGTTCTGTGGGAAACTGTGACGTATGTGACAAATCTGTGCGACGTATGTGACATACGTATACATCGTCGTAAACCCAACGTCGCAAATTTAACCCTTATCATAAACTAGAAATTGGAATTTTGAACTATAACCAATGACAACTAATATTTTATAACACAGTACAACACATGATTTTGGGACTCAATTCTGAGAACTGCACGTGAAAGTAGCCCCAAAAAGAAGAAGTTCTGCATCATTTGTTTAGTCAAGTTCAATAGTCAATAATTTAATATCGATTTGAAGTTAGTAAGTATCGTATAGGGGAATTTGTCATGTATGTAAAAGATCTCAGTTCTAGGACTTTTAATAAAACTCAATACTTGGCACAACGTCAACGTAAACCCTCTAAAAGGACCTCCTCATATGCTCTCTAGGCCTTATGTGTGTACACACACATGTATCCTTTAATCATAGCCATTGTTTATGACCTCAAGGATTGATTCATTACAAGAAGTTTTTTTTGGGCTAGTTTTTTTTATTGTCCTGGATAGATATTTAATTTGCGTGAACCTTAACGAATTTTATTGCTTAATTTTTAATCGTTTTTGTTATTTTGGTGTTTATTTCATAAAATTCCGCTATATATTTGGTTGAATTAAAAATTTTCGGATCCTTTAATGTGTTTTGTCTTCGAGTAAGGTGGAAAATTTTCGATTTGTTTTAACCGTGGGTTAAAAAACAACATTCATATATGTATGTATATCGTAGGTCATTAGTATGATTTATTCGAATTTTTTCGTATAATTTTTATTTTTGTATTTTCAGATTTAGTTACGCAATTTTTCGCTTTCGCTTTTTTTCAAAGGATATTTAATCATTTAATGTTTTGTAAACATTTACTGTAATTTATGATTTAATTTTGTACGAACAATGTATTAGGCGGCAGTCTTATTGGGAACGTTTTAACTATGAACATTTTGATATGTAAACGTATAATATATTTGTATGTTAATGAATCTTTACAGACGTTTACAGATATCTAGTTAAATGTTTACAGACATTTAGATAAACTCTGGAAAAGGTTATAATGCAGAAAGCAGTGATGCCAGAGGATTTTTGGAAAATTCCCTACGTTTATTTAAAAAAATCCCTTTTTTTCCTACGACAACAATTTATTTCCCCTACATTTTTCCCTACACTACAAATGTTTAAAATTTTATGAAAATCTCTATAAATAATTATATTTTATTAACTTAACAAATTGAACTAAGCACCTCATAGCTTATTTTATTCCTTTTCTTAGTTCTAACATCAGTCGCAATTGAAAAAATCCTTTCAGGATCTGCATTGGCGTGCGGCATACTTAGTAGGATTTTTATTAGTTTGGAAAGGTTTGGAAATAATAAATTATCATATACTTTTCCACATCCAACTTAGACAACGATATTTGCTCATCTTGAGAAAAGTTATATTTCATCGTTAACCACTTCTGTGTAAGATGGTCAATATTAATGGAAAATTTTTGGCACAAAAACTTAAATTGGAAAACACTGTTATCGCCTCCGCCAATGGCTGATACGGAGTTTAAAAATTCCATTTCCTTTTAAATCGAGTCATATTTTAATCGAAGCCGACGTTGCGGTTATATAGAACTTGAGGCAATCGGATTTTACCTGGTAGGCCTCTGACGGAGGAAAGGTTTTTAAAAGCTCTTCACATTCAGTACCGACGCATATATTTTCAATTGGCAAAGTAATATGAGGTGCTCGTACAGCGCAATTAAACTTTAACTCCGATTTTTCTTTATAAAGTTTTGACCCAGCTTTAAAAATATTTTTGTAGATTCAGAATGGAGAGCATGTACCAATGGTTTTTGATTGGAAAAGAGCATTTAAAGTGTTGAAGTAATTTAATACATATTTTTAAAAAAGCAAATAAGCTTGTTACACTTATTTTGTATGTCGGCTAATATTAATTCAGCTCCTTTCAATTTATCTTAGGTGGATGCAAATTTAAATTCTCTGTAATCGCTTATGTATAAATATTAAATTGTATATGTAATCTTCTATTAAAATGTGTATAGTTTTCTTTGAATATAGCTCGGTTTGCATGCTTTACAAGCAAATTATAAAAAATCCCTACATTTCACGGGAATATTAAAAATCTGTCCGTTTCTCCCCACACAAGATTTTTTTGGTAAAAATCCCTACAAGTAGGGATTTTTCCCTACTTCTGGCATCACTGGCAGAAAGTGTCAATGAATTCGCCAACAAATGTGAAAAGTTCAATTGTATATGTCTGGACATATGGTCATTTTGTATGGGGTTACCGAAAGGATCTTTTACGGTATCAACTCAGAACAGAATTTTGCAGAATTGCAGAATTTTGCCATTACATTATTTTCCTTTACACCCCATGAATGAGGTATGGAATAGCATCTCGCGTAGTGTTGAATTAACACGCTGTCTATTTTAAGATTCTCAACTAACGGCGCCTACTTGTTTATCGACGAATACGAACGTCACTGTTTGAGAAGTTTTTACTAGACATGCCGATTGGCTCGACACTTATACTGCGAAGTTGCTGACGACAACATCGAGGTGGCCGCATGATAGTCGCGTGTTTTAACCATCATGTCACGGCCGGTCCCAAAGTATACTCTATAGTACAGAAAATTTAAATTTATTGTACCAACACGTGCTTCTTTTATATCAAAAAGAATACCTTATTGTACGAAAAAAACAATTTATTGTACCAAAGAGTACTTTTAATTTTATTGTACCAAAAGTACTTCTATTGTACCAAATAGTCAAATTTTTTGTACAGAAAACTCCAATCTATTTGATTAAAATGGACAATTTTTTGTACCAGACTTTTGTCATACCAAAAATTTTGTTACAATAAAAGTACATTATGGTACAATAAATTTTCCGATTTTGTACAACAAAAGTACTTTTTTGTACAGTAAAAGTACTACATATGTGGTACCATAAAAAATACTTTTTCGTACAATAAACTTTATTGAGTGGTACAATAAAAGTACTTGTTGGTATAATAAATTGTACTATTTGGGACGATAAAATGTATTTTATGATACAATAAATTATACTTCTTTTTCTTATAAGGCAAAAATTCATCAATCAGTAGCTGCACGTAGAATAGAATTTCAAGCGTTTCGGTCTTTACCGCTCCGTAGATAGTTCGTAACACAAAGTTTAGATAACAGCTCTTTCACCTAGTCCATCCAACGAAGTTTTGATTGTTGTTGTAACAGCTGGGGAAAGTAGCTGGCGTGAAAATTCTCTATACCGATTTTCAATTTATCTGCACTCGATCGGGCATGTAATATATCTGTGGTCACAATCGATAACCGCCTAAGTCGACTTAAGAAAGATTTGAGTTATGTATGCTATCATATTCTAATAACAAAACTTAATATTTACGTGAAATCCCCATTTCTCTAACAATGTTTTTTAAAAATATATTAATAAAAACATATTGACGTAAGTAGTAATGACACCCCATTACATTTATAATAAGCGCCTAAATGTACTTACGAAAATATTTCCATAAAATTTTAATTTAGTTAAATAGCCTATAATGACTTAAGCTGTTTTTGTTAATTTTTTTTTAAATAAATTGTCATAAACAAGAGAGTTTGTTTAAGAGCCAAAGTAAAGATACATGATTATTGCAAACTGTGAATGTTTCAACACATGTTCTATCTCTACACAAAGTGTTAATGCATTGTTGTTGGTATGATTTAATGAGAGCGATATCAACATAAGAGACAATTGCAAATGACATATACTCTCAGGTTTTGTGCAAAATACAGTTAGGCTTTTATAACTAAAGCACACTTTTAAAATGAGTTGAGTTAAGCGTTTTCGTCTAATAATGAAGAGGTTATAAGAGTTTAGAAGAAAAAACATTACAATTGAATTTAGTAAAAAAAAAATAAAGAAATATAATATGGAAAAAACCGAAAATAAACAAAATGAAGAAAATGAAATAGGTAAGAGAATTGTGTACAAAAATCAAGTCATTGCTTAGTGTATTTAATGTTTTAATTTTTAAATAAAAAGATTATGATGAAGGCAGTCGCATGTCTTTTATGAACGATGGAGATGATTTGCAAGTCAAGGTCAACGATGAAAGCCGCATGTCTTTTTTAGAAAGCAGTGAGGCTGATGTACCATCAATTTTTTTCAATACTCAACTACGTGGTGAGGATGACGAAGGAAAGTCAACTTGTCAGGAAGTTCATCATTTTGACAGTGATAACTCAGTTCAAGATCCCGACTTTGAACCTTCACTTTCTGATGAGGCTGGGAATAGTACTGACATAGAAGAAGATGTAGTCGAAGCTCCGACCACATCTCAAAGAGCTTATTCGCGGAAAATCTCATTCAAAAGACGAAACCAGGGAAAAACATACGTAAATGTGAAGGGAAATGTTGTGCCAGAGAGAAAATTAAGACCTTTGGTACATGACTGTCGTATGCAATGCAAAGCAAAGGTACCTTGGACATTACAGAAAAGTATATTTGAGAAATATTGGTCTTTGGGCACGTACAATCAGCGAATTTTATTTATTGAGTCTTTGATTGACATAAACAACAAAAAAACACAAAAACTAGAAAAGCACCCTGAAAAGCCGCGTGAAAGAAAGTTTCATGCTACTTATCATGTAGAATATGAAGGCCAAAGAGTGCAGGTATGCCAAAAATGTTTTCTGCAGTGCTTTGATGAGAGTGCAAGTTTTGTCAAAACTGTTTTGAAGAAGAAACTTAATTTTCCTCAAAATAACTTGTGTGACCAGCGTGGATTAGGCGGTGGAAAAAATAAACTGAAGGATGATGTAATTCAACTTGTGAAGGACCACATAAACAGCTTCCCAAACTACGAAAGTCACTATTCTAGGAGAGATACAAGTTGCAAATACTTTCATGCCGATTTATCCCTAACTCAAATGTACAAGTTATATTGCGATAAATATAAATCCGAAGCCATAAGCATCTCATCATACGCTAGCGTTTTCAAAGGTAAGCATCTTCTTTATCGTCCCTTGAAATTATTTCCTCATCACCTAAGAATGTTTTACAGGCATGAACATAAAGTTTAAGAAGCCTAGCCTGGACACTTGTTCTAAATGCGATCAACTCGGAGCTAAAATTGGTATTTCCAAACAGGAAAACGATAGTAACCTATTACGCGATTTAGAAATTGAACTCTCAACTCATCAAAAAAAAGCAGATTTAGCATATGAGTCGAAAAGGAATGATAAAGCTTCAGCTGCTGCTGATTCCACAGTCAAAGTCTATACTTTTGATTTGCAACAGTGTTTGCCGACCCCTTTCTTGAGGAACTCAATTAGTTTTTACAAAAGACAACTTTGGACATATAATTTAACCGTTCACGACTGCACAACTGGTACCCCACATTGCTTTATGTGGCATGAAGCATTATCTGCTCGCGGTGGAAACCAAATTGCATCTTGCTTGTTCAAGCATATAAGTAATCTTAAACAAATTAAACACACAATTTTTTACAGCGATTCCTGTGTAGGACAAAATAAGAACTCATTTGTATGCGCAATGTTCATATTGGCTCTTCAAATCAATCAAGATTTAGAAACCATCGATCATAAATTTTTAGAGCCTGGACACACGCATATGGAATGCGATGTAGATCACTCTGATATAGAGAGGAAAAAGAAAAGAACTGATACTCTAATACACCATCCACACGACTGGTACAATTTTGTTAGATGTGTAGGTTCTAAACATATATTTAACGTCGTTGAAATGAATGCAGAAGATTTTTTTAATTTCTCTCTTCTATTAATAACAAAGTTAATGTTGAGATCCACAAATCAAGATGGGGATAAATTCGTTTGGAAAAATATAAGATGGCTAAGATATTCAAAGACAAATTTTGGTAAAATTGAATATAAAACCACTTTAGACATAGATGCTCCTTTTCAAATATTAAATTTGTTAAAACGCGGTGTTAACTCAATGAAAAAAGACGACCTATCTATGCTAAACGAAGATGTAAAAATCAGCTCAAAAAAGAAAAAGGACCTCCTTGATTTACTTCCATTTATAAATACATATTTTCATCCATTTTATAAAAGTTTATCAACTCAGGACTCTTTAGATATACATCCAGACTTAGTCGATGATGAGCCAGATTAATATGTTCTAAAGTTTACATTTTTAAAAATTATAAACACAAGTACTATTACCTTAAGTTTTCTGAAAATAAAGTTAAGAAACAAATAATGAATATATAAATGATTTGTTTTATTTTTGAACGAACTCTTAGTAATAAAATAAGACCTAATTGCATTACATGGTAAATTTCAATATACAATAATCGATTAACTCAATATATGTCAGGCAACAAATAAAACATTACTTTACAATAAAAGCTTTAGTCGACATAATCTTTCCATTTTCATGTTTTCCGTTTGCAATAACCATTTATGTTTCTTTTTATTTAATATCTACTAAACAAAGGAGACTTTCATCGTCGTTTTTTGCTCTTAGCATTGCGCGTGTAAGAATCTTTGATTTTGCAATAAATGTTTCCAAATGCACTTTCTTAATTTTTTCAGAAACGCTTCTGTATATAAAAAGTCATTTTTCTCGAAAGCGTGATTATCGACTTAGGCTATTATTGCTTGTGACCACAGATATTATCATACGATCATTGTTGGCAACTCTGTTTCGTTCCTTTGTAGATAACAAGGTTTGTGTCAAGGATTGTAGTTGTTGTTGTTTTTGAGTTTTTAACCACCATTTTCCTCCAAGAGATGGCGCCAGCAAGTTTTTATTGATTTATTTTTAAGATATTGATAAATCTTTTAATATTGTCCTTGGTCCTCGATTTTTGTAGTGGAAGCATAACTCAAAAGTATTTGAAAAGTAATTTTTCATCGATGTTGATGCCAGTGGCCCGGCCGGGAATCTAACCCGGCACCTTCGGATTACAAATCTTCGTCCACTAAGCTATCCTCATTCCATAGACAGCGTGGTTGATATGGGTTAATTTTTTACGAAGTATTGGTCGTCCCCTCTTACGCCGCCCATCTAGTTTATTGCCCAAGACTTTTCGAGCCGGAATATTTCCATCCATTCGTACAACGTGACCAAGCAGGCGCATTCGGTCTATTTCAAAGCGCTTGACTACGTCGGTGTCGTTGTACAGTTCCAGGTTCATTCAGCGATGGTACACACCGTTAACGATGATGGGTCCAAATATTTTTCTCTCGAAGACTCCCAGAATAGATTGATCCACGTGCGTCATTACCCAGACTTCTAGGATCAGTGTCTGGTGGTAGAGTTGGATCTTTGTTCGTCGAGAGAGAGCTTTGCCAATAAATCACTTGCTTAGCGCACAAAAGAAGCAACGGTTTACGATTAATACTCGTCTCTTGATTTCCACGCTAACATTAGTAGTTTTGTTTACGGCGAAGCTAAAGTAAACAAAATCACCTACCACCTCAAAGTAATAGTTGTCAACGTTCACGAAGCTTCCCAAACGAGTAGACTTATTGTTTGTTGAAACAAATAACTTGGTTTTGTCCTTATTTATCACCAGACCCACTTCCGCCGATTGCTTTTCAATGCTTGAAAAGGCCGCAGTAACATTCCGTAGTACTACAGCAATGATATCAATATCATCGGCATACACGTGCAGCATGTGACTTTTGATAAAGATGGTACCAGATGCGTTTGCGGCAGCTTTCCGCATGATCATCTCCATTATGATGTTAAAGATGTTGATGTTGTCTAAAGCGTCTTCTGGTAGAAAATGTGTATGTCAGGTTTTTGTCAATTTCTACGGAAGACTGTGTCAGTCAGTGTCATCCCGCAAAGGGCTCTGTTATTGAATAGCTTGCTTAGTCCGTAGTAGCATTTATTTGCAAGCAGGATTCTTCTCCGGATTTCTAGGCTGACATTATTTGCTTTGTCGATGGCGGAGCCTAGGTAGACAAAATTATCTACCACCTCGAAATTATAGTTGTCAACGTTCACGCAGTTTCCCAAACGAGTAGATTCTTTGTTCGTTGAAACTAATAACTTCGTTTTGTCCTCGTTTACCGTTAGGCCCATTTTCGCTGATTCCTTCTGAATACCTGGAAGGCTGCAGTCACATCCCGCAGTTTTCGACCGATGATGTCTACGTGGCTTTTGTTGAACATAGTGCCACTCGTGTTTACTGCAGCTTTTCTCATTATCATCTCCATCACAATGTTGAAGAGATCGCACGATAGGCCGTCGCCTTGTTTTACGCCTCGTCTGGTATAGAATGGCTCCGTAAGGTCCTTGCCAATCTTCACTGAAGACTTCGTGTCAGTCAGCGTCATTCCGCAAAGACGTATCAGCTTCGCTGGAATACCAAACTCAGCCAAGTAATTTATGCCGTATTGGGCTGTCGAAGGCAGCTTTATAGTCGACAAAAAGATGGTACTTGTCGATCTGTTTCTCTTAGGTGTTTTCCAGGATTTGCCGAAGTGTGAAAATCTGGTCAGTTGTTGATTTTCCAGGTCTAAAGCCACACTGACAAGGCCCGATCAGGTTGGATAACACTGGTTTTAGTCTTTCACATAGCACACTCGACAGGACCTTATTTGCGATGGGTAAAAGGCTGATCCCGCGGTAGTTGGAGCACACACTTGGATCACCTTTTTTCAGCACTGGACATAATACGCTTACATTCCAATCGTCGGGCATGCACTCTTTAAGCCAAACCGTGCGCAGGAGCTGGTGCATGCTCGTTATCAGCTCCTCGCCACCGGACTTGAAGAGCTCTGCGGGCAGACCGTCGGCACCGGCTACTTTGTTGTTTTTCAGCCGCGATATTGCTCTTCTTACATCGGCTTGACTTGGTGGTGGGCAATCTAAGCCGTCGTCGACAATTGGCGTGATAACTTCACGTGCGCTGCCTTCTGGAACCAGCAGTTGCTGGAAGTGTTCTCTCCATATGTGCAGCACACTCTGCGTATCCGTGACCAGATTTCCATCACTGTCTTTACAGGTGGGGAGGCCATTACCGTATCCATTTGCTTTTACTTTCTGGTAAAATTTTCGGGCCTCACCTCTATCCCTGTATCGCTCTATATCCGTATCGATATTAAATTATTATGGCATGTAACTTGACAAAACGAATGGTTCGGAACTTTTTCTTTTTGGGGCCACTTTCACGTGCAGTTCTCAGAATTGAGTCCTAAATCAGTGAGTTGAAAAATCTTGTACTGTGTAATGAAATATTTGTTAAGGAAAAAGAGCAAGAATTCGCACCCTTTAAAACATTTAGCATTCCAAAGACCAAAGAAATGGACCAGTCGTCACTAAATTGTAACAGTACGAAATATTTTTATTAACATTATTGGAGGCAAAGCAAAGTCTGCCGGGTAAGCATTTTATTATGTTTATTCACAATTTTTCTAATCGTATGAGCTTTAAACAACAATTTCAAAATTTTATTCAAAAGAAAGTTAGAATGTTTAACTCACTTAAACCCCATTAATTTGACAATTGGCCAAAAGTCCATCCAAATAAGCCAGTGAGTTGGCGACAGTATTGTCGGCACACGCCTGCGCAGCATCAGCCCCATGCTTTGCCGCTTGCAACGTCTGCAGCACCGCCATACTGGCGCGATTTAAAGCCGTGGCAATATCACGATTTATTTCTGAAATTCTATCAATAAAACATGTTATTGTACTGCCAAAGCCAATATCTCCTTCTTGGCAATTATTGGGAAGCTGAGAAATTTCTGCCACATTCGATTGTAGTATAATACTGGACTCTTGGGTATCACCTTGAAAAGTCACCAGGATATCATTAAGATCCTTAGTACACACTGATAACTGAGCGTCAATGTGATTGCGTATTTCATCCATTGACAAAAGCTCTTGACATTGGCCACTTGCTATGCCCGCCTGAGCCTCCAGTATGGGTTGTGTTAAACGATCCATGGCCTGGGCCAAGATCACTTCAATATCACCAACTATAGTACGGGTGGTTCTTTCGATTTTAGTGGACAATTGAGTGATTACATCATCTGTTACGTGTGTAATGTGGACAATTAAATTTTGCATGATATTAGAAATTGGACCCGCAACGTCAACATTTTGTCGAGGTTGCAATGCAATAGATCCCAGCACCTAAAGGTGATAAGAGATCATGTGATAAAAGTGTACATAATGTTTAAGATTGTTTTTTTTTAAACTACTCACTTGATTGCTGTGACTAACTATTAGCACAGCTAATATAGCAAAATACCAAATTTTCTTTGCCATTTTCTTTAGATTCTCACATCCGTTTCAGGCAAAGTTAAGATATTAACTGTTGACATTTTTTGCAAGATCTGAACTAATTTCATGTATCATTTCATAGATAACACTTGAGTGGTGACAACTGGGAAGGCAACTGGGCGCGAGGGTATATCTGCTTGTTTTTCATATTAGATAAGATGTGGTTTCCATTATTTCCCCCGGCAATACTCTTACTTACACTGAACACACACACACACATCTTGACGATGTACGATAAGAAAACTGATACATCTTCCAATGTCACCAGGTAGTGGATGGGTGGGTGGATGACTATTCTTAGTCATTGTGTGTTTTGTTTTCGATTTCATTGGGACAATTTGATATTGCACTTTGCCTAATTGTTCGATTTTTATCAAATTGCTATCATTTTGATGAGATATAGTTTTCACGTCAGTCAGTTTGAATTGAACTTTTTAACCATTAGTTTCGACTATGAAATTCTGGTTGTTATTTTACGGTGTTGCGGTAGTTTTGGTAAGTTGTGGTTAACATTGTTAAAAATTACGATTCGGTTACATGACCGCACGCATTGTGGCTTGTTATAGTTGTCAATGCTTTCATTGACCAAATGTGAAATATTGACGTATTCGGGTGTGGTAAAACGTGACAAATTCTCTTATACAATACTTTCTAACTTCAAATCGATATTAAATTATTATGGCATGTAACTTGACAGAACGAATGATGCAGAACTTCTCCTTTTTGGGGCTACTTTCAAATGCAGTTCCCAGAATTAAGTCCCACAACGTGTTGTACTGTGTTATCTTTTCCAGTTAGTCACACCAAGTTCTGCAAGGTTCTCAGTAACTTGGTCTTTCCAACGGAAGTTTGGTCGCGCTCTTCTGCGCCGTCCATCGAGTTTATTATCGAAGACTTTTCGAGCTGTATCATCTTCATCCATGCGTACAACATGATCTAGCCAACGCAACCGCTTCACTTTAATGCGCCTGACCACGTCAATGTCAGTGTACAGCTCACGATTTATACGACATTGATACCCTCCGTTAACGATTACGGGGCCATATATTTTACGGTGAATTTTTCTCTCAGATACTGCCAGAACCGATTCATCCGCTTGTGTCATAACCCAGCATTCTGAACCATATATCAAGACAGGTAGAACCAGCATCTGGTATAGCTGGTTTTTTATTCGTCGTGAGAGGGCTATGTCATTAAATCGCTTGCTTAGTCTATAGTAGCATTTATTAGCAAGCCGGAATCTTCTCCGGATTTTGAGGCTGACATTATTCGTTTTGTTGAGCCTAGATAGATAAAATTACCTTAAAAACTTAAAAAAACTTATTTTCCCTTTACACCCCATGAATGAGGTATGGGATAGCTTCTCGCGTTGTTGTGAATTAACACGCTTTCTATTTGTATATTCACAACTAACGGCACCTACTTGTTTATCGACGAATGCGAACGTCACTGTTTGAGGAGGTCTTACTAGACATGCCGATTGACTCGATACTAATACTGCGTAGTTGCTGTCGACAACATTCGAGGGGCGTTTACGCAGTTTCCTAAACGACTAGAGTCTTTGATCGTTGAAACCAAAAACTTCGTTTTGTCCTCGTCCAACATTAGACCCCGTTTCGCTGATTCCTTCTGTATACTTGAGAAGGCTGCAGTCACATCCTTTAATATCGCTTTAATATCGTGCCACTCGTATTTACTGCAGCTTTCGACATTATCATCTCTATCACTATGTTGAAGAGGTCACACGATAGGCCGTCGGCTTGGTTTAGGCCTCGTCTGGTATATCTCGTCCCCGTCCTTGCCAATCTTCACTGAAGACTTCGTGTTAGTCAGCGTCATTCCGCAAAGGCATATCGGCTTCGCTGGAATACCAAACTCAGCCATGTCTTCCGAGTAATTTCTGCCGTATCGGGATGTCGAAAACAGCTTTATCGTTGACTAAAAGATGGTACATGTCGATCTATTTCTTTTCGGTCTTTTCCAGGATTTGCCAAAGTATGAATTTCTGATGGTCCTTGCTAATCTTCACTGAAGACTTCGTGTTAGGCAGCGTCATTCCGCAAAGGCGTATCGGCTTCGCTGGAATACCAAAGCCACACTGAGAAGGCCCGATCAGGTTGGATAACACTGACTTTAGTCTTTCCCATAGCACACTCGACAGGACCTTATATGCGTTGGGTCAAATGCTGATCCCGCAGTAGTTGAAGCACACTCTTGGATCACCTTTTCCAGCACAGGACACAATACGCTTCGACTCCAATCATCGGGCTTGCACTCGTTAAGCCAAACTGTGCGTAGGAGCTGGTGCACGCTCATTATCAACTCCTCGACACCGGACTTGAAGAGCTCTGCAACAGCTGCATTATTATTTGTCAGTCGCAATATTGCTCTTATCTTACCACGGCTTGACTTGGTGGTGGGCAATCTAAGCCGGTGTCGACTATTGGCGTGATACCTTTACGTGCACTGCCTTCTGGAAGTGTTCTCTCCATATATGCAGCACACTCTGCGTATCTGTAACTAGATTTCCATCCTTATCCTTACAGGAGGGGAGCCCATTACCATAGCCTTTTGCTTTTACTTTCTGGTAAAATTTTCGGGCCTCACCACTATTCCTGTATCGCTCTATATCCTCGTTCTCCCGTTACTTCGTCTGAAATTTTTTTTTTTTTGCTTAATTAGCTGTCTTCCCTGTTTTACTGTCTTCTTGTGCCGTTCCCTAACATCCCGGGTTGCAATTGACTGTAGCGTTGGCCTATAAACAGCCTCAGACACTATGTGACATTCTTCATCGTACTGGGATTCATCTGAGCACCGTTTTTCATATCCTAGCACGGTTGTTGCGGCGGTTGCCATGGAATGCGCAATATGCTGCCACTGTGTATCGGGAACGTCAGAAGTAGAGGCGTTGTATCGTAGTAGTTGGGAGAGCTGGTTGGAGTAGGCAGTGGCTATCTCTGGGGTTCTCAGCTTCGTGATGGCCAGCTTTCTTTGTGATTGGTTACGTGTGTTTTTCGCTTTGCTCAACTTTGTGCGCACCTTGGCTGCAACCAGGTAATTATCCAGGCCAATATTGGCACCACGGATCATACGCGCGTCCATGACACTAGATGCATGCCTGCCATCAGTTACCACAAGTTCAATTAGATTTTTGGTGTTTTGATCGGGGGATAGCTAAGTTGCCTTGTGGATATCTTTGTGCTGGAATCTGGTTCCACTCACTACCATGTTTCTTCCCGCTGCGAAGATGGCCAGGCTATACAGGCTGAATTTACCGATCGATGGACCAAAGACATCTTCTCTTCCTATTTTTGCATTAAAGTTTCCCAGAACAATTTTAATATCGTGGCCAGGGCACCGGTCGTATGTTTCATCTAGGCGCTCGTGAAATGCATCTTTAGTCTCATCGTACCTTCCGTCGGGGCATGAGCTCAAATCATCGTAATGTAGAAATACATATTTCGCCTTGATGCGGATTGTGGCTATTCGATCATTAATAGGATTTAACCGCGAGACAAGATGTCTGAGTCTCTCGCCAACTACAAATCTACATCCAAATTCGTGCTTTTCGGCATGGCAGCTGTAATTGATGTCGCAATTTTTACGTCGGCAGCATCCTTGTCCTGTCCATCTCATCTCCTGGATGGCGGTGATGTCAGCCTTATATTTTTTGAGGACATCCCCTAGTCGGATAGTTGCACCTTCTCTATAGAGAGTACGGACGTTCCAGATGAATATCCTTAAATCATGGTCCTTATTACTTTTGCCGGGGTTTCAATATTTGGGGGGTACCGTTTCTTACTTTTTCTTTCTCGTGTTTTCATAACCAGTAAAGGACCTGAAGGCGAGTGGCTAGCCCAACCATCAGGTGTCGCTCACTATTCATGTTAAAAAAATATCACGAACAACGTTGTCCAGGGGCCAACACGAAGGAGGTTGTGAGTCGGCTTGAGATGCAAAATTCAGATTACATCCCCAACGGCTATTTACCACAGTGTAGCTTTATTTAGAAAACTCTTAACATAACCTCTTAAGTTAGCGTACCCACCAGCCAGCCCGATAGACGGACATGGCTCAATCGCCTTAAACAAGTCCTGGTACGAATTTAGTCTTAAAACACTAGGGGCCCAACTCGTCTCTTTACACTTACTTCTCATATCAAATGATATATACCCTCATCGCTAAGGGTGAGCGTATAAAAATATAGTGGACATTCTTATGTCGAAAATATTTTTCCATTTTGTTGCAGTGTTATTACAGTCCAAATATTACATCCACAACGGCACCCAATTTTACCACTAAATTATTTTCCTTTAAGTCTTATTATTTTAGATACAACATTCTATACTATATTCATGAATCTTCCACCTCAATTGCAGTCTCTACCTACCGCTGATGTTAATGCCGCCTCCAACATACCCCATAGTCTACACGAACCGGGACCACTGTACGATGCCCTGCAACTTTTAATTGCCGGCGAAAACCTTAACGCTCTTATGATCTGGAATGAAACTCAAGTTAGAATTGAACAGAACTACATCAAAGTCCAAACTGCTCTCGACTACTTACACAACTTTGAGCAAATCCTTAATTCCAAATTAAAACAACTAAATGAGACACAGCATCTGGGAGAGCTAGAACAATGTTATAGGCTGTATGAGCGTCAGATAGCACGTTTCAATCGTGATCTAATCTCTAAATATCGTATATGTGGACACGCCTTAAATAGTAGTCTCTCACAATTGGAACGAGAAGTGCGCACTGCAGTCTACTATATACAAGATGCTGCCATTGCGGTGCAAGAATTGTGGTACGATTGTAATGTAACCGATTTAAGAAGATCAGATGGTGAACGTGCTGCTAATGTACGCGTAACAATGTGCGTTATCTCACGTTTGGGTGAGATACAGCAACGAATGCTTGAGGCTACACAAATATATATGGAAATCATTGGACGTATTGTAATCAACGATCTAGATGTCAATGTTAGCGGTGATGAGTCCGAGAAATTAATAGTATCAAGTGGTGATAGCGTTTGTTTGGAATTTCAAAATTTAAAACAACAATTCGAAATGATCTATGATCGTATAGTGCATTGTATGAAGGATGTGTAGAGGAAGAAATGAAAATAAAATTTAATGGAATATATGCAAACTTTACAGGGGATTTTTATTGGTGTAAAAATTTGAGCTGTTGTAATACTCAGTACAACATTTTTCTGCTAATTGGTTTAGGTAGGACTCATTCTTGAGAATTTCACGTGAAAGTAGCCCCAAAAAGAAGAAGTTCCGCATCATTCGTTTTGTCAAGTTGGCTGCATTAATAACACAGTATAACATTTTTCAGCGCATTGATTTGGAACTCAATTCTGAAAACTGCAAGTTAAAGTAGACCCAAAAAGAAGAAGTTCTGCATCATTCGTTTTGTCAAGTTACACGCCATAATAATTTAATATCGATTTGAAGTTAGTAAGTTATTTTATGGCATGTAACTTGACAAAACAAATGATGGTAGGACTCAATCTTGATAATTTCACGTGAAAGTAGCCCCAAAAAGAAGAAGTTCCGCATCATTCGTTTTGTCAAGTTGGCTGCATTAATAACACAGTATAACATTTTTCAGCTCATTGTTTTGGGACTCAATTGTGAAAACTGCACGTGAAAGTAGACCCAAAAAGAAGAAGTTCTGCATCATTCGTTTTGTCAAGTTACACGCCATAATAATTTAACATCGATTTGAAGTTAGTAAGTTATTTTATGGCATGTAACTTGACAAAACGAATGATGAAGAACTTCTTCTTTTTGGGGCTACTTTCACTTGCAGTTCTCAGAATTGAGTCCCAAAATCATGTGTTGTACTGTGCAATGCAATTTCTATAGTTGATCTTTCAGCACTTCTGCCATGCCCCATCCGCTTATAAATCGAAAATAAAAATTTCTTGTGCACATTTGTAATTGAAGAACAGACTAATATCAGTACATACCTAATTGAATCCCCCCATATAATTTTTAGAAATATTGCACTTACTTTTGAAAATGGTTCTTTATTGTATTTATTATAAATGTTTAAAACACATACTTTAAGAAAAACTTTTTCAAATATTTCCTCTTCTACTTCCTTAGTTTATTTGATAGACAAAATAAAATATTGGACAAGTAATGTTTCATTTCCTTTCCGCCTTCGTTCCTTTCACTGCCAACAGTTTCCCCTAAATAAATACCCCAACATAAGGATATCACAGAAGAGTTAATACTTCTTCCATCTTTATAATACAAAGCAACAAATTTCATTGATCATAACGCAAAAGGTAACAGTTGGCCTAATACAGTACCCTTAAAATCATTTGCGCGTGCGTACAACTCTTTCGTCTGGTAGGTTTTTGGTAGGTGTCATGTTGACAATGTTCCTTTTCGGATGTTAATGATGCTGCACTGCTGTTGCTGTTTATGTTTGGTTTGATCACGGGTTTCCTTGTTTAAAGCGTAAATCCTTTGCTGCTGCTGCTGCCCCTTCCATTCAAGAGACATACATATAATTGTGGCAGGATCATTTCAAGAGTTTTATATAATTTGGATGCATTTTGGGTTCTTGTTTGCTCATCGCTCAAAATTGTACCCTTTTATGTTGTTCGATGTGCTCAATGCACACGTGTTCGGTGTTCGTTTGGAGCCATAGTTGCAAAGGATCTTTTAAGATTGCGTCAGTTGGCATGTAAAGGGGCATCACATGTGTCCGATGCCAGATAATTTGTTACATATAATTTTGGAAATACGGATAGAAAAAGTGATTATACGTTTGGGCAGACAGATTCATTAGACAAATGACTGAGATGTTGGTGGAAATCTCCTTTCCCCTAAAGGTTGTTAATGAAGATGGTTTTTGGAGAGGAGAAAAGCACAATGTGAATATCTGATATTGGCGAGGACCTAGGTCTCATTTTAATCTCTATGAAAAATTCTCCACAATATCAAGTATCATTGCTAATAAGTTAATTTAAATAAAGGTATGAACTTATCTCACAAATTTCAGAAAACAATAATAATGTGTGGCGCAGGGGACTTATTAGTTATTTAAGAAGCACCACATCCTTAAGAATTTTTCATAATTTTTGATTGTTACTTGGGTACTCTAACTCAAACATAAAAGCACAAATCTTCCCTAAACTTAAGAAGAAAATTAAATTTATAATTTGTATGATGGAGTTGACTTTTATTTTGCTATTCCAAAGCATTTGGCCCTTTATATGTCATCATTATACCATCACCCTTAGGGATGAGGGTATATATCATTTGATACGAAAAAAAGTGTAACGCATTAAAGGAGACGAGTTAGACCCCAAGTATCTTAAGACCAAATTCGTTTCAGAACTTTTTAAGAAGAATGAGCTATGTCCGTCTGTCTGGCTGGCTGGCTGGCAGGCTGGCTGGCTGGCTGGCTGGCTGGCTGGATGGCTGGTCAGCAGGATAACTCGAGTAAACCTTAACGGATCGGTATGAAAATTTACCAGTGTCAATATTTTTCAAAACGAACTTATGGGATTGTAAATGGGCTGAATAGCCCCACCCCTTCTGGTACCTCCCATACAAAATTACCTATTTTTGGAAAATTAATATTTCTTCCATAACTTCCAAACGGACAACCGGAGGATGTTTGAATTTGGTCAGTTTATTTATCTTGCAAAAGTAGACAAACCCTAAGAAAACCGAAACCTTTGCCCCACCCATTCTGGTACCTCCCATACAAATGACCGAATTGACCCTTATAGTTTTACATACATATCTTTTTTGCAAGTAAACTGAGATCACTCAAATTTTGCGTATGATGTTTGCTTATAAATATTAGACTCAGGTATGAATATGGACTATATCGGTTCACGCCTTCTGGTACCTCCCATACAAAATGACCTATTTTTGGAAATTATATATTTCTCCAATAACTTCCAAACGGACTCTTGGGGGGTAATGAAATTTGGTCGATTAATTTATGTTATTATAGGAGGCAAAACCCTAGAAAACCTAACTATTTGACGCACCCCTTCTGGTACCTCCCATACAAATGACCGAACTCACCCCCATAGTATTACAAACATAACTTTTTTCTAAGTACACTGAATTCAGTCAAATTATGAGTAATTTGTACGCTTATGAAAATATGAATCAGGTGTGAATATAGAATATATTGTTTCACCCCTTCTGGTACCTCCCATACAAAATTACCTATTTTTGGAAAATTTATAATTCACCCATTACTTCCAAACGGACATTTGAGGGGTAATGAAAATTAGTCGGTTAATTTATATTGTGATAGGAGGCCAAACCTCAGAAAACCTAACTATATGACACACCCCTTCTGGTACCTCCCTCACAAAGGACCGAACTCACCCCTATAGTCTTACATACATATCTTTTTTTGTAAGTGCACTGAATTCAGTCAAATTATTCGTAAGTTGTACGTATGAAAATTTGAGTTAGGAATGAATAAGGACTGTTTCGGTTCACCCCTTGTGGTACCCCCTATCAAAATTTTTTTTTTTTGAAAAATTAATATTTCTCACATAAATTCCAAACCGGCACCTATACCCCCTACACAAATAAGTAAAGTTTTGGACGATTTTGCACCACAAGCAGGGGAAAAAATATACATAAGTAATTTTATTTTATTTAAAAATCTATTCATTTCAATAACTCAAGACTTCAACAATATCTTATATTGGGTGATGGTATTTATCAGTCAGTTTACCTGACTGAAATTTCTGTACTGGTTAAACAATGGTTATTTGCATTGAGATGGCGACTTGTGAGCTTTTCAAGGATTTTGTCTCTTTTTTTCTGTTTTTGCGTTTTTTTTGTGCCTTTTTGCTGCGTGTCGATAATGTCCTTTCTTTGAAGTGCGACACTACAGGATATTTATGAACTTTGAATTAGTATATGTGTATGTGTGTGTGTGACTACAACTAACTCGTGCTTAAACTCACACATACAAACCTTAGTGTATTGGCTATTGTCATTTAGTGATCCTACTCGTTCTTCCTGCTGCCAACCAAATATTTTTGTTTACAAAACATCGAAAAGTGACAGCAGGCAGGACCTTTGCCATACTCACAGAGGTAAACTAAAGCAAGAGCGCGTGTGCGTTTCCATATTTCTTAAGGAAATGAAAAAAACACACTCACACACACACACTTAACCAGAGAGAGTGTGCGTGTGTCGCTATTGACAAGGGGAAGCCTAATTTTTGTAAGTCAAAGTAGCACCAGATGACGGCATGCGCCTACTTTTTTTCCATTTTGGTTTATATTGTTGGTGTGTCAGGAAGAAGGAGCTAAAGACGCGAACAGATCCTTCGCCATAGCAATAAGAAGAACTGACAAAGAAATAAACGATGACACACTCATCGTGGGCAACAAATAACATATGTTACACTTTAGGCATGAGTCCTTTTTCTCGCCATCTCTTTCTAACGCCGAGCGAAGCCTCCTCTACTCGCACACGCTTATGATTACAATTATGCGCTACTTTCTACCATTCGCATTTGAAGACAATACAATGGAAATCTACTCGTACTTTAAACATCCAGAATACATCCAACAGTTGGTCTATAAAACCTTAAATGATTTTGTGAAATTCTTACAAGATGCCATAAGGACGACAGAGCGCTTGAACCACCGTTAACTTATAATTAAAAATATTGAATACTAGCTTGATAGTATTTCAAGAGAAACGCAGTAGCTGTCTGTGGAGCGTTCTCAAATAAATGCGACGCATTAAAAATGCATTAATCACTTCTGTGGCCACTTGTGGCTAAATTCATCATTATTGAATTTTTAAGAATTTGGTTGAAATCTTTAGCAATTGGTGCCAAAATATTTAAAACGTGCCCTTAATTTGACACTGCGGCACGCAAAGGAATTTCGCATGAACTACATTGTACAAGGATTTTGAAGCCGTAAATAAATTTATAAATATGTAAGACGAAAAAACAGGACAGCATAATTAAATTTAGTTAAGCAACAAAGTCAGCTTGGAGAACAATGGAGATAAGTCAATTCTTATTTCGATTTGTGGAAGAGTATAATAAATGCAAATAATTTTTTTATGAATGAGATACGTTTTTATACGATTGTAAGTCAGAGGGTCGTCTTGAAAATGTTTCCATAATTTCATCTTATAATTTCGGATAACATATTTAATAAGTGCTAATGTGAACTTTAGCCAAAATTTTGCAAAGAAATTTAGAGTTTGTATAGTGAACTTAAATTTTAGCAAAATTTCATGTTATGATTGATCAAATGTAAACTTTTGTCAACATTTTACAAATAGATTTCAAATTTAAATGGTGCCTCTAACAGGCACCATGAGAGCGGCAGGAGCTGATATATTAACAAACATTACAAAAAATAAAGACAATTGAGCGTCGAAGATAGAGGCTTTATATGATCTGAGAAACTATTGGTGTTGCAAAAACATTTGGGGTCGACCATACATTTGACTCCTCTAGGGGCACCTTTATTTTTATATGGGAGCCCCTTAGATGGTGAAGAGAATAACGTAAAATATAACGGAAATATTATTTTGTGTAGAATTTTTGTGTTTTGGCCGTTAAAAGTGCATTTTGTATGGGATAAGGGGTAGGTATGTTTGTGAAAGATGTTAGAAGGGAAATACTAGAGGGAGTCGGTCATACATTTTACAGCTCTTGGAGGCACCATGGGAGCAGCAGGTGTTGATTTCATAAAAAAATCAGTAAGAAAGTTTCAGTCGGGCAACCCGACTTTTATATTGATATTATTACTCGATTTCTAAAGTGGGCGGAGTGATACATTTGTATGGGAGGTACCAGAAGGGGCGCTGCTAGACTTCCAGTTTTTTTTCTCCAAAACTTTAAGCTTCACAAAATACAGAGTTTGGGTACGATCATGTATTTATATTATAACTCCATCACCAAAGTGGGCGGAGTGGTACATTTGTATGGGAGGTACCAGAAGGGGCGCGGCTAGACTTCCAATTTTTTTCTCCAAATCTTTATCCTGTTATAGTTTTACTAAATACAGAATTTGGTACGATCGCGTAATGTCTATTAAAATATTAATCGATTTCTAAAGTGGGCAGTACCAGATGGGTATGGGAGGTACCAGAAGGGGCGTGGCTAGACTTTCATTTTTTTCCAAAACTTTATCCTGTTATAGCTTTACTAAATACAGAATTTGGGTACGATCCCTTTGGGTGTATTGATACTTACTTGATTTCTAATGTGGGCGGAATGATGTATGGGAGGTATTAGAAGGGGTGGGGCCTTGTAGCCCATTTGCAATACCGTAATTAGTTTTGGGAAAATATTTACTCGTGCAAAATTAAAAAAAGTTATCTTGCGTACCAGCCGGATAGCCAGACAGACAGACGGACATGGCTCAAACGACTTAAAAAGTCATTAATCGAATTTGGTTCTAAGAAACCTAGGGTCCTAAGTGACTCCTTCTATGTGTTACACTTTTGGGTCGTATCAAATGATATTTACCCTCGTACCCCAAGGGTAATGGTATAATTATAAAACTTCAAAAATTCTATGGCAACCACCTAACGAGTTGATATGATCTGAGAAACTGTTGGGGATGAAAATATATTGGAGGCTGGTCAATCTGAAAAAATTTTCAAAAATTCTTAGCCTTATGAATATTCAAATTAAGAATGATCCCCAAAATTTTTTTTTTGAATGGGACACCCTACTGGTCATACGCTTGACTCCTCAGTTAGAGCGGTGGGAGCAAATTTTATTTAAAAAAATGTTTTGTGTGGGAGGCCCCTTAGGGGGTTAAGATGGGGAGGAGGAATGTTTGGGAAACATTTAAGTTAAGGTCGATTAAGGTCGATTCCGTTGCAGTTGTGGGCCTTGTTGTGGATTTTTCTGCAATAAGAAAAGTTTATCGTTAAAAACCGGGGGCTCGATTTAGATTTTGGACCCATGATTTCTTGGGCAAATTTTCTTAAAATTCGTCGTAGATTACGATTTTGATAGCCGCTTGGTGCATTTTTTACACCCATAAAAATTGAGCCACTCAAAGAAGTAGTAGATTCTACTTTACAAAAAAAAAATTACATGTTATAAAACTTGGAAATTTTTAAGACTGTATCTCAAGAACTGTAAGAGGTATACGTATGATATTAGGTATGTGTTGTTGGTACAGTATGAATTACTGCCAGGGTGGAAGTGGGCTGTGGCACGCCCTATTTAAAAAAACACCGTTATAACAACCATGATAATAGTTTGATCCATAGTATAGCCGAGACATAACCAGGCTATTTGGAACCAAGTTGGCAAAAAAGCCGAGGCGCCGGCCACACACGTCAATATTTGACTATTACGTATATGCGAGAAAAAAAATACAATCGAACATTAGCAAAAAAAAGAGAATTTACTAACGATTCCGTCAAAATTCATCCTTACATTTCACTGCCGCCCTAATACATATACAGATGATCAGCGTCTTCTGAGTCGATTTAAGGATGTCCGTCAGTCTGCCTGTCCCAAGAGGAGATAACGAATTGAAATTTGGGTTGCAATCTTCTATCCCATAAGCGGAGGTTAAATTCCAAGATGAGTAAGATCGGACAAAAATTACTGTCACTTCCCATTCAAACTTTCCTTTGTTTGGAGGTGTCCGTCTATCTGTCCCCGCGATTACAGCCGCAGTTTAAGAGCTATTGAGCTTACTTTTAGTCTGCAAGCTTCTATTCTATGAGCGTAGGTTAGGTCTGAAGATGAGCAATATTGGGCAATACTACCCCCACCTCCCATTCAAACTCGCTCTTTTTAGGGGTGTTCGTCTGTCTGCCAACCGAATGCAGCCCTAGTTTAATAGCTATCGTGCAGAAATTTGGTATGCCAGTTTCTATCCTCTAAGCTAAGGTTATGTTTGAAGATGAGCAAGATTTCAGCCAAAATTCTCCCACCTACTATACAAAATCTCACTTTTGGGAGTTAAAAAATGCATCAAAATATTCTAAAAAGGGGATAAAACTGGTACCATCACCCAAACCAAACGGCTAAAGGTAGAAACGCGAAAGTTGGAGTGCGAATTTCAAGGGATCAAATTGGACCATCACCCAGATCATATGGCTAGAGCTAGAATCGCGAAAATCTATATGGGCTTGCTTCCTATAAAATGAGAGAGCTGCATGAAGGAATTTTTGGAAATTTGAACTTTAAGGACCAAAAAAGATCACAAAAGGTATAAAACTGGTACCATAATCAGGCTAAACGGATATAGCCATAATCACGAAAATGTATATGAGGATGCTCCCTATAAAACTACAGAACTACGTGAAGGGATTCGTACTTTTAAGGCCTAAAATGGCGTAAAAGGAAAAAACTGATATCATCACAAAGACCAAACGGCAAAAATTACAATCGCGAAAATCGATATGGGCTGGCTTATTGTAGAATTAGAGAGCTAGATAAAGAGATTTCTAAAATTCGTACTTTTAAAACCAAAAAAAATTATAGAAGAGAGAAAAATGGTACCATCAATCGGACAAAATTCGAAATTCGTACTTTAAGGGCGAAAATAATACCAAAAAACCAAAAAAAAAAACTGGTACCATCAATCAGACCAAACTGCACAAGGTAGCATCGCTAAAATTAGGTGTAATTATTATTTTATTGGGTTGTTCTGCGATTTGAGGGAATTTTAAAGGCACAAGGCCAAGAAAGGGATGAAATTGGTACCATAACCCAAACCAAAACCCAAAAATACCAAAAAACCAATAAAACTGGTACCATCAATCAGACCAAACTGCACAAGGTAGAATCGATAATTATGTGTAATTCCTATTTTATTGAGTTGTTCTGCGATTTGAGGGGATTTTAAAGGCACAAGGCCAAAAAAGGGATGAAATTGGTACCATAACCCAAACCAAATGGCTAAAGAAAAAAACTCTTATATTGGCGTGAATATTTATTTGAATGAGATACGAAGGCAATTTTGAAAATTCAAATTGGAGGCAGTAGACATGGGAGAGTCACTAAATCAGAGAAATTGCACCCTTAGCAAACACCTCAAGTAAGGATTAAGCTATTTAGTGCGGATGTCCCCTAATGAAGTAGACTTCAGCTAATAAAGTATTATTGAATATCTAAGTTGGGGCGGAAAAATTTACAAAAAGGCCCACAACTTCCCCGGAATCGACCCTAAAGGGGCAAACAGAGCGGTGGGAGCAAATTTTATAAAAAAAAAATTCTGTATGGGAGCACCTTTAGGGGATGAAGATGGGGAGTAGGTGTGTTTGGGAAAAATTTTAGGAAGAAAAAATGACTGGGGGTCGGTCATACATTTGAACCCTCTAGAGGCGATTCCAGGGCAGCCTTGTTGTGAATTTTTCCCCAATACAAAAAGTTTTTCGGTAAAAGCATGGTTTCTTGGGAAATTTTTCTTAGAAATTATCGTAGATTCCGATTTTGATAACCGCTTGGTGCATTTGTTTTACTTCATACAAATTGACCCACTCTAATAGTTATGCAATACTATCGAACTTCAAACAATTTTTTCTTAAGTATTTATTTTCCTATATATTGCAAAAATTCTAACAAAGTATTTAAAAAGATGGTATGCATATTTTAGTAAACAATTTTTTTATGATATACTAACAATTTAATAATTTTATTTATTTTTACAGCCTTCAAGGTAAGTGTTGACAACTGCAATTATTTCCCTGTAAACAGACTCCGGTCATGTCTCCCGCGACCACCAACATTTACAGCTAACTACATTTCAATACCACCAACTGACCAGATGGTTGAAATACTCGAAGTTGTTTTACAAAATGATGCAGTTATTTTCAAAATGTTAAACGAACAAAACTCGCAAAAGATTAACCCCTCTGAATATGCATTTGAGCCAAGAATACAAATGTGTCCAAAACAGCAACAACACAAATGAAGGGAAAAGGAGAACGATAGAAATCCCCAAGAGAATAAATGACAACCTATTTAAACAACATTTCAATGGAAAAGCGAAAACATATCATGCAGATCTCTCTATCTCGCTCCCTATCTCTGTACAATGTCGTAGTGCAACTAACTGTTTGTCGTAGAGTACCAAACGTCCAAAGTACCGAATTTGTTTCAAATAATTGATCTGCTTCACACAAACATCTTCAACAGCAAAGAAAGGCGCGCGCGCTTCTCTTTTTTTCTTCTTCTTTCTTAAGGTCACAACGATCACTTCAAATAATTTTTGAACATAAATTTCCGTTTTGTATCTTCTGCTTCATGCAAAAGGAACCCATGGCATAGGGAAGAGACTTTTAAAGAATTTGTTGTTGTTGTTGTTGTATGATTATCTATTCCAGCAGACATATGCCACCGAAAGCAGCCAGCACCCAAAACTAAAAATATATGTATGTGACCGACGACGACGACGACCATCTGTGATGTTCTGTCATTTGGAGGTGCCTTGTTTACTCTGAGGGTAACCTTAAGAAGAGATAGAGAGAGCGCAAGAATTGTTAGCACTCTAAGCAACATAAAAGCATCACCGCAGCAGCAGACATTGGCTGGATGGGTCAATAAGCTGCGAGTTTGTCAGCCAGTCAGTCAGCTAAGCAATTATAGCGACTGCAAAGTGAGACTGACGCGTGCCTAAGATACCAAAATAATTTAGACCAACGTCAAAGTGAATCAAATGCAGGCGAAATGTTAACAAGAGAAAGAGAGACACCTGAGAAATTTAAAGAAAACAAAGCAGAGAGAAATCGTTGCCCAATTGAATAGTTGGCAAATTTACCAATTGAGTATGAAGCAATTGAACAATTAAGTAATGCTAGAAGTGAATAAGAAACTCACATTATTTGAGTCTCATTGCCGGCGCTGCATGAGATAATTTTTGTTTTAAAATACACTTGATTTCTAAATACTAGTTTAATAAATGGCTTTACCACATGTATACAACTATTTTCCCAAACGAATTTATAGAGATCTAGTCATATTTGAACCAGTTAAGAAATTTTTAGTCAGGTGACTGTTAAATACCATCACCCATACGACTTTCGTTTACATGGCCACACTAGACGTATAGTAACACTGCAGAAGTTAAATGGTAAATTCAATACTTTTGGACATATGGTAATTTTTTATGGGGGTAGCGAAAGGGTCCTTTACGGTACTATCTGAGAATCAAAGGAAAATTCTCTAATAGATTTTCTCTAGGGGTTTCACAATTTCTAGGTTTCTTAGGTTTTACCTGTAAATTCAAAATATTAAATATTATTAATATAGGAGATGTGAGTAGGGGCACAAAGTGTCCAATTTTAAATCGGAAACCAACGTCCAATCAAATGGTACCTTGTGCACAATTTTTCTGACTTAAGTGTACTTACAAAAAAGATATACTTATTATAGTATCAAAATCGTAATCTACGAATATTTCTAAGGAAATGGGTCAAACCATGGGTCAAAGATCAAGATCGAGCCCCCGGTTTTTAAAGAGAAACTTTTCGCATTAGGGAAAAATCCAAACACACCTATCTCAAACACACCTATTCCTCATATTCACCACATAAGGGGGTTCCCATACAGAATTTTTTTTATTTGCTCCCACCGCTCTATCTGCCCCGAAGTCGTCCCTAGAGGGGTGTATTGTATTGTATCGTCCCCCAATATTTTTTTTCCAACCCCAACAGTTCCGTAACTATTATTTAAACGTAATTATTAATTTGTGAAGATTTTATTTGTTTTGGTCGTTTTAAGTGCATTTTGTATGGGAGAACCCTTAGAGGGTGAAGATAGGGGGTAGATATGTTGGGAAATATGTTAGGCCTGAAATACTAGTGGGGATCTGTCATACAATTTACCCTTCTAGGATATACCGTGAATTCATAAAAATTATAAAAACAAATAAATGTATGTTCCAGTTGCAAAAATATTGGGGGACGGTCATACATTTGACTCCACTAAGGGCAGTTAGAGCGATGGGAACAAATTTTATAAAAATTCGATTTTTGTATGGTAGCCCCCTTTATTAGGGGGTGAAGAAGGGGATAGGTATGTTTGGGAAAAATGTTAGGAGGAAAAAATGACTGGGGGTCGGCAACACATTCAAACACTCTAGGGGCGATTTTGGGGCAATTGCAAAACTTGTTGTGGATTTATTTCCTAATACGAAGAGTTCCTCGTTAAAAACCAAGGGTTCGATTTTGATTTTTGACCTATGGTTCCTTGGGCAAATTATGATTATGATAGATTATGATTTTGATAACCGCTTGGTGCATTTTTTTACTCCTACAAATTGGCCTACTCTAATACTTATACATATCGAACTATAAGGGTAATTTCGGTAATTTCTATAAAAGGTTCCACAATAGGTGTGGCAGATGTTTCGGTTCTCTGCAGTTTTGCCTGCTGTTACAAGATAATTATTTGACAAAATTCAAATATCCTGCAGTTCGAAAGCTATGGGGGGAAATATTAGTTTTCCATAAATAGGTTATTTTGTATGGGAGGTACGACAAGGGGTCGGCCGATAAAGTCCATATTTATTCCTGAGTCAATAAGCTCACATCTTGCTCAATATATGACTTATTTCAAGGTAATTACAAAAAAAATGTATGAAGGTGAATTCGATTTTCTTAGTTATTTTTCTACTACATATTATTAGTGCTCCCCATTTCCCGGGAAACGATATTCCCGGTTTTCCCGGAAATAGAGAAATGGTTTTTCTTTGGTTTGTTAAGCAAATATACACAGAATGGCTTGAAATTTTGCAGAGATCATAAACGGAGACTTAAAGACATTCTGTGCATTCTGTGCATTCTTGCTTAACAAACCGAAGCTCCATATATATACATATATGAAAAAGTTACTGTTTTTGGTCTATCCCGGACCGGCGTTTTCGCAGTTGTTAAGCAAACGTCACAAAAATTCGTGGAAATATTTTAATGATGTCGTTTTTCAATACTGCCGACTCGAGACCCATTTAAGTAAGTAGTTAAAAACGGCGGCCCGGGATAGACCAGAAAATTTAATAATTTCATACAAATGTATGAAAATAATAGAAATTTCTTCGTTCCAGGACCGGCATTTGAACAGCGTTCGATCAAATGGCATAATTCTTTGTGAGAATACAACATAGCTCTATTTATGATCTGTGCAAAATTTCAAGAAATTCTGTGAATTTTTGCTTAACAAACTGAAGAAACCGGGAAACCCGTTCCCAGGATTCCCCGGATCCCGGGGCAAGCCTAGAGCATTACATATTACATTTGAACTAACCAAATTCAAATATTCTCCATTTGTCTGTTAGAAAGTTTTGGAAGAAATAATTTTCCACAAATAGGTTTTTTTTGTATAGGAGGTACCAGGAGGCCGATATAGTCCATATTCATTACAGAGTCAAATTTTCATTAGTTTACATCTTATGCAAAATATGACTGAATTCAGTATATTTACAAAAAATATATATGAATGTAAAACTATTAGAATCAATTTGGTCATTTCTATGGAAGGTACCAGAAGGGGTCATTCCTGAGTTAAAAACTCACAAGCATATATCTTCCCTAAAATATGACTGAATTCAGTGTACTCGCAAAAAAAGATACGTATGTAAAATTATGGCGGTGAATTCGATCATTTGTATGGGAGGTACCAGAAGGGGTGTGGCAAATGTTGCGGTTTTCTGCGATTTATGGAAGAGATATCAGTTTTCCAAAAATATATAATTTTTAGAAGGGGTGGGGCTATTCTGACCATTTGCTATCCCATTTGTTATTTGTGGAAAATATCAGTACTGATAAATTTTCATGGGGATCAGTTTAAGGTTTCGGACAGACGGACATTGCTCAATCGTCTTAAAAAGTCCTAAAACTTATTTGTTCTTAAGATACTTAGGGTCGAACTCGCCTCCTTTAATGCTTTACACGTTTTCTCATATCAAATGTTATATATCCTCATCTCTTAAGGTGAGAGTATAAATAGGTCAGCAGCGAAATTTATGGAAGATTTTTTTCGGAAATTTAAAAATGCCCGTCAGGAATATTATGCTGCTTGATGTAAAAAACCGGCCGTGGCATAGTGATTGTTAGCTTCCCTTGATTGTTGTTGACAGCAACTTCGCAGTATAAGTGTCGAGTCAATCGCCATGTCAAGTAAGAGCTTCTCAAACAGTGACGTTCGCATACGTCGATAAACAAGTAGGTGCCGTTAGTTGTGAATCTAAAAATAGAGCGTGTTAATTCACAACAACGCAAAAAGCTATCCCATATCTCATTCATGGGGTGTAAAGGGAAATTAAGTAGATGTAAAAAATAATTGAGGGAAATTTGAGTAAGAGCGGACAACTATTTCACGTGCCCAAGGAGGTCAAAGGTCAGGTTCTTAGTAAAACCTATGCTTTATACCAATGTTCGATATGTAATAGTCAAATATTGACATGTGTGGTCGGCACCTCGGCCATTATTGCCAACTTGGTTCCAAATAAAAACTTAATTTCCCTTTACACCCAATGAATGAGGTGTGTGATAGCTTCTCGCGTTATTGTGAAATAACACGCTTTCTATTTTTAGATTCACAATTAACGGCACCTACTTGTTTATCGACGAATGCGAACGTCCCTCTTTAAGAAGCTTTTTACTAGGCATGCCAATAAACTCGACACTCGATACAGCAAAGTTGCTGTCGACAACATCGAGAGGGCCGGCAATAAAAGAAAAATGTAAAAAAATCTATCTAAATCTATAATTAAACTTGATCTTTGACCTCTTTGGGGCACGGCTTAAAGTTGTTAGATTTTGCTCAAATTTTGACCATAGCCGTTTTATAACAACTGACAAAATATTCCACTTGACAAATTTTAACCTTAAGAGTCTATTTTTAAATATAACAGTACTCCTTGCTTTATGTTTTGTTAAATAATTCCTCCCTTTTATTTTTAACCAAATATCCCCACCTTTAAAATTAACATTTTGTTAATATTACAGCTGTTTTTATGTTTTTGTTTTTTGTTTCATTTTGTCCAATATCTGTCATACTAAATCACAATCTACACTTGTCAATGTCATCATAAAGATCAGCCAATTGATCTCTTTAATATCTGTTTCACCCCGCTCCATAACTTTCGATCAGCTTTACGGTTTGCGTCTCTCATTCAGCTGCATCTACAGGTCTCTAGGGATGAATACTACTCCCGCTGTATGACATAGAGCATTGTCCCATTCAATATCTCCTCAAATATCCTTGTTTTATTTAAATTTCTCTTAAGCATTTACATTTCCTTTGGATCAGTTTTTGATCTTTTGTGTCTGGGCATCCGTTATTTGTATCCTTTATTTGTGTTTTTTTTTTTGTTTTACTTTGCTCACAACAGACAAACTTAGTCGCGTGTCACGTTGTGGTTTCTTTGACTGTTACCAAAGGATTCCTACAGGATCAACCCTTAAGCATGAACGTTTTTTTTTTTTGTTATTTGCCAGTTTGAGTTACCACAAAAGTGTCATTAACTTTTATTGTTATAATCGATTCGTACTTCGATCAATATATCTTCGGTGCTCGTAACCTGTGTGTGGCCAAGAGAAAGAGAGAGAGACAGTAGCAAGTTGTGAAATTTATGAGTTCCTTTTAGTTTGAGCATAAATTTCTGTTGGAAATTGGGGAGCAGAAATTTTTCACCTTTTTTTTGTGTTGCTCAAAGAAATACGGAAGTTTTCAGTGCGGTAGGGTTGCTTGCAAAGAAGGGGAAAGATATAATAATCAGTTTTTTATGCAGAATTTATAGATGTAAAGATAACAAAAACAAATTTGAAGATTTCACTTTCATCTTATACAGAGAGACTAGTGGACCAGGCAATGCTTCGCTATTGCTTATTTAACGAATACTTATTATATGTTTGGCTCGCCTACTCAAAGGGCAAAGCTTAAGCATCAATCTTGTACGCTCTGTAAACAATTCGTTACCACAAGTTACTGCTTAACCGGATTAAACTGACCACGTCTCACTAACCGATATTAAAAATTCCGCCTGCAAATTCATATATAAAGCGTCTAGTACTATATGTATACAAATATCCCTTCTGCCCACCGATCGGAAATACAATGTTAGCCTTCATATTCCCGCTAGCCGATAATAAATATTTTGTCGGTATATTCATGTCTGCATGGCCGAGTAATATAAAGGTTTATTTACTCTATTGACATCATTGTCAGTATTTCACTTCAAAAAGTGTTCAAATGACTTATTACCAAAACTCTTAATAAAACAAACTGGCGCAGTGTAAATAGTCCTCAAAATTACTGACCTAATAAAAAACTTAATTTTCCTTTACGCCCCATGAATGAGGTATGGGATAGCTTCTCGCGTTGTTGTGAATTACCACGCTACTTGTTTATCGACGAATGCGAACGTCACTGTATGAGACATTTTTACTAGACATGCCGATTATCTCGACATTTATACTGCGACGTTGCTGAAGAAAAATTTAGATGACTGGAGGCGGGAATCGAAATCGGGATCTCCCGCATGGCAGTCGCGTGTTCTAACCATCATGCCACGGCCGGTCCCAAAACATTTCTGACGCCACTCTGAAAAACATGTTGTCAAACTGCTGGAAATGTGTTTGCAAATCCAATTTATTTATAAAGTTTATGAAGTTAAGAAAAAACCGTTGTCCTTTCCTTTTGCTTTAACAACACTACTTTTTGACAAAAATAAAAGTACTTTTTGATACAATAAAAATTATATTTGGCACAATTAAAGCACTTTTTGGTACAATAAAAGTACTTTTTAATTGTGTAAAATAAAAGTACTTATTAGTACATTTAAAGTACTTTTCGGTACAATAAATAGACTCTATGGTACAAATAATTGTTCTTTATGAGTACAATAAAAGACCTTTTAAATACAATAAATTGTATATTTGGTACCAAATAACTACTTTTTGATTACATAATTGTTGTGTTTGGTACAATAAATTGTACATTTTGATACAATAAATGTACTTTTTAGTACATTAAATTGTACATTTTAGAATAACAAAATACAATAAACGGAACTTTTTTGGTACAATAAACATAATTTTTGATAAATTAAATAGTACTTTTTGGTATCGTGTATATTTTGTGTATCTAGGGCTAAAATAGAGTTTAGCCACGCCCCTTCGCCCACTGATTGAGAATAAAAATGTTGTCTGAAAATTTGAACCTAAAGTGCCGAGTATTATCTGGGTGTCAAATTCAATATCTCTAGGACTAAAATACAGTTTTCCCCCACTGATTGAAAATTTAAATTCCTTCTGCATGTTCATATTTGTATCGTCGAGTACTATCTCTGTATCCAATTTTAACCCTCTAGCTCGAAAATATGTTTTTCCACGCCCACTCCGCCCACTGGTCCAAAATTAAAATTTCGTCTGTATATTCATATTCGTGTTGTCCGGTACTATTTGTGTACCAAATTATATCTCTCGTGGGCTAAAATACAGTTTAGTTACGCCCCCTCCGCCCACTGATACAAAATTAAAATGTCGTCTGCATATTCATATTTAGGTTGCCGAGCACTATCTGTGTATTAAATTTAATGTCTCTAGCTCTAATTATAGGTTTTGCCACGCCCCCTCCGCCTACTGATCCAAAATTAAAATTTCGTCTTCATATTCATATTTGTGTTGTCGAGTACTATTTGAGTACCAAATATTATCACTCTAGGGCTAAAATTCAGTTTAGTTACGCCCTCTCCGCCCACTGATCCAAAATTAAAATTTCGTCTGCATATTCATATGCATATGAATATTCATGTTGTCGAGCACTATCTATGTATCAAATTTTTACCCTCTAGCTCTAAAAATATGTTTTGCCACGCCCATTCCGACCACTGGTTCTAAATTAAAATTTCGTCCGCATATTCATATTCGTGTTGCCGAGTACTATCTGTGTATGAAATTTTATCTCGTTAGCTCTAAAAATTTGTTATGCCACGCCCACTCCGCCGATTGGTCCAAAATTAAAATTTCGTCTGTATATTTATATTCGTATTGCCGAGTACTGTTTGTGTACCAAATTGTATCTGTCGTGGGCTAAAATACAGTTTAGTTACGCCTCCTCCGCCCACTGATACAAAATTAAAATTTCGTCTGCATATTCATATTCATGTTGAGGAGCACTATCTGTGTCTTAAATTTTATCTCCCTAGCTATAATTATAGGTTTTGCCACGCCCATTCCGCCCACTGATCCAAAATTAAAGTTTCGTCTGCATTTTCATATTCGTGTTCTTGAGAACTATCAGTGTACCAAATTTTACCCCTCTAGAACTGATCGAAAATTTAAATTTCGTCTGTATATTCATATTCGTATTGTCGAGTACTATTTGTATACCAAATTTAATCTCTCAGGGGCTAAAATACAGTTTGGTCACACCTACTGATCCAAAATTAAAATGTCGTCCGCATATTCATATTCGGTAAGCCGAGTACTATCTGTGTATTAAATTTTATCTTTCTAGTTCTTATTAAAGGTTTTGCCACGCCCACTCCGCCCACTGATCCAAAATTTAAATTGTCGTCCGCATATTCGTGTTCGTATAGCCAAGTACTATCTGTGTATCAAAATTTGATCTCTCTAGCTCTAAAAATGTGTTTTGCCACGCCCACTCCGCCGACTGGTCCAAAATTAAAATTTCGTCTGTATATTCATATTCGTGTTGCCAAGTACTATCTGTGTATTAAATTTTATCTCTCTAGCTCTAAAAATATGTTATGCCACGCCCACTCCGCCCATTGGTCCAAAATTAAAATTTCGTCTGTATATTCATATTTGTATTGCCGAGTACTATCTGGATATCAAATTTTATCTTTCTAGCTCTAAAAATATGTTTTGCCACGCCCACTCCACCCATTGGGTAAAAAATCAAAAAAAAAAAATTTGTAAAACAAAAAATAAAAAGAGAAAGAAATTTGTTTTGTTTTCCCCAACGGGCACACTTTTTTCTTCTCTCGACATTCATTCACTAAAAAGTTATTTTCCCTTTACTTCCCTTGAATAAGAATTGGGAGAGCTTTTCACATTTAAATGGTTAACGCTTTTATTGTTATACTCACGCTCGGGACCTACAGTTTAATGACGAATCTGAACGTCTGTAGTTTGAGAAGCGGTATTGCGAATAAACACGCTCACTATTTGTAGACTCACACAACTGCATCTACTTGTTTATAGAGGAATGCGAACGTTCGAACGGTTGAGAAACTTTTGTTAGACTTTCACTAAGAAGTAGCTGTCGACAACATCGGGTGGGCCGTCGGTCAAAGAAATGAAGATACAGGTATCGAACCTTATTCTCCCGCATGTTATATTCACACACGGGACCTCAATTTTTAGACTCACATAACGGCACCTACTTGTTTATAGAGGAATGCGAACGTCAGAATGTTTGAGAAACTTTTGCTATATTTTTATTAAGAAGTTGCTGCCGACACACATGTTATATTCACACACACCTCTAGTTTTACGACGAATCCGAACGTCAGTTGTCTGAGAAGCGGTATTTCGAATAAACGCGTTCTCTACTTTTAGACACACAACGGCACCTACTTGTTTATAGAGGAATGCGAACGTCAGAATGATTTGCTAAACTTTTACTGTAAAGTTACTGTTGTAAACTTCGAGGGGGCCGCCGGTCAAAGAAATGTAGATACAGGTATCAAACTTTGGTCTCTTGCATTTTATATTCATAAATGGGACCTACAGTTTGAGAAGCGGTATTGCGAGTAAACACGCTCTCTTAATTAGACTCACACAACGGCACCTACTTGTTTATAGATAAATGCGAACGTCAGCTGTTTGAGAATCTTATACTAGACTTTTCTAAGAAGTTGCAGTCGACAACGTCGTGAGAGCCGCCTCTGCAAGAAAAGTAGATGACAGACAGAAATCGAACCTTGCCCGCATGATATTCACGTTTGCTATCCATCATGCCACGGTCGACGCCAAACTAACAATAAAATTTCCATTGCCATTCCATTATAGTAGTTCTGCTATAATTTATTAGTTAACAATTACAATACCATTTCGACCCTTTAAGGCATTTCGAAACTACCATCAATTTCACCACTTTCCGGATCCGGTATTATCTCTGGAATACGCGTTGAATCTTCTGGTTCCATCCAATCATAGTCCTGTATCGTTTTATCTACAAACATAATACATTCAGTTGTATTAGCCACCGACTGTACCACATAGGGTAGACTGTCCACAAAATTAGTGCTACATTGAGCCACCTCTAAACCGGCATCGGGTAATTTGTGTACCACCTCATCGATGACATGATTAGCTTGACGCAAAGGTTGTAAAATACTCTTGGTAATATTTAAGATATTCATTAGAAGCGATACAATTTTCCCAGTAATAGATTTCTTGGCGGCCACTTTTTTATACACCACAGCCAAGTCGGAAATGCTTTTCCTTACAATCTTAACCGTTTGATAGGTTTCATTTTGGATTTTCACTATCAACGAGGTGGTGAAGAGATAACAATCCACACCATCGTATATGTGATGCAGCGAAGCATTTAACTGGGGCACATGCGAGTAAGTACAATAGGCAGCACGTGAGATGCGGGTAGAGGCCTTAAATACATAACTAAGGGCCGTGTAAATAATTTCGACAATTTTTGGTTTATTCAACTTTAAAAGTAGCGCCTCGACTTCTAGTGCCCTGGCCACTAGGTCATCGATATTCTGTTGAGCCTCATCCAGAGTATCCTGTAAAATGCTTTGCATATCCAAGTACTCATTGATTTGTTCTGGGGTCATTTGTTCAAAATCAGGTTTGTTGTCGCCCATCAATTCTTCGATAGTAGGCAGGGATGTGTCGTACACCGTGGTGGGTTCTTCCTGACCCAGAGTGGTGAAATGTTCGTTTAAATCTTTAATAGTGGCATCGTAAACTTCCTTGAATTTCTCATCCAAGGCAGAGCCGTCCTGCTTCACTTGACCATTAATGTAATCATACTGTAGTTGTAACTCTTCAAACAATGGTTTCAAGGCATTGAACTCTTCGCGCGTCAAGTCATTGGCATTATCCAAAAGACCAGTTATTTCCCTGTAGGCCAGTGAGGAATGGCAGATCTGTAAATGAAATGAATATAGAGATTAAAAACTATGGTAAGGCAAAGTCTGAAAATCTGAAGGTAATATGTGGAGAGATATTTATTTTGATCAAAACCATATCGAAAATATTGGAGCAACATACACAAAATTTACCCCAGACGTAGTCAAGGACATATGCTACAAGACAATCATATAATTTCATGAAAATATTTCCCCAGCGATACGATGGTAAAAAGCTACTTGGGGATATGACCATTTCCGAGAAACCGGAGAGAGTGCATCAATGACCACCATATCATAGAGGCTCCAGGGGGTGTGCAATACAAAATTATGGACATTTTTTCCACGACGGATTTCAGAGTTGGGAAATTCTTGACCAAAAAATTTAATTTTTATGTGATGATATCTGGTCACTGGAAAACTGGAGGGATTGCATCAATCTCCTTTATACCACAGAGGCTACAGGATGTGTGTACTTCAAAAATTTGTCCAGTTTTTCCAGGACCGTTTTCAGAGCTGGGAAATCCTTGACTAACAAAGTAAATTTTCATATGATGAAATCTGGCCAGGATGATTGGCCAGATTTAAAAAACTGGAGAGAGTGCATCAATCCCCATTATACCACAGAGGCTCCAGAGGGTGTGCAATTCAAAATTATACCCAATTTTTTTAGGACCGTTTTCAGAGCTGGGAAATTTATGGCCATAAAGTGAATTTTCCTACGATGAAATCGAGCCAGGATGATCAAGAATATTTGGAAAACTGGAGAGAGTACATCAATGCCCACCATATCATAGAGGCTCCAGGGGGTGTGTTTTAAAAAAATATGTCCAGTTTTTCCAGGACCGTTTTTAAAGCTGGGAAATTCCTGGCCAAAAAAGTACATTTTCATATGATGAAATCTGGCCAGGATGATCGGGCATATTTGGAAGACTGGAGAGAGTTCATCAATCCCCTTTATACCACAGAGACAGCAGTGTGTACGCTTCAAAAATATGCCCAGTTTTTCCAGGACCGATTTCAGAGCTGGGAAATCCTTGACTAAAAAAGTACATTTTCATATGATGAAATTTGGCCAGGATGATTGGCCAGATTTGGAAAACTGGAGAGAGTGCATCAATTACCATTATACCACAAAGGGTGTGCAATTCGAAATTATACCCAGTTTTTCTAGGACCGTTTTCAGAGCTGGGAAATCCCTGGCGACAAAGGTACATTTCCATATGATGATATCTGGCCAGGATGATTGGCCTGATTTGGAAAACTGGAGAGAGTGCATCAATCCCCATTATTCTACAGAGGCTCCAGAGGGTGTGTAATTCAAAAATATACCCAGTTTTTCTAGGATCGTTTTCAGAGCTGCGAAATACCTGGCCAAAAAGGTTCTTCGCACCGTTGCACAGTGGTCAATTTGCCTGATCTGGCGTAACCAAATTAATTACATAAAAAATAATAAAATTTTCATCAAAATTAATTTTTTTTTGGAATAATATAACAAGAAGGAACCAAATAAAAAAAAAATTCACCAAAAATTTTTTTTTAATTTTGAAAATTTTTCTAAATTTTTTTTATTTAAAATAAATTTTCTTTAAAATTGTTTTTTTTTAATTTGTAGACGTATTAAATTAAATTATTAAATAATTTCTAGTCAATACTCCACTCTGAGTCGGGCTGCCTTACTAAAAAAAAGGTTGCAATTGCAGACCGACATGATGCCAAAAATTGCAACATAGTGAGCAAAAGCAACTGAAAGCAGCAAATGTTGGGCATTTCAGAAAATAGCCGAAATATATTAAAATAAAAGAACTGGCCGATATCGGCTAACTAAGTTCTACTCTACAGAATTTCAAATTCGGTCACAAAAAGGGTTTAACAAAAGTGGTGATTTCTACCACAATTTTCTAGCACCTCATATATTGCACAGTTCACGATACACTTTTTTTTTGTAAACTACATATCTTTATATTTAAAAAAAAAAATCCAAAAAATGTTTAGCAATATGAGTTTTCCCAATTTTTCAGCACAATCTGCACACTTGCAAAAGCGCCCTAAAACGTTTTTATTGTGTTTGAAAGCCGACAGTTAATCAATTATAGCAAATTTGTAAATTTAGAAGTTATCGATTTGCTAAATGAACAGTTAGTTATCGTCAGGAAATCAAATTTTAGTAGATTTCTAATGTCGAAAATTTTAATTTCATTACGCTAGATCAGGGAAATGGACCACTGTGCGTTGGGTAAACTTCTCATTAGCTTTGAACTGATTTCTTCCGTTAAGGTTTCTGATGATAGAGAAGAAATCACAGCAAAGGGCGCTGACGAGACATTGTGGTTAATGTTGAAATAACTTCATACGTCTAACCTGCTGTCACATAATACATTCCACAACTCTTTTAAAAAAACTAATAATAAATAATTGCCAATAGAAATGATCTTAAACCGAACTAGGGCAATATCATAAAAAAACAAACCCTTCAAGAACGGACGACGGAAGCAAATTTTCATCATTTTGATTTTATATATTTCCGAAATTTCCAATTACTTTAAATTTGTTGCCTTTTCAACTTACAGCCATCACTGCCAAGGTCACCAAAATTCCCGAAAAACTTTTCATACTCTCCGATATTAATCCACAGCCGTTGATGAATGTTATCGTACTACTAATTTTCAGCTTGGATTGCGTTGAAACAAATGCACCACTCACTTTAATCGATATTGAATCGTAAATCTACCTTTATCGCAATTTATGGCTATTCAAAAACAAATACCATCGATGTGGGGTTTTCATTGCGATTAGTTCACGTTAATCTCGAAAGTTTGTTAAACAACGTATTTTTAGTTAATTGTTATCAATATTTTGTAATTCATTGCTTTGCATGGGGGGTGAGGGGGGGTTATTATTTAATGACCATTTAATGGTACTATTGCGAGTCAATGTACAAGCGTTTGTAAATAAACACTTTATTTATAAACAATTAGTATTTTTTTAAAATATAATATTCCCTATGCTTGACGCATTTTGCGGTAGGCTTTTGCAAAGACTGTTAAATCGGCAGAGCTAGTTGGAGTAGGCAGTGGCTATCTCTGGGCTTTGTGCGATGTGCAGCTTTTTTGTGATTGGCTATGTTTACTTTTCGATCTGCTCAATCTTGTGTTTACTTTAGCTGCAACCAGGTAGTAATCCGAGTTGATATTAGAACAATGGATCACGCACACGACCGCGACACTAGACGCATGCGTTCCTTAAATTACCACCTAATCTATTTGATTTATGTTTTTGTGATCAAGGGTACAGCTTAGTTCCTTTCTGAATATCCTTTTAAAGAAATCTCTTTGCATTCACTACTATGTTTCTTGCTGCGGCAGAGCTAACCAGTTTTAACCCGTTGTTGGACGTATTGTTATGTAGTCTGAATTTTCTGAGCGATAAATCAATAACATCTTCTCTTCATATTTTTGCATTAAAAATTCCCAGAACAACTTTAAGGTCGTGGCTAGGCCAGCGGTCGTGTGTTTCTCCTATGCACTCGTAGAATGTACCCCAGCGGGAAAAAAACACCCATAGTCTTCTGCACACAGGCCTGGAAAGCTCGTTGCCGATAACTTTCAAAATAACACGGGCCGACATTGTGATCAAAGGTCTTCAATGCTCCCTTCCCATTTCTATGTAATTTAATTTATTTGTTGATACCGTCTATGCCACTTACTTTAGAAGGCTTTTTAGATGC
This sequence comes from Muscina levida, assembly GCA_964034835.1. Classification (NCBI taxonomy): domain Eukaryota; kingdom Metazoa; phylum Arthropoda; class Insecta; order Diptera; family Muscidae; genus Muscina; species Muscina levida. Next base: position 135,824,382 of record OZ035880.1, read on the forward strand.
CTATGGGAATGTAAGTAGGATCATTTAGAAGGCGGTAAATCGTCTGCTACCAACCATTCATGTGGAAAATTCATAATCTAAATTGAATTCAATCAAACTATATCAAATTAAGGACAATGATTTGATCATGCACCTGCACACTGTATAGACCAAGTGCCTCCATCCAACTGGCGGAAGTCCTCGAATAATACAAGGCTGGCATGACCGCTTTACAGGAAATCTGGTGAACGGGACATGAGTACGTGCGACATCTACTATAATGTCCATGCACGAGTTTGGATGTGGATTTGTGGTTGGTATGAGATTGCGACACCTAGTCTCATGCTTTAACCCTTTGTGTGAACGAATAGCCACCATAAGAGTCAATATAAAGTTTTTCCACATAACACAGATATGTGCCCATGCTCCGACAGAAGATAAAAGCGATGAGGACCAACATGAGTTCTACGAGAGCCTGGAAAATGTATATGACCGTAACCGAAGCCATGACATGATTGAGCAGCACTAGATATGACCACAGAAATATTTATAAGGAAACATGGTTATCTCTACATCAGTTGACGAGGAATCAGATCAAATCACGTGCTAGTCAATGGAAGGCACGCATCAAGTGTTATGGACATACGAGCAATCATGGGTGCGAACATTGACTCCGTTCACTACCTTACCGCAGTTAAGGAACGCACAAGGCTAAACATGGCGAAAAACGTACGTAACCAGGCACAACGAAAGCTGCACATCAGTAAACTGCGGACCACATAGGTAGCGCACGCCTATTCAAACCATCTAACTCAACTGCTGCGGAATGCTACAACTCCTGATAATATTATCTCGTAGTGGCAATTTAAAACCGACACCATAGAACGGACTGCGGGAAGCCTACTTGGGTAAACCGTTTCCAGATGATGCCTGGCACGATGATGAATGTCGCAATGTCACGAGAGAAACGGATGCTGCATACAGGGCGAAACTACTGCCAATGGCAACGCGAGCTGTTCGTGAACGGGACAGGGAGAAAAGACTAGACGCAACTCGTCTCTTTAGACGGAAAAAGAAGGAGCTAAAGAAGGGACAGAATGAGTGCACAGGAAGAAGAGACTAGAGCCAACTCGTCTCTTTAGACGGAAAAAGAATGAGCTAAAGAAGGGACAGCATGAGTGCACAGAGGAAAAGGGTTGCCCTCCTGCAAGCACAGCGATGGCCGGCTAGTGACGGACCCGGATAACGTTCTGAAGATATGTAGAGAACTTTTCAGATATCTGCTGGATTCAGACACCACTTTAGAAGATCCCGGTCCTGGAGCTGATTTAGAGCATGCATCAACTCATGGAAAACATCTGGCTGGAGGAGAGCATGCCCGGGGATTGGACTCTCAGTATGTTATGTCCCATACACAAGAGAGGAGATCGTAGTGAGTGTAAGTACAGTGGAATAAGCTTATTATCAATTGCGTACAAGGTCCTTTCGAGCATGTTGTGTGAACGTCTAAAGCCAATAGTGGAAAACCTGATTGGACCTTGTCAGTGCGGCTTTAGTCCGGTAAATCTACGAAGGATCAAATATTCACTTTACGACAAATCCTGGAAAAAAAACTCATGAAAAGCAGATCGTCATATACCACCTCTTTCTCGACTGCAAAGCTGCCTTCGACTCTTCGACAGGAAATAGGCTATATGAGGCCATGTCTGAGTTTGGTATTCCTGCAAAGCACATTGGACTTTGCAGATGTACCTTGGAAAACACTAAATCCTCGGTTGAGATTGGTAAGGATCACATTGAACCATGCAACACGAAAAGAGGCAGAGTGATAGCTCGTCCTGTACACTATTTAATATAGTTATGGAAGAGGTGATGAGAGAAGCTGGTGTCATCATATCTGTCACCATATTCCACAAGGGCCACATGCCACTAGCCAATGTCGATAGTATAGACATCATTGGCCGAAATCTGCGGGATGTTACTGCAGTTTTCTCATCACTAGAAAAGGAGTCAGCAAAAATGGGTTTAGCGGTCAACGAGGACAAAACAAAAATAATGATTTCGACTAACAAAGAGTCCTCTCGATGGGGACGCACCGTCAACGTTGAAAATTATTGTTTTGAGGTAGTAGATGAGTTTACCTACCTCGGATCTTCCGTCAATAAGAAAAATAGTATTAGCCAAGAAATCAAGCGGAGAATAGTGCTCGCCAATAGATGTTTTGTACAGACTTCGGCAGCACATTAGTAACATCACCTTATCTCGGGATACTAAAGAAACCTGGTATATATACCAGGTGCTAATTTTAACCCTTCTGTTGTATGCTGACGAATCGCGAGTGCTTTCGACAACGGACATACAAAACCTGGGAGTATTCGAGAGAAAAGTACTTCGAAAAATATATGGACCTATCTGTGTCGACGGCGGATGAACCATGAGTTGTATGAGCTTTACCACGACATTGATGTAGCTAAAAGAGTCAGAACACAACGACTACGATGGCTGGGACATGTTGCTAGGATGGATGTAAATGCTCCAGCGAGAAAGATGTTTAAAGGAGAACCTGAAGTGCGACGTAGAGCAGGGAACTTCGTTGGAAGAACTTCGTTGGAAGAACCAAGTGGTAGGCGATGTGCCTTCATCTCGTAGGACTTACTAGAGAACACACTCAGAAGACCGAAGCATGTGGAACTCTTTAATACTTCAGGCCTCTAATTCATGAATCACGTTCATAAATTGTAATAGGCCACTTAAGTAATTGAGTAAGTAAGTATATCAAATAATATAGCCTACTTTTGAACACAGACTAAAACACATTTAAAATAAATTCGCGTCTCGCTTGTAATTTATTACAAAAAATAAACAACAAATTGACATAGTAATTTTCTTTCATTAAAAATCTTTGGTTCGTTTACAATGCTTCCCAGTATTTTTTCTTTTTTGGCATGACACAATTTGTAAAATTCTTTTAAAAAACTATATAAAAATTTATAAAGCGATAATATGTAATAACTTTAAGGGTAGAAGAGTATATAATAAATAATAGACTGTAATTGTAATAGTAGAAGTTGTAGTACGTGTAGTAGTAATAAATGGATTAATTCTCATGCTCATCTCGCATCTGTATCATTGACTAGACATAGCTTTCCTTGTGGCGCAGAACAAATTGTTCGCTTTGCGACTTATTCAAATGCTCACTGTTGGAACGCATGCGCGCCATTTCGCCGGAAGCGCCGCGGAACACTGCATGCGGCGAAGATTGTGATTTTCGAACATTGTCACTGGACGGTTTGGGCGGTGGTTTACCCTCATCAGAGGCCACCATCTGAGGTACTGCTATAACGTCGGCGAATAAACTTTGGCGACACAGGGCGGATAGAGCGCTACCACCGCCACCGCCGCTACTGCTGCCAGTGTTTGCTGGCGTTATGGATCTTTTGGGTTCTTTGGGTTTTTTACCCTTAACTCGCCGCAATTTCGACGCTAGAGTAGCAAATCCCAATTTACTGGAGATTTTGCCGGAGCGTGTAACTTGACGCGGCAGCGAATCGTAGATACCACCAAAATCTTGATCGGTACCCGTGTCGGATTGTGTGGGCGGCGATTCGGCTCGTATGGTGTCGGCGCTCAAACTTTTATGCAAATCGGAATCCATGTTGTTCAGCGAACTCTCGTCGGCTGTCATGGAACTAAGACTCAAATCACTTTGTCGCTTCTCGCACCAATTGTCGGCCCGAGCAACGCTTTCTCTAAGCTTCACCACCGCCTTTGGACTGGGTTTCGAGCGTAGAAACTCTTCTTTGGCCCTTTGCAAGCGTATCGCACGCTCGGTCAGGGGGGTCAAGGGGCGGCTGCCTTGTTCAAATACTGGAGTAGTAGGTTCCGATATATTGGGAGCAGGGAAATCGAACTTTATATGATGTGTCGTCGGCGTCAAGGACTTGCGCTCCCATTTGCGTGCAATGCGCGGCATAGTATTATCGAATTTATCGGGTGATAAGTACTTAGGAATGACCTCCGTATCGGGCACATAAGAACCCGATTGGGTTTTGGCAATTTTATGTTCAATCTTCTTAATGGTGGCACCTTTGTTCACAACATTGGTGGGCGGTGTAAACGATCGGTCGGTGTGTTTCTTAAAGAGATGATCTCTTTTCTTGGTGGTGGTACCTAGCAAGGCTTGGATTTTCGAAATGTTGGCCAGTTTCAAAGGATTCTCGAGACTACGATTGATTTTGCGAAAACTATCCGAGGCCAAAGGAGCACGAGGCTCATTGGCAGAGCTTTTATGTTTATCGCATTGTTTCAAACTCTCCATACTGTGTGACTTACGCTTATCCTCAAACTCCATTTCTGGTCTGATATCCTCTAGACTTATGGACTTGTGAACCAACATTATGCGTGGCTTTATAACATTTATCAAATTGTTTATAAGACTTTCTGAATCGGCGGCTTTCAGTGTGTCTTCACGTCGCAGCTGAGGCGTCGGCTTTTCGTTAACCACAGCCGATATGATGCCCACTTCTGTGGGAGAATGTACAATCTCTTGCTCTATAACAGCCAGCCCATCAATGGCCGTTGGTTCCTGTACCGCGGTGAAAACTTTTCGTTTGGTTTTAACAAAAACATTGGGCAGCGATGTTGATGTGGCCAGTGGCAAACTAAGAGGTCTTCGCAACTTAATATCCGCTAATTTGACGACATTCTCACAGGTTTCCTCGGCTATGGTCGTAGAGCTGGGATCTTCGTCAAATGAACGTTGTTTAAGGCGATAGTTTTTACGTTTCAAACGTCTGGGTGTTTCCAGAACATTATGGTTGTCATCATCGCTGCTGTCACTTTCGGTTTTGCTATTTTGCCGTGAGCCCATTTTGCGCAAGCGCACTTTTTTCTTGGCGCCAGCACCACTGCCGCTGCCATTACCATTTGCGCTGTTTACACTTCGTATGCATGGACCAACTCCTGGCGCCACTGAAGATGCGTTAATGGGTGGAGTTGCTTGCACATCAATTTCCACCATGGAAGTGCTCAATTCATCCGTAGCCTCGAGAGTAGTAGACAAACTGTCATTGCGATTGTCACTTGATTGCATAAAGGACGAATTTAAACCTTCATCGGTTATTATGTTGATGTCGGGCACTATATCCTTAGAGTAGCGAGGCAAACCTCCTTCTGTCGTAGACGAGACGTAAAATGAATCGATGAATACATATAGAACGAGTGGAGATTTTTGTTACTTACGTATATTTTGCTTTAAAATTTCCAAAGTCTCATGTAACCCTTCGAATTCTTCATTGTACTCGATGTTGCGTTCCTCCATTACCTCTTGGCAGCAGGCTTCATCCAATGGACTTTTCTCACACTGAAATAGAGGGAAATGAAAAAATTAATTAATACAATTAATTTAGTTTTTTTTTAAGTTAGAATTAAGAATAACGACGGAGTAAATGAGAGCGGGAGCTAGATAGGAAGGATTTTTCACTTGATGCGGGTCGATGTTGGCGGCATGATAAGTTACACGATTGAGTAAAAAATCCAAATAAAAAAATTTTGCTATTAAAAGTTGCGAAAATTTCGCCTATTTTACGGCAGATACGGTAGCCCTTTAAAGACGACTCTCTAACGATTGGTTGGCCAGATTTTAGACGAACGGTTTGGTACGTCACAAATACGCCAGATCGGTCAAGAACATTGCCGCTGTAAGTGGCAGCGTGTCTGAACCATACCTCAAGACAGGTAGAACCAGTATCTGGTATAGCTGAATTTTTGTTCGTTGAAAGAGAGCTCTGTCATTAAATCGCTTGCTTAGTCCGTAGTAGCATTTATTACCAAGCTCAATTCTTCTCCGGATTTCGAGGTTAATATTGTTTGTTTTGTTGATGTCGGAGCCTAGGTAGATAAAATTATCTACCACCTCGAAATAATAGTTGTTAACGTTCATACAGTTTCCCAATCGAGTAGATTCTTTGTTCGTTGAAACTAATAACTTCGTTTTGTTGTTCACCATAAGACCCATTTTCGCTGATTCCATCTGTATACTTGAGAAGGCTGCAGTCACATCTTGCAGTTTTCGGCCGATGACGTCTACGTCATCAGCGGACGCGATTAGCATGTGGCTTTTATTGAATATCGTGCCACTCGTGTTTACTGCAGCTTTCTTAATTATCATCTCCATCACTGTGTCAAAGAGGTCACACGATAGTTCGTCGCCTTGTTTTAGATCCCGTCCGGTATAGAATAGCTCCGTAAGGTCGTGGCCAATCTTCACTGAAGACTTCGTGTCAGTCAGCGCCATTCCACAAAGTCCTATCAGCTTCGCTGGAATACCAAACTCAGACTTTAGCCTTGTTTTCCCTGGGTCTTTTCCAGCATTTGCCGCAGTGTGAATATCTGGCCAGTTGTTGATTTACCACGTCTAAAGCCACACTGATAGGGCCCGATCAGGTTGGATAACACTGGTTTTAGTCTTTCTCATAGCACACTCGACAGACCTTATATGCGATGGGTAAAAGATTGATCACGCGGTAGTTGGAGCACACGCTTAGATCACTTTTTTCAGCACAGGACATAATACGCTTAGATTCCAATCATCGGGCATGCACTCGTTAAGCCAAACCCCACGTAAGAGCTGGTGCATGCTCGTAATCAGCTTCTCGTCACTGGACTTGAAGAGCTCTGCCTTATGCCCGTCGGCACCGGCTGCTTTGTTATTTTTCAGCCGCGATATTGTTCTTCTTACCTCGGCTTGACTTGGTGGTGGGCAGTCTAAGCCGTCGTCGACAATTTGCGTGATAATTTCACTTGCGCTGCCTTGTGGAATCAACAGTAGCTGGAAGGGTTCTCTCTATATATGCAGCATACTCTGCGTATCTGTAACCAGATTTCCATCCTTGTCCTTACAGAAGGGGAGCCCATTACCGTAGTCTTTTGTTTTTACTCTGGTTAAATTTTCGGACCTCACCTATCCCTGTATCGCTCTATATCATAGACGTTCAACAGTGGCACAATTGAGCTCGTTCAAATCACACATATAATCTTTACCTCTCACTCAGTCCCATTATGTTTCAATTCACACTATATTGTTTCAGTGGGGTATGTCTCTCTCAGTAATAACACCTCGTTTAGTTTTGGACGCCTATGCTCTATATCCTCGTTCTCCCGTTCCTTCATCTGACGTTTTGTTTTTCATATCCTATCACGGCTGTTGCTGCGGTAGTCATGGAATGCGGAATATGCTGCCACTGTATATCGGGAACGTCAGAAGTAGATTCGTTGTGTCGTTTAAGTTGGGACAGCTGGTTGGGATAGGCAGTGGCTATCTCTCGGGTTTGCAGCTTCGTGATGTCCAGCTTTCTCTGTGTTTGGTTACGTGCGTTTTTCGCTCTGCTCAATCTTGTGCGGACTGTGGCTGCAACCAAATCATGATCCGAGCCAATATTAGAACCACAGATCACACGCACGTCCATGTAACTAGAAGCATGCCTGACATCAATTACCACATGATCAACTTGATTTTAGGTGTTTTGATCGGGGGATAGCCAACTTGTCTTGTAGATATCTTTGTGCTGGAATCAGGTTCCACTCACTACCATGTAGTTGAACTACTCTCAGTGACTCCTACTTACGTAGTATCAACCGCTGAACAAGATTGTCGGATCAATCAGACTTTGCTCCTGTTAGTCACCCGAAAAAGCAACAAAATAAACCTATACCTCGCAATAGCCCTACGTCGAACAAACATTCTGGAAGCAAACACCGTTGCTCTGACCAATTCAACGTGAGTAGATAACTTCTTGCTTAAATTGCACTCAGTACCTATTCAAATCCCTGGAGATCCCATGAATTACCATAGGGGCATTCATACAGTAGGTGCAGTCAGTCTTCGGACGGTGTTCCACCCAACGGAACTACAGCTTAACGACCAATACAAACGTCAGAAGTTTGAGAAGTTTAAGTAGACTAAATGTTAGGTCTTTTCTAACGGGAAAGTTTTTCTAACGCGAACTATCATCACGCTGAGAGCTTAACGTAGTTCTAGATACCACATTTCACACTTACCAAAATCCTCAAACGGCTCAGCTCGTTCTGAACATCTGAGATGGCATTCAAAACATTCGGTTTCATAAGATTACCGGAATAGTAAGAATAACTGCTGCGTATTAAGGCCAAAGTGCTTTCGCAAAAACGCAACGCTGTATTTTCAGCAATATCAGGTGACTTCTTTTTCAGCAACTTCAAAAGTTCTTCGGAATTTTTCAAAACATTCAGCAAAGGAGCCAAATTGGTATGAGATTCAAAACTTTGTATTCTTCTTGTATTGCTGCAAAATAATGCAAATAACATTAGCACTAATATAAGTTGACCGCAGCGAACTCTTACCAAAAGTCTTTACAAGTTTTCTCTTCGTATTTGTAAATGGGCGTTTGTTTCTTATCCAATGCCTGCGTCATAACTAATGGCGATGCCGTCTCTGCAATGTGCTCCTCCACTTCTACCATGACAGCCTCGGGTTCATCATATTTCTTATAGTCACTATCTAAGGCCAAAGCATCGGTACTGCTGACTGCGCCCTCCATTTCTTTTAGGTCATTGACATCATTCAATGAGAGACTAGAAGCTTGTTGGGATATAACAGGCAGAGCAACGCTAGGTGAGATGCTATCCAATGACAGCGAGCGACTTAGCGTGGGGGAGTTTTCATCTGTTAGAAAAATGCAAATTGTCATTAATCTCTATGAGAAACGAAGCGAGAGAGAGAGAGAGAGTATAAGAGTAAGCTTACGGTTATGTGCCTCTTTGGAAATGCGCTTCACATCAATGGGGCAATAGCCGGGATGTAGTAGTGCGAATGTTGATGACTCTGGTCCGATGCCTCGGGCTTTCTCCCACTCATAAAGTTTACGCGTAAACTTGCGGGAAATTCCCTCGAATTTCATGACTCCTGCGGACGTTTTTACCTCAATCTCTTTGGCCGGATGATCGCTGACAATGGCTTTGAGTTTGGCCAATCTGTAGGGAATAGGAAACATCAGAAATTTATTTAATAACTTCAACATTTGATTTCCTGTAATAAAATCCTAGCAGTACAAGAAAACTGCGACGTGGTGCGCTGGGCTTGCAACCCGCCACCGACGTTTGAACTATTGCAATGAAAAAAAGTAAGAAAATAATAAAATGGACCCCCCCCTAACGTTGACGACCACCGCAAACGAATTAAGGACCATGATTTGAGGATATGCACCTGGAATTTTAGAACACTGTATTGACCAGTAGCCTCCATCCAACTGGCGGAAGTCCTCGAAGAATACAAGGCTGACATAACTGCTTTATAGGAAATCCGGTGGACGGGACACGGGTGCTCGCGCATGAAGACGTGCGACATCTACTATAGCGGCCATGAGGACAAGCACGAGTTTGGATGTAGATTTATGGTTGGCAAGAGACTGCGGCACCTAATCTCAAGATTCGTACGGACGTACGAGTGATCAGGGGTGCGAACATTAACGGCGATCACTTCCTTACCGCAGTTAAGGTACGCACAAGGCTAAGCTTGGTGAAAAACGTACGTAACCAGGCACAACGAAAGCTGGACATCGGTAAACTGCGGACCACAGAGGTAGCGGACGCCTACTCCAACCACCTAACTAAACTGCTGCGGAATGTTCCAACCCCTGATAATATAACCTCGCAGTGGCAATATATGGCCGACTCCATAGAACGGACTGCGAGAAGCGTACTTGGGTAGTCAAAGCCGTCTCAAGAAGATGCCTGGTACGATGATGAATGTCGCAATGCCACGAGAGAGACGGATGCTGCATACAGGGTGAAACTGCAGCCAATGGCAACGCAAGCTGTTCGTGAACGGCACAGGGAGAAGAGACGAGAGGCAACTCGTCGTTTTAGACGGAAAATTCTACAAGAGAGTTAAGGCGAGAATGTGTGAAACAGGGTTGCCCTTCTGCAAGGACAGCGATGGTCAGCTAGTGACGGACCCGGATAACGTTCTAAAGATATGCAGAGATCATTTCAGAAATTTACTGGATACGGACACCACTCCAGAAGACCCCGCTCCAATCCATGACGATGGTATTAACTGTCCACCTCCGAGCCAGAGCGAGATACGTATGGCAATCTCCAGCCTTAAAAACAACAAAGCAGCTAGAGTCGATGGTCTCCCTGCTGGAGAGGAGTTGATTGGGAGCATGCATCAGCTTATGGAGAACATTTGGCTAGAGGAGAGCATGCCCGGGGATTGGAGTCTCAGTCTGTTATGTCTCATATACGAGAAAGGAGATCGTAGTGAATGAAAGAACTACCGTGGAATAAGCCTATTACCAATTGCGTACAAAGTCCTTTCGTTTTAGACCTGGTAAATCTACGACGGATCAAATATTCACCTTACGACAAATCCTGAAAAAAAAACTCATGAAAAGCAGATCGACACCTACCACCTTTTTGTCGACTACCAACCTGACTTCTACTCTGCGATAAGGAATAGGCTATACGAGGTCATGTCTGAGTTTGGTATTCCTACAAAGCTGATACGACTTTGCAGATGTACCTTGGAAAACACCAAACCCTCGGTTAAGATTGGTAAAGATCAGTCTGAACCTTTCAACACGGAAAGAGGTCTCAGGCAGTGTAATAGCTTGTTCTATACACTATTTAATATAGTTATGGAGAAGGTGATGAGAAAGGCTGGTGTCAACATGTCTGGCACTATATCCCATAAGAGCCTCTGCCGATGATTTCTGGCCGAAATCTGCGGGATGTTACTGCGGTTTTCTCATCACTAGAAATGGAGTCAGTGAATATGGTTTTAGCCGTCAACGAGGACAAAACTAAAATAATGATTTCGACGAACAAAGGGTCCTCTCGATAGCGACGCAGCGTGAACGTTAACAATTCTTGGTTTGAGGTAGTCGATAAATTTACCTACCTCGGATCTTCCGTCAATAAGAAAAATAATGTCAGCCAAGAAATCAAGCGGAGAATAGTGCTCGCCAGTAGATGTTTTTCCGGACTTCGGCAGCACTTTAGTAACACCACCTTATCTCGAACTACTAAGAAACAGCCAGGTGCTAGTTTTACCCGTTCTGTTGTATGCTGCCGAATCGTGTGTGCTTACGACAACGGACATACAAAACCTATGAGTATTCGAGAGAAAAGTCCTCCGAAAAGTATATGGACCTATCTGTATCGACGACGAGTTTCGCCAGCGGATGAACGACTAAAAGAATCAGAATCCAACGACTACTATGGATGGGACTTGCTGCCAGGATGGATGTAAATGCTCCAGCGAGAAAGGTGTTTTAAGGTGAACCCGAAGGACGGCACAGAGCAGGGAGACACAAACTCCGTTGGAAGGACCAAGTGGTTGGCGACGTGCCACTATCTTGTAGGACAAACTGGAAAACACACCCAGAAGACCGAAGCACGTGGAATTCTTTAATACTTCAGGTCCAAATTTATGAAACACGTTCGTAAGTTGTAATGGGCCACTTAAGTAAGTAAGTAAGTTATCATTCGATAACTATATACTTCGCTAACTTCATATATTAATGCATATAATAAAACTATACCTTTCAGATTTCTCCTTATCATGATGTTTATGCTTATCTAAACGTTTATCTCTATCACCGCCACCTCCGCCTCGATCTTCATCAGATTCTCCTTTTTTCCCCGAACCACCATGCTTATGTCGCTTCAGGGAATCCGTGCAATTTGTAGCAGATCCACCCCGTTTTATTTTGTTCCATTGTTCTGTGATGTTGAAAAAAAAACAATTCTCAAAAATCTCCCCACACCTTCAAAATTTCCCCTCCTCACTAACCTAATTTCTTTTGAAAATCTTCGGGTAGGTCTTTTTGGTCCGGCAGCGGCGTCAAGCCTTGACCCTCCAATTTAAGTTGACCCGTTTTCCATAAGTTCCAATCAATCTTAGCATTCGCTTCTTTGGCCGTCACAGCAGACGTCGAAGCATTTGCATCCTTGGGCGTAAGCGGCGATACTGGAGGTCCGTGTATACCGCCAATAGAGGCTTGTTTCTTGACTCGCCATTTCTGTAATTTCTTCTTGAAATCAGGCGTCAGATTTTCCTCTAACAACTTGGCCGATAAACTACCACACAATGGAACTACATTAGGTGATAGGGGCTCTTGAGGTTTAGGATTGGTAACCATAGCCATAGCTGCGGGTAGAGAAACTATTACAAAAACAAACAACAGATGGTATTTTCTTAGTGACGGAACGTTTACCTCTTTTCGACTTAAGCTGTTCCCATTCCTTGCGTTTAGCTTTGAATTCCAAGTCCAGGTTTGCCCGTAATATCTGATAACGTCGATTGATCTCCTCCTGCTGCAGCTCAAAACTTTGACGTGAGGTTAAATGGTTGGGTGAATTGGGCTCTGAAAAGTCGCCGCTCGATAAATCTTCACTTTCTGTGGATAGATAATATGTTCACAACACTACTAAAATATTCAATTTGCGCGACCATACTAACCAAATTCCGCAAAGAAATCCGAATGTCGTGATGGACTAGAGGGCACTGATGAATGGACGGGCGAGCTGATTTTCTTCAAAGCCCGATTTAAGGATTGAGTGCCCTCTTGCGGACTTACTTTTAGCATGTGTGGCGATGTATAATAACACTCGGAGTCGGTGAGATCCTAAAGGGTTGCGGCAAAGAAGAGCACAATTATTAAAACCTTTAAAAATTATAAATAAACCTCATGAGGCATTCACCTGTCTCAGGTTCAAATCCAAAGGTCTAGGCGGATTTTTACGTTTCGTTTGATGTACTATCACGGCCTCAACATCTTCGGGCACTACCTCAAAGTCGGACACTAATTTACTTTTTCGCAACGATTTATTGGATGATGACTTGGCGGGCATCGTGCACTTGAGATCATCGACTATTAGGGTGTCCGCCGATTTTGATTCCTGCTGGGACATTGACCTTTCCGTGTATGATTCCAGTGTTTCACTTTTCGATGAGTCTCTTCCTAGATGTTGTGCAAAAACAAATTACAAGACAAAAAAGAAAATAATTAATCAATCAGTTGCTTTGTTTGTCTTTACCCGCGGAGGGCAAACAAATAAGACAGAACAGAAGAAAAAGTTTTAATACTTGTGTGACTGAGACCGCTGTTATCAATATCGTCCATTGAACTGGCCGAACTTATGGTGCCCGGAGTGCCAGTCTCGCTCAGCAGATGACCAGACGATGAACTCAAGATGCTGTCGGCAGAACTGTTGCCACAGGGAACGGAGGGAACGCGTAAATATCTGAAAATGCAATGCAAAAAAGTAAACAGTTCGAATTATGAAATAAATTTGTGAAATTAAAAAAAAAACAGAACATTTTTAGACACAATTAAAGTCAATGTATCATAAAGAATACTGATCAATACGTCCTTCCATTATACTCACAAAATCTTCATAAAGTAATGTGTTTGTGCGAATCTTGTAGGTACCCAAGAAACAAATTGCTCAGACATCGGTCAAAAATCGCTACGACAGTCGGCAAAATCTTCCGATATCAGTTTCGAAACGTATGAAATGGTTGAAGTCTGACCGACGCAGCTGAGGGAAATCTGATGTATGTATGAATGTAAATCTAGGGAAAATCTCAAGGAAAAAAAAAATCTCGACGCGTCAGCAAACACAATGCTCAGAAATTGGTACGACAGTCGGCAAAATCTTCCGATATTGGATCCGAAATTGGGCCGAAGTCGTTACTTAAAACGTATGGATTAGTTGACAAGATGTATGTACGACATATCGTACCGATTTCTGAATGTAAATCGAGGGAAAATCTGAAAGGGAAATTCGACGCGTCGTTACATTACATTACATTACGGGCCGATATCTTACAAAATATCTGAAATAATTTGGATGTTCTTGCCGACGCGTCGTACCGTTTTCTGCCCGAAGTCTTTAGGAAAATATCTTCCGATATCTGATCCAAAATCTGACCGAAATTGTTACTAAAAACGTATGAAGTGATTGACACGATTTCTGACCTGCGCAGTTGAGGGAAATCTGATGTACGACATGTCATACCGATGTCTGAAAGATTTCAAAATGTAAATCGTAGCAAAATCTGAAGGGAAATTCGTTGTTTCTTCAATAACAGTTTGTTGTTTCCTCCGACACAGAGTTCCGTAATCGCTGCGAACATGATCAGATATGTCGGAGCAAAATACAAAAAATTTCCCTGACACGAATCGTGGCACGGAAGATGTTCTTGGTTTTTCGATCGGAAAATTCAGCCCGCATACCAAGACGTCCGATAACGGGTTCAGGTTGGTTAGATTCGCAGCGGGAAGGAAAATTGTGGTGAAAGCTGAACATCGCGAAGCTGCATACCTCAAAGATAGCCACTGCCTAATCCCCAACTACTACGACACAACGCTACTATTTGTGGTGTTCCCGATACACAGTGGCAGCATTCTGCTCATTCCAGACGAATCCTGGTACGATGAAGAATGTCGCATAGCGTCTGAGGAACAGGATTTTGCTTATAGGGCAACGCAACAGCCAATTGTAACCCGGGCTGTTAGGGAACGACACAAGCAGACAGTAAAACAAGCGAGGCAGCTATTTAAGCGAAAAAAAACGTCAGATGAAGGAACGGGAGAACGATACAGGGATGGAGTTGATAACCGAAAATTTTACCAGAAAGTAAAATTAAAAGGCTATGGTAATGGACACACGTAAAGGTATCACGAAAATTGTCGACGACGGCTTAGTTTCCCCACCACCAAGTACAGCCGAGGTAAGAAGAGCAATATCGCTCCTGAAAAATTATAAAGCAGCAGGTGCCGACGGACTTCCGGTGGCGAGGAGCTGATAACGAACATGCACCAGCCCCTACGCATGATTTGGCCTATCAATTGCATTTACGACGATTGTAATATGAGCTTATTTCGTCCTGTGCTGAAAAAGGTGATCCAAGGGTATGCCCCAACTACAGCGGGATCAGTCATTAACCCATCGCATATAAGGTCCTGTCAAGTGTGATATGTGAAAGACTAAAGCCATTGTTTCCAATCTGATCGCGCCTTATCAGTGTGGTTTTAGACCTGGTATATCAACAACTGACCAGATATTCATACTTCGGCAAATCCTGGAAAGACCCAAGAGAAACAGATCGACACGTACCATATTTTCGTCAACTATAAAGCTTCCTTAGACAGCCCGATACAGCGGAAATTACTCGAAACCATGGCTAAGTTTGGTATTACAGCGTAGCTAATACGCCTTTGCGGAATGATGCTGATTGGCAAGAAGTCTTCAGTGAAGATTGGCAAGCATCTTACGAAGTCACATAGTGATGGCGATGGTAATGAAGAAAGCTGCAATAAACACGAGTGGCACGATATTCGATAACAAAGTCTTCAGTGAAGTTTGGCAAGGACCTTACTGAGCCACATAGTGATGGCTATGGTAATGCTACTCGCGTACTCTGATGACGTAGACATGATCGGTCGAAAACTGCGGGATGTGACTGCAACCTTCTCAGGTATACAGAACGAATCAGCGAAAATGGGTCTAATGGTGAACGAGGACAAATGACTGAGCCCACTCTCGACGAACAAAAAACCAGCTCTACCAGATACTGTTTCTACCTGTCTTGATGTATGGTTCAGAATCCTGGTTTATGACACAAACGGATGAATCGGTTCTGGCAGTATTGTAGAGAAAAATACTCCGTAAAATATATAGGCCCAGCATCGTTAACGGAAAATATTGACTGACATTGACATTGTCAGACTTATTAAGGTGTAGCGTTTGCGTTGGCTAGGTCATGTTGTACGCATGGACGAAAATACTCCAGCTCGAAAAGTCTTTGACAATGAACTCGATGGACGGCTCAGAATAGGGCGACCAAAACTCCATTGGTGTGACTAACTGGATAAGAAACGCAGCAGATCAAAGCGCTTATAATATTTTTCTACGTGCAGTAAACAATGCCATAGGATTGCACAGAAGTACAAGCTAAGTATGTTAGAATTTCAGGCTATTTTTTAAAGATTCTTCACTCATGAAAATCGGATGTCCGTCATCCAAACAAGAATTTATTTCTTTCGTTTGTTTTCGGTAAATTACCTGAGGATTATTGTCCCAAAGTAACTGTTTTTATCTAAGGACTGTCAACTTTGTTACCCAGACTTTGATCTATTTTTGGGCAAAAGTTCTCCTCATTTTTACTGTTATCTGAATTTTAGTCTTTTTTTAAGGTTCTGGCGCACGATACTCAAATATCGGTCTGCAAAACGAGGATGCGTTTCCTTTGTTTGGACTTCCACATAAAATTAGTCAGTGCTTCGTTTGAAGTTTGGAAGTTTATATTCGAATTGTAGGCCATCCAAAAGTCCTTCAACTTTTTGGTCATTTTGGATCTTTTTTGCTAATTCCCAATAGTTAGCGATAACCTCAAGACCACATCGTTTTTTTGTCATGCAAATATCAATCTGTTTCTTCAAGGTCATTGTCTGGTATTAAGTGTTTGCTGGTATTAAGTGTTTGCTTCGGCTATAAACTTCCGCAGCGAAGTTTATTTTAATCAAGGGTTCTAACCTTCAGTGGTCGTTGCTTATACAAAGGTTCTTCTTGTTACCCGAACCTTGGTCCATTTTCTGCATATCATCGTCTTGCCGATAATTTTTACCCGGAATACGGAAAGATTCTATCTGCACATCAAAACCTCCCCGGATTTGTTATAGATTTGTCTCCCGAAGTTACTTTTCCTTAGTTTTCTTGAATTCGATAATGGTTCATTCCAAAAAAGTTTTGTTACTATCCCACTAACGATAATGGAAACAAATATTTTTCAGAGTATTTTTCTTTCGAACACTCTCATAAGATTTCCCTCCGAGGACTTTGTATTTTATTAAAATGGTTCTTGTCTTGGTCACCCGAACTTTCCGGAGAATATGTCTCATTTTTTACTCGCAATTCGGTGACTTTATCAAAGAATTGTTTCACAGAACTTATATAGCTGGTACTTTACCTGGTTTATGCTGCCTTTCTTATTTTTATTTTAACCATTTTTGTTTGTCTATGTTAACTAAGCTTTGGTCTACAATAAAGATTTATTCACGTTTTCCTAAGGATCTTGCTGTTTGCTTTCCTTTTGTTTTCGACTTCATTACGCAAATTTCGGAAATTTTCCCACTAACCCAAAGTTCTTGCCTTATGTACCCGGATCTTTTATCCAAAGATTCTCACTAACTTTAGAAGGCCTCTGTTTTATAATGTTGGTACTTTATCTGGGTCATGCTGCCTTTTCTATTTCCCCGCAATTACAGCTGTACTTTAGTATGCAAGCTTCTATCCTCTAAGTGAAGGTTAAGTTCTGAGATACAAACTCCCCCTTTTTGGGGGTTAAAACATTCATAAAAGAGTAATGTAAAGATAATTGGTTTCACCCCTAATATTTTTACAAATAGTGAAGGTTAACTGATCTTCGGCATGGCCGAAGATAATTGCCTTACTAGTTTTAGTTGTTTAATCGATTTGTCTTAATCAATTAATTGTAACTTACCTGGCTACCTCATTGTTATTCGGCTGCAATCCTATGCTATCTCTGTGACTTTCATTAAACGCCTGGACATTGGCCCTTTCCCATTTAAATGCTGCTTTGACTTTGGTCCATTTGGAGACTTTGGATTTACTATCGCAATAGGTACTCTGACGACGCAGTAAATGTGGAACACCCATACTGCTCTTATTAGCATCGCGATCACCGCGCATACTCGACATATCCTCGATCATAAATGATTTACTGCGTTCACGTTGTCTATTGCAATACAATTGAGATAGATTAGATAGATATACTCTCTCTCTCTCTCTCTCTCTCCCGCTCTCTCTCTATTCTTATTTCATACTTACAATTTAGAGTCATTAGTCTTATAGCGTGCCAATTGTTCTGGATGCAATATGGTCTCTAGCAAAGCTATGGATTGTTCCATATCCTGATGATCGATTTCATTGTCGGACAGCACGTTCGCTGTGTGTCTGCTCTCCGGAAGTTTAGGGGCCGCTAACTGGAGAAGGCACAGCAATAAATGGCAATTATTAACAAACCTCTAAGCAGAATTTCTCTGTACTATACCTTTTTTTCCAACATCTGAACATAGCGCAAACATTCCTTACGCTGCCTCAACTCTCTCTCCTTTGTTATATACTGATCCCACATGGCGTAGAGACGATTCAATTGTTCTATGGCCCCATAGGCGGCCAATGCTGCTGTCACCGTTCCATTGAGGCGATACTGCAATGGTTCCATAATCTCATTGCATTCTTTGCGTATTTGCTCGCAGCAACTGCACTTGTGTTTATCATCCTGACCCGAACCGGCCGCATCCTCCATCTGCGACGGATGATGGAGATTCCGGCAATCGCTTGAGATATTTTTGTTTAGCATCTTTTGAAATTCCTCTTGGCGTTCGGCGTATTTTAAAAGGCCGTGCAGCTCAGCGGGCAGATCTTTTTCCGTCGGGGGATAGATGAAAACATTATCGCTTTGGTAGCCCCGCGGATCGGGTGGCGGTGTTGGCAGCGTATCTCGCGGAATGATTGCTGAAGTACGTCGTGAAGAGGGACGTGACGTGGGCGTCGTTGCCGTCGATGTGGGTGTGCTGAGTTGGGATTTATCAATGTGTAGTTTTTCCATGGCCAAGATGGTTTTTACGGGGCTGTGGTGATGGTGGTGGCTTAAAACATTACAACTGCAAAAGTACAGAGAGACAGAGAGAGAGGAGTTGTTAACAAAAAAATTTTAAATACATTTTTCATCATAATCACAATAGTGGAAAACAATAGTCTTGGATTTGTTTGAAGAACATTTTAATAAAGGTTTCTCAATTTCTCTACGAAATCATTTTGATGATTTACCATTTCAGGTTTCGGACTTGCCTAGATGATGTGATTTCACATATTTTGAAATCAAAATTCTGTTACGATTCGCAGGAAAAGAAAGAAATATTAAAAAACCCTCCCCAAAAAAATTTACAAATATTTCAGAAATTTATTTTAAGGATTTTTTTTTTTAAATTTATACTTTTTCCATTTATTTAAGATGAAAACAGTAATACTTAAAAACACAAATTGCATCAATCTTAATGTTAATAAATAACATATTTTTCACATTTAAATTTTCTTGTTGTTGTTGTTTATACACTACTACTGTGCGGCGACTCATCTTTCTTCTCATGACACAAACAATTAACATTAAATACGTTTTCTGACTGGCGCCGGCAATTTGATGACGCTCTAGTTTTTCAGTGTTTACTTAAAATTTTACCTAAATATCTATTGGTCAATAAACCAGGTGGTGGCACCTGGGCAACGTCGATGCGGGTTAATTTTTTTCACTGTAAGTGTCTGATAGTCAGCGGCGAACTCTGACGTTTGGGGCAGCTACCCACCTTCAGGGTTTATACTGGCTATAAAAACACAAAGTAAATGTAGCGAAAGGACACCGTCAAATGCTGGCAACCCCCTTGACTGTTATAGGGACCTTGATTTAAGGATATTCACCTAGAATGTCTGTAGAGAAGGCGGAAGTCCTCGAAGAATACAAGGCTGACATAACCGCTTTACAGAAAATCCGGTGGACCGAACGACATCTACTTTAGTGGCCATGCGGACAAGCATGAGTTTGGATG
This sequence comes from Muscina levida, assembly GCA_964034835.1. Taxonomy (NCBI): domain Eukaryota; kingdom Metazoa; phylum Arthropoda; class Insecta; order Diptera; family Muscidae; genus Muscina; species Muscina levida. The sequence continues at coordinate 135,844,037 of OZ035880.1, forward strand.
TAGATTTGTGGTTGGCAAGAGACTGCGACACCTAGTCTCAAGGTTCAACCCGGTGTGTGAACGTGTAGGCACCATAAGAGTCAAAACAAAGTTTTTCACATTACACTTATATGTGCCCATGCTCCGAACGAAAGAGAAGAGAAAAGCGATGAGGATAAAGACGAGTTCTACGAGAGCCTAGAAAATGTTTATGGCTGTAGCTTAAGCCATGACATCAAAATTGTACTAGGCGATTTTAATGCTAAAATAGGCAGGGAGACCGCATTTGAGCCTACCATTGGAAAATTCAGTCTGCACACCGAAACGTCGAACAATGGCATCAGACTGATTGATTTCTCTGCGGCAAGAAATATGGTAGTTAGCAGCAGTAAACTTGATCATAAGGCAACATGTTTATCTCCATATCAATTGACAAGGAATCAGATAGATCACGTGGTAGTCGATGGAAGGCACGCATCGAGTGTTCTCGACGTACGGGTGATCAGGGGTGCAAACATTGACTCCGATCACTTCCTTACCGCATTTAAGGTACGCACAAGGCTAAGCATGTCGAAAAACGTACGTAACCAGGCACAACGAAAGCTGGACATCGGTAAACGGCGGACCACAGAGGTAGCGGACGCCTACTCCAACCACCTAACGAATGCTCCAACCCCTGATGATATAACCTCGTAGTGGCAATATATAGCCGACTCCATAGAACGGACTGCGAGAAGCGTACTTAGGTACTCAAAGCCGTCTCTAGAAGATGTCTAGTACGATGATGAATGTCGCAATGCCACGAGAGAGACGGATGCTGCATACAGGGTGAAACTGCAGTAAATGGCAATGCGAGCTGTTTGTGATCGGCACAGGGAGAAGAAACGAGAGGCAACTTGTCTTTTTAGACGGAAAAAGAAGGAGCTAAAGAAGAGGCAGGATGAGTGCACAGAGTTGCTTCGAAGTAGAAGGGAAGCTCAAAAATTCTACCAGAGAGTTAAGACGAGAATGCGTGGAACAGGGCTGCCCTCCTGCAAGGACAACGATGGCCAGCTAGTGACGGACCCGGATAATGTTCTGAAGATATGGAGAGATCATTTCAGAAATTTACTGGATACGGACACCACTCCAGAAGACACCGCTGCAATCCGTGACGATGGTATTAACTGTCCACCTCCGAGCCAGAGCGAATGTCGCAATCTCCCGCCTTAAAAACAACAAAACAGCTAGAGCCGATGGTCTCCCTGCTGAATTGTTTAAGGCTGGCGGGAAGAAGCTGATTAGGAGCAAGCATCAGCTCATGGAGAACATCTGGCAAGAGGAGAGCATGCTCGGGGATTGGAGTCTCAGTCTGTTATGTCTCATATTCAAGAAAGGAGATGGAAGTGAATGTAAGAACTACCATGGCCTATTATCAATTGCGTACAAGGTCCTTTCAAGCAGATTGTGTGAAAGTCTAAAGCAAATTGTAGTAAAACTAATTTTACCTTACGACCTTACGACAAATCCTGGAAAAAACTGATGAAAAGCAGATCGACACCACCTTACCACCTCTTTGTCGACTACAAGGCTGTCTTCGACTCTCCGATAAGGAATAGGCTATACGAGGCCATGTCTGAGTTTGGTATTCCTGCAAAGCTGATTCGACTTTCCAGATGTACCTTGGACAACACCAAATCATCGGTTAAGATTAGTAAAGATCAGTCTGAACCATTCAACACGAAAAGAGGTCTCAGGTAGGGCGATAGCCTGTCCTGTGCACTATTTAATATAGTTATAGGAGAAGGTGATGAGAAAGGCTGGTGTCAACATGTCTGGCACCATATTCCACAAAAGCCACATGCCACTAGCCCATGCCGACGATATTGACATCATTGGCGGAAATCTGCGGGATGTTAGAAAAGGATTTAGCAAAAATGAGTTTAGCGGTCACCGGACAAAACAAAAATAATGATTTCGACGAACAAATAGTCCTCTCGATTGGGACGTAATTTGAACGTTGACAATTATTGTTTTGAGGTAGTCCACGAATTTACCTACCTCGGATCTTCCGTCAATAAGATAAATAAATAATGTCAGCCAAGAAATCAAGCGGAGAATAGTGCTCGCCAATAGATGTTTTGACGGACTTCGCCAGCACTTTAGTAATACCAACTTATCTCGGGATACTAAGAAACAGCTATACCAGGTGCTAATCTTAACCGTTCTGTTGTATGCTGACGAATCATGGGTGCTTACGACAACGGATATAGTATGGACATAAGGAGTATTCGAGAGAAAAGTACTCTGAAAAATATATGGACCTATCTGTGTCGACGGCGAGTTTCGCTATCGGATGAGCCATAAGCTGTATGATCTTTACCATGACGTCGACGTAGCTAAAAGAATCAGAATGCAATGACTGCTTGGACATGTTGCCAGGATGGATGTTAATTCTCCAGCGAGAAAGGTGTTTGAAGGCGAACCTGAAGGACGGCGCAGAGCAGGGAGACCCAAGCTCCGTTGGAAGGACCAAGTGGTTGGCGACGTGCCACCCTCTGGTAGGACTAACTGGAGAACACACTCAGAAGACCGAAGCTTGTGGAATTCTTTAATACTTCAGGCCTCAAATTTATGAACCACTTTCGTAAGATGGAAGATTTTAATGCAAAAATTGGAAGGGAAGATGTATTCTGGGTCCATCAATCGGAACATCCAAAACGGAGAAAGTGAGACAAGCGAATCTTCCATTTAAGAAAAAATACACTGGCCGGGAGAGCGGGGATAGGGAGAGGTACAGGGATTGAGATGAAAACCGAATATTATGCCGGACGATTATAGTCATCCGTACGTAGAGTTTGCGGCGCATGTGATGTTACCACGCCAATTACCGACGACGCCTTAAATATCCTACCACAACGAGGATAACAAAACAGCTTAATCTACTTCTTCCAACGTAATCGGACCTTATAAGTGAAACTTTAGTAAATCAGCAATTTAACAGATATTCACACTGTGACAATTGTTGGAAATGACTCAAGAGAAACAGATCGACACATATCATTTTTTTGTCGACTATAAAGTCCTGGCTAAGTTAGGCATTCCTTCGGTGCTAATATGCCTTTATGGAAAAAACCATGACCAACACGAAGTCTTCAATGAATATTAGCAAAGAATGTCCCTAACAATTCTATACTAGACGTGGTCTTAGACAAGGCGATATCATGTGATCTGTTCAACATACTTAAGGGAAGATGATAATTAGAAAAGCTCTACACTATTTCCAATTGAAATTCAAAGAAAATCAATTGAAATTCAAACAATCCATTTGAAATTCAAGCATTCCATTTGAAATTCAAATCTCGTCATTTAAAATTCAAAAAATTTCATTTGAAATTCAAAAAATATCAATTGAAATTTAAAACTCGTCAATTGAAATTAAAAATACATCAATTGAAATTGAATATACATCAATTTAAATTCGAAACTCGTCAATTGAAATTCAAAATTCGTCAATTTAAATTTAAAAGTCGTCAATTGAAATTCAAAATTCATCAACTGAAATGCAAAACGTTTCATTTGCAATGAAAAAGAATTGAATCATAAATCGTAGGTTCACTTCGAACGCAAAATATTCTACACCTTAGTAGATATATGAACATTTCACTGATAAATATGAAAACATTGGCGATTCTTGCCGTACTATTCAAGATTCCACAACTTTTCACCACATGGCCTGGCTTAAGAAGATATGACGGTCGGAACATAAGTTTACTTGTGAAACAATATTACTTTCTTAAATCTCATAATATTATCATACGATTGAATGTCAGTTATTCATTATTTTCATTATTAATAAAATTTTTCTTTAACTATAAAATACACATCTTTGGTTTGTGCCAGTATGACTTAATAAAACATTATTTGATTCATTCGAAGTTACATTTGTGCTTTAAACTGTAAATTTAATACAAGTATATATAGGTCAGTTCGAGTAGAGTGTTTTATGATTAAAAATACCAAAACTTTTTTCTAATTTCAATTGATGAGTTTTGAAATTCAATTGACGGGTTTTAAATCTCAATTGACCAGTTTTGAATTTCAATTGATGAGTTTTGAATTTCAATTGACGACTTTTGAATTTCAATGGACGAATTTTGAATTTCAATTGACGAGTTTCGAATTTCAATAGATGAATTTTGAATTTCAATTGATGAATTTTGAATTTCAATTAATATTTTTTCAATTTCAACTGACGACTTTTAAATTTCAATTGATAAATTTTATAATTTTAATTTACGAATTTTTTGAATTTCAAATGGAATTTCAATTGATGTTTTTTGAATTTCAAATGGAATGTTTGAATTTCAAATAGATTGTTTGAATTTTAATTGATTTTCTTTGAATTTCAATTGGAAATGGTGTAGTACACACGACTGCCACTTTATTTAATAGAAATCAAATGCTATTTGGATACACAGATGATTAGACATTAGACAGTGTAACACATGATTTTGGGACTCAATTGTGAGAACTGCACGTGAAAGTAACCCCAAAAAGTAGAAGTTCTGCATCATTCATTTTGTCAAATTACATGCCATAATAATTTAATATCAAATTGAAGTTAGTATGTATCGTATAGGGATGTAACGAATGTGCTTTAACGAATGCGAATGCGAAAGCGAATATTGGAATATTTTTTTTGCGAAAGCGAATGCGAATGCGAATAGTTATTTTTGGTTTTTGCGAATGCGAATGCGAAAGCAAATATTCCAAAACTGTTTAGCGAATGTCAAAAAATGGTTTACGTAAACGAATAATTTAGTTTAATTCCTACTGTCTTGATTTTCCAGTCTCATGCATTCCAGTTAAGTAACTAAACATAAAATATTTATTTCAAAGTAAAACAAAAACAAAATATATATAAATCTCAGAAACTCAGTCTTTAAGGTAACTAAACAATAATTTTATTTACTTTCGAAAACTTTGACGTATTCTGCATTCAAAGTTTAGTAGAGCCAAGTTGCATTCAACAAAAAGAAGCTTCGCTGTTTTTCGCTATCCAATCTATATCTTAATGGATCATAGATAAGTCCGGCTCCACTAAACAACTGTTCGCTGGGGACACTTCCCGGAGGCGTAGCTAAGAACTGCCGTGCCGAAGATAATAACTTTTGGTATTTCAAGCTGTTTCGTTTCCACCACAATAAAGGATCTTCTGAAATATGATTTTTTTTTCTCTTTATTGTATTCAGGTAACAATTGTTTTGCATTAGAGACTGAAAACGTGACCTCTTGTATGTCGTCATCAGTCTCACTATTACTTGTATTAAAGATTTTTTTTGTTAATGCGAATGCGAAAGCGAATCTACAAAACGATTCGAATAATTCGCATTTGCATATGCGAATGCGAACGTTCGTTACATCCCTAGTATCGTATATACACGTTTTAGGCTCTTAATATTCCACGTAAATCATACGCCACGGTGTACAACAGTTTTATTGTAACTGCTACAAAATAAACACAGTTCAAAATAATTTGATGAATGGAAAATTGAAACTGTTGCTTATGTAGGGAAACGTTTCAGCTAAATCGGACTAGTGGTTCTCGAGTTATATCAAATAAAAGAGCCTAAAACGTGACAAATTCCCCTGTACGATACTTACTAAATTCAAATCGATATAAAATTATTATGGCATGTAAATTGACCAAACGAATGATGCAGAACTTCTTCTTTATGGGGCTACTTTCACGTGCAGTTTTCAGAATTGAGTCCCAAATCAATGAGCTAATAAATGTTGTACTGTGTTATGATCAAAGGCCTGCAGTATAATTTCTTAATATTAATTAATATAAAATGTTTCACATTTAAATTTTTTTGATTTTTCATTCCATCAAACGTACTACTGTGCGGCAACTTATCTTGCTTCTTATGACATGAAACACTAACATTAAATACATTTTCTGGATTGGCGCCGGCAATATGATGACGCTTTATTTTCTCAGTGTTTATTTAAAATTTTACCTAAATATCTATCTATGCATGTGTCGAATTGAAATTTAAATCATCTCATATCTGAAGATGTTCCGAAAATATCATAATTTTTTGACCCATGCTGTCCGTCGTATGGTTATCATACTGTCATAAAAATGTTTTAATAAAATACTTAAGGAAATTGAAAATTTATCCGCCGGCAGAACCCCATGGTAATAAAAAGTTTCAGGTTTCCGTAATTCGTCAGTTCACTCTGATGCTGACGTAGTCAATTGGTTTCCGAAATCTTCCTTGGATTCGCCTCATCAAAGCCCTACTACACCTATCATTTACCTGCTGACTAATGACTAATGTTCGCAATAACTCTTTATCCACTTCCTTCCTCCCCGCCGCCACCACCAGCAAATACTTCCATTCTGATGATGATTATTTATGTTTGGCCTCGATGGACTCGAACCATAAGACGATTACTGTAAACTATAATAATTGCAAAACGAATCAGAATCAACAAAATGTCGAAATTCAATATTCGACGATTCTAAACACACGAATATTCCCCCAAACAACAACAACAAAAAAGTGTGTGAACACTTAACTCAAGAATGTGAAACGCGAGGGGATGAGTGTATTTTACGTACGCCAAAAACACAATATGGTCCATATGAGAATGGTCCAAGGAAGAAGAAGCAACACACACAAAAACAACGCGTCCAATGTAAATAAATAAATATTACGTCTCCACAACACAAATTCATCCAACAAGAGAGCCAACCAACCAGCCAGTCAAAGTATTTTAAGGCAAAATCACGTTTTTCCAAAAAAAATCTACAGAATAGGGAACTGAGGTACCCTCCTCACCCATCATTAACCCCCAACACAAATTACATACATAGGGGAAAAATTTTATAACATTTACAAATAGAAAACGCTGAAAATGGAAAAACTTAACGCATGATTTGGCAAACGTCAAGACGTGGCCCTAATAGTAAACCATGACATGAAATCCAACCAACCACAAAAAACAACAAAAAACAAAACTTTTCAAAAAATGAAATCAAAGAATATACAATTTAAAGGCCATTAAAATTGGAAAAGAAAAACAATCATCACACCCGGTAACGTTCCTCCCCGCGGTAAAGGGAAAGGTAGTCACTAGACCACTTTTGGGGTCATAGCCATACACGCTTAACGATCAGGCAGAGGTAAATTGATGCTGGAGCAAACAGCAGCTGAACAATCGACATCACATAATGAGCATTTTCCTCTTATGATCGTCATCAGCAGCAACATCATCGTCACCATCATTGTGATCATCATCATCGTCATCATCATTTTATTTAGCGAAAAACTAAGATTTATTATGATTGGATTTCTTTTCTCCATAATTCTATTGTTTATATGAGTTTCGGAACATCACCACCACTATATAGCTCTACTCCTTCCCGTACACTCATTCCGTTATTAGTGTTTTCCTATGTTTGAATACTTTTATTATTGTGTGTGTGTGTCCGAGTGTGTTAGTTTTTTTTGTTTGATTTCTATAACATATTTTCTACGTTGCGTTATTTTGAAATTTGGAAATTTTGTTGAGATCACTTTTTTTTAAAAAAGAGAGCCGATATCTCTGCCACTTTGGAGGTACGTACGTACGTTGTTCAGTGAGAGCCAATTTTGCCCGCCGTCAGTCATTTTCTAGAGGAGGCCCTCCGGCTAAATACTTTCACTCTTTGTTGCCAATTTTTTTTTTTTTGTTCTCCTATTTTGCTGTGACTTTTGGTATGTATCATTTAGTTGTTCTATATGTTTTTGCTGTTATCGTGTTGAGTGTTTGTGTTTGTACATGTTGATGTGGAAAAGCCAATGCTAAAAGTGTACATTTTCGGCCAGGATTATAAGGAGAATAAATTTGGACATTTCTTACAGGTTAACATATGACTAACCGAGTTTGAACTCGGAAAATTGATTATTTCGTCCTCTCATTGTTTATAAATATTTTTTTAAAATTTAATTTTTTATTTTCAATTACACTATGACACAATTTGAGGGGCATTGTATCGGGAGTGAACCAAACCAATATCAAACGGTAGTATTTGACCTTAGTAATAAAACCTTAAACTCCAATTTGCTCCACTACGTCACAATTTTTTTTACAGCGATTTGAAGTTAGATTTTTTTTGGTAAAAAGTCGAATCGAAAGATTTGAATAATCATGTGCAAAAATACATTTGGGATAGTTCATGTCTTTAGAGACATACATTAAAATTTTCAGGGGAATATTTCATCAGAACATTTGAACATTTTAAATTTTGAAAAACAGCTTAGAAGTCAAATTTCTCAAAATGTTCAATATGGGTAGCAGATAGAGGTTTAAAATGTTCCGAGGAAATATTCCCCGAAAAGTTTTAATGTAGGTCTCCGAAGATATAAACTATCCCAAATCATATTTTACACATGATTTATCATTTTCTTTTATTTGACATTTAAACAAAAAAAAATCAAACTTTAAATCACTGCAAACGAAAATTGTGACGTAGTGGATCAAAATGGAGTTTAGTTGTTAGTGAGGTCAAATGCTATCGTTTGATATTGGTTTGGTTCACTCCCAAAAAAATGGTTTGCACTGTTTGCTCAAAAATAGACTTTTTAACATTTCATTATTATTTTATGTTGGATTCTTTGACCTATAAAGACTACTTGCCTTCGGTGACTCATAGTGAAATTTTCCGGAAAATATTTCTATCGAAGATTGTAAGCCTTGACCTCCGTCCAAAGTTGACTTTTAAACAGTTTTTTAAATTTGGGCCAATATGCCCCATACGGGTGGGAGCTAGAGGGTTAAAATGTTCCACAAAATATTCCCCTGAATGTTTTAATATAGGTCTCCGAAGACATGAAATACCTCAAATGTATTTTTATAGATGATTTTTCATATTCTTTGATTCGACATTTGACCAAAAAAATAAAACTTCAAACCACTTTTAAAAAAAGTGTGACGTAGTAGAGCAAAATGGAGTTCAGGGTTTTGTTACTGAGGTCAAATGCTATCGTTTGATATTGGTTTGGTTCACCCCCGAAAAAGAGATTGAGATTCTGTGTGTTGATTGTATTGTATTTTTAATAAAAATCGGTTTTAGCCAATATTAAATGTATGCCCAAATTTCATAATAGAGTCAGTGTTACCAAGGATTTCATGAAGTCAATATGGACCAACAGCGAAGTCGGAAAATTAATGAAATGAATCGTGTGGATCGTAGATCGTTGTAGCCCTGCTCTATTTTTGCAGTTCGGAAGACAATTTGCCTTTTACGTTTGGCCTTTAAACAACCACCTCTAATGTTCAGAAGCAAATCAAACTCTCTGCTTTTATTGAATTCTGCTTTTTATAGAACTCTTACAAATTTTAAAAAATTTCCATTCTTAGATATCATTCTCAAAATGAAAAAATGCTCGGTGCATTTTCTTGATTTTCTATCCGTCAAAATGAACACAAATGGAAGTATCTGGAAACATTCAAAAGATATTGTAATATATTCACCGGCTAAAAGTTTTCTTGTAAAAGGCCTATTTTTATATAATTATATAATTATAACCCCTAAAAACCAACACTTTAAAAATAAAATAAACCCCGAATAAAAAATGAAATAACACCCAAATTATACACGATATGAAACAACCCCCGAATTTAACAGATTGGTTGGGTGTTATTTCATTGGAGATTATTTCATAATTTGAAAACCCCAAATGAGGAATGAAATAATTCCCAAAGAAAAATGAAAAACGGCCCAAAAAAATTGGGAGTTATTTCATATGAAATAACACCCAAAAATGTATGAAAAAAATTTGGGGAATATTTCATTTTCGTGGGCTTTTCGTGGAGCCGTACCATTTACATATGTAACAAATTTTATCTTCATACCTTTTATGGATCGTGAAATATGAACGATTGATAGAGGCCCTACGGATAGTACTACACATTGAAAAATTTCATTACAATCGGTCCATTAATCTCTCCCAGATAGCGACTTTTTCAAAAGGGGCGTGACACCGCCCATTTTCCAGCGAGGTGTATGCCTCTTTGTATCAATAACATATGTAGCAAATCTCATCTTTATACATCTAATGGCTCTTGAGATATGACCGATGTAAACTTTGGTTTGTGTGGGCGGTGCCACGCCCTATGATTACCAAAAAAGTCAAGTTTTAAATCGTTTAGTAACAGGTAGAAGCTAAACAAAACTTGATTTGTTTATGGCCATTAGAACACAACAATGGGAATTTGAGCTTTTACAAAATTATGATTTTTCCACAATAATTGTGATGTAGGTAATTGTTTATAGTGTTTCTTATTGTGTGCGCAGTACTTACTGTTCGCAAAAACTACTTTGTCTTAATAAAAAAAACTTTTTAGAAAAAAGGCTGGTGTGACAACATTTTGTGACGGGTGTGACCTAATAAAATAAGCTCCAAAAGTATGAACAAATTAAAGTATTTAATTTTTTTCTCGACCAAGCGGTTATCAGTATCGTAATGTAAGATGAATTCTAATATTTTTTGCCCATGGGTCTTAATTCAAATCGAGCCCCGGTTATTAACCAGAAACTTTTCGTATTGGAAAACAAATCCACAACAAGGCAAGGAATAGCCCCTATAGGGTTCAAATAAGTGACCGAACCCCAGTCATTTTTCGCACCTAACATTTTTCCCAAACATACCTACCCCCATCTTCACCCTAAGGGGCTTCCAAACAAAATTCAATGTTTTATAAAATTTGCTCCCACCGCTCTAACTCTCTAAAGCAGCCCCTTGAGGAGTCAAATGTATGACCGGGTCCCAATATTTTTGCAACCCCAACAGTTTCTCAAAATATGTATACCCTCTTTATTCAAACCTTAAGGTGGTTTCCATATGGTGCTTCCTAGAGGGGTAAAATGTATGACCGACCTTTCCAAACTGTCGCAGGAACTTCGAAGAGTATGAACTCCTTATGGCTAAACCAGAAGATAAATTAAATTTTTCAGCAAGAGATTGCGTCTACTCACTCCAGTAAGGAAACAAAAGTTTGGGTTCGGCCAGAAAACGTTAAAGTCTTAGAGGGGCCAGCGTGTTACCATGGCATGTGACTTACTTACTTTCTTAAGTGGCCCATTACAACTTACTAACGTGGTTCATAAATTTGGGGCCTGAAGTATTAAAGAACTCCACACGCTTCGGTTTTCTGCGTGTGTTCTTTAGTTAGTCCTACCAGATAATGGCACATCGCCTAACACTTGTTCCTTCCAACAGAGCTTGGGTCTCCCTGCTCTGCGCCGTCCTTCAGGTTCGCCTTCAAACACCTTTCGCTGGAGCATTTACATCGATCCTGGCAACATGTCCCATCCATCGTAGTCGTTGCATTCTGATTCTTTTAGCAACGTCGATGTCGCGGTAAAGCTCATACAGATCATGGCTCATCCGATGGCGAAACTCGCCGTCGTCACAGATAGGTCCATATTTTTTTCGGAGTACTTTTCTCTCGAACACTCCCAGGTTTTGTATGTCCGTTGTCGTAAGCACCCATGATGCGGCAGCATACAACAGAACGGGTAAGATTAGCACCTGGTAAAGCTGATTCTTATATATTCCGAGATAAGGTGGTGTTACTAAAGTGCTGCCGAAGTCCGTAGAAACATATATTGGCGAGCACTATTCTTCGCTTGAATTCTTGGCTGACATAATTTTTCTTATTGACGGAAGATCCGAGGTAGGTAAATTCATCTACTACCTTAAAACAATAATTGTCAACGTTCACGCGTTCGTCCCTCATCGAGAGGACTCTTTGTTCGTCGAAATCATTATTTTTGTTGTGTCCTCGTTAACCGCTAAACCCATTTTGGTGACTCCTTTTCTAGTGATGAGAAAATTGCGGTAACATCCCGCAGATTTCGGCCAATGATATCTATATTAACGGCATAGGCTAGTGGCATGTGGCTCTTGCGGAATATGGTGCCAGACATGTTGACACCAACCTTTCTCATCACCTCCTCCATAACTATATTATATAGTGTACCTGTACCTATCACCCTGCCTGAGACCTCTTTCCGTGTTGAATGGCTCAGACTGATCTTTACCAATCTTAACCGATGATTTGGTGTTTTCCAAGGTATATCTGCAAAGTCGAATCAGCTTTGCAGAAATTTCAAAGTCAGACATGGTCTCATATATCATATTCTTTATCGAAGAGTCGAAGGCAGCTTTGTAGTCGACAAGGAGGTGGTAGGTGTCGATCTGCTTTTCAAGAGTTTTTTCCAGGATTTATCGTGAAGTGAATATTTGATCCGTCGTAGATTTAACAGGTCTAAAGCCGCACTGATAAGGCCAATTAGTTTTTCTACAATTGGCTTTAGACGTTCACACAATATTCTCGAAAGGACCTTGTACGCAATTGATCTCCTTTCTTGTATATGAGACATAACAGACTGAGACTCCAATCCCCAGTCATGTTTCTCCTTCAGCCAGATGTTCTCCATGAGCTGATGCATGCTCCTAATTAGCTCCTTCCCGCCAGCCTTAAGCAATTCAGCAGGGAGACCACGGGCTCCAGCTGTTAACAGTTAATACCATCGTCATGGATTGGAGCGGGGTCTTCTGGAGTGGTGTCCGTATCCAGTAAATTTCTGAAATGATCTCTCCATATCTTCAAAACGTTATCCGAGTCCGCCACTAGCTGACCATCGCTGTCCTTTGCAGGAGGGCAACCTTGTTCGACTTAATCTCGCCTTAAGTCTCTTGTCGAATTTTCGGGCTTCCCCTCTACTTTGGAGCAACTCTGTGCACTCATCCTGCCTCTTCTTCAACTTCTTCTTTTTTCGTCTAGAAAGACAAGTTGCCTCTCATCTCTTCTCCCTGTGCCGTTCACGAACAGCTCGCGTTGCCATTGGCTGCAGTTTCGGCCTATATGCAGCTTCCGTCTCTCTCGTGGCATTGCGACATTCATCATCGTACCAGGTATCTTCTTGAGACGGCTTTGAGTATCCAAGTACGCTTCTCGCAGTCCGTTCTATGGAGTGGGTTATATATTGCCACTGCGATGTTATATTATCAGGGGTTGGAGCATTCCGCAGCAGTTGAGTTAGGTGGTTGGAGTAGGCGTCCGCTACCTCTGTGGTCCGCAGTTTACCGATGTCCAGTTTTCGTTGTGCCTTGTTACGTACGTTTTCGCCATGCTTAGCCTAGTACATACCTTAACTGCGGTAAGGAAGTCATCGGAGTCAATGTTCGCACCCCTGATCACTCGATGCGTGCCTTCCATCGACTACCACGTGATCTATCTGATTCCTCGTCAAATGATCTGGAGATAACCATGTTGCCTTATGATCAAATTTATTGCTGCTAACTACCATATTTCTTGCCGCAGAGAAATCAATCAGTCTGATGCCGTTGTTAGACGTATCGGTGTGCAGACTGAATTTTCCGATTGTAGGCTCAAATGCGGTCTCCCTGTCCGTTTTAGCATTAAAATCGCCTAGTACAATTTTGATGTCATGGCTGTTATGTGGAAAAACTTTGTTTTGACTCTTATGGTGGCTATACGTTCACACACCGGGTTGAACCTTGAGACTAGTTGTAGCAGTCTCTAGCCAACAACAAAAATCCACATCCAAACTCGTGCTTGTCCGTATGGCCACTATAGTAGATGTCGCACGTCTTCATGCGCGAGCACCCGTGTCCCGTCCAGCGGATTTCCTGTAAAGCTTTTATGTCAGCTATTCTTCGAGGACTTCCGCCAGTTGGATGGAGGCACCTGGTCTATACAGTGTTCTAACATTCCAGATGCATATCCTTAAATCATGGTCCTTCATTCGTTTGCGGTGGTCGTCAACATTTTGGGGGGTCCGTTTTATTCTAATTTTACTTCTTTTCATTGCAATAGTTTAAACGTCGGTGGCGGGTTGCAAGCCCAGCGCACCATGTCGCAGCTTTCTTAACTCCGACGTGCCTGGGTTTTAAGTTTCGCCCCTCACAGTTAGCCGAGCTCTGGCGGGTGTCAAAGCCACGTATCCAGGCGTCACCACGTGGAGGTACTCCCTCCGCAGTAGTACCACGAATACGTAGCTCTGTGAGTAGACGTGAAGTGCAATTGGCAACGATCACTCTGGGTTTGCCAAGTTAAACCGATCAGAAGCTTTTCCTTGCATCACACTCCCGACGCCCGAAATACAGTGGAGCGTATAATTTTTCGCTCTCCAGTGTAGTAAATTTGTGTGGGAAGTACCAGAAGGGGCGTAGCTAGACTTCCATTTTTCTCCAAAACTTTATCCTGTTATATCATTACTAAATACAGAATATGGGCACGATCTCGTTGGATGTATTGAAATTTTGCTCAATTTCTAAAGTGGGAAATCGCGATTTTTATCCAATTCAGTTTGCAGTAAAGCTCATTTCAAACAACATATATTTGGGTACATGATTTTAGTTTTTGGAAAACAAAGATATTTTTTTATATTTTTGATTTTTTTTTTTGTCAAAACTTCAACGATATCTCTGAAACTATTGGACAAATTTTAAAACAGTGTAGGCACGGCTTAAAGATAATTTTATTGACGAATTTTGCATTTCTTTTTTAATTTAATATTGTGAACCGTTTTAAATTATTCAAATACTTGTAGTGGAAGCACCTTCAATTTTGACATAACGGTATATCGCGAAAAGTCAAAAAACCATTTGTTGTTGAAAAACAACATTCAGTTCTAAATCAACAAATACCTTGGGGCCCTGTATAATATATAAAAATTAAATAAATTTTTAAATTAATTGCTGTTGTTGTTCAACTATATGTGTGCCTCTTGATGTAACGATGATAATGCAATTAATTGTTGTTGTTTCTTTTTTTTTTTTTTTTGATCCATATCGATTTATTGCCTGGCCATTAGTTCCAGTGCGTATTCCAATTGTACCTCCGGCAAAAATAGTACAGACTACAACATTTCAACGCTTTGTTGTCATCTCTGTGCAATTTTAAAGATTCATCTACACTTTTGAATTGGTTTTGCCGTTCGTTTTTCCTCTTTTCCAACGTTCAAGTTGTGAGTATACACATTTTTATTTTAATGACCACTTTTTTCACCAACAAAAAAAATTCTTGAAAGAGGAAAATTTACGTTTTTTTTTCTCGCTTTTGTTTCTTTAAATATTAAATTTTACGTTTTGGGTTTTTTTTCTTTTTGTGTATAATTTTTTGGATAGAATTTTATGTAACTTTTACTTAGTTACAATACAATTTGTTTTATTTTTTGTTTTTTCTTGACATTTCAAAGTGAAATTCGTTCTTACATTATTACGATATATCGTGGAAAAGTCTAAAGACTGAAGTACTTATATGATAATCCGAGACACAACCGCCGCCATAGACAATTTTCCGATGCTTCGATTCGATTACTTATGTGGTAGTAGACAATTTCTTTCTTTTTCGTCGACCGATCCGCTCCGCTGGTGCACGTTCGAAATAATTTTGAAAACACGTCCGCCAAGTTAAACGTTCAATACTTATCTATCCGCTCAAGAAAAATGCCCGATTTTCTTTGCTCCGTCCAGCTTTGGCTGTGATGCGCCGAAGCTCTCGCATTAAATCACATATGCCAAAGGCGATGTGTACACAGGAGTAATGGGCCAATGTGCTCTCTATCTCTCTTTCTTTTTGATCTCGCTCTCTCACGGGCGTATTTAAATATATCTCTTGTGTTTATTTTCAATATTCTTAATGTTTTGAATGCTCCACTTAAGAATGTAGTACGTACGAAGATCTTCACAGTGTTATTTTTATTCCGAATTGTTGTGTTATCAGACAACTTGTATGATTTACAAAGTGCAACCGTATGACGGCGACAACGACGACGACAACGAAGACGTTTGGGTCTTCTTTCGACCGTGTGACGGCCGTTCACGTCTCGGCGTTCCCATGGAGGCCATTCCAAAGTGTGTGTGTGTGTCGTGATGTGTCACCCGCAGCCTCTGCGTCTACCTGGTGGAAAATGTTGGCCGTCACCCAGGGGCGAAGCTGCAGTCAATTTGTAATAACGACAGGATAAATAGTAGTGCCATCATATCCTAATAGATAAACACATGACTAGGGCGACCAATTTTCAGCATATGCTGAATATTGCTGATGCTGCTTAATTTAACGATTTCAAGCGATCTTGCTTATTTAAAAGGTTTTTGCTTTTTTATGCTGTTTTTGGCCATTTTAGTACATTTTGATAAAATATGTTTCTATTAATTGAACATTTTACATATCACAAGCCCCTGCGGTTCATAAAAATATGCCAGGTAGTATTAAATTTGAAACTTAAACACTTACTTTCCCTTTACACCCCATGAATGAGGTATGGTATGCAAAGAGAATTGGTTGTACTTTAGCGAAAAAGGTCTTGCTATTAAATGTGTATACTTAAACTGGTTTGGTGGTTGAGTTTGCCAAAAGAAAAATCAAATGATTTTGTTTTGTGTTTATTGCAACACAAAGATCAATAGCACTAGGCTTTCCAATGTCTAGCAGGATATGGACTCGGCAAAACACAAAGATTCAATTAAAAGACGGGAAAGCAGGAACGAGAGTGAACAAGCTCTAATAAGAAATTGTCGCGAAAGGAGCATCAATCCCTTTACTTATTGTTTTTTATTACTTCTTTAATAGATGTGAAATTGTTTTTTGTTTGCTTTACAATAAATAAAAAAATTAATAAATGCTGAATATAAAATTTATCGTGCTTATTTCAACTGTTTTTCGTGCTTTTTTAAGTACTGAAAACCGGTTTTTTCGTGCTGGAAAATGGTCGCCCTACACATGACCTATACATAGTATGTAGACAGGTATGTGTGTATGGAATCGCATTTTTTTTTCTTTTAATTTGCAAACATTTAATCAATATTTGAAAATGTAACGGACTCAGTGGCTGTGAGTTTGAAAAACTCTCACTCACTACCTACTGACTGCCAGCAGAGAGAGAGAGAGAGAGAGTAAGACGAGACAGTCCGTCCGCCAGTGTGTTTTTCATGGTTTTGTTGATAAACATTTTCCCGATTTCATTATATCGGTGTCGTTTTCTTTTGCTTTTGTTGATTTATCATTTATTTTTCTTTGAGATTTATACAAAAGTACTTGTAAACATTTTTAAGCAAAAATTAATAAGAAACATATATTCTAACGAATACAGTCGGCCCAAGAAGAAAGAATGCAATAGAACGATGATCAAGTTTGGGTGTTAAGATACTAGGGCCCAAGTCATCTATCATCCTATCATATTAATGTTATAAATGTGAATGTCTGTCTGTTTGTTTGTATGATTGCGGCTCAATCACGCCTAAACGACTGAACCGATTTCAATGAAATTTGGAAGACACTTAGTGTACTATATGAAAATTACCGTTTTTTTTTCTTTTTAATTTTCGACCCTATGGGCGGAGTGGGCGTGGAGCTAGTGACGATTCTTCTTCTTCTTCTTTAATGGCAGCAACAACAGAAATGTATCTATCAGTAGCGGGACGGAAAGTATTCCAAGCGCTTCGGTCTTTTGCGCTCCGTAGATAGTTCGTCACACCAAGCTTAAAGTGGTTTTACACTGCAGTTTTGCATATTGTCAGCTGATGTCTAGCTCACACATTTTTCCATTCGCCTTGTAAACCTGCAATATTTTAGTGCCACAAACCTATTAACATTGTTTCGGAGGCAGTATTCCAGGAAACGCGAATGGTTTTAGCTAGTTGGAATAGTGACCCCTATTCCCGTAGTCGTCGTCGACATCGTCGTCGTTTTTATGTCAACATCACTTCGATTCAACATCGTCGTCACATCAATGCTATTTCGGTATTCTGTAACTAACATGAGACGACGTTGACTGGTAATCGATAACATGAACGAAATGACAACAGCTGATGAACCATTTGTACATCAGCTGATTTATTTTGATTTTTATTGTGTTTCATGAAAATATATTTTTGTGTGCTAGTCAGATTCCAGCGGCGAGATAATTAAGAATAATATTCACCACTATTCCCGTAGTCGTCGTCGACGCAAAACGGCGTCGTCTTGAGACGACGCTGTAAAATCGGTATTCTCGTAGTCGTTTGCGATAACTATCGGTTACTATTGACACAAATTTGGTATTCTGTAAGCAAACGTGACGTCAATGTTGAATTGAAACGACTCTGTACCTGTCGTCGCAGTATTTGGTAACGACTTGAAAGAATTTGAAGGAATAATTTTGTGGAAATTTTAAAAAGGTTTTGTAATGACGTCAAGAATGAAAATTTCGAGTGCCAAGAAGTTCGAAACTCTTGTGGCTGTTGGAAAAAAAATCATTGGCAAAAGGATTTCGGATGGGAACAATTCCGTCCAATTTTAAGGGGCAATGGGAGGAAATTGCTAGCATACTAAATTTTTTTTGGACCGCCGTTAAGAGACAGTGATGGTTGGCAAAACGTAAATACAGTAACAAACTAATCTAGCTCGTTACGTTTTAATAGTACAAAATGTATTTTTAGGTTTGGAGAGATTTAAAAAAAAATTCTTGCAAATAAAGTAGAGTGTAATGCAACAGACGACGGGCGATATAAGCAGCAAATACTAAACCTTCTCCAATTTGAAAAAAAAAAATTAAATCCACAAGGCGCTGTACAGGGAGTTAGTAGTGTCTTCCAAGAAGAGGAATGTGCGTTGCTTGTGGAAATAGAGGAACACAATGCAGAGGAAATGAAGATTTGAATTTGGACGTAGTCATGGAGGAATAACCATCAACAAGTATGAGTGCTCAAAAGAAGAGAACTAGCTAGAAGAAAAATGTAAGAAGCGAGCGTCAAAGTCTGCTAGAAAAGCATTCTGCTATGCAGGAAAAGGTACGACCATCAAAGATTGCTCCCGGTACCAAAGAAAGCTATTGGAAGTAGAAGAAAAAAAATTATAATTGATGGTAAGAAGAGAAAAAAGAGAGGAAAGCTTGTTTCAAAAAGAAATGCAAATCAAAAGTTTGAAACTACTAATAAAAGAAAAGGAGCTTGAGAACCTAGAAAAATGATTATTATTATTATTAGAATTAATGAAGTGAATTTTTTTGTTTTGTTTTTTACTTAGTTTTAAGCCATATCTATTAAAAATGAAATGAAGACTGAATTGAACTTAAAGAAAACTTGTTTTAATTTGATCTCCAATTTCTGAGGCTTTAACACTTTGGTTATTTTCAATATAATTATCGATTTCAATGTCATGTTGGGTATTTTCTGCATTGTTTATGTCGTCGTT
Organism: Muscina levida; assembly: GCA_964034835.1. Taxonomy (NCBI): domain Eukaryota; kingdom Metazoa; phylum Arthropoda; class Insecta; order Diptera; family Muscidae; genus Muscina; species Muscina levida. The sequence goes on from OZ035880.1 coordinate 135,863,261, forward strand.
TATAATATTTGAACCATATTCAATGCATATGTTGTGAAGTCCAGCGCAAACATTGGCAATTTTAGTTGCTTTAGTGGTCGTATAATGCAGCTGGCGGGCCCCGAGCAAGCTACGAAACCGGTTTTTAATACACCGATGGTCCGTTCCACTATATTTCTCGCCTTAGCATGCTTTATATTAAAAATAGCCTCTGCACTTCTCTCTTCAGTGTACCGATATGGCGTCATAAGATACGGCTCAAGAGGATAACCAGCATCGCCTGTAAGATAATTATATTTACATTATGTGATTCGGATCGAAATGCCTTTTTTACCAAGAAGCCAACAGTTCCGGTCACCGGCATTATAACGATCTCTTAAAAGTCTTTTCGCAATACTGACGTTCCAAATTAAGGAATCATGGGCTGAACCTGCATACCAAGCATCTAAAAACCGTATACGCATTCTGTGATCACAAATCTACGAATGAAATATGTATAATAATGAAAAAGTAATTGAAACTTTTATTAATACTTACAACCATAGCATTTAAACTAAAAATCCTTTGCGGTTATAGTAAAGATTCTGGTCTTCTTTATTTGGAGCGAAAATTTTGATGTGAGTTCCATCCACACAGCCAATAACACCAGGAAATCTTGTTTTATTAAAAAAATCTATTTTTCCGATTTTTCATCTTCAGTCATTTCCAATTTAATCCATTGTGGACAAATGACCCTTTTTAATGCATTCAGGGTTTCGGCCAAAATCTTGCAAACTGCTGGCTGCGACAGTCCAATTTGAAAGTCATTGCCTACACTTAGCTGGTAAGATCCCTGACCTAAGAACCTCAATGTTGCTGCTAACTTAATTTTGACTGAAACAGATGTTGACCTGAGTTCACTTTTCAATATTGAAACAATTTCTTCCAGCACATAATTAAATGCAGGCTTATTAAGGCCAAAGTAGTTCTCGAATCTAAAAAAATAAAAAAGTTGGATGCCGCCCAGCAGTAAACACAAATTTGGATTTTAACACTTACTTGTTATCTGGCAATTTAAAGATATCGGATCTTTGCCGAAGTATTTTCCTTTCCAATATAAGATTATTTTTACTTTCCTCATCGCTTGAATCTGAATCGGACACAAAAAACATTTCATCACAACAGAAAATAAAAGTCAAAATGAATCAGCTGATGTACAAATGTTACATCAGCTGTTGTTATTTCTTTCATGTTATCGATTACTAGTCGACGTATTGATGTGACAACGATGTTGACTCGATGTTATGTTTACATAAAAACGACGACGACGTCTACGGGAATAGGGGTGATAATACTGGAAAGGAAAATACTTCGACAATGATCCGATATCTTGAACTTGAGGTTACCTGTTGGCCGGCCTTCCAACTTTTTTTTAGATTCGAGAACTACTCAATTCCTAATAAGACAGCATTTAAATATGTAATAGTTCCTATAGAAATAGTTCCTATAATAAAAAGAGAACTCAGGACTTATGTTTAAACCATAATTAAGTTGTCAGCAACATTGAGGTCCTTTGGACAGTGGCCTTACAACCTAAGTGTAAGTGCAGCCAGTAGTTGCAAGATTCCTGTCGAAACCCTGAATGCTTAGAGAGGTCATTTGTCCACCTTAGATACAATTGGAAATAATTGAAAATGACAAATCGGAAGCAAAAACTTTCAAATTGGACTGTCGCAGCCCGCAGTTTGCAAGTTTTTGGCCGAAACCCTGAATGCATTAGAAAGGGTCATTTGTCCACAATGGATTAAATTGGAAATGACTGAAGATAAAAATTCGGAAAAATAGATTTTTTATAACAAAACTAGATTTACTGGTGTTATTGGATATGTCGATGGAACCCATATCAAAATTTTCGCTATAAATAAAAAAGACCAGAATCGTAACTACAACCGCAAAGGATTCTTAAAGGCGCTCCAAAGCAATTAAGTTTTTTCCCCCAATTTTCTCAGATTACCCCTTGTTGAAGCCATGTTCAACAGTTGACCAGGAGTCCCCCTGACTCAGAAGAGAGTTAAGATTGAAGAGTTAATTGCTTATTTTTTTGTTCTTAAATTGGAATATTCTCAATTTAGCACATACTCTCTTTAAAGAACAGTTTCTTTATATACGTACATATTTTAGTACTTATTTTCTTATATTTTACAATTTCATCTACATACGTTAAAGAAATGCATAACGGTAGGACCGTTCTAGTTAATATTGTCATTTAGTATTTTACTACGAGAATACCGATTTTACAGCGTCGTCACTAGACGACGTCGTTTTGCGTCCACGACGACTACGGGAATAAGGCCGAATCATTTATTACTATTTTGGCAAAAATTTAAATTTTTTGTCCGTCCGTGTTTTTTTTACATTTTTTCCGATAAATGTAAACAAACAACGAAAATGGTGGTTGCCGGATCAACATTACTGAGAAAAATCGCCTAAATTCCCATTTCCAGAGTACAACTCAGTGTATTTTTCCGCATCTTTTATGGATGAGAAAATTTGTTAACATCTTTCCAACAACAAAATACTTGTACAAATTTTAGTATTTTGGCCGCATCCATCAAAGATGTGGAATAATGCGGAAATATGTTAAATGCGTTCCGGTGTAAAAAGGCTATTAGATAACAGCTTTCCATCCTCCTGCGCCGCCCATTGAGTTTATTGTCGAAGACTTTTCGAGCCGGAACGTTTTCGTCCATTCGTACAACGTGTCCAAGTTCGGACTATTTGAACGCGCTTGACTACGTCGATGTCGTTGTACAGCTCATGACTCATTCGACGACGATACTCGCCGTTAATGATGATGGGTCCAAATATTTTGCGTAGTATATTTTTCTCGCAAACTCCCAGAATAGATTGATCCGACTGCGTCATTAGCCAGGTTTCTGCGCTGTAGAGTTAGACACGCAGGATCAGTGTCTCGTAAAGTTGGATTTTCGTTCGTCGAAAGGGAGAGCTTTATCATTAAAACGTTTGTTCGGCGCATAGTAGCAGCGGTTTGCGATCAATACTCGTCTCTTGATTTCCAAGATGACATAATTTTTGTTTATGGCAAAATCATGTACCACTTCAAAGTTATAGTTGTCAACGTTCACGCAGCTTTGAAACAAATAACTTAGTTTTGTCCTCATTAATCATCAGACCCACTTCTGACGACTGACGAAAAGGCCGCAGTAACATCCCGCAGTCCTGGGCCAATGAAATCTATATCATCGGCATACGCGAGCAGCATGTGGCTTTTGTTAAAGATGTTACCATTCCTGTTTACGGCTACCTTCCACATGATCATCTCCATTATGATATTAAAGAGATCGCATGACAGATTATCGCCTTGTCGAAAGCCTCGCGTGTTAGAAAATGGCTCTGTTAGATTTGTGCCTATTTTCGTTGAAGATTTCGTGTCAGTCAGTGTCATCCCGCAAAGTTGTATCAGCTTTGCGGGGATACCAAACTCAGCCATAGCATCTAACAATTTCTGTGGTAACGGACTGTCGAATGCAACTTTGTAGTCGATAAGCAGATGGTATGTGTCGATCTGCATTTCCTGAGCCTTTACCAGGATTTGTCGTTGTGTGAATATCTGATCGGTCGTGGATTTACCAGGTCTAAAGCCACCCTGATAAGGTCCAATCAGGTTTGCCAGAAAGGGCTTTAGTCTTTCACATAACACACTAGACAGGACCTTGTATGCGTCCCGCGATAATTGGTACACAAACTTGGATCGCCTTTTTTAATCACAGCACATAGGGCACTCAGATTCCAATCATCGGGCATGCATTCCATTAGCCGAATCGTGTTTATGAGTTTGTGCATGCACGTTGCCAGCTCATCGCCGCCTGTGGTGCATCGGCTCCCGCAGCTTATTTGTTTTTAAGCCGTGCAATTGTCGTCTATTACCTGACTCTCTCTTTTCTTCCATATACGATTTTTCCGCCTGATGAGGCGTGTCATCTTCCTCCTCTTTTCATTATAACGCTCCATCACTGCACGCGTTGCCATTGGCAGCAGTTTTGCCTTGTATGCAGCATCCCCATCTTCAGGGCTTGTCTGAGCATGGTTTTGCATAACCCAGTACGATCGTTGCGGCAGTGGTCGTAGAATTCACAAAATGCTGCCACTGGGTTCGGGAACAATAGAATTAGCGGGGTTGGTTTGAAGTAATTGAAAGAGTTGGTTGGAGTAGGCATTGGCTATCTTGGTGGTATGCAGCTTGGTGATCCGAGTCAATATTTGCACCGCGGATCACATGTACCTCCATAACGCTTGTGACGTGCCTTCCATCAGTTTACACCCCATGAATGAGGTATGGGATAGCTTCTCGCGTTGTTGTGAATTAACACGCTTTCTATTTTTAGATTCACAACTAACGGCATCTACTTGTTTATCGACGAATGCAAACGTCACTGTTTGAGAAGCTCTTACTAGACACGCCGATTTACTCGACATTAATACTGCAAAGTTGCTCTCGACAACATTCGAGGGGAGCCGACAATGAAAGAAAAAATTTATTTATGTTATTTCTTTTAAGATGACTGGAGCCAGGAGTTAAACCTGTGATCTCCCGCCACTATGCCACGGCCGTGATTAATCTGGTTTCTTGTATTTTGATCAGGGGATATCCAGGTTTTTTGCCGACGAGAAGCTAACTAGTCTGAATCCGTTATCGGAGGTAATGTTGACTGAATTGTCCGATTGCTGAACCAAGAGCATCTTCCCTTTCCATTTTAGCATTAAAGTCTCCCAGAACAATTTTAATGTCATGTGCAGGGCAGCGGTCATATATCTCCTCCAGGCGCTCATAGAATGCATCTTTAATGTCCTTATCTTTGTCTTATGTCGGGGCGTGTACACAAATCAGCGTAATGTAAAAAAAATATTTCTCCTTCATGCGAATAGTGGCTATTCGGTCACTTACAGGGTTAAACCGTCAGACAAAATGTCGAAGTCTCTTGCCGACTATGAATTCACATCCAAATTCGTGTCTTTCTGCATGACGGCTATAAAAGATGTTACAGTTCTTTCGACGTGTGCATCCCTGTCTCGTCCATCGCATTTCCTGTATGGCAGTAATGTCAGCCTTGTATTTTTCGAGGACATCCGCCAGTTGGATAGAGGCACCTTCTCTGTGGAACGTTCGGACATTCCAGGTGGATATCCGTAAATCATTGTCCTTATAACGTTTGCGGTGGTCATCAGTATTTGGGGGGGGGGGGTTCTTGTTTTTTCTTTTTTTCGTGTTTTCATAATAATTGGTTTTGTTTAAGGAGAGTGGCTTTTTGGGCCACCGCCACTAAGAGAGCCATTGTGTTGAGCTTCAGTAACTTTTTTTACCTACTTCCTAAGACGCATCGGTGGTAGCATACCATTAGGTGACTCAACACAAATTTTTGACCCTATGGGCGAAGTGGGCGTGGTGCTAGGGGGATACAATACGATAAACAGATAGTGCTTGACGGAGTGGGCGTGGCAAAACATATTTTTAGAGCTAAGGAGATACAATTTGGTACACAAATATTACTAGACAACACGAAATTTAAATTTTGCATCAGTGGGAGGAGTGGGCATGGCAAAACTGTATTTAAGCCCTACAGGGATAAAATTTGGTACACTGTTTGTACTAGACAACACGAAGATGAATTGCAAACTAAATTTTAATTTTAGATCAGTAGGCGGAGTGGGCATGGCAAAACTGCATTTTAGCCCTAGAGGAGAGATAAAATTTGGTACTCAAATAGTACTCGACAAAACGAATATGCAGACGAAATTTAAATTTTGGATCAGTGGGCGGAGTGGGCGTGGCAAAACTGCCTATTTAAGCCTTAAAATTTGAGACCCAGACAGTACTCGGCACTTCAGGTTCAATTTTGAAGACGAAATTTTTTTCCTGTATCAATTAGCGAAAGGGGCGTGTCAAACTGTATCTTAGCCATAAAGCGAAAATATTTGATACATAGATAATACTCTATAACAAAAATTACAAATTAAATTATCAAAAAATAAAATTTGTTGTACCAAAAAATAAAATTTTTTGTACCAAAAAGTATTTTGTATTTTGTATTGCACTAAAAAGTACAATTTATTGTATCAAAAACAACATTTACTGTACAATAAAAAATACATTCACGGTTAGTACATTTATGGTATCAAATGATATCGTTGGTACCAAAAGGCACAGTTTATTGTACAGGGTGGAGCGCGGTAATTTGCTTTTTCGCACTAAAGTCTGTGGCAGCACTATTGGTCGAAGAGAGTCTGCCGTCTGCCTTTCAGTTGCCATCATACATCGCCTCATATGCGGTACTGGAGTGAAACAAACCCCAGAGAACTTCACCGGATACCTCTGCATTCGGACCACGTCACTGTGTGTTGCGCTATATCACGAGTAGGCATCATTAGCCTTTACTTTTTCCAGGGCAACCGTCGTGCCGTAACTCTGAACTCTGAACGGTACTTAACTATGATATAGGATTTTTTTCAGCCGGCTCATGAGGAAATGCAATTAGAGGTTACATGGTTCCAACTGGATAATGCCACTGCACACACAGCGAGGGTTGCCATGAATTGTTGGAGGCAAATGTTTCCTGGTCGGCTTATCTCTTTGAGGGGTGATGTGAACTGGCCGGCACGCTCTCCAGACTTAGCCCGATTTTTTCCTTTGGAGTTACCTCAAGTTGAAGGTGTATATTAGATAGGGTCGAAAAACTAAGTTTATGTTCACTTCCCCCCAGCTTTGTAGTTTGTTAGAAGACAATTTGAGCATATCAAATGTTTTTCGGATCCGTGTATCCAACGACCCACTGTGCTAAATTTTTGATTTCATTGGCCAAAAAAAAAAATTTTTTTGTCACCGATTTTTAAAATTTCACTCCGTTTTGTAGCTAATATATACAGATTAAGGTAGCCAAAAAATTAGGTTAAACAATTGATAATTGTGGGCGTGGCATGCTGTCAAACTCAACCGTTTTTTATATTTCAGAAATAGGGGTTTTTTTGGTTTTTCCTCAAAAATAAATGGTAACTACTCGTAAGCTATCATCGATAATTGCCTGCGGTCTTTTTTATAATGTTGGTAGGATTATAGTCTTTAGTTGTTGTAAGTGGTCACAGCTCTAGCTTTTAATATTAGGGGCGTTATGAAATATTTATGAAACTACTATATTTTTCTCAAATTTAAACTTTAGTGGAATAGAACTTCTAGGGAACAAAGGGGAACAAGAAACATATACCACCCAGAGAAAGGTGAAAGTGTCCCCTTTAACGCTATATATACTTTTATACTAGCCACGGGCCGCCGGTAGAACACTTTTTTCATTTTAATGAAATTACTCTAAAAAAAAATCAAATTACGCCCTGTAAGTAGCCCAATAAGTACTCGTATACATAATTCGAGTAAACCTTAACGGATCGGTATGAAAATTTACCAGTATAAATATATTTCAAAATTAACTTATGGGATTGTAAATGAGCAGAATAGCCCCACCCCTTCTGGTACCTCCCACACAAAATAACCTATTTTTGTATAATTAATATTTCTTTTATAACTGCCAAACAGACGATCGGAGGATATTTGATTTTGGTCAGTTTATTTATATTGCAAAATTTGACAAACTCAATGAAAACCGAAACCTTTGCCACAACCCTTCTGGTACCTCCCATACAAATGACCCTCATAGTTTTGCATACATATCTTTTTGGTTAGCATAGTGAATTCACTCAAATTTTGCGTATGATGTACGCCAATGATCATTGACCTCAGGAATGAGTATGGACTATATCGGTTGACGCTTTCTGGTACCTCCCATACAAAATGACCTATTTTTGGACAATTACTATTTCTCCCACGGACACTTGGGGGGGTAATGAAAATTGGTCGGTTCATTTATATTGTTATAGAAGGCCAAACCTCAGAAAACCGAACTATTTTACACACCTCCCATACAAATGTCCGAACTTATCCCTATAGTCTTACATACATATAATTTTTGTAAGTACACTGAATCCAGTCAAATTTTGCGTAAATAAGAAATCATCCCTTCTGTGCCTCTCATACAAAATAACCTTTTCTGAAAAATTTATATTTCTACCATAACTTACAAACCGGCACCTGGGGAATAATTTTAATATGGTCAGTTAATTTATCTTGTAATAGGCGGCAAAACCTCAGAAACCCTAACTATTTGACACATCCCTTCTGGTATCCCCCATATAGATAACCGATATTTTCCCTTTTGCATACATAGCATTTTTGTATGTACACTGAATTCAGACAAGTTTTGCCAAGGTAAGCGTAAATTGAACGTTGATTTACGAAAAAAAAAATTCAAACACGGTGTGCGGCCCCTAATTGTACCACCTGTACAAATAAGTGAATTGTTTTACGTTTTTGCTTCACAAGCAGACAAAAAAAAATAAATGAGCAATTTTATTTTAATTAAAAATCTATTAATTTCAATATTCCAAGACTTAAACAATATCTTATACTGAGTGAAGGTATTTTTTAGTCAGTTTACCTGAAAATATATTTAAGTAGTAAAAACATAGTATGAATATAAAGGAATAATAAACACAAACTACCACGGTTTTAAATCCTATAAAAATCTGTTGCAGTTTTTATTTTTAAAATGTTTGTTTTTTAAATTATCAAATTTGACAGCAAAAATAATAAATTTTTCTGTATTAATAGCAAGATTTTTAGATAATATTATTAACGTTTTGTTTTTAGTGTAAATATTCTTTGAGTGTAAACAAATTTGTAAATTTGACAGCAAAAAATTTTTAATTTTTCTGTAATAATAGCAAAATCTCCAGTTGATTTAACTATTTTTTTTTTTTGAGTGTATAAATTTTTTTGAGTGTAACATTAAAAAAATTCCAATATTACAAAAAAATTTTATAATTGTTGTTAAGTTCCAAATTTAAAATTTGTTAATGATTAAAAAAATAATATACCAATATTTCACTCTAAAAGTTAAAAAAATCAAAAGTTCAACTTTGACCCAGAATTCCTTAAAAAGTCCTGAATCAATTTAAATGTAATTAAAACGGAGTCAAGCTGAACTAAATATCTATCCATTAAAAAAAATACTTCAATATTTTGATCGGTTCAAAAGTAACAGAATTTTGGCCAATGAAAAACGATTTTCAGCCACTGTGCGACCCCCCGAAATAGTATTTATTATGCTGTATCGTCATATCATATCCGATCGAAACGAGACGCATATCATTATTCATGGTCAATCAAGGGCTACATTTTGTCTATTGATCATTTTTGACTCCGACGTCAATTTTAGTTTTTGTTTCTTGCTTTGTTTGTTACACCATAATTATGCCTATTTCTGATAAAAATCGTAAAGATCATAAAAAATATTAACATTTCGCTTTTTAAGTATATATTTTTACTCATAAACAACAAAGTTGTAGATGTTTTAAAAATCAATATGTCACCCTACACACCGCCAAAAACTTATAAACAAAAATGAGATTGGGGTGAATAATGTCTGGTGAATTTAAATGTAGCCCATAATTAACCTTGAATAACAATATGGGCCTCGTTTCGAGCTGTTACACAGTGAAACACACATTTTCGGGGGTGAACCAAACCAATATCAAACGATAGCATTTGACCTCAGTAACAAATCCCTAAACTCCATTTTGCTCCACTACGTCACAATTTTTTTTACAGTGGTTTAAAGTTTGATTTTTTTGGTCAAAAGTCGAATCAAAGAATATAAAAAATCATCTGTAAAAATACGTTTGGGGTATTTCATGTCTTCGGAGACCTATATTAAAACAATCAGGGGAATATTTTCTCGGAACATTTTAACCCTCTAGCTCCCACCCGAATGGGACATTTTTTGCCCAATTTTGAAAAACTGTTTAAAAGTCAACTTTCGACGGAGGTCAAGGATTAGAATCTTCGATAGGAATATTCTACGGCAAATTTCACTAAGAGTCACCGAAGACAAATAACCTCTACGAGTCAAAGATTCCAAAATAGAATCAAAATGACATAATGAAATGTTAAAAAGTCTATTTTTGAGCAAACAGTGCAACGCACTTTTTTGGGAGTGAACTAAACCAATATCAAACGATAGCATTTGACCTCAGTAATAAAACCCTAAACTCCATTTTGCTCCACAACGTCACTATTTTTGTATACAGTGGTTTAAAGTTGGTTTTTTTTAGACAAAGTTCAAATAAAAGAAAATGAAAAATCATGTGTAAAAATAGATTTGGGATAGTTTATGACTTTGGAGACCTACATTAAAATTTTCCGGGGAATATTTCCTCAAAACATTTTAACCCTCTATCTGCCACGCATTTTGAAAATTTTGAGAAATTTGACTTTTAAGCTGTTTTTCAAAATTAATCCTAAGGGTAGGAGCTGGAGGGTTCAAAAGTTCTGGTGAAATGTTCCTCTGAAAATTATAATGTATGTCTCCGCAGACATGAACTATCCCAAACCTATTTTTAAACTTGATTTTTCATTTTCTTTTATTTGACTTTTGTCTAAAAAAATCCAACTTTAACCCACTGTATACAAAAATTGTGACGTAGTAGATCAAAATGGAGTTTAGGATTTTATTACTGAGGTCAAATTCTATCGTTTGATATTGGTTTAGTTCACTCCCAAAAAAGTGCGTTGCACTGTTTGCTCAAAAATAGACTTTTTAACATTTCATTAACATGTCATTTTGATTTTATTTTGGAACCTTTGACTCGTAGAGGTTATTTGTCTTCGGTGACTCTTAGTGAAATTTGCCGTAGAATATTTCTATCGAAGATTCAAATCCTTGACCTCCGTCCAAAGTTGACTTTTAAACAGTTTTTCAAAATTGGGCAAAAAATGTCCCATTCGGGTGGGAGCTAGAGGGTTAAAATGTTCCGAGAAAATATTCCCACTTTTTTTCCGCCATATAGAGCGACCCTATCTAGTGTATATCAACCATCCCAACACCTTGGAAGACCTAATTAACAATATTGAGGCTGAAATTGGTGAAATACCAGTCGACATGAAAACTTTAGCTATTTCTTTAGAGCAAGTTTTATATTATCTGCGATAACTGCGATTTTTAATTAATGCTATAAGAACCTTTCAGTAATTTAGTACATGTTTAAAAAATTTCTTTTTCCTCTATTTCCTTTTCTTTTTTTTTTTTTGCTCAAACAAGTTTTTTTTTAATTTTTTCCCATTCAAGTTGCCTGGTTCAAAAAACTCAAACGGCTGAAAATTTTCTAACCAAATATATTTTGAAATCGTTTCTGCACGATCCTAAACACGAGGGCACTTGACAAAAACAGAAAGAATTCCTTTAACTCATTTACGGTTTGCCAAAGAAATCTCTTAAAAAGCTTCATCTTAGATTTCCTAATACAAAAATCTTAAATCGATAAATCATGCGTGAAATCGTTCACATACAAGCTGGCCAATGTGGCAATCAAATTGGTGGTAAATTCTGGGAGGTTATATCCGATGAGCATTGCATAGATGCCACGGGTACCTATTACGGCGATAGTGATCTGCAATTGGAACGTATTAATGTGTACTACAATGAGGCGACAGGTGCCAAATATGTGCCTAGAGCTGTACTGGTGGATTTGGAACCGGGCACTATGGATTCTGTAAGGTCTGGTGCCTTTGGCCAAATCTTTCGACCCGATAACTTTGTGTTTGGCCAATCGGGAGCGGGTAACAACTGGGCAAAGGGTCATTATACCGAGGGTGCCGAATTGGTGGATTCTGTATTGGATGTGGTGCGCAAGGAAGCGGAAGGTTGTGATTGTTTGCAGGTAAATTCAGCTAATGTTATATTCCACAATGGATTTTAAGGAAGTTTTATTATAAATCTACCAGGGCTTCCAATTAACGCATTCCCTGGGTGGCGGCACCGGTTCGGGCATGGGCACTCTTATGATTTCCAAAATTCGCGAAGAATATCCTGATCGTATAATGAACACATTTTCCGTGGTGCCTTCGCCCAAGGTCTCTGATACAGTGGTGGAACCCTACAATGCCACCTTGAGTGTCCATCAGCTGGTGGAAAATACCGATGAATCCTACTGCATTGACAACGAGGCCCTGTATGACATTTGCTTTCGTACTCTGAAACTGACCACTCCTACGTACGGCGATCTGAACCATTTGGTGTCAGCTACCATGTCTGGCATTACCACTAGCCTGCGCTTCCCCGGTCAATTAAATGCCGATCTGCGTAAGTTGGCTGTGAATATGGTTCCTTTTCCTCGCCTGCACTTTTTCATGACTGGCTTTGCACCACTCACTTCTAGAGGCTCGCAACAGTATCGGGCCCTCACGGTGCCCGAGTTAACACAACAAATGTTCGATGCTAAAAATATGATGGCAGCTTGTGATCCTCGGCATGGACGTTATTTGACTGTTGCCGCCATTTTCAGAGGACGTATGTCCATGAAAGAGGTAGACGAACAAATGTTGAATATCCAAAATAAGAACAGCAGTTTCTTTGTCGAATGGATACCAAACAATTGCAAGACGGCAGTGTGTGACATCCCGCCCAGGGGCTTGAAAATGTCGGCCACTTTTATAGGCAACTCAACAGCTATTCAAGAGCTTTTTAAACGTGTCTCTGAACAGTTCACCGCTATGTTCAGACGCAAAGCATTCTTGCATTGGTACACCGGTGAGGGTATGGATGAAATGGAGTTCACCGAGGCTGAGAGTAATATGAACGATTTGGTATCGGAGTACCAGCAATATCAAGAGGCCACAGCCGACGAAGAGGGCGAGTTCGATGAAGATGAGGAGGGTGGTGGCGAAGAGTAGCGTGAAGAAAATAGGTTTATAAAATTCATAGGGTAGCCCTTGAGTTATTGTTTTTGATTACTAATGTTTTTTACTTAATGTTTCGGATAAAAATATACTAAATTGTAACAAAGAAGTTATTGGCCAAGTTTTTATAAAACCACTCTTAGCCACAAAATATCAAATGAGCTCCCTTAATTGTACATGTTGAAACAAAAAAAGTACTTCAAACTAAAACAAAAATTAAGATTTAAAAACTAATACAGAAGCCAGTGATCTCCACCCTCGAGCTGACCTAATCGAAATATTTTTAAACAGGTTTTAAGTAATTACAATAAATTGAAAAAGTCTAGTGACCGAGCTGGGATTCGAAACGAAACTCATTGTAGTACACATTTTGTCATTGGGTAGAGACGACTGAGAGCAGTATCGCCTCAATCTTATTATCTTACCGTGTTTTTTTTTCTATTGTAAAAAATCTATTATTTTTTCAAAAAAAATTTTGAATAGGCGACAATTTGCACTCATTGTTTGTAACGCTTGCACTTCTTAGTGTTGCAACCGTGTGAAATGTAGTCACTTAAAAAAAGCTAAATTCTATGAAATCTTCCTCATGTTACACATTGCTTATCTGGCAACACCTCACAAGAAAACAGCTGATTACACCCGGTTATGCAGTCAATAGCTAAAATAATAAAATTGTATTTTTCCCTTTAAACATTTAATTTTATTAGTGAAAATAAATTAAATCTCACTAAAAATGTGGTCTCTCATGTCCTCCTCGATGCGTAATCTTACGCTGCGGCAAGAATTTTCTGCAATTGCGATGCGTACCCTGAATACAACGTCTGTTTGTGAGGCTGCCCGTAAAGGAACACGCGAGAAAGCACGCAAGAAAAAAGTGAAGGTAGAAGTCAAGAAGGTTGGATTCATACCCCACAATCAGAGGGACAAAAAGTAAGTGTCACACACACACACATTTATTTTCTCCCCCACACTATAGTCTTACATTTAATAAATTTTGTTTTTATTCGGCTAGAATTAATTTGTCACAAAAGAATAAACACTTGGATGATTCGTGGAAACAAATTGCCACCGACAATTGTTATGTGGCCAAGTATTACCGCTGGCCGGTCTACACGGTGGCTGAGGCAATACAATGTCATCGCGAGACCCATCATCCGTCAATGTATAATCTGCCAAATGCGCCACTCATTGTTCATGTTGAACTAAACATGAAAGGAGAAAAGGCCACAAGGTTTGTGGACAATTTCCAGCGTATGGCCATGGTACCGCATAGATTTGATCATGGCGAAGAACGGCGAATTCTAGTGTTTACCAAAGGAAATGTAAGGCACTTGGGATAAATTATACCTTTAAGAACATAAATGTTGGTGTATTTGCTGTTATGAGGCATACTAAGACGATTTGAAGTTCCCCTGAAAAATTGGTATACACATCATCAGTAAAGTTACCGCTATGTAGATTTGCGTCAACAGTCAAATTTAATTTTTCAACAAATTATTTTCGACTATTCATGTTTTATTAAAAAACACGAAAATTTGATGTGTTAAAACAATCACACCAATAATACATGTTTCTTTATAACATTTCCCTTTGAATACAATCTACTTCTTCCTTCTTCCCTATTTACCTAGGATGAAATAACGGAGGCTCGCCAGGCTGGTGCAACACATGTCGGAGGCATTGACATTATTAAGGATATCACAAATGGTGATTTACTTCTTACAGATTATCAATACGTTATTGCACATCCCAATATATTGCCCGAATTGGTGGCTTTGCGTGGCTTAATGAAGCGAAAATTCCCCAATCCTAAATCGGAGACACTGGGCACAAATCTATCGGAAATGATAAAACGCTTCAAAGATGGCATTAGTTATTCTGCATCGAAGGATGAACATCAACAGGATTTCGGCTTGGTAACAACCACTATTGGTACCTTAAATATGGATGTAAAACATTTAGAGGAGAATTTACGTTCGCTCCTGGTCGATGTCAATACGGTGCGGCCAAAACGTGAAGGACGTTTCATAACACGAGTGCTCTTGAAGAGTCCGCCAAGTCGAGAGCAATTGAAAATCGATGCCTTTCAATATGTCCCGGAGTTGTTTGAAAAGAAACCCAACAATAACGCTGGTGCTAACAAGTCAACGAAAACCACTACTAGCAATGAAGTAGACGAGAATGACGATCAAGATGCTGAGGAGAAAAAACAAACTGCTGTTAATTAGGGGCTTATTACCGATTATTTTTGTTCTAATAATATAATAAACCAGCTGTTTTTTTAATGATATATAAAGTATAAAGGTCTATCGTATAATAAGGGACTTGGGAAGAACTAGCTGGCAAAATGTATTCGCCAAATTTAGTGGCATAGTAAACTTTAACAGTGAGGTTTTAATTTAAAATTTTAATAGCTGCAAGAATACTTTTTAGCTCTGGAATTCTTCACAAAGACTCCAAACGCCTTAATGGCCAACTTGGTCATGCGCGAGGTTTTAACCAACGGCCTGGCTACATCAAAAAGTTAAGGAAAAATCATTGTAGTTCCTGCTTAATAGTACAACTGGACTTTGATGCAATAAAAATAACTTTTGGCACAATTAAAGTACTGTTTAGAAAAATAACATTACTTTTTGCCAAAATTCGTTTTTTGTTGTGTGCAATAAAAGTACTTTTTGGTACAACAACAGAACTTTGATAACACTACAAAGTACTCGATTTTCCCGGTTATTTGAGTAATTGAGTTATTTTATATATTTTTTAACCGATAAATGAATATTGTTGTAAATATTTATACAGTAACAAATTCAAGCATTTAATTAAATAATAAGTATAAGAAAAAGTTTTTAAGTAATTTTTAAATAAATGCAGAACAGAACATCTTCAGTGATTTATTTAATTATCGCATAAAAATAATTGTAAAAAAAAATCTGGAGAATCGGAAAAAAAAATTAAAATTCTAATTACTATAATTATTGACAAACTCCATATATTCCTTAGGGATAATTATTTTGACTGGATTTTCCTCATGTATCTGATAGTGGATTGTTTTATCTTTAGCTTTGAAGTGAAACTCATAAACGGTCTGAAAAAGTTAACATCGCACATCAATTGCGCGACCCGTTCCAAAAATTCGTTCAAGAATGCTGTACAAACGCCTGGTTTCCAATAACAATTCTAAAAAATTAAACAACAGATTGTATAGAAACATAAATACATATAGTCATTAGTCAACATACCTTTGGTATATTGGATACCTTTAAATGCTGTATAGGCTCACGAACAACTGCTTGCTTATCTTTATACGCTAAATAGATATCATCTACATTAGCTAGATAGGCTTGAAGCTAATAGTTTAAAAACTTGTTGTCTTTACTTCTTAAATCGGACCACATCTGTTTGGTGAGGACAAAACGTTCACCATTCAGAGAATTTACATCATCGCTAGAATGTAATATTGTTTTTTTTTTTGTTATAATAAGTGTGCATTAATATACATATCCTATAAACCTATAGGTTGATTTACACGTTATCCACCTATATCCCCTTTTACTGAAAATCAGTACATTTTGATCTCCAATGCGCCTTCTTACAGATAATTCATTATGGGCAATTCCATAGCCACATATGTGACAGTCAGTCGTACGTTTCAATTAGATGAAAAACTTTGTTTTTTTTTAATTCTGTAACTTTTTGTAAAAAACGTTAATTGAGAAGAATACAACTAAACTAAATGGTCCTTAAATGTTAGCAACTGAAGAGGGAGACGTTACGTCACAAAAATAGAAGTCAGTTTCCTTTTTTTTACAAAAAACGCAAAACAGAGGGAATTTAATTAACTGTTTTGAAAAAAACACAACATATAGTGTTATATAAGATATAAGATTTTAAAGTGTATATATATGGCGAATGTTTTGTCTATAAAGTTCATTAGAACGTAAATGAAAGCATATGGAAATTTTGCTGCTAACTAATCATATTTTTGGTATTATCGGAGTTAATAATTGTTGTGTAGCATAAAGTTGTTTTTACTTATACAGTGATACTTCGATATAACGAATCTAGAGGGGACCGAAAAATACTTGGTTATAGCTATTGATTCGTTATACATATGCATTGTGAAACCTTGGTATAATGAAATTTAAAGAAATACGAAAGAAATTTGTTATAACTATAGTCTTTTTTTCTCCGAATTCTATTTTACACGAAAATACTAGTATAATAATAAAAATTAACTATTTAAGAGGTAAATAAAAAATTAAGTTCTTATTATTTTTTTATTTTATTACATTTTAGTAAAATATTGTGTAATTTTTGTTTGTTTTTTCTCGTATAGAAATTGATTTACGCTTTAATACACTCATTTTGACAAAGAACCAAAACAGAACTGACTATGTAATTTGTGGCGCTTTACATATTAACCTGCAAAGACATTTACCTTTCGTTGGTTTTAAAAGGGAATTCCCCGTTTTGCTTAAAATTTAATTTTGCTTTATGCTTTATTCTGACTTCGTTGTATGGAGGCTATAGTTCAAGACTTCGTTATGTAGAGGCTTTTGATAATGACTTACACACTTAAAATGTTATATGTATGTATTACTCAATTATAATTTCGTTGTATAGAGGCTTTTGAAAAAATACTTCGCTATATAGAGGCTTTATAGATCAGAATTTTTTCGTTATAGCTATAGAGCATTTTTGTATGAAAAACTTTGCAATAAAAAGATTTTTTCAAGGGTCTCAGCTAAAAATTCGTTATATTGAGTTTTTCGTTATAACGAAGTTCGTAATATCGAAGTTTCACTGTATATTATCAGAAAAAAATTTTTCAGCCATGTTCTGGAAAACAATTCGGTTTGAAAACAGAGAAAAATCGGTAAAAAGGTAATACTTCTTAATACATTTTGATCTATATTGCTCTGATCTCTAACCGAATTGTTTTTCAGAACATGGATGTTTGTCAATTTTTTTTTTATCTCGGTGGACCTTTCTATGGAAATGCCTATATCTATTTTGCTACAATTTTGTGCTGTCTTTGCCTACTCCTATATGTTTTCTTATTAGGTTATCTCAATTTTGTGTTTGTGGGGATATTGGTAGGTAGCATATAAACCATACTTAATGCTAGAAATCTTCACGTGAATTACTACGTACCCTATATTAATCTTTTCTTCCGATTTGATTCCTTGCGCCTCTCCGCCGTAAGTTATATCAAATTTTCCCAAACTGCTACGATGTACTGTACATAATCTTATATTGTCATCACATGGCTCCTCGAGCTTTGGCAATTCCTTCGGGTTGTCTGTGTGAGAAATAAAACAATAAAATTGTATTTCAAATAAATACGACATTACCTACAAACAGGTATTGACCCAAACGTCCATGATGTGTAAACTCAGGCTTTCGGATTGACTCTTCCAAATCGGAATAAAGTTCAAACATATAAAGATGGTCATTATGACGCGACACCAACAATGTTAAATCGCCGGGAACGTTGTAGCAAAACTGCATAATGTAACGCAATGTGCCACGACGTGTATAGACAGCAGTACGTCCCACTCGATCATTGCTTCTGCCCTCATCGACTGATGCTTTTGCCTCAGCATTCAACATTTTTGGTTTCAGCGTAACCATCAGTTTTGTATCACTTGTGAGCTTGGAAAAACGATAAGTGGCAAATGCTTCATTAAGATCTATGGGATACTCGGATAATGATGGTAATCTTAGGTATTTAATTGATTTCGCCGGCGACAGTTTTCCATATATCGAATCGTAGAGGGCCACTAGGCGTGGCTTGGTAAAATACACAGATCGTTGTTCCAACCTTTGCAAGTTGGCAGAATTCACTTGATAAAAGTATTTTAGCGGTTGCTCAGACATGATGAAAACGGCTTGAGAAACTTTTAGCACTGAATAACTAATTGTTCTTTCAGAGACTGACGACCACGTTGGGATGCTTAATTTGTTAGGTTTCTGTCCTTGTTCTGTTGCTTTGTTATATTATCGTTTTCTACGGTTTATTGTACCATTAGTTTTGCAGTACATATATATTATGTAGTTTTGTAATTTAGTTTTGTGGTATGTATTATTTACGTAGTTTTGTAATTTTGTCACTTTTATATACATATTAATTTATTTTGTATTCTTATATGTTTTATAAGGTGTTGTACCAAGATGTACTGAGGAACCGCCTCAGTTGGCTATCAATCAACTTCGTGTTGTATTATCATGAAACGATTGCTCTGTGTTATCAATTCTGTTTGCATTGCTTGTTCGTAGGGAATTCCCCAAAGTCAGACTGGCTATCATGATATCGCCATAGATTTACGAATCGCATGATTGCCAGGTCGGCAATTCTGTACTTTTCTCATAATTACCCTAAAAACCATCCAAAATCATACTTAAGCTATGTACAGACGGTTGTTAGATCTGCCAATGTACTGTCAAATATAAATTGTTTGCAAGAGGTAAATTGTTCGTTCAGACGATTATAAGAAAACCTTACAATTTCAATGCCAGACAATGGTCAGACAATAAATTTAACTACCAACAAAAATTGTGTGTTCACACGATTATCAGATTATTGTATGGCAAAAATGTCCACATCAGTTGCTGTTTTTGATGTAAGTATTTATGGACAACGTTGCCAATAGAAATATTTTCCAGGCGTCATCAGATCCATAAACATTACTTACTTACTTACTTAGCTGGTACTTCTATGCAATCCCAGTGGATTATATACCGCACGTAGAAAAATATTATAAGCGCCTCGATCTTCTGCGCTTCTTCTCCAGTTAGTCACACCGAGTTCTGTAAGGTTCTCAGTAACCTGGTCTTTCCAACGGAGTTTTGGTCGCCCTCTTCTGCGCCGTCCATCGAGTTCATTGTCGAAGACTTTTCGAGCTGGAGAATTTTCGTCTATGCGTACAACATGACCTAGCCAACGCAACCGTTACACCTTAGTGCGTTTGACCACGTCAATGTCAGTGTACAGCTCGTACAGCTCATGATTCATAGAGAGTATTTTTCTCTCGAATACCGCCAGAACCGATTCATCCGCTTGTGTCATAACCCAGGATTCTGAGCCATACATTAGGACAGGTAGAACCAGTATCTGGTATAGCTGGAGTTTTGTTCGTCGAGAGAGGGCTCTGTCATTGAATCGCTTGCTTAGTCCGTAGTAGCATTATTTGCAAGCAGGATTCTTCTCCGGATTTCTAGGCTGACATTATTTTCTTTGTTGATGGCGGAGCCTAGGTAGACAAAATTATCTACCACCTCGAAATTATAGTTGTCAACGTTCACGCAGTTTCCCAAACGAGTAGATTCTTTGTTCGTTGAAACTAATAACTTCGTTTTGTCCTCGTTCACCGTTAGGCCCATTTTCGCTGATTCCTTCTGTATACCTGAGAATGCTGCAGTCACATCCCGCAGTTTTCGACCGATGATATCTACGTCATCAGCGTACGCGAGTAGCATGTGGCTTTTGTTGAATATAGTGCCACTCGTGTTTACTGCAGCTTTTCTGATTATCATCTCCATCACAATGTTGAAGAGATCGCACGATAGGCCGTCGCCTTGTTTTAGGCCTCGTCTGGTATAGAATGGCTCCGTAAGGTCCTTGCCAATCTTCACTGAAGACTTCGTGTCAGTCAGCGTCATTCCGCAAAGACGTATCAGCTTCGCTGGAATACCAAACTCAGCCATGGCTTCAAGTAATTTCTGCCGTATCGGGCTGTCGAAGGCAGCTTTATAGTCGACAAAAAGATGGTACGTGTCGATCTGTTTCTCTTTGGTCTTTTCCAGGATTTGCCGAAGTGTGAAAATCTGGTCAGTTGTTGATTTTCCAGGTCTAAAGCCACACTGATAAGGCCCGATCAGGTTGGATAACACTGGCTTTAGTCTCTCACATAGCACACTCGACAGGACCTTATATGCGATGGGTAAAAGGCTGATCCCGCGGTAGTTGGAGCACACACTTGGATCACCTTTTTTCAGCACAGGACATAATACGCTTACATTCCAATCGTCGGGCATGCACTCTTTAAGCCAAACCGTGCGCAGGAGCTGGTGCATGCTCGTTATCAGCTCCTCGCCACCGGACTTGAAGAGCTCTGCGGGCAGACCGTCGGCGCCGGCTGCTTTGTTGTTTTTCAGCCGCGATATTGCTCTTCTTACCTCGGCTTGACTTGGTGGTGGGCAATCTAAGCCGTCGTCGACAATTGGCGTGATAACTTCACGTGTGCTGCCTTCTGGAACCAGCAGTTGCTGGAAGTGTTCTCTCCATATGTGCAGCACACTTTGCGTATCCGTGACCAGATTTCCATCACTGTCCTTACAGGTGGCGAGGCCATTACCGTATCCATTTGCTCTTACTTTCTGGTAAAATTTTCGGGCCTCACCTCTATCCCTGTATCGCTCAATATCCTCGTTCTCCCGTTCCTTCATCTGACGTTTTTTTCGCCCAAATAGCTGTCTCCATAAACATTAATAAAATAAAAAAAAAAATAAATTGTATTTTACCAAAAAGTAATTTTATTGTGGCTTAAAGAACTTTTATTGTACCAAAAAGTGCTTTATTGTTTCAGAAAGGTTTTATTGTACCAAATAGTACTTTTATTATACCGCTAAGTACTTTTGTTGAAACAAAAAGTTAATTTACTGTGCCAAAAAGTAGTTTTTTGTACAAAATAAACATTGTACAAAAACGTAAATTTAAAGTACTATTATTGTACATTTATTGTCCTAAAAAGTGAATTTATTGTACAGAAAACTATTTTTATTGCATTAACAAATAAATTTTTTGTACCAATGGCACTTTTATTGTATCAAAAATAGCAATATTTCAATGTACAAAAAAATACTTTCATGTGCCTACAATGGTTTTTAATCAGTTTCTTGATATTCTTTAATTTTTGCAAATTTTTAGTCAAAGCTAATTGGAGGAATAGGAGGATTAAATTCCTGGAAAAAGTTAGTTCCCAGGGAACTCATTTTATAATTACGCCGATTATCACCATGGTTTCAACTATGTGTCCACAGAAATATTTGGTCTAGAATTTAGATAAATTTTTGTACCTCGAAAGCTGTACCTTCTAGTACTGCCGTTACCTTCATTAGCGGGGTTTGTGCATATAACAATCTGCGAATAAACACAATTTTTTTGAGCTTTGTGAACTAGACTTTAGATGGTGCTATTATTTGTAAATGCAACTCTGCTCGCAAGTGCTATAATTTTGTATGGGTAAAAAGTGCAATAACGAAAATTCAAATTAAAAAAAATTAATGTAATGGGCGACGTTCTCCGACAGCCATTACTCATTTGAAAATTGTCGTTGCAGTTAGTTGCGCCGCTGATTGTGTGTACCAGTAAAAATGAATTTTTTCTATAAATTAGATCGCTTGGAAGGAGAAAAGCTTGCAAAGGGATCAGTTTCTTTAAAGCGTCCTGAAATAATTGGCTTCTATGAATATAACCATGAAATTGTTTCCTCTGGCAAGCAAATAAAATACTTTAAGGAACCTAAAGAATCCGATTACCCACTTGATCTCAACGATGGCGAGAATATTACATCTTACTTGACGCGCGGTCAAAATATTCAAGTGCGACTAAAGCTTCCACTCGACTATGCCATGTCTGCGAAGTCTGTTACCGCTAACACAAGCAAGTGTAAGGGTCAAACAACCGTATACACAAGTCGTCGTGTATTGACCAAGCTCATGGAGTGGTACTACGATCGACAGAATTTTACCATATGCATATCACGTTGTAAAGGAAATATGTACATTGCTGGAGATCTTATCGTATATAAGACGGCTCCGACGAATTCACATCATAACCGTTTGGAGCAGATATTATTTGCAGGTAAAATATTAATTTCCATAAACAAGATTGGATGCTGATACCTTATAGTAAAAGTTAAAAAAAGTTATGCTTTTATTATTTAAAATTCATATTTTCTTTATTAAGCCTGAGACATAGCGATATGTAGTAGTTTTATTGTTTTTGTATGAAGTGCAGAATCTCCGATTAAAAAACAGATACATCATTCTGTGCGTGTTGGTCTTGCGGCTAAAGTGCAGAATACGGGGCGGGAGCCCATGGGGCCCGGTCGGTTCTATAATGACCCCCCACAAATGAAAGATATTTTCGAGACAAATCCATCGATGTGGATTGACTCTTTCGAATCGGAATAAGGTTCAAACATATAAAGATGGTCATTATGACGCGACACGAACAATGTTAAATTGTCGGGAACGTTGTAACAAAACTGCATAATGTTTCGCAATGTGCCACGACGTGTATAAACAGCAGTACGTCCAACTTAGTCATCGCTTCTGCCCTCATCGACTGATGATTTATTGTATCGTTAGTTTTGCAGTATATATTTTGTAATTTCAGGTGGTTTTGTAATTTAATTTTGCGGTATGTTTTATTTACGTAGTTTTGTAATTTTGTCACTTATGCATATACATATTAATTTATTTTGTATTCTTATAAGTTTTATAAGGTGTTGTACTGAGGAACCGTTGTTTTGTCATGAAACGATTGCTCTGTCCAATTCTGTTTGCATTGGTCGTTCGTATGGAATTCCCCAAAATCAGACTGGCTATCATCAAGATGTATCAATTACAAGATGGAGTTGACATGTAAGCTGTTAGAAAACTTTTTTTTATTTGTATTAATGACGAGGACTGTCAAATGGTTGTTTTGTTAACGTTCGTTTGCATGAAAGATTGTGAAATGTATTGTTTTTTTTAATAACTGCGTGAAAAGATAATTATCTATCGAATATTTCCAATCAATACTGTTTCAGCAAATTTAATTAATTTTTATTTTTTTACCTATTGACTCTTCGCGGGCAACAATCACCACTATCCAAGATGTATCAATTACAAGGTGGTGGCATCAGCTTCAACAAGTTCACAGCAACAAGAACAACAGGGAGATTGTTTTTGTATATTATGACTATGGCTGTCAAATTTAGCTGATTTGTTTGTGATGTTTGTTGCCCGCGAAGAGTAAATTTTTGAAAAAAACAAAAAGAAATTCAATTTCCTGAAGCAGTTTTGGTGGAAAATATTACATAGAGTCTTATTTTTTCACACATTTATTAAAAACAATAAATTTCAAAATCATTGTCATTGTTGCCACTGTGCTCCAATTGTTTAAGCATTTTTTTAATCTAGGTGCTAGATAAACTTTAGTATAAATTGTTAATATCTTTTACGGCCATTTTCACAATGTACGATTAAAAATTAACTTAACTTTAACCGAAAGTTAGGCAAATCCGAATTTTACAAAGTACGATTAACTCTTAATCGGCACTATTTAACAAAATATTTGCTGTTAAATCTAACCGAACCAACTACGCCGGTTAGAATGTTAATTGTAAGAAAATAACACAAAGAGAAAATGGAAAAACATCATTTATGCTTCTGCAATATTTTTACTTTTAAAATGTAAAACGACAAATAAGATTTTTTACACGGCGTGATCACTTTTCTTTAAGTAATAAAGTATTTAGACAAAGATTCAGAATTTCAAAATCTACAGCAAAATACGGCCATTTCCAGACCACTTCCCACATTCGCCGTCGTCTTATATCTGCTCCCCTTTCCAAGGAACTGTGTCAAAAGTACAACGTCCGTTCCATACCTAAGGAAAGCACAGGAACGTGTAAATTGTTGTTAAGTTTGTTTCTGGCTTTAATTTATACACTTACTTTGAGTTGATAAACTTTTTTTAATTTATAAAGCGTATCGAACCTGTTGAGAGCTCCTTTTCTTTGTTTAATACCGCTTTTTTAACAAATTTTTGTTTTGTCATCTTTTATTACACTATTTTCGTAAACAAATATATGCAGTATTGCCATACCTTCTACTGAATGCTTTTGTTAAGTAATCAAATGATGGTGAAACGTAAATCGGTAACTGTCTGTTAAATGGTCCCTGTTAAAAAGAAAATTATTGTACATTGTGAAAATGACCGTAAGAGTGATAACACTAAGTAATATGTTAACTTTCGAAATGACACAGAAAAACGCCGAGACCCTCAACAAAATTTTGGGTGGTAGAACATAGTGATATACTTCGCTTTTAAAGATCAAAATTAAGAGAAATTTCGTTTTTATTCCAAATAGGTACAGGGGTCTTGAATATACAACGTTCGTCTTGAAAATATTTTTAATTTGAGTACCAGCACAAAGGGGGTCATCATAGATCCCAAAGGGGATTCATTTTTGACACCACCAGGCCCCGGTCGTCAACTAAGACGAAAATAATGGTGTATATTTCAAAATCTTATTTTTGTTGGGCCACTATCTCTAGTTTTGGGACAAAAGTAATATTTAACAATCTATGCGATAAAATACAAATAAAATTAAAAAGTAAAATCTTTGGCCTTTAACCCTGGAAAAGATAAAGGTATTACAAAAAAGGAAAATTAATTTAAAAAAAAGAAATTTTTATTATTTGATGATTTTTCGACTGCGACGCTTTTACTCATAACTCTAGAAATGGGAAATGCTACATTTAACCATTAAAAAGATGAACCCATTATGAAATATTATTTAAACAAACAAACAAATGAAATATTATTTAAAAAAATCGCGGCGCTTTCACTTTTCGAAAAAAAAATCGGTGGGTGATGAATGAAAATGGGGGTGATATTCTGATTCTGGAGGTCATTTTACTTAAGAATCTTCCGTTTCTCGGACGCCATATTACTCAGAAATAACTTTTGTACTTGCCACCCTTTAGTTTTCAGTCCGTCAATTATAAACAAACTATAAATAGGTATGTACATACATATGTATGTGTTGTAAACAAAATTATTGTTTACATCCATATGCTGAGTCATTGTTTTCAATAAAGAGATATCTTGCGTGCGGTTACATGGTTGTGTATACTTTGCAAAATGTTTTTTTTTTATTTTGGAAATAATTCTGTAAATATCGACATCATTATTCCGACTTTAATTTTGTTGATGCATTATAGTCCCAAGATTACAAATACAGTCGAGATTTTTTTTCTTGGTGGGTAAGTTTTTTTTTCAACCATTTTTTCTTCATTTTTAAAAATCTTGTTCCACAGATTTTAGCACAACTCTAAAAACATTTGATTGACCGATTGTATCCGTTAATATACACGAACATAATTCTAAATTAATGACTTTGAAGTCTGTCTTACATCATTTGTAAGCCTGATTAATAGCATCGGAGTTATTTAAAAAGTTGTACCAAAGGATTGTGTCTTTCAGTCAAAATTAACAATTTATATTCAAATTTGTAAAGATTCGAAGAAGCCAAACATTTTCCAGTTTAGCACTTTGGTCATGAAATGAGTATTTTCTAAGAAAATCGATGGCAAAAATTTGATGTAATATATCGATACCTTCCCATAAGAATGTATTAAGCAACACTTTTTTCGAAAATGACTTTGATGTGGAACTATACCAGAAGTTAAGCACCACAATTTGGTCTGGGTTTCGCTGCTCTATCGTGGATGCAAAGGAAACTAGAGAGAAAATAAAATTGTATCAACCGTCAAGTTTTTATCTGATTAAACTTTTGGTTTTGCAATGATGTCAAGTTTTGTATTGTGAAAATCGCTTTCCAAATGTGTTCCTTTCAATAAAATACACAAATAAATAACTAAATGAGACGTTTTTTTCGTTTCCTACACAATTTTAGAAATGTCGCTAAATACATTCTTATGTGAAGGTATAGATATTTATTATTTTTTATCTGTATAACTTTCGATCAGACTAAAAAATAATGCAATGCAAGACAGAAATTTAGAATGATTAATTATATATGAATGTGAAATATCAATACTCCTAAAGATCTGCAAAGATTTATCAAAAATTATGATTTAGGTCTTATTAACCATATGTCGTTACATATGTATACTAGGGTAATAACTTTTAGCATTTTTTGCAAATATCAAATCTCCCCAGGCAAAATCGTGTAGGGCATGGAAAATATTAAGAATTGCGTTTTTAGTTTTTCGCTATCGTTAAAAAAGGTTACACACCAAACGCGTTAAAGTTTTAAATCAAACAAAATTTAAAAAAAAAAATTTATTGAAATAAAAATAGTACAAGATATATATCCGCTTTGTAAAACATCGCGTATTCTGAACCTAAAGTTTATATCTTACAATACCTACTTTTAATCATTTATTGTTATTATTTGCTTACATACTTACATATGTATAAACCATATATAAAAAAAATTGTTATTAAAAAAAATTTAAAAAACATATATTAAAGGCATTGCAGAAATCGCTGTCGGTGCGTAAGGTTTTTTAAGCAAATTGCTGGGTTGCGGGGCAATTTATCAAAATTAATAACTCGGCAAATTAGGGAAAAATAAAAACAAGTTAGAATTTTATGGGTTTTTGTGGGAGTTTATTAAAAAACGTACCTTCGGGTTTTCGGGTGATTTATTAGTGTTCTTCTTCTTTTTTTTCTTCAATCCTTAAAAACTTACAATTCATTTTAGTACTTAAAAATAACTTAAATCTAGGGTTTCCAACGTAAACATCCCGCCCCCCTTGCACGAGTGCAACTAAGAGAGGGAGAGAGTTATTATACGGGAAGACAGGATTCAATTGCACGGGGCTTCATCTTCCGAAATTCTGGGCAGTGACGAAGTGGATGGGTCTGCTTGCAAAGATGGCACTTGGACGATGACGGACGCTCCAGGAACAATTCGGCTGATTCTTTATCGTTTTGGAAGCGATCGTTAACCATTCATCGTGGTAGAGAAGACATATTCCTGAGGAGAAAAAAACAACAGAGAACAAGAAACACAGAAAGAAGAGGGAAAACGGGGGAAAAAAATATAATTTATTATTGTGGGTAAAACTTCTTTAATTTCCAATGGAGAGTACTCGGAGAAATGGGATTTTTGACGAAAAACCACAATACGAGTTTTTACGAAATTTATCTCTCGTTATAATTCTAACGAAGAGTATAAATAAGAGGTCTTGAAATTAGGATGAGACGATGATTGAGACGAAATATATACGAAAAATGAAAAACGATATAAAGTGTCTGCAGAAAAAGTCACTTGAGACAAATGGGTTTCAATTTTGCGGATTGCCAAGTTTGTCAAAACTAGAAATAGATAATTTTCTCGGGGTAAAATTAACCAATTTGGCCCTTTCCACCACAAATCATTTGACAACAAATCGTGCGCAAGAATGCCACGACTTGATATGTCGACAGGGTTATCGGGTAAACCGACATGATGCCAGTTTTTAGTACCTACTTTTTCAGATTTTAACGCAACTCTGCTTGCTACAAAAGTGGGCCAGTGGCACGGGGGTTTTTGAAACCAGGATAAGACTATTGTCAAATCCGTCAAAAGGTAAGCTCTCAAAGTGGATAGGTTCAAGTCAGATATTAGAAAACTTACATTATTTGCCAAAAGAGTTGCACTGCAGAGCTCTAAACGGGGTAAGGTTTCCACCTTAATTGGCGTCACTTTAATTTTTGCAGCAAGTAAATGGGTGGTATTAATACCGAACGGGTTATGGATGCAAATATACAATTTGGCCGCGTACGCTTTTTCAGAAGCATCACAAAAGGGGTGAAGCTCGACATTGTGGTCAGGGTTCATAAAAACCCGTCGGGGGATGGCTATCCGTTCAATTTCAGCGTAATCATCCTGAAAAGCGAGCCAATTGTCCAGAGTTAAGGGTTTCGAGCAGTCGTCCCAGTTAGTCTTGTCTCTCCATATTTGCTGCATAATTATCTTAAAAACGATAATTTTCGGGGCCAGCCAAACGGCTGGATCAAACAATTTAGCATTTTTTGACAAGACATTTCGCATAGTGACAACCGATTTATCAGGGGTGGAATTAAGCTTGAAATAGAAATAATCTTTTCCAACCTTCCAACGTAAACCCAGCGTTTTCGCGGTACTGGTATCCGAGATTATCAGAAATTCTGAATCCAAAAAATGATCTGGTGATATATGTTTTAGATACCCTTGGGTATTTAAGGTGTAGGGAACCAATAATTGGTCTGAACAAACCTTTTTTGGACGACCTAGAGAAGAGTATTCTTCAATTACTCCATCGTATTGAGTATGGATATCAGGGGTTTTTAACAAATATGCCTCATTACGACAAAATTGTGAATCTGCTTTATTACGAGTGGAACTTAGTTGAATATTCAAGAGGTAAGCGGGTTTAATAGGGAGCGAAACAACATTTCGACTATCTTCATTTTCAAATATTGTCCGATACAAATTCTCACAATATTTATTTCCCTCTGGCATCTTATTACCATGAGGGACTTCTTCAATCTCCCAAGAACGAGTAAGTTGTTCATTTATCCTTATTTGATTAAAAAATGCCACAACTGAGTGGATTGGTTTGGGTTGGGAGACCTTGCCTGTAACTATCCAACCAAAGACTGTACTTTGGGCTATTAACTCACCGTTCCGATGCTTATTAGTTTCGGTGAGCATTATTTTTGAGTATATGTCCCCACCTAAAAGCATATCTATATGAGAGTACTTCAAATCTGTGGTAGTAATCTCAGGCATGTTAGAATCAATTATTTGGGACAACGAATAAGTGGGTAAACGACCTGTAAGTGTATCAATTACATAAGCTTCAGTAGTCAGCTCAAAATCGGGATTTATGGGGGAGCGGAGAGATACAAGACATCTCTTAGTCGATTTAGCAGAAACTGCTTCGTTAAGACCAACAATTTCCGCAGAAGGAGCTGTAAACGTTGGCAAAGACAATTTGAGCTGAAGGTTTTTAGAAATAAATGAGGCTTGCGACGCTGGATCTATCAACGCTCTAGCTGAGTATCTAATACCGTGTCTAAAAATATCGACCATTGTAGTCCCTAATAAGACAGTAGAATTGGGTGAAGCCTTAAAGTGTGTAGCAAATGTCTGAAGAGTACGCGCTACGGTAGAGGTAGAGGCCCCATTATCATTACTTACTCGAGTCTGAGCGGACCCTGTATCTTGAAAAACGATAGGAACGTCAGCCTGATAGGGTACCATTGCAACTTCAGATTTGTGAAGTAGCGAATGGTGTCTTTGTTTGCAAGTATAACAAACATTCGAACTGTGACAATTCCTATGCTCGTGTGATATGGCCAAACAATTTGTACAACATTTTAACCTTTTAACAGTGTCAATTCGCTCAGTCACTGTCATTCGAAGAAAAATCGAGCATAATCTTAACGGATGGGATTCGGGACAAAGAGAACACTTCATGTTTGATGGCCTTTGCTGCCTGTTCGCGGGTACAGTTGTGGTAAAAGTTTTATATTTTCGACCATCATTCGGTTTTTTCTTCGGCACGGGAGAATTTCGGACCTGATTAGTGGAAGCGATCGGGCTATGTGCGCCTAAAATATCAGAAACGGACTCTAACGTCTGATATCGCGCGGTTAAAAATTTGTCCATGTTGGTCCATTTAGGCAATTCGGAATTAGTGCCCTGGGATTGTTCCCATAATCCGAGAGTGACTTCGGGTAAGCGAGTGGAACAAATAAACACGAATATCACATCCCAGTTTTTGGTGTCGATACCCAACAAGGACAAATTGGTTATGCAGTCGTTTAAAGTTCGCTGCAACTGTTTAATATTTTGGCCAGACTCCTTCGAAATGGGCACAAGATTGAAAAGGTTCTTCAATTGAGCATTAACAAGAACTCTTTTATTTTCATAACGATCGACGAGATTTTGCCAAGCCATAGCGAATCCATCGTTCGTCATTGGACACGTTTTTATAATGTCTCGGGCTTCTCCTGCTGTTTTCTGCATTAGATAATACATTTTCTGTATATCACTCAAATGCTCATTATTTCTATAGAGTGCAGAAAACATATCCCGAAACGTAGGCCAGGACTTGTAATCACCTGAGAACACCTCAGTGTCACAAGGCGGAAGATGGGTGGGAATGACAGAACTTGAAGCCTGTTTCTTCTTATTAAGGGTTTCAATTAGCAAATCGATTTTCGAAAGTCCCCGGAAATAAGTAGTATACGCCGATAAATATTTCGATTTTATTTCCACTACAGGTGACTTTTTGGCCTGTGAAGTGTCTAAAACTTCAGTATAGCATTCACGGAATGATTCCCATAAACGAGTCATTTCCTGTTTATGAATGCTCAACGAGTGCACCGTATGATCAGATTCGGGAAGGGCCGAAAGGAAAAATTCAAAGTCGACCAACTGATCGGCGCAACGAATTAAAGAGCTGAGGTCAGACATATCGAAAAATATTTAAAAAGAAAGCAACGAACAAACTTTTTATGCAAACAAAAAATGATTTTAACTCGAAGTTTAATAATATTATGAAACGGTTTATTTGAAAAACTTTGTTGAATTTTCTAAACAAATGTCTAAATCGTAAAATTTTCAGAAAAATTAAGATTTTCGAAAGAAATCGTAAAAAAAGAATTGTAGTTTTTCGGGTAAAAGTACTTTTAGCGAAGCAAAAAGAAAGTTGTTTTGAAAATAGTTATTTTGTCCAATAAAATATTTGGAAAAAAATTATGAAAATTAAAGATTTTCTGGAAAAATATTATAAATTTCACATAAAAGTTCTGTACTTGAGCAATAAAGATGAAATTATTTTTTAAATTCTTTATTTGTGGTTCAAAAAATTATGAAATATTGTAAAATATCTGGGAAAAAATAAATTTTAGACAAACTTTCTTGAAATGAACTATAAAAACTAAAAAAAATTTAGATTTTTAAGAAAAAATAGCAATAATTACAAATTTTAAATAAATGTTCTTGAAATGAACAAAAATAATGTAATTATTTGGAAAACTATTTATTTTGGGTGGTAAAAAATTTTAAAAATCAAAGATTTTTATGAAAATCGGGGTAAATATTAATTTTCAACTAAATGCTCTTGAAATGAACAATAAATAATGAAATTATTTTGAAAACTATTTAATTAATTTGAAAAAATGTATTTCGGGTATTAGAAAATGTATTTGATCCTGCAATACAAGTATTAAAATATTACAAAATTGATCACAAATTTTGTCAATTCTACACCACTGTGCAACACAAATGTCTACAGGGCGATAAACAAAAAGCAAAAAATATAATTATGTATTCGGGTATGAAATAACGAGATATTTTCCTTTAATATCTATTAATATTTTAATCAAAATGTATGCAAAACAACAACAATATTCGTTTAAGTGAATAAATTTAATTATTTTACACAATTAATCGCTTTTCGGGTTAAATTCTCCAATAGAACAAATTTGACTACTTTTAAGTCAAAGTTCACCCACTGTGCCACTGACGCGATCAAATAAAACAAATGAGTACTTAACGAAAGTCACTCTCACAACATGTATGTAAGTAGCGTTGTTATTGTAATGGGTATGCGTCGCGCCAACCAGGAACGAATGAAGCATAAAAGGGAAAGGGCAAGTTAAAGCTATCGCGTTTGTTGTTGTTGTTTGACTAAACACTTGAAACAAAAGAACTATGTTTATATGTACGTTTATTTGCACTTTTTGTTTATCACCACACAGAATATTTCAAGTAACCTACCTTAGTTCCTTTGAAATATATTAGGGGAATACTTTTAGGCGAAGCGAAATAATGGGTGGATAAGTATAGGGATCGCAAATAATCTGCAAAGATAGTTTTGCACGGGATATTATTTTGATATTTTGCGGTGTAAAAACAAAATATCCGGTACGAAGGACCAATGCTGGGTTGCGGGGCAATTTATCAAAATTAATAACTCGGCAAATTAGGGAAAAATAAAAACAAGTTAGAATTTTATGGGTTTTTGTGGGAGTTTATTAAAAAACGTACCTTCGGGTTTTCGGATGATTTATTAGTGTTCTTCTTCTTTTTTTTCTTCAATCCTTAAAAACTAACAATTCATTTTAGTACTTAAAAATAACTTAAATCTAGGGTTTCCAACGTAAACACAAATGGAACTGAAATAGTTTTTTTTATCATTAATACAATATTTGCCATTAGAAAAGCCCTGGGGAGAATGTTGTCCAAAAAAAGTTATTACCCTAATGTATACGAGTGTAGTTATATTTATTATTTTTATTTTTCTTCTAGACTCTCCCCATGAACAGCCGCAAAAGGATGTCCCTATTGACGATGACTTGGGTTTGAGTTGCCTTACCCGTTCTAGTATAGGCAAATATGATCTTATATTCGCTGGAGAGGTTCAGGGAATAATATCGAATGAAACATTCGATAAATTGTAAGTCAAAAACAGTAAAAAAAACAAATGTGATAACAAGTATGCGGCGCACGCTGGTTCCGAATTGTAGACACTAGAGACTTGCACGAGTGCTTTTGAAACGGTGTCAAGCCTTGTTGTTGTTTTTTTTTTTCAAAATACATATGTGTTTCTTTTGATTCTGGGAACAAGACAAAAAGAAGCAAAGAAAAGCAATAGATCCTAATAGCGATAGATTGTAAGTACTGATCAAGACAGTTTTGATGTATAACAAAAATGATTTAAAACAATATTTTACTGTGCAAAATAGTACCATTTATATTACTTTTATTGTGCCAAATAGTACAATTTATTGCACCAAAAAGTACAATTTGATGTTCTTGGTTGTTAGTACCAAGTAGTAAAAGTTATTGAACTGCGCTAAAGCGCTATTTAATACTTTCATTGTACCAAAAAATATTTTTATTGAATCTAAAAGAACTTTTATTGTATCAGAAAGTTTTTCTGTTGTGACAAAAAGGAAGAACTAAATTTTGCTTCTACCACACGTGCAAAAACAACATTACTGATTGTCATTCTATTCTAGCAAAATAAGAAAAGGCACCCACTCAAAAAACATCAAAACATTCAAATAATATAATGTAATCATTGACATCATTTATTATTATTATTGGCCTCGGTATAGTGTATTTACATATATCTTAAATATATCAAATTGATAAGAGATATCCATTCATTTCGATCTTGTTAGCGCCATCCCCAGTCAATTCTACCAAGCAGCGTCAATGATTCCTCTACCTGGTTCTTCCAACGTAGTGGTGGTCTTCCATCTTATTTTGTGTCAATATTTTATTCAATATTTATTCCTAACTGTTTATTATGGGGTTTATTATTTCGTAGACTATCCCGAGTCTGTCCCAGTGTGCTATGCCGCCTACATACAATCTTATTGCACATTAGCGGTGACAAATAAACCACTTGTCTTAGCTTTAAAATTGTATCTTAATTTTATACTTAAATTACAATTTCAGTGACGATATGAAAAGCTTAAATCAATGTCGTTACGTCTTTACGAAACAAATTTGGTCCGGAATGAACAAATCCAAGAAATTGTTTAAATTTTGGATACAAGCCTATTTGGCACGTGTCGACGATCTTTATTTAGCGCTTAAAAATAAAAAAGGAATTGTTGAAACCCCAATGGAACATTACAACGTATGCAATATACCCAAGGAAGTTAGTAGAGTATTTGCCCATAATCCTAATATGTGTTCAAATTAATGTATAATTTCTCAATTACAGCCGAAATGTTTTTGGAAACCGACGATTTGCATGGGAGTTATGCATGACTTTATTGAACGTGTCGACAGATTAATGGCGGACATCGATTCTTTGGATACAGTTTATGAATTTCATTTTAATGGCTGCGATAAAAGCGTTCGCTACATTGTGTATGAAGGTAAAACGGATAAATCTTTTATTCCCAACGATTACATTGAGTTTGTGGCCAAAGCATAAGACATGCATTAGAAGCGGAGGACTACATTGTTATTTTTTTTAAAAAATTACTTTAACCTTTATAAATACTTGAAGTTAGAATTCTTCTATAGTTTTTTGTTTTATCTTAACTTTTACATTCTATGCATCTAAGATGTATTTTTTTAAACCAACAATAAATAATATATTGCAAAATGTATACCACGTGGTCCAAAATTTCCTTTTTCATTTGAATTGGTGGCTGTGTCGAGCACCCACGGAGATTGGGGCGGATGGGGATTACGAATTGCAGCCAATAGGCATTCAGTGTAACAAAAATATTGCGCTCATTACAACATACGGTATAGAAATTAATGCCCCTATTACGGTTTACAACTCAACTCAGTTGTACACCTACAAATTACAACTGAACCAAACAACTCAACCAAAAAATTACAACTAATTCATAGCAGTTCTTTTCACTAACAACTCATCTGTGTTGTAAACCTTAATAGGGGCATAAGGAAGGTACATTGATTCAATTGATTAGATAGGTAGATATGGGTGCAGAAGTTGGAGGAGATATGTTTAACAATGAATAAACTACGATCCAGCTAAACTAGAACTTTAGTTAAATAAGATATTTCGTTTTGGTGTTGTTGGTAATATTCTTCAACTATTTGAATTCAGTATAGGATTTGAAAATTGCGTTCCTCGAAAAACATGAATAACTTAACCAGTTTTTATAAACAAATATGCGTTTTAATCGTGGAAACATGCACATTCTGAATTCTTAAAAAATAGTTTAAAAAATCCGAAAATTTTGCAAATTTGAGGAAAAAACTAACAGATATGACAAGTTATCTGTTGTACCAGCAGGTCAGGCGGATGACAACATTTCGAAATTTACCAAATGTGTCATCAGCCTCCTTAGAAAATTTATTTGTAAACTATAAAAGAAATAATCAGATCCATAATTTCAATTCGTTTTCCATTCGTAATCGTGATGACGAAAGCGATAAAATAATATAATTGTGCGCATATATAGTCGAATTTATACAAAAAAGTTTCTTTAGTCTACTCTCATTTAAATGTGGATAGTAGGAAAACATTGGTATTTCCGATTTCAATTCTAAATGAATGTGATGATAAGGTCGTAGTATTATTTTGAATCTGTCAGAAGTATGATTCATATTTATAATTTAAATGTAATCGGGTGCCGTTCGTGCAAAAAGCTTTTTTCTTGTGTTTAACATTTTTATTTAGTTATTTTTTTTTAAATTTTTGTTTAAGATTTTCTTTGAAGAGGGATAAATAAAGTACTTTTTGGTACAATAAGAGTATCCTTTGATATAAAAAATATACTCTTTGCAACATTGAAATTACTTTTTGGTGCAAACAATTGTATATTTTGGCGCAGTAAAAGTACTTTTTAGTACAACAAATGTACTTTTCGGTACAATAAAATAAAGGAAAAGAAGAAAATATCAGGGAGATTTTATTAAGAGTGGGAACAAGGAATAGGGAAGAAATTATCAGAGAATTGTTGTTCAGAATCACTGTGAATATGAAATAAATGCAAAATGAGTTAAACTTATGTAGCATACAATATTAACACTATGTTTATACTTTCTTTGTAATTTTTTACAAAATTGCAAATATTTTAAATGAAAAAGTAAAGAACATGAAGCTATAATATTGAAAAACAATTTTTTTTATATATAAAAAGTAAAAAATTTATTGAAATTCATAATAATTATAGTATACATATAAACACAGCATATTAAGATAGTCGCCCAAGTCCTGTCAATCATGCGATTGTCGAATCACATGCTATTTGTAAATTTTGAACATACATTTTGTGAGTCAAAAAGACATGAATTGTGTGTCAGCACACATTTTTCGAAGATTTGTAAGTCAGCTGTAAACTATTGGATCGCCAAATTTTGAAAAAATAAGAAGAGCATTTACACCAAAAATTTGACGAAAACATCAAACATTTTTTAAATACGCATTTTTTATTAAATTATTATTTTATAAACATTTTTTTAAAAACATATATCTTTTGGTGATCAAATAGAAAGAAAACATGTTAAATTATATTGGTGCATCGTTTTTTTTTTGTGTGTTTTTAAATAAATTCTAGGCCAAAAATATGAGTTTACCAGGTTGAATGCATGTGATTGACAATCTGTGACACCAATTTTGCGATTTGAAATCACAATGAAAATTTTCATCAAAATGCGATTGTCAGGACATGGGCGAGTAATAAAGTTTAGTATATGTGATATTATTAATTCTTTAATCTCGAGGTTAGGCTTTTCTTTGGTTTATATTTGTATTCAACATTGCATTGCTCTTTACGCATCATATTCAAGAATTAAAATACATACACATATAAAAATTACTTATAATGGGAAACATATTTAGAGTTATGTGTATTATTACTGAAGATGATATTTCAATAATAAATTCACATTCAATAATAATTAAACATGGGCCTAACTACCGCATTGGCAACCTCAGAATTGGCGGACCTTTGCTTTCTATGTGCAAATGTGTCTGCAAGTTGAAATGTATATTTATTATTTATTTTTGTATAACATTTATTCATTACGAATCGTATTTGAATTGCAAATGTTATAATAGTAACATTACTTTTCCTTTTATGTTTTACTAAACTCCATATATTCCTTAGGAATAAATATTTTGTCTGGTTTATCCTTATGGATCTGATAATGGATTGTTTTATCTTTAGCTTTGAAATGAAACTCGTAAACGGTTTGAAAAGAGTTAACATCCCACATAATTTGCACGACTCGTTCCAAAAATTCATTTAAAAAAGCTGTACAAACGCCTGGTTTCCAGTAACGATTCTAAAAAAAAGTGATAACAAACATTAGAGAAACTAAAAACTCAAATACATGGTCATTAGTTAACATACCTTTGGTATATTGGATACCTTTAAATGCTGTATAGGTTCACGAACAACTGCTCGGTTATCTTTATATGCTAAATAGATGTCATCGACATTAGCTAGATAGGCTTGCAGCCAATAGTTCAAAAACTTGGTGTCTTTGCTTCTTAATTCGGACCACATCTGTTTGGTGAGTACAAAACGTTTTCCATTCAGAGCACTGACGTCATCGCTAGAATTTGAGTTTTTTTGTGTAATAATATAATGCTAATTCCCCGTAGGAAGTATCGTGTATGAGACTTTGTCGTCAACGCTGTCCTCAAGTCAAAATGTGAAAAATGTATGTACTTGTCGTCAAAACACTCGGTTGACGACAAGCTGACCGACAAAATACTAATGTTGTCGTGCATCAAACAAAAATGTTCAATGTCACGAGACAATAACGACATAAAATAGATGAGAGGAAAGTAGAAGTAAAAAATGTTTAGTTTGTTGGAAACAGCAGTGCGAGACGGTTCATGTATCGCAAGTTTCCCATAAAACTACTTCAGTTTGTTATTTTGAATTATTAAGCACTGGAAAAGACTATTTGATCGACATTGTCGGTCATTATGTTGTGCATGATTGTGTGGGCGACATGTCGCTTATTTAGACATCAACAACAATTTGACCGATATTGTCGCTCATCAGGTCGTGCATGACAAAGCGGACACTTGTATGAAAATTTCGTCGCCGATTTGTATGGACGGTCCCCTATGTGTCATCAACGATTTACTATGGTCATGCACCTATCCTTGAGGATGTCTTGCAGACACTTCCTATTGGGTTTAGTTAAGAAAATATTTACAGAATTGAAATAAAGCCTATAATGAATAAAGCCTCTGAAATCCATACACTTCTCACTAGATAATTAACGTGTCTTCATATGGATTTCTACGTACCATATATCAATTTTATCTTCCGATATGATTCCTTGCGCCTCTCCGCCGTAAGTTATATCAAATTTACCCAAACTGCTACGATGTACTGTACATAATGTTATATTGTCATCACATGGCTCCTCGAGCTTTGGCAATTCCTTCGGGTTGTCTGTGTGAGAAATAAAACAAAACGAAAAAAAGTCACTTAGTCACACCCCATTGTAGTTCAATAAGATGTGCATATGTATGTATTTCAATTGGATGCGACATTATGTACCTACAAACAGGTATTGATACAAACGTCCATGATGTGTAAACTCAGGCTTTCGCATTGACTCTTCCAAATCAGAATAAAGTTCAAACATATAAAGATGGTCATTATGACGCGACACCAACAATGTTAAATCGCCGGGAACGTTATAGCAAAACTGCATAATGTAACGCAATGTGCCACGACGTGTATAGACAGCAGTACGTCCCACTCGATCATTGCTTCTGCCCTCATCGACTGATGCTTTTGCCTCGGCATTCAACATTGTTGGTTTCAGCGTAACCATCACTAGTGTATCACTTTGAGGCTTGAGAAAACGATAAGTGGCAAAAGCTTCATTAAGATCTATGGGATACTCGGACAATGTTGGTAATCTTAGATATTTCATTGATTTCGCCGGCGACAGTTTTCCATATATCGAATCGTAGAGGGCCAATAGGCGTGGCTTGGTAAAATACACAGATCGTTGCTCAAATCTCTGCAAGTTAGTAGTATTCACTTGAAAAAAGTATTTTAGCGGTTGATTAGACATAATGAAAACGACCCGAGAAATTCCTAGCACTGAATAACAACAAAGAACACAGCAAAGTGTTGTGTTATCAAGAAACGATGCTATTAATTCAGTTTGCATTGTAATCTGTAATCGTTTGTAGGGAATTCCCCAAAATCAGATTGGCTATCACTGCTGTCATTATTGTCATTGTGTGCCAGAGAAAGAAGCCGACCGAGAATAAGCCGATGCGCCGCCGACTGTTTATATGCAGCCGCACCACCGCCGATAGGTATGGCTAGTGTCGGCTTATTTTTAGCCGCCGAGGTATTCGATCTGGCTGAAGTCGCCAAAATTTTGTTGTGTTGGTACCTTTTTATTTTT
Source organism: Muscina levida (assembly GCA_964034835.1). NCBI lineage: Eukaryota > Metazoa > Arthropoda > Insecta > Diptera > Muscidae > Muscina > Muscina levida. Next base: position 135,902,756 of record OZ035880.1, read on the forward strand.
TTTTTGCTCATCAAAATTTTTGTGAAATCTCTATGACCTTTTTTTTTTGGTCCCTGTTTTGTTCATACCCGAGTCAGTATTAGGTTACAAAGTAATGAGCCGAAATTGAGCCGCCGCCGGTAAAAATCCCAATTCGCCGCCGCCGAACGATAAAAATGTTCTGAGCCGCCGCCGCCGACAAATTCGGGTCGGTTTCGTTCTCTGTTGTGTGCCATTGATTAACGCGTGTGAAGATAACAAACCAATCGTAACAACCTAAATTGAAAGAGAGAGAAAGAAAGATGCAAAAGAGAGAGAGAGAGAGAGAAATCAAATTCTCTCAGAGAAAATAAAAAAAATAATGAAGTTTTTTACATCGCTGAGGTCTTTTTTGTGTTAAACAATCACGATAATCATAGTGTGAAGTTAACAAACCAACAACCTATCTATTAACAATAACAATTGGCAATTAATATTTATTTATATTCTATTAAAAACAATAAATAAAACATAAATAAATTCTAAAAAATATTTGAAAAATTTTCCTTGGTTTTTTCGTTTCTTCTTGCTAAATTACAAAAGGGTTTCTACGCCATATAAAAAATTTTGTCCTTTGGTTAATTATAGCCAGGACCATTTTGACCATATCCTCCAAACTCCAAATGTTGTGCTCACCAAAATTTCACAGAAAATAGATATAAGTAATAGGAACAATTCCCCATCAAAACCTTATTGGAAACGCATTTCAGAAAAAAAATCCTAGAACAAAAACTTTTTCCCCATACGACGAAATTTTAGCATTTTTTCAATTTAAGCCAGGACCATTTTGACCATATCCTCCAAACTCCAAATGTTGTGCTCACCAAAATTTCACAGAAAATAGATATAAGTAATAGGAACAATTCCCCATCAAAACCTTATTGGAAACGCATTTCAGAAAAAATATCCTGGAACAAAAACTTTTTCCCCATACGACGAAATTTTAGCATTTTTTCAATTTAAGCCAGAACCATTTTGGCCATTCCATCCAAACTCCAAATGTTGTGCTCACCAAAATTTCACAGAAAATAGATATAAGTAATAGGAACAACTCCCTATCAAAACCTTATTGGAAACGCATTTCAGAAAAAAAATCCTAAAACAAAAACTTTTTCTCCATATGACAAAATTTTAGCATTTTTCCAATTTTAGCCAGGACCATTTTGACCATATCCTCCAAACTCCAAATGTTGTGCTCACCAAAATTTCACAGAAAATAGATATAAGTGATAGCAACAACTCCCTATCAAAACCTTATTGGAAACGCATTTCAGAAAAAAAATCCTAAAACAAAAACTTTTTCCCCATACGACGAAATTTTACCATTTTTTCAATTTAAGCCAGGACCATTTTGACCATATCCTCCAAACTCCAAATGTTGTGCTCACCAAAATTTCACAGAAAATAGATATAAGTAATAAACACAATTCCCCATCAAAACCTTATTGGAAACGCATTTCAGAAAAAAAATCCTAGAACAAAAACTTTCTCCATATGACGAAATTTTAGCATTTTTTCAATTTGACCAGGACTATTTTGGCCATATCATCCAAACTCCAAATGTTGTGCTCACCAAAATTTCACAGAAAATAGATATATGTAATAGCAACAACTCCCTATCAAAACCTTATTGGAAACGCATTTCAGAAAAAAAAATCTTAAAACAAAAACTTTTTCTCCATATGACAAAATTTTAGCATTTTTGCAATTTTAGCCAGGACCATTTTGGCTATACCATCCAAACTCCAAATGTTGTGCTCACCAAAATTTCACAGAAAATAGATATAAGTAATAGGAACAATTCCCCATCAAAACCTTATTGGAAACGCATTTCAGAAAAAATATCCTGGAACAAAAACTTTTTCCCCATACGACGAAATTTTAGCATTTTTTCAATTTAAGCCAGAACCATTTTGGCCATACCATCCAAACTCCAAATGTTGTGCTCACCAAAATTTCACAGAAAATAGATATAAGTAATAGGAACAATTCCCCATCAAAACCTTATTGGAAACGCATTTCAGAAAAAAAATCCTAAAACAAAAACTTTTTCTCCATATGACAAAATTTTAGCATTTTTCCAATTTTAGCCAGGACCATTTTGGCCATACCATCCAAACTCCAAATGTTGTGCTCACCAAAATTTCACAGAAAATAGATATATGTAATAGCAACAACTCCCTATCAAAACCTTATTGGAAACGCATTTCAGAAAAAAAATCCTAGAACAAAAACTTTCTCCATATGACGAAATTTTACCATTTTTTCAATTTAAGCCAGGACCATTTTGACCATATCCTCCAAACTCCAAATGTTGTGCTCACCAAAATTTCACAGAAAATAGATATAAGTAATAGGAACAATTCCCCATCAAAACCTTATTGGAAACGCATTTCAGAAAAAATATCCTGGAACAAAAACTTTATCTCCGCATAACGATTTTTTTAAATATAATATTTCCTGTACCAAAATGTATATTTATTGTACCAAAAAGTGTATTTATTATACAAAAAGTACTATTATTGTACCTAAGAGTATATTTATTGTATCTAGAAGTACATCTTTTGTACTAAAAAGTACTTTAATTGTGCCAAGAAGTACTTTCATTGTACAAACAAGTAAATTTATTGTACCAAAACGTATTTTAACTGTGCCAAAAACTATTTATTGTACCAAAAAGTAAAATGTATTGTACCAAAAAATACTTTCATTGCATCAGAAATTACTTCTGTTGTGCCAAAAAAAAATACAATTTAATGTTCCAAAAAATCAACCTCCACAAAGTCCAGCACACCTAATTTTAATAAAAATATATAAAGGGCTAACGATCAGAAAAGTGTTTTTATTGTTTGATATTTTTGGTCAAATTCAGTGTGTCACGCACTAGGATGACGCGTTTCGAACTCCATGACGAGTTCATCTTCAGACCCCTTTGTGACGAACTAATGCACAATGGTACATCATCAGCTGTATATATATCTACAATGTGTCAAACATGTACATGCGAAGTATATATCAGCCGAAAATGTCCAGCACCAATTATAAAATTTATTATTAAAAAAAGCTGTGATTACCAAGAATATTAAGTTTAAAAACGTTTAGTAACTGGTAGACACTGAAAGAACTTGATTTATGCTCAGAATGTCATAAAAAGACAACGACGGGTGTGAATTTAGGAATTAAAATTGTCCGAACAAAGTCCACAATTATTGTCATGTAGATAATTTTTCGTATTGTTTTTGATTGTGTTAAATACTTACAGTTCGCAAAAAACTAATTTTTCTTAATAAAAAACTTTTTAGAAAAAAATACTAGTAAAATAAACTCCAAAATTAGGAAGAAATTAGTGTTTTATAGAGTTTAATTATATAACAAACATAAAGGTAAACATATAAGAAAATAATAAGACATCTTTTTATTCGTTTTCTGTACTATCATATACATTACATTATTTTTACCAGCTACTTTTGTTTAAATAAAACTCATAAAACTTTTATTATAAATCATACAAACCATAAACCTTATGAGAAAGCAAACATAAGTTTTGTTTTTCCGGAGAAAACAGTTTTTATTTATTAAGATATGTATATGGAATATTAGAAAATGTTAATGTAAGTCCTAGTGTATAAAGATCGAGAGGTTTTGCTCATTTCAAACAGTTTTGCTTATTTCAAACTGTTGCCAAATTGTTAAAAAATTAAAAAATATAATTTTTTTCATTTGTTCATAAGTGTCTTTCTCTTGTACATATAAATTGACCAATTTTCATTTAAAATATGGAATTATATTTTTTCATGTATAGGGCCGTTCTACATAGAGTTGTCCTTGGGTAACTGACTGATCACTCCCAAACGATTAATGGAAGAACCTTGAATTTTTGAATGAAGGTCACCTTTATTACGTAGACACGCATTAAGAAATTCGGTCTTCATGGGGGTAAAAAAAAGTGTGACACCATCACATAAAGCTCCAAATTTGAAATGGCTGTATATCATAAACCATTATATGTTCGAAGTCGAAAATTGATACTTCTGTTGGTCGTACAAGAAAAATTACTTTTTGTGTAATTTTTATGCACCAAATTTAACTTTTTGGTACAATAAATATACATTTTGGTACAGGAAATATTATATTTAAAAAAATCGTTATACGGAGATAAAGTTTTTGTTCTAGGATTTTTTTTCTGAAATGCGTTTCCAATAAGGTTTTGATGGGGAATTGTTCCTATTACTTATATCTATTTTCTGTGAAATTTTGGTGAGCACAACATTTTGAGTTTGGAGGATATGTTCAAAATAGTCCTGGTCAAATTGAAAAAATGCTAAAATTTCGTCATATGGAGAAAGTTTTTGTTCTAGGATTTTTTTTCTGAAATGCGCTTCCAATAAGGTTTTGATGGGGAATTGTTCCTATTACTTATATCTATTTTCTGTGAAATTTTGGTGAGCACAACATTTGGAGTTTGGATGGTATGGCCGAAATGGCCCTGGCCAAATTGAAAAAATTCTAAAATTTCGTCATATGGAGAAAGTTTTTGTTCTAGGATTTTTTTTTCTGAAATGCGTTTCCAATAAGGTTTTGATGGGGAATTGTTCCTATTACTTATATCTATTTTCTGTGAAATTTTGGTGAGCACAACATTTGGAGTTTGGATGGTATAGCCAAAATGGTCCTGGCTAAAATTGCAAAAATGCTAAAATTTTGTCATATGGAGAAAAAGTTTTTGTTTTAAGATTTTTTTTTCTGAAATGCGTTTCCAATAAGGTTTTGATAGGGAGTTGTTGCTATTACATATATCTATTTTCTGTGAAATTTTGGTGAGCACAACATTTGGAGTTTGGATGATATGGCCAAAATGGCCCTGGCCAAATTGAAAAAATGCTAAAATTTCGCCATATGGAGAAAGTTTTTGTTCTAGGATTTTTTTTCTGAAATGCGTTTCCAATAAGGTTTTGATGGGGAATTGTTCCTATTACTTATATCTATTTTCTGTGAAATTTTGGTGAGCACAACATTTGGAGTTTGGATGGTATGGCCGAAATGGCCCTGGCCAAATTGAAAAAATTCTAAAATTTCGTCATATGGAGAAAGTTTTTGTTCTAGGATTTTTTTTTCTGAAATGCGTTTCCAATAAGGTTTTGATGGGGAATTGTTCCTATTACTTATATCTATTTTCTGTGAAATTTTGGTGAGCACAACATTTGGAGTTTGGATGGTATAGCCAAAATGGTCCTGGCTAAAATTGCAAAAATGCTAAAATTTTGTCATATGGAGAAAAAGTTTTTGTTTTAAGATTTTTTTTTCTGAAATGCGTTTCCAATAAGGTTTTGATAGGGAGTTGTTGCTATTACATATATCTATTTTCTGTGAAATTTTGGTGAGCACAACATTTGGAGTTTGGATGATATGGCCAAAATGGCCCTGGCCAAATTGAAAAAATGCTAAAATTTCGCCATATGGAGAAAGTTTTTGTTCTAGGATTTTTTTTCTGAAATGCGTTTCCAATAAGGTTTTGATGGGGAATTGTTCCTATTACTTATATCTATTTTCTGTGAAATTTTGGTGAGCACAACATTTGGAGTTTGGAGGATATGGTCAAAATGGTCCTGGCTTAAACTAAAAAAAATGCTACAATTTCGTCGAATGGGGAAAAAGTTTTTGTTTTAGGATTTTTTTTCTGAAATGCGTTTCCAATAAGGTTTTGATGGGGAATTGTTCCTATTACTTATATCTATTTTCTGTGAAATTTTGGTGAGCACAACATTTGGAGTTTTGATGGTATGGCCGAAATGGCCCTGGCCAAATTGAAAAAATTCTAAAATTTCGTCATATGGAGAAAGTTTTTGTTCTAGGATTTTTTTTTCTGAAATGCGTTTCCAATAAGGTTTTGATGGGGAATTGTTCCTATTACTTATATCTATTTTCTGTGAAATTTTGGTGAGCACAACATTTGGAGTTTGGATGGTATGGCCAAAATGGCCCTGGCCAAATTGAAAAAATGCTAAAATTTCGCCATATGGAGAAAGTTTTTGTTCTAGGATTTTTTTTCTGAAATGCGTTTCCAATAAGGTTTTGATGGGGAATTGTTCCTATTACTTATATCTATTTTCTGTGAAATTTTGGTGAGCACAACATTTGGAGTTTGGAGGATATGGTCAAAATGGTCCTGGCCATAATTAACCAAAGGACAAAATTTTTTATATGGCGTAGCAAAACCTTTTGTAATTTTGCAAGAAGAAACGAAAAAACCATAGAAAATTTTTCAAATATTTTCTAGAAATTATTTATGTGTTTTATTTATTGTTTTTAATAGAATATAAATAAATATTAATTGCCAATTGTTATTGTTAATAGATAGGTTGTTGGTTTGATAACTTCACAGTATGATCATTGTGATTGTTTAACGCAAAAAATACCTCAGCGATGTAAAAAACTTCATTATTTCCTTTATTTTCTCTGAGAGAATTTGGGTTCTATCCCTCTCTCTCTTTCATCTTTCTTTCTCTCTCTCACTCTCTCTTTCAAATCAGGTTGTTGCGAGTGGTTTGTTAACTTCACGCCGATCATTGATTAAACATATTTTTTTGAATCTACATATGTGCTGCATCTCGACTCAGTTTTCATTTTTGTTTCATTGCTGGCCCTCTCGATGTTATCGACAGCAACTTTGCAGTATAAGAGTCGAGTCATCGGAATGTCTAGTAAAAGTTCTCAAACAGTGACGTTCGCATTCCTCGATAAACAAGTAGGTACCGTTAGTTGTGAATATAAAATAGAAAGCGTCTTAATTCACAGCAACACGGAAACATCCCCCACCTCATACATGGGGTGTAAACTGGTTTCGCTGCGTTCGCTTTACAAACCTTTTCCACCAGATTTTGAGACTGTATTTACCTGGCTTGAAAGGAAAGTATTGGGTAAATCGAGGTCGATGCCCGAAATCGTGTAACAGATAATGAGATCTTGAGTTATAATTGACTATGTGGAAGACGTCTATGATTGGAGAAGCCTGACAATTAATAATTTATTATGTGTTTCGATATACGTTGTTGCTTGTCGATATATTCTGAATCAAAAGTGACAAAAAGTTAATTTCGAGATAAGATTTCTTGCAGTTGCAGTTATTACTTGAACTTTTTTCGGCTAGATATCACCACTGGTAACAATAATAGATCTTATCTCATTCTAGTAGACAGAGATTGTATCAAGGAACTCGACTGCAAACTTATTTCAAAATCTGTTTCAAAATCTTCTAATTAAATCTCAAACAGCGTCACTTATTTACAGCGATTTACCCTCCTTGGACCATTTCGTACTGCCTTAAGAAGAATTTTTATCATTTACCATAATCTGACAGAATGTTCAGCTTCTCCACTAGTCATATAGTTATCACAGTCCTCAACATCCACTGCATTCTTTGTCTTATGCGGCAATCCAGATTCGATCGTCCGCAGTGTGGTCACCCGGGTGGGTATCGGTAAACGACGTACATAAAAACCTTTGGTAAGGCGAAGGTTAAAATTGAAAACAACTGCTATTGATGAGTTTTAATTTTCTGGTGTGTGATTTTTTTTGGATACATCTTGTCAACTGAAATTACAATTCAACTGTGTTGAATTGCTTTTTACTTATTGGAGTGTTTGGTCTTTGAAAATACCAGTTTAAAAATATTAAACTTTCAGGTACAGTAAAAGTATTTTTGGCACAATAAAAATGTATATATTGATTATACTTTTTGCACAATAAAAGTAGCTTTTGGTACAAGTAATGTACATTTTGGTACAATTAAAGTACTTTCTGGTACAATAAAAGTACTTTTTGGTATATTTAACCTACTTTTTGGTAGAGATTATGTACTTTTATTTCCTATAATAGTTTTTTGATGCAATAAAATAACTTTTTGGTATTTAAAATAAACTTTTTGCTATGGTAAAAGTACTTTTTAAACAATAAAAGTACTTTTTGGTACAATAAAGTAATTTTTGTTGCATTAGATGTATTATGCGGTAAAATGAAAGTACTTTTTGGTGCAAGCAAAGTACTTTTTGTACAACTAAAGTACTTTTGGCACCATGAAAGCACTTTTTAGTAAAAAAAAACTTTGTGGTGCATCAAAATTACTTTTTGGTACAACCAAAATATTTTATGTTGCAATAAAAGTACTTTTTGGTACTTTTGGGCACAAGGAAAATACTTTTTGGTATATTAAGAGTGAATTTAGGTACAATAAAATGTACTTTTTGGTTAAATAAATATACTTTTTGGTTTATCACTCTTTTGGTACAAAAAAATTACTTTAAGGTACAATAAAGTAGTATCTGGTATATTTAAATTGCTCTATGGCATACTTTTCACTAAGTCGAAAAATATTTCGCTCTTTTACCATTAAATTATTAAGATGCACCTAATTTTGTAGGTACAACTTCCTTGAAGTTTGTTAACGGAATTACTTCCAACATTAATCATCAACATTTTCCTTTAATTAGCATTCGTAATATGCAACTACTTGGTGAAAACATTCGTTAGATAATTAAATAAAAATAATAAAATGATGGCAACATTTGGTTTTTGATGTTTTAACGATAGCGACAGGGACTAGTTCCCTCAATATTACAATAGCATATAATAGCACATTTTCAACAGCACATAGGCTATTATTATATTGAGGGGACGATATATAAAAAAATATATTTAAAAAATATAAAACCCGTAGTGAAATTAGTTTTTTCTTTGTTTAAAGGTGTAACGTTTATTGAAGTAATAATACCATAAAGTACGCACAAATGGAGACAGCTCCATGTGGTTTGGAAGTAATCCATAATAGAAGCAAAGGTGTGCAAGTGTCCAGTTGTGTTCCTTGAAACTATATCTGCCTAATAACATGAGATGAGATTAATTTTTGTTACCAGTGGTGATATCTAGCCGAAAAACAGTTCAAGTAATAATATGGTTGCCAAATATTTTATTATCAGACAGACTGTAGGGGAAATCAACCACATACAGGGCAAATCGCTAGCATTTCAGCTAAAGATATGTTACTGTGTGTGCGTGTGAAGACTTCAACACCGTGACTTATTATTTAAAAATATTTTTTTTAGGAACCCGTCTAAGCCTTTTTGCTTTTTGGATATGACGCCAACAGTTTCGTTTATTGGCTTGGATGTTGATGATATTGTGCAATCTAATGATGCAGTAGGTACCAAGGGAGTTTATTTTCGAATCGTATTCAAAGACATGATGCACTTCATACCAGCCCTTGAACGACTTAAAATATGTCATCTTAAAAATTCAAAGAGATATATATCGTCATATGAAATCAAAAAAGGCGTAAGTTACCAGAAATTCAAAATCAACTTTTTGACTGAATACTATGCACCGCATCAGAATACATGTACCTGCTAAGTTTTACAGTCATACGACTAAAAACGACAATTTTTTTAACAAAATTCTACGGCCTTTTGTTTGCAAGCGCAAACAATTTTAGGAAGTTTTTTGTTGCTCCTTTAAATTTTTGTAATGTAAGTTACGCCTTTTTTTGATTTCATATGACGCAAATGTGACGATAGTTACATATTTTGTTTAAAATTTTTTTTGTCACATTTATTTAGTAGTCGTTTATAGAAATAAGTTGTAAAAATAAGTTTCGGTTACACTTCTTAATAATTCGAATTACATTATCTTTGGATTCGCTTTAATTGTGTGCGTTAAAAACGAACTTCTTTAATGTTTTGCTTTTTTTTCGTGCCACAAAACTTTACATCTTACAGATACGTTGTAGTGCTATTCTAGTTCTACTTCTACGCACAAACATATTAAGCTTAACTTTAGTGCGGCAGCCTCTGGCAGGTTAAATTTTTATAGAGTTGTGCGTTAGAAGCTCGTTAGGCGTCATGCCTTTTGCGTTGTGCCACTCGTTGGACGGTTATGTTGCCTCTGCATTTCTAACTGTTTAACCCGGGTATAGGCCCCACTTGCAGCCAATACAACAATATTTGAAGTCCACCATAGCAGGGATTTACTTTCATTATACCACTGGGTGGCAATCACAGTTTGAGCGCACGCTTTGGCTGTCCCTGAGATGTTGTGCGTCAAAGGAGACGTGACCTGTAAATTTATATTGACATTTATTTGTAATTTTAGATTAAATGATGATATTCAATTTGCAACTTGCCTTTATCTGCAGCGCCGTCACAAAACCGATGGCAAACCCACAAACGCCTCCCACCAACATTGTAATGACAAACCAAAATTCGAAAATATTTTGATACGTCAATATGGCTTCCAACTCTCCGTTTAAAATGATGAAGGGCAGGAATATTACAGATGAATATAGATTATTGTAGTAGCTTAGCAGCCACACTTCTTGATTTACATGCTGCAGAGCCTTCTTCGTGTGTATAGAATACATGGCCAATGCCAGTGATCCCAGAACACCAAAGATGGTGCCACGCCAAGAGAATGATTCCGTTAAACTTTCCTGATCGACACCCAGCATAAATCCAGCTACAATGCCGGCACAGCAGAGGATGCATGCGAGACTGGTTTTTTGTTTTAATAATACGTACGTTAGTAAGACATTAAAAACGGTGGTCAAGGAGCGACCAACGTAATAAAAAGCTACTCCAACATATTTGAGGCATAAATTGTTGGTACCCACCATTAGGGTAAAGAGCACAGACAGTGGTAGTATCTGTAAGACAAAAAAATTATATGTAACTCCTCAAGTAAAAGGTTTGACCAAAAAGAACTTTTATTTTGACCAAAAAGTACATTCATTGTGTCAAATAGTATTTTTTTATACCAAATAATTGCGATTTATGCAAACTTTTGTGATGGTCTCATATAAAATAATTGAATTCATTTAAATTTATCTTTAAAGAAAGTTCTTTTAAAGCAGGACGATGTCTGGCAGGACAATTATTATCGTATATTTTAAATGCCCCTTTAAACGTACCTTGCGGAATGTGTCGATGTCCAAAGGGTTTCCCTCGGGAAATGCAATTTTCGATGGGTATAATTTTGCCAGACGGTTCATAGTGAAACATATCGCCGCACTTACAACACATTGGAACCAGGTAACGAAAAGCGGTGCCTCCAATTTGACACTGTCGCTGCTAAGCAAATGTTTATTAACAAATACTGTTAATATAGATATTACCCTAGGAGAAAAAGTCACAAAATAGTTGCAATTATTATATATTTATAATTAAATGTGTAAATAAATATATGTATTCAGTTCAGTAAATCATGACACATTTATTGCGGTTTCGAATTTACTGCACTTACCAGTAAAGAGCCACGACCAGGAACACTTTGACATATTTGGCAATCAAAGTTGCCGGTGGTTTTGTGTCTTCCAATTTTTGATACATTTTGTATATATTTTGATAAATTAAAACCGGCTTTTGCTTTTACACCAAAATTTATTTATATTTGCTTAGCCCATGAAAATGTTTTCATTTTATTTTTCGTATTCGATAGGGAAGGTGGTTTGTTTTTGTTCTCATTCTTCTTTTGTTTGATTCTTGGCAACGTTGTAGACAATTGTAGGGTTACCTCACTGTGTTGTATAGAGTATTTCTAATTACAACTGTGCGTAGTTGAAAAAGCATTGCTCGGGCATGCATTTTAGCGAAGACACTGGATTCTATGCATGACACGCACCTTGACATAGAGATTAGTTGTCGTCTGTGGCAATTGATTGATGTAGATTTTTGTCGTTATAACAAATAGTATATACAGTCGAACTTCTCTATTACGAGTCTCTGGGGACCGCCGATTTCTACGTTATAGAGATACTATGGACTATTTGAGTGGTTCAATTGTAAGGGCCGATGTTGAATGTGAACCACACCTAAACGTCGAGTTCTTTTCTGCATTTCATTTGACATTTCTCAATTTCAGACTAACTCAATTTGTACTATCGAAAGATACACAATCGAGCAACGCGTTAAAGTTATTCAGTCTTGTTATGAAAATGGGCGTTCAAATCAAATCGAGCACTTCGTGATTTTTTCGGTCAATTTAATGTTGTTGTTGTTGTAACAACTGGTGGTAGCTGGGGCTATTATTCTTTATACCGATTTTCTATTTATCGGCTCTCGATCGGGCATATAATCCGAGTATCATACGATCATTGTTGGCAACTCTGTTCGTTCCTTGTAGATAACAAGGTTTGTGTCAAGGATTGTTAGGGGTTGTTGTTGTGAGTTTTTACGCCAAATTCCACCAAAGATGGCGCCAGCTGACTTGTTGATTTATATGAGATGTTGATAAATCATTTTCCTTTCTCCTTGATCCTTGCGCAATCTGAATTTTTGTAGAGGAAGCATCTAGGATGAGTTTTGTTGGCTGGAGAACTCGAAAGTATTTGAAAAAGTAATTTTTCATCGATGTTAATTTTGGCCAGTGCCCCGGCCGGGAATCGAACCCGGCACCTTCGGATTGCTAATCTACGTCGCTTCCACTGAGCTTTCGAAGGCCACTCGGTCAATTTAATCGTCCAAATGTGCGTACAATCGGAAAAATCGTAGAAAATTAGACTAGGAGATATGAAAACACCAGTGCATGCGCGTACTGCAGAAAATATTGCTGCTGTTCGCGATAGTGTGACTGAAGAGCCGTCCACCTCAACTCATCGTCGTGGCCAACAATTGCACCTCTCACGCTCGTCGTTGATGAACATTGTGCATTTAAACTACAGAACTAAAGCCTCTTGACCATTCCAAACGTCGTCAATGGTCAGAATGGTGGCAAGAAATGGCAAAAGTGGATGATCAATTTTCAAAGGAAATCATCTTCAGTAATGAGACACTATTTCACCTCAGTGGATTCGTCAATAAGCAGAATTGCCGCATTTGAGCGAATGATAATCCAAGAGTGATTGTCGAAAAACCAATGCACCCACAAATAATGACTATTTGGTTCGGTTTATGGGCTGGCGGCATCATCGTTATCGTGAGGTGATAACGAACTTGTTATGGCCCGAATTGTTAGATATGGATGTGGACGATATGTGGTATCAACAGGTCGGTGCCACTTGCCACACAGCTAGCGAAACATGGCTCTTTTGCGCAAGAAATTCAACGGCCGTGTTATCTCACGTGGTGGCGATATCAATTGGCCGCCAAGACGTCGATAAGCCAGCAACAATTCAAGAGCTAAAGATGAGATAAATCGGGACATTAACGGCGTTGAACCACAATTATGCCTCGGCGTCAGATGTGCCGCCGAGGTCGCGGCTGCCATTTGGCCGATATTTTGTTCCATTAATAATTGACCCATACCAACCTATATATATAAAAGGCTTGGGTGACTGACTGATCACTCTCCAGCCGAAACGGCTAAAGCTAGAACCTTGAAATTTGGAATATAAATTCCTTTTATGACGTAGGCGCGCACTAAGAACGGATTTTTGGTTATTCGGACTGCAAGGGGGTAAAATGGGTGTGCCACCGCCCCATATAACTCGAATTTTGAAATGTCTGTATCTTTTAAACCATTATAGGTACGAAGTCGAGATTTGTTACGTATATCGGTCGTATAAGAAAAAATAATTTGTGAGTGGAAAGTGGGCGATGCCACGCCTCTTTTTAAAATAACGTTATATGGGCCAAATAAGTGGACTGATTGCAATTATATTTTTTTTTTTGTGTGATACTGTCCATAGGGTCATAGTCTACATGAAAACATAATTAGACAAAGGGGCGTGGCACGGCCGACACAAACCGAAATTTCAATTGGTTATATCTCAAGAGCTATTAGAGGTATGAAGATGAGGTTTGCTTTATATGTTACTAATACAAAGAGGATTACGTCTCGCTGGAAAATGGGCGGTGTCACGCCCCTTTTGAAAAAATCGTTGTCTGGGCGAAATAAATGGACCAATTGCAACGAAATTTTCACTGTGTAGCACTATCCATAGGGTCTCTATGATAGGCTTCATGAAACCATAATTATACAAAGGGGCGTGGCACCGGGTGGTTGTTCCCCTTTTCGAATAAACGTCAGCTAAGAGTGGATTTTTGGAAATTTGTAATTTTTAGGGTAAAAATTACCAGTAATGAATAAAGTTTTCCCTTCACCCTGACAAATCGACTAAAGCTATAATCGCGAACATTTATATGGACATGTTTACTATCAAAGTGGCCTGTTTTCTAAATTCGATCTTTTTAGGTATAAAAAAGGCCGAAAAGGGAAAAAACTGCTATTAAATGGCTACAGGTATAGTCGAAAAACTTGGTTAAAATTTTAGTTGTACGATATGAAGTAATTTTTCGAAAGTCGTTCTTTAGGTGTAAAAACACCGAAAAATATATAAAACCGGTACTATCACCTAAACCAAATGCGTAAAGGTAGATTTACGCATTGCTCCCTTTGGAATCAGAGAGCCGCCAGATGGGATTTTTAGAAATTCGAACATTGGTTGGTTAAAAAGGCCGAAAAGGGATAAAACTGGCACCATCATCCAGACCGAACGGTTTAAGCTATAATCTTATATGGGCATGCTCTCTATAGAATTAGAGGTGTACCAGTCAATTTTAGAGATAAAAAGTGTCCGTTTGTTATATGAAGAGTTTGCATTTTATCAATATTGATTAAATTGTTAAGAAGATTCATTGGAAGTACGGGTGAAGCGACGCGAGCCGGGAAAGCTAGTATTATCATAATAAAAAGAAATGACAATAATTTGTGTATTATTCAAAATCAACATCGGCCCTTAAAATTTAACCACCCTTAAGTTCTCTATAGTTCAACTTCCATACAAACAACTGTCCCATTTAACATGCAGGCATGCTAGACTTGGTGAACTACTCATGCAGTGTTCCCACTAGAAGGGTATACAACTCACACCGCTCCCGAATGACAAATGATTTGACCTAAAATTGCAACAAAAACAATAAATATGGTGTTGTTGGGAATTAATTATCGTTTTTGTTGCCATTTTAGGTCAACCCATTTTCATTCAGGCGAGGTGAGTGATCTAAACAAACTAGTGAAATAAAAGAGCAAACTAGATCATTTTCTCTCTGAGGGAAATGTAATGTAAAATTTTATTTCTAATATGAAGTAGAAACAAACATTTGATGTACTACTTTAAAATAAATTTACAAAAGTAAACCGTCTTAAAGAATTTATCACTTTTTTGTTTGTTTGTGTCTAACTTTAGATCACGGTGACAAATAACACTGCGCTAGTTCAAAAACGTAACAAGCGGGGCACTAAGCTTGTAAACTTAATTCGAGTACGCTGCATCCAGTGGTGCTAACTATTTTTTTATGTTAGCTCATGTTTAAGAAATTATTATTTACTGCAGCCAAATTTAACAAATAAAAAAATATTATTTGTTTTTTTGAAAATAGTTTTTTATCAAAAATGATATTTATGTCACATCACGTTACGTAACGTCACGTTTCACAATATAGGTTATAAAAGAAAAAAAATAAAAAAAAGTTTTAGTAATTCAACAAACTTACAATATTTGAAATCATGTTAAAATAGGTTGTACCAAAAATGTCCGACTCAATTCGCACTGGTTTGTGTTTTTATAAAACAAGAAAAAACAAACTTCTAATTAAGGACCATTCAGTTTAGTTGTTTTGTTTTCTTTTACTAAATATAGAGCTTCTTAAGTATTACAGAAAAAGTTACAGAAGTAAAAAAATTAAGTTTTTCATTTTTATTTCAACTTATTGAAACGTACGACTGTGACATTCGTAACCATGGAATTGCCCATATTCTAAAAAGAATGTAAATTTCTATTTAAGTAAGCACCACAATTTCATCTGTATTCATTTCCTAAAGCGTCTAAGTAACTAATAGTATGAATTGTTAGCATTTGCGTTTTATTATTATACTGCAAGCTAATTACTTGCATTTTACATTCCTTTAGTAGTAATATTAGGACCGACACATATTACGAGTATATGTTGTCATATGAAAACTCACCTATAGTTGATCTGTAATAAAATTGGTGTCATTATCCTTGCTGCTGCAAATTACACACAACATAATGCTGAACTATAACATTAACATGTAAAAAACAACATAACATAACAACATAACTCTGTTTGACTCTGTTTTTCTCCCTCTCTCTATTGCTTCTGTTATCGTTGTAATCTTACATCGTCTGCACATTCAGCCATATGCGATGTGCACATGCAACATCCGCTGTGAGCATTACATTTCAATTCGATGGCGATGAGAAACGGTAAGCAACGTTGGCTTTAAGTTAAGATGCTACTGTTATTCTTGTTCGCTGTAGCACTTGTATAGCATGCTATAGAAAACCTGCTGTAATCATTTTGTTCGTGGAATTTTTTGGAATTGAAACATGACCCAGTACGTCAGTACTACTGCGAAAATGTGTTACATTGGCTTCATGTTTCATTATAGAAATTTCTATTAGCCTAGAACAATTGCAATTTATGTGTGTGTGTGTGGCACAGTGCAACAACTTAGATGAATACATTAAAACTACAATGCAATATGTTAGAAAATTACTTTAAAATGGGACTTTATAACATTCAAATATTCTATTATAATATTGATCAGAAAATGTTACTCGGAGTACTTTTGGACCAAAAATCGATATCACCAATTTTTACTAATCATTTTGTGTTTGGTAAAGCACTGTGTGTATAGCGATCTAAAATTTACAGAATTCCTTTATTTCTTATTGTTTTAAGGCATTTTCGGTAATGTCTTCAATAAAATTTAACGATGACATTTTAACTGTCTATCCCAACTCCTAACGTGTCCTTTTCGTCCTTCTTTTGAGAAAAGTCGAAAAAGTTCCCTAAAATGGATTTCCTCTAATTCAAATGTTACACAAAAAGAATTTTATTCGGTTTGTTCTTAGACAAAAAATCAATATCTTAAACTTTTACAAGATGTGTTGGCTTCCTCTCACAGCATTGTTTAAATAGCCACGTAGAAAAAAATCCTCGTTAAATTTCATTGAGGACATCTGAAATATTCAACCAAAACTAACTGCGTATTTTTATTCACAACACCTAATACATAGAAGAACACACTAAATCGGTACAGAAATTTCAGTCCGATAAACTGCCTGATAAGTAACCCCACCCAGTGTATGATCTGCACACCTCGCCTGAAAGAGGAATGCATTGACCTAAAATGGCAACAAAAACGATGATTGGTGTTTTATTGGGAGTCAATTGTACATTAAAAAATCCACTTGAATCAAAATTCTAACTGATCCTTTTTTTAAGATAATTGGATTTTTTGTTCTTATGTCTTTGATTTTGCCCCATGATTCCACCATCAAATCGTTAAGATATTATATAGTGTTATATCTTGTTACGAGCGGGTTTAAAACACATTTAAAATGAGTTAAATAAAAAAATATACTGGAAAAATTTAAAAGTCGTTGGCATTTGAAAATGTTCTGGGCTAGCTCTACCCTAGTGGCGTGGTTATCTTGACCCGTAAATTTCTAACTCGTTAACATATTTAAAAATGCCGTTACATGGCCACTAATATTGTTTCAAAAAAAAAATAAAAAAAAAATCCTTCCCAATGCCTACCCATGAACCACCCTTACCTTATTCCCCAAATTAAATAGCCTTATACAATCATTATGCTATTTTACAATTCATATTAGTTTTTTTATTTAAGAAAAGGAAGATTGGGAATTATTAAAAAGAAAAGAAACATTTATAATCTTAAAACTAATCTTATTCACTAAACTTACAGACTATACTTACTACTAACATGAGAAAAAAAAAGCTATATGTGTAAAATAAATGACACGGTGATGCTGGTGAGAACGATGAAAGTGATGATGATGATGAAGTTTATGATGGTGTTTGGGTTGAGTTGATGATGATGAGGTTTATGATGATGAAATAGGCGGGATGGTGAAAAAATCGTCGAAGAAGAAGACGAGACCCCATCGAAATTGCAGCAAATGTTAATTATAATAGTTCATTTATATTATTTGTTTTCTTTCTTTACAAAATTTTTCGTTTTTATATATATATATTGTTCTGTTGTTTTGGTTGATTTTTGTATATTTTGTGTTTTAAAAGGTTCTTTCTAGTAGCATAAAAATAGTTTTTTGTTTCTTTTTAATTTGCACAAAAAATACTTATTTTTAAATTTATTTATTAATTTAAACAAATTAGCAGTTTCTTTTCGAAATTATGAGGATTAATTAAATGTTTATTTCAGTCGCATTTTATAGGGAGCGACAAAATTTTTGTTAATAGTTTGTTTCAAATAATCATGATTTAGGCTGTGTATGTTCCTCTGACATAGCGAAATCGACTTTTTGGTTAAATTTTTTTTTTTTTTTATGATAACATTTGGTCAAGTGTTGTGTTGCTCTTTTGGGATAAATTTACAAAAGTAACATTTCAAAAAGTTCACTTATTTTTCACACATACATAAACTTCGACACACGAAAAACGTTTAGTAATTTCTGTTCTTTTGTATTATTTATTGATGTTGATTGTTCTTTCTTGATTTAATTAATTTTGCGTTTTTCAATATATTATTTTTCTCTTGCAAATTCTTTAATGCGTTGCTTTCTAAATTGCGGTTTATGTAAGTTTTTTTTTTTTTTTTTTTGGTGTGGTGCAGCTGATACCAATAATTATGAACACCGTCTCCTATTATAGCTAACGCAACACTGTCCTATCTGATTTTTTCTTTGGTAGCAACAAGTGTTTTACCAAAGAGGAATCCGAAACAATCATGGCGTCTGCAGATCTAACGGGATCCTTTGTGCGCTGAATTACAAGGTCAAAAGAACATAGACAAGGGAAAATTATAAAAGAGGGAAATGAACGATTAGTCGAAAATGAACAGGGAAAAAGTAAAACATCTAGGAATCAGTTAATTAATGAGGAAACTTGTTCAATGTACTTGTGAACATTGCTCGGCGACAATCTCATCTAACAATCTCTAACAATCTCATTGGAAGCGTACGGACTTTTTCCCAAAAATTAAATATATCAAGTGAATGTGGTTTGCATGGAGAGCATAAACGATTGGAGATAGGAGTTATTAATTTATTTAATTTTAATTTAATTTTGTTATCATTAGATACCAACTGAAATTGTTATGTTTTTGTTTAGTTACTATTATAAATTTTTTAATATTCTTTAAATTTTTTAATTTTTTATTTTTATATTTTTTTTTTTATTTATTCTTTATATTTTATATTTAAAAAAATTTAATTTCATTTCCATTTTTTTTTAATTATTATAAAGTTTTGTTCTTTTTTATTAAAATGTATTTTCATATTAATGGCTTTTCCTAATATAATCTTTTTCTTAACACTTTTTTGTATTTTTAAATATTATATTTTACAAATTTGTTTAATTTTTTCGTTACATATTTACATTTATTAAATTTATTTTTATTTTCAATTTCTTTGTATTTATTTTTTATTTCCTTTTATTTTATATTTCTTTTTGTGTTTTAATTTTGTTTTTTTCTTCTTTTAACCCTTGATTTATTTTATATTTTTTTAATTTAAAAGCATTAAATTTTTTTATTCTAATATAAATAATAAATTTTTTTATATTCTTTTAATATTTATATTTTTTAATTTTAATTATTTTGTTTGACCTTTATTGTTCTTTTTTATTTGTTTTGCTTTATTTTTCTTATGATTTAAAATATTTGATTCTTTGTTTTTTGTTTCTTTTGCGTTTTATTTTTTTAATATTCTTTTATATAATTTCAGTTTTTTTTTTAATTATTATTAGGTTTTGTCAATTTTTT
This sequence comes from Muscina levida, assembly GCA_964034835.1. NCBI lineage: Eukaryota > Metazoa > Arthropoda > Insecta > Diptera > Muscidae > Muscina > Muscina levida. The sequence continues at coordinate 135,922,529 of OZ035880.1, forward strand.
TGATTAAAATTTCTATGTCATATTTTAAATATTTAGACTTTTTACAATTAATTTTTTTGTTTTTACAAATTTTTTTGTTTTTTTTTGTTTCATATTTTTTAATTTCGGTGCATAATTGAATTTCTTATATTTATTAAATTGTTTTATGTTGAAATTTTTTGCGTTTTATTTATTTTGTTTTCCTTTTTATTTCTTTTTAGAATTTATTTAAATACACAAATCTTTTTTTTTGTTTCATTTGTTAAATTTTTAAATTTGTTGAATATTTTATTTGGTTTTATTTTTTATACTTAATCTTTTCATATATTATTTTTGTATGTATTTTGTATATTAAAAACGTATTTCATATTTTCTCTTTCCAAATTTGTTTGTTTTATTTTTCTTTTTATTATACTCAAATTTTTTTGTTTTCTTTTTGGAATTTGTTTTAATGTATGAATTTTTCTATAATTTAACGTTTTATTCCATTTCATTGTTTAGAATTATTTTCATATTTTTATTTGTTTTCGTATTTTTTTATTTTTTATTTTTCAATTTTATTTTTTAACATATTTTCATTTTCGATGTATTTATGTATATTTTTGTTTTATTTTTCTTCCAATTATTTTCCTATATTATCCGATGGTCCAAATTTTCGATGTCGCTGAGGCATAATTGAGGTTCTATGCTGTTAATGTGCCGAATTATCTCATCCTTTAGCCTTTGAATTATTGCTGGCTTGACGTACACATTTTCATTCAAATAACCCAAAAGAAAGAAGTCCAACGGTGTCAAATCACATGGTGACATGGCCACCACCTGAGATAACACGGCCATTGAATTTGTCGCGCACTAGGATCGCCTTTCTTAAGCACGGGACGTAGGACACTTAGATTCCAATCATCGGGCATGCACTCCCTGAGCCAAATCGTGTTTATGAGCTAGTGCATGCATGTTACCAGGTCATCGCCGCAGGCTTTAAAAAGCTGTGCCGGCAGTCTATCGGCTCCCGCAGCGTTATTATTTTTAAGCCGCGCAATTGCCGTGCTGATCTCGTTTTGGCTCGGTGGTGGACAGTCTACTCCATCGTCGATGATTGGTGCGATTTCGTCAATTATGCTGCCTTCGGGAACGAGAAGAGATTGAAAGTGTTCCCTCCATATTTGCAGCACACTCTGAGTGTCCGTGACCAGTTTTCCGTCTCTGTCCTTACAAGTGGAGATCCCTGTTCCAAAACCTTTACTTTTTACCTTTTGGTAGAACTTTCGGGCCTCACCTCTATCCCTGTAGTTTTCGATATCCTGGCTCTGTCTTTTCTTCCATAGACGCTTTTTCCGTCTGAACAGGCGTTTCATCTCCCTCCTTTTCTCTTTATAACGCTCCGTCACCGCAAGCGTCGCCTTTGGCTGCAGTTTTGCCTTGTATGTAGCATCCGTTTCCTCAGACATTTCCGTACATTCATCATCGTACCAGGGCTTGTCTGAGCGTAGTTTTTGATTATAATCAATTTTCAAAAAAAATTATTATTAATTATTTATTAATTATTAATTATCCATTGTTGCCATTTGTTGCCACCATTCTGACCGTAGACGTCGTTTAGAATGGTCAAGAGGCTTTAGTTCTTGAGTCAATTGTAGGCGTGTTAATGCAAGTCTTTATGCATAAAGTTTATCAACGAAGAGCATGAGAGGTGCAATTGTTGGGCACGACGACGAACAGCAGCAATATTTTCTGCAGTACGAGCTGTACGCGCATGCACTGATGTTTTCACATCTCCTACAGACCCGGTTTGCTCACATTTTTGCACGATTTTTAGGATTGTACGCACATTTGAACGAAAAAATCACGAAGTGCATTTTTTTAACACGTTGCTCGATTGTGTATCTTTCCATGGTTCAAATTAAATTAGTCTGAAATTTAGAAATGTCAAATGAAATGCAGAAAAGAACTTGACGTTTAGGTGTGGTTCACATTCAACATCGGCCCATACAATTTAACCGCCCTTTAGAAAGAAAAGAAGTAAAAGTTTCTGAAAAGTCAAGTTTCATAGTTCACATCGGAGACAAAAGTGTGTAAGGGGCGAAAGGTAGCGTTTGATGAAACACGAACAGTGATATGAATTTCGTCACGATAGGACTCCAAATGATAGGACAGAATAAAAAAATTAATTAATTTTGGGATAGGGTGGGCAATTTTTTTTTTAAACCTCCATAACTTTTATGTTTGTGAATTTAAGTACAGTCGAAACTCTCTATAACGAACTCCTTTATAACGAATTTTTCTTTATTGCGAAGCAATTATAAGAACACTGTGTTTTGGGTCTACTTTGAGTGTATTATAATCTCCATATAACGAAATTTCCCTATAGCGAATATTTCCCTATAACGAAGCATTTTTGCGACCGTAACTTCAAAATTGAAACGTTTTCAATCTCCATATAACGAATTTAGGCAAAACCGAAAGCACGCACACACAAAAGAAATCGTCGTCGATTTGTTGTGTGTTTTTGGTGTTGTTATTGTTGCTCTGTGTGTACTTTGTTGCTTTCACAAAGCACAAGCAGAGACCGATGCTTTAAATCATTTATTTACCATAATATTGAAAGGGTATTTTGGGGAACCACCGAACTATGCAAGTGACAACTGGAATCATTTCAATCTCTCACATTTCTTGCAGTCGCTATCAGTTTGCCTTTGCATATCGCGATGTGTACTGTGTTTACTTCTCTAAATGAATTAGAAAATTATATTGAAGAAGAAAAGTGGAAAAATGTACTTCAAACCAAAATAACTGACTACTACAAATAAAAAATTTTAAAAGGAACAAATTTTTTTCTTTTCTATATAGCGTATTTTCTTTATAGCGAAGTATATATCCAGTCCCTTGGATTTCGTTATAGAGAGTTTCGACTGTAAATACTTCTAAAGCAAAGATTTCATGGGTTGGATAAGCCTTAATGGACATTACAAGAAATGGCTAAAAATGACTTCGAAGTCAAAAGTGTTTCGATATGACATGAAATAACAAGGCAGTTCATTAAAACATATTTGGGCCGTGTGGATTAGAAAAAAATTTGCTGTTCTGAAATTGTCTTTGGATAATCTTTAATCATAGGGGGTGTCCACCTATACAAATAATAATAATTATATAAAGGACCGACCTATACTAATATATACCTTCATTCTCTCATTTGTTGACAAACAGTTTATTTATTTCCAGAGAAATAATATTTTTGCTGAAGCAATCAATGGTGCGCCACCCTGTATATAATATTCGCACTTATGCCTACGTTAGTTTAATTTATAATCATAAAAAAACAACAAATTCAGAATTACATTTGTGGATAAAAAAAATTTAAAGGACATTATTTGCACATGCTTCTCCTGAAAAGACAGAACAAACAAAAACAAAAGTTGAGATTGCCTTCTATCAGTTCATATTCATATCACCACTATACAACTAGAAGAAATACAGAAATAACTTGTTTAAACTTGCATATCCTTTAACAAATAAAAATTGCTTTAAAATGGATCTTTAGATATAAAAGTGAGTATGCAGTGACCGGCCGTAGAACACGCGACTACCATACGGGATATCGGTGATTTGATTCCCGGCTCCATTCATCTACATTTTTTTTTCCTTGTCGGCACCCTCGATGTTGTCGACAGCAACTTCGCAGTGAAGGTGTCGAATCAATCGGCATGTCTAGTAAAAAGCTTCTTAAACAGTGACATTTGCATTCGTCATTCAACAAGTAGGTGCCGTTTGTCGTGAATCTGAAATAAAAAACGCGTTAATTCACAACAACGGGAGAAGCATCCCATATCTCATTCATGGAATGTAAAGGGAAATTAAGTTTTTTTATGCAGTTTTACTATAAATAGTTGCTACTATCACTTGTATATAGTTTCGTTCATGGTGTTGGGTATACAATTCCAATTATGAATAATTACTTTTCACTGGTATTCAAAACCACACCTGGTTTAAGAGCTAAGGTTTGTTCCCAAAAGTTGAACAAAGTTTTTACCGGTACTTTGTAGGAAACCCTAATTGTAACTCAAAAAATTAATGATGCAGTTTTATTCCTCGTACTCGAATAAACATTCCCTACCGGCCTCTCTCTGCCAAAATATACCATAGTGTAATTGAACGTTTTATGATGCAACATAAAAAACATCGTACAAACTTCCATTAACCTTAATCAATAACACTAGTTTACAGTCATTTTGCAGCAGAATTCTAAATAATTTTTTTCTATAGATTTCGGCCTCCTAAACAGGAATATGAGATTTAAAAATTTTTCCTCTGATTAGTTTTCAAGATATGAATTTTCGAATTATTTAGCAAATTTTTTGTGAGATGCATCAGCTTATTGGAGAATAATTCGTAAACGCGTCCAACCATTTGAACAAGTGTGGTCTCCAATTAAAGGTAATGTGTTCCCCTAAAACCGGCCGTGGCATAGTGGTTAGAACACGCGACTACCATGCGGGAGATCGCAGGTTCAAACCTGGCTCCAGTCATCTTAAAAGAAAAAAATAAATCAAATTTTCTTTCATTGTCGGCTCCCCTCGAATGTTGTTTGACAGCAACTTCGCAGTATTAAGCGTCGATTCAATCGTCGTGTCTAGTAAGAGCTTCTCAAAACAGTGACGTTCGCATTCGTCGATAAATAAGTAGGTGCCGTTAGTTGTGAATCTAAAAATAGAAAGCGTGTTAATTCACAACAACGCGAGAAGCTATCCCATACCTCATTCATGGGGTGCAAAGGGAAATTAAGTTTTTTTTTTTTAAGTTCCCCTAAAACCCTTCTTTACAAGCTTTTAACATTGGTTGGGTAGTTTTGATGGTAGGAGCATTTAAAGTTTAAAAAACTAATATTTTTGTGCAAAAACCACGGTTTTAAATTTATAAAAAAAATTTTAAAAAAAATTAATCGCAAAAATAAATCCAATTTCATAAATTGAGTATAAAGATTGGACTTCCCCGAGCAAAACAAGCCATCGTTTATAAAAATTGGGTGATAAGAAGAAAAGTTACACGTTTTTTAAGAAGACACTACAAACGGTAAATTTTTTAATTTTGAGCATATCACGGTTGGTTTAGAGCTAAACTTCACGTTGCATGAAAATGACAATAAAAAGTGTATATGCCACTGCATTCTGGGTTGATCATGCATCACGAAAAAGTTTAATTTGAAATCCTAGCTGATTATTTTTAGAAAATATCGATATTTTCCATTTCTGCCGACTGGACCAAAAGACTTTTTACCTTTCAAACGATGACAGTAAAAAATTGGACCAATGAGATAAAAACTGTTTATTTATTATAAAAGTATACAAACAGGGAATCTTGTATGATCATTGAATATTTTGACATTGCTTCAATTTGGAGGCTGGAAGTGCAAATGGAAGTAAATCTCATATATGTGTTTAGGAGGCCGAAATCTAAAGAAAAAAATTATTTAGAACTCTACAGCTCACTAAAAATAAAGATTTGTAAACTGGTGTAATTTAATTGGGCGAACAATTAATATCAGATGCAACAATTAATATTTGTGTCTTTGTAAAATGTTCAAGTCATGAAAAAATGCATAACAAAAATAATAATAATATTAAGTGTCGCATGGAAAGGTACAATAAAAGGCGGAAATATAACTTTATCGAGGTAAGAAAGAACTTTTCAATTCAACCGCAGGAACAACATTGCATACCAAAGCTTTTCTTGTGGCATATTGACTTGCAGATACACACACACACGCACACACACACCCACACTCACTTACAGCCTGACCTACGTTTTCATCTTTCAATAAAGTAAACTCTTCAAAAGGATTGCGCTCAAATGCAAACAAACAGCACATACGTTTCCAAACAGTACACACACACACACACCAACACAATCGTACATACAAAGAAACGCTTAGTATATATGGATGCTTCACTTGCCAAACCGACCATGACCATTTTTTTATTTTTGAAAACTTTAATTTAAAATCACTGAAAGATATCAGATTTTTTGTACTTTTAACACTTCTGAACATCACTTAACAGCATTAAATTTTTTATTTCACTTTATAATTTAACAGCGTTTAAAACAAAAACATCATATTTCTTCCATATGGACTTGGTCGGTTTGCAAATGAAGCATTCATATGCAAGTGTGTTTGTTTACTCTGACACAACTACACTTTGCAACAGACACCCACGCAAAATGTCACAGACTCATATACCCAGAGGCGGAAATCATGAAAATGAAGGCCTTCTTTCATGAGTTTAAAGGGCTTCTTCTGCTTGACCTTCTTTCTTCCTTTCTTTTTTTACATTGCGTGACATTGGAAAAGAAGGCCTTATGGAAGCTTTCTATAAGAAGGCCTCATGGAATCTTTCTATAAGAGGGCCTTATGGAAGCTTTCTATAAGAAGTCATTATCATTATCATATGAAAAAAGGACTTACAAATAAAACAAAAACTATACAGTGCACCCTCAAATTATTTAGTTTTTTTTGAGAGCGCACCGATTATTTTTAGATATTTCTCACTTCTATATATTTCTCTATATACTTACACTTTTTTCAACGACAGTGAATCTTGCTGGAGTTTAAACTCACTACCTCGTGATTGTTAGTCAGCTGTTCTTCTGTCTAGCCTATGAAGAAGCATTCGAATTGTGTGGTTGAAACTAAGGATACACTGTTTTAAAAAAATACACGAACACCTACCACGGAAATTAACAATTCTTTCCATTTGGAAGACATGCAATACCCCTGTTATTTGGAAGCGAGATAGTATATGAATGAAAATGGCAGGTCTGTCCACATAATGCCTGAATCTGATGAAAAATAATGCGTTGTTGTGTACAGCAACTTCGCAGTATAGTGTCGAGTCAAGCTTTTCAAACAGTGACGTTCGCATTCGTCAATAAACAAGTAGGTGGCGTTTGTTGTGAATCTAAAATAGAAAGCGTGTTAATTCACAACAACGAGAGAAGCTATCCGATACCTCATTTATGGGGGGTGTAGAGGGAAATTAAGTGTTTTTTTTTCACCGCAAGAAAACTAAGGGTGATTTAAACAAAATAAGTGTGTCATATTCAAAACACGATTACCTATTAGAGTTCGTGTGACATGGCTACAGGTGATCAGCGTAATTGTAGATCTATAACATTATCCAACATTGTAATAGGATATTCAGAACAACACAAAATTTTAATCAAAAGAAAATACTCAAAGTCTATTAATAAAATAGAAATGATCTGGGACAAAACCTTATAATAGCTGTGGTCGTTTACTTGCAAATTTGGACAAATTTTAACAAATTTTTACTGCATTGCGTTCGTTTAAAAGTCTAATAAATGAGAGCGAGAGAGCGTAAAACTTTGACAGTTCAATGCTACCAAAATTTGCAAGATAAATTTTAGCCAACCAAAATTTGCAAGATGAAAGAGCTGTTGGAAATTTGAATTTTGAATTGTCCAAATCCAAAATGAGTTCCATTGTTCCATCGGGGTCATTAGGGTTGAAGGTAATTTCACAAAATTCAACAAAGGCCCCGGCTCCTGTGCAAAAAAATAAAAATTAAAATCAAATAAAAACATCTCAGCTGTTTTCTTGCAAACTTTTACTGGATGTTGTTCGACTACTTTTTTTTTGCAAATTTAGCATGAAGAGAATAAAATCGTTTTTACTAACCTAAACTACAATCTTGCAAAAATTACTGGGAAAGTAAACAAACACAGCTAATAAGTAATGATGTAATAACCAATTCCTTATAGAAACGCCATATCTTTTATATTTTTGTTTTTTTATTTCAATTATTCCGCTATTTATTAAGGAACCTAAAAAAGGAAATTTTAAACACTTTACTGCCATCTTACAGGATTTCCTGTTCCAATGTTGCAATTTTAGCGGTTGCATTATCACCACCACGTCACAGCATGGCCAAAATGTGTGCCGACGACCACTTGTACTCAAATGATTCTGCAGTCAATTAGCAAAATGTTTACGTTGCGGTTAGCCATAACTTGCAAAATGCTCCTGATACTTTTAGCATTCTAATATAGCGCAAACCAAACCATTCGAGTATTCAGATTTATACCATTAAGCTCTTTAACTTCCTTACAGGCAAGCGAGAGAAATAAGTGCAACATCTATAGTAAACAAACTCACACATAGTTTAAATGCAATTCTTAAACGGTTACATACATAAGGATATACATAGGCATAAACATACGTATTAAAATGTGTTTATACTAGGGTGGCCCTTATTCTACTTAATTTTAATTTCCCTTTACATCCCATGAATGAGGCTTCTCATGTTGTTGTGAACTAACACGCTTTCTATTTTAGATTCACAACAAACGGCACCTACTTGTTTATCGATAAATATGACACATACGGCTGCTTTAAATCATTCTCATTTAATCAAACGCTCATTTTGTTCCATCGCAATTTGTATTTTAGCAGTCAACATCTTGATGATGCTGAAATTTAAACTAAAGCGATTTACACCCTAAAGAAGAACAATTGTGGGCTTTTTTGAATAGTTATTACACAGAAAAAAACGCATTCTAAATTTTAGTTTACAATTCTTATTTTTTGCAGAAAAAGTACTTAAATATTTAAGTACGAATAGTGCTAATTATTCTTTAATCAAGTAAAAAACGGGATATGTTCAAAATTGTAAGAAATGATTAAAATAAGAATGAAATTCTCCAATTAAGTTTGTACGAACTTAATTACAGAATTTTAAGAACAAACAGTCTCAACTTTAAAGTAAAAAATTCTTAGAATAAATATCAAGTAATATCTGACTCAAAGTAAGAATAAAAATCTTACATAATTCTTTGAGAAAAAAATTTTTGGGAGAGAAATAACATTTACGCTCTAGCTTAATGTTTTCTCCCCACAATTAATTCAAATTTTAAATTTAAGTTTAAAATTCTTATTTTTTGCAAAAATCGAACTTGAATTTAAGCGTATAAATTCTCCAATTTATTATGAAAATCTTAAGAGCTAAGTCTCTAAGTCATCTATTATTAAGAATTTTATACTTAAAAATCAAGGGCCACAAGGCTTAATAACGTCTACAAATAAGAATTCCTGGCTATGTTTTTCCGTTCTTGGATCAAGCATTTTGTACTGGATTTAAGAAAATCCGTACTTACCGTACTTTTGACACCGGTTGGGAATGATTTAAGTACGGAATACTTGATTTTTTTGAGTGTACATGAAAGCAAAGAGGGGCAATTCCATTGGGACGGGTGTGACCATTTTACTCACATTTTTAGTTATAATTCATAAATAGAAAACTTATTATTAAAAACAGAAAGCAATTCCATTGGGACGGATGTGACCATATTATTCACATATTTGGTTATAATTCATAAATAGAAAACTTATTATTAAAAAAAGCTGTGATTACCAAAAATGTTAAGTTTAAAAACGTTTAGTAACAGCTAGACACTGAAAGAACTTGATTTTTGCTCAGAATGTCCATTAGAAAACAACGATGCATGTGACCTTAGGAATTTGGGCTTTCACAAAATTATGACTTTCAGGTTAAATTCTGTAAAATTTTCCGTAGAAATCTATAATATAAAAATAAGTCGCTAAATGTGTTGCTTAGCGCAAAACTCGAGAACGGTTGGACCGATTTGGCTCAATTTTTTTTTCAGTTATTCGTAATTGCCAGGAGTAGGTTTTTACGAAAGAAAATTTTGGAAAACCCTCCGGAAAAGCCGGGAAATTGGAAAAACCGAAAATTTGCTTTTTTGTATGTAATTTTGTGTGCAATTGTTACAAATAATTTTTCGAATGGAAAAATAAAAAAATTTTGTTGGAAAATTCGGAAAATTCCGGAAAAATTCGATAAATTTTAATTATATTTTTCGACGAAATTTAGCTTTTTGTTGTACGATTTGATAGTTTTGTACGAAGAAACTTGCGAAAAATTTCGGATAATTATTCCGAAATGACTCCGAATGGAAAAATAAATAAATTCTCTGTGGAAAACTCTGAAAATTCCAAAAAAATCGATAAATTTGCATTTTTCGGCAAAATTTTGCATTTCATCGCCTGATTTGAGGTAAATCGCATATTAAATTTTTGTCGGTTTTCGAATAGAAAAATAGAAAGTTTTAGTTGGAAAATACCAAAAAAAAAGTTATTTTTTTTCGACAAAATTTTGCATCTTATCGTATGTTTTTGTAATTTTTGGCGATGTAAATGTGAACAATTTCGAACAATTATGACTTTTGAAATTGAAAAATAGAAAAATTCTTGGTGGAAAACTCGGAAAATTCCAGAAAAATTTGAAAGATTTGGATGCCTTCGACGAAATCTTCCACCTTCCATACGACGTAAAGGTGAAAAATTTGTTGTGTTGCTGAAAAATTTCGGATTATTGTGAAATATAGTGTGAAAAATGTATAGTAATTTATCAAGAAAGAACGTTGTCCCAGTTTGCTAAATTTTTTTTCAATTTTTCATAATTGGCAGGAATTTTTTATACCGGAATTTTGGGAAAATCCCTAGGAAACGCCGGGAAAATTGTGTGCAATTGTTACGAAATGGCTTTTCGAATGCAAAAATAGAAAATTATTAGCGAAATACTCGGAAAATTCCGGAAAATTTAACGGGATAAATAATTTCTATATATATAAAAATTGTGTAATAGTAATTCATATAGTCATTCATCAATTGAATACGGCTGGGCCGATTTTGCTCAATATATTTTTCAGTTGTTCGTAATTGCCAGAAGAATGTTTATGTGAAAGAAATTTGGGAAAAATCCTTCGGAAAAGTCGGAAAATAGGGAAACTCGAAAACTGCCTTTTTGTATGGAATTATTCCGAAACGACTTTTCGAATGGAAAAATAGAAAAATTCTTGGTAGAAAACTCTGAAAATTTTGGAAAAGCTCGAAAAACTTGGATTTTTTCACCGAAATTTTGCATTATATTACTTGATTTGATGAAAATCGCAAATTGAATTTTCGTATAAAATTTTGTAAGCCATTGTTCCGTAGTGGCTTTTCGAATGGAAAAATGTTTGTTGGAAAATTACGGAAAAATTAAATAAAAATTGAATTTTCTTTTTCGACGAAATTTTTTATTTTAATGTTTGATTTGATAATTTTGGACGATGTTAATATGGAAAATTTCGGATAATTATTCAAAAATGACTTTTCGAATGGAAAAATAGATCGTCCTTTCGAATTCAAGCGAATTAAATAAACCATTCGATTGACTTTTGTGATGACAATCAATAAATCGCAAAGCCAATTGTTGGAAGTTTGTGGGATCAATCTCGAATTCCCCTGCTTTTCGCACGGTCAGCTGTACGTTTCCTGTACCGTCTTCAATGTTTGTTTTTGCGCCGGAAAACAAATCGAAATACATTGCTTATCAGATCGCTCTTCACTAATTTCGAATAAATTCAAATAAATTACATTAAAATTTTAACTATCTGTATTATTACCCTGGTGCTTATATGAAGGCGTTAACTTTGGAGCGAGACAAAGTTCGCAGGGTACGAAGTTGTATGGCAGAACAACGTTTGCCGGGTCAGCTAGTTGCATAATATTTATGATGAAGGTAATTGTTTATACTGTTTTTGATTGTATTAAGTACTTACTGTTCGAAAAAAGCTACTTTTTATTAATAAAAATCTATTTAGAAAAAAAAGACGGGTGTGACACCATTTTACGACGGGTGTCACCTAGTAAAATAAACTCCAAAAGTATGAAGAATTTAAAATTGTTATAGAGTTGAATTATATACAAAAAAAAAACTTAATTTCCCTTTGCACCCCATGAATGAGGTGTGGGATAGCTTCTCGCGTTGTTGTGAATTGAATTATATACATATGTATAAGAAAATAATAAGAAATATATGGGTATTTCCTGGCGTGGCGGACGCTCGTTTTTTTCTTATTTTGTAGCTTTCTCGAAAAGTTTAAATATTTTTAAGTTCATATTAAAAAGTGTAGATTTTGGACAGCACTATAATGTTCTTCTAATCAAAATGTTGTATATAAAATTATGACTAACACAAAGTGCGTTACGGACACACACAATTTTTCACAGCAACTTGAAGTATCTACGCAAATTGGTGAAATTTAGCGAAATTTCTTATGTGATCAGTATATTCTTTTTTGTGAAATAACGAAGACATGTTGGGGATTTATAAACAACTGAGCACTACAAGAACCTGTTTTTCAAGTTTCACAAGACGCCCAAAATCTGGAATTACGGGTAAAAAAACGGGTTTTCGTACTTTTACGCACTTATAAGCCAATAACGCGGATAAATATGAACCGATTTAAAGTTTCTTAGCGGATATGGAGAGAAGAGACTTTCCAATGATATATATAGTTGTTTTTAAAGTTCAACAAATTCATTATTTGATTACAAAAACATAAAGTTACAAATATAGCAATTTTTTACTATGAAATCGTCCGTCCTTTCGCTGGAAATACCCATATTTAATCGGTTTCTTTACTATCGTATACATCATCGTTAAAGTTGGACAATTTTTTTCTCGACCAAGCTGTTATCAAGATCATAATCTACGATGAATTCTAAGAAAATTTGCCAAAGAAACCAAGGGTCTAAAATCAAAATCGAGCCCCCGGTTATTAACGAGAAACTTTTCGTATTCGGAAAAAAAAATCCACAACAAGCTCCGCAACACGCCCGGGTTCGCCCCTAGAGGATTCAAATATGTGACCGACCCTTAGTCGTTTTTCCCACCTAACATTTTCCTCAAACATACCTACCCCTATCTTCACCATCTTCACCCCTTAAGGGGCGTCCATACAAAAATCAAAATCTAAAATTTGCTCCCACATCGATAACTACCCTAAAGCAGCCCCTAGAGGAGTCAAATGTATGACCAACCCCCATTATTTTTGCAACCCCAACAGTTTTTTAAAACATATCTACCGTCTGTTTTGAACACTTATGGTGGTTTCCATATAATTTTTTATTTTTTTTTTAAATTATCTCCTGCCGCTCCCATGGTGCATCCTTGAGTGGTAAAATGTATGACCGACCCCCACTAATATTTCCCTCCTAACATATTTCTCTAACTTACCTACACCCTATCATAACACCCTAAAGATGCTCTCATACAAAATGCACTTACATATGTATGTACTGGCCTTTACAATGTCCAGTAGCAAAAACATTTCATGTCAATCATACTTTAGAAAAACCAAACATTGTGTTTGTTATGGCTTATGGCCGTCTTAATTTTGTAACCAGGGACGGGTGTGACCAAATGTTTTCTGTACATAAATACTCAAATATTTCAATAAATGTTTACAAAATTTCACTTTATTATTAATGTTATATCATGTAAAGTAATTATTATTTATACAAATTTTGTCATATTTAGGTGGACGGGTGTGACAAAAAATTCGTATAGTTGTATTTACTGATAAAACTTTTATTATAAAACATACAAAGCCGAAACCTTTTGAAAAAGCAAACAGAAGTTTTATCTTTCCGGAGATAATACTTTTTACTTATCAAGATAAATCGAATATTAGAAAATGTTAATGTAAGTCCAAGCGTATTAAGATGGAGATGGGAGTGTTCGTTATATGCTCATTTCAAACTGTTGCCAAATTGATAAAATGTAAAAAAATATAATTTTAACATTTGTCCCTAATTCTTGTTCTCTTGCACATATTAATTGACCGATTTTAATTGTAAATATGGAATTATATTTTTCCTGTATAGGGCCGTTTTACGTGGAATTGTCCATATATGAATTATTAAAAATATGTTTTATAAATATCATCCTGGAAAAAACCCATGAAAAGCAGATCGACACCTACCACCTCTTTGTCGACTACAAAGCTGCCTTCGACTCTCCGATAAGGAATATGCTTTATGAGGCCATGTCAGAGTTTGGTATTCCTGCAAAGCTGATTCGACTTTGCAAATGTACCTTAGACAACACCAAATCCTCGGTTAAGATTGGTAAGGATCAGTCTGAACCATTCAACACGGAAAGAGGTCTCAGGCAGGGCGATAGTCTGTCCTGTACACTATTTAATATAGTTATGGAGAAGTTGATAAGAAAGGCTGGTGTCAACATGTCTGGCACCATATTCCACAAAAGCCACTAGCCTACGCCGATGATATAGATATCATTGGCCGAAATCTGCGGTTCGTTACTGCAGTATTCTCATCCGTAGAAAAGGAGTCGGCAAAAATGGGTTTAGCGGTCAACGAGGACAAAACAAAAATAATGATTTCGACGAACAAAGAGTCCTCTCGATGGGGACGCAGCATCAACGTTGAAAATTATTGTTTTGAAGTAGTAGATGAGTTTACCTACCTCGGATCTTCCGTCAATAAGAAAAATAATGTCAGCCAAGAAATTAAGCGGAGAATAGTGCTAGCCAATAGATGTTTTTACGGACTTCGGCAGCACTTTAGTAATACCACCTTATCTCGGAATACTAAGAAACAGCTATATATCTTACCTGTTCTGTTGTATGGTGCCGAATCATGGGTGCTTACTACAACGGACATACAAAACCTGGGAGTATTCGAAAGAAAAGTACTCCGAAAAATTTATGGACCTATCTGTGTCGACGGCGAGTTTCGCCATCGGATGAACCATGAGCTGTATGAGCTTTCCCACGACATCGACGTAGCTAAAAGAGTCAGAATGCAACGACTACGATGGCTGGGTCATGTTGCCAGGATGGATGTAAATGGTACAGCGAGAAAGGTGTTTGAAGGCGAACCTGAAGGACGGCGCAGAGCGGGGAGACCCAAACTCCGTTGGAAGGACCAAGTTGTAGGCGACGTGCCACCATCTGGTATGACTAACTGGATAACACACGCACAAGACCGAAGCGTGTGGAATTCTTTAGTACTTCAGGCCTCAAACTTATGAACCATGTTTGTAAGTTGTAATGGGCCACTTAAGTAAGTAAGTAAGTATGTAATTAGATACAACATTTTCAAAATGTTCAAAACATTAAAAAATACAAATATTAGAAATAAAATAATAATTTTATACGTATTATTTATATTCAATAACGTATTTATAGTTTTAAAGCGTAACAGATTTCTCTCTAAACGTAAGCTACCACATCGTAATTGCGATTATCAAATTAATTTACATTGCATTCCATTCGCATATGCATATGCGCATATATTAAATGAAAATGTATGTATGTTTTTCACACACATGCATAAAATATAAAAATGTGTTTATTGTCGATGTCACTTTCATAATTTGTGGCCAAAGCTAAAGTGTGACAAAATCTCAATTTTGTGTTAACCCCTTTTTTTCTTTCTCGTTGTTTTTCTTCGATCCTTTGATTGTAAAAAAACGTGGTGCAGCAATAACAAAACATTTTAATTAAAAATAATCCCTTTATTGTGTCTCATACGGTGGTTTGTGTTGGATTTGTAGTCATTGTTATTGCTCCCATTATTCATGGGCATATGTATGTTTGGTTTTATACGTACATACATATAAGAGCATACTTAAACGTGGTGCTTAAGTTCATTTATGTGCATGTAGGAGTATATGAAAACGTGTATTTTTCAAGTGGTTATCAGTTTTCAAAATTAAACTCTTTGTTGTCCTCAGCGGGTAATAACTTGAGACGTCTAAAGACAATTAAGTGACAGAGTCTTAAGACTAAATACAAAGATCTGTTTTATTTCGGGTTTTTAAGTAAACGTTGAATATTTGTCATGTTTTTAAAATTTGTTAATTTTGAAATTTTTATATATTTTTAATATTTGTAACAGTTTTGATATTTGTAATAATTTTGATTTTTAAAACAATTTTAAATTTTTTTAATACTTTGAATATTTTGAATTTTGAAAATTTTTAATAATTTGAATATTTTTAAATTATATTTGAATATTTAAAATATTTTGAATATTTAATTATTATTTTTTAGTATATTTTTTTCCAAGTTACCATATGCAATTAATTTAAAAATGGTTTATATACAAATTTAAATTATATGAATATAGACTAATAACGTATAGAATCTTTGAAGCCATATTTGACCCCAAAGGCTCGGTTTCTATATAAGTACAAAAAAATAAATATGGGTATTTCCTGGCGTTGCGGACGCCCGTTTTTTTTTCTTATTTTGTAGTTTTCTCGAAAAGTTGAAATATTTTGAAGATTATGTTCATATTAAAAAATATTGATTTTGGACAGTACTATAAAATTCTTTTAATGAAACTTTACTTAAAATGTTGTATTCAAAATTATGACTAATACAAAGTGCGTTACGGACACACACAAATTTCCACAGCAACTTGAAGTGTCTACGAAAATTTGTGAAATATAGCGAAATTTCTTATGTGGCTTGTATATTCTTTTTTGTGAAATAAAGAAGACATATTGGGGTTATATAAACAACTTACTTTACACTTAAAATACTTTTACCTTTTATGCTACTTCAATCTATATGTGCGTTGCGGAAACACGTTTCGAACACACGCATTTTTCTATGGATAACACAGAGCGACAAAAAAATCAATGCCTGGGAAATTATACTATTTTGCTGGTAGGTGCAGTTGAGCACTACTAGAATCTGTTTTTCGAATTACCCAAAAAACCCAACATCTTGAGCTACGGGTAAAAAACCAATTTTTCGAACTTTTACGCACTTATAAGCCAGTAGCGCGGATAAATATGAACCGATTTTAAGTTTCTCTGCGGATTTAGAAAGATGAGACTTTCCAACGATATATATAGTTTGTTTTGTTAAAGTTCCACAAATTCATGATATGATTACAAAAAGAAAAAGTAAACAATTTAGCAATTTTTTACTATGAAATCGTCCGTCCTTCCGCTGGAAATACCCATATTTTTAAGTTTGATTATTTATATTAATAATGCATAGCATTCTGAATATTTTAATTACTTGGAATAAATATAATATTTTCAATATATTAATTTTTTAAATTATTCTCCATTTTTTTTCCTTTTTTGAATTTTTAGATATACATACATATGAATTATTTTTAATATATTGCAATATTTTAAATACTTTGTGTGCGACGACATCCTTCCTGGCCGTCCTACCTGTCAACATAATGATCGTTCGGACTGTAGATATTATAAGATATTGCTTTTAGTACTTTCACAACTCGATGCTCACATTATTTTCATTATTACTTATTAAGATTTCTTTTGCACAACGAGCAAACAGTGTCCTTTGTGTAACATCCGGTGTGTAGTAAATTCGATGTATGTATATATTCATATATGCATTAAATTCCATATGTGTTAGTGGAAACATAAAAATTATTTTATTATCACATTTACCTCACATTGTTACGACAGAAGCTTTACTTTGTTGTGGCGATAAGAAAATACGAAACGCACAACTTGTGCTGCAGCATCATTACAACTCAGCAATTGTGATATTCTTGTAAACCATTGCATAGTGCAACAATTGCGTCTTCAACCTCAATTATGAGGACATAACACATAATAGTTTGACTCGTTTTACATATAATATTTTTAGCAAAATATTTGATCTTGTGAATAATGAATTAATGTAAGATGGAGAACTAAAATATATTCTTCAAAACTTTCTTGCTGTCGTTGTCTGTGCCTATGGTAGTAATAGGAGCTAAAAACTTTTGATTGCTAGTCTACGAACCTTCACACTGTTTAGAGCTTTTACAAATACTATTTCTGATATATTGTAGAAGGATATTATATGATCTAGCTAAAACGACAGTAACATTGCACAGTTCAGCTGTGTATCTGTTTCAATTTGCGGCAATGATTCGCCTCCTAAAACAACTAATATTTCATACCAGTTACGCAAACAAATATATCATTACTATCGAAAAAGTCCTTGCCACCTAAATTTTCCCTCCCACAACAACTAACATTGCATACCAGTGCAAAAACCAAACATCCAGCCATGGTCTGGAAAACAACTCGGTTCGAAAACAGAGCAAAATCGGTAAAAATGTTTATATTATTACCTTTTTACCGATTTTGCTCTGAATTGTTTTCCAAAATATGGCTGATCATCTATTATTATTATTATTACCAATACAATTTTTTTTGTATATTCCTTACATTTTATTATCAAACTTAAATCAGTAATATATTAGAATACACTTTTCTATTTTATTCTTGGAATCCAAAAACTTTAAGATTTCCCGCCTCGCGTCGTCGATCGTTGCTATCCTTATCATCACAAGCAAATGCCAGCAGATATTGTTTGGGATGCCAAGCCACAGTAAAAGTGGCTGCATCCACAGACACATTTGCAACTTTCTCTCCAGTCTCCGTATGAGCTATATCAATGAGTAAATCTTCGGAAGCCGAAGCTATAAGTTTACCGTCATGACTAAATGAAATCGTCCTAACAGGCCAGTCCAGACGTGATAAGACACGCAGACAAGCCAATTCATTGGCATCCCACAGAGATACCAAAGCATCGGCGGAACCAGTAGCAAAATATTTGCCAGTAGGATCGAATTCAATGCAAATACAGGTGGCAGGATGAGCTTTCAAGACGTGTTGCAACTCCAAGCTCGGATAACTCAGTATGTGAACGCAACCCATGCCATTGGTAAGGAAGAAAAGGTCACTGCTGTTGTTCCATGCGATTTCGTTGACCTAGGATAAACAATATTAGCATATAAGTGAAAATGTAAAATGAACAAAATACCTCAAAGTTGAACTGCTCTTCAGCTCTGATCTTATTTGTCCTAGTGTCAATGAATGTCACCAAATCTTCTTTATTGCCCACAGCTATCGTTTTGCCATCTGGCGACCAGGTTATGTTTATATTCTCTCCCTTTGTGTTGGTAACAGACGAACATTTGCCAGCCCTAATATCCCATATACGCACCGTCTTGTCGCCACTGGCTGTACTTAAGAGATCTGCATTTGTTGCATGCCAACAAAGCTGGTCAACAGAGCCTGTGTGGCCACGATACGTGTTTTCCTTGCTCTGAAAAAGTTAAGCTCGTTATTTTGGAAACTATTTAATACATCGTCCACATACAACTCTTTCTCGTTCAAGCGTGTAAACAGCAACCGTTTTATCAAACGACCCCGATGCCAGTCGCCTGCCATCACAACTCCAGCCAACCGAGTGTACCTGAATGGAGATATGTTAAGTCAAGCTGTTGGAAGTGAATCCGCACTATATTCATACGAACCTTGGATGTGTGCGCTTTCTGCTCTCTTGTTTTGCTGTGGGACTTAAAATAAGTCTTTAATTCCTCCAAAGATGCGTTAGTACGACCCATTATGTCTCTATTTAAATGCTTAATGTTTTCTACCACCAAAATTACAAAAAAGTAAACAAAAAAAAGCCGCTGCTTAATATTTCTAAACAGCTGTTTTGTCAGAGTTGCCGTTTACTTTATAAGTGACAAATGCAGCATTGTCAAATAATTAACCCACACAGAACAATATTTTTTTTCTACAGCGACTATAGTGGTAAACTTACTATCAATCATTTTCGACAGTCAAGAATGAATTATTGTTCGCAGCGGCCAAGTTATCATTCATGATGAAAGCTCAACCGCCATTCAATTTTGAAATGTGACTAATAAACATATAAAATAATAAAATTGGATGCGCATTATCAATCATAGACCTAGCTGAGTATAGAATAAATGTAACAAGAGTAAATAGGTAATGCAAAGGGTTGCCTCTAGAAAACAATATTCACATAATAATATTTTAAAAGAAATTCCTGACTCTGAGACCATGAAAACTAGTGGAAAAGAGTCGATTACTGTCAAAAATAAAAAATTAAATATTGCAAATTTTGTATGGTAAAGATGCCCCAGTGTTTTCCGAAATTACTCACTTTGCGTCGTGGTTACGTTCCAAAAAAAACACGACGCAAATTGAAACGACGCAGAGTGAATTATGATTTTGTATAGAAAACTATGTACAGACCAAAGAAACGTTACAGGGTACCGAAAATGCTACATTGAAAAAAAAATTTAACAAACAGTTAAAAAACAAAAATAATATAAAATTTTATTACGTACATATGAAAAAAATCAATTAAAACTAAATAAAAAATGCAATTTATTAATAAAATAACATATATACAAAAAACAAAACAAATTCAATTAAAACAAAATAAAATATTTAATTAAATTATAAAAAAAAAAATCTGTCTGAACCTAAAACAACGCAACTTCGAAAATCTAACGACGCACAGTGAATATTAGTATCAATTCAGCAGCGACGCAACTTCGAAAAAACGCAAAACGAAACGGCGCAAAGCGGTATTGGTTTATAATGAATAATAAACAAGTTACGTTACAGTTAGAGTTTCACTGCCTCGTCCGAAAAAAACAGGATTTGCGTATTCAAAATCTGCCGGATTCCAGGAGAGATGTTTGAAATTTCAGCTGATTTTGTAATATGAAATATTTGCCTTTAGCATTATTTTAAGAAAAAAATTTGCCGCACCTCACTTTCCAGTACAAAATTCTCAACGTTTGTGACTCTTTAGCACATACTCCTTGGCAGTTTTTTCAACAACAAGCTTGTTTTTAGATTACACAAAAACTGGCAATTTGAATCAAATGTGCGTACTGGAGCCATTATGAGATGATTAAGAAGTAGTGATGTTGGGGTATAACTACGCGTTTTGCGTTAATGCCTCTTTATTGCGTTTGCTATGAAACGTAATGGAGAAATATATTAAAGTTATGCCAATTTTTCTATCTAAAAAGATTTGTTACTTTTTGTAAAACATTGTTCAGAATGTGGGAAATACATCGCAATGAACTAAAAGGAACAAGTTAAAGAGGGTAATTTTAAACAAGAGTTCTTTTATTATTTGTAATTAACCCTCATAAGGTATTTACAGTGCTTCGGGTAAAACATGACACAGTATTCTTACAAAAAATAACTTAATTGAATTTTAGTTAGAAAGTTTAGACGTAGAATAATACATATATTGTTAACATAACTATTTCAAAAACAAAATTTTAATTAAAAGTAATACTAACGACAATCGTGCCGATTACTTCTTCACTTATAAAACTTGTCTTGTAAATAAATTTTTAGTTCCTCATTTAATTGAAACTCAATCGTGTGGTGTTTTTAATTTTTTACTTCCAGCCAATATTTTATAATGAAATTATGTGTTCAAGTGATATCAATCAATATTTTTATTCTACATCAATCTTACAATTAGGAAAAAAGAAAAACCTGCGTGAAAAAATTTCTTCCAAAAATGATGAAATCTCTGTAGCTAAAGTTATTTCAAGTTTAACGGTCTATTTGTATCTAGTTGCCACAACTGCAGCCAACTTCATGGACATTGAATGACAATAGTTTTGATAGTTCAGCCGAAATTTTGACATTGCAAAAAAGAAAAAAATATACTTGTGCCAGTGAGCGAGATTTCAGCAATTCGTTTTCAAGTTCTATCTGAAAAATTAAACGAAACACAATATAAAAAGGTAAATTTGAGAAAATAACTGGACAAATTGTTTACAATCAAAAGAAGTGATTGGGGGAATGTAATAGAATCCATGACGTTAGCGTTGTTATTATTAAAGGCACCCACAAAAGAAGCAAAACCATTACATAACCTTTAATGCTTTTAAGGTTACCAAATCTTGTGGAACATCTTCCATTTTATGTTAAATTACAAACGCTTAGATTTGCTTTTAACCGTTTGTGCTGTTTTTTATTGTCTTGCAGATGTTGTCCCAATCTATCTTGAATGGTGTACGCGTATTGCGTGTTGAAGCCCGCCGCAGCATTGGTATCGTTGCCCCTGCCTTGAGCAAAGCTTCCGATCCAATTCAACAATTGTTCTTGGACAAAGTACGTGAATATAAACAGAAGAGCGCGTAAGTTAAAGCAATTCAATGTAGCCTCGTATTATGTTGATTATGTTTCACTACCACCTCTTTTAGTGGCGGCAAAATGGTTGATGCTTCTCCCGAAATTGAGCGTGAGATGAAAAATGAATTGGAACGTGTAGCCAAACAATACGGCAGTGATGGCAAAACCGATATGACTAAATTCCCTGAATTCAAATTCCCCGATGTTAAGATCGACATCACCTCTTCCGCCTAGAATGTAATACAGTTTTCATAAGAAAAAAATGGGAAGCAATAACCCATAAAACAATATTCCAACTGTGTTGTTCAATCGTAAGCTGGTTCGAGTGGTTATTGTTTTGTGAATGTGTTAAGATTTTGAAAATCTTCCATTTCACAGACCAATATATGGAGAACTATTCTATGTTTTTCAGTTCATTAAAAAATTATTTAAAATAAAATAAAATATGAAACGAAAAACACTCGAAAATGGTGGGTTTAATAAAATCATAAAACATTTATTTACAACTTAAATGTGAATATATAAACTTATGGAAAAAATTGCCATATTTAACGGCTTGCCACTATTTGTTGAACGGTTTCATGCAGTAATTCCATTTTGTGGTATTCTGCTACTTTACGGAAAGTTCTTAAGAGTTGGTCGATTTCCCTGCCCGATATTAAGGGTGCAAAATCTCCAGCACACGTACAGAATAGCGATAAATTTTCGCGTTTAATTTCGTTACATCTTGTACAGCGTAAATCTTGGAGTACATACGACATTAGTTTCCTCTGTACGACATCAATTATGCGCATTTCTATCTCTTCGTTGTCATAGGCCACAAAACATTGAGCACAAAGCCAAACAGGTCTAAAAAAAGGTAACATAGAAAATAGTGAATTAAAAAATAATTTGACGATGTAGTTCATCTTCTTAGTTGTCATAACTACTCACATTCCATCCTTCATTGCTCGATGTTTATCTTTGCACAAATCCAAATCCCGGCAGTGATTGCAAGCTTTGCAAATTACCTCGGATATAGTGTAGCTGCCACAGGGATCCTGCCACTCAGCCAAATCTGAAAACTCTCCTACTCCCACCAAACGCAACATATTACGTCGCAAATCGTTTATATCCTCCATCAGTCCTTTGTCGACACTCAGCACTTTGATGAGGGTGCGTATAAGATCTAAACCAGGACTCCATTTGCCTTTGCCATAGTTTTTATGTAATTTAATAATAAAATCGAAGGCTGCATGCGATATGTCTTTGATGGCCTGTTTAGTAGTTTTGCGCTCAGCCAGTGATTGCATGAACAGCGTAAGAATGGCTTCGAATTTCTCACGGCACTCATTTTCATCCGGCAGATGTTCACTTATAGTCCAATTAAGTTCTAGCGACAAATGTTCTTCATCGTCTTCATCTGTTCTTGGCACTTCTTCTACATCATTGTCCTCATCATCGTCGTTTTCATTGTCCGAATCTTGAGATTCCAAATTTCTTTGACGTTTCTCGGTTTGTGCAGCTAAGGCAGCGGCTGTTACATCTCCCAAAGCCGTTTCATCCAATCCCTTGGGCAAGCGACCGCGGATGCCGGAATAATTGGCATGATCCAGCCACAACATAAAGTCCCAACACTGCTCGAATGAAAGTTGTATGGAGTGGAACATTTCCTTGTTTCTCAACGATTGGACCACATAGTCTACGTAGGCCAAAGCATCTGCTACGGATTTCTTGCCCGACGACAAAATAATACGGTTGAAATCCGCATATATAATAGTGGCTCCCAAACGTTTAAATTCGGCAATAATGCGCAAAAACATTTTGCGCATTAAGTTATTTAAAGATCTACGCAGAGCTGGATCGTACAACAAAGCATTACTGGATCTTACCCATCTGTAGAAGTGCACAATTTGGAAATCGGAGAAAATATTACGGTTGATGGAAACTTCTCGTAGCCAACCGTTTACCATGGAACGCATAACACGGAAGGCCGCAGAACAAAGCGCAGTTTCATCATAACTCGGCAAAGTGGCTGCTGGTACAGTACCAATCATTTCCTCCAAAGAAGCTTGCGGTATAACGTCAAAGGTGATGGCAGACGAGGCACCTTCCATTTCCTGAATTTTTGTAGATTGCAGAAGAGCAGACACAGCTAAACTGTCCAACGCCAATTCGACGCATACATCTGGATAAAATCCGGCTTGGTTCTGGACCACAGTCACACTGTCTTCAAATTCCGCCAACAACCTGCTGTCATCTGCCTCCCGACCTCCCAAGTCAGGTCTGGTTGTAGCGGACCACCATAACACAAAATTATGCTTCTGCAGCAAGCGAGCAAAGAATAAATCGGCACCAAATAAGACGGTATCTGGTGGCATATTGCCTATGGGCACATGGAAATATCTGCATTGATCCAGCATTAATTCCACCACGTTGTTGAGATTCAAGAAATGTCTCACCAACGCCCTTGAGCCTTGTCTTTGCCAATCTAAGCCTGATAACAATGACGCGTCATCGGATATGTGAATTTGGGCTTGAGGAAAATCTAACAGGCTGGGCATGTTTGCGCTCAATTTACGTGCCTCCAATGCAGTCTGCATGCATATTAGAGAAGGTCCTCGTTTTTCCTCCTTGTATGAAGTCAATGCTCTCTGGATGTGGCGATATACTTGCTTTACATCAACTTCTATAAATATCTCGAATTGGAAATCTTCAACTGGGACTTTTTCAACATCTTCGGGATTTTGAAGGTTCTTGATGAGGGCCAGCCTCTCCGCCGTATATAAATTCTTCATATTGGGCATCTGATTAGTACGTACAGTGTCCAAGGCTATAACAATTGCTTTCTTGCTGGCCATTAAAAATAGAGCCCATAATTCCTTCTTGGCTGTCGGTATGTTATGTTGATATAAGAAAATCTTTCTGAGTTTGACACTGGTACCATGAAGATACTTAATATGTGCCTGGGGCTTCTGCTCCAACTGTTCGATCGAAAAACTTTCCAGGTCTTTGGTGGCTAATGCCGCCAATCTTCTGGCTTCATCCCGTTGTACCGCACATAGGCAGCCCATGTCCATTAGAGCTCTAAATTCTAAAGACATTTGAGTCTCATAAATGCCCTCAATGTCGGGCGTGGCAAGATCAGCCAACATGCCCAGACAATTGTCTTTGAAAACTTGTTCCGGAACACTGTATCTGTACAAGTTGTAAACAGGCCGAGAACGGGGAAGCACTCTGTTGACCTTTTTCCACATTTGGCCCTCTTCAGGTGGTGCCAAACTTCTTTGATTGACATAAAATATGCGGGGAACATTCAACTTGATTCTATGCAATTCATCGCCAATCATTGCCCATACGGTAAAGTGACCTAGGTCGTCCACAGCAACCACTTGTAATATTTGCCAAACCTGGTCTAGCAAAGTTCTCTGAGCTCTTCGTAGGAAACCACCCAAAGTTGCGGTGGATGTAGCTCCCTTCGAAGCAGTTTGGTAGTCGAGTGTGCTATTTGGGTCGTCATTACGTTGACGCTTATTTTGTTGCTTATAACGCAGACGACGCTCCAATTGCCACTGCCATTTGCGCTTTTGAAACTTTACCCACTCCACAATTTCCTTACGAGAGTTTCCAATCGCTGGAGGAGCACCCAAAGCTTGGCGCCACGATGATGCTTCTGGTTGGGCAATATTTGCCTCATCTTCATCTGAGTTTTGCCTACGCCTTTTTGTGACTCTTGGTCTAGTATCTGAATTCTGGTCGCATCCAGCTAAATCCTCCATATCGGCTATATCTACATTTTTGGCATCACTGTCATTGCTAGACGCAGCCATAGCTGGTTTCGGTTTGGGTCTAGATGTAAACATTTCGTTAATACGGCGCTGCTTGAATACATCATTTTTTTCCGATATTTTTTTGTGCAACCAATCTGGATGTTGTACTCTCGGCACAGGATTGGTAAGACCTTGCAAAGCAGCCGGTATAGTTATAATTTTCTGGATAGCACCTCCCAAACGTTCTATGTAATAATTCCAATCTAAAACTTCTCTGATGTCGGAATCACCCATGGTGTTGTCTTTTAACCACCTACGTAAATGGTATCTCCTAACACTAGGCTCCGACTGGAAAATAGCCAAAGGTATAGCTCTCTCTGTCACAGGGGCGCCTTCTGGTTTCTTGGATATAATATATTTACAAGCCAAGCCGGCATCTTTTACCATCTGTTCACCCAAGAACTCTGCCAGTCGTTTAGCCGTTGATATCGACGTACTCTTCTGTTCGCCGTACTCCTCTAGTTTTTTAGACATGGATTTATTTTCAGAAATCAATTCAAACAATTCCGAATCGGGTAAATTAGAGCCTCTGCTGTACAAGACGTCTAGCCAATAGTCAGCCACTTTGGCTACGGATGCATAACATTCCTCCAAAGTACTGCCAGCCAAAAAGGCTTCAAACACCGAACTTTGAAAGTTCTTAATCAATTGCAGTTCACCACGACGTTTCACCTCAAAACCCTTTAATTCCGCCAGAGAACCATCAAAGTTAAATACCGCATATCTCTTTTTTAATTTCTTGCCTTCTTCCTTAGCAGCAGGCAAGACCATAGCCAAATATGGCCCATCAACTTCGAAGAATATAGAATTTTCATCTCTTATAGTGTAATCAGGGGGTTCTGAGCAACCTTCCGTTTTCTTTTTGACCAATTCATGGTATTGATCGTTGGTAAAGTGATCTTTGACCATAGTGTTCAGCACTGCATTAGGATATGATATGTTTATTTTCTTTTTCTTTTCATGTGTTGTTAACACAGTAAATTCCTGGGGGAACGAAGCAGGTAAAATACACCATATACCATCAGTATCCAACTCCAAAGGTCTACCGATTCTCTCGACAATTTCCCTAGCTTTGGTTATAATGTTTGATCCAGTCAAGCATACAATACCAGCCATGGGCATGGAATGCCAACGAGCACCACGACGCATCACATAACCGTAGAAAGAATTCAAAATACATTTGTGGGCCAACTGCAAAGAGTCGTACAACACCTCGCGACCTTTGGCTGCTTTGATTTCCGAGGCATCTCCAGACGCTATAGCAGCACTAACTGCCGCCTTAGCAACCTTGGTCAACCCTTTGTACTCGTAACGTCGATCACGAAAAGCTCTCACTGTGTCAACATAGAAACTGTTTTCTTTTTGGCATATAGTCGATGTCCTTGTCTCCAATTTAGTGATTTTGGTTTTTTTATAGGCCTTGCGGCAATAATCGCTCAAACGCTTTTTCTCATAGGCCGCTTGATCCTCTTTGGACAATTCGTGAAATGCTCTGTTAGGGCCACCTGGAAATAGAGGAGGAAATTTCTCAGTCTCCAATTGTTGCTGAATTCTTTGGAATTCATTTCGGCTGGCTGGCAACATTTCACCACGCCACAGCCAGTCCATAACACGTTTGCAGCGCGCTCCAGGTCTATTGAAATCACAAGCAGCACAATCTGTATCACTAACCATAGCCGAGGGCTGCAAGCGATTGGTTAAAATAATATTGGGATACATAGCACCCACATCCAAATGATATATGACAGGTTGTTCCAGACGGTTGGGAATATCATGGAGACCCTTTAGACCTTGAATGATTTCTTTTTGCACCTCCTCCAGATTAGTAACTTTGTCCAAGGGAATACCCTCCTCAACCTCGATGGCATGTTTCAACACCCAGTCAACATTATCCATAAGCTTTTGCACCATATTAGGATCCAAACGAAAACGACAAGGTATATCTGCACGAAATACGCCAGACTCTAAAGCTTCGACATGGCCACCCACATAGGTTTCTGAATCCAAGACATGACCCTCGTTTGACAACTTGTTTAGTTCACTTTGTTGTTTGTTGGGATAGACAATGTTTGCATGATAGGCCTGAACCATAAGTAACGTTTCGCAAAGTGTGCCCGAACCTTTGCGCAAGATTTCATCGGGTTCCATAGGAATAATCGTATTCAAGGCAAATATGAAGGGGTGTACGTACTTCATGTAAAGATAGTACGTGGCCACAGCGTCTGATACAGAGTAATTTGCTAGAACTTGAGGCTGTTCCACAGCCATTTTGCACATATCTTCAGGATCTAATTCGACGGGATCGTAACGTAATTTAGCTTTGGCAACTGCTTTTAGACCTTGTGAGCCGACTGGGAGATAAGAATCGCGTTTTACCTGGAAAATAAACGGATTAAGGTTTGTTAAAAAGAAAAGAATTAAAAAATCAATTATAAAGTATACACTTTCAAACTAAGTATTTTTTTTAAATGGCAAAGAGAAAATGATAAACATCTTAAGGCAAAAACAGCTTAACAATTTAAGCATACGTTAATGCTATTTAAACTTAAATAATTTAAATATCAAGCGAATTCAACTTACCCAGCACAAACAATCCATGTGAATCGACGGCCGGCACAAGTAATTACCTTCCCTGGACTTTGAAAATCCAATTTCCTGTTTCATATCCAAGTCATAGACTGCAGCCCTAGTCTCCACAAATGGCCAATCGAAAAAGTCGCCATTGTAAGTGACCACAATGTGCGGACGCACCTCCATGATGTGATCAAAGAATTTCTGTATTAAATGCATTTCATTTGCCTCATTGTAAACAATAAAATTTCCCTCAAATTCTGGTTTCGGTGTATATTCAAAATCGTCGACGTCTGAAGAAATAATTTCACGATTTGTTATCAAATATCCCTGACCATCAATCATATAGGAAATCATCATAATTTGGTCCGACTGAGCGTCTGGAAATTTCAAAGGTAGCTTTGTGGTCTCTATGTCAAAGGCTAAAACCACAGGTTCTGGACGTTCCAAAATATCCGGCCGTGATGAAATTATAGGCATTTCGAAACCACCACTACGACAGCGTATATTATACCATTGGCCACAAAAAATCTCCAAGTCAATGGACACTCTAACATGATATGGTACATCATGTTCTCTGACTTCCATAATGCAATCTAAATAGTCTAGTTGCTTTTTGGCACCATCGCCATCATTGCCCGTGTTGGCGGCCAGAGATGAGGCTAACATTTGCAAGTAAAATGTATTGGATTTCTCACGTTCGGTATTTTTGCGTACTGCTGCCATAATCTCTCGACGTACTTTAGTCATGGCCGTCTGATTGAGAAACGACAACTTTAGGTATTGTTGTTTATAGCCAGCTAAATGATTGGGTAAATCTAAATCCTCTTTATAGATATGTTCCACGCCTGCCAATTGACCAGAATATTTGCGACTAAGAAAGCGAGCTAATTCCAAAGCTTGTTTCTCATCTGGTTTAACCAACATGTATGGTTTATAGGCTACCGTGACCTTAAAGCGAGATCCATCCATCTGTATAAAAAATAAATCCAAAGCGGCTACCAAACGTCGGTCCTCGTCCAAAACCTCCGTCTACAAAGTGACAAATTGTGAAATATATACTTTATAATCAAATCAGTGGCGTGCATCCCCATTTACCGTATGCATATTAATCAGGTAGCCTGTTCTCTCCAAGCCATCTTTAACCCGATCGAAACCGAATTTGGAATCGATTTTGTCATTCTCCCTAGATTGCCTATATCCGGCTTCATTAAAGAAGTCATCTCTATAAAAACCACAGGGAAATGTTAATTATGTACATATATTTACATCTTGTCTTTATCATTTAACGTCCATACCCTTCTGCTTTTGTTTCCGACACAAATTTTCCTGTATTTTGCAGTATTTTTTGCTTTCCACCACTTGGTTCCATCGCGAGTCAGATTTTTTTATTTGTAACAAATAAACAATTCGACGACCAGCAGTAAACGAAAACAATACACAGTATGAAATTGTCAAATCTAAATTTTGCACAATACTGGCGCCAAATTTAGTACAGCTGATTCGGGGTATTGCCATCCTTAACATCTTCTGCAGTGCGGCAATACATGTCAGTGATGGAAATATGTGATTAGCCGGTTTTATCTTAAAATTATCGAAATAGCATTTTTTTTCATGCTGACGCTGACGCTGGTGGCATACTTTTCGTTTTGCTACTACACTAGCGGACGCTGACGGCATGCTTTTAAAGCAAGAGCATGGCAATGAAGTGAAAAGTTGTAACGGCAATTGTTATCAACGAATTGTTAAACTATTAGAAATTACTTTTGTACTTATGCTCCAATGGGAGTTAGAGGAACACATATATATATATATATATATATTATCCCAATTGTACTGAAAATTGGGAAAAATAAATTTTAAATAACATTTTATGCGACAGACATTAGAAAATCAACATAAATGTGTGGCATACACTACATAGATGCTATTAGATAGTGTTTTTTGGTATGACTTCACACATTTGTGCCAGGGTAACAGCCGCTTTAGACATACTTTCGGCCATTCATTTGAAGGTCGTTTAATGACAAGCAAAATTTTAAAAAAATTAAATTTTCTTTTTCAAATATATTGCTGTTCCATAAAAATAAATTTTGTTTTAGAAATATTCTCGCTGTCGTTTCACTGTGCTGCCATCTTCCTTTTTTAAATTAAAAATGCTCTTAGAATATTTGCGAGTGGTGCCATTTTTTTCTACAGACCTGTCAACGGCAGTTTTACATTTTTTTTAAATTCTGGACGAATCTTTGTCGGGACAAACGAAACAACTGTTCATGCTTGGACTGTTATTTCCTTAAGCTACGCACAGACGGTTGCCAGATCTTACAATATTGCCCGAAAAATTTGCAGAAAATGTCCAACAACCGTGTGCACTTTAAATTTTGTATGGCAACGTTTGCAGAAAAATCATTGTAAAACAACAATATTGCCAGACAGCCGATAATCGTCTGAACCGCAAAATGTTGCCACCTTCAAATTTTTGTAAGATGATTGCAAACACATTTAATTTGCAGATGTGTGAAGTTTATGCCATTTGCAGAGATTAATTATATGGCAACACTGTCCATGTCAGTACATTGCCGGTACATTACACGGGGTCTCCACCTGAAATAATGTTTGGCATAATATCTGAGAAAACGTCGACAGAATGAGAGAAGACATTTCTTCTTGTTCATCTAAATCTTAAACAAGGGGAACACGTAGTTATGTTAATCTTATAATATTTCATTTTTGACTGACTCTCGTACAGTAAACTTGTGTTGTTCGTTGGAAGTTTTTATTGTGTGCGTGGTTTGTCTTTTTGTTTTTTTATATTCTTTTGTAAACAAATGCAGAAAAATAATTAAATTGGTATTTTGGCTGTATTTTTATTTCACAATTGTACACTTTTCACAAGAATTAAATTTTCAATGATGGCGTCTGTTTATTGTTATGATTGTGTGTGCTGTTTTTGACAGCCCATATTATAACATAGTTGTTACGACAATTGTCGTGACAACTGTATCTTGACATTTATTAAAATACAAACGCTAACACTATTTGAGTGTCCACACGTAACATAATACTCTCTGCGATTGAATTCAAATCGCAGATATAAAAATCTTATATCTTAAATCTGGTGTAGACCCCATGTTAGCAGATTTGACAAAATTGCTATTTCTGACAACAGTCTGTGCTTAGCTTTACTCTTTACCTATTTACAGCCCTTTATTTAGTACACTTTTCAGTTTCAAAAGCCAACACTGAAGCGAAGGCAATTCTGTATGAATGTGCATTTTTTTTTGTGTCGACAAGCGACTGCTGTCAAATTGTCAAACAGTCGCAAAACAAAAATTTACAAGTCATCGGTAAAGTGAGGAAAAATTTAATTTTTTTGTGAAAAATTGCATAGAAGTTGTTGTTAATTCCGGTAAAAACAAAGGAAAGCTTAAGTAAAAACGAAAAATCTTTTGATTACTTCAAACGTAGATACGAAAAAGGTTAGAATGGCTGCTACACTTGAAGATAAATCTATATGGGAGGATGGTGATGAGTTGGGCGAGGAAGTTTTGCGTATGTCCACAGATGAAATAGTCAGCAGGACTCGACTGATGGACAATGAGATCAAGATCATGAAGAGTGAGGTTATGCGTATAACCCATGAAATCCAAGCTCAGAATGATAAAATCAAGGATAACACTGAAAAAATTAAGGTATGTGTGGGATAAAGATGTGGTCTATGACATATTTTCATGCATGCCCGTATCCTTTAAGGTCAACAAAACTCTTCCTTACTTGGTGTCCAATGTCATCGAACTTTTGGATATGGAAGCCCAGGAAGACGAAGATGATGGTGCTGTTCAGGTTTTGGATAATCAACGCAAGGGCAAATGTGCTGTGATTAAGAC
Organism: Muscina levida; assembly: GCA_964034835.1. Classification (NCBI taxonomy): domain Eukaryota; kingdom Metazoa; phylum Arthropoda; class Insecta; order Diptera; family Muscidae; genus Muscina; species Muscina levida. Next base: position 135,954,632 of record OZ035880.1, read on the forward strand.
CTCCACGCGTCAAGCATACTTCTTACCCGTAATTGGCCTAGTAGACGCTGAAAAACTAAAGCCAGGTGATTTGGTAGGTGTGAATAAAGATTCCTACTTGATACTGGAAACTTTGCCGGCTGAATACGATGCCCGCGTTAAGGCTATGGAAGTAGATGAGCGCCCTACGGAACAGTATTCGGACATTGGTGGCCTTGATAAACAAATTCAAGAATTAATTGAAGCAGTAGTTCTACCCATGACCCACAAAGAAAAGTTCAAGAATTTAGGTATTCAACCACCTAAAGGGGTTCTATTATACGGACCTCCAGGTACCGGTAAAACCCTTTTGGCTCGTGCCTGCGCGGCTCAAACAAAATCCACCTTCTTGAAATTGGCTGGTCCACAGTTGGTGCAAATGTTCATTGGTGATGGTGCCAAATTGGTGCGTGATGCCTTCGCCCTGGCCAAAGAAAAGGCTCCAGCTATTATTTTCATCGATGAATTGGATGCCATTGGTACAAAACGTTTCGATTCCGAAAAAGCCGGTGATCGCGAGGTACAACGTACAATGTTGGAGTTGCTAAATCAATTGGACGGTTTCAGTTCCACAGCTGACATTAAAGTTATTGCCGCTACAAATCGTGTGGACATCTTGGATCCTGCTCTCTTACGTTCGGGACGTTTAGATCGTAAAATCGAATTCCCCCATCCCAATGAAGAAGCTCGTGCACGTATCATGCAAATCCATTCACGTAAAATGAATGTCAGCAGCGATGTCAATTTTGAAGAATTGGCTCGTTCCACCGACGACTTCAATGGTGCCCAATGTAAAGCGGTATGTGTTGAGGCTGGTATGATTGCGTTGCGTCGTTCCGCCACACAGGTGACACATGAAGATTTCATGGATGCCATTATGGAAGTACAGGCCAAGAAGAAAGCAAACTTGAATTATTATGCTTAATTGAAGTTTACAGTTTATAATCTTATCATTTATAGAAACTCCCAACATTAAATAAAAAATCGCCGCTAATCTTTAATTTTATATTATAAATACGAGAAGACATTACTTTAAATTATAAAGTCAAGAGGGCAATTTATTAAGTAAATAATAGGAATTTTTGCGATATCGTTCTGTTGGCTGAGGAATCAAATAGAGGAAGCGGTTGTTGTTGTATCGGCACTCGATCGGGCATATAATCCGATTATCATACGATTATTGTTGGCAACTCTGTTCGTTCCTTTTGTAGATAACAAGGATTGTTAGGTGTTGTTGTTGTGAGTTTTTACGCCAAATTCCACCAAAGATGGCGCCAACTGGCTTGTTGATTTATATGAGATGTTGATAAATCATTTTCCTTTTTCCTTGATCCTTGCGCAATCTGGATTTTTATAGTGGAAGCATCTAGGATGAGTTTTGTTGGCTGGAGAACTCGAAAGTATTTGAAAAAGTAATTTTTCATCGATGTTGATTTTGCCCAGTGCCCCGGCCGGGAATCGAACCCGGCACCTTCGGATTGCTAGTCTACGTCGCTTCCACTGAGCTATCGAAGGCCACAGAGGAAGCGGTTGTGATGTATGCTTCGGAGTGAATTTTGTGAACCAACAGAATTATAGTTTGCTTTTTACTTGGAAAATCTCTGAAGCAAACACACTGAATAAAATTCACGAACAAATGTTGCCTTTACATCCAGAAATAAAAAATTTCGCATTAATATCAACAGTCATAAAGTTGATTTTATCTGTCCCCGGGCAATGAGAAGGTATTCCACTAGGTCTACAGAGATAAGAGAGCCACGATTATCTTACCATTTAAATTAGGCCAAAATATTTACATGTGGAAGGAAGTAAAGAAAACAAAAAGTCCTTACTAACATAAAAAGAAATACGACAGTCATTATAAGGTTAATTTTCCTGTATTCGTGCAAGATATTTAATCTATTATCTTCCCAAAATAATTATTTATTTAATAAACAGATGTCAATTTAAATATTGTCAACAAGAAAAGGAACTTTTTTTTTACCGTTTTTTTGTACTAAGATGTGGTATATCTATGCATAATCTTCACAAATTATGCCTGCTAGGCCAAAAAGACTGCCTTTGAAACTAATTGATGAATCAGTCCGCATAGAAGGGACTATCAAGAAAGATAATAAAGCAATTACGAAAAATCAACATTTGAACTTATACTACCGAACTAACTGTTTTAATAGCAACTTCAAACATTAGATATTTTTAATTATTTCATATATTTCTATGTTTAAATGCTTGTTTTCATATAGAATGCTTTAATTTTAAACAAATGCTTCCAGGCCGGAATGCAGCTTCAGAAAATGTTAAATGGGTCTCTGCAAATATAAATGTTATATATATATTATTAAAAATTCCGCATAATGTGTTAAACAAAATTTCAACTTACACATGTTAGTTAAAAACACAGAAATATAGGAAAATGTTGCTACATTAGACTTAAAATGCTAGTATAACACATTGACATTGGAAATGTGCATTTAATCGGTTTTAGGGAAAGACAAGTCATAGTACAATTTGCCCATACCACCAATGCCGACCAAAGAAAGAGCGACGGTAACACGGTATAAGACCTGGTCAAAGGCTGAACCCTTCAAGAAAACTGGTTTGCCGTCCTTCTTTTGGAAGTGCTCTTGGATCTTGCGGATTTCCAAACTGCCCTTTTCGACCTCAACTTTAGCGGTGCGCTGAGCGGCGGTGGTAGTGAAGCTGCGAACAACGGCCTTAAATAAAAAAAGTACAATTATGTAGGATATTCCTTGTAGTGATAAATATAACCTATCTTACGTAATGTTATGGAAAAAGCGAAAAAAGTGAACACTCCATAACATTCACGTAGGCTTTAATGGTTTTGGAAAACCAAATAATCAAGGAATTTTTTATTTGCATACTTACTCTGGACAAGTTCAACATATTGTATGGATTTTTTAAGTGATTTACAAATTCAGTAGATCCTCGACGAACGTATTAATGTTCCAATAAAAAAATTCACATTGGAGAATTATGACAGATATGAAAGAAAGTTGACAGTTGTGCTGGAAATTGAAGCAATGTATATTTTAGTACTAAATTCGGAAATTAAATAATACACTGAAAATAAAGTGGCCTAATTTTGCAAAGTTCGTACTTATTGTTGCTGTATGAAAATATTGTACCCAGTACAATACAATAATAGATGATAATTTATTACCTTATCGGTTTAAAAAATGCACAGAAAAAATGCACAGCTAGCTATAAAAAATACAAGAAACTAAAAGTGTCCTTTTAGTTATACTTAATTGTCAGTTTTAAATTTTTAAACTATTTTCTCTTTTGCATTTGTCGGCATTATGTAGGATATTGTATATAAAATTCATACAATCAAAACAATTTAGGTAGCATCGTAAGTTTAATATTAATAGCCTTTTTACACCAAAAAAGCATTTCACATTTTGAGACGATGATGTGAAATGCTAAAAAGTGATTTTACACAGCATATTTACCAGCTGTTGTCTAGCTCACACATTTTTCCATTTGCCTTGTAAAACTGTAATATTTCCTGCCACAAACCTATTAAGATTGTTTCGGAGGCAGTATTCCACAAAGCACGAATGCTTTTTACGAATTGGAATAATCATTTATTAATATTTTGGCAAAAATTTAAATTTTTTTGTCCGTCCATGTGGTTTGGCATTTTTTCCGATAAATGTAAACAAACAACGAAAATTGTGGTTGCCGGATCAACATTACTGAGAAAAATCGCTTAAATTCCCATTTTCAGAGTACAACTCAGTGTATTTTTCCGCATCTTTCGAGGATGAGAAAATATGTTAACATCTTTCCAACATCAAAATACATGTAAAAATTTTAGCATTTTGGCCGCATCCATCAAATATTTGGAATAATGCGAAAATATGTTATATGCGTTCCGGTGTATCAACGATAACGACTGCACTCATTTATCGATAGTTTATTAGATTTTGTTTTATATCAATCGTCTCGCGATAACAGCAAATCTACAACTACAGTGCGCAAATTTATAAGAGGTCCCACAAAACGTAAACAAAAGAAAATCCGCAGCTGTTGGAAGTAATTGTAATATAATTAATTTTTCCTGAGATTTTAAATTAAAAACATGGGATTTCTTACGGTTTTGAAGAAAATGAAACAAAAAGAAAAGGAAATGCGTATCCTACTGCTGTAAGTAATCGCTATCATCGGCCATTGTAGGCACATTTCAAGGGAATGATTCATTGAATTTTTCGCTTTGTAGTGGTTTGGATAATGCCGGCAAGACCACAATACTGAAACGTTTCAATGGAGAGCCAATCGACACAATTTCTCCCACTTTGGGATTCAATATAAAAACATTGGAACACAATGGCTACACCTTGAACATGTGGGATGTTGGTGGTCAGAAGTCGTTGCGTTCTTATTGGCGCAACTACTTCGAATGTACTGATGGTCTGGTGTGGGTGGTCGACAGTGCAGATCGCATGCGTTTGGAAACATGTAAGCAGGAACTAGAAATTTTGCTGCAGGAAGAGAGACTGGCCGGTGCTACGTTGTTGGTCTTGGCAAATAAGCAGGATTTACCAGGAGCATTGACGGCAAGTGAAATCAAGGAGGTAAGTTGTTGAATGTAGTGACCAGTAGTATGGTGTCAGTGAAATCATTATTATTTTGCGTCTTCTTACAATTTTGTTTACAGGTCTTACAACTGGACAATATAACTACACATCATTGGTTAGTCGTGGGTGTTAGCGCTGTCACTGGCGAGAAACTGTTAAGCTCCGTGGATTGGTTAATCGATGACATAGCCAAACGTATATTCACTTTAGATTAACTCTGCATTAGTCTCTCTCTTGTTCTCGTTCCAATGAAGACTGACAGTTTCGTGAATGTATGTGTTAAAACAGAAAACATTTCCATTTATTGCTAAATACCTTTTTTTAAAAAAAAATTCTCACTGTTACATTTTTTTGTATTTATTAAAGTATTTTTTATTTTATTTTTCCACCAAATACAATGTATACAGACGTTTCCAATCATCACGTTCAAAACTAGGTTTTATATTTACTTTAACAATTTCGGCAAAACCTTCATCCAGCTGTGGTTGCGTATATTTCTTTTTCATCATATTTAAAAGCATTTCATTGATTTTGGCATGTTTAGCATCGGTTAACTGACGGAACGAAATGTTGTGTTTAATTTGAGCCACACTTACATTCATCATAAAACATCGGCATTTGACCTTGTGTCTTTTCGCTAGTTCTATAAATTTTTTACGAGAATCTGTGTCAACGTTGGTGTTGTCCACAACACAAGATTTTCGGGACATTAAAGCATTTTCACAAGCTTTTAGACATGCCTGAGTGCTGCCCAATGTGTCGGCATTTGCTATGACATAACCATGAGGCGAAAGATACTGACGGCTGAAATAAGATTTACCTAAAAATATATAATAGACAACTTATATAAAATTTGGTTTTCACAATAAAATACCTATATTTAAAAAAATAGTTGATATGGATAGTAAATTAATAACAACACAGTTGTTTTATACAAAGTTAATGTTGCGGAAGAGTTACGTTTAATAAACCCTGGATGCTGTTGAATTTGTACTCATTATACAGTATTTTATTTTTAGCATTTTGAAAATATAAGTAAGAATATGGGAGTACATTGTGAGTGTATCAAAGTGATTAGTTTCGGCTAGCATTATAATATAATATAGCAAACAATATTGTTGATTAATGTTAGTTTGTCAATTTCTATAAAATTTAGCAAAAATTGTTAAGTTAGAACATAGATGTGATAATTTATTGAAGGAGATAAGCAAAAAAAAACTTACAAAATGTTCATTCACTGTTTTCAAGTTTTAATTAATAATTTTCACCAAAAAAAAATAATTTATCGCACTTCAAAATTTCTGTATTTTAATTTTATGCAATAAAAAGGCAATTAAAAGCTGGCCCACCCAGTAGTGAAATATAAAATGGTAGATTATTAAGAAAATAAGTTTCGCATTTTGTTTTTGTAATATTTTGCTCTAAGAATTGTTACACTCACTCTATATCTAAACAATGCCAGATTATTTTTAAGAGCATATTAATTTCTACTTACCAGAACCTGGCAGTCCCATCATTATAATCATTTCACACTCGTCTGTCGGTAATTTTGTATCCTTAGGTTCTAGTAATGGTATACTTTCAACATCCATTTTAGGATTAAAATCTGGTCGGTTCCATTCCTCTTGTTTGCAGCCCAGAAAATGCTCCTCGGGTGTGTAAAATGTCACTCCAATATTATGAGCAAAAAGACGATCTGCTAGCGAATGATCTTTACGACGTTTCGTTTTACCTTTGCCCAATTCAGGACGTCCTGCTGCGTCACCCACGAAAAAGCTAAGTTCTTTATTGATTGCAACATTATTGTTTTTATGTTCCTCCAAGTGTTCCCACATGCCCGGCAAAGGCTTGCGATAGTAGCCATCGGTAATAGCAATAAAGACTTGCACAGGTACTTGCAGTTTGGCAATGATTTGTTTAATTTTCTGCTTAAATTCATTTAAGTCTGTTTTACCTTTAGCTATGCCACCCTGATTGGTAAAAAAACATATTTTGAAGCCATTCTCTACAAGAGATTTTAATTTCTTAGAAACTTCAGGATAGTTCAGCATCCAGTCATCGCAGGTTTTTGGAAATACATTTCCAGATTTAGTTTTAATTATCGTACCGTCCATATCGTATGAGGCAATTTTCGACGATGCTTTGACCCCTTTGCTAGTGTAGATAATCACTTTGCCATTTTCAACAGAATCCCATGAGTCGGCAGATGCAACTTCACCATTAAAAACTGGCTCTTCTTCCTCGTCCATTGGCACAAATGCGGCCTTTGATTTTTCCACTTCTGGCGGTGGCTTAAAGATGACTTCAAATGGATGCCGTCCATAAACTATTTCTAATACATCTCCATGTTGCAGATCACACTCGGTGTCCTGAATGGCCATTAAACCATTTATGCCGCTCGGGTTCAAGCCTAAAACCTTCAATTTTACGGTGGCCTTTTCTGTGTCAACATTTAATTCCACTTGTCGCTTGGAACATTTCGTATCTCTTATGCCGGTCTCCTTTTTTCGCCCCACAATGTTAAGTCCCGGTTGCAAGTGTATTACCTGATGCTCTGGCTCTATTGGCTTCAGCTGACATACTCGCTTCATTATTCCTTTAGTTGTTTCATTCACAGAACGATTTAAATGCTTGACCACGGACATTTCGAAGAACACGGGAATTTCGTCAGGAAATAGGAATCAAAACAAAGTCAGGAGCGGGTTGCAGTTTTTAGATAGGGTAAACAAACAGCTGTTCCTAAAATGTTTTAAATAGAGTTGCTGTTATGCCATCATTAAATAATACACCGAGAAAATGTCTTAACAAAAACTTGTCTGCTCGTATGTCAAAGTTGGGCTATATGGAGTCGTCATAGAATTCAAGGGGCCCCATGGAGCGTTTCATTTTTTTGATTGTCCGCCCGATTTCCTGTATTTTTGCCTAATAGTCATCTGTGTTAATACCAGAAAAAAAGCTTACCTTATATATAGTATATTAAATTCTCTATGTGTAGACGTACATTGCTAGAACATACTACCCGTTATTGCATCTTTGTTGATATTTACAATATTAAAATATTGTAAACAAAAACAGCTGGTTACTAGTACAAAATTGTTTGCCGGCTGCTCGGTCGCAAAAATTGTATTTTATTTATGTTGTACTGGAAACAAAAAAAAACTAGTGCAAAATGACTTCTTTGGAGCCCTTCATTTTACGAATAAAGCCAGCAATGGATGCATTTTTACGCCAATCAAATAAAGAGACCCTAAACAAGTTAGAAAATGAATTGGTTCAATTCAATTGGATGCATATGAATATCTTCAATGTCTATATACTGGTGCCACTAGTCCTGAAATTGGACGAATTAAGCAAGTATGTCGTTGCTCTTACCCCACTTACCTACATTTTACTTAAAATTTTTTGGATTTTATATAGTGCTAGTCAGGATTTGCGCACCGGTTGCTTACAATGCATTACTCTTGTGACTTCCAAGGTATATTTAAAGGAATTGACCGCTTTGCGTACCATGCTGGTAGTGGTTTTAAAGCAGATACGTGAATGTGATAAGGCCGCAATGAAACCGAATTTGTCAGAAGAAATTAAATTGGCCGCCGTCCAATGTATTAGCGAATGTTTAAGACGCTCGACGACTGATGTACTGGAACAATTTTATTGCAAAGAGTCTTGCATGATTTTGGGCCAAATATTAATGAGCTTAGTAGATCTGATAGAGAACGAGAAATACAAAAAATTGGTGTAAGTACGTTACAACTTATTTTATAATTCAAACAAATATATCAGTACAGACAATAGAGTGTCACCGATGTCCAAAAACAGGCATCGTAATTTTATTTAAGAAATTATAGTTTTTTTTTATTTTATTCTCGACTTAAATGCTGAATTTAATGAAAGTAAAAACCACCAATCCCAAATTCAGTTCATATGATTTACGACATACTCTCATTCAGACGCTGCTTCCAGTCTGACATACAGGATGAATGATATAATTATTGATTACACTATGACACAATTTGAGGGTCATTGTTTCGGGGGTGGACCAAACCAATTCCAAACGATAGCATTTGAGCTCAGTAACAAAACCCTAAACTCCATTTTGCTCCACTACGTCACAAATTTTTTTTACAGTGGTTTGAAGTTTGAATTTTTTGGTCAAAAGTCGATTCAAAGAATATGAAAAATCATATATAAAATTACATTTGGGGTATTTCATGTCTTCGGAGACCTATACGGAAACATTTAGGGGAATGTTTCCTCGGAACATTTTAACCCCCTAGCTGCCACCCGTGTGGGTAATTTTTGGCCCAATTTTGAAAAACTGTTTATATGTCAACTTTGGAGGGAAACCAAGGCTTAGAATCTTCGATAAAAATATTTTCAGCAAAATTTCACTAAGAGTCACCGAAGACAAATAGCCTCTACTAGTCAAAGGTTATAAAAAAAATCAAAATAAAATGTTGAGAAGACTACTTTTGAGCAAAGAGTGCAACCAGCTTTTTCGGAAGTGAACCAAACTAATATCAAACGGTAGCATTTGACAAAAACAAAACCCTAAACATCACTTTGCTCCACTACGGCACAAATTTTTTTTACAGTGGTTTGAAGTTTGATTTTTTTTTGGTAAGAAGTCGAATCGACGAATTTGAATAATCATATGTAAATATACATTTGGGATAGTTCATGTCTTCGGAGACATACATTACAATTTTCTGGGGAATATTTCATCAGAACATTTGAACCCTCTAGCTTCCACCCGTATGGACATCTTAGGATTAATTTAAAAAAAAACAGCTTAAAAGTCACATTTCTTAAAATGTTCAGCATGGGTGGCAGATAGAGGGTTAAAATGTTCCGAGGAAATATTTCCCAGAAAGTTTTAATGTAGGTCTCTGAAGACTTGAACTAACCCAAATCTATTTTTACACATGAGTTTTCATTTTCTTTTATTTAACTTTTGACTAAAAAAAAAATCAAACTTTAAACCACTGTAAACAAAATTTGTGACTTAGTGGAGCAAAATGGAGTTTAGGGTTTTGTTACTGAGGCTAAGTGCTATTGTTTGATATAGGTTTGGTTCACTCCCGAAAAAGTGTGTTGCACTGTTTTCTTAAAAATCGGTTTTTTAACGTTCCATTAACATTTCATTTTGATTTTATTTTGGAACCTTTGACTCATAGAGGCTATTTGCCTTCGGTGACTCTTAGTGAAATTTTCCGGAGAATATTTCTATCGAAGATTCTAAGCCTTGACCTCCGTTCAAAGTTGACATATAAACAGTTTTTCCAAATTGGGCCAAAAATGTACCACAAGGCTGGCAACTAGAGGGTTAAAATGTTCCGAGGAAATATTCCCCTGAATGTTTTAATATAGGTCTCCGAAGACATGAAATACCCCAAATGTACTTTTATAGATTATTTTTCATATTCTTTGAATCGACCTTTGACCAAAAAATAAACAAAAGTTGTGACGTAGTGGAGCAAAATGGAGTTTAGGGTTTTGTTACTGAAGTCAAATGCTATCGTTTGCTATTGGTTTGGTTCACCCCCGAAAAAGTGTGTTGCACTGTGTTATTTATAATGACAATGCACAAATAAGGATTTTATTTTTTTAAAATTACATTTTCCATAAATGTTTTTTTGAATATTATGACACTGTAGTGGAAATTTTACAGTAACGGCTTGACGGTTCATGAAATGTTCTGAATTTTTCTCGATAAAGCGTTCATTTAATTCCTCAAGAGACAATGGGTTGTTGTTGAAAACATTACTTTTCAGATGTTCCCAAAGTAAAAAAGTCCTTTGGGGATAAGTCTTAGCTAACAGTCTTTAAAGCTGCGGCCAGCCAGATGTGCAACATAACTTGTTAAAATACGATCTTTGTTTAAAACAATTAAAAAACCGTATATCTGGAGCTAAAAAGTGTGTATTGTAACATCATGTCCTCAAATATGGACTCTTGCTGACAAATCTGCTCATACAGTAACCTTGGGTGAATGCAGGGAGTAGGATTAGTGTTACTCCAAAACTTGCAATTTTGCCAGTGTACATGCACATTGGGGAGGAAGTCTAGCTTGCCTGAAAAAAAAAATTAACAAACTGCATCCTGTGGCATTAAGTCGTGTACCATTCGAATTTGGCAAGGATTATGGAGAAGGAAATTTATAGATGTTTTTAACTCTTTAAAAAACGTTAGATCACTACCGAGTATACTATGTTGTTTCGTTTTCGGGATCCCTTGAAATTCTAGGTCGGCCGGGTCGAGAATAACATTTAACTGGTTCAAGTTTTGATAATTTAGATCTAGTATATTTGAGAAGTTGTTCTAAGTAGTTTGCATTAGATTGAAAACTCTCTACTGAAGATATATCAGAGACTAGATAAAATATTACAATTACTGAAATAACCTACGTTTTAATATAATTTACTATAGAAGTTTTTTATGGCTGAGGAGTGGTTTTGTTTGTGTTTTGTTTTATATTTTAAATATATTATATCAATTTACGTTAGTGTATCGTATCAAATTCGGCTAAAGATCAGAAGATCAGAAAATATATTAAATATATTTTTAATATTTCCATGTTTATTTCAAACTATTTATTTGTATTGTCTTGTAGGTTTCTGTATTATAAGTTGTCCTCTAAAGTTATTCATTAAGATGTTTCGTACTGTAATAATTTAATAACGATTGGTCCATTACATTGGAAGGTGCCACGCTTACAATACCGATCAATCCTATTTTTCGGCAAATTACGCACATAAGTGACAAAGGAACTCATACAAAGTTCTGAGATTCTCACTGTTATACCAATATCTGATATGAAACATTTATATAATATAATAATGATTGGTCCATATTTTTTGGCAGATGCCATGGCTTGTATTCCCATCTAACCCATTATTCAACAAATTTTGTACATTAGTGACAAAGGACAAATTACGCACATCTTACGATATCATATCGTCATATCTGATATGTATTAAAACTCTCACTTTCATATTAATTCAGACGTTGAATTGTTCTTAATAGTATCTTATGAATAGAGCCACACTTGGATCAAGGAGTGTGGCTCGTTTTTTCTATAAAATACGTACACTGATCTCAGATAAACCCGTACAAAATTTTTAGACGAATGGCGCTATAGTCTTTTTGATTTTGCGTTTTAAAAATAGAGTGCCATGGGCGAGGCCGCGCCTTCTTATATAATCTAGCCCATTTTAAGCCTGATCACGTATATATATAACTGTTAAATGCATACAAGCCTAACTTCAAATCGTCCATGTTAATAGTACGCTAGGTATTGCATGTTGGTTAATAAGGTCGTATGGGCCGAGTCATACGCCTTGATTCAATCAGACAATTTTTCTTTAGAATATGTATATCTAAAACCACCTTCGCGTTATTGCCTTTCTAATAAAACCGATTTTGGCTACATTTTTGGATGGTTCCAAAGTCTAGAAGGACATATGTACGAAGAAATTTTTTTTGGGTGTTTTCTATATTGATTAATACATTAAATACTTATTTGTAATAGTAGGTTTATAATATTTCAAGTTCATATTGTTTTTAATTACTTTACTTTTCCGAATTTCTTTTACTGTGTGTTATCTTAATTGGCCATTGGCCTTAGAGTTTCAATTATAAGTAAAATGTTAATAAAAAACGTGAAAAACTACGTACTTTCTTTCGCCCAGTCTTGCGTCTTTAGAATGTTTATTAAGTGTTTTCTATGTCTACGATGAAGCCGATCGCATGGACGTCGTTTTGCGTAATCAGGTGGCCAACATCCTCTTCATATTCTTACCTAAAATTGTTACCGTTCTGTATCGTACAGCTTTAGCTGATGACAAAGTTGGAGAAACCATTAAAATCGTAAGTAAAATAAAGCAATCAACACGTCATCAAATAAAATACACAATTATACTTTCTTTTAGAGTGCTATTAAAGCATTAGGCAGAATACTATGTGTGATTTATGAGGAAACTGTGGAAGATATAATACATTTTAAATACGACGTAGAAGCATTCAAACAGCTTATATCAGCAAACCATTCATCAGCTTTATTAAATTCCACTAATGAAAATGATATATTGGGTATCAATAAAAATCGCGAACAATTAGAGGAACGTATGAACCAAATGCAGTGTGATGGTAGGACTTCCCAATGGATACAAGCCACATCAAAAAAACTGCGCTTAATATTTACAGAAACCAGTGTATTAAGATCCAATACATCGACGAAGATACGCAAAGAATACTCCGATATGTGCTGTTTGCTAATACAAAATTGCGCTCATAATCTTAAGGAAAATTTTGTTTTTATGCTTGAAACGGTGGTAGCTCTTACCGAAGATGATGATGTACACATTAGAAATCTGTGTCGAACATGTGTAGACCGTTTACAAACAATGCACTTGAATGCAAGTATATTTGATGAAAATTCTGAAATACTCTTGGACGAACATCTTACGAAACTACCACGCATTATACAAAGATGTGATGAATCTGAGCAATATACAGAATTCATATTCCTAAAGGGTTTTTTAAAATCTCTAAGTTCTCACAAGTTGCAGCTACTGCTTTCAATACCTCATAATTTGGAAATGTTTTTTATGTGTATACTATCAGCATTGGACATGAATCTTTCGCTGGATCTTTTAGTTGAACAATATTCTTTGCGTGACATTGACATCGATTGTGATTATTTGGTGGCAAGCAAATTACCCTGGCGGAGTTTTAAAAATATCAATTCTGAAAGATGTATTAAGTGTTTGGAGGATATTTGCATTACATTAGGACGTATACCGGTCTTAAATCGTATCATTATGGATCATCTTATGGAAATGTTGCAACAACAAAATCCAGCTGTTAATGAAATTCTCATTGTGATGTTGTGGATATCAACAGCCAAGGAGAAGGATAAGACGTTTAAATATAACGATTTGGATATGGTTAAACAGCTATTGGATGAGCTAACCGATGATAGACATTGGTATTTGGCATTGGAACCGGACAGAGTAACAAAGATTAAAACTAGTAAGGTAAATATGGAAATTTGTTAGTTGTTGGTGTTGTTGTTTTAACAGCTGGAGTGTTAATTCTATATACCGTTTTTCAATTAATTGGCTTCCGATCGTTTTGTTTGTCCAATCCAAACAAACACCTTATAAAACATAAAGAAATTTTAAAAAATATAAAAAACAGTCTTAAACAGACTAATTTCTCAGTTGTTAACATAAACTTCGTCATTGCTTGAAATACATTTATCGATAAATATTTTATTAAATCTATCCCACTTCTCGTGACGCTCAATAAACGTTATCTTTACTAGAATACAGATTGGTTTGTGGACCGTACACCTGGCCTTTATGAATCCGCTGTAGAAATACGTACTCAAGATTGTGATTCAGATGATGAAACTGAAGGTATCTATCTAAAGTCATTAGTATTTTACTATTATTAAATTGTTTTTCTTTTATATATTATATAAGATGTTCAACATACCGACAATGTTTCTATTGCCGACGCTGAATTTAATGTACTGCATACATGCCTCATCTTAGATTGTTTAGGACATTGTTCACTATATGTTGGAGAACGATTTGATGGCTATGTATTTCAAAGTTTGCACAAGGTTCTATTAAAACTAGGTATTTATAAAAAAAAGAAGTGCTTTCAAGAATGTGTTGAAAATCATTTGAATCAAACATGGTATACTTTGTGTTTGGTACATATTCGTGTAAAAAAAGGTTGACAAATTGTGTTTTTGAAATTTTATATATATTTTTTTAAAAATAGTAACTTAAAACTAAAGTTATTAAAAACATTACAAAATTTATAAATCGGTAACGAAAATAATTTTTAGATATATAAAAGTTTTAAATAAACAAGAAAATTGCTATACAAAATGCTTCAAAATTTTACAGGAAACCGATTGTAAGTTTTCAGACCTAATAGAGACATATCAGCTTTTTATACAGAACAGAACGACGTTACAAATGTTGTTACCTGTTTGGTCCTATTCCCTTTATCGGAATAGACCATTTTTAAATGACATGGCGAAAAAACCATGACCATGTGATTACCGCTTTTGATCAGGGAGTTCACGATTAACCAGTCAATTTAATTTTGTTCTATATTGATTTTCAAGACATTCCTGATTCGCTGCACTTATAGTCCTGTAAGTAAATAATATGTCAAATATTAACGATTATTACATACAGCCCATAGTAATTCGATGGTGTATAATGCAGCAACATTTGCTATAGTGTCGATTCAAAAAGCCTTAAGATTTAATAAAGTCATACAATTGATTGAGAACCACACCGATTACATCACCTATCATTTAAATACATTTCTAAAAAAGGTATGTAACATACTTATGTAAACATTATCGCCCTCTATATAGATTTACAACATACTTCTTATTTTTGTATAGACTCCTGATAGCAAATCCGCCGTAGACATACTGACCGTAGTGTTACAGTTTTCATCTCGCAATGCATTGCCACATTTAGAATCTATATTCCAAACAATCTATGAAGAATGTTCCAAAGCATACCAGGCACAAAATATAGCCTCGTATTTAAAAGTATTTAATGCATTCTTAATACACATTACCGCATGGCTACAAACATGTGGCCGGGAGATTCGAGAAACCCAAGCAATGGAAATTGAAGTCGTAGACACTGCGGAAAGTGATTTATTGGCGTCATGGTTAGATTTACTAGATGACAAAAATAGCATTGAAGAAGTAGACAATGAACGTGTTGCCGCATCTGAAACTATCGATGAGAGTATGAACGACCATGAGCCGATAACTCGCACAAATGAATCAGAAGATAAGGATGACAAAACGCCGCTACCACGTCATGTTGAAATGATCAAATCCATACTACAACAGGTAGCTAAGTTTATTAACTCCTCAGACGAGCGATTGCAGATTTTATCACTGGAATGCCTTGCATCTGGTCTGCCTTTATTAAGAGAATACGATAACGAACTGTTGCCTATAGTGCATAAAATATGGTCACCTTTAGTGGAAAAGTTTCGGCAACGCTATGCCCTTGTTTTAAATCGCTGTTTCTCACTTCTAGGTGTGTTAGCTACATGTGCTAAAGATTTCATAACTAAAAGAAGTTTAGAGTAAGTACAAAAAATAAAAGTGAATGAAATTTTTAACAATATCATATTATATTTCAGTGATGTTGTACCATTTCTTAAAACGTTTCTCCAGAAAGCTGCCCAACACTCTTGCAAAGAAGTTATAACAGCGTAAGTAAGAATGTATATGAGAAGCCATTCAGCCCTTCTAACACAAAAAGAAGAGTTTTCTATACCAACCTTATGGCTAAAGTTGTTATGTCTAATTTTTATAATTTTTCAGAAAGTCGATTCAAGTTTCAATGAAACTTCGTAAAGATATACATATGAGAAATGCAAAAGGGCCTATCATCACTTTTGACAATTTTACAGGAGGGATAAAAAATGAATAATATTATAGTTATAACAACGATATTTTCTTGCTAAAACTTTTAGGTGATGTGTATTTCGATTCAGTGTACCGTTTTAAATTAAAAGCTCAGTTATTAATTTTTTGTCTCCAGGCCCTTTTGCATTTTTATACAATTCCACTTATCACAGGCATTTCACCCTTTGCCAATATCTGTCCTAAAAGTCCTAAAGCAAATATCAATTAAAAAAAATTTTAAAAAAAACGGGCATATCAACTTTTGCCATAACGGTTACGATTTATTACAAGAGAGTCCACAAATTGCTAAGACAACAATTTTCCTGTCATAATTCTAATTCTAGTATTAATCTGTGCTAGTGACTTTACAATTTTTTTTTTAACAAAAAAAAAAAAACAATATCTTTGACTCACTGTATGCGAGAAATACTCTCATTTCTTATTCATGCGATTTAGTTTTTTTTTTCAACATATTGAATATTTTTTCTTTTTTTCTTTTAGCCAAACTCAGGAATATAAATTACAACTGAAGCTTTTGCAAGAGTTTCCCAATCTCATTGAATGTCTTGATTTGGATGGAAAACACTTAAATGATATTTCCGAAATCGTTGCATTGTACTTATCAAAGGAACAACCAAAAGAATTACAGGAACATGCCATTAGTTTTTACACAAAACTTTGTTCATACAATGGACCATTGATATATTTAATAGTTGTTAAGCGATCGCATTTAATATTGTATGAAAACAATGTGTGTACGATACTATCAGCAGCTTTTGGTATAAAGTAAATGATGGGAAATACAATTATAAAATATTTATTTATTTTCTATATTTTTTTTAAAATAGTTGCTAAGAATTTATCCTTTTTAATCGGTAACAAATGATACCGATTAAAAAGGGTGTACCCCTCATCACCTGGTGCTTTATTTCGCATTAGACTTGTAATAGCAGAAGCGATTCCTTGTATGGTTGGGTTTTTCGATGATATATCGTAATTGGCCAAAACCTGGTGATGTACGTCCTATATGCCGGGTCGCTACCGATTAAAAAGGGTGTACTTTCCCATCACCTGTTGCTTTATTTCGCATTAGACATGTAAAAGCAGAAGCGATTTCTTGTATGAGGGGTTTTCCGATGATATATCGTTGTTGGCCAAAACCTGGGGATGTACGTCCTAAATGGACAAAAAAAAATTTATAATTGTTACCGCATCACAGTAACGCGATGGCGAATGTTGTGTTATTTACGAAAACCATTATATCTATTTTTTATTTTTCAATTATTCTTACTTTTTTGTATTTATTTATTTTTTATTTTATTATATAATTACACAGCGGTTTCTTTGCCCTAAACGCCCTTAAAAATATTTGCGTTTTTTAGATCAATAAATATAAAAAAAATATTAAATCTGATACGGTATTTTGTGGGTAAACTTTTTTGACAACAGCGAGAAAGTAATAACATTTTCTTAAGTAATTGTCCATGGCCTATTCGACTAAGCCAGGACCATTTTGATATTTTCAAAAATTGTAAAAAAGTTATAGCCCTAATGAACAGTCATATCAAAACAATTTCGTAGGTGCACAATTTTTATATTTATGGGAGTGGCAAAATCGCCGTATTTGACGTTTTATCCATAAGTTTGTTATTATGGCCTTTCCTACTATTAAGTTTTATGTCTTTGAAATGGTAATAAATAGAGCTTTGATAGTAACTTAGTGACGTCATAATCCAGTGGCGTCATATTCCAGTGGTTCTCAATATTATATTTTTAAAAACCCCCCTACTCATAACATTTTTTGATGCAGATTTAAAGTCCTTTAAAAAGTATTAAATATTTCCAAACAAGTGCCATAGTTTCGCCATGAACAAAATGTTATATTGATTTAAAATTTTAGTACATGTGATAGTTCGAAGTAGACTTTAATTGTCTCAACCAAATCTTTCCTCATGCTTCGACATAGCATTACGCGACATTATACATCTTTCACATTGGTTACTAAAAAATTCTTTGAAGTTCTCCTGACTTTGAAAATCGGTCTAAAAATAACGAAGTTATGGAAAAAACTCAGAATCTGGCGTTTTTGACCAAGCCCACAAACATTTTTTTGGCACCCCTGAATTTGTTTTTGCATAACTGATCATATGAGGCGATAACATTGATAACTTTTTTTCGACCCGGCTTAGTGTTTAAGGTCCCGTCATACATTACAGTACACCCGTTGCTTATTTCTGAAAAATGATCCTTCCACCTCCTGGTCTGGTCTGTAGAATTGGTCAAAAGCTTTTTGAATTATTTATTACATGCTTTCATTTCGTGTTTTGCCCTGCTATTCGGTCGATTATCGGGTGATGTTGTCTCATAATTACGATTTATTGTACCAAAAGTATAATTTTACCAAAAAGTATTTGTGTTGTGGCAAAAGTACTATTAATTGTACCAAAGTGTAATTAATTGTACCTAAAAATACTTTTATTGTATAAAATAGTACAATTTATTGTGTCAGAAAGTGCCAAATAGTACAATAAATTGTACCAAAAAGTATTTGTATTACACAGTGCAACACA
This sequence comes from Muscina levida, assembly GCA_964034835.1. Taxonomy (NCBI): domain Eukaryota; kingdom Metazoa; phylum Arthropoda; class Insecta; order Diptera; family Muscidae; genus Muscina; species Muscina levida. The sequence continues at coordinate 135,973,288 of OZ035880.1, forward strand.
TATATTGGCGCCACCTTCGTACCCAGCTATTTTTGAAGTATATACCGAAACTAAAAAAATCCCCAAAAGACTTGGCCCCATCACATCGAAACATTTTGTTATAGATACTCCAATATTTTCAGCCCAACACGATTTTTTGACCATTTTTACGGAGTCCATATTTCATAAACCGTTCGGAATTTTTTCTTTTCGTCTTTGGCAAAGTTGTAGATCTTAACCAGAGCAAAAAAAGCCCCAAAAAAAATTGCATCCAGTGCATGAACATTGCAAAAATATGGGAAATTAGGCTATTTTTTCATAATGTTTTCACCATAAAATTATGATTATCATAAGTAATATTCCACGTAAATCATACGCCACGGAGTACAACGAAATAAATGTTATGTTGAAAACATCACGAAAAAATATCCTTTTTTCCCATAGTTTTGCAATTTTCATGCACTGGATGCAATTTTTTTGTTTCGGTCTATTTGAGGCTTTTTTTGCTCTGGTTTAGTAATGAAGATAGTAAAGAGATCGCCTGACAGACTATCGCCTTGTCTGAAGCCTCTCTTGTCTTGATATAAAATGGCTCTGTTAGATTTGTGCTTATTTTCACTGAAGCGCACAGTGGTTAATTCTGTAACTTTTGAACGGATAATGAGGTGTTTTCGAGATGATTTGGAAATATTCGGCTCCCTATTGGGTGTGGTCACCCCGGATGTTTCAAAATTTCAAATGCTTGAGGAATGTGCATTTATGAACCGATTTATTTAGGTCAAGAGATATTTGAGAAAATAAAAAAAAAATTCTGTCATTTTTGGACGAGGTTGATTTAGTATTTTTAAGGGTGTGAGCCCAGTATTTCCTTGATTTCAAAGATATTTATATCGTTGAAAAAATAATGCAAATATTTTGTTCCAATCAAAAGTTATAAGCATCGCAAGTAAAAGTTTCCAAAAAAGGCATATTTTTACTGTTTTTTTTTTTGCAAAAAGGCAATATAGTCGCCTATATCGTTTGTAAAAAAAAAATTCTTCGGGGAGGTGGCAATTTTTTTAATATTTCTTATAAAAATGTTCATTCAGATGCATTTAATGCTTAATTTGAATCAGTTCAGCAAAATGGTTTCCCGGCAAGGGAAGTCAATAATACCCCATTTTTTGAAAAAAAAAATTTTTTGTTTTTGAAAATTCTCAAATCGCAAAGCGCCAACGAGAAAGCTCGTTATATATTTATTTGACCCTATATGTGTACTAGTTAACCGTAACGTATTTCAACATCCCTGCCATAAACAAAGACAGTGTGGCCATTTTAGTAAAAAATTCGGAATTTTGGAACATATTTTCCCCGTTTTGGGAATTTGGGTATTTTGTTGTAAGCTATGGAAACATATTGTTATTCGTTTTTTAAGGACAATTTAATGTACATTATTCCAAAATTTCGTTAAGATATTCCAGTCCGTTTGAATTTTACGCTATTTTTCATATAAGATATTAATTTTGCAAAAAATACGTTTTGACCAAATTTTATATTTGACTCAGAATCATGCCCAAAATAAAATGTGCTTTTAATTAATTTATGTAAATTATTAAACTTCATGTCGTTACCTTTCCAACGATATGCATACCTTGTGTGCCAAGAGCTTAATTATTGTTTATAATTATAATCAAACTTCACTACCTCTGTAAAAAAATTATATGTCGTGAAACACACATATATATGGGGGCTATATCTTAATCTGAACCGATATGCTTCGTTTTGTTACCACATTAGAATAAGTTAAAAAAAAAAATGTGCAAAGTTTTGTTAACATCAGAGCAAAAATGTGCCTTTGGCTACAATAATCTATAAAAGGTTATGCTAATTTGTATGGGAGGTACCAGAAGGGGCGGGGCAAGTGGACCCATTGCGTTAAAAAGCTCCAAAACTTATTTTTTTTTAAGAAATCTAGGGTCTCAGTTATATGCTCTGTTGTGTTAAACTTTTTCCGTTTAAAATTATATAGTCCATCTACCCTGTAGCTGAGCTTGTACAAATTTTATTCAAAATTTGTTCAAAATTTTTATAATAACACACAAAAGCCACAAAATTATATGAATATTGCATTAAAAACCAAATTTGAAAAAAAATTTTTAAAAATAATTTTGCTTAACATATTTCAGCTTTAACTATTTTAAATTTCATCAAGATACCATTATCCGTTTGAAAGTTACAGAATTAATTCCAAAAATACCAAAAAGGAACCACTGTACAGCGTCAACTCAATTTGACAGTTCGGGACTGTTTGCAAAAACAATATACATGTTTTCGTTGCAGAGCCTTTAGTTGATGTTCTAGTGCAGTTACCTTATTGAATACACCTTGGTACTGATTGTCACCCTGTTCTAGCAAAATTAAAATAGGCAGACTTTAAAACAGCGGTCGTCGTTCATATTGCCAACGTTACGAAGTTGTTAGGGAATTTGTTTATTCTCTACGTGAATATTACATCCAGGGTTGCTCACTCAAAAACAGAGTTCGTAAATACTTATCATTGAGAAGTATTATTTTGCTCTTCTCCTCATATACAACTCTATTTGCGAGCGACTCAATTTTGTGTTTTCATTTTCGACGTAAAAAGAAATGAGCGCTCGTTTGTTAATGCTCTAGAACGTCATCGCTCGTTGAATACTCTTTCGAAAGCACTCAACAAAAGAGTACTCATTGCTTTCAATGCTTTGATATTTCTCACTCAAAAGTTATTGCGATGATAAACTCTTTACAACAACAAAGCTAAGTTTTGAGTGCTCCTGTTTAATAACATGCTCAAAACTGATTTGGTTTACAGGAATTACATACTTGTATCTGCTCTGCTAGCGTCGTTTTTCGAAGTTGTTCTTGATAAACATTTTGCGTACCACTGCATTAGAGTCACATTATTTTGTTTTTTCTCGTAAAAAACCTGTGCAAGAATATATACATATGTCTATATCTGCCACGCCTCCCAACGGCAATATGCTCCACCACTAAACTGTGTGTCGCATAAAAAACAATTTTCATATCAGAGCATTGTTGGATTTGTCAAACAAGCAAATTATCAATCTTAATAATTTAGGTTTATTAAATGTAATTTTTAATATAAAAAAAAAATAAAAATAAATGATTCAATGTGTTAACAGTATTATTATTTCAAAAATAATAATAATTTTCTTACATACTACCTAAATATCAATGCATATTTTCCAAGCAACACAATTCATTTCTGTGTTCAACGAAACGACGGCACTTGAAAAATCAACATTATACATATGTTCACATTTGCTTATTTATGATTGATAAGTGAATGAGTGAAACTAATGAGGAGTTTATAGAAGAGAAGATTGCTTGATTGCTTTCGCTCACTTGTTTTGAAAATGATAAACTCATTGTAAAGATAACTCAATAGAGCGAGAGCGTATTTTGATTGCTCTACGCACTCTTCTCAAAAACCATTAGTCCGATTTAGCTGAAACAAATTTAAAAAAATTAAGAATTACGATTCCTTTAATCTGTTCATATAACGTTTCCCTACATAAGCAACAGTTTCACTTTTCCATTTATCAAATGATTTTGAACTGGGTTTATTTTGTAACAGTGACAATAAAACTGTTGTACTCCGTGGCGTATGATTTACGTGGAATATTACTTATGATAATCAGACGCCACCATACAGTATTTATGTTATGTCAAACAAGAGCCTAAAACGTGACAAATTTCCTTATACAATACTTACTAACTTCAAATCGGTATTAAATTATTATGGCATGTAATTTGACAAAACGAATAATGCAGAACTTCTTCTTTTGGGGCTACTTTCACGTGCAGTTCTCAGAGTTGAGTCCCATAATCATGTGTTGACTGTGTTAATATTTAATGTTAATCTGATCGTGAATGAAAATTTGTTAAAAAAATATTAGTATATTGCCACGCTTCAAATTCTTAAAAGGCGGGTCCCATACTTCATGAGATGTAAAGAAAAAATAAGTTTGTTTTTTATAAAAAATCCATTTTTTTTAAATATATAGTTTGTTAACCATTGTTAATTTTTTGTTACGTATATATATATTTACAAATTTTGTTTTTCGTTATATATATAATATAAAATACATATATCACTTAATTATGCTATAAGTATTTACAAATGTATCACAATTTTGACTATATCGAACAAAAGAAAAGCCATTAGCGGCGACGAGGTTCACTACATATTCTCCCCATTCCTGCAGATTCTTTTAATGATGCTGAAAATGTGGGTTCTTGGCATAATTTTTCCATTGCTTCAAATTCTGTTAATGATTCAGAAGGTCCGGGCTCTTGACACATCCTTTCCATAGCTTCAAATTCAGTTAATGACTCAGAAGGTTCAGGCTCTTGACACATTCTTTCCATGGCCTCAAATTCGGTTAATGACTCAGAAGGTCCGGGCTCTTGACACATTCTTTCCATAGCTTCAAATTCAGTTAATGACTCAGAAGGTCCGGGCTCATGACACATTCTTTCCATGGCCTCAAATTCAGTTAATGACTCAGAAGGTCCGGGTTCTTGACACATTCTTTCCATGGCCTCAAATTCTGTTAATGATTTAGAAAATAGCGGCGACTCTGTGTCGTCTTCTATGTCATTAACATCTACATCATAATCGTAATCATATACATCGAATGGCATTGATATATCACCGATGTCGGTATCATCGTTTCCCCCCAATGGCATTGAGGTATCTCCTATATCGGATATATTAATATTCTGGTAGAATGGTGGCGTGGAACGTAGACGAATTGGTTGATACGTTGGCACATGATATGTTTCCGGCGTAGTTACAGGGCTGTAGGGTACTTGTGATGTTGTTGGCGTTTCTGCTGCAGCTCTAGATTTTAAGGCTCGGTAACGTTCCAAAGCTGGTCTAGGAGTTTGCAATTCTTCTTTCTCTACTCTTCGGGGACGCCTAATTATATTTTGGGCAGCTTTCAGTTCTTGGGGTGAGGGTTCTATTTCGCCACGACCAGCTTTTAAGGCTGCTGCTCTTGCCATTATAGTGGCATAATCTTGGGGCGGATTTAGCAAAGCTGTGGTGTTCTTGAGGCCTGCTAACCTACGCGCTCTGGCAACTGCTGCCACGTAATCACTAGGTAATTCTGGAGGCTCAGCCGGACATTCTTCGATGCGCTGTGGCACTAAGGCCATCTTTGGTTTTACACCAGTTTTCGTGGGTTTTACCAACTTTGTTGCGGGCCGACCCGGCCTCCTAGAGGCGGGTACTCGAACACCTCTGCGCTTTACTAACCGCGCATCTGCTTTAGCCGCGTCTTCTTTAAGTTTTAACTTATGGATTAACTGAGCTCTGCGTATCATAGCCACGACGTCTTCAGGGCCTTTCGGATGTGGTGGTCTTACTAAAGGTCCTTCTGGAGTTTTAACTCGTAAACCTGGATGTATGCCCATGAGTGGCGGAGAGGCCACTGCAGCCGAATGTGGTCTATGCGGGCTTAATGTCCTAGGTGTAGTTGTCTTTGGAGTGACATCTTTGGTTATAGAAGGAGGTGCCTCAAAATATCGAGGTATGGATACATCAGGTGAACGAATGGGCGACTGGAACTGTCTTTGTGGAGTCTTTTCAAAAGAAGGCGCACTCAATTCCATAAGTTCTTCTTCAGGCAAATCTGTAGGGAAACTTAAGGCTGCAGGAGGGGTTGAAGACATTGAGTAATTTAATCTCTCGGCGGCCAGTTTTTGCTGTACTTCTTCTCTTATGCGTCGTATTATTCCAGAGGGGGTCGGTTGTGGAGTTCTTGGCGATGCCATCATATATTGACCAGTTTTGGTTGGTGTTTGACTTACTTCTAAGAAGCTTGGTTCCAGTACTTCCCCCAGATCTCCCACATTTTCTAAACCGCTGATGTTAAATCCTATGCCCGCAGGATATTCCCCACGGGGACTTTCCAAGCGCACAGGTGTATAAGGCACATCACCAATGATGGGTGTGGTTTCTAAGTCAGCTTCCTCTTCAGGGGGGCGATATGGAACTGTTTTAGCTGCTAGTATTCGTTCGTAACGCTTTGCTGGTGGCGTGCGATTAGCCGTTCCAGTTGGGCATACCGGTACAGGCTGTTGCGTTACTTCCATCGCACTTTTCACCGCATTCAAGTATGCTGCTGCTTCTAACGATGGTTGAACTTGAGGCCTATGACCGTGTTCCCTGATAGCGGCAAATTTCGCCATTAAATTGCCATAAGTAGCAGGTGCGTTTAGAATTGCAATTCTAGCACGCTCCTCTTCCAATCTGGCGGCTTCCCTAGCAGCGTACTCTGGGTTGAGGGCGGCAGTTGTATTTTTAAAACCTGCTAGTTGTCTAGCTCTAGCAACTGCTTCTGCATAGCCTTCCGGCAATGGGGGTGGTTCCGTTGGACATTCGCGCGCTGGTTCCACTACTGCTGCCTGTTCAGCCACGGGTGCCCGTTTTCTCATAACCAAACGCTTGCGGGTTCCCGGTTTCTTTGGAGGAGGGGCGGTCCATTTTGAAATTGGCACTCTTCCTTTTTTCTTTGGTTTAGACGCTTCAATGGCAGCTGCTTCTGCCGCTGCCTTAGCCTCTGCTTCTTTCTGAAGTTTGAGTTCATAGATTTTTCTGGACATTCTTACCATAGCTGCGTAATCGGTGGGATCCTTTGGATATGGTGGTATCACTATTGGTCCTTCGGGGGAGTGTACCCGATGTCTGAGTGGTGAGACAGGCGCTAATGGCGGTGTGGGAGGTGGTGGTGTGGCAGCAAACAACTCGGGTATTGAAATATCCTGGGAGCGTACAGGTGATCTTCTTGGTGATTTTATTGGAGATCGAGGCGGAGTTTGGGCCAATGCTGGACAACTCATCTCTAACAATTGTTCTTCGACCACTTCCTGCGGTAAGGGCAATTCTCGCGGAGGTGTTCGGAGTTCGATCAATCGACCCGTCGGCACATGAGGTCTCGGTTTGATTTTAACATCTTTACGTATACGCTCTATAATATCTCTGGGTCTGGGAGCACCCGTTGGTGTTATGGGGGTGGTATCGAGATAGCTTGGCTCTTCTATATCTTCCAGCTGTTCCCCGAATGCGGATGAGTCTCTGGCTTTTATCTGTCTACTTTCATTGATTTGGCATGTTACCTTACCCGAAGGATCTGTTGTGGTGGTGACATGTTCCGTAACACGCTGTAATTCCCCGTTAATAATTTCCGAAGTCTCAGTAACTTGTTCTTTGATTGTGTTATCACCACTTCTGGTAATCTGGGTGGTGGTCTTTTCGGCACGTTGGCCTCTGTCCGTGGCCAATGTAGGTGAAGCAGGGAATCTAACAGGGCTATAGTGAATATCTGGTGTTTGAATGGGGGAGGGTGGTGCCGGTGTTGGAGGCTTCTTTTGAGCTTGGGCCAAAATACGTTTAAATCTTTCACGCGGATCAATCCTAGGAGGTGTTGCTAGGAGCTGCCATTGTGCGTCGGCTATCAGTTGACATTGGTCGAGTGTCGCTGATTCCGTAACAGAATCATAACCAAAATCGGGTGGTTGCTCTTCATCTAACAAGTCGTATTGGGCTTCCAACTTCTCCAGAGCTTCGAATTCAGCTAAACCTGGCGAATCCTTAGGCGAGGTAGCAGTGGCACGAGGCGTCAAAGATACACGCTGTGGTGGACAAACTTTTTGTTCAGTCGCTTTCACGGTAGGAGATGGACTGCGACTTGGAGTTTTGTAAGCACTTGTCTCCTTCATGTGTTGTATGAAAGCTAGCTGTTCCATGGTCGGTTGAATCCTCCTTCGTACACCCCCCTTTTTCGATCTTAAACGTTCCATACGAACTTTAATTTTTTCATGCTCTGGCAAAGCGGCATAAGCGGCCGCTCTGGCCTCTGCGTCAGCTTTTTCTTGAGCGATTCTCGCTGCAACTTCAGGATTCAATGCTGCTGTTCTATTTTTGTAACCAGCTAACTGTCGAGCTCTTGCTACCGCTGCCAGGTAATCTGGAGGCAACGGTGGAGGTTCTGTAGGACATTCTCTTGGTTCGTCTGCTTCAACAACTGCTGGTTTTTCTTTTTTCTTCGCAGTTTTAGGCGGCCGTACCAGACCTTTCTTCACCGGGCACTTTCCGCCCAATTTTGAGGCGGCAATCCGACCTTTCCTTTTTGTCGGTTCGGAAGGTGGTGCAGAGGCAGCCTTCTCTGCTTCCTGTTGCAGTTTAAGCTTATGCAAGGCTTGAGCTTTCTTCACCATTTCAACATAACCTTTGGGGTACTTAGGGCGATAAATGTCTTCAGTCGCTTTTTCGGGCTGGGCAACTTTTGGACATTCAATGACATCTGGTTGAACGCTGGGTATTGATGTTCTCGCCGGGCTTTTAGCTCTGGGTGTTGGAGTGCGTGAGGGCTGTGGCAAAGATTTTCTTTCAGGTGTGTGCACAAAAGATGGAGCACTCATGTCAAGCAATTCTTCTTCCGGCAGTTCTTGTGGCAATTGTAGTATGCCCGGGGATGGCATTTGGTTGTGGAGTAACGCATCTTGTCTGAGACGCTCATGAACCTGTTGTCGTATTCGGCTTATAAGTTCTGAGGGCTGTGGTGGTGGTGTCATAGGTTTTTCAAGCGATGCATTAACAAGTGAGGGCTCATCTTCGAATTCCAGCTCATCAAACGGCATATCCTCTAGGTCCACAAAACGTTTAGGTCTTACAATTTTTTGGGGCGTTTGAAGATCAACCAGTAGTTGGTCATCAGCAACTTGAACTGAAGAAATTTCAGTTGCTGCTACTGACCGCTTCCCTTCACTGGGACTTGACCATGGAATAGGGCTATAGGTGGGCAAAGGTGATGAAATAGTATCCTGCTCCTCTCTGTATGTTTCCTCCAAGGGACATGAACGTTGCTGTGCCTCTTTTATTCTTCTAAATCTTGCAATTGGATCTTCTGGTGTCGAAGGCATCAGATTGTATGTCGACGATGGACCAGTTATTCCAACAGTTTCCCTGGCAGGACCAAATTCTGCAATAAGTCCTTTATAGAATTCTTGATTATCTGCTGGTATTGAGGGCAACTGCTGATCACCTGCATCTGCACACTCTTGAAGTATATTTCTGGCTTGCGCTGCTTGGGATTTTTTTGGTGTTTCAACTGATCCTAATAGCTTCAATTTAAGCTCGGCAATCCTTCTGTCCAACGCATATTCATCCATTTGGGGGGTAACCTCCACAGTTGCTGGTTGTGACTTCGCTGAATCAAACAGTTGCATTTGAAGTTCCGCAATTCGATTTTGCAATGCATTTTCCTGTATATTCGGTAAAGTGGTTTCGCCTGCTACTTCCGTAGCTGCTTCCTCTGACTCAAGTAATTGCATTTTGAGTTCCGCAATGCGCTTTTGTATAGCGTTTTCTGCTTTATCTGTGCTGGCTTCTACAGCTGGAGTTTCTGATCCAAGCAATTGCATTTTAAGTTCGGCAATTCGCTTTTGCATAGCATTTTCCGCCATATCGGCGGTGGCTTCCACAGTTGGAGTTTCTGTCCCAAGTAATTGCATTTTAAGTTCGGCAATTCGCTTTTGCAACGCGTTTTCTGTTTCATCTGTTCTGCCTTCCACAGTTGGAGTTTCTGTCCCAAGTAATTGTGTTTTCAGTTCGGCAATTCGCTTTTGCATAGCGTTTTCATTGATATCACATATATTTGAATCTGCACCCGCATCTTCGAAATCAAATAATTGCATTTTAAGTTCGTCAATACGTTTTTTCATGCCACTATGTTTTTGGGGCACCACTTTGCACTCTGCTGGAGTTTTCGGCGCTGCTCTCATCTCCCTTTCAAGTGCTTCGAATTCGTCAAGGGATGCATTTCGGGAGTGTTCGACAGCCATCATTTCTCTCTCGAGAGCTTCAAATTCGTCAAGGGAAGCATTTCGCAATTCTTCTGTAGATATAATCTTCCTTTTACAAGCTTCAAATTCATTACGGGAGTCAATCCGAGATACTTCAGCAGCCAATATTTCTCTTTCAAGAGCTTCAAATTCATCAAGAGACTCATTGCGAAATTGTTTCGCAGCCATCATTCTCTTTTTGCGAGCTTCAAATGAATTAAGGTAAGCATTTTGAGAATCCTCGGCAGCCATCATTTCTTTTTCGAGAGCTTCAAATTCATCAAGAGACTCATTGCGAGATTGTTCCGCAGCCAACATTCTCTTTTTGCGAGCTTCAAATGAAGTAAGGTAAGCATTTCGAAAATCCTCGGCAGCCATAATTTCTCTTTCGAGAGCTTCAAATTCATTAAGGGACTCATTGCGAGATTGTTCTGCAGTCATCATTCTCTTTTTTCGAGCTTCAAATGAAATTAGGTAAGCATTTCGAGAATCCTCGGCAGCCATCATTTCTCTTTCGAGAGCTTCAAATTCATCAAGAGACTCATTGCGAGATTGTTCCGCAGCCATCATTCTCTTTTTGCGAGCTTCAAATGAATCAAGGTAGGCATTCCGAGCATCATCATCTGCCATCAGTTCTCTTTCCAGAGCTTCGAATTCATCAAGAGATTCATTGCGAGATTGTTCTGCAGTCATCATTCTCTTTTTGCGAGCTTCAAATGAATCAAGGTAGGCATTCCGAGCATCATCGGCTGCCATCATTTCTCTTTCGAGAGCTTCGAATTCATCAAGGGACTCATTGCGGGATTGTTCTGCAGTCATCATTCTCTTTTTGCGAGCTTCAAATGAATCAAGGTAGGCATTTCGAGAATCTTCAGCAGCCATCATTTCTCTTTCAAGAGCTTCAAATTCATCTAGAGACTCATTGCGGGATTGTTCTGCAGTCATCATTCTCTTTTTGCGAGCTTCAAACGAATCAAGATAGGCATTCCGAGCATCATCGGCTGCCATTATTTCTCTCTCAAGAGCTTCGAATTCATCAAGAGACTCATCGCGAGTAGGTTGAGTTTTTCCAATTAACATTTTTCGGGGTGATTCGTATTCACATATTGGCTGTGGACTAGTGGGACAGACTGCACTTCCAACTTCTTCAGTAGCTTGCTCTACGGCTTGTTGTTCAGAAGCTATTGGTACTTGACACACTTCTTCAGCTGGTGGCAGATTAGCTCTTATGGCTTCCAGTGTTCCAATCATATCAATGGTGGTTTGAATTTTCCGTTTACGCTGAGGAATTCTTCTCACCTTTTCCATTCTTCTCAAAATTTTCTGATATTCCGGCAACGCTTCGTATTCCGCTAAAGCTGCCTCTTCTGCGGCTTTCTTAGCTGCCTCTCTTGCAGCCACCTCTGGATTCAAAGCTGCAGTTCTGTTTTTATATCCGGCCAACTGTCTTGCTCTAGCGACAGCTGCTAGATAATCTGGAGGCAGTGTTGGCGGTTCTTTTGGACATTCTCTCTCAGTCGTATCGTCTAGTTGTTGTGCTAGCTGGGACTCTGGTTTTTTAGATTTCTTTTTCGACAACACTTGTCGTCCTGCTGTTTTTACCAATCGTCGAGACACTGGAACCCTCACAGGCTTCTTTGCTGTTGCTGCAGCAGATGGAGGTGGAGCTAGAGCTGCTGCTGCAGCTGCTTCTTGTTGTTTACGCTTGTGAATTGCCTGGGCGATCTTTACTATGGCCACATAGTCCTTAGGATCTTTAGGAAATGGTGGTATTATAACGAGTCCTTCTTTAGGTGACTTAGATTTAGGTTTTGGTGTTTCGTGTCTGGGCGCATGCACGGGGGGCGTAGGAACTGTAGTCACTACAGTTAGCGGAGGTGAGGATGGTGGCACTTCTCCCCAACAATATGGCAGTGATATATCTCGTGACCGTTCCCGTTCTTGTTCCACGACTGGCGTCGTATCAAACTCCGGTATGTCAACATCGTACAACTGCTCCTCAGGCAAATCTTGTGGAAATTCCATAACTCCCGGCGTTACAGGTGTTCGAGGTGGTCTTTCGATATCGGTCGATACTTGTGGCAAAGCTAGATTAAGTTTTTCTTGCACTTGAGTTCTGATTCTATCTATGATTTGTGATGGCGTCGGAATGGATGGATCCCGAGGCGGTGGAATGTCCGATATATTGAGAAATTCGGGAGCCTCTATGTCATCGATTGCATCTTCCTCCGCAGTTATACCTGTACCCTCCTCAATGTGACTTGTCACATTTCCAAATTCATCCGTCTTAGTTGTAACCTTACGGGTGGTGGTATGCACTGCACCATTTTCTATTGTGGACGTTTCCGTTACTTCTTCACGAATAGATTCTTCGCCACCGTTTTCACCCACATTTGTGGTGACCGTTTCCTTGCGGATCTCTTCAGTTCTAGGACTGCCTGGACTGCGTAATCGAATGGGACTATATTTAACCGGAGTTGATGCAGGAGTCTTTGGTAGCCCCATTGCTGGATGCTCTCTTTGAGGCGTTTGTGAGAGCGCGTCTTGAGCCCTGCGCATAGCCTGCTGCTGTAAATATTCCAAACGTAGCTTTCCTTCGTGTGGTCTTAGTGGCGAAAATCCCATTAGATCCGACTCTACAAAGGATTCTTCCTTTAAAGGTGTCATGGGCTCGATGTCACCGAAAGCGCGAGTGGGAGATTTGGTAAAGAGACTTCTACCCAGTCTACGACGTACCGCAGGCGTCCATTTGGGTTTGGGCAGCGACGACATCTCCGGTCTGGGCAAATTTGCTCTAATAGCCTCTAAGGCACCGAGAGCTTCAATTGAAGGCCTAGGGCATATCTGCTTTCCTTTGCGTTGTAGCCGAGCCATTCGCTTGCGCATGCGCTCCACAGCGGGCAATGCTTCCTCTGCCGCTAGTTCAGCTTCTTTGGAGGCTTTTAAAGCAGCTATTTTGGCAGCCCGTTCTGGATTTAGAATGGCAGACCTATTTTTGTACCCGGCCAATGTTCGAGCCCTTGCCACCGCAGCCGCATATCCCGGAGAATATTCTCCCGGCGGGTATAGTTTTGCTGGCGGCTCTGTCTGCTTTTTTCCAGGAGGTCCTCTTTTTTGGCCCAATGGGGCTCTCCTTGGCACGGCACCTTTTCTCTTAGCCTTAGCAGCTGCTGCTGCTGCCGCTGCCTCTTGAGCTTTTAGTTTATGAATACGTTGGGCTTTTTTGACCATGGCTATGTATTCCTTTGGGTATTTTGGTATTATTGTTAGCTCCTCTTTTGGAGAGGGCTGTGCCGTTCTTGGCGGTGGCTGAGGAGGCGTGGCTTCAAACAAATTAGGCAACGTTGAATCCAGCCTAATACAACGATCCTGTTCATCCTCATCTTCGTCGCCTTCCTTGGGCGTGGCACCGAATATATTGCGGAATTTATCAACCACGGCACTGACAACTGTTGTCAGGAAACCTGGTGATGACTTTTGTTGTTCATCAGAAAGTGGTAAGTGGCCAACGTCATCTGCCTCATCGGACAACTCTAAGGTGTAATCGGGTTCAAGACCTTTAGGCAATGAGATGGATAAATCGTCTAGTTCGGGAGAAGTTATATCCTCCAGGGCCAACTCATCTAGGGAAATGTTTTCATCCTCTGGCATCGTTATATCTTCTAGTTCAATGGCATCGGCAGGTGTAAGATCATATTCTCTGGGATAAACTGATTCGTCTCTAACGTCGAAATCTGGCATTTCCATGTCTTGCAGCATAGTATCATCCAACGTGGCGGATGGATGAACAGCAGAACGACCGAAAGCTTGAGGTGTTGAGCAAACCTCTTGAGGTCCTGAAATATCGCCCAAAGTCCAATCTGCTATATCATCGAATCTTTTACGATGTTCGTCGTCGTATTCCGGCATACGGCATTCCTGAGGAATAGTGGCAACAGACTTCGCAGCAGCTAACATAGCTTCACGACGCTTTTTCAGGTCATGCAAGCGTATAACTGGGGGTACCTCAAAACGCGGACTTCCGGCAGCTGCTTGGGGAGAAATTGTGGTAGCTGCATCTTTTGGTGTCACCGGACAAACCTCCGCAGTCATCGATTGCCTATACTGTTTACCATCTGCAGCTGCTCTTGCGCGTATGGCAGCAGCGCGTTCCATAATGCTTGCGTAGGTTGCTGGCCCGGGGAGTTGCAGGGATGGCTGTGGTGTTGTTAGTGGCGGAGGACCACTTGGCAGAGGCTGCGGCGCCTGGTTTAAAATTTTGGCCAATAATTTCGGATTTGTAGTTTTAAGACCAGCTAATTTTCTAGCTCTCAATATTGCGGCAGCATACTCGGGAGCTACATAATCGGGCGGATGTTCTGGAGACCTGACAGCTGCTGCAGATTTTGGTGGTTGAACTAACTTTTTCTTTAGCTGCGGTTTCGCTTGGCGTGCAGCAGCAAGCCTCCCCGAAGCTTGTGGTGTTCCGGGACATCTGGCCGCCGCAGCAGTTTTTTGCGCCAGAAGTGAGGCGCGGCTGCCTTTTTTGAGGGCAACTTTCGCCACAGGCTTTGCAGCAGCTTCTAAGGCCTTAAGTCTTTCAATAGCTCTAGCTCTACGAATAAGACCCACCACATCTTTTGGATCTTTAGGATGTGGAGGTATGTCATAGGGATCCTCAGGCAATGGTGGTATTTTATAACGTCGTGTAGGTGTTTGTGCCTGAGGCTGTGTCACTTCGACAGTTGGGGCCTGGGGGCTTTCCTTTATTGGCAGCTTTGCTGCCACCACTTCTGGCTGTTGTGGCAATTGCTCCCGCGGCGGAGGACTTGCCAGAATGCACATGACCTCATCGAAAGAGGAATGAGCTGCTGGTTCATAAAAAGACGGTTCCACGTAGTCCTCTAAATAGTCATCCGGCAAATCTTCCAATTGAGGTACTCTTCGTGTAGAGGAGTATTGCACCGGACGCTCTTTGGCTTCTAATGAGGTATCATACTGATAATCGTGCTCATCTACCGCCAAAGAGGTAGAGAGAGTTAGGGCATTCTTTCAGAATATTTGTTAGGAACAAAAACTTAAATACTTACATTGCAATTGCTTGGAGCGAGGAAGTTTTCTGGGTGTGGGGCATACCTCAAATTCATCTAGGGAAAATTCATTTAAAAATCGACTTGGAAAACTAGTACGTAAAATTTCGGGAGTACTCGGAGAACCATGAGGACTATACGGACATGAGGGAGATCTTATAGGAGATCTTTGAGGGGATCTACGGGGAGACCTTTCGGGCATGTAGCCACCGCTTTGGTGCACCATTTGTTTGTCCTGCTGACGACGCATGGCTCTATCTAAAGACAAACATCTGTCCCTGCTACTATATGGGGTATAAATAATAAGAGGTGCGCCAAATCATTCCTACATTTCACACAAAAAAATTACCTCATGTTTATTTATACGATATTCGCATCTATGATCAAGATTTTGAGATTACGTGTGTTTAGTAATTCACACTTTAAATTTAGCTTAAGTTCGTTTTTTTTTTCTTGATTAATTTACAGAGAATTTTGTTTAAAATTATCCAAAAATTTAACAATAACTTATTTAACTTTCTTTATGGTTAAATGTAAATGAAATTTTTGATTTATAAAAAAAACGCATTTTGATTGAAATTTCAAATAGAAACCAAATCATTATTAAATTGTTTTAAAATTTCGATTTTAAACCTGGTTCACATGAATCGGAGAAAGAGAGAGAGAGATCTAAAATCGATGATCCCGAAACGAAAAATCTAAGTATTTGCAATTATCATACACCATGTTAGTCGGGAGCGACATCTGGGGCACGAATACTGCCCTCCAAAAAGCATCTTTAATACAAAAGCCGCAGACTTTGCCAAAAGTTTGGGTATTCAAATAAACGGTTATTTTTTTACAATCAAAAATATGAAAAAAAATATTTACGTTTCTACAACAAATTTAGGATAGTTTCATACTTTTCTGGACATTTTTTTTTTTAATTTGACAGAAATCCTATACATACGAGTGAGACAGACTAAAATAGTACAACACATGATTTTGGGACTCAATTCTGAGAACTGCACGTGAAAGTAGTCCCAAAAAGAAGCATTTCTGCATCATTCGTTTTGCCTAGTTACATGCCATAATAATTTAATTTGTAATTATCTATTATTTTTCGCAACTGGTGACGAATATCTTTTGTTAAAGAATTGTATTTTTTAAAGAATGTTTTTCCGGTACAAACTTAATAAAATATTATTTTTGTGTTTATATTAAGAATTCCGTCGTCAAGAATTTCAATGAGTTCCACCTAGCGTTGCGTTGATCCCAGTTTCATCAATTACTCGATGGTTTAGTTGGCAGAACTATCAAAGTACGTAAAGGCTGATTTACACGCTATCCACCCATATCCCCTATCTCCTGTCAATTCAGTACATTTTGATTTCCTATCCACCTTCCTATAATTCAAAATTACTTTGCTATAATTTTGAAGTGTTTGCCTTTGCTTACTCCTACATGTTCTCTAATTAGACTATCTCTCTCATGTTGTTGAGGGGATATGAGTAGATATCGGTAGATAGCGTGTAAACCATACTTAAGGAAAGTTGTGAATTAGTGTAACAGTGAGTACTTTCAAAGAGAAATAGTCAGTTAGAGTTTAACGTTTTAAATATGACAAAGCAGATAGCTTACGTTGAAACAATGGGCGGTGGGACTTTTAAAGTCAGCACACATTATACTACTTGGACTTTCAAACTTCCTCAGAAGCCATATAAATTTTACATATAAAACACTAAGCATGTTTTGGGATTTCTGTCACAAAACAGCGAAAATCAAGAATATGTAACAAAAATTATGCTGAAGGCGTATACATAACATTAATTATACCTTAAAATGTTAAGTACTCCATTAAATTCACTCATGACATTTTGTTTACAGTAATCACTCAATAGTCTGAATCTTATAAATGTAATGTAAAAAATAAATTCAATTTATTTTCAACTACATATTTATTTGTGATGAATTTTTATTAAAAATAAAATGTATTCAGTGAATAAAATTAACTACGAGTCGAAATCTATTGTGCATTTTTGATCAGCTTTAAAGGCATTTTTTAGTGTTTTTCGTGCTTTTCTAATGC
This sequence comes from Muscina levida, assembly GCA_964034835.1. Classification (NCBI taxonomy): domain Eukaryota; kingdom Metazoa; phylum Arthropoda; class Insecta; order Diptera; family Muscidae; genus Muscina; species Muscina levida. Next base: position 135,990,295 of record OZ035880.1, read on the forward strand.
GCATTTTTTTAGTTTTTTCCGGGCATATTTGTGTTGGCCCTGATCAAAAGTAATATTCCACGTAAATTATACGCCATGGAGTACAACAGTTTTATTGTCACTGTTACAAAATAAACCCAGTTCAAAATCATTTGATGAATGGAAAATTGAAAATGTTGCTTATGTAGGGAAAAGGTATATGAACAGATTAAAGGAATTGTAATTCTTGAATTTTTTTAAAATATTTTTCGAAATTTGTCTACTGCGTCACTAACAATTGCTGTCAAGAATCCTGATGGCTTTGGTTTTTCATCAAAAATTTGTAAATGACCAACATCTTCCTCGACATTCATCCTGAAGCTTATGTGATCGTTCATACAACGTATCTAGAAGCGTCCTTGTATAATCTAAAGTTGCTTTTAAATCTGTGAATAAACTATGTATGTATATATAATTCCTAGAGATAAATTCACAAAAAACTTACATGAAACTTGGAAGAGCGACTATGGTAGACCGGTGTCTTAGTTTCTTTGTTTTCTTGATCAAAAGATGAAAAATTCTCAACATTAAACAATTCTGTGGCTAACACGAGTAAAAATTAAAATTTGCAAGCACAATCTATTACAATAACACTCACGACGAATATTTTACATGATACCAATGAAAAGTAAATTCAACCGCGACTAAGATAGTTGTCGAAAGTCATAGTGTAACATATGTTACACTCAAATCAATTGTGTAGGTAATTGCAACAAAAAATGTTTCTAAAATCAAACCAATTTCTAAAATATTGCTAGCACGAATCACTTACTAACACAATGTGCGTGGTATGATTAATATTTGACGTTACATTAAATATTGCGTATACGTTGGACATACCCGTATCTTCGAAATCAAATATATGTATGTATTTGCATTTTAAGTTTGTCAATGCGTTTTTTCATGCCACTTTGAAATTGGGGCACCACTTTGCACTCAGCTGGAGTTTGCTGCGCTGCTCTCATCTCCCTTTCAAATACTTCAAATTTGTCAAGGGACGCATCTCGGGAGTGTTCAAAAGCCATCATTTCTCTCTCGAGAGCTTCAAATTCGCCAAGGGGAGCATTTCGCAATTCTTCTGTAGATAAATCTTCCTTTTACAAGTTTCCAATTCATTACGGAAGTCAATCCGAAATTCTTCAGCAGCCAATATTTCTCTTTCGAGTGCTTCGAATTCATCAAGAGACTCATTGCGAGATTGTTCCGCAGTCATCATTCTCTTTTTGCGAACTTCAAATGAATTAAGGTAAGCATTTCGAGAATCCTCGGCAGCCATAATTTCCCAGTAGGAAGTTCCTTCATACACGACTTTGTCGTCAACGCTTTCCTCAAGACAAAATGTGAAAAATGTATGTACTTGTCGTCAAAACACTCGGTTGATGACAAGCTGACCGGCAAAATACTAATGTTGTCGTGCATCAAACACATTCAACAAAATCAAAGGAAAACCAGTAAGAAAGATTCAGTCGGGCAAACCGACTTACATATACCATCACCCTCAGTAAAACTAAAAAAATGTATATTATATTGATATTATTACTAGATTTATAAAGTGGGCGGAGTGGTACATTTGTATGGGAGATACCAGAAGGGGCGTGTCTAGACTTACAGATTTTTTCTCTAAAACTTTATCCTGTTAAAGCTTATTATTCCATTATTAAAGTGGGCGGAAAGGTACATTTGTATGGGAAGTACCCGAAGGGGCGTGTCTAGACTTCCAGATTTGTTCTCCAAAATTGTATCCTGCTTGAACTTTAATAAATACAGAAATTGGGCACGATCGCGTTATGCCTTTTAATAGTATTATTCGATTTCTAAAGTAGGCGGTACCAGATTTGTATGGGAGGTACCATATGGGGCGTGGCTAGACTTCCGTTTTTTTCTCAAAAACTGTATCCTGCTATAGCTTTACTAAATAAAGAATTTGGGTACGATCGCGTTAGATTTATTGATATTATTACTCCATCTCTAAAGTGGGCGGAAAGGTACATTTGCAAAACTTTATCCTTTTATAACTTTACTAAGTACAGAATTTGGGTACGATCCCGTTGGGTATATTGATATTATTACTCGATTTCTAAAGTGGACGTAATGATGTATTTGTGTGGGAGGTATCAGAAGTGGCGGGGCTATGTAGCCCATTTGTAATACCGTAAGTAGTTTTAGGGAAATATCAACTCGTGCAAATTTTCAAAACATTTGGTTGCGTCTTTCGAAAGTAATCGTGCTCACCAGCCGGACAGCCAGACAGACAGACGGACATGGCTCAAACGACTTAAAAAGTCATGAATCGAATTTGGTTCTAAGAAAAGTGACTCCTTTTATGTGTTACACTTTTGGGTCGTATCCCTCATCCCTAAGGGTGATGGTATAAAGAATGTGTTGCTATGATAATGGGAAAAAAATGGAATCTGACGTAAACAATTTTTAGTTTATTAAACGGACGAGTAAACATCAGCAATTTTATAGTTTGAAATCTCGAATGAAGGTGAATGCCGTATAAAAGTTTATATTCTTCACTCTTCTCTTGGTCAGTAGTTTTCCAAAAGTATTAACAATTAGTCATACTAATAAAAGCTAAAAAACACCTAAAAATCCATCACCAATGTATATACAAAGTCATACTAATATTTCTTGAATGACAATTCAAGGCAGATATAGGCATCAACGACAATTTGACCGACATTTTCACCCATCAGGTCGTGCATGATTGTGTAGGCGACGTGTCGCTTATATAGGCATCAACGACAATTTGACCGACATTGTCACCCATGAGGTCGTGCATGATTGTGTGGGCGGCAGGTCGTTTGTAAAGGCATCAACGAAAATTTGACCGACATTGTCGCTCATCATGTCGTGCATGACAAAACGGACACTTGTATAAAAATTTCGTCGACGATTTGTATGAACAGTCCCCTAAATGTCATCAACGATTTACTATGGTCCTTGAAAATGTCTTATAGACACTTCCTACTGGGTAGTAATAGGATTGTAAATGGATTGTAAAGCTCCACCCCTTCTGGTACCTTCCATACAAAATTACCTTTTTTGTAAAAACAATATTTCTCCAATAACTTCCAAACGGAAAGCTGGAGGACATTTAAATTTGGTCAGTTCAATATTTTTTATAATAACCATAACATTTGTCACACCCCTTCTGGTAGCTCCTTCCATACAAATGACCTAATTGACCCTCATAGTTTTATATACATACATATCTTTTTTTGTAAGTTCATTGAATTCAGTAATATTTTGTGAAAGTTGTACGTGTCACTCTGAAATGAATTTGGACTATATCGGCCGACTTATTCTTGTACCTCCCATACAAAATGTCCTATTTTTGTAAAATTATTATTTCTCTATATCCTTCAAACGGACAGCTTGTGGATATTTGAATTTGATTAGTTTAACTATCTTCTAGTATTGGACAAATACTGAGAAAATCGAAGCATTTGCCATACCTCTTCTGATACCGCCTATACAAATGCGCGAATTCACCCCCATAGTTTTACATGCGTTTTTTTTTGTAGGTACACTTAATTCGGTCATACTTTGTGCAAAATATAACCTTATTAAAATTTGACTCAGGAATGGTTATGGACTATATAGGCGGACCTCTTCTGGTACCTCCCATACAAAATAAACTATTTTTGGAAAATTAAAAATTACCCCAACCATTAGAAACTAAAATAATGTGATAATGAGCAAATTCAGTTAATTGTGAATAAATTCGAAAAGAATCAATCGATTTTTATGATCGGCATCTCATTTTGTTACTATTTCATGTCGCTTTGCGATATGAACAATTTTGGCCGTTTTTTTAATTTTTGCTTAAATTTTTTATTATAACTCCGAAACTACTGAGCCGATTGCAAGGCAATATATAAACAGTCATGTAAATTTCAAGTTTAAATTTTTTTAAATAGTCTAAGTTTATTTTAATAATATCGGACTAACTCTTTTTGATTTATCATTAATTATGTGGAGAAACATCTAAAAAAATTCATAATTTTACTAAAAAATGTAAAAAAAACTCCATAGAATTTGAAATTTCGACCATATTTGTACTATTGGAACCGCAATACATCAAAATTGTATAGTGGTTTTTGATGAGTATGAAATTTTATCGATTTTGTTGCCTTGTGTAATATGATCTCGTAATACATACCTAATACAGACGATGTGTATAACTTTTTTGATTTGTGTGTTAGGGACGGATCCGTTCATGACATCCAAGAAGCGACCACAACGAACGCATTGAACACAAAGTCAGAACGCTAGTGTGTTTTTTATTCGGTTTAATCCGGGTTTACAAATGAAATGTTTCATACGGTAGAAGACCTAAGTAGAGATAAATGATTGAGGAAACCGGGTTTGACTTGTATGTGTTTATAATGCGTATGTAGAACGTACATATTGCATAAAGCATCTAAGTATATAGTAGAGTGATCGTAAAAATCGATGTTGGAATTTTGTTGGTGCCACCCCCCAAAAATGATAAGACTTAGCAGATTGAAGGATATGCAAAATATAAGAAAAAAAATTCAAAATTAAAAACCAGACAAAATTATATGGAGAAAATGTTGATGACTTTGTATGATTCTAATAAATAATAAAAGTTAGTTTTTACCAAAAGATTTATTTATTTATTTACACATTGCTTTAATTAATAAGAAAGAAAAAAACGAAGTTTTGTGAAAATCAACCCAAGGACACGCCCACTTCCCATATATCCTGAAATGGAAAAAACTTATTTTTCCCAATATTGTTGTTGGTATTGAACCAAATTTTACTCTATTTGTCTCTGATATATAATATTACCGACAACTGTGTTGAATTATATCAAAATATCTCAAAGGACACGCCCACCTCCCATATATCCTGAAATGAAGAAAACTTATTTTTCCCAAAATTGTTGTTGGTATTGAACAAAATTTGCCTCAATTTGTCTCTGATATTTTACTGACAACTGTGTTGAATTATATCAAATTATCGCAAAGGACACCCTGACCTCCCATATGTCCTAAAATGAAAAAAAACTTATATTTTCCAAAATGAGATACATTTATTTAATTGAAAAGCGAAACTTGACATTTTCCTTTTTGGATTTTTTTTATTATATGTATGTAAAAAAATATAAAAAATTAAAATTTTTAATTTTTTTCCATAAATTAAACATAACAGTTGATTAGGCAGAGATTAAAGAAATTTTAATCCTTAATTTCGGATTTTTTAAATAGAAAAATTTGGATTTTTGTAGACAAATTTTGTCATAAATTTATTTATTACTGCGAAAATGTTGATTATGCAGAGAAATAATTTATGAATAGATAAAAGCAACGTTAATTCTTAAGTTTTGGATTTTTGTTTCATCAAAATTGAACTTTAAACCTTTAAGCTCAAAGAGGCAGGGGTTAACATTAGAGTATACAAACATTCGACTTTTACGAAAAACGGGTTTCAGTTTTGTATACTCAACCCAGTAGGAAGTGCCTGCAAGACATCCTCAAGGATAGGTGCATGACCATAGTAAGTCGTTGATGACATTTAGAGGACCGTCCATACAAATCGTCGACGAAATTTTCATACTAGTGTCCGCTTTGTCATGCACGACCTGATGAGCGACAATGTCGGTCAAATTTTCGTTGATGGCTATACAAGCGACCTGTCGCCCATACAATCATGCGCGACCTGATGGGTGACAATGTCGGTTGAATTGTCGTTGATGCCTGTATAAGCGACACGTCCCCTAAATAATCATGCACGACCTGATGGATGAAAATGTCGGTAAAATTGTCGTTGATGCCATTGTATGCCTTGAATTGTCATTCAAGCCATATTAGAATGACTTTGTATATTTTAAAGGATGGATTTTTAGTAGTTTTTGAACTTTTTATCTGTATGACTAATTGTTAACACTTTTGGAAAACTACTGAGAAGTGAAGGATATAAACTTTTATTCGGCATTCACATCTATTCGACTTTCCAAACTATGATAATAATGATTAATGAACTTAATAAACTAATAATAAACCAAAATTTTTTACGTTAGATTCCATTTTTTTCCTTTGATTTTGTGGATTGTGTTTGATGCACGACAACATTAGTATATTGTCAGTCAGCTTGTCGTCAACCGAGTGTTTTGACGACAAGTACATACATTTTTCACATTTTGTCTTGAGGACAGCGTTGACGACAAAGTAGTGTATGACGAAACTTCCTACTGGGTAGTTAACATACTCCAATCGTGCTCAAACTTTGGCTATCCTAATATCTGCAAAAACATCATTTTTTTGGGGAGGCATCGACAAAATTCTGCAATTTATTCCAACCATATAACTTTCGACGTTTCTAGTTTCATAGTGTGGGGCTACAACTGAAACCCTATCTACAGGACGAAGATGTGTAAGCACCGATATACATATGTAAATATATTCTACAATATATTCGACTATTAGAAAGTAAATAGCTTGCCACCGATGACTTTTGCTACATGTTTATGAATAACATGGAATGTCTATATGTTCCGAGTGCCCTGACAGCTAGTGATGAGCAATTGTTCCCTTGTCTTTGCCGCACGCGCTTCTCCCAGTATACATATACTGTCGAAGCATGCCATATACGGTATAAAAGTATAGAAAATGGGTGATGTCAGTTAGACACATATGCTGAAAAATAGACAAATGAAGAAAATTGTTCTGAATGTGCGATAAATCGGACAAAAAACAGCGTAAAACTCGATTTCATTGCATGTATTGTAATTGGTAAACTAAGAAGATGTATAAACATGTTTTTGTTGTTCACCTTGTCGTTTTCCTACCATTAAACACATATTTTAGGGCTCTAGGTCTGCACAGACCTAGCTATACCAGTTACCAAACCAAAAAAAAAATCCCTGAACCTCCTAAGTTAAATCATTTGTTTTTTATTGGGAAGAAGTGCAGTGCGGCATAATGGCTGAGTATGAGCAATATTCGATGTTATATTTAATATAGCGTATACGTTAGAACATTTTAGTATGCAATAAATATTTGTCTAATGATTTGTAAAATTTTTTAGGTCTAATAAATAACACCAAATGTGTTAACCAAAAGAAAAAATATAATATAATATTAACTATTATTTAAATGCTCACTTCACTTTCTAAACCGACCAAGTCCACTTTATGATTTTTTAAAACTAATTTTAATTCCACATTTTTTGTACTAGAAAAAAGTCATCTAATAATAAAAATTAACACTTTCATATTTTTTTTATAAGGACTTGGTCGGTTTGGCAAGTGAATCATTCATTTTTCTCTAAGTGTTTTATTTGACCTTATCGAATTTATTAAAATATCCCAATTTTTAATAAATTAGTCTCGAGGTAGTACTAACAAATTCTTTGTTAAAAAATATATATATAGAAAACGACTAAACAATTGAGTATGTCAGATTTTAAGACAAGCTAATAAGGGTGTACTTCGTTCCTCTATAATAATTCAAGTTGATACTTTTTAATAGAAAAATACAGAAAAACATACTTTAACTGGTCCCAAGGGTGCTTGAACATGGGACGTGCACACAGCATTACTATTTACCGGAATAGCATAAAGGTTGTTATTTATTTACGTTTTTATGGATGCAAATTCCATTTTGCTCGAAGTTTTGTGTCCTCAATTACGCCTGTAATTTTATCTCAACTATTAACGATGTCATAAATTTCGTATTTTTTGGATATCATTACCATTGTGCTCGAAATTTTGAGTTCCTTAATTACATTATAAATTTTATCCTTACGTCGCAGTAACATTATCATTCATGACAGCAAAGTAACCCAAAATGTATAAACGTATGTATATATCGCTCATATGGCGCAAGACCGGCATAATTTAAAAAAATCGATTCCGAGATAAATGCGTTTGAAGTTTTCAATTTACTCCCAATTAATACAGACTAGAGGAAATCAAATAGCTCACAAGCGGGGCATACAAGATATACAGTCGAAACTCTCTATAACGAATTTTTCTTTATTGCGAAGCAATTATAAGGACACTGGGTTTTGGGTCTACTTTGAGTGTATTAATAAGAAGTTTTTACACAACATGAAATATGCTATCTGTGATGATCTAACTCCTGTTGAAAATACGGTAAAACCATCGAAAGCGATAAGTTAGCTGGGATAGCATATAGCCATTCTAGTAATTGCCTTGTGTAATGTACTCGTATTCATCGTCCACACACACACACACACAACTATGTACATAAAAAAAAATTTAAATTTCATTTCTTAAAAATTTCTTTATTAAATATTTGGGTTTACTTTCTTTTTCATATTATATTGATTTCTCTGTTTACGTTTCTTTTGTTAGATTTACATTTAGTAATTGCTCTACATTTTCCGTTTTTCTTTTTAATGGGTGAAGTAAAATATAAATTTACTTATTCATTGATGATGTTCTGGTTTTGTTTTACTTATATAAATGTCTTTTTCATTATATATTTTATGATAAAATATTTTTTTTTTATTATTATTGTTCATCATATATGTATGTATGTATGTATAATGTATGTATAATACCTATTGGTAGTACGCGTTCCTGGTTTAAAATGAGAATTGATCGTAGGCAGAGGCAGAAAAAAAAGTTGGTTTTGATTTTGGTTTTAGAGCATTTTGAATGTAGAGAAGTGTGGTTATTTACAGCCAAATAGAAAAATATCATGAGTACAATCGTAATTACTGCCATGTAATTGTGTCCACTGTGTGGGTATGTTTTTTTTTCTTCCTTGTGTTTATTAAAAAAGATAAAAATTTGTTGAAAAGAAATCACTTGGAAATAAAATTTGTATTAAAAAAAAACAACTATAAAATTCTTTTTTTAGTTTCTTAAAATGTAAAACAAGCAAAAGACGCTAAAATATATAAAATTTAACAAACAAACCAAATAAATATAAACAAATATGGTATATATATATCTGCATATGTTGTTTAAACAATTTTTTCATTTTGATTACAAGAAATATATATATATATATATGCTGATTTATTAATTTTGAATGTGAATCGTGTTTCCTCAAAATTCATCTTCAAAAGATGTATACGAAAATACCGGTGTTTGGAAGTGTAAATGTTGTTTTTATTTCTCTTCGTTCTGTGAATTACTCTCACTATTTCCTTTAATTGGTTTTAGACAAAGCTCGGGTTGTCCTTGCAGCCCACGAAGGTTGTTGATGATTGCCGTCACGTTGTGTCACGGAGCCAGAGAGGATGTTTCATCCTTTTGTTATATGCTGCATGATCTCTTTGTTGTATAAAAGTGCTTTAGCGTAAAATTGTTCATTAAGATTGTTTTGTAAACATTAGAGCCATAGAAGGATATATATAGCTTGACTAAAGTGACTACGCCAACAAGCTCATAAGTCTATTTGCATATGCCATTGGCTTAACATCAGGATGTGGCTGCAAATAGAAAAATAAATAGAAAATATTTAATAAAGTTAACAAAAATTAATAATATTTTAGAAATACAACTTATCATATAATAAAAATGAAAATCATAACTGCACCGTAATGGAAAAAGGCACCGGACTAATGTTGCGTAGCTGTCTCGCTAATATACTTAGGGCAAGGTTGTATAGAATTTCTATAGTCTCTCTTCTCAATCGAGAAATTAATTATACATTTTCATATGTATGTATATATGTTAATTTATTTATATATAAATAATCTTTGTCCGTTTCATTGGACAATCACAATGCATCAATAGATCAATGAGTGTAGTGTGAGCTAGTTTTTACCAGAACACGTGTGCCCAACCTATCCCTAATTAAAAATGTAAATAATTATTCACCCAACTAGAACACAACAATTTTAATGAAATTAGAAAAATTGCGAAGACATTGCTGTCAGTAATTTTAAATTTAAAGATTAATTTGAACTGCCAACCGATAGCACGAATATTTCCAGCACTTTATATGTACTTAATTTTTGCTAATATGTTACTGTAGGGCCTCTACAAGAGCCGTCACTGTTTTCTTTATGTAATATATTCATAAGGGTATGTCAGTAAATTTTGGGCCTATAGCAATTTGTATGTAATATATTATATAAAAAAGATAAAATATCGCACTTACCACAGCCTCAAACGATTTAAATTGGGGTGTCAAATCGTTACCTTTGATAGTGATAAATGCACCCATGTTACCCATAGTATCACTGCAAATGCAAAACAATTGTAAAAATAATTACCACTATCGATATGATGATCGATTAACACTACTCACCAATAGTTGGGAGCCGAAAATACGGTAATGCATTTGCCCTCATGAGTTATTTCAAAACCCATGTTCTTTACTTCATGTGAACGTACAACATAGTCCAATTTGTTGAGTTTACAGAATTCTTCGGTGACATCGGGACCAAATTGTATGCCAACACCACGTTTTGATGGTCCTCGACCAGCCCAAGGTTGAGGATCTGACCACAACAATTCGCACATTAGACCATCTTCAGGTGGTTGGCAATTGCGCTCAATGTGTCTAAGATCCTCTAGACGTACATTATCGCTGGAGAAAAGACCACCGTGCATAACCAAGATTTTCTTATTGATGCAGTGGCATAATGGCAGCCAATTGAATGCCTGAGTGAACATATCAGCCATGGTGCTTGTATACTTGGCAGTTACTTCACCTGTGAATCCGTACATTTGATTCATGTTTATACTTTCGTGATTGCCTAAAAAGAAAAAGATAGTAATAACATTAATGTTATGTTATTTATTTCAAACCCCATCCTTATGTTTTTTCACCTACAACATTTTGTTATTTTTATATTCAACAATTACCTCTTGATAAATAAAAGTGCTGGGGATACAGCAATTTAAAGCCAAACAATGTGAATATACATTCCACAGAAAATGAGCCTCTATCCACAAAATCGCCATTAAACAAATATGGATTGGTTGGCGATGGGAGTCCATTAATTTCAAAAATGTTCATAAGATCATAAAATTGGCCATGAATATCACCACAAATTGTGAATTTCGATTCGTCGGGAACAGTAATATCGACCATTGAATCTTGAGTGCGCATGAAAGCATCGATATCACAAAGGATCTGGTCAAAACAGCAAATTACAACATATATCAATTCAATATCTGTTTCTAAATACATACTTTATACGCAAATTTGCGATGCAATTTGTTTTGTTGTTTATAATGTTCCATTAGCTCCAGCATAAATTTCAAAGTAACTTTACCATCTTCTAACGCAGGTCCCACATAATCTTCCTCAATGGCTATTAAAAAGAAAGATATATTTAACCAAATGATTAACAAGTACAGTTGACATACATGCATACTTACTTATATTATCAAAATCTGTAAACATTTCCGATAATGTCTTCTCAGGTTTATCTACAGCTATAGCCCTTTCAAATGCTCGCATTTTTACAATTTTATTGCATTCTGTATACTTTAGCTTAGCATCTTTATCGTTCGGACGGCATTTTGAGACCTTTTGTGGAAAATAATTATATGAATACCAAAGAAACACATTATTTTTCTATACACTTACATATTCATAATCAGAAAGGGCCTGTTTAAATTTACCCAATGACATGTGAGCTGCAGCCCGTCGATAATAACCCTTCAGATACGTTGGATCTGATTTAACCGCTGCAATGCCATCCTGTAGGGCAAATCCGAAACTTTCTTGCCTTAAATGGGCCAACGAACGATTGGCGTAGTATATAGCATTACTTGGTATTAATTCTATAGCTTTGGTGTACATTTCGATAGCTTGTGAAAAGTCCTTTTCTGAAAATTAAAAGAAAACAAATCGAGAATGAAATCCATTAATTATTTAAATATTTATTGTATTTTATGTAGTGAATAGAGTATACCAAATAACTTGATACAATAAGGAATAAACTGTGATCAAGAATATAGAGGGGAATGAAATTAAAAAGATTATGTTTTCAGACACGAATTCAAGTAAATTTTCTTTTTATTTTACGATTTAAAATTTGGATGATTATTTTGTCGTGACGGTAGCATGTATCTTTAATAATTTGCCTAATAAACTATGAACTTTTAATATATTAGAAGAGATCTTTCAGATTTGTTTACTTTTTTTTGTGTTAATATAAATATTATAGTTACAATATTGTAAATAAATGAATGAATAACATATATGTAATAAGACAAAGTAAAAGTTTAAAGGTTTTTGTTAATTTATCATCAGACTGACATATCATGAAAAATAGTTTTTATAACAACCGTTGATTTGATTAATAATCATATTAGAAATTGACTCATTATTGTTGTGGTCGTGTTTAAAACTAAGATTGGCCATATCAAATAACATATGTCTTAAAGGCTTCGTTGTGCTATTTAAATACGGTAGAACTATAACATTGGGACCGGCCGTGGCAGTGGTTAGTATACGCAACTACCATGCGGTAGATACTTTGTTATGCAGGGCTATAGAATTAGCAAATTTCAAATTTCACTATTAGATAGACTAGTACTTTTTTAGCCACTTTAACCATCTTCAATTCCCTCATTTAATAATTTTGACGTTGCATGAATCATCAGATTTGTTAACTATAAACCAAATTAAAGTTAATATAACTCTTAAATATATAGCTTTTTTAGCATAACTCAAAAAACGTGATTTTTGTGTTAGTGATGTAGATTTGTTTGTTATATCATACTTCATGTGGTGTAAAAAAATAATATTAATTTCTAATTTCCTCTATTCTGTACCAGTTAGGAGTAAATTGAATTCTTTAAACGCGTTTATTTCAGAATTGTTTTTTTTTCAGTTATGCCGATTTTGCACCAAGTGAGCGATTTGTAAATTGATTACGATAAATGCGTATTATATACAACGAGACTAATCGGCGTATTAGTTAAAGTGTCTGCCACGACAATAGGATCTATGCTCCCGAACGACCCGATTATTCGGTCACAGATTTTCAACTCAGCAACAGTTGTGTCAAGCAGGGAAGGAATCCTGGGAACAGCCCAGCTGTTACAACAACAACAACAAAGTGCCAAAATTGTTATAGAAATACAAGAGTTTTGTGTAAAAGTAAAATCGCAACAGCAGATCAATAAGCAATTTTTTATGCACATATCATAATTGAACACATTAATAATAAGTAAGATATCTGACGTTGGCACCTAATTTATTGGGCTTGTTATAAAAATAAAGGGGAAAACATATTCATGTATTGTTGTATAATCCATAATTGAAGTTCAAGTGTATAAATACTTAACAAATCTGATTTTTTTTTTTGTTATATTCCATTTTACATATAGTTGGTACTCACCCTTAAGATAATCATTTCCCTGATTCTTATACTGATCTGCTAATTGAGCTTTATCGTCCTGAGCAGCTTTGTTGGCACCCTCCGATGGTGGCGACATTGTTGTGGCGGGCGCTTCTAGTTGTGTTGACGTATTGTTTGATGTGGCCGGGGTATTGCAAGCAGCATTGCCCACGGAAGCACATGCTTTTTGTTGGTCCTCATTGTTGTTCTGTTCTTTCTCGACTTGAACAGCTGACATGCTGATGTTTTCTTTCTATCAACTTTCTCTGCTTATTTATTTTAGTTTTCTATGTGTATCAAAAATCTCACTCCGTTTTCTATAGTTGATGATGATGATGAATAAAAATTCGTTGTTATATTACAATTTTTGTTCTTCTTCTATTGCTTTAAGGTTTTCTGTAGCCGTTTTTGTTGTTGTTTGGTTAGTCCTACACCACCACCACCAATATTGACTTTTTTTTTTTGCTTTTCTTTCCGTGAAGTACAAAAATAATACCTTTTCTCTTCTGTACTCCGTCTTGTCGGGGACTTTTTCGCGACACTGCAGATTGTTGGGCAATTAAGAATAATGTATGAAATCACTACGATAACACTGGATCACGATCCGTTGAAGTTGTTAAATTAATTTACCTTCTCTTATTGACTTTCTTACAAAAGTGTTCCGAAAAAAATCCGACTTTGTACGGTTAGAATTTTTTCAAAAGAAAAGAATGAAGCAAAATGAAGACTGACGAAAACTTATTGGTTGGCAATGCAAGTCACTGACAAAGGGTTGTCAATTGTGTGAGCGAACGAAGCAGAGATAAATGTGTTCTTACCAGAGTTGCCAGGAACAGTCTAAACAAAATAATACTAATAGGGTCAACAAATTTGTGCTTTTTGTGAAAGAAACCTAAAACCATTAAGCTTCTGTTAATATTCTTAATAAGTGATCCTCACAAAGAGAAAAACACAAAAAAAGCAACAAAAACAATAAGGCCTTTTTTGATTCTACTCTTTTGAAGACTAACAAGGAGACTTGTATAGTTCCGGAACGAACTAGCTCCAACTTGTTCTTACGTTCATATGCTTTAACCAAAATACAGCAAGAAGGACAGACAATAGAAAGTCCAACTCTACAAGCTACTGAATGAAATTTTTGTTTCTCATACAAGTTTTTTGTCGTTTGGCACAACGAAAACAAAGCGTTTTGATTTTTTATGAAAGATCTGTTATGTATGTAAATTTATTTCAATCAAAAATTCACGTAGAATAGAAATATATACCCAAAAACTGAGTAATATGATTGAAAATCACTGATCTAAATCCTAAAAAGTATGCCTATTAGTTTATGATGGTTTTTGATGCTTTTGTAGACTAAATTGCAGTTGACCAGATGAGAAAATGCTGTTTAAAAAGTTAAAATACCATCCTCTTCATGTCAGATTCAGAAACACTATAACAGAACAAAGGGGGAAACAATGACTATAGGGAACTAGGTTGACCAATATAAAGGTCCTTTGGATTGCCCTACCTATGGGAACTTAATTATTATTATTTATTAAGTAGTATTTTAAATATTTTTCGATTACAAAATATTCAATTTTAAAATATCAATATTTCACAAAAATCAGTTTTCATTACTTTTAACAAAAAATAAAATTTTTCTTTTAAATTTATTAAAATTTCTTTTATATTTTATATCACCATTCAATTCATTGTATAGTTGTAGCCCTTTATAAAACAATGACTTTTGCATAGCACTTTTATTCACCCTTTGTAGTCTGAAATCTTCTGTATTTCTGAGGTTGTATGGATGTACTTCCCAGACATAGTAAAGTTACCTTATTAGGTATTCCCCGCTATTTCCATTTTTAAGTTTTAAATTAATTATAGGTATTATCACCACGATTAGCCAAACTGTATGGGAAATAATTAGAGAAGGTTAAAATTCCGCTCGTGAGAAAACAACAAAATAAAATCCACATTTGGTAGATCAGCAAGAAATATACACTTCATAATTCCAAGGCTGTCATCCATACTGTATAGATCTTTTCTATATCGAGTAGCCCGCATATTTAATAAATTTTCTTAGGATCTGAATTCTTTTGTATATTCCGTTGGTGTGATTAAAAGAAAGCTTTTCCAATATTTTATTATAAATTAAATACAGGGCGTTAACTAATTAACACGTTTACCTAAGTAAACATTATTTTTTCCTATATTGGTATTTCCACAGAAAGTTCCACCGTGATCGAAAAAAAAGTTTCACAATATAGGTCGTTTAAAGAAATTAAAAAAAAGTTTTTGAAGTTCAGAAAATTGTTAAACAAATTTATAATATTCTAAATAATATTAAAAAAGATTTTACCAAAAAAGTCCGACTCAATTCGCACTGGTTTGTCAAAAAACTGACTTCTATTTTTGTCACGTAACGTCTCCCTCTTTATTTGCTAATATTTTAGGACCATCAGTTCAAAGGATTTCGCCTCTAACTAAATATAGATCATCTTAAGTATTGCAATAAAAAAAATCAAGTTTTTTTATTTTTTTTTTTAATCTCATTAAAACGTACGACTGTCACGTATGTTACTATGGAATTGCCCATGTGATGAATATTGCACAAAAGATATTGGCTGTTTGTATTCTGATTACATTTTTTTTTGTACATCTCTTTTTGTTGGCTTGTTTTTACACTAGAAAAGCATTTTGCATATTGAGTTGAATATGCGAAATGCTAAAAAGGGGTCTTATACTGCAGTTTCGCATTTTGTCAACTGTTGCTTAGCTCATACGTTTTTCTATTTGCCCTGTAAAGCGCCAATATTTTCCTGCCAGACATCTATTAACATTGCTTCGGAGGCAGTAGTCCACGTGAATTATTTTTAACTTAATGGAATAATCATTTATTAATATATTACCAAAAATGTAAATTTTTTGTCCGTTCGTGTTGTTTGGCATTTTTTCTGATAAATGTAAACAAATCACGAAATTGGTGGTTGCCTGATCAACATTACTGGGATAAATCGCTGAAATTCAGCTACTTCAGAGTACAACTCAGTGCATTTTTCCGCACCTTACATGAATGTGAAAATATGCTAACATCTTTTCAACAACAAATGCATGTACAAATTTAAGCATATTGACCGCATCATTCAAATAGGCAAAATTATGCGGAAATATGCTAAATGCGTTCCGGTGTAAAAAGACTTTAAAAACACTTTTTAGCATTTCGCATATTCAGCTCAAAATTCGAAATGTTTTTATGGTGTAAAAAGGCTATAAATCGTTTTTAGCGAATATGTCTTGGGGGTTATGTTCCGACACCGTTTTTTTCGCTCTCATGTGGAATTTTGTGTTTGAAAAGTTGTTTTGTTAAATGTCCACAAAATTTATTTAAAATCAATCATGAGCCTTTAGTTACAAGATTCAATAAATAAATTAAAGGCAATAAAAATTTGTCTAAAAACTCAGTAGTTTTCCCCCAAAATATTCGATTAGAATTTAAATAAATCTGGCATCCTCTCTTTTGGCCGATTTTACATTAAAAATTTCGATAAAAATGATGTACGCCGTCGGTATAACGGCAATCAGCCAAAATCAAAAAGGCAGACTTTCGTCAACTGCAATGCAGTTATTTTTGGGGGGGAATTTTAGTTTTTAATAGATTCAACTTTTTTTTTTTGTCTAAAAATGTTTTTCTCCACAATTCCTTTTTTATCCTATTTTCAATAAATTTCAGGGACTAGTATATTTCATCATAAAAAATATGTCGCAATTCTACCAAATTGGCGGCCATGGTAAGTTGTATCTAAAAAAAGCGCTGAAGTGTTAACATTTATTGCAGCAAGAACCTCGAAAATATTAACATCCTTTTTTAAAGATTTTGTGGTGTTTATAGTAAGCAAAATTTTTGCAAAACCCCAATAAAAATGAGTCCGTTTTCAAAAATATTTGAAAAATGCATAAAAATACTTCCAATATGAATGAGACGGTTTTGGAATGTTCTCAATGCAAGCGAAAATGTGACAAAGAAGAAGAATTCGGCACTGACATTTGTGGTCATCGCAAATGCCGGGAGTGCATTTCAGCCGGAGACTGCAGAAATTGCTATCAATGTGCAATTCCGGGGACTTCAACAATGCAGCAAGTACAAACTACATGTGCAGCAGCAGCAGTGTCGGGGTCCCCAAGGAAAAAGGATTCTAAAATCGCTAATCAAACACATATTGTTGAGGAATACAAGGAAAACGGTGCGCTTCAGTATCATTGCACTTTTTGTGACAAACGATTTAGTAGTAGAACTCAAAGGTATTACCACATAAATTGCAATAAACTCGATTCGGAATCCTATGAATGTGATATTTGTAAAAAGGTTGGTAGGTTTATAACTTATTTCCAATATGTCTTAATACATTTGATTGATTTTTTCTTTTTGCAGACATTTGCTCGATTATCTCAGTTAAAATATCATAAAGAATCTCATACATCACCGATTAACAAATGCCTTATATGCCACAAAAATTATTCGAATCCAATAGCTTTAAGAAAACACGAAAACCTACATAAAGCTGAACCCAAGTCTTGTCCACATTGTAAGAAAACATTCGTGCAGAAAATATCATTGGAACAGCACATTGCTTCAAAACATTTGAATCAGCTCCAATATGAGTGTAACAAATGTGATAAGAAATATGCCTCCAAGTCTACATTGGCGTTACATATGCAATCACATGAAGGTAAGTAAAATTAGTTTAAATTATACCGTACATAAAACAGCAACAACAATAAATGAGAAGTGTAGTCCAAAAAATTGTTTCGATGTTGAAGGATTTAATATTTTATTTATTTTTTTTTATTCGTGCATTTAGTAATACTAAAGCCTTTTAGGCCAAAATAAATGCGTTACATAGCAATATATACCTAAACAGAAATCATTAATATATATATTATATAAATAAACTATAATATAATAAATAAAAATAATATTTTTAATGGTTTTTTGAATGATTGCCTCCCCAGCCGTAACTGCACATACAAATTGTAAAAAAGAATCAATTATGACACAAATTGATTATAAATGGTCCAATTAGTAACATCAGTACAACCCTTTCAATAAAGATAATAAAATGAATCATGTCAGAGTGGACAATAAATAGCTAAATAGCCTTAAATTGAAAATCTTATTAGATAAAGAAAAACTTCTAAATTCATTGGGAAGACGATTCCAAGAACGAGCAATGCGAACTAAGAATGACCTTTCAAAAATCGAATTAGATATTCTGAGTATAAATATCTGAGTATTACGATAAGAGCGAGTGAAACCTCACAACATATTCAGAAATGTGTTCCCATCTCCGAATATTAAACACAAAATGAGTAATAGTATTTATGGCCCGTTTCAACTTAAGGAAATCTAAGAAATTTGCCCGTCTCACCAACTCAAGACCATAGAAAATTTGCGGCATCAAAGAACAGGAGCTAATTTGTTTCTGACGAAAAATGGTAAATAGTAGAGTATAGCCTCCGCAAAATACCATACACTTTACAGAGAACCGACTCAATCTGCGGTCCAAAACTAAGTCTCTTATCTATTACAACCCCTAAACATCTATGCTGGTCCACAACCTCAAACCTGGTCTGACCTAAATATACACTAACTTCATAAAATAGCTCTAAATTTCATAGGGTTTATAGCCAGAGAATTATTAGATGTCCATTGTAATACCTTGTCTAAACAGAAATTTATTTTGCTTTCCAAGACATCAGAACAATCTCGATCAGCACTTAACAAAAGAAAAACATCATCAGCATATATAAAAACATTACAGAAATTAGTATCCAAATACTCAGTCAGGTTTTAATATACAGCAAAAAGAGCAAGGGGTCCCAAGACTGAAACATGCGGTACTTCAGAGTTTTGTGTAGAATTTTTTTTATTCACAGATACAAATTGATGTCGACCACTTAAATAGGACATAATTTGTTTACAAGCAAACATAGAAAAACTGAACTTAGTACTAAGTTTTTCGATCATTGACACATAAGAAATGGAGTTAAAAGCTTTCGTTAAATCCAATGAGATCAAAGCACTGAGCTTACTGTGATTCATGTCATCACAAATAGCTTCAGTTAAACGCAACAGCAAGTAGGTAGTACCATGTCCCTGACGAAAAACATACTGATCATCAAAAATTTTACTTTCACAATGCAATAATACCTGATCCTTAAAAAATTCTGCATTTATCTTCAGAGGGAGAAAAAGAAAAGATGCTAAGAAAATGAAAATGACTAAAGAGCAGTTGGAACAATGAAAACAAAAGTGCAGACAATAGAAAATAATAATATAAGTTTAGTAATATCTAAAGTTAACTTTGTTTTGTGAAAACTTTATAACAATGATATAGCTTTGCCAAGACACGTTATGTCACAGTTGGTTCATGCATTAATTATGCCACGGCTTGTAGATGTATTCTGGAACATTAGGTTTTACTTTAAAGAACCTGATCCTTTTATTTCATAAGGTATTGAGATACGTATATCCAGTAAAATGGCATCAACAAATTTCTAACTATGTTTTGGAATTTTTAGGTTGCCCATTATTAAACTTTATTTAAAAAAAGAACGTTTTTACATTTTTATTAAATTTATAAGACAAGTACTCCGTTGTTCTTAGTGAATTTTTTTAGATTTGGTCGATCCACTAGAATTTTACGACTTATTATGCCGAAATTGTCGCCGTACTTAGAGCGGTCTTATTTTGTAAAAAAAAATGGATGAAAATCTAGCTGTATGCGTGTGGAGTACGTCTAATATTGGTCGTTTTAAATTGCAGCATCCATTAAATGTGGTGTTTCTCTTAGTTCATCAAAAAGAATTGCTGTTATTAAGCAACTCTTTATAGATGTCCCTCACAAAATGTGTATTTGCACATTCATGCAAAGCTTAAAACTATTTTCTTAATAAGCATAGCTTTAAAAATTTATATGATGTAAAAATTTACATTATTAAAAAAAAATTAAACATACTCGCCTGCAGTATTCTGATGTCTATAGTATTGCTGTTAGTGAATAAGTACTTAAATGTCTTATTATTTTTTTAACTGTTATTTATTAATCGGACCTACGCTCTACCCGGAGTTGAAGGAACTTTTATTGATGTCAAAAAAAGTATAATTTCTTAAAATTTTCGAGTTTTCGTACTAAGTTGTTGTTGTTGTCGCTTGAAGAGGTCACACCCGTCTCATTTTCTGTAAGAATTTTGTTTATAAAAAAACTTGTTCATTTCAAGTTTTAAACAATTATCTACATCAAAGTAATTGTGCACGTTTTACGGAAATTTTTACAAAATACAACCTGAATGTCATATTCTCACACTTGTCGCAGTCTTCTAATGGCCACTGTGAGCAGATATCGTGTTCTTTTTGTTTCTGCAAGTTATTAGAACGTCTTTAAGATTTACATCCTTGTCAATCCCAGATTTTTTTTAATAATATATTTATAATTATAACGAATAATGTGAGAATCACGGTCACAAAAAAAAACTTCTGATCGTTAGCCGAATTTGATGTATCAATTGATACACTAACGTAAATTGTGATATATAATCAATACGATCGACTAAAACCAGCAAACAATACAGTTTAAAATTAAGTTATTATTGTAATATAAGTCAATTATGCATCAGCGAAGCATTGCCGGGTCCACTAGTATATAAATAAAACTAAAAATTAATCATTTGCCATGAAAAGTAGTCTAGTCGAGTATGCCTCGTACATACATGCATTACTCTCTTAATAGTTTTATGCATTTTCTTAAAGCAATGTATAAATGTTAACCCTTTGACCAGGTTATGGAATAAATAAAACGAAACAAATATTTTTTTCACACTGAAAAGTATCTTGGAAAGTGGGATACAGCAAAGTGTATCACATTGCAAATTATCTTGAAATGTACCTCTTACAATCAAAGTTTATTTAGATGCCACTGTTAAGGAGGATTTTCTATCGTACATATTAAATTTCTATATTCCATTTGCTTTCAGAAAAACGTTTTAAATGCCCTATTTGTGCTAAACTATATCAAAGAAATTCTATTTTAACCATACATCTGAAGACTCATGAGAGAACTGAGGACGAACCCGGCCCCTATGTTTGCGAAATTTGCAAAAAAGATTTTACTGAATCGATATCACTAGCGAGACATCGAAAAATACACGACGGTGAGATAATCTTTCGTCTGTAAACTATTAACATATTTTTAAACGCCGCTCCATTATTTGTAGAAAATGAATTGATATACCACTGCACCGAATGTGGTGCGAATATTCCACGTAAGGACAATATGACCAGGCATATATTTAGCATGCATCCCGTATACGAGTTTGATGATATCGTAGAAATGATAAAACCATCGCCCGAAATGTTTGAAGAACGCCACCTTAATTATTTACGCCGCCGTGAATTTTGCCCTGAAAATTATAACAGTACTTCAAAGGAAAACCATAATTATTATGACAATTATGTGAAAAGCAAGCAGTTAGAAAATAATGAAACAGTTGAAGTACTTGAAAATAAGCAATTAAATTCTTCAAATGTTGTGCCATATTTGCATAACAATGAGTACGCCGTAGTAAATCAATTTGAATCAGCTTCAAGTAATACCAGTTCAGTTAACCAAATTGAAGTAACCTTGCCACCAAATAGGTATTTATACGAATATTTTGTTGGGCCGCGATTACAATACAGAGGGAATTATGTATTGTCAATAACACATGACCAAGAACCGCGTACATTTGAACAATGTCAAGTATATAATCAAGTTCAATTGCAAAACCAAATAGAATACAATCAAACATCAGCGTTACATTTCGACCAAGCCAACTATTTTAAAAAACCAGAAACAATAACTGCTTCTATAGTTGAGACATATCCTCCGTATGTCATTAATGAACCCATTGATCTAGCAAATACCAAATCTGCTTATAATGTTTATACATATCCACCGTATGGCCATAATGAACCCATTGATCTAGCAAATGCCAAATCTGCTTGGAATATTGATACACATCCTCCATATGTCACTAATGAACCCATTGACCTAGCAATCTACCAAACTCAATCTGCACCCACTGAAATCGACGAGGAATTGGAAATCGTAGTGTCGACGTCTCAGCCTGACTTAGAGGCTGCATCAACTAGCTATTTTGCGACTATTGACCAGAATGAACATAATAAAACTTCAGTGATTCGATCTATAGGCGATGTTAGAAAACATCTAACCCCTCAACCGTCTGCTGTAAGCCCTCAATCTACTGTCAGCGAAAAATCCGCATCACACTTTCCCCAACATACCGAATACAAACATAAGAAATATAATCGTCATTATAATGTCAAATTATATCGTAAAATATTAGGATGTGATGAAGACAATGACACTGAAGACAATAAACAACGGAAGCAGCAACAACAGGGCAGTCGTCAAGTGAAAAAACAGCAAAGCAGCGGCAAAACAAGAAAATCTACTCCTGTACATTGGCGAAAAAATTTCAAAAACAGCTACGAAACCTCAGGTTACTAGAATTTCATATGGACAACTTGAACAACAATTAACAAATACCAATCTACCAATCTCAATCTGCAGCCACCGAAATCGACAAGGAATTGGAAACCATAGTGCCGACGTCTCAGCCTGACTTAGAGGCTGCATCAACTAGCTACTCTGCGACTATTGACCAGGATGAACATTATAAAACTCAATCTGCAGCCACCGAAATCGACAAGGAATTGGAAATCATAGTGTCGACGACTCAGCCTGACTTAGAGGCAGTATCAACTAGCTACTCTGCGACTATTGACCAGGATGAACATTATAAAACTCAATCTGCAGCCACCGAAATCGACAAGGAATTGGAAATTATAGTGTCGACGACTCAGCCTGACTTAGAGGCTGCATCAACTAGCTACTCTGCGACTATTGACCAGGATGAACATTATAAAACTTCAGTGATTCGATCTATAAGCGAAGTTACAAAACATCTAACCCCTCAACCGTCTGCTGTAAGCCCTCAATCTACTGTCAGCGAAAAATCCGCATCACACTTTCCCCAACATACCGAATACAAACACAAGAAATATAATCGGCATTATAATGTCAAATTATATCGTAAAATATTAGGTTGTGATGAAGACAGTAAACAACGGAAGCAGCAACAACAGGGTAGTCGTCAAGTGAAAAAACAGCAAAGCAGCAGCAAAACAAGAAAATCTACTCCTGTTCATTGGCGAAAAAATTTTAAAAACAATTATGAAACCTCAGGTTACTAGAATTTCATATGGACAACTTGAACAACAATTAACAAATACCAATCTACCAATCTCAATCTGCAGCCACCGAAATCGACAAGGAATTGGAAACCATAGTGCCGACGTCTCAGCCTGACTTAGAGGCTGCATCAACTAGCTACTCTGCGACTATTGACCAGGATGAACATTATAAAACTCAATCTGCAGCCACCGAAGTCGACAAGGAATTGGAAATTATAGTGTCGACGACTCAGCCTGACTTAGAGGCTGCATCAACTAGCTACTCTGCGACTATTGACCAGGATGAACATTATAAAACTTCAGTGATTCGATCTAAAAGCGATGTTACAAAATATCTAACCCCTCAACCGTCAGCTGTAAGCCCTCAATCTACTGTCAGCGAAAAATCCGCATCACACTTTCCCCAACATACAGAATACAAACATAAGAAATATAATCGTCATTATAATGTCAAATTATATCGTAAAATATTAGATTGTGATGTAGACAATAAACAAGAGAAGCAGCAACAACAGGGCAGTCGTCAAGTGAAAAAACAGCAAAGCAGCAGCAAAGCAAGAAAATCTACTCCTGTACATTGGCGAAAAAATTTTAAAAACAGCTACGAAACCTCAGGTTACTAGAATTTCATATGGACAACTTGAACAACAATTAACAAATACCAATCTACCAATCTCAATCTGCAGCCACCGAAATCGACAAGGAATTGGAAATCATAGTGCCGACGTCTCAGCCTGACTTAGAGGCTGCATCAACTAGCTACCAAGATGAACATTATAAAACTCAATCTGCAGCCACCGAAATTGACAAGGAATTGGAAATCATAGTGCCGACGTCTCAGCCTGACTTAGAGGCTGCATCAACTAGCTACTCTGCGACTATTGGAAAGGATGAACATTATAAAACTTTAGTGATTCGATCTAAAAGCGATGTTACAAAATATCTAACCCCTCAACCGTCTGCTGTAAGCCCTCAATCTACTGTCAGCGAAAAATCTGCATCACACTTTCCCCAACATACCAAATACAAACATAAGAAATATAATCGTCATTATAATGTCAAATTATATCGTAAAATATTAGATTGTGATGTAGACAATAAACAAGAGAAGCAGCAACAACAGGGCAGTCGTCAAGTGAAAAAACAGCAAAGCAGCAGCAAACCAAGAAAATCTACTCCTGTACATTGGCGAAAAAATTTCAAAAACAGCTATGAAACCTCAGGGTCTTAGAATTTCATAACTAGAACAACTAGAACAATTAACAAATATTTGTGTTTATCTTTAATCAATCTATTGTCTTTATATGCTAATCAATTTTTATATTTCATTTATTATACTGTAAAGCCAATTCGTTGGCTATTTTAGATTTTTACAATTACAAAATTTAGTAAATTAATAACATTAAGTTCAATTCAATTTTTCGCTTCATTAAAAAAAAAAATCATTTATAAATCAATAGTGAGGGTATCTTAACAAATAAAACAACACCACAATGGTTTCAAATATTAAGTTAAATAACTTAACCAAAAAACAACTATGAAACCTCAATATATTAAAATTTGTTAAGGACAGATAGAATAATTACCATACATAATCAATCAATGATTATCAATTTCATTTATTGTTCTGTAAAGCCAATTTTGTTTGGCTAATTTATATTTTACATTTTTTTAACTTCACAATTAAGTAAATTTTCATATTTTAACACAATCTATTCTGTACGCATATTAAAAAAATTAACTAAATTTTATTTTTAAGTTTATAGAGATGTAAAGTATCCCAAAAACATGATTAAACAAAATAGCACAATTGCTTCTATATATTATTAAATTACGTAACATTTGACTGAAATGAAATCTAGTATATTCCATATTATTTGGAGGCAATAATTACATTTGTAACTTTTATTTTATCTATACATTATCTAAAACATTATATATATCTCAATGTATTACCATTTTATTTACATAAAAATACGCATATAATAAAGTTTACCTACATCAGCGTAAATACATTTTTATCTATGCTATGAAATGATGGCAAATGGGCATTGCACCAGACTTTTGTGGGTTTTAATAGATGCTATCAACATTAATGGGAGACGAACTAATGTTTTTTTGTTGCTTAACGAAGAAATATATGCAGAAGGTAAGCAGGCGAGTATGTTTTTATTTTTTTTTTAATAAAGGTACATTTGTACATTTTGTACATTCGCATAGACTGAATCAGCTCTGTTAAAGCTACACATTTTCGAATATGGTTAAAAGCCTTGCTTGATAGATGCGAATACACATTGAGAGGGACGTCTTTGAAGAGTTGGTTAATAACAGCAATTCTTTTTGATGAACTAAGAAAAAACCCACCTTTAATGGATACTGAGATTTAAAATTAGAAATTTTAGACGTACTCAACTCTAGCAGTTAGTATTCATCCTTCTTCCTTAGTTGTTCCTTCCTATTTTCGACATCCATTGAAAAAATTGCGCTCTAGCTTGGGAGTGACGGGTTTGATCAAATATTTTTTTAATAAAATACTTGAGCATTAAAATGGATGACCACAAATTTTTGTTTTGACAAAAATTTTCGAAGACAAGGCCGGAGAGGACGGTTTCACCCTATTTCGGGTACGAGAAATCGAACAGCATCATTAGTTTTTTAACGTTTTCCTACAAATGACGTTTTCATAAAAATTGTTTTTAAGGGTTAAAATAGATTTTCGACAAGCTATAGTTGGGTTTTCGGATAAGCTCGATTTATTAAATATAACTTTGTCGAAGACGGCATATCCAAAAACGCAACTATAGTCTGCGAAAATCGATTTAAGCTCATCAGCCCCTACCCCTGTGAAAGAATAGTTTTCAGTTTTTTTATTTATCTTGAGCAAATCGATATTCGTAAACTATAGTTGGATTTTCGGATAAGCCGTTTTCTACAAAGTTGCTTCAAATACGTTCAGCTTATCCGAAAACCCAGCTATAGATTGTCGAAAATATATTTAACCCCTTAAAACACTAAACAAATTAATTAAAACTTGGGATACTATATTCTGAATCAGTTTCGGAACCGATTTCGTGTGAAATTTCGTTTTGGAATCCGTTTCGGAAATCAGTTTCGGATCAGATTTCAATGATTCCGTTTTTTTAAGAAACAAGACCTGTTTCGGATCCGATTCCGTTTTTGTGCACATTGGCACTTATTTTGTTATTGTGTTAATTTTTGATGTGACGGGTGAGACCAAAAATATTAATTTTCCTATTTACTCACAAATCTCTTATTATAAAACATACAAAGTCAAAACTTCACCAAAACCGAAACAAGAGTTTAGGGCAATTCCACGTGAAAGGAAAAAAAATATAATTCCATATTTTAAATAAAAATCGGTCAATTAATATGTACAAGAGACGGCAATTATAGAAAAATGGAAAAATGTATATATTGTTTTAATTTTTATCAATTTAGCAACAGTTTGAAATTAGCATATAACGAACGCTCTCATTTCTATCTTTATACGCTAGGACTTATATAAACATTTTATAATATTTTATTTATCTTGATAAATAAAAACTGTTATCTCTAAAAAGACAAAACTTCTGTTTGCTTTCTCATAAGGTTTCGGCTTTGTTTGTTTCATATTAAAAATTTTAAGAGTAAATAGAAATACACGAAATTTGTGTCACACCCGTCCCCATTAAAAGTTTAATAAAATTGTTACTTTACATGATATAACATTAATACTTTCTACCAATAACAATGTTAGTGCAATTAATAATATAGTGAAAATTTATTAAAATATTTGAGTATTTATGTACAGAAGCCGGCCATGACATGATGGTTAGAACACGCGACTACCTTGCGGGAGATCCCAGGTTCAACTCCTGGCTCCAGTCATCTATAAAAACAATTTCTTTTATTGCCGGCCCCCTCGACGTTGTCGATAACAACTTCGCAGTATAAGTGTCGAGTCAATCGGCATGTCTAGTAAAAGCTTCTCAAACTGTAATGTTCGCATTCGTCGATAAACAAGTAGGTGCCGTTTGTTGTGAATCTAAATAAAAAGCGTGTTAATTCGTAACAACGCGAGAAGCATCCCATATCTCATTCATGGGGTGTAAAGGGAAATTAAGTTTTTTTTTTAATATACAGAAAACATTTGGTCACACCCGTCCCTGGGTAAAAAATTAAGACTACCATAAGCCATAACAAACAATGTTTGGGTTTTCTTAAATATGTTGAGATGACATTTTTTGCTACTGGCCATGGTAAAGTTCAGTACATACATAAGTGCATTTTGTATGAGAGCCTCCTTAGGATGTTAAGATTTTAAAATTTTATTTTTGTACGGAAGCCCTCTTAGGGGGTGAAGATGGGTGGTCGGTCACTTATTTGAACCCTCTAAGGACGATTCCGGGGCAGTTGTGGGACTTGTTGAGGATTTTTTTGCTCAATACGAACAGTTTCTCGTTATTAACCGGGGGCTCGATTTTGATTTTAGACCCATGGTTTCTTGGGCAACTTTTCTTAGAATTCAAGGTTGAGGGTGCAGATGGGGGGTACGCATGTTTGGAACAAATGTTTGGTGGGAAAAATGACTAGGGGTGGGTCACTTATTTGAACGCATGTTTGGAACAAATGTTTGGTGGGAAAAATGACTAGGGGTGGGTCACTTATTTGAACCCTCTAAGGGCGATTCCGGGGCAGTTGCAGGGCTTGTTGAGGATTTTTTGCAGTTCTCATTTTATTGCATGCCATATTTGCAGAGCAAAATTCCACTGGTTGTGCGCAAATATCGATGAAAAACTGTGCAACTTATTTAATGAAAATAAAAACATTGTTTTTAATTGCAACGATTGCTTAAAGGCATCATCAGAGCTGTTTAAGTTAATATCTTCTCTGTCAACGGATGTAAGAGAACTAAAAAATCCAATAGTCTCTTCTTTAAATGAGAGCATAAGTGAGTTGAAAGTGCAGTTCAACGATCTTGTAAAGAAAGTTGAAATAATAAGTAAACAACCGAAGCAGAGTAATAAGCAAGTTGTTAATAACAACAACACTATAGATGCTGCTGTAAACCAAAGGTCAAGCAATGACGGTGCTGATGAAACAAATAGTTGGATAGAAGTGGGAAGGCGTAAACGCAAAAAACGTGTTGTTATTGTTGGTGAGAACGATACTAATGAGCTAGATGTGGTTGCGAAGAAGAAATACCTACACATCTCTTCGTTCAAACCTTCAGTAACGGCTGAGATGATAATTTCATACATTGAGAGGAATACTGAAATTGGTAAACAACATCTTGAATGTACGAGGTTGGTAAAGAAAGGTGTTGATGAAAGTACATTGAAGTTTGTGAACTTCAAGTTGGGCGTTTCATCAAGTTTTTATGATGACATTATAAAATCGTCGTTATGGCCTGTAGACATAAGGCTTCGCCCTTTTGTGTTTCACCCAAGGAAACCAGTGTTGCTGCCAGACCTACAGTGAATCATCATGCAATGGATAATAGCACTACAAATTATTCAATATATTACCAGAATGCGAGCGGAATAAGATCTAAAGCCGATCAGTTTTACATTATGACATCCTTGAAAGACTATGATATTATTGTCATAACCGAAACATGGTTATCGGAGGATGTTCTTAGTTCAGAATTTTTTAATAATTATTATAAAGGAGGTGGTGTTTTGTTAGCGGTGAGGGCTAATATACCTAGCCGGCCTATTTCTTTAAA
Organism: Muscina levida; assembly: GCA_964034835.1. Classification (NCBI taxonomy): domain Eukaryota; kingdom Metazoa; phylum Arthropoda; class Insecta; order Diptera; family Muscidae; genus Muscina; species Muscina levida. Next base: position 136,019,658 of record OZ035880.1, read on the forward strand.
ATTTGTTAGCGGTATTGAACAACTTTGTATTGAGGTTTCATTTTCAAATAATGTTAACAAATCTATATTCTTTTTTGTATCATATATACCACCAAATAGTAATAATGAAATTTATAACAATCATTTGGAGAATATTGAAAATGTTTTAAATTCTAATTGTAATGACTATGAAGTTATTGTTTTAGGTGACTTTAATCTTAAAGACATTATGTGGCTATATGATGATAATAACCTCTTACCGTTTAATAAGAAATCGGATATTGATGAATTTGTTACCAGCTTTTTTCTTACTCATGGCTTAAATCAAATTAATTGCTTTAAAAATGAAATCGGTAGAATTCTTGATTTAATTTTTGTCTCAAATGATTTAAAAACATCTTGTAATAAGTGTTTAAATCCAATATCGAGAAACACTGTCCATCATAATGCAGTTGTTATCAATTTTGAATTTTATATTTTTGAAAATGAATTGCCAAATTATACCAAATCATACAATTTTAAGAAAGGTAATTATGCTGCAATTAATAATTACCTTGAAAGTGTAGATTGGTCTCACATTAACAGATTTACCGATCCAAATTTAATTTCGGATTTTGTTTCTGATAAAATAAATTATGCAGTTTCGGTTATGATTCCTAAGTCTAACCGTTTATTAGGAAATAAGCCTCCTTGGTTTAATAAAAGGCTTGCCAATTTAAAAAACATAAAAAATAAGGCTTTTAAAAAATATAAAATGTTTAATAAAGAAGCCGATTATAAATACTTTCAGCAAATTCGGCGGGAATTTAATTTTTTGCATAATTTCTTGTATAGGAATTACATGTTTAGAACGGAAAATGAAATCTGTTCTAATTCCTCAGCATTTTGGCATTTTATAAATGTCAAAAGAAAGAATAATGGTTATCCTAATAGGATGTATTATAATGATAGCTTATCAAAAAATAGCATTGAGTCGTGCAATTTATTTGCATCTTATTTTCAATCAACATTCACTGTCCATAACAATTTTGTAGCACAGTCTGTTCAGACTATTCTTCCTAGTCTTTTAGTTGAAATTACTGAGGAAGACGTAAAGTCATCAATTTTGGACTTAAAAGACAATCCAAATTGTATATTTAATGATTCAATTGCACCTATTTTCTTTAAACGATGTGTTAAATCATTAGTAGGTCCTATTAAAACTTTATTTAATGCGTGTTTAAATGAAGGTGTATTTTTTGATAACTGGAAAAATTGCTGCGTCGTCCCTATCTTTAAATCTGGAGATAAGGCTAATGTAATGAATTACAGACCAATTGTCAAACAATGCTCATTAGCAAAAATTTTTGATAAAATCCTTAAAAATAAACTTTTTGAACATGTTTCAAGAAGTATATCTTCTTTTCAGCATGGTTTTTTTCCAGGACGTTCAACCTGCACGAATCTTGCTGTTTTGTCAAATAAAATTTTAACCTCTATGGAGAATAAGACACAGGTCGATGTCATTTATACTGACTTTGCAAAAGCATTTGATTCAGTAAGTCATGATATTTTGTTACATAAACTTTGTCAATGTGGTATAAATGGAAAATTATTGGATTTTTTCAAAAGTTTTTTATTGGATAGAAAACTTGTAGTTAAAATGGGATCTTGGTATTCCAGCATTAAAATTAATGCATTTTCAGGGATCCCGCAAGGAACGCATTTAGGGCCCTTATTATTTTTAATTTTTATTAATGATTTACCGAATTGTTTAAAGTTCTGTAAACCTCTCCTTTTTGCGGATGATTTAAAGTTGTTCGCGGAAATTTCAAATATAAATCATTCTGTTCTCATACAAAGGGACTTGTTTGCTTTAAATGAATGGTGTAGTAGAAACCAACTAGGTCTGAATCTGTTAAAATGTTGTACGATATCATATGTTCGAAGTCGAGATCCAGTTATGTTTAATTACTCCATTGGAGACTATACGTTAAAGAGAGTTTTTGAAGTTAAAGATCTAGGTGTCATATTTGACTCAAAGCTAGAGTTTAATAGTCATATCGATTATATAACTTCTAAGGCTTATTCAATGTTGGGTTTCGTGAAAAGAAATGTTAAAGATTTTAAAAATCACCGTACTCTGAAGACTTTATATGTTTCATTTGTTAGGAGCAATCTTGAGTACTGTTCTCTAATATGGAACCCATATTATACCACTCATTCAGACAGAATTGAAAGAATCCAAAAGTTATTCTGTAAATTTGTTTTCAAAAAGATCAATTGGTGCTTAGATGGAAGTACATATGAAAATAGGCGAAAACTCCTAGGTCTACAATCTTTAAGAGATCGTAGATCTAGTTATTCTATAATGTTTATTTTCAATATTTTGAATAATGTAATTAAATGCAATGAATTGTCTGATTTGGTAATTTTACATTCTCCTCCCCGTGAATTGCGGGTAGAAAGGCTTTTTTATGAAGATTTCCACCGTACTAACTATGGTATTAATGAACCAATAACAAGGTGTTTAAAACTTTGCAACAGTTTTTCTTCGATATTGGATTTTAGTTTGCAAAAAAATCAATTTAAATTAAATTTGCTTACAATTTTTAATTAAATGTATTTTATAATTAACTTTGTATACTAGTCTGTAAGATATATGTCAGTAGACTAAATTAATAAATTAATAAATACGAATAGTTTCTCGTTAATAACCGGGGGCCCGATTTTGATTTTAGACCCATGGTTTCTTGGGCAAATTTTCTTAGAATTCAAGGTAGATTACGATTACCGCTTGGTCGAGATTTGTTATATAATAGAACTCTATAAAAACTTTTATTTCTTCATACTTTTGGAGTTTATTTTACTAGGTCACACCCGTCGTAAAATGGTGTCACATCCGGTTTTTTTTCTAAAAAGTTTTTTATTAAGAAAAAAGTAGTTTTTTTCGAACAGTAAGTACTCATTCACCTGAAAGTCATAGCTTTGTAATATCTCAAATTTCTAAGATCACACCCGTCGTTGTCTTCTAATGGTCGTTCTGAGCAGATATAACCAAAAATGTGAATAACATGGTTACACCCGTCCGAATGGAATTGCCCATAAGTAAATAACATTTTTCCAAAAACAAAAATTCATTGTGCCATAAAATACGTTAATTATTCTAATAAAGAGTACATTATTTGTATCAAAAAGTACTTTTATTGTGTCATAAATACATTCTTGTACATTGAAGCACTTTTTTTACACCAAAAATTACATTTACTGTACCAAAAAGTATTTTTTTTTACCATAAAGTACTTTTAATGTACCAGAAAGTACTTTTTTTATTGCACCAAAATATACTTCAATTGTGCCAAAAAGTACCTTAATGCCGCCAGGTATTCTTTTTATTGTATCAAAAAGTACTTTCGGCATTATTCCCGTAGTCGTCGTCGACGCAAAACGACGTCGTATTGTGACGCCGCTGAAAAAATCGGTATTCTCGTAGTCGCTTTCGATAACTATCGATAACTATTGACACAAATTTGGTATTCTGTAAGGAAATGTGATGACGACGTTGAATCGAAACGACTCTGAATCTGTCGTCGCAGTTTTTAGTAACGACTCGAAACAATTTGAAGAAATAATTTTAGTTTTTGTAAATTTAAAAAATGTTTTGTTTAATGACGTCAAGAATGAAAATGTCGAGTAACAAATAGGGATTTGGAAACAAAATCCCTTATTGGTACAGTTCCGTCTAATTTTAAGGGGCAATGTGAGAAAATTGTGGGGGAAAAAACGTAATTCCTTTGGACCGCCTTTAAGAATCCTTTGCGGTTGTAGTCTTCTTTATTTGTAGCGAAAATTTTGATATGGGTTCCATCGACATATATCCAATAACTTCAGAAAATCCTGTTTTGTTTAAAAAATTTAGTTTTTGCTTGCGATTTGTCATCTTCAGTTGTTTCTAGGGTGGACCATTTGTCCTCTCCAATGCATTCAGGGTTTCTACAGAAATCTTGCAACTATTGGCTGCACTTACACTTAGGTAGTAAGGCTCTTGTCCAAAGGACCTCAATGTTGCTGATAACTTAATTATGGCTGAAACATATGTCCTGAGTTCACTTTTCATTATAGGAACTATTACGTAATTAAATGCTCCCTTATTAAGACTTAAGTAGTTCTCGAATCGAAAAAAAGTTGGAAGGCCGGCCAACAGGTAACCTCAAATTGCGATTTAAACACCGATGTACATACTTGTTATTTGGCAAGTTTAAGATATCGGATCATAGTCGAAGTATTTTCCTTTCCAGTATAAGATTTGTCTTGCTTTCCTCATCGCTTGAATTTGATTCGGGCACAAAAATATTATTTCATGAAACACAATAAAAATCAAAATAAATCAGCTGTTGTCATTTCCCAGTAGGGAAAAATACTAGTTTTATTGTATTAAAAAGTTATGTTGTTGTACCAAACAGGAACAACTACAATGTTTTTTTTCTTAACTTCTTGATATTTTTTAATTTTTGTGTTTGCAAATTTTCAGTTGGTGCAGCAAACTTCAATTTTGTCTCCCTTGTTATTCCCATCTCTGACGGTATTTTATAGGAGGATTTTTTACCCAGGCAAATTCAAATTTACATTCAATATTTTGTTATTCAATTGAACTTGATTGGTTTGCACATTATCTCCAAAATGAGAAAGGGACTTCCATTATACAGAACTGTACTATGGTATGTTAGGAAAGTGTTTGTATACAAAGAAAATACTTTCATGCCGCGAAAAAATATTCAGTCGATGTTCTTTTTCACCAGCACTGATAAATTTAGCATTTTTGGAATATTTGTAATCTTAATTTTGCTTTAACACAATTTATATTAATTTATAGCGTTAAGTTGTTGTTAAGTAAGTTAAGTTGTTGTAAATTAGCAAGTTTTAATGTTTTTAAACTGACCATTAACAAACTTTTATTACCTATCACAATATTGTACGATAATTCAAATATTCTAAACATAACTAGCGCCTGTGTTCATTTCATAAACATTTAACGATGGTGTATAAATCAAATTTTCTACAAAAAAACGATCTACATATAAACATTTTCTAAATAATTATGTCCTAGCCCTAGTTCTCTAAATATTAAATCTTATGTAGTCAATGTAGTCTCAAAAGCTATTAACAAAATTCTATTAAATATTTTGACAAAAATGTTAAGTAAATTTACAACCAATTAAGTTAAGTGGTTGCCCCATACCTTAATAATTTTGGCTTAGTGCCACCTGCTCTGCTAACTACACACGTTTAGACCAAACGTATGTACTTTTCATGTGTGCAACAACTCAAGCGAAATGGTCATGATCAAGAGCAACGAACAAACGTTTAAATGACGTAAAAACAAGAAAATAACGAAAAATAAAGCAACACAATTTTAATAATAGATTCAAAAAGAAATGTAATTTCATGATGTTGGTCTCAATACATTAAATGGCGGCGGCACCAACTGAGTCAGACGCATTGGCGGAAGTTTATTATTTAACAAATGATACTACAAAAAACTGGCGTAAACTATTGAAATACAGTGAGACTTTAGATGTTGAATTGAAACGAAAAATCCTGTGGATATGGCCGTCGGAAAAATGTTTATGGCAAATTAATAAAATATTAAGAGAATTGGATATATCATGTGTGCTAAGCATAGGATGCGGTAATGGTTTATTGGAATGGTTACTCAAACAAAGCCTAAGTAAGTTAATTCAATTCATATCCATGTAAATGTTCTACAAGACATTTTTGTTTTAAGATCTTCAAATCTATGGCTTGGAGGTGGATCGTCAATGGTGGCTTAGTAATTATGCCATAAAATCATTTATAGAGCTCAACTATATAGAAGATGTAACGCCGGACAACAACGAACTATTTCTGCAGAATTGTTGTCTAAGAAATGATTGGAGTTTTGCCTTAATGTTTAGTTATTTCAATAATCGCGACGCGTTTGAACAATATTTGAGTGTATACAAAGGCAATTGGATAATTATTATTGGTCCCAAAGAGAAACAATGCATTCATACAGATCCTTTGCCTTTAGAACCTAACTTTCCCAAAGATGTAGGAGTGACGTGGTTGTTAAGATCCTGTGTAGACATTGGGGAACATGATAATTTTGTCATCTATGAGAAGTGTTTAATATCAAAATAAGAAGAGATGTAATAAATGTAGATAAGTGTATATATATATATATTTGTATCCCTTAGATCAATATGGACGATTCCGCTATAGATTTGAAAGCAAAAAAGGTGAATATTTAATTTAAATGAAAAATAAATTGATTTTATTCCAATTTTTTTTGAAAGAATTTGTATAATAATAATTCCAAGAATAGGTATAAATGTTGCAACCGCAATTGCTACAAATGAAAAAAAATCAATTTTTGATTTTGTTATTATGTTCTTTTTTATTAATTTAATGCCTTATGAAATATTATGCCATAACAAAATAAATGTTTTACAATTAACAGAATTATTTATATGTATCCAAAAGTACTTTTAATGCACCGCAAAGTACTTTAGCTATGTCAAAAATTGCTTTTGATGTACCACAAGTACATTAATTGTATACAAAAGTTAGTTTTTTGAAGGGCAATTCCATTGGGACGGGTGAGACCATGTTACTCACATTTCTGGTCATAATTCTTAAATAGAAAATTTATTATTATTTAAAAAAAAGCTGTGAATACCAAGAATATTAAGTTTTAAAACGTTTAGTAACGTTTAGTGCTCAGAATGTCCATTAGAAGACAACGACGGGTGAGACCTTAGAAATTTGGGCTTTTACAAAATTATGACTCAGGTTAAATTCGGTAACATTTCCCGTAGAAAGTCCACAATTATTGTGATGTAGGTAATTGTTTATATTGATTGTGTTAAGTACTGTTCGCAAAAATATAGTTTTTCTTAATAACAAACTTTTTAGAAAAAAAGACGGGTGTTGCATCATTTTACGACGGGTGAGACCTAGTAAAATAAACTCCATAAGTATGAAGAAATTAAAGTTTTTATAGAGTTCAACTTATAACAAAATGGTAAACATATAAGAAAATAATAAGATATATGTATATTTATTCGTTATTTGTACTATCGTATACATCATCATTAGAGTGGGTAAATTTTTTTTCTCGACCAAGTGGTTATCAAAATCGTACGTACGATGAATTCTAAGAAAATTTGCCCAAATTATGGGTCTAAACAGTTTTTAACGAAAAACTTTTCGTATTGGGGAAAAAATCCACAAGTCCCGCAACTGTCCCTAAAGGGTTCAAATAAGGGACCGACCCCCAGCCATTTTTCCCAAACATACCTACCTATCTTCGACCCCTAAGGGGTCTTCCACACAAAAATCAAATTTTTATAAAATTTGCTCCCACCTCTCTAACTGCCCTAAAGCAGCCCCTAGCGGAGTCAAATGTATGACCGACCCCCAATACTTTTGCAAACCCAACAGTTTTCAAAACATATCCATACTCTATTTTCAACCCTAAAGATAGTTTCCATACAATTTTTTTATTTTTATATTTTTTTTTTTAGTTAGCTCCAGCCGCTCCCATGGTGCCTCCTAGAGGGGTAAACTGTGTGACCGACCCCCATTGCGCGTCCTAGAGGGGTAAAATGTATTAATGTTTTATCATGTAAAGTAACAATTTTATTGAACTTTTGTCATATTTACTCTTAAAACTTTTATTATGAAACACACAAAGCCGAAATCTTATGAGAAAGCAAACAGAAGTTTTGTCTTTCCGGAGATAACAGTTTTTACTTATCAAAATAAATGGAATATTAGAAAATGTTAATGAAAGTCCTAGCGTATAAAGATGGAGATGAGAGTGTTCGTTATATGCTCATTTCAAAGTGATGCCAAATTGATAAAATTTAAAAAATATAATTTTTATCATTTGTCCATAATTGTCGTTCTCATGTACATATTAATTGACCGATTTTTATTGAAAATATAGAATTATATTTTCTCCTGTATAGGGCCGTTTTACGTGAAATTGCCCTGAAATAAAAATGCAAAACTTTTATTTTACGCAAAGTTTTTTTGATGTACTTAAAACAAAGTAATATTAATGTAACAAAATTCTTTGTATTGTATAAGTAATTTTTTTTTTTTTTTTTTTTTTTAGTTTACAACTGTTTGGAGTCAATTTCAAGACTCTACGGGTCCTACGTTGCATTCGTCTCGAAAATGTCTTTCATTTGATTACCCGCACATAGGCGGTCATCATCAAATCCAAGGAGCCCCCTTTTTTGGCCTTCAAGGGCGCCATGGGCCCGGCTCCAAACACTTCGATTTTGGGGGACCAGAAACCGGTCCCCTATCATAAAAAATAGTGGTATCCTTACTTCTGGATATGTGTTAAATGTTGTTAATTTTTAGTCACAACAAAACAGCTGAACAGCCGAACATTTGAAATTCCCAGGAAAAATGAAATAATGGAAATGAGTTCCCTTGGAATATTTAGAATGAGGCTGATAATGAGTAATTAAAGAAAATATCTTTATTGATAGTTGTAAATATTGAAACTTTAAGAGCTCTATCACGCCACATCTAAGACTGACTTTTTTTAGTTCCCAACAACCCAAATATTATATTTTAATATTTTGCCCAAAGATTCTATCAGGCCTGTTCTGTAAATCACGTGAATTCATATCACATGCCGTTTTGAAATCACACGTGTGATTTTTTCCTGTTCTGTAAATCACACAATTTTTTCTTTTTCGATGTGATTTTAATTTTTCGAAATCACAACAAAACAGCTGATTTTTTGACTTATTTTGTTGTGATTTAATACAGATTATTCAAGAGAGTAGAAATTTTAACGTTTTTAAGTTGAAAAAGTTTAAAATAAAATGCCGGGTGCTATATTTTTTGCTCTGGAAAATTTGCGTAAGACGCAATAAAACAACGAACGCATAAGGAAGAGGAAATTTCCAATGCACTAGCATTGGAGACTTCGGCATCTGGCTGTCATGCCGCAAACAATGTAATGGAGACGTTGGCAGTTCGGAAAGGGCTTCTTGCTGTTCTTCTGCGTCGTTCAAAGAAGTTGGCAGGTCAAGAAAAGCTTCTGTGGGTGTAGATGGAACACTATTTTTTGGCACGCCATAGCTCTGCGTGTTCTTGACACCGTCAACTGACGCATAAAGCCCGCAGATAAGTGCCACCTGCTCATCAGTAGGCGACAAAATATATTTATTGAAACGCCCGCCTCCAGTCTTATTGGTATCCACTCGGTTATGCGCGAGACGTTGCTTGACGCTTAGCTTCATGTCAATCCATGCCTAAAAAAAGTATCATTAGCAATTTTTCACAAATCACCTGCTATTTACTCACCTTTTTCCAAGCAGGCACTTGTTTAGTAGAAGGTCCGGAAGCATTCAGCTCTTTAGCAAGTTCCTCCCAGAACTGCTCAAAAAAAACTTGTCCCCTTTGACAAAGCCTCGCGCCAGGTCTTTGTGCTGCTCCATGAAGCGGATAAAAATTTCAATTTGCGCACTGTTTTTGTGTTGTCCCCTAAAAAACGGATTCATTTAATAAAATTTTGTTAGAATTAAAATTATTTGTGCTAAAATACTTACATCTTTAAGCTCATTTAAGTTTTGAATTGAAAAACGTACCTGCAAATACAACAAGTGCCAAAAACCAAAACTGCCACAGTTTTCAATTGGTTTCTGTTGCCATTTGCTTATAGGTTATGACCTTTTTCATTGAGTTTACCCAATGTTGTTGGTCTGGCAAGCATTGATTTAATCTTCGAAAACTAAATCAGCTGATTACCTCAAGCAAAACGAAATCACAAGCACATCACTAATAAATCACAAACAAATTCACAAAACAGATACACAAAAGGTAGTGTGTCAAAAAATTGTCAATTTTAGCGCATTTATTGCGCTAAATGTATCATTTTACTACATAAATTAAGAAATAACACATGTAGTTAATAAATTATGCAATTTATTTTTAAATTTCTATAAAAGTACTCGTCAAAATATGCATGTGATTTGAAATCGATAGATGCTTAGGTGACCGGTTTGAAATCACAAAATTTCAAAAAGTTTGGTGTGCAAAACACCATTTTTGTGATTTCAAATCACTTTTGTGATTTTTGATTTTCAGAACAGGCCTGTATATCATGTGTATGCCAATTTTGCTGTTATTATTAAGTTTAAGTTTCAACATATCCAAAGTGTAGTGTAAATAGAAAAGTTCCATATTATCCAGGGGCTTTTGTGTCACTTATGACAGCATATGTTAATTATACGTCGCCAAACCACCCAGATACATTTGAACCATTAAAAAAATGTATACAATTATATACAGTTCATAAAAGAACAACATATATTTTTGGTCCTGCATTCAGCGTGGCCAAAAAAAACTTAAAAGCGTTATCTAAAACTAACTAAATTTGTAAGTTAACAATCAATAGCCGTTAGATCTAAATCATCTTCCCAATCGACGGTTGTCTTCGACGTCGATAGTTTAGTTGTATTATCTAGCGAATTTTGCGTAGATTCAGCTATACTCCATAGTTCGTCATCATCATCTGGGCTCATGAACATGGAGTCACTCTTAATTTGCCGAGTGCTCTTTGTTTGTTTGCGGTTTACAGTAGAAGCTGGTTTTTTATCGGTTCTATTGCCCATAAGTGCCTGACTTTGTACAAAGTATTGATTGGGGTGATTGATAGGGACTTCGTCGGTAGATTCATGAGTGATTTGGAAAAATTTGCCGCATGCTAATTGATAATGACCTTTGGCTGCCAATGAAGCAACTTCTTGAACATGAGCCGACGACAGGCCAATCGACGAGAGTTTCTGCTTAAGAGTTCCCTGATCATAGTGTTTATAGGGACAGCCATGTACACTGTCCGATACACTGTTCTCGGGAATAATACGTTGGCATGAATAGGGTGTGTAATCCGTGTACGAACCCTTTTTGCCATAATTGTGTTCAATATTGTATTGATAGCTTTTGGCGAATTTCTCCGGATCCATTTTCTTAGTGAACTCTTCACGCCAGAAACGAATTGAGTCCTCCATAGTGACACCAATACCTTTCAAGAATAGGCCGTATTGCATGCGACCTTGATGCTTGATGTGATGGTTTAAACGAATGTGATCATGACACGTGCTCATGCATAGAGGGAATGATTTCTTAGATAGTTGATCAAGTGATTCAATGGGCACACTGGCATCCTTATTGACCGTATAATCTTTGCCAGTGTAAGAAGTATGTAATGATTTTAACAGATACACGATTCGCTCATCTGACTCCACATCGCGTATCATACGCTGTGCCGAGCTTAAGCCATGCTCGATCTCCTCCATTTGTTTTACAGCAACAATGGATATAAAATCACTAGTGTTTACGTATGCAAATCCTCCTTTCAGATAGCAACGCCTCGATCTAACCAAGTCCAATACTTGTGAAAATGGGACTTTGTAAAAATCCAGCATTTCAATTTTCGATACACTTTGTCCAACCGTACTTTCGAAGAGACCATCCTTAACGGCATTCTTTTGTTCCGGGTTCAAGGGCACATAGTTCAAGTCATGCAGCTCTAAAAAGTGTTTAATTTCCGAAGATGTCATAGCGGAGAATTTGTATTTGAACAATTCCATTTCACGGGACAGAAACCAACTGTGTGAAAATAAACGTTAGATTAATTAAGAGTGGAAATATTTCGCGAAGTAGTAATATTTACCGCCTAAGTTCCATTTCCCGACAATAAACCAGCCGTAGTATGAAATGCGATATGTAGTCACGTCGTCTGGCCTGTAATTCGAACTCATGCTTGCTGGCGTTGTTTGTGGCAGTATTGCCTCCATTAGTGCAGAGACGCAAGTAACCCTTTAGACCGTCCCGTGACAATTCGGAATGTACATATTCCTTCCAGTCATCCGACAGCAGGCGCAATCCTTTCGCATGGGCCTGATCCAAAATGCGCAAGACTTTGAGACGCTCCAAAGCCAATTCTTCAAACTCCTGGATCTGTATATCTTCGGTGGGTGGCATACGATACAACAGCACGTTGTGTGGATAACGCTGCTCCAAGTTTTCATATTCTGGTTTGCGTTCCGCTCGCACCTTTGATTTTCTTGTGAAATCCATTTCGTTTTTCTATATGTTTGCAAAATTGCGTCCCGCGACTTTGTGCAAAAGCGATAATTGTTTTGTTTTTAAAGTGTCGCGTTGCCAATGCTTTGTTGGAAAACTTTTTGGCAGTGATCAGTGTTATGATTCAATTGAGTGGTGATATTCACTAGTGGTAGTACCAAGATAGATGGCGCCTTATGTCTAGAATGAATATCATAGTGATGTTGGATACCTACGTCTGCTAGAGCCTTCTAGCTACAGGCACTGGATTGATTTTGCAGAATAAAAAAATTATTATTTTTTGGCGGGAAATTATGGGGAATTACCAATGTAGATTTAGACATTTGCTAGAGCTGCATTTTTGAGCATGTACGTATGTGATTACCAAATACGTTTATTAGCGTATTTGTATAAATTTATACAATTGAAGTTGTTACAGGCATTTTTATAACCAAATACATATATAAATTTTCTTATGTAGGAAATAAATTATTGCAAAATGTCGCATAAATACCAGTCGAGTAAAGAATAACATAATATGAACATAATTTATATGAGATTCTAAATTTAGTTTCTACACGATCATGACTCCTAAACAATAGCAACGGCAATGTATTTACTAATAGAAATGTTTAAAAAAGATTCAGTTTATTAAAAAAAAAAATTATTATTTTAATAATAAAAAGAGATTACGATAATTGGAGTTGACTGAGCGATGTCTGTACATAAAACAAATTTTTGTAATTCCTTAAAAATTGTATCAAAATTTGGAATTTAATTCTTAGAAAAAGGAATATTTTTTAAAAGTTTCTTTAACATACATACAATTTTTAATCCTATCTTGCAACGTATCATAAAAATTATTTTTCTATGCCAAAAATTCATCCTTTAAAAGAATTTGTTTTTTGAGTACAACAAGAATACGTTTTTGAAAATTCCAAAACAAAATTTAAAAACAATATTATCGTTCCTGTTCATACTTATAAGCCAGTAACGTGGTTGAATGTGAAACGATTTCAAGCGATATAGATATTTATATAGGGGCAATTCCATTTGGACGGGTGTGATCATGTTACTCGAATTTAATAATTCATAATCTTAAAAAAAGGCCAAATAACAAAACTACTCATAAAATAAAAAATTGGTCATAAAACAGAATAAGAAAATTTATTGTTAAAAAAAGCTGTGATTACCAAGAATTTTAAGTTTTAAAATGTTTAGAAACAGGTAGACACTGAAATAACTGGATTTCTGCTCAGAATATCCATTAGAAGACAACGACGGGTGTTATGACTTTCATGTTAAATCTGTAAAATTTTACGTAGAAAATATATATTGTTTTTAATTGTGTTAAGTACCTACTGTTCGCAAAAAACTAATTTTTCTTAATAATTTTTTTTTTTTTAAAAATAAACTCAAAAAGTATGAAGAAATTAAAGTTTGTATAGAAAATATCCACAACAAGCCTCGCAACTGCCCTGGAATCGCCCCTAGAGGGTTCAAATAAGTGACCGACCCCCTGTTATTTACACCAAAATTTAAATTTTTATAAAATTTTCTCCCACCGCTCTAACTGCCCTAAAACAGTCCCTGGAGGAGTCATATGTATTACCGCCCCGCCAAATTGTTTTTCTCTTGTAAAGGGTGTTTTTTATTGGGGTATAGAACTTTAAGAAGGCATCACTTTTTTAACTGGCGGCCATTTTGTCAGCTGTCAAGTGATTAATATTTAGTTTGGTTTGCCATTTCATCATGAACAGGTTGACAAAAGAACAACGCTTGCAAATCGTGCAAATTTATTTCGAAAGTAATGGTTCAGTTCGCGAAGTTCACCGCAAGCTCCGTCCATTTTATGGTCGACATAATCGTCCATCAGAGCAATTAATTCGGTTAACCATGGATCGTTTTCGCACTACGTTTACTCTATGTGATAATACGCATCCGCAGAGACGTCGAACAGTGCGCACCGAAGAAACAATTGCCGCTGTAGAGCATAGTGTTGAAGAGGACCCGAATGAATCGATTCGCCACCGTGCACAGCAATTGGAGCTTTGTCCATCAACTTTATGGAAGATTTTGCGCAAAGATCTTGGCTTGCGACCTTACAAGATCCAGCTTGTGCAAGAATTAAAGCCGCGAGACCATGCAATGCGTCGTGATTTTGGTGTATGGGCCGAAAATGAGATTCATCTCGATGCTGATTTTCATCACAAAATTTTGTTCAGTGATGAGGCTCATTTTTGGTTGAATGGCTACGTCAACAAGCAAAATTGCCGCATTTGGGGTGAAGAGAATCCACATGAGACCCTTGAGACGCCATTACATCCACAAAAACTGACTGTTTGGTGTGCTCTATGGGCTGGTGGAGTCATTGGGCCATACTTCTTCCGAAATAATGCTGGAGAGTCAGTTACCGTTAATGGAGACCGGTATAGAGCCATGATAACCGACTATTTTGTTCCCGAATTGGATGGCATGAATGTGGATGAGTTGTGGTTCCAACAAGACGACGCTACATGCCACACAGCGCACGTCACAATCGAATTATTGAAGGAAACATTCGACGAGCGCATAATTTCGCGGAATGGACCTGTCAATTGGCCACCAAGATCGTGTGATTTGACACCATTGGATTATTTTCTTTGGGGATATGTGAAGTCGCTCGTCTACGCCAACAAACCAGAAACGTTAGGGGACTTGGAAGCCAACATTCGTGGCGTTATTGCCAACATACGTCCCCATATGCTCGAAAAAGTGGTTGAAAATTGGACGTGTAGAATTGGCTTTATTCGAGCCAGCCGCGGCGGCCACATGCCCGAAATCATATTTAAACATTAATGGCATAAAATTATCCTTCCAATAAAGCCAAATTGATGGACATTAAAACGATTTTCTTGTGTTTTATTTCAATTCGAAGTTCTATACCTCAATAAAAAACACCCTTTACATATAAGTTGAACGATTTTAATTTAAAATATGGAATTATATTTTAAATAACAAAACAATTAAATATGTTTCGTTATTCTTTTCGGTGTAATTGTTCAAAACTTGGGATATTATTTTAGATTTAATAAAGTATGTATGTAAATAATAAATCTTAAAAAAAACGAAATTTCTTTTTATTTAAGATTTTTTAAGGCCATTTATTTTTGTTAACCTTACATGGCTTGGTTAATGCCTTAAATAAACGAAATAAAATATAACTAAGTACTCCTCAGTCTAAAAAAAAAAAACAGATATGTAAATATATTTAAACAAACTCTTTTGCATTTTGGAATGTCATATATACAAATATATATAATTTATTTTTTCAATTTTCTCCTATACGACCAGGCCTGTTTGGCCAATGTTCTATTTTCAAAAATCCACAACAATAAAACGAATATTGCACATAAAACGCCTGCAGCCAAATGCAGTTGTAAAGAAAATTTGCTCTAAAAAAACAATAATAAATAGTATTAAAACATTTTCGAACTAAAATATTAAAATCTTACCTTAGAGTAATAACAAATAAAATACGCTGCTACAAGAGCAACGGAAAATAATTTCGTTGGTATTAGGCCCTTCAAGGGCTTGCAATCGAGTGTTCTATACTGTTCCCAAATGTATTTACAGCTAGACAAAATATATTAACAATTATATTATTAAAAAAATATAAATTGACACAACAAATTAAAGCATACATACCTGCTACATATCCGACACAACATATTTACACAATTAGCCATAATGAATCCAACGGGTCCAAATATACGTGTCAATACAAATGACATAACAATAAAAATGATAGAAAATATACCCATGATATAGTTATATTTATCAATTTGTTTGCTCGTATTCGTGGCAAACATATAACCCTCTGTTATACCATTGACGGCCAGAAAGTATATAGCTACACAATGACAGCGTAGCAGTTTTTCGGGCAAATCATCTGAAACAAAGTTAGAACCGCCATACAGATACAAAAGCGAATGGGAGTAATTTTGGCCAAACGTTAAACCTATTAAGCCAACGGATGTTATGGCTATTAAAAGATTTTTTAAAACCATAGAAGCTTGAGAGATTTTTTGCTGCAAGATATATAAACGTTTTTTTGTAAGAATTCCATAAAAGTTTGTATAGTTAGTTACCTTATCTTGGTCCTTGAGTGTTACATCTCTAGCTATAGTTTGTGTGAAATAAAAATAACTACTATCCTCTATGGGTCGGAATATAAATCTGGCCGCCATACTGCCAAGGTTGTTGACGATGTCATATGTAGCCTGTTCACCGAATGTTAAACCTGGCGTCAAGGACATTACGTATTTTTCACCTTCTGTAAGAATTTGTTTTATAAATGTTTGTTTGGCAAAACTCATTGTGAATTTGAGTAAGTTCTTGTTCAAAGCATCTTCCTGAAATTAAAAGGATATCGAAATAGTTTTTTAAACGTTACGCCAAACAATTGTTTATTTGTAATATAAACCCAAAATAATAATATATTTAAAAAGTTACATTTATACTGAGAAACATTATACTCAGAAACATTTACGTCACATAAATCATTCTACACCGCTCTTTAATACATTACTATATTTTTAATATTTTTTTTACTTACATTTTTTTTAAGCATTACTCCTGGTAAGAAATCAAACACACTCCTGAATGGAAAATCATCCATATTACCGTACAACTTGTTATCATCTATTTTGCTGTCATCATCTTTCTTCGTTGTTGCTCTAAAATACTTTAGGCGATTTATATAGAAATGATAAAACGCATAATAGCCAACGACCACAGTTACAGCACTAGCAAGTTGTGCCAATGCAAAGGAATGTATAGCACTTGAGCCATCTGTGCCCAGGACAAGCCAAAGGAATACTGATGAACGCACCAAAATTTGCAATGTACTCATGACCACTTTAAGTTTTACAAAACAAAATACTTGGCTAACGTACACAGGAGCTTCAGCACAGAATTCTATTAAGCAAGCCAAAGACATGGTATAGCAAGCCACTGCATATTGTCGACTATGGACAGCATCCTCAATTGGCAGCATAACATGCAACCATAACTGGACACAAATCATAGAAATGACCAAGCAAATTGGAAACCTATAAGATTGTAGAGATGTTAAGGTATTTAACAGATGACACCACACAGCTAGCTTACAATAAATCTTACGTTAGCCATTGTTGGTTTATCAATTGAGCCCATGAGCATTGTTTCAACTGTTTTGTAGAACTAGCACTAAGTGATGCCCGATTTATTGATTCCCTTGAGAGAAATATGACCGTACTCTCTAACAACAGCAATCGCACATTAATTATACCCAAGACATAACGACCAATATTTCGTACCATAAAAATATTGACAGCAAAAGTTAGAAGACGGCAAAATATCTGGAAACATTGTCATTGCAAGTTAGTTGTACAGAGATAAGAGGGCAGATGACAGAGAGCACACTACCTGGAAGGCCATGTTTAAAATGGCACTTAAGAGGCTACTTTTTAATATATTTCGAGACATTTTTCCGATCAGGTCACATTAACTGTCAGTTTTTAATCTTAACAGTTAAATTTGGTTGATTCATCCGCAATATTCTTGGAGAACTCTTCTATGGAGGATTTTGTGTCTAGAAGATAAGATGTAAACAAAAACCACAAAAACACGTACAACTTTTCCGGTTAAATTAGCGATGTGATATCGATATGATATCGATAACTCAAATTGAAACATATGATACTGTTATAATCAGCTGTTTTTGGACAAAACTATAGGGTAACCAACATAAATGCTAAATTATTAAAATTATAAAAATATCGAGTAATATTTGTTTAGTCTTTTTTTTAATAAAACTAAACAATTGGATATGTTTTTATATTTCATAGGCTGAAGAAACATATTCTGCGCTTTTGCCAAAAATAATTAAAAATTTAATTTTAGCAAGGGGTAGAATATGGGCGGGAGCCCAAAAACGTTGTTCCGTTGGTAATTTTTTTTATGTTTTCCTTATTTGGTTTTTTTATTTAATTAAAACCATTAGATTAAATAACAAAATAAGGAAAATCCTTCACATATTCAGCACTACAGCCAAAAACTAAGTTGGCGTCGGGGCCCCTTTAGTGCCTATTATAACTCCCTATGTATGAGTATTTAAATTAAACGTAATGTAACAACGATTTAGGACCATATCAGTGTTATATTTTTATTTATAAAAAAGTAAATTTATTATTTTGAAATACGAAATTCATTTTTTTATCGGTTACGGACATGACGTTCTTTAAAAATTTGTCCCTGAGATCAAAGATACTTTAAATGACAAAAATCATGTCTAATTTATTTAAAATACAACAATTAACAATATTAAAAAAACAATCGGAAATGTAATTACTAAAACTTAAATTACTTCTGGTAACAAATAAAAATACGTCTCCATCTTTTTTTTTAATTTTATGTGTTTACATTTTTTAAAGGACTTTTATTTATGTTAATAAAAACAATGGAATCGAAAAATTTTAGTGAGAATAATTAATTGATAAAACTTAATTTTTTTCTGTCAAACAGATAAAGATTTTATTTTTTTATTATTTTATGTAAATAAATAATTTGTTGAAAAAATGGTTTCAAATGTTTGTTTTTGCTTAACTAGTACTTAAATATTTTCTGTCGAACAGAATAAGATTTTAGTAGTGTATGTAAATAATTTGTATTTGTATTACGAATATATACTTGTACTTGTATTAAGAATTGCTAATAAATGAATAAATAACAATACAATTCTATTTTTTTTTTGGAAGAACATTTTGTTTGGAAAAAATTTTTTTCATTAAAACAAATCTAACAAAATAAATTTAAAATATTGATAACAATAAAAATCTTAAAAACATTTAACTAAATCTAAATATATCTAGTTAAAATGATTTATTTTTTGTTTGCAATCATTATATTAACAAATATAACTCAAACATGTTTTCAAAACATAGACGTCCAACAGTGGCACAATTGTGCTTGATCAATTCGCACGTATTGTTTTTACTTCTCGCTCAGTCCCATTATGTTTCAATACACACTACATTACTTTCAATACAGTCCGTCTAGCTCTCACTCTCACATCTAATTTTTTTGGACGTCTATGTTTTAAAATTACTGAATGTAACCACCATCAGTGTAACCATCATATTGTAAAATTATCGATAACGATTACACCATGCACAACATCTTGTGCTAAAACGGTTAAAATCAGTTGGTCCCACGAAAACAACAACAATAGTCATAAAGTATTTGTTTACCTTTTTGTTTAGCTAAATATCCCGCGCATTTTCTTCGAAATTTCTTTAAAATTTGTGAAAAATATTCGGTAAGTTTCTCAACATTTGCAGATTTTTTTCAAATGAAAAATCTAAAAGACAATAGAGTTGAAAAATTACAATAAGGGCTATATTTCCAACTTGTTCCTTTATGGTTTAACTGATAAGTTTTCCAATTAGATTACAGTGGTCAGTTCTAACAAGCTCTCAAAATATATGAAGTCAAAGTTTGGGGTTTTTTTGTACTGGAATATTGCTTCCCCTCCAATTTATGGCAAGGAAGGCGGTGTTAAAAATGTTTCAAAATTACAATTTTAAAATGTGAAAACAGAAGCTCGGGAATCCGAGATAAAATCAAAGGGAAAGGGGAAAAAATCCACAACAAGAGGAGTAAAATGTATGACCGAACTACAGTCATTTTTCGCTCCTAACATCTTCATCCCCTAAGGAGGCTCCCATACAAAACTAAAATTTTTATTAAATTTGCTCCCACCGCTTCAACTGCCCCAAAGATGCCCCTAGAGGAGTTCAATGTATAACCGGCAACCAATATTTTTGCAACCCCAACAGTTTCTCAGATCATATCTCTATCTTCAACTATTAAAGGTGGTCTACATACAATTTTTTTTCATAAAAAGAGCTGCCGCTCACATTGTGCCTCCTAGAGGGGTACAATGTATAATCGACCCCGCACTAGTTTTTCCCTCTTAACATTTTTGCCGAATATACCAATGCCTTATCTTCATACCCTATAAAAAATTTTCTAAATTATCCAAAATCCTTGGACACATTCAAAAAAATTTGAAAATTAATTATCCTCAATTAAAAAAATTGCGTAAACAAAAATTACGATAAATATAAAACTCTATGCAACAAAATCAAAAAAATTCGACGTTAGTATAGTACATACCCAGGTGATAAGCGATCTCACTCCCTAGAGTGTTTCGACTTGCCGTCAGGTCAGCTCTAAAGGTCGGCATAACGTAGCCCATAGGCGAATGTGCCACACATGTATAAACTCACACAACGAGAATAATGAAGAGTATCTTAAAAAAAATTATTTAAGCATAAACAAAAATCGACTAGTTTTGTAATCGTCAAAACATCAAAATTTGATTGTGGGAATAATGTCGAATTTTTTCACCATTTTATTGCATATGAAAAGTATTAAAAATTGGCTTTAAAACCAATTGTTATTGAACAAAAAAATTATCTTAAAAATATAACTTAATTTAATATTGTCGAATAATTTCCTAAAAATGTAGTGAATTGATTGTTTTTCAGGTACAAAGTTCTTATGACATTACGTGCCTGGTGCGACTGCGGGCGGTCAAGTTGTCATCACTGATTCCTTACAGGTAGCTGTTTTCCCAAGCATTATTTTTTAACTTTTTTTTAATAAAATTTTAAATTTTTTTTCTTTTAGGTTTCTTTAAGGTAAGTTTTAGTATTACTTTTGTATCATGTATTGATATTCCTTGCAATAGTTCTGTCCGTGATAAAAAAATATTTGTTAAGATATGACAGCAAGTTCAATAGTTGAAATTACGGCCTTTTTTTATTTAACCAGATCATCATCAATATGGGTAAATCCGAAATAATGTATACCAACGAACGAATTTCAGAGTTGTTACTACCACATATATTTGTTAATCCATAAATGGGATATATATTTAACTCTCAAAATATATAAAGCATAACCATTTTCCGTTATCTATTTATGAATGGCAGGCCAAAACTGCACCTACCTCGTGCTTTTATCTGTATTTCTAAAATATATGTTCTTTAAATGTTCATAAAAATGGTAAAAACCACCATATTTCCTTTTAGTTTTATAATAAACTTAAAATCTAATCCATTGTCTTCAATTAAATGTAAAAAACATGTCTGTCAGTCATTCAGAAGATATAAATAATGGTTAGTAAAGATGGGCATTCGGCATATAACGTCCGCAACGGAAAACAAGGTTTTTTAAATTTAACTGCTTTAATATTTAGTTTTTCCACAATCTAAGTACGTTCGTAAAGAGAGCCAATAGTGCGCATAATATATATATACATATAAATATGTATTTTTACACCATTCTACAGAAAAATATGAATGACAAAGTGCGTAACGTCCGCAACGGAATGAATTTTTTCAAAATTTTATTTATTGAAAGCAATTGTAAACTTATATGAAATGTTTGTGGAATGGGGGCATTAGTTCTACAGTTTCAGATAAACGACACAACCTGGTGGCGGGCCTGATATTTAGTGCATTTCATCAACTTCAACAAAATTCCACACTACTGCCATGTATTGCGGTTAGTCAGCTGTTACGGTGCCAGTTCCATATTGATCTGCATTGTATTAATGCAAATGTACATACAATCTTTTCTCATGATCAAACAAACATACATTCTGAATTTCAGTTAAATTGGTCAATCTTTTCAAATTTTCGAAATAAGTCCACCCCTGCGCCACCTGTCGAGTCTATTTGTACATAAAATGTTTTCTCTTTATCAAACCCATATATATTCTGAATTTCAGTTAAATTGGTTCATCCACTCAAATTTTCGAGATAAGTCCACTCCAGCGATACCTACCGGGTCCTTTCATATAATATATGTAATTCTTATATTTATAATTGTGTTTGTCAATAGCTCATTAACAGACTGTCTGATGTGGATACAATTTTTTAGGACAAATAAGATAGTAGGAAAAAGTGTAACGCCCGCAACGTAACGTCCGCAACGGACGAATTTAAAATTTTTGGATGAACCACTAAATGTATAAATCTTAATAAAGCCTTTTTAAAATCCTTAAATATTTCTCTTTCCTTAATGTATTTCGATTTTTTTTTGTTACTATGCAATATTTGCTAAAATATATGGAAATATACATTGGCATCCAAAATATAATTAATATAACAAAACATAAATGCGTACGAATGTAACGTTCGCAACACAGGATTTACCCATATGTTAGCTGCTAAGCGTATTTCTTAAAACATAACTAATGTAGAGGTATAGAATTATATTCCCACTAGGGAATCTTAAAACTAGTTCAAAAAAGGACTAGTTCAAAAGTATGGAGTTATGAACTACTTCTAAAATTAACTAGTTCTAAACTATCGAATTTTGAACCAGTTCAACATTATTAGGTAATGAATAAGAAAAGGAGAATTTTGAAATAATTTCAGAAGTTATATTTAAAATTACACTATAAGCAAAAGACAAATGCTGCTAGAATAGAATAGAACTAGTTCTACTGCATTAATTTAGTACTATTTCCCATAAATCTCTTTTGAAGAGGTTCCAAACAAGTTTAAAGGAGACACTCAATTTCCCCAAGACTAGAATTTCTGAACTGGTTGTATTCTAGTTCAAAAGGGACAATTGCCCTCAAGCCTGGACAACTACGTGTTAAATGGGACAGACAGCTGCTTGTATGGAATGTGAACATGTTCACTGTTCTATGCAGAACTAGTACTTTACTAGTTCGAACTAGTATTTTCCCTACTGGGATTGGGAGTAAAATGACTTCGACTTAGATTCGAATAAGAATGTCATCTAAACTTCATCTTCATCTACAACCATATTAAAGTGTTCCTTGCACCTTTTATTCATACTTTAAGTAAGTTTTTATTAGTTCATACAAATAAGTATCAATAATTTATATTCCAGTATTTATAGCCTCTTCTCTCTGTGACCTTGTAAATTTTCTTATCAACCACTGCATACTATAGTGCGTTAATATTATTTGCTAACCGTTCACTATCTTTAAACAATGCGCATTTTTTGGTATTGCAACTGGTTTCTACAAAAAATTTTCTAAATGACAACAAAAGGTTTTATTTTTGCGTCATCATTATATTGTATTTAATTATTTCGAATTGTGTACAAAATTGTACGTAAATTACATACACACACATGCACACAGGCATACAAACATATGTACATATGAATGTACATATACGAGCAGCAGCAGCAAAAGTAGTCATTGACATTTGTTATTTCAATATCGTCAAGTAAAGGTCATGTTTAAACAATTTGTAACTCACAACGCTTACTCGACTTAAGTTTATGTGTTTTTTCTTTTGTATTATTGTTGTGTTGTTGGTTGATTAGTTGACTAGTATTCTTAAGATAAAGAAGCAACAAAAAAATATGATATGGTTGGTGTATTATATTATTCAATTATCACAAATATTGGTAACGCATATTACGAGCACACAACACGTGTAGTGTACTAGTTAAGCAGTTGCGGTTAAAGCTGTAGCAGGTGTATAAGAATTTATTATGAAATTAATTTCTCTATAGGTTGGGGGGAGCAGAGAGAAGATATGGTTCAAATTATTACATGTACATATATTTGTTTACTAGAAATACCTTGTGTGTAAAGAAACATACATATATAATTTATGTCATTCACTAGCAGTGTGGGTTGACAAATAAAAATGCTAAAATTTGGTTGATAAAAGAAAATTGTTGTATAGGAATTTTTATGATGAGAGAGATATTGTAAAGAACTTTTTCTAGGCCGTTTTTATACATAAAAGGTTCCGATACCGTTTCTCTGCGAAAAAATCGATTTGTATTGTATGGGCGGTGGGTTGCCGATATCGATAAAATTTAAGTTTTTTCTTAATTTAGTAAATAAAATGGTCGGTGCCAACTTCAATAATCTCGGACCACTCCTTATAGTTTTTGCACAAAAATGTATAATGCGATCCCAATGTTGTGGATTTATATCGAAAATTTGAATCCGTTTAACTGAAATTCTGAATGTATGTTTGATCATGAAAAAAAAAGTTTGCCACCAACAAATTTGTGTGATTAGCCTAACATTTTCACCATACGATATGTCTTAAAACAATAGTTACCAACACTTGAGGGATAAATGAACCTTTAAGGCGTTTCTTATAATCGCATGTTTCCAGCCCCACAAAAAACTGCTTTTTTAGTTCAATCTAAAGAGAGTGATATTATTTTCTGGTACAGGGTATTTTTTTTTCTCTTGGCGCATGCTCAAGCTAACAAAGTTTAATTGACCCAAGAACTTAAGGATATTGGCCTTTAACAACTTAATCACTTTCATTAGTCATATGTTTGAAAATTTCTGTTGGACGTTTTTAAAGAGTGGGATTTTAAGCAAAACTTCATGACGTCAAACTTACTTGATTTATTTATCAATAAAAAAAAATTTACGATTTTTAATGACAAACCTGTGCTTTTACCCATAATACTTTTTATGAATATAAGATTTGGCACTTGATGTAAGTTCCCACATACATATGTATGTAAGTATAAATTAATAATCAACACAATTACTATTTAACTACGCACAACTGTACGCACAAAATAAATCAAACAAATAATTTGTTTACTTACTTCCACATTAAATATTGTTTAAATACAGTCTACTACAACAGCAACAGCAACAACAACAAAAGTAACAAAATTAAATTTGGTCATTCACCTGTGTTTGTTGACTGACTGATGAAAAATACTCAAAAATACGAGAAACACAATTTTGGTTGCTTATTTTTTATTTTTTTTTTTTTATTTTATTTACACTCTCGTGTATGTAGATATTAATAAAAATTGTGCTGTGTTTTCCTTTTTTTCAGCTATTGTGTTTTTTTTTTACAAATCATTGACCTTTATTTTGGACAAAAGAAAGAAAACTTTGGCTGTTATTAATAATTATTGTGTTAATATACGATGACGAGTTGTAGAAGAGTCAATGCTACGACGATTCCAAAATTTCAATTATTGGAGACTACAGATTCTTATGGACATACATATGTACGTTGTATACAAATCCGACACATATAAATACTACAATTGCCATTTGGTTGGGGGTATAATGACTTAATTGTCTGTTGTTTCATTTGAAATTTTTATAATAACTCGCCGTTAATGTTTGTGTTGCATTCGCTGTATTGTTTTATTTTTTTTAACTCTTTTTAACAAACGTTTATATAGAGTTCAAGGCCATCGTATTTTTGAGTTATTTTTATCATTGTATCTTATAAAGAATTTATTTTAAACATTGGAGTATATTTATTGCTTAAAGCCATAGCAAATTTTTTATACATATATCATTTTGATTTATAAATTTTATATGATTTCTGTAATAGGTGTTTGTTTTTATTTGCACTTAAAAAAATAATTTACTAATTATTGCGGAAATTAAATGCCAACATGCTATAATACGATCAAATCAAATGCACTTCATGCACGTCGTTGTTAGCCTTAAAAACAAAACAATAATTCGAACAACGAGTCACATTGCATACTAAGCCGGAAGGAAATCAGGTGTTTCAACTATTGACACAACATTAAAATGCGATTTACAAATCATCAAGTCGAATGTATGAAAGTTTAAACAGAGACATTGAGAACATCGGATTAGTGGTTCTCGAGTTATGTCAAACAAAAGAGCATTAAACGTGACAAATGTCCCTATACGATACTTACTAACTTCAAATCGATATTAAATTCTTATGGCATGCAACTTGACAAAACGAACGATGCAGAACTTCTTCTTTCTTTTTTCACGTGCAGTTCTCAGAATTGATTTGTGTTGTACTGTGTAAGTATAATAACACAAAATTTTTCAATTCTATGGAAAAATTTTATGTTAAATAATTTTTTAGTAAAATTGTCAATATTTTGATACATTTCTCTCCTTGTCCGATTTTGTTTAACTAAATTTACAAAAATTTTGATTTACAATATCTTAACAATATATTCAATATGTATACAATTGTTCTTAATGCCATCAACAGTTTCAAAGTTATGAAACTAATTGTTAGGCAATAAATAAAAAATAGCCAAAAAAAAATTTGTTTGTTGAAAGACAAGTCTAAAAAAATTCGAAAACTGTAAAAAGTATTAAATTTTATTTATTTGTAGTGAAGCTACATAATAGTGTTCCTCATTTCCCGGGAAACCGGGATTGACAAATGGGTCGCGAGTTGGAATATTGAAGAACAACAGTAGTAGAACATTTCGCCGAATTTTTGTGATATTTGCTTTGAAATTGTGGAAACGCCGGCCCGGGATCAAAGAGGTTTCTATTATTTTTTCAGTCTATCTAATTCCAAATTCGTTTCATGACTTTAAGACGGTTGAGCCCGTCTGTTTGGATGGCTGGTGAGCAGGATAACTCGAGTAAACCTTAACTGATCTTTATGAAAATTTACCAGTATTATTATTTTTCAAAATGAAGTAATTGGATTGTAAATGGGCAGAACAGCCACACCCCTTCTGGCACCTCCCAAAAAAACTGTCTACCAAAATTTATTATTTTAATAGGGATAAAGATTGTACTAACATATCAGTTTTTACTTAGGCTGTATTCATGACTTTTTATTGGTAATTAAAATGTGAAAATGTTCTCAAAGTTCTTAATTTATTAGCAGATCAAAAAATCTTACATCTTTTGCTAGGCTTTTTATACACTCACCGTACGGGTAGGAGGGTATATATCATTTGATACGACCCAAAAGTGTAACACATAGAAGATGTCACGTTAGAACCTAGGTTTCTTTGAGCCACATTCGATTCATGACTTTAAGTCGTTTGATCCATGTCCGTCTGTCTGTCTATCAGTCCGTCCGGCTGGTATGCACGATATCTTCCGACAGACGTTACCAATCGTTTTAAAACTTTGATGGGTTAATATTATCCCAAAACTACTTGGCAGATTGCATATGGTACCTGCCATACAAATGTACCATTCCGACCACTTTAGAAATTGAGTAATAATATCATTACACCCAAAGGGATCATGTCCAAATTCGGTATTTAGTAAAGCTATAACAGGATATTGCTTTTGAGTAAAACTTTGAAGTCTATCCAAAACCCTTTCTGGTCCCTCCCATACAAATGTACCATTCCGACCAGTTTAGAAATTGAGTAATAATATCAATACACCCAATGCGATCGTGCCCTAATTCTATAGTTAATAAAGCTTTATCAGGAGAAAGATTTGGAGAAAAGACTGGAAAGCTAGTCAGGCCCCAACTGGCACCTTCCATACAAATGTACCTATCCGCCCACTTTAGAAATCGAGTAATAATATCAATACAACTAACGCCATCGTGCCCAAATTCTGTATTAAGTAAAGCTAAAAGTCTAGTCAGGCCCCACCTGGTTCCTCCCATACCCATCTGGTAACGACCACTTTAGAAGTCGATTAATATTATTAATACAAACAACGCTATAGTGCCCAAATTCTGTATTTTGTAAAGCTAATGCAGGATAATGTTTTGGAGAAACAATCTGGAAGTCTAGCCACGTTCCTTCTGGTACCTCCCATACAAATATACCACTTCACCCACTCTAGAAATCGAGTAATAATATCAATATACTACGGCCGTGGCATAGTGGTTAGAACACGCGACTACCATGCGGGAGATCCCGTGTTTGATTTCCGCCTACGGTCATCTACATTTTTCTTTCATTGCCGGCCCCCTCGATGTTGTCGACAGCAACATCGAAGTATAAGTGTCGAATCAATCGGCATGTCTAGCAAAAGCTTCTCAAACAGCGACTTTCGTATTCGTCGATAAACAGTAGGTGCCATTTGTTGTGATTCTAAAATAGAATGCGTGTTAATTCACAACAACGCGAGAAGCTATCCCATACCTCATTCATGGGGTGTAAAGGAAAATTAAGTATGTAAGCACTAGAAAATTTTACGTTTTACTGAGGGTGAGGGTATATGTAAGTCGGCTTTCCCGACTGAAACTTTCTTACTGTTTTTTTTACCAATTTTACTTTTTTACTACATAATAAAATAATTTAAAAAAAAAAAGTTTTTTTTTAAAAAATCTGTTTCTCGTTGCCTCGATAACTGACAGATGTATCGAAAAATAATATATCGTCCACTCAATATAGCAATTGTGTATAATAGCACATTTTCTACAGCACATAGGCTATAATTATATTGAGGGGACGATATTCACATTCTGTAAAAAAATTATCGATTTCATCGTTACTAAATAACTAATACAAACTTAATATTTTATGTTTTACTCTTATTTTGAACCTTTTTGTAAACGCACCTTTTTTCCAATTAACCTATTTTAGGGCCCTTGTTTCGCACCTTGTGGGCCACATAGATCCATCCGTCGTCACTGTTTGAGAATTTTTTACTAGACATGCCGGTTGACTCGACACTTATACTGAGAAGTTGCTGTCAACAACATTGAGGAGGCCGGCATTGAAAAAAAAATTTAGATGACTGTAGGTGAAAATCAAACCCGGGATGGTAGTCGCTTGTTCTTACCATTGTGCAACGGCAGGTCGATAACAGTTATCGGAAAAAATACGTTGTTTTCCTTATTTTGATCCTTACTATTAAACTTTATAACCAAAATTGATACTTTGTTGTTTTTTTAAATTAACCTATGTTTATGGGGGCCCTTATTTTGGACATTGCGGGCCACGTACGTTCGCGATCTTGATTTTTTCTTTAATATTACGTTTTTCTCTGTTTTTACATTTATTTAAAATTTGCTATAAAATAAAAAAATATTATGTTTTTGCTTAACTCATTTCATTTCCTTAAACTATTTTGCCAATGATTTTTGACCACTCCTCGTATTTTTTTTTACTTATTTTCCACTTTTATTTTTACCGCATTTTTTGTTTATTGTGTTATTCCACAACAGAAAAATTGGTGGTGTTCAATTAGCACGATAGCTTTGAGAAGTTGAAAATGTAATTAACACAAATGTATTAAATTGCAATAGCGATAGAGTAATATATCCAATAACAATGAGATACGTCCCAGTCGGAAATTTGGTAAGGTACTTCCAATGGGAAGGATGAAGTTTAGAATACTTCATTTTTACACTTACTAAAAGAAATTAAATACTTAAGAATGCCGAAGCCAACCGTCGGGACAACTACTAGAAAATATGTTCTCTCAGTCAGTTTGCTTTAGTTTCTGTCCGTGTGTAGACGTGTTTTTGCATTCGATTTTTTAAACCTTATGCCTACATTACACTGTAAGCGAGAAAAGAAGTAATTATGCTTACGTTTTAGGTATCGAGAAGACGAAAATGGATGATTTTGGAAATCATAACTTACCAATTCTTCATAAAAGAAGCCACATTTGGAATGCATTCTCTCAATATTGTATTGCATTACAATTTCATTGGCAATAGAAGTTATTTTAGAATCCAAACCCGAAGATTCTCGAGTGATAACATGCATTACCTTTAATTTATTTTTAGAAACAAAAGTGGAAGCATCTATCATGTCTACTGCCATTTCCAAAATAATGCTTACGTCAGGCGGCCATTGTTTTAAAAAAGTAATGGGAACTCGTAAGGGAAGATAGAATCCCTCCCGAACGGAAAGTAAGCATACTATAATGTGTTATTTCATGTTTCTTTTTCCTACTGGGGTCGTATGCACACTCATGCACACACACATTAGCATATGCGCAAAAAAATATACAAGATAATAGAGTTTCAATATGTTTTTAATTTCAAATTTAATCAATGGATCAATGACTTGAACAAACATTAAATAAGTGTGTGTTTTTTTTTTATTTTTTATGTAGGAAAAAAGTTATTATTAGCAGGTCTTGAAGGTTGCATATATCTAATAGAGCTGAGGAGTAATTTTAATTTTGGTTTGAGTGCCTCAGAACTTTTAATTGTAATATCTGCAACTAGAGATAGAAGTATAAATAAATTGATGTAATATTTTCTATGTCAGTTCTACATATATTTAAATAAGATTAAGATTTTTTTAATTTTATTGATATAAGATAACATTAATCAGGAAATTTTCAGTTAACAGAACAAGAAGAAAACTAAAAGTCGCAAAAATCCACTAAAACTTTAGAAACAAAAATTAGAAACTACAATAATTTTTTGATACAAATTTTTTATATATGAAAGACGAAATACTGAAAAATAATAAAAAATAAAATCACTTTGACCTCGAGCCTGATTTTTAAAACTTGGGATATTATTCTAAAATTATAAAGTTCGAATAAAATAATTTTAATATTTTTTTAGATTTAAAAGTGACAAAGTTTATTATGACAATACACCATTCATATTGATAATATTTGTATTTCTTTTAATATTTTAAAATTTCATTACACCGTCTATTTGAATTTTTTATTATTCTATTCTCGGTACTATAACGATCGCATCACATCACTCGTGATGTGTAATTTCTTAGTATTTTTTTTATTGATGAGAGTAAACAAACTTAAACACCCTCGTATTGACATTTTCAATTTTTGCATAATTCCATGAATTGAATGCTTGATTTCAATACATTTTTTCTGTGAGTGACAGCTAGAAAGTATTGAATAATCGCAACTTAATATAAATCACGTTTAAAAATAGTTAATGGCAGGTTTAATTAAAAAAACATACATAAATGTGTACAGTATAGTCTCGCAATGTGCTACATCTATTACACAAGGCAACAAAATCGAAAAAATTTCATACTCTTCAAAAGCCACTATACAATTTTGGTGTATTGCGGTTCCAGTAGTACAAATATGGTCGAAATTTTTAATTCTATGGAGAGGTTAAGTAAAATTATTAATTTTTTTAACTCAAAGAGGGTTAGTTCGATATTAGTCCGAAGTACAACAGTTTTATTGCAACTGCTACAAAATAAACCCAGTTCAAAATCATTTGATGAATGGAAAAGTGAAACTGATTAAAGGAATTGTAATTCTTTATTTTTTTTAAATTTGTTTTTGCTAAATCGGACTAGTGTTTTTCGATCCTAAAACGTGACAAATTGTCCTATGTATCGTATACTACCCTATTACTAACTTCAAATCGATATTAAATTATTATGGCATGTAACTTGACAAAACGAATGATGCAGAACTTCTTCTTTTTGGGGCTACTTTGACGTGCAGTTCTCATAATTGAGTCCCAAATCAATGAGCTGAAAAATGTTGTCCTGTGTAATGCTACTAAAATTATGCTGTTGGAAAATTGTATTTAATTGTAGCCAACATAGTAATTTATAGGGTGAAATTAACACAAAGATGTTTATATGACCAATCAAACAAATAAGAAAGTTTTAGTCGGGTAAAACTAAAAACAAAAAAAATTTTAAGAAAATTAAGGTGTTCTGGTAGATACCAGAAGGGGCGTGGATAGACTTCCAGATTTTTTCTCCAAAACTTTATCTTGCTATTCTGCTATAGCTTTACTAAATAATGAATTTGGTTCACTATCGCGCTTGGCTTATTAATTATATTATTCGTTTTCTAAAGTGGGCAGTGAGGTACATTTGTATGGGATTTACCATAAGGAGCGTGGCTAGACTTCCAATTTTTTCTCCAAAACTTTATCCTGTTATAACTTAACAAAATACAGAATTTGGGCACGGTCGTGTCGAGTGTATCGATATTATTACTCCATCTCTAAAGTGGGCGGGGTAGTACATTCGTATTGGAGGTACCAGAAAGGGCGTGTCTAGACTTCCAGATTTTTTCTCCAAAACTTTATCTTGCTTGAGCTTTACTAAATACAGAATTTGGGCACGATCGTGTTATGTCTATTAATAATATAAATCGATTTCTTAAGTGGGCGGCACCAGACGGGTATGCAAGGTACCATATGGGGCGTGGCTAAACTTCCAGTTTTTTCTCCAAAACTTTATTCTGCTATAGTTTTACTAAATAATAAATTTGGATCACGATTGCGTTTGGCTTATTAATATTATTAATCGCTTTCTAAAGTGGGCAGTGAGGTGCATTTGTATAGGAGGTACAAGAAGGGGCGTGGCTGGACTTCAAATTTTTACCCATAAAAAAAATTAGTCCAAGTATAAAGTAACGTATAATTTAAAATCTACTTATATGTCATTTGACAACACTCTTCTCTCTATCTCTCTCTCTTTCTCTTCTTCCTCCCGCCAACCTCTCCACCTCGGTGACATTACATATGTTATGTGCATTATGATCACATTATTTGTTCATCTCCGTTTATTTCTTGTGTTTAATGACAATCACAATGGAATTTCTTTACACTTTAACAACGACAGTTTTTTTGTTTTGCCGCTTCATGTTATAGGCAACGGCAATGTTTATGAAATCTTTTCATTTCTGGTCTTTAGTACTTGTAAATGTATGTATTTGCTTTTCATTTTTCCATTTGCATATGAATTTGTATTTAATCCTTTTGTTTAATTATCGTCGTCATCATCATGATTGCCAACAACGGCCATCACCACCAGCTTCCACAATCGTCATCACACAATCGTATCGAAACGGGAACTTGACAAATGTGCTGTCGTGTGTATTTATTTGTGTCAAAGTAGTGTACACGGGACCTGACTACTTGTATTTGTCTGTTTCCCGGTGTAGTTTTTTGTTGTTGTTATTGTATGTAGTATTATGTACAAGTTATAGATATGACGACTATGGTGTAAGGTCACCTATATACAGATATGTACATATGTAACATTTTTACTTTCCTATGTAAACACTGTTATGATAGAGTACATGGAAACCATGTACATATTACTATAATTGTATATTGACATTTGTGTCATTTTTGCTTGTGTATTTTTTTTTCCATCAGTTTATCATTTGACCCAGTTTATGTTTGCTAAGAGATATAGGAGGTGCGTGTGGACTTTGTTGATAAGTTAAGCCAAACAAAGAGCGCAGCGTACGCAGGCTTATCTGCTCATGTGTTAGTGATGTTCAATAACACTTTTATGATGATGACATAATACTTTTATTTCAGAAATATTGGTCAGACAGTTGCCTGTCCCCAAATCACTAGATATGGATGTTTATGATATGTGGATTTATCTATTAGGTTACATCTGGATAGTGAAATATTTTAATATATACGAATCCTCGTCTGCCCCAATATTTTTTTTTGTAAAAAAAAATTATAATAATAAAATTTGGAAATGGGGTCTCAACAAATGTTTACAAGAGAACGGCAATTATAGACAAATGGAAAAAAAATATATTAATTTTTATCAATTTGGCAACCTTTCTCTTTATACGCTAGGACTTACATTAACATTATCTAATATTCCATTTATATTGATAAGTAAAAACTGTTATCTCCGGAAAGACAAAACTCCCCGTAAATATAACAAAAGTTTTATAAAATTGTTACTTTACATTGTAAAACATTAATACTTTCCAACAATAACAATGTAAGTACAATAAATAATATAGTGAAATTTTTTGAACATTTATCTAAATATTTGAGTATTACAAAAAACATTTGGTGACACCCGCCCCTGGTTAAAAAAAATGAAGCCTGCAATAAGCCAAAATAAACACAATTTTTGGGGTTTCTTTAATATGCTTGACATGAAATTTTTTTGCTATCGGCCATGGTAAAGGCCAGTACATTTGTATGAGAGCCTCCTTAGGGTGTAAAGATATGGGGTAGGTATGTTAGGGAAAAATGTTAGGTGGGAAAAATGACTGGGGAACGGCCACTAATTTGAACTCTCTAAGGCGACTTCGGGCAATTGCGGGTCTTGTTGTGGGTTGAAAAAAAAATAACCCACTCTAATAATGATGTATACGATAGTACAGATAACTCAGTACAACATTCTGCTCATTGATTTGGGACTCAATTCTGAAAACTGCACGTGAAAGTAGCCCCAAAAAGAAGAAGTTCTGCATCATACGTTTTATCAAGTTACATGCCACAATCATTTAATATCGATTTGATGTTAGTAAGTATCGTATAGGGGAATTTGTCACGGTTTAGTCTCTTTTGTTTGACATAACTTGAGAACCACTAGTCCGATTTAGCTGAAACAAATTTAAAAAAAAATAAGAATTACAATTCCTTTAATCTGTTCATATAACGTTTACGTACATAAGCAACAGTTTAACTTTTCCATTCATCAAATGATTTTGAACTGGGTTTATTTTGTAGCAGTTACAATAAAACTGTTGTCCTCCGTGGCGTATGATTTACGTGGAATATTACTTATGATAATCATACGTCACCATATAACAATATAACAAGAGAGCCTACAACGTAACAAATTCCCCTATACGATACTTACTAACTTTAAATCGATATTTAATTATTATGGCATGTAACTTGACAAAACGAATGATGCATAACTTCTTCCTTTTGGGGCTACTTTCACGTGCATTTCTCAGAATTGAGTCCCAAAATCATGTGTAGTACTGTGTAATGTATTTACAATTGATATGTTTGAATGTGAATGTATAAATTAAGCTAAACTCTATAGTTAGTAGTGGATTCTCTGCAAAGGGAACTTTGTAGCTGGACTTTCCAAGTTGTCGCATGTGCCCCGCAAAGTATGTAGACATACTGAAAATGAATTTGTTGCCCTTCTTATGGCAAAATCGGGAGATAAATAAAAAATAAACGTGTTTCCCTGACATGAACCATATTGAAAATGTTCAGTGCATACTTGTTCATAAAATTTACTCCAACAACAGGCAATACAATAGCGTTGCAGAGCTAAAATCGGCAGTAAAAGCGGCTTGGGACTGCTTAGAAAGTAAAACCCTAAAAACCCTGATAAATAGTATGACCGAATCACATTTTTGAACTTATTCAAAATAAGAGAGGTCATACGCATTATTAAAAAGTGTTTTCTATTTCAAATTACTTATGATAATCATACGCCATGACGTGACAAATTCCCCTATGCAATACTTACTAACTTCAAATCGATATTAAATTATTATGGCATGTAACCATAAAACGAATGATGCAGAACTTCTTCTTTTTGGGGCAACTTTAAATTTTAATTTCTTCGCACTTTTGGAGTTTATTTTACTAAAAAAAATGTTGTCACACCCGTCTTTTTTATACCCTCAACCTACGGGTAGGAGGGTATATATCATTTGAAACGACCCAAAGTGTTACACATAGAAGGAGTCACTTTAGATCCTAGGTGTCTTTAAACCAAATTCGATTCATGACTTTTTAAGTCGTTTGAGCCATGTCCGTCTGTCTGTCTGACTGTCCGACTGGTTCGCACGATAACTTTCGAAAGATGCAACCAAATGTTTTGAAATTGTGCACGAGTTAATATTTCCCCAAAACTACTTACGGTATTGCAAATGGGCTGCGGGACCATTCCTTCTGGTACCTCCCATACAAATACATCATTCCGCCCACTTTAGAAATCGAGTAATAATATCAATACACCCAACAGGATCGTACCCAAATTCTGTATTTAGTAAAGCTATAACAGGATAAAGTTTTAGAAAGAAAAATTTGAAGTCTAGTTACGCCCCTTCTGGTACCTCCCATACAAATCTACCTTTTCGCCCACTTTAAAGATGGAGCAATAATATCAATATAACCAACGCGATCGTACCCAAATTCTTTATTTAGTAAAGCTATAGCAGGATAGAGTTTCGGAGAAAAAACAGGAAGTCTAGCTACACCCCATCTGGTAACTCCTATACCCATCTGGGACCGCTCACTTTAGAAATCGATTAATATTAATTATAGACCCAACGCGATCGGGCCCAAATTCTGTATTTAGTATAGCTATAGCAGGATACAGTTTTGGAGAAAAAAATTGGAAGTCTAGTAACACCCCTTCTGGTACCACCCATACAAATGTACAACCCCGCCCACTTTAGAAATCGAGTCATAATATCAAAAAAATAGAAACTTAGTTTATAAGATTAAATGCAATGGTGACGGATCCGTCATATGCCCAAAGGTATATGTTGGAACAACAAGGACAAAACTAAAAGCGAGATTGGCTTAGCACAAAACTGACCAGAAAGCGACTGGGAAACCATTAGAGCAAAAAACTGCTCTTGCAGCCCACAGTACTCTAACAGGACATATACCAAATTTTGACGACGTAGAGATACTTGTGGAAGAGAGGAATTACGCCCAGAGATATACTTTAGAAATGCTGCACATAATTGATACACCGTTGGACCAGAGACTAAACTATAAGAGCGATACATCAAATTGCTCTCAGATGTATAGACATCTTATTGACAAGCACAGGCGACCAAATAGCTAGTAGTTTACAGAAGCTGACTCAAGACAGTATTATTGTAGCTGCCGATTTTTGTAAGAATTTCTGTCAATGTAAAAATATGTTTATTTGTGTGTTAATTTGTAACATTTTTGTATCTTTGTGAATAATAGATAACCCTGATGATGACTAACGATGTTAGTCGAAATATCGGAAATAAATAAATGGAATAAAAGTACAACATAAAAATTGTCTTTATATTCAGACCCTATAGCCGAACCAAATCCCAATATTATAATTAAGAGGTCAACAATCAAAAACATAAATAATAGAAAATTTTATGTTTTGCTGAGGGTGAAGGTATATGTAAGTCGTGTTGCCCGACTGAAACTTTCTTACTGTTTTTTGTGAGATGCATTTACTTAAAAATTAAAAAAAAAAAAATAAGAAAAATCCTATTTTAGTTTTTAGATACGTTACACTGTACGACACGATTTTTCACCCATGATCAAACTGACCAGATTCTGAAAATATAACTAAAAAAAATTATACGTGTCTCCCAGTTTTTCTAGATCAGCTCATTTAAGTTTTTTACGAGCATTTCAATTTTTAGAGCGAAGATCCCATTCAGCGACTCGAAAGTAACTTCTTCCTGTTCGCAGAACCCGGCGAATTGTTAACAGATTTTGATGAATTTTTTTTAATGTTTTTCAAATGGCCAGGAGCGGGTTCTGACGAAACCCAAATATAAAATTTGTCACATGACTTATATACCTTTCTAATGGCACCAAGATCTTTCAAATCGGTTGAGTCATTCCATATTAATCGCAGCATAAAAGTACCTATTACCGTCATTTTTCAAATATTTCGATACCTTGCCACGCCCACATATTTTCAAAAATGCAATTTCTAAAAATGATGTGTTTCTATTGGTAAAATGTAGCTGTATGCAAAATTTCATTGAATTGTGAGAGGGTCGGGTTCAATGAATTTTGGTTTTGATACGAAATTCATCCATCTTATGTATTTTAAGGCTTAATTTTCGTAATTCTTAATTTAATTTTTAATGATGTTTTTTTTATATTTTCCAGTGTTATTACTATTTTTATAAAAAACTGTTATTCTACAAATTTTCTGTTGGAGATTTCTAGTCTAGTGCAGGTTTAGGTATTAGGATGTTAGGTTGCCTAGTAGCGAAAGCCAAACATCCTATAGGTTACCTTTATATGAATAAATATATTCATTGTTTCAGTTTCCTTAAAAATTACCTTTAAAATTCAAAAGCCCCCTTAAAAACTTCCTCCAAATCAAAATGTCTTAAGACAAAGTTACCATATCCAGTCATCACTGTTCAACAAACAATTCAGCAACAATTTACCCGCATTATTAACTCAAGAATGCCAACAAACACGAGGTAAAACTTTTAAATTCACTGGAACAAAAAATTACTGCACCACAAAATTTGTGAAGAGAGAGAGAGAGAGAGATCTGAAGATAATACTTAAACCAGAAAAAATATGATAACAATTTATTGTAGAACAAGAGAAATAAATATCTTTTGCTGATTGTAATTATTCAAATTGCAATCGTTATAATAACACAAAGTCATTTTGTTGCGGTATAAAGAAGATGGCATGGAGATGAAGATGATGACGATGATGATAATCAAGCAAATAATAAGTGAAAACCACGATTTCCCCCCATAGCATATAAACCACTCCTGTTTCTCGTTATCTGTCGCTTTATTTTGAGGTATGATGTTCATGAAGTTTATGTTCCACATTTCGATAATTTCTTTGTTTCTTACCCTGGATTTGTTGAAGTCCGTGAAGATAAATTCGTATTTAACTAGCAAAGACACAAACCACATTTGGTACTAGAGCACTGTTAATGCATTTAACAGAGCTCTGTTAACCGGCAAATTTGGTGGTGATTTTTTAAAAAACGTGATGTGCCAAAATGGAGAATTCTTCGTCGATCGGACTTATGTCACGTGATAGTGCTACGAAAGTACTTTCGATCTATATTATCAAAATATTCAGAAAGACCTTCTGAAATAGAAATTTTTCAACTTTTTTTTCAAAGTCCGTGCATAACAGTTTGGCCCACTGTGCCTAAACGAAGAATTCTTCGTCGATCGGACTTATGTCACGTGAAAGTGCTACGAAAGTACTTTCGATCTATATTATCAAAATATTCAGAAAGACCTTCTGAAATAGAAATTTTTCAACTTTTTTTTCAAAGTCCGTGCATAACAGTTTGGCCCACTGTGCCTAAACGAAGAATTCTTCGTCGATCGGACTTATGTCACGATATAGTGCTACGAAAGTACTTTCGATCTATATTATCAAAATATTCAGAAAGACCTTCTGAAATAGAAATTTTTCAACTTTTTTTTCAAAGTCCGTGCATAACAGTTTGGCCCACTGTGCCTAAACGAAGAATTCTTCGTCGATCGGACTTATGTCACGATATAGTGCTACGAAAGTACTTTCGATCTATATTATCAAAATATTCAGAAAGACCTTCTGAAATAGAAATTTTTCAACTTTTTTTTCAAAGTCCGTGCATAACAGTTTCGAAGAATTCTTCGTTTAGGCACAGTGGGCCGAACTGTTATGCACGGACTTTAAAAAAAAGTTGAAAAATTTCTATTTCAGAAGGTCTTTCTGAATATTTTGATAATATAGATCGAAAGTACTTTCGTAGCACTATCACGTGACACAAGTCCGATCGACGAAGAATTCTTCGTTTAGGCACAGTGGGCCGAACTGTTATGCACGGACTTTGAAAAAAAGTTGAAAAATTTCTATTTCAGAAGGTCTTTCTGAATATTTTGATAATATAGATCGAAAGTACTTTCGTAGCACTATATCGTGACATAAGTCCGATCGACGAAGAATTCTTCGTTTAGGCACAGTGGGCCAAACTGTTATGCACGGACTTTGAAAAATAAGTTGAAAAATTTCTATTTCAGAAGGTCTTTCTGAATATTTTGATAATATAGATCGAAAGTACTTTCGTAGCACTATATCGTGACATAAGTCCGATCGACGAAGAATTCTTCGTTTAGGCACAGTGGGCCAAACTGTTATGCACGGACTTTGAAAAAAAGGTTGAAAAATTTCTATTTCAGAAGGTCTTTCTGAATATTTTGATAATATAGATCGAAAGTACTTTCGTAGCACTATATCGTGACGTAAGTCCGATCGACGAAGAATTCTTCGTTTAGGCACAGTGGGCCGAACTGTTATGCACGGACTTTGAAAAAAAGTTCAATAATTTCTATTTCAGAAGGTCTTTCTGAATATTTTGATAATATAGATCGAAAGTACTTTCGTAGCACTATCACGTGACACAAGTCCGATCGACGAAGAATTCTTCGTTTAGGCACAGTGGGCCGAACTGTTATGCACGGACTTTGAAAAAAAATTTAAAAATTTCTATTTCAGAAGGTCTTTCTGAATATTTTGATAATATAGATCGAAAGTACTTTCGTAGCACTATCACGTGACATAAGTCCGATCGACGAAGAATTCTTCGTTTAGGCACAGTGGGCCAAACTGTTATGCACGGACTTTGAAAAAAAGTTGAAAAATTTCTATTTCAGAAGGTCTTTCTGAATATTTTGATAATATAGATCGAAAGTACTTTCGTAGCACTATCACGTGACATAAGTCCGATCGACGAAGAATTCTCCATTTTGGCACATCACGTTTTTTAAAAAATCACCACCAAATTTGCCGGTTAACAGAGCTCTGTTAAATGCATTAACAGTGCTCTAGTACCAAATGTGGTTTGTGTCTTTGCTAGTTAAATACGAATTTATCTTCACGGACTTCAACAAATCCAGGGTAAGAAACAAAGAAATTATCGAAATGTGGAACATAAACTTCATGAACATCATACCTCAAAATAAAGCGACAGATAACGAGAAACAGGAGTGGTTTATATGCTATGGGGGGAAGTGAGATGTTTGTAGATAAAGTACAATGAAGGTGTGAAAAACAAATAAGCAATTCATCACTCGCGTCGCGCCGGTGTTGGTCTACTGGTGGCTGGGCTCGCGTTCAAATTTGTGTTCACACAATAGTGAATAGCATTTATGGAACATAGACCAGTGGATGGATTAGAGTGGCATCATGAGATTGTGGTTTTGGCATTAAAAATTTTATCTTTAATCGTAAATTGCAAACTAGATTTGTATCCCTTTGAACACCCACTGTGCGCAAATAATATTAATTGTAAAGCTTTGACTATTGATTGTAATTGACATAGACATCAAACGGCAAATACAACAACTCAGACCTTATGGCACACACACAGGATATTAAAAAGGGTGTAAGATTTAACTAACATCAAATATTATTATAATATTAAAAAACAATCAAAAGAGTGTAAACTAAAAATATCCGATAATTTACCACAAAATTAAATAAAAAGTGAAACATGACAGAAAGAAGCAAAAGAAATACAACCAATGAATTAAATTTTGGGTGCTCCTAAAGACACACGACACCATAATACACCAGACACCGCTGCTTCTCAGTTATGCCACATGTTGTCCAGGCCCTGCATTCGTGCCACTTTGGCCGTAGTTTAGGTTACTAGGGGGAACACTTATCATACAAACGGTCGGACACACTTCATCACAGCGGACAGACGCATGAAATGAACATCTTTAAGTCGAGCATCGTGCACGCACTCACGTTGCAGCAATAAACGAAAATATAAAGAAAAAGTGAATGAACATCACGGCGTGATGGCGTCTGTCTACACTTGCAATAATCTCATCGATGAACTCCAGGGGAACTGAAGAGTTGCAGAGTAGAACCTAACAAAGAAATATGCGTGGCAAAAGTTTAGTAGTGATATTTCATCTGTAGAATGCACAGTAGGGCGGCAGCGAAATGTATGGATGGAGTTATTTTTGCGGAAATTTAAAACTGTTCGAACGGAATATTGTTCCACTTGATGTAAAAAATACCTGACGGAAATTTAAATAAGATCGGACGACTTTTTCCCCTGCCCCAAAGAGGTCAAAGATCAGGTTCTTATTAAATCAATAAATCAAAGTCAATCCAATATTTTCTTATCAATGTTCGATAAATGAATTGTATTTTTTCTCGTAAATGT
This sequence comes from Muscina levida, assembly GCA_964034835.1. Classification (NCBI taxonomy): domain Eukaryota; kingdom Metazoa; phylum Arthropoda; class Insecta; order Diptera; family Muscidae; genus Muscina; species Muscina levida. The sequence continues at coordinate 136,061,139 of OZ035880.1, forward strand.
CAAATATCAATTTGTTAAATATTGAAGTGTGTGGGCGGCGTCTTGGACCTTTTTGCCAACATTGTTTCAAATTGTCAGGTTATATCTCTACTCAAAAAAAACTTAATTTTTTTTTACACCCCATGAAAGAGATTTGGGATAGCTTCTCGCGTTGTTTGAATTAACACGATTTCTTTTCTTTAGATTTACAACTAACGGCATCTATGAATGCGAACATATCTGTTTGAGAAGCTTTTACTAGACATGCCGATTGACTCGACACTATACTGCGAAGTTGCTGTGGACAACATCGAGGGTGCCGGCCGTGAAACAAAAATGTAAATTACTAGAGCCAGGAATCGAACCATGGATCTCCCGCGTGGTAGTCGCGTGTTCTAACCATCATGACAAGGCCGATCCCATACTATCTCTACTATACAGTGAAATTTTTAGGAAGATCAAACTATTATAATAACGGCTGTTATAACGGTTTTTTTAAATGTGGTGTGGCACAGCCCACTTCCAGCCTGGCTGTTATTTATACTTTACCAACAACATATATACGAACATCTGATAGTTTATAAGATATAGATATTTTACATTTCAAGTTGTATGGGCGGTGCAACGCACCTTTATCCAATCACAAACAACTTTGTAAAATTTTCGTATCAATCGGTCTATTAGAAAATCCGTTAGAGCAATTTTTGAAAAGAGGCGTGACACCGCCCACTTCCACCCTGGCTATTCTAACTTTACGAACAACATATATACCAAATGTTATCTTCGTACCGCTGATAGTTTATGAGATATAGGCATTTTACATTTCAAGTTGTAAGAGCGGTGCCACGCCCCTTTATCCCATCGCAATCAAGTATAGCCAAGGACTATCAACAGGTCATCAGTAGCTCTTTTTAAAATTTTAGTATGAATCGGTCTATTAGATAAGCCGTCGGAGCGCTTTGTTGAAAGGGGCGTGGCACTACCCACTTCCGCCATGCCTGTAACTTATACTGCACCAACAACATATACACCAAATGTCTTCTTCATACCATTGACAGTTCATGAGATATAGCGTTTTATAGCGTGCCACGCCCCTTTAACAAATCACAACCAAGTATAGCCAGGGACTATCAACAGGTCATCATACTTACTTAAGTGGTCCATTACAACTTACGAACGTGGTTCATAAGTTTGAGGCCTGAAGTACTAAAGAATTCCACACGCTTCGGTCTTGTGCGTGTGTTCTCCAGTTAGTCCTACCAGATGGTGGCACGTCGCCTACCACTTGGTCCTTTCAACAGAGTTTGGGTCATCCTGCTCTGCGCCGTCCTTCAGGTTCGCCTTCAAACACCTTTCTCGATGGAGCATTTACATCCATCCTGGCAACATGACCCAGCCATCGTAGTCGTTGCATTCTGACTCTTTTAGCTACGTCGATGTCGTGGAGAAGCTCATGCAGCTCATGGTTCATCCGATGGCGAAACTCGCCGTCGACACAGATAGGTCCATAAATTTTTGAGAGTACTTTTCTTTCGAATACTCCCAGGTTTTGTATGTCCGTTGTCGTAAGCACCCATGATTCGGCAGCATACAAAAGAACGGGTATGATTAGCACCTGGTAAAGCTGTTTCTTAGTATTCCGAGAGAAGGTGGTGTTACTAAAGTGCTGCCGAAGTCCGTAGAAACATCTATTGGCTAGCACTATTCTCCGTTTAATTTCTTGGCTGACATTATTTTTCTTGTTGACGGAAGATCCGAGGTAGGTAAACTCATCTACTACCTCAAAACAATAATTTTCAACGTTGACGCTGCGTCCCCATCGAGAGGACTCTTTGTTCGTCGAAATCGTTATCTTTGTTTTGTCCTCTTTGACCGCTAAACCCATTTTTGCCGACTCCTTTTCTAATGATGAGAAGGCTGCAGTAACATCCCACAGAGTTCGGCCAATGATGTCTATATCATCGGCGTAGGCTAGTGGCATGTGGCTTTTGTGGAATATGGTGCCAGACATGTTGACACCAGCCTTTCTCATCACCTTCTCCATAACTATATTAAATAGTGTACAGGACAAGTTATCGCCCTGCCTGAGACCTCTTTCTGTCTTAAAATTAATTGTAAATACATTATGAACTGCCCCAGCCCTTAGAACGTGTAAGTTAGCCTGTAATGGTTTTACTTAAAACCCTTTAACTAAGAAACGAACGTAAACATTCTCAAGCTATTGCCATTAGTAATAATATGACGCTCAACTGCAGTTACGTCGACTGTCGATGTAATCAATGCAAACCCAAAAGTGCAACAGCTACTGCTGCAGTTCTGCTCTCCAACGTCTATGGAACGTGCGATAGTGGGCCACGTGTAGCTGCACACAATGGCAAAGGTATAACTGCCTTTGGCTGTCTTAACACCACCACCATAAACGTGTGCTGGTGAATTATGTCGAATGATCGCATGCAAACAAAAAAAAGACTAATGCAACTAATCACAATAATACTCGTACTACAAAAATATGAGTATAAAATAAATTTTAATAAAAGTGTCAAACGAATGGTCAACAATAAATGGACGGACGGACGGATAGTCGAAGTGTTTGTACATTTTTCTTCTTTGTTGCCATCCGTCGTAGAAGTTGACATCGTTGCACTCACTAAAGAAATTACGAAATAAATGGCAAATAACAATTATGAACGGATAAAAAAAAACGACTACACAGCAATTAAACTCATACCATAGACAAAGTGAAGCGTTTTATGGGGGCGCAGAATAAAAAATAAATTAAAAATGCTTACAACAAGATGCCTTAACAATTAGCCGCAAGTGCAGCGTAGGCGAATGTTGCACAGGTGAGATAATGCAATGGACAAAGGAATGGAAGATATCACTTGGTGGCAATGCAGGAAATAAAGAGTTATTTTAGGTTAACAATTAAGTTTTATACATTAAAAGCCTAATACAAAAATATCTGTGACCTGACCTGGTTAATACGAAAATCGAGGAACAGAATTTTTTCAACTCTAGTTTTTATAGAAACTTGTATTAAATACTTGAAACAAGTATAAACGTACTTACATTTTTAAGTAAGATTTTGGCAAAAAAATTAGATTTTTTTCTCTCAAATTATCCGTTTTTATTGCGTATGCATTAATATTTAAAAAGAGTTAACATTTTATAATTCTTTTATTTACATTTTATATAATTCGCTAAAAAAAAATTCTTCGGAATTAGTGATAACCTCATTCCATGGGTATTTTTCTAATGTTCCACGTTATACTTGTCCATTAAATCACTACACACATGTCAGTCATTTTTGCCATCAACAAATTAAATTGTTCTTCATAATCTTACAATTTTGCATGAATAGCAGCTACCGTCACAGTCTTTGTACCTGTAATTTTACTGCAAGCTGACTAGTCATTAGCTTCTTGCATATCTGTATGTAAATGCTACAGCATCAAGGTTGTTATGTGCTTGCCATTGTATTTTAGGTTCCATGCAAGTCCAAGTATATATATTGAAAAAAAAAGAAAAGAAAACAAAGGAAAAACTAAGACAAAGGAAACTGGAACTGTAACAACAAAGAAGAAAATACCATCAAAGAAATGCCAGTAACAACACCAACAGCAAATGACCGCAACTGAACTTGCTAAATAAACAAAAAAACATCCCCATGCAGAGATATTTAACTATAATAGAACATACTAAGGATGTCTTTAAGATGTACAATATATATAATAGCTGCTTTGAAATCTTGTAATTTATAGCAAGAATTGTGCTATGTACAGACCTTGAAACAATGCTACTGTTAGACGGTTCGTATCAGATATAGGCATTTGAAAACTTAATTATATAATATAAAGTCGATAATCCGGATACCTGATTGCAGACTAGAGTGGGTTAATTTGTATGGAGTAAAACAAAATGCAACAAGCTGTTATCTAAATCGTAATCTATTATGAATTTTAAGAAAAGTGCAGAATTTGGGGCGTGAGCCCAAAAAAAAAAAAAATGCCACCCCACCCCAAATACGCCCCAAAACACGAAAATCGAGGTCAAAGTTGGCGCTAAGGCCCGGGGGCAAAAAAAGGGGCCCCTTGGGTTTTATGATGACCCCCCATGTGTGGGTACTCAAATGAAAGATATTTTCGAGACGAATCCAATGTTATTTTTAAGTTCCTACGGGTCTCCTAGATCCAATTAAATTTCCGGGATATACCAAAAAAAAATTGAAAAAATGTAAAAAAATCATGAAAAAAGTTAGAAAAATTTAAGGAAATAAATTGAAAAATTCTTAAAAAAAAATAGAAAACCTAAAAACCGCGCGATTTTTTTAAAAAAAAATATTTTTTCTGAAAAACACCGTAAAAAATTTAAAAAAATGGGGAAAAATCATGGAAAATTAGAATAATTTAAGGAAATGAATTGAAAAATTCCATAGAAAAATGAAATGTCATCATCATGTGTGAAAATTTTAAATTTTTTTGAATTTGTTAAGGTTTTTAAAAGAAAATTTCAAGTAATATTTAAAAAAATTCAAGAAAAAGTCTAAAGAGAAATATTTGAAAGAAGAAAATTGATTAAAAAAAGGATAAAAGTGGAAAAAATGAAGAAAAATTTAAAAAAAATTTAAAAAAAGCTATGTATTGTAATTATGTATATATTTTTTTGATATATCCCTTTAAAATATTATTTGTTTTTAATAATATTATTTTTTTTTTGTAAATTAGAGTGAAAATGGATATGTTGGGCGTAAAAGCGCCGCAGGAAAAAATATTTTTTTTTTAAATTAGAGTGGAAATGGATATGTTGGTTTTTTATAGCGCCGCAGGCAAAAATTATATTATTTGTTAAATTATTATTTGTTTATAAAAATATTGCGCGATTTTTTTAAAAAAAAGTTTTCTTTTTGGTATATTCCGGAAAAAATATAATTTTTTTTTTGTAAATTAGAGTGAAAATGGATATGTTGGGCGTAAAAGCGGAGAAGGCAAAAATTATTTTTGGTATATCCCGGAAATTCAGATGGCCCTAACTCGGTCCAGGAGACTTGTTTTGACCTCCCCGGGCCCCATGGGCCTGAGCGCCGACTTTGACCTACCATTCCGATGTTTGGGGAACAAGACGAAGACAATGGCATATTTTTTGTATTAATCGGGCTCCCGCCCCATATTCTGCACTTCAGCCCATTGGTCTAAAATCTAACTCGAGCCCCTGCTTTTTAACGAGAAACTTTTCGTATTGGGGAAAAAACCACAAGAATACCCACAACGGCCCCGGAATCTCTCGTAAAGGGTTGAAATGTATAATTGCCCCCAGTCATTTTTCCCTCCTTGCATTTTTCCCAAACATATCTACTTCCATCTTTAACTCCAAGAGGGCTTCCATACGGAAAATTTTTAGAATTTTTTTTATAAAATTTGCTGCCGCCGATCTTTCTGCCCCGGAGTCGCCTCTAGAGTGAAAAAATGTATGACCGACCCACAGTAATTTTTCCCTACTAACAACTTAATTTCTCTTTACACCCCATGAATGAGGTATGGGAGCTTCTCCCGTTGTTGTGAATTAACACGCTTTTTAAGCGTAGATATGGTCTAAGAAACTGTTGGGGTTGCAAAAATATTAGGGGTTGATCATACATTTGACTCTTCTAGGGGAACCGTAAGGGCAATATGGGCGGTGGCAGCAAATTTTATAAAAATTTTTATATTTGTATGGAAGCCCATTTAGGGGATAAAGATGGTATGGTAGGTATGTTTGGGGAAAATGTCAGGAGGGAAAAATGAGTGGGGGTCGGTCACACATTTGAACCCTTTAGGGGCGATTCCGAGGAAATTGCGCATGTTTTGGATTTTTTTCCCCAATACGAAAAGTTTCTCTTTAAAAACCTGGGGCTCGATTTTGATTTTAGATCTATTTTGTTCTTGGGAAAATTTTCTTAGAATTCATCGTAGATTACAATTTTGATTAACGCTTGGCCGAGTAATAACATTGATCCACTCTGCAGACCCCAATCCGGATTACCGAGATTTTCGAAAAAAACCCCAAGACAGCAGAAAATTTAAGATTTTCTAAATAACACAGTGCAACACACTTTTTCGGGGGGTGAACCAAACCAATATCAAACGATAGCATTTGATATAAGTGACAAAACCTTAAACTCCATTTTGCTCCACTACGTCACAGTTTTTTACAAGTGTTTGAAATTTGATTTTTTGGCCGTGTTTCAACAAAAAAATGGGCGGGAGATCTGATCAGTGGGCGTGGCATACAACTTTAAACTTTAAATGGCTGTATCTCATGAACTGTTGGAGGTATGAAGATGATATTTGGTATTTATGTTGCTCGTACAGTTCGAATTACAGCCTGGGTGGAAGAGGGCGTGCCACACGCCTTTTCAAAAAACAGCTTTTCTAGTACACCAATTGTTATGACTGAAGACCTGCTGATAGTCCTTGGCAGTACTTGGTTGTGTCTGGATAAAGAGGCGTGCGTACTGGCTATGAAAACATGCGAAAGAAAAAGTAACAAACGGAACTCCCCAAATGTTGACGACCCCCGTAAAACGTAATAAGGACGTTATAAGGACCATGATTTAAGGATATGTAGCTGGAACGTCCGGACTCTCTATATAGAAGGTGCCACTATCCGACTGGCGGATATCCTGATAAATTATAAGGCTGACATTACCGCCTTTCAGGAGATTAAATGGACAGGACTAGGATGCTCGCGACGTTAAAATTGCGGCATCTATTACAGCTGCTTTGCCAAAAAGCACGAATTTGGATGTGGATTTGTAGTTGGCGAGAGACTCAGACATCTTGTCTCGTAGTTCAATCCTATTAGTGATCGAATAGCCACAATCCGTAGCAAGGCGAAATATTTCTACATCATGCTGATTTGTGCTCATGCGCCGACGGAAGATAAAGGCGATGAGAAAAAAAGATGAATTTTACGAGCGCCTAGAGGAAACATACGACCGCTGCCCTGGTCACGACATTCAAATTATTCTGGGAGACTTTAATGCAGAACTAGAAAGGGAAGATGTTCTTGGTCTATTGATCGGTAAATTTAATCTGCATACCGACACGTCAGACAACGGGTTTAGGCTGGTTAGCTTCGCAGCTAGCAGAAACATGGTAGTAAGTGAAATCCGATTCCAGCGCAAAGATATCCACAAGACAACTTGGCTAGTCCCCGATCAAAACACCAAAAATCATATTGATCATGTGGTAATTGATTGCAGGCATGCATCTAGTGTCATGGACGTGCGTGTGATCCGTGGTGCTAATGTTGGCTCGGTATATTACCTAGTTGCAGCCAAGGTACGCACAAGATTGAGCAGAGCGAAAAACGCACGTAACCAAATACAAAGAAAGCTGGACATTACGAAGCTGCAAACCCCAGAGATAGCCACAGCCTACTCCAACTAGCTCTTCCAATTACTATGACACAACGACTCTAATACTGACGTTCCCATTACACAGTGACAGCATATTGCGCATTCTATGGCAACCGCCGCAACAACCGTGCTAGGATATGAAAAACGGCGCTCAGACGAATCCTGGTACGATGAAGAATGTCGCATAGCGTCTGAGGAACATAATGCCGCTTATAGGGCAACGCTGCAGCCAATTGTAACACGGACTGTTAGGGAACGGCACAAGGATGCAGTAAAACAGGCAAGACAGCTATTTATGCGAAGAAAACGTGAAATAAAGAAACGGGAGAACGAGGATATAGAGCGATACAGGTATAGAAGTGAGGCCCGAAAATTTTACCAGAAAGTAAAAGCAAAAGGCTACGGTAATGGGCTCCCCTCGTGTAAGGACAAGGATGGAATTCTGGTTACAGATACGCAAATGAAGGAACGGGAGCACCAGGATATAGAGCGATACAGGGATAGAAGTGAGGCCCGAAAATTTTACCAGAAAGTAAGAGCAAATGGATACGGTAATGGCCTCCCCACCTGTAAGGACAATGATGGAAATCTGGTCACGGATACGCAGAGTGTGCTGCACATATGGAGAGAACACTTAGAGTAACTGCTGGTTCCATTGTCGTTCAATTGTCGACGACGGCTTAGAATGCCCACCACCAAGCCAAGCCGAGGTAAGAAGAGCAATATCGCGACTAAAAATAATAAAGCAGCCGGTGCCGACGGACTCCCAGCAGAGCTGTTTAAGCCCAGTGGCGAGGAGCTGATAACGAGCATGCACCAGCTCCTACGCTCGGTTAGGCTTAACAAGTGCATGCCTGATGAATGGAATATAAAGTAGTATGTCCTGTGCTAAATAAGTGTGTGCTTCAACTACCGCGGGATCAGACTTTTGCCCATCGCATATAAGGTCCTGTCGAGTGTGCCATGAGAAAGACTTAAGACAGTGTTATCCAATCTGATCTATCCTTATCAGTGTGGCTTTAGACCTGGTAAATCAACAACTGACAAGATATTCACACTTCGGCAAATCCTGGAAAGACCCAAGAGAAACAGGTCGACACGTACCAGCCTTTCGTCGAATATAAAGCTGCCTTTGACAGCCCAATGCAGCAGCAATTACTCGAAGCCATGGCTGAATTTAGTATTCCAGCGATGTTGATACGCCTTTGCGGAATGACGCAGACTGACACGAAGTCTTCAGTGAAGATTGGCAAGGACCTTATGGAGCCATTCTATACCAGACGAGGCCTAAAACAAGGCCACGGCCTATCGTGTGATCTCTTCAACATAGTGATGGATATGATAATGAGAAAAGCTGCAGTAAACACGAGTGGCACTGTATTTAACAAAAGCCACATGCTACTCGCGTACGCTGATGACGTTGACATCATCGGTCGAAAACTGCAGGATGTGACTGCAGCCTTCTCAGGTATACAGAAGGAATCAGCGAAAATGGGTCTAACGGTGAACGAGGACAAAACAAAGTTATTAGTTTCAACGAACAAAGAATCTACTCGTTTGGGAAACTGCGTGAACGTTGACAACTATAATTGCGAGGTTGTTGTTAGTTTTATCAACAAATCAAATAATGTCAGCCTCGAAATCCGGAGAAGAATCCTGCTTGCTTATAAATGCTACTACGGACTAAGCAAGCGATTCAATGGCAGAGCCCTCTCTCGACGAACAAAACTCCAGCTATACCAGATACTGATTCTACCTGTCTTGACGTATGGTTCAAAGTCCTGGAGAAAAATACTCCGTTTAAAGTTCGAGAGAAAAATACTCCGTAAAATATACGGGTTCATCATCGTTAACGGAGAGTATCGGCGTTGAATGAATCATGAGCTGTACACTGACATTAACGTGGTCACATGCCTTAAGGTGCAGCGGTTGCGTTGACTAGGTCATGTTGTACGCACTCGATGTACGGCGCAGAAGAGGGCGACCAAAACTCCGTTGGAAAAACCAGGTTACTGGAAACCTTGCAGAACTTGTTGTGACTAACTGGAGAAGAAGTGCAGAAGATAGAAGCGCTTATAATATTTTTCTACGTGCGGTATATAATCCAAAAAGATTGCAAAGAAGTGCCAGCTAAGCAAGTAAGTAACTAATCGATTTGGCAAGAAAAGGATTCAAATAAAGAAACATTTTTCTGTGATCTTAAAGATATTTTGTTACACACATATCACACGTACATGTGTGATATGGAATAATTTTCCATTTTATTTAAAAGGATTATAATTTAGCAAAATTATTTTTAAAACAACTGCTATGCACGTAAAACATATTCCAATCCAAATATCTATGAAAACCAAAATAATGTAAATTTATGACAGAAAAACGTTTTCTTACTCTTTTTATATCGAAAGGCAAGGGTGTCTTAAGCAGAATGTGTGGTGTGCCACAACTACTTTTGTATATTGAAAACATGATAATAATAACTATATCTTCCATTTCGTCCTTGCATTTCGTCCCTTTTTACCTAAATAGATGTTTTTTCCCCTTATCGTTTCGATAATAATTTTCCCAAAAAAAAAGAAAAACCTTATGAATATTAATAAACAAAAAAATTCCATCTTTCACCCTCATATGCTGTCACTCATTATCACACACGGCGCACACACAGAAATATGTCACTTGATCTTCTCACCACCACATCCAAGATAGTGATCGTTTTTGTATCCGGTTTTCAATGTAACTACCTCTTCCCATGTAACTCTAGAGAGTACAACATCTGTTCTTCTGTAGGGGTTAAAATCATAGCAAATCAACCGTTGGACTTGAGAAAGGAAAACGTGTTTTACACGCTTGTCAAAAAGTCCTGCTGGAAAAGTAAAATTGAAATGAACTCAAGTCCTGTCGATGTACAAAAAACCGGATATAGTAACCAAAGGTTAACAAAAAGGTTATAGTAAAACATAAAAATTTACAATCAAAGCTCTAGGGGACTAACTGATTGAGAAGGGTGCAAAAGGGATCAAGCTAAGCTATTAAGAAAAATTTAAAAAATACATTTATAAGGGATGTAGCAATTTGGTTAGGATGCCATATTATGTAAACATTAATATCAATCAAATCACGTAATCGATTAAACTAATAGTTTATCTAGGTAGCATTGGTAATTACATAAACTCATATCGGTGTTTAAGACCGACCATGTACCAGTAGTGATTTCACACAAGTTTGTAGCATTCGTGCTACTAACACATCTCATTTTATTGACTCATCCATTCGCGCATTGTTGCTGCTAATGGTGGCGTTAGTAATATCTTGCAATGACTCTCGAACTCGATTGTCTGTGATTAGCCACCATTATTGGAATCTATTGTTGACTCATTGAACTTTTTGCTGACTAACATCCATTTAGACGTCCAATTTGTGTTTTTTTTTGGTTTCGCCTCGTCTGGCCAAAGCAAAAGTGGTAATAACACCAAGCTACAAAATGACTTTGGCTAAAACACATTGTCTTATCCTCTCTACTCACTGTGTTTGCTTTTCCAATTTATTTTTCTTTTACCTACATACTTCTACATCACCCATATTTGTATGTCGTGTGTTCATGTTATTGGTGTATGTATCATTATGCTTAATAGATACGGCTACAAAAACACAATTTTTTGGTCAATATAGGAAAACTTTAAAAGAAAGGCAAGTATATGCTAAAGTTTACAAATGGAGTAGAATGTAGAGAACAATTTTATTTATATTTAATAAATTAAAGTTAAAATTAAAATTAAAATTAAAATTAAAATTAAAATTAAAATTAAAATTAAAATTAAAATTAAAATTAAAATTAAAATTAAAATTAAAATTAAAATTAAAATTAAAATTAAAATTAAAATTAAAATTAAAATTAAAATTAAAATTAAAATTAAAATTAAAATTAAAATTAAAATTAAAATTAAAATTAAAATTAAAATTAAAATTAAAATTAAAATTAAAATTAAAATTAAAATTAAAATTAAAATTAAAATTAAAATTAAAATTAAAATTAAAATTAAAATTAAAATTAAAATTAAAATTAAAATTAAAATTAAAATTAAAATTAAAATTAAAATTAAAATTAAAATTAAAATTAAAATTAAAATTAAAATTAAAATTAAAATTAAAATTAAAATTAAAATTAAAATTAAAATTAAAATTAAAATTAAAATTAAAATTAAAATTAAAATTAAAATTAAAATTAAAATTAAAATTAAAATTAAAATTAAAATTAAAATTAAAATTAAAATTAAAATTAAAATTAAAATTAAAATTAAAATTAAAATTAAAATTAAAATTAAAATTAAAATTAAAATTAAAATTAAAATTAAAATTAAAATTAAAATTAAAATTAAAATTAAAATTAAAATTAAAATTAAAATTAAAATTAAAATTAAAATTAAAATTAAAATTAAAATTAAAATTAAAATTAAAATTAAAATTAAAATTAAAATTAAAATTAAAATTAAAATTAAAATTAAAATTAAAATTAAAATTAAAATTAAAATTAAAATTAAAATTAAAATTAAAATTAAAATTAAAATTAAAATTAAAATTAAAATTAAAATTAAAATTAAAATTAAAATTAAAATTAAAATTAAAATTAAAATTAAAATTAAAATTAAAATTAAAATTAAAATTAAAATTAAAATTAAAATTAAAATTAAAATTAAAATTAAAATTAAAATTAAAATTAAAATTAAAATTAAAATTAAAATTAAAATTAAAATTAAAATTAAAATTAAAATTAAAATTAAAATTAAAATTAAAATTAAAATTAAAATTAAAATTAAAATTAAAATTAAAATTAAAATTAAAATTAAAATTAAAATTAAAATTAAAATTAAAATTAAAATTAAAATTAAAATTAAAATTAAAATTAAAATTAAAATTAAAATTAAAATTAAAATTAAAATTAAAATTAAAATTAAAATTAAAATTAAAATTAAAATTAAAATTAAAATTAAAATTAAAATTAAAATTAAAATTAAAATTAAAATTAAAATTAAAATTAAAATTAAAATTAAAATTAAAATTAAAATTAAAATTAAAATTAAAATTAAAATTAAAATTAAAATTAAAATTAAAATTAAAATTAAAATTAAAATTAAAATTAAAATTAAAATTAAAATTAAAATTAAAATTAAAATTAAAATTAAAATTAAAATTAAAATTAAAATTAAAATTAAAATTAAAATTAAAATTAAAATTAAAATTAAAATTAAAATTAAAATTAAAATTAAAATTAAAATTAAAATTAAAATTAAAATTAAAATTAAAATTAAAATTAAAATTAAAATTAAAATTAAAATTAAAATTAAAATTAAAATTAAAATTAAAATTAAAATTAAAATTAAAATTAAAATTAAAATTAAAATTAAAATTAAAATTAAAATTAAAATTAAAATTAAAATTAAAATTAAAATTAAAATTAAAATTAAAATTAAAATTAAAATTAAAATTAAAATTAAAATTAAAATTAAAATTAAAATTAAAATTAAAATTAAAATTAAAATTAAAATTAAAATTAAAATTAAAATTAAAATTAAAATTAAAATTAAAATTAAAATTAAAATTAAAATTAAAATTAAAATTAAAATTAAAATTAAAATTAAAATTAAAATTAAAATTAAAATTAAAATTAAAATTAAAATTAAAATTAAAATTAAAATTAAAATTAAAATTAAAATTAAAATTAAAATTAAAATTAAAATTAAAATTAAAATTAAAATTAAAATTAAAATTAAAATTAAAATTAAAATTAAAATTAAAATTAAAATTAAAATTAAAATTAAAATTAAAATTAAAATTAAAATTAAAATTAAAATTAAAATTAAAATTAAAATTAAAATTAAAATTAAAATTAAAATTAAAATTAAAATTAAAATTAAAATTAAAATTAAAATTAAAATTAAAATTAAAATTAAAATTAAAATTAAAATTAAAATTAAAATTAAAATTAAAATTAAAATTAAAATTAAAATTAAAATTAAAATTAAAATTAAAATTAAAATTAAAATTAAAATTAAAATTAAAATTAAAATTAAAATTAAAATTAAAATTAAAATTAAAATTAAAATTAAAATTAAAATTAAAATTAAAATTAAAATTAAAATTAAAATTAAAATTAAAATTAAAATTAAAATTAAAATTAAAATTACAATTAAAATTAAAATTAAAATTAAAATTAAAATTAAAATTAAAATTAAAATTAAAATTAAAATTAAAATTAAAATTAAAATTAAAATTAAAATTAAAATTAAAATTAAAATTAAAATTAAAATTAAAATTAAAATTAAAATTAAAATTAAAATTAAAATTAAAATTAAAATTAAAATTAAAATTAAAATTAAAATTAAAATTTGGTCATTATTTATCTTCACATCACAAAAGTAAAAGAAACTTACGAGTAACAATTACAAAAACGTTATTTACATACAACTTTCAAAATTTAATAATTGCACTAATGTTAACATCTTTTACAGATGATGTGTCTGTAGTTCATTGCTACGCTCTTGGCAATTTTTTTTTCAATTATTAAATTTCTGAATTAGGCAAAACAATGTGATCTTCATCATCATCATTGTCAGCAAGTGGCCATACACTTTGTTGAGATCAATTTTCCTAACGAAAATAGAAACAATACCGCCACCGAGCATTAAAACCAACAAAGGGCATCATCATTAAAGAATGCCTGCTACGTTAGTACGGCGTCTCATCAACAAAGTGCAACATATATAAAGATATAGTACGACCACCACACCACACCAACCGACATCATCATCAGCTGCTACTGCTGCCAGCAGTAACAATTGAAAAGGATATCCATTAACAAACACAATAACCAACCCACCCATGGAATTAGTAATAAATTTTAGTTAAGCGACAATTTTTATTCTTTGCTTGAGGTCGTTTCCGATGTCCACAGCCCTCAGTGGTACTTCGATAGTATGGGTTTTGTGATATACTCTCACTCTCATGCACACACACACACACCCCCTGCACTGATTCAATTTATTGACTTATCAATGCACTCTCAGAGGAGCTACGGATATTTTACCGTAATGATGAAAATGAGATCATCTCTCGAGTACGGATACACTTGCTTTCGATTGCGAGGGGTGGAAAGTGAATCAAAAAATAATACTTATATAAATAAATATATAAATATATGAATATATAAGAATATAAAAATATTAAAATATTAATATTAAAATATTAAAATATTAAAATATTAAAATATTAAAATATTCAAATATTAAAATATTAAAATATTAAAATATTAAAATATTAAAATATTAAAATATTAAAATATTAAAATATTAAAATATTAAAATATTAAAATATTAAAATATTAAAATATTAAAATATTAAAATATTAAAATATTAAAATATTAAAATATTAAAATATTAAAATATTAAAATATTAAAATATTAAAATATTAAAATATTAAAATATTAAAATATTAAAATATTAAAATATTAAAATATTAAAATATTAAAATATTAAAATATTAAAATATTAAAATATTAAAATATTAAAATATTAAAATATTAAAATATTAAAATATTAAAATATTAAAATATTATAATATTAAAATATTAAAATATTAAAATATTAAAATATTAAAATATTAAAATATTAAAATATTAAAATATTAAAATATTAAAATATTAAAATATTAAAATATTAAAATATTAAAATATTAAAATATTAAAATATTAAAATATTAAAATATTAAAATATTAAAATATTAAAATATTAAAATATTAAAATATTAAAATATTAAAATATTAAAATATTAAAATATTAAAATATTAAAATATTAAAATATTAAAATATTAAAATATTAAAATATTAAAATATTAAAATATTAAAATATTAAAATATTAAAATATTAAAATATTAAAATATTAAAATATTAAAATATTAAAATATTAAAATATTAAAATATTAAAATATTAAAATATTAAAATATTAAAATATTAAAATATTAAAATATTAAAATATTAAAATATTAAAATATTAAAATATTAAAATATTAAAATATTAAAATATTAAAATATTAAAATATTAAAATATTAAAATATTAAAATATTAAAATATTAAAATATTAAAATATTAAAATATTAAAATATTAAAATATTAAAATATTAAAATATTAAAATATTAAAATATTAAAATATTAAAATATTAAAATATTAAAATATTAAAATATTAAAATATTAAAATATTAAAATATTAAAATATTAAAATATTAAAATATTAAAATATTAAAATATTAAAATATTAAAATATTAAAATATTAAAATATTAAAATATTAAAATATTAAAATATTAAAATATTAAAATATTAAAATATTAAAATATTAAAATATTAAAATATTAAAATATTAAAATATTAAAATATTAAAATATTAAAATATTAAAATATTAAAATATTAAAATATTAAAATATTAAAATATTAAAATATTAAAATATTAAAATATTAAAATATTAAAATATTAAAATATTAAAATATTAAAATATTAAAATATTAAAATATTAAAATATTAAAATATTAAAATATTAAAATATTAAAATATTAAAATATTAAAATATTAAAATATTAAAATATTAAAATATTAAAATATTAAAATATTAAAATATTAAAATATTAAAATATTAAAATATTAAAATATTAAAATATTAAAATATTAAAATATTAAAATATTAAAATATTAAAATATTAAAATATTAAAATATTAAAATATTAAAATATTAAAATATTAAAATATTAAAATATTAAAATATTAAAATATTAAAATATTAAAATATTAAAATATTAAAATATTAAAATATTAAAATATTAAAATATTAAAATATTAAAATATTAAAATATTAAAATATTAAAATATTAAAATATTAAAATATTAAAATATTAAAATATTAAAATATTAAAATTGTTAAATGTTTAAAGGAAAAGACACACAATTTGCAGAGTTCTAATATAATATTTATTAAGGAGTTTTCAGTTGCGCGGTCAGATAAAAACTAAATATGTATGTATCATAGAAAAACAAATGAACATAAGAAAAACGAAAAACAAAGGGAATTCAAAGCTTGCTTTGTTATGAGAAGGGTTGTGATATATAATTCATAAATTGTGTTGCCACATTTTCAACACTCCTTCTCAACACAAATTAATTAATTAATTACATTAAAATACATTACAATACATTACATAAATAGTTACATTTCATTTCAATATAGACCCATGGAATTAGAAAATTTACAATGTTTTACTTTACTTAAGTTTTTAGTTAGTATATCGGACATCATCTCATTGGTTGACATATATTTGACCTCGATCTCACCCTTGGAGTACATATCTCGAATATGATGATACTTAATTGCAATGTGTTTACTTCTGGAGTGGTACGTCGGATTTCTCACTAAACATTGCGCGCTTTGGTTATCGTTGTAGATTGTGACTGGTCCTTTGTGAGGAAAATTCAATTCAGCTAACACTTTTCGAACATATACCGCCTCTGTCGCCGCCGATGATATCGCAATATACTCCGCCTCAGTGGTACTTAGTGAGACCACATTCTGCTTTTTGGCACACCAAGCAAAAACACAACCTGCTACCACAAAGACGTAACCGGAAAATGATTTTCTGTCGCTGGCGTCTCCAGCCCAATCAGCATCCGCAAAACATTCGATGGGTTTACCAGTTTTCTTGTAGTGAAGTTTATAATCTGCAGTCTTCTTTAGATACCGGAATATATGCTTATATGCAGCCTCATGTTCCGTATGCGGATCGCAATTCATTTGAGATAATTTCGTGACCGATAAAATGATGTCAGGACGTGTAGATAAAGCCAAATACATCAAAGTTCCGATAGCCGACTGGTATTCCGTCTTATCTACTCTTCTACATCTTTCATCCTTACAATTTACCTGGAATCCCGGATCTAATGGAGTTGAAACTTCTTTGCAATCTTGCATACCATACTGCTCCAGCACATCCAATATATACTGCTTCTGAGAAATTGTTATCGCACCAAGCTCGCCTTCACGACTAAACTCCATCCCAAGAAAATAAGACAATTCACCTCCATCGACAATTTCAAATTCTTTTGCAAGTGACTTCTTAATGTTATTTATCTCAGCCAAAGATGTACTGCCGAGTATTAAGTCGTCCACGTAGACCACAATTATATTGTAAACTTTATTTTCTAGTTTAATGTATATACAGGGGTCACTAATGCAAGCACTGAAACCCATTTTCTTTAATACTCCATCTAATTTGGAATTCCACTCACGGCCACTTTGTTTCAAGCCGTAGAGGGACTTCTTAAGCTTCAGCACCTTGTTTGGATTTTTGGTATCTTGAAAACATGGTGGTTGTTTCATAAAAACAGTATCATGTAAATCGCCGTTGAGATACGCAGATGATACGTCCAGCTGATGTAAATAAATACCATATTCTACTGCCAATCCAATCACAAGTCTTATATTTGCGTAACGAACAACTGGGGAAAAGGTTTCACTATAATTAATTCCATAGCGTTGGCTGCAACCTTTTGCGACAAGTCGAGACTTTAGCTTTTCTATTTCGCCATCCTTGTTTCTTTTGACAGCATAGACCCATTTACATCCAATGGCTACTTGTCCTTCAGGCAAATCATCTAACTCCCAGGTTTTATTTTTAATCAGTGAATCGTACTCAACCTGCATTGATTTCTTCCATTCTCCAGCATACGGACCGTTTATGGCTTCTTCAACGTTTTCTGGTGTTTCAATTTCACACCTACCCACAGCATGTAGTTCGTTATATAATTTCCTTGGGCGTCCTCTGGAACCATCGCGCAGAATTCTGGGTCTACCCCGCCCTATTCTAGCGATTGGTTGTTCAATTGTATTTTGATGAAAATCTTCTTGCTGAACTCCTTCTTGATGGACAGCTTCTTGATGAACAGTTTCTTGGTGAACAGCTTCTTCACGGATACGTTGTTGAAAATCATTTGATTGTTGTGGAAACTCAGGTTCGTTGTAGACGATAGTTAAATCTTCTTCATTTGCATGACCTTCGTCGTCCTTCTCCACTTCGCCGTCGTTCTCCACCGCATTTGCACCATCATCACCACATACAAGAACTTCAGTACCATTATTGCATTCTTCATCTCGATTAAAAGTATTTTCCAAAAATACAACGTCTCTACCTATAATTACTTTTCGATTGTTAGGGTTGTAAAGGCGGTAGGCTTTACTCTGCTCGCTATAACCAATCATCACACACTCGGTACCCTTTGGAGAAAATTTCTTTGTCGACGTCTTATCAAGCACAACAGCCTTAGATCCAAATATCTTGAAATGACTCACAGATGGTTTAAACCCGTTCAACACTTCAAACGGAGTTTTATCACGAAGAATTTTTGTCGTAGTACGATTTCGGATATATGTTGATGTTCTTACCGCTTCGGCCCAAAACGATTCTGATAAACCGGAATGTATAAGCATGGTCCTGGCCATCTCGACCAACGTACGGTTTGCCCGTTCAGCGATACCGTTTTGCTGCGGCGTATACGGTACCGTTAACTGTCTCTTAATTCCGTGCTCACGTAAAAATGCATCAAAGTCTTTATTAACATACTCGCGACCGTTATCCGTTCTTATGCATTTTATCTTTTTACCCGTTTGTTTCTCAACTTCGGCTTTATAGTCTTTGAAAGCTTGAAACACTTCGTCTTTTGTTTTCAAAAAAAAAAACCGTCATATATCTCGAGTAATCGTCTATAAAGGTTACGAAAAATCTTGAACCACCGAAAGAAACTTTTTTTATCGGGCCGCACACGTCACTGTGAATTATTTGTAAAAGTTCATCTGAAAGATTTTCCGACGATTGAGGAAAAGGTTTTACACATATTTTACCTTTAGCGCACGAAGCACACTCTAACGAATTCGGCATATTTTTCACATTAATACCACGTACTATATTTTTGTTTATCATGTCCTTTAGACAATTATAGTTTACATGTCCGAACCGACTATGCCATTTTATCGCCTCCTCATTCGGTTTCGTCACACTGTAGCACTTTTTGTCTTGTTTTGCCTCTTTACTTTCATATATAAACAAATCGTTTTCTTTAAACGCTTTCAAAACACAATTATTGTCCTCGTTAATTATCTTTACGTAATTGTCTTTAAAAATTACACTCATTCCACCATCTGTTGCTCTCCCGACGGAAATGAAATTATGAGGAATTGATGTGACATGCAAAACGTTTTTCAATGTTACTTTAACACCATCAACATCTACGTCGCCGCGACCTATTGCTTTCACGTACATGTTATTCGGTAACAAAACTCTCTCTTCACATTCTTCATACGACGTAAACAACTCACGCATACAGCAAAAATGGCTAGTTGCGCCACTGTCGATGCACCAACTATTCTTATTACCACCATTGTTGTTGTTGTTGTTAAAAGCCATAAGCTGTGTCATAAAGCAGGAGTTTCTATCTGTCCTCTTTGGTTGTTTGCACTTAGCAGCGAAATGTCCTGGTTGACCACAGTTATAACATTTTTTGTTGTTCGTCTCGCTGTATTTGTTTTTGTTCCTTTCTTCACGATTGTCATTGTATTTTCTTTGATGTTTTTTATCTGTTTTTGTCTGCATCAGCGTCTCTGCTGCACCACTTCCGGTTGCTGTATTTTCATTTTCGTTTTGTCTTGCTCCTTCTTCTAACAACTTTACTTTTAACAAAGTGAGCGAAGGCAAGTTGTCTCTCGACTCAATCGCAACAACAAAGTTCTCGTAACTTTTCGGCAGGCTTGACAATAACAAAATAACTAATATTTCATCAGGCAATAGAACTTCAATTTCACTTAAATTCTCCATTGTACTGAGAAAGTCATTGACGTGATCTACAATTTTACCACCTTCGGGCATTTTCATGTACAATAATCTTTTAAACAGCATAATTTTTCTCGCCGGTCCTTTAGGTTGGTGTATTTCCTTTAATTTGTTCCACGCTTGCGCTGCTGTTGTGCACGACTTTAGATGATTAAGTTGTGTAGGTCTCACACAGAGAAATATTGAAGCCAATGCTTTTTCATCTTTTGTTTCATACGCAGCAGCTCCTGCCCCTTCAGGTTTCACCTCTCTTCCACACGTAACTCCCCATAGGTCAGCATGTATCAACACACTTTTCATTTGTATACACCAAGTCAAATAATTTTTGTCGTCGAGTTTGTCAATTTGCATTACATTCATATTGAATATCTTTCTTTTCCTTTATATTTCACACAGAAATTTCTTTTCAATAATTCACACAGTCTTACATGCAGTTATGGCTGTCTGGGCCCATAACCTGTTCAATGTTTAAAAGAAAAGACACACAATTTGCAGAGTTCTAATATAATATTTATTAAGGAGTTTTCAGTTGCGCGGTCAGATAAAAACTAAATATGTATGTATCATAGAAAAACAAATGAACATAAGAAAAACGAAAAACAAAGGGAATTCAAAGCTTGCTTTGTTATGAGAAGGGTTGTGATATATAATTCATAAATTGTGTTGCCACATTTTCAACAAAAATATTAAAATATTAAAATATTAAAATATTAAAATATTAAAATATTAAAATATTAAAATATTAAAATATTAAAATATTAAAATATTAAAATATTAAAATATTAAAATATTAAAATATTAAAATATTAAAATATTAAAATATTAAAATATTAAAATATTAAAATATTAAAATATTAAAATATTAAAATATTAAAATATTAAAATATTAAAATATTAAAATATTAAAATATTAAAATATTAAAATATTAAAATATTAAAATATTAAAATATTAAAATATTAAAATATTAAAATATTAAAATATTAAAATATTAAAATATTAAAATATTAAAATATTAAAATATTAAAATATTAAAATATTAAAATATTAAAATATTAAAATATTAAAATATTAAAATATTAAAATATTAAAATATTAAAATATTAAAATATTAAAATATTAAAATATTAAAATATTAAAATATTAAAATATTAAAATATCAAAATATTAAAATATTTTTTTTTTTTTTTTTTTTTTTTTTATAGGAGGTAGGTAAAATCCCTTCGGATCATCAAATGTCGTCACATTTGGTATGTGGTGCTTCCACTAAAAACCTCATCCTCCTCCTGATAATTTCTCTATCCGGAACCGCGTATGCATTACTTCAGATAGAGACTCAGGGTGGTTTAGCCACGGTCATCTGTGGTCTGCGTCCAGGTGATACTCTCATCCAGATCAACCTTTTTTGTCTTAAGGACATACTCTGCATAATGTGACACCTTCTCCCAGTTTTCTTCTCCTCGTAGCATTTTTCCCACTATATTTTCAACAGTTACGGGTCCAATCTCCTGCTCCAGTTTAATTTTTTCGTTTCGCCACCGACTGCAGTTGAAGAAGGTATGCTCTGCGTCGTCAACATCTCCGTCACCATATAAACACCCTTGACATTCACTTTTTCCTATTAAAAATAGATATTTCCGAAAATAGCCGTGTCCCGAAAACATCTGAGTGACATAGTAGTTGACCTCACCCTTTCTTCTATTGTACCACTCATTTATTCTCGGTATTAGTTTCGCTGTCCACCTTCCTTTTACGCTGCTGCTCCATCTCTCCTGTAATTTCCTGAGGGTTTCTACTCGTAGCTGGTCTGTATCTACTTCGTTGCCTTGCCTTCGTTCAGCCCATGTTTTCACTCTCTCTTCAATTAAAAGGTCTATGGGTATTGTGCTGCTTATTATACAAACAGCTTCCTGGGAGACTGTTCTGTATGCCGATGATACTCGTAGCGCCGAAGTTCTTTGTACAGCCAAGAGCATGTTCCACCTTCTCCGCGCTTTGAGATGCGTGCCCCACACTTCGCTGCCATACAGAAGCACTGAGTTTGTTGTATCCATTAGCAGTTTCCGCTTCAGTTGTGTTGGTCCTCCTACATTTGCCATAAGTCTGCTCAGCATTCCGATAGTTTTCCCAGCTTTTTCGGCAGCATGATTTATCTGATGGGTAAATTTAAGTCTGCTATCGAATCTAACTCCCAAGTATTTTAGCATATTTGCCGTCGTTATGCTGGTGCCTAGGGCGTCAAAATCTACTTGTAAGGGTATATGCTTCTTTGTCAGCATAATCAGCTCTGTTTTTTCTGCTGCGAGACTCAGGCCATGTTGCTCCAACCATGTTTTGCACCGGATCATGATCATGTTTAGCTTTCTTCTGGCATCATCTGTGTTCCTGGCAGTAATGACAGCCGCTACATCGTCAGCATAACCTACTATATGACAGTTGTCGGGCATTTCCAGTCTTAGGATTTCATCATACGTGATGTTCCACAGATCAGGTCCAAGTAAAGAGCCCTGCGCAGCTCCTGACGTAATTTTCTTTGTTTTCAATCCACTCGTTGTGTCGTATAGTAGTGTTCGATCGCTGAGGTAGCTTCCTATGATATTTAATAAATACGTAGGGACTTTGAAATTTATTCTCAGTGCTCTGATAATGTCCTTCCATTGTAAACTATTAAATGCATTTCGAACGTCTAAAGTCGCTAGCAGTACTATATTTTTTGAAAAATTATTGCCTTGTTGAGCTTGTTCCACGCTCAAGACTACGTCTTCGAGCGCTCCAAGTGTAGATTTTCCTTTTCGGAAACCATGTTGGCTTTCTGATAGACCCCCTGTTTTTTCCACTTCTGCCATGAGCCTTCTTTTGATCAGTTTTTCAAAGAGTTTTCCGGTCACATCGAGCATACAAAGTGGTCTGTATGCTGAAGGCTGTGTTGGATCTCCTTTTCCCTTACTTATCAAGACCAGCTTTTGCCGTTTCCATATTTCCGGAAACGTACAGTGTGCCCAACACAAGTTGAACATATTTAAAAGTGGTGTTGGACGTTTTTCAGCTATGCATTTTATAACCTCAGCTGGGATTCCGTCTGGCCCTGGGGCTTTATTCCTCTTGAAACTTCTAGCCGCTAGGAAGAGTTCATCTTCGGTGAAGGGAGGAGGGGATTCACTTGTGTGCTCGTATTCTTTCACAAGCTCCGTATGATCAGGAAAGAGAGTGTCCACTATACGCTTTGCAGTTTCGCAATCCATCGGCTCTGTTCCAGATTTGGCAATAAGTTTCTGAGTGACTATTTTATACCCGAGTCCCCAAGGGTTTTTATTTATGTCGTTTCTCAGTTCCTCAAGTTGGTTTGCTTTGCTCCTTTCTATGGCTAATTTCAAATCCATCTTGGCGTTCTTGTGAGCCGATTGTTCTGCTGCAGCTGGGCCTGTTCTTCTCGCTCTGGTGAATTTTCGTCTTGTCCTCAGGCAGATTTTCCTTAATTCGGCTATTTCTGTTGACCACCAGTGAACCGCTTGTCGTCTGCCTCTTCCTCGATTCCTTGGCATAGCTGCATCACAGCTTTTGGCTATGCATCGCATGGTTTCCCTAACGACCTGAGAAACGCTCCCGGGTTGGTTTGAACTTTCCATTTGTCTATCAAAAGTTTCGATGAGTGTCCCGGTATTTAGTTTGGACGCATTCCACTTTCTCGTTCCAAGATTTTTTTCGCGGTTTTCTTGGTTTTGGGTGTTTTCCTTCTTTACTGTGTAGGTTATATATTGGTGATCACTACCAGTGAATTCTTCCAGCACTAACCAGTTTTCAACTTGGGACGCCATGTTTTCAGAGACAAGTGTTATGTCTGGAGTAGTTTCCTGACATCCGGGTCTCCTAAAAGTAGTTGCTCTGCACGTGTTTGCAACTATGAGATTCAATCTTCCTGCCAAGTCAAGTATCTTCCGACCTCTAGAGTTTGTAGTTGATTCGCCCCATTCGGTTGCCTTAGCATTAAAGTCCCCTGCGATGAGCAAAGGTCCACCGATTTGTCTAGCTGTGTCTTCGATGATATTTAGTTTCCTTTCGAAGTCATCAATGGAATCACTAGGTGTTAAATAGCAACTCATCAGGGTACATAACGTTGTCTTCGCATATACTAAACAGTCGTTGCTACCACTTTGTGTTATAATCGCGATGCTGCCGTTGGGTTTCCATATCGCCGCGGTTTTTGAACTGTCATCTAGCCAGGTGCCAGTATTTTTCGTTCTATATTGTTCGCTTATAATGACAATATCAGTCTCTTTTTCTGCAACGATCTGGTCAATTAGTGCATCCGCCGTCTTACTTCTATGCATATTTGCCTGAAGTATCTTCATTGATGTTGCTTCCTTACTACGCTACACTTTCCGGAGGCCGCTTCAAGGCATAGGCAACATTCAGGAACGTGGCTGCAATTTTTCATCATATGGCCCGTCTTACCACATCTTATACATAGGCCTTGACCTCTTCTGTCTGGACCAGTACAATTCCACTGCTCATGGCCTGCGCCAAAGCATCTGAAGCACTTCTTCTGCATTATATGGCGTCTCACTTTCACACTGCACAATCCAATTTTCACAGACTCAATCTTTAAAAGCTCTTCGGCCTCTGTGGCTGGCATTGTCACGTACGCTTGCACCAATTCTCTGCTGTTCGGCTTTGATATTCTGATCTTAATCTCGCTTCTGTTCATTGTAACGGCGTTTTTCACGACCTGTGCTACTTCTTCGATGGTCGTCAGGGCATCAAGGTCTCGGATAATTAGGGTAACATTTGTAGTACCACTACGGACTTCAGCTGTGTCTTTCATTGCCTCTTTAACTTTGTTGAACATTTCCTGATTTACTCGTTCCCCTCTTTCAAGCTCAACCAGCACGGATCCTGTTTGAGTTTTCCTTATAGTTTTGACTTTTATATCATCTCTGTTTCCATTCTCCCTCAGAGTCTTAAGAACATCCGCGTAGCTGTGTCCCTCTGTTGGTTTTATTATGAGTGCCTCCGGTTTGCGCTTTAGTGGCATCTTCTTTGCTTCTTTCTTTCTCGGTTTTTCCCGGTCTGATTCAGATACTTTCGTCTTCCTATCTTGCTTAGGTGGTTTTCTGTAACTGACTGTCTTTCACTCTTCCGGTTTCTCTCCTCTGTCCGTTCAGGTGGGCTTTCCGCAATTCTCTTGGCCGTACTCGTGAGTGGTGTCTCTTCCGTATTTCGTACCAAATTCACGCACATGTTTGCTCGTCTCTCCTCTTCAACCTCCTCCAGCTGGACCTGCTAGTTTCGGCGATGCAGATTAACTCGTCTATCTCCTGGATTCCTTCTCTGACATCCATGCTAATGTTTCTCTGCCTCCTCAGAGCTGCCTTAATTTTGACCAGTACCTTCTTCATATCCGCAATAGCAGAGGCTTCTTCCTTTCTCATTTTAGCAATGAAATCCTGGTTAGGAGAGCTTCTAGTTTGTTGTGGCCTATCTGCGACCGGGGTTTCAGTCGTCACCAGCACTGCTTTCGGGGTCTGAAAGATTTCCTCTCTTATTATGCTAACAACGGGGCCAGTTTCAATTCTAGGGGACTCGGTTGTGGCCATCTGCGAGGCCATATCCTCTCTTTCCGGAGGAGTCCTCCCCAATCTTCTAGTGGGCTCAAAAGGGTTTGATTTTCCCTCATCAGTCTTTGGTTTCTTTAAAGTTTTTTCATTCATCATTCTTTCTGGGTCCCAACTTGGGGCCGTTATCCATGCTCGAAAATGCAGCCGTCCTATATGACCCCGAGGGTCCCTATGCAAAGCAGTGAGGTCCTCGCAAGGGTTGACACGATACCTTATGAGAAATCGTGTTCAGAGCCAGGTCGACATTAATCGGGAGTTATCTCAACCGAACCTACAAAGTCAGCTTAGTGACTACGAAACATGGAGCGTTCCCCAAGCCCTGCCAAGGGTTTAACGGGACGGAAGGCAACTGCAACATTAACCTGGAAGCCGTTTCTCCGAAATTTCACTCTCGAGTACTAAGGTAGCAGACTGCCGAAGTTGCCGGCCCATATTCTTCATTTCATATCTATTATCCTGATATTAAAATATTAAAATGTTAAAATGTTAAAATGTTAAAATGTTAAAATGTTAAAATGTTAAAATATTAAAATATTAAAATATTAAAATATTAAAATATTAAAATATTAAAATATTAAAATATTAAAATATTAAAATATTAAAATATTAAAATATTAAAATATTAAAATATTAAAATATTAAAATATTAAAATATTAAAATATTAAAATATTAAAATATTAAAATATTAAAATATTAAAATATTAAAATATTAAAATATTAAAATATTAAAATATTAAAATATTAAAATATTAAAATATTAAAATATTAAAATATTAAAATGCTGTGTTTATGTATAGTTGACCTTTTGTCTAATTTTATTTGTTTGCTATAGTTGGGCTTGAGGTCATTAGTGGTGCTTGAGAAAAACACTGATGTTAATGTTTTTTTCCTGGTTTTATTTATATTCCAATATTTCGATTGACATCGTCAATCATCTTCAGGGAAATTTTTCTATATAAATTTACAAATACATAAAACAATTACACTGTTAGACAAATAATTTACATTAAAATCACAACATATTTACATTAAATAAAACGAAGAACAAAAAACGTTAAACGTCTGCGTCGCGTCCAGAATAGTTATTAACTAAACCTCTCTTTTTTCTGTTGTGTTTTTTAACTGTATGTCTATAAATTTTTGCTAGTCCTTCTGTGTCTCTTTTGTAATTTATACTCTGCTCTTTTGGCGTGTCCATGATGTGTAACATCTCTAGAGTATATCTTCTCTTGTAGTTGGTCTCTTGTGTCAGTATTTCCACGTCGTTAAAGTTGGGTATATGGCCGGTTAGTGTGCAATGGGCCGCAAGGGCTGTTTTTTGTTCTATGGGTTTGTCCACCGCTTTTTGGTCCGATTTGTGTGAAGAAATTCTTGTCTTTAATTTTGTTCTAGTCGTGCCAACATATACCTTCTGGCATATGTTGTCGTTGTCTCCATTGCACTTTATTTTGTAAACCACGTCTGATTTTTCTTCCTTTTTAATTTTTGTCTTGGTCCTACTGAATAGTTCGTTTAATGTTCGATGTGT
Organism: Muscina levida; assembly: GCA_964034835.1. Classification (NCBI taxonomy): domain Eukaryota; kingdom Metazoa; phylum Arthropoda; class Insecta; order Diptera; family Muscidae; genus Muscina; species Muscina levida. Next base: position 136,088,581 of record OZ035880.1, read on the forward strand.
TCTTAGTGCAATTCGATATTTGTCCTTGTTGTACATGTCTGAACTTCTCAGCCTCTCTGAAAATCCAGGTACATACGTAAGCGGCTTATAAATTGTATCTACGTCCTTTGCTTTGTCCCTGGGCTGTTTGCCCTTCACATGTTTTATCAATTGTGCGATCGTTGTGTCTGGGAATTCATTCTTCTGTACAACAAGGACAAATATCGAATTGCACTAAGAACACATCGAACATTAAACGAACTATTCAGTAGGACCAAGACAAAAATTAAAAAGGAAGAAAAATCAGACGTGGTTTACAAAATAAAGTGCAATGGAGACAACGACAACATATGCCAGAAGGTATATGTTGGCACGACTAGAACAAAATTAAAGACAAGAATTTCTTCACACAAATCGGACCAAAAAGCGGTGGACAAACCCATAGAACAAAAAACAGCCCTTGCGGCCCATTGCACACTAACCGGCCATATACCCAACTTTAACGACGTGGAAATACTGACACAAGAGACCAACTACAAGAGAAGATATACTCTAGAGATGTTACACATCATGGACACGCCAAAAGAGCAGAGTATAAATTACAAAAGAGACACAGAAGGACTAGCAAAAATTTATAGACATACAGTTAAAAAACACAACAGAAAAAAGAGAGGTTTAGTTAATAACTATTCTGGACGCGACGCAGACGTTTAACGTTTTTTGTTCTTCGTTTTATTTAATGTAAATATGTTGTGATTTTAATGTAAATTATTTGTCTAACAGGGTAATTGTTTTATGTATTTGTAAATTTATATAGAAAAATTTCCCTGAAGATGATTGACGATGTCAATCGAAATATTGGAATATAAATAAAACCAGGAAAAATACATTAACATCAGTGTTTTTCTCAAGCACCACTAATGACCTCAAGCCCAACTATAGCAAACAAATAAAATATTAAAATATTAAAATATTAAAATATTAAAATATTAAAATATTAAAATATTAAAATATTAAAATATTAAAATATTAAAATATTAAAATATTAAAATATTAAAATATTAAAATATTAAAATATTAAAATATTAAAATATTACAATATTAAAATATTAAAATATTAAAATATTAAAATATTAAAATATTAAAATATTAAAATATTAAAATATTAAAATATTAAAATATTAAAATATTAAAATATTAAAATATCAAAATATTAAAATTTTAAAATATTAAAATATTAAAATATTAAAATATTAAAATATTAAAATATTAAAATGTTAAAATGTTAAAATGTTAAAATGTTAAAATGTTAAAATGTTAAAATGTTAAAATGTTAAAATGTTAAAATGTTAAAATGTTAAAATGTTAAAATATTAAAATATGAAAAAATTAAAATATTAAAATATAATAATATATATATTTTAAAAATGTAATAATGTAAAAATATACAAAAGGTAAAAATTACAAAAAGTAAAAATGTAAAAATATCAAAGCATCAAAATATTAAATTATTCAAATGATAAAATATTAATATAAAAACATATAAAATATATATATTTTTAGTATTTGTTGATCAATTCAACAATATTATTATTTTTAAATTTTTCTTACTATTTCTAAAATCTTCAGCATTTGCAATTATTTTAGTTCTTAATATTTCCAATATTTGTTAATTAAAATACAATTTGTTAAAAATCTGAAATAAAAAATCATATAACATTTTATTGCTTACATCAAATATAATCGTGTGAAATATACTACATACAGCATGTGGCTGCTGTGTCATCATAGCCTGCGGCAAAATATCACCATCGTCCAACCACCAACAACAACGTCATTACCATTGGTGCCACCACCTATCTACCACCAGCGAAGTTGCCTTGCCATAAGATGACACTACGCCACCACCACCAAGCGAGTGAGTTCATTTGAAATTACCTCTCCAGCTAATGAAACAAACACCGCTCTCTGTTGCCACCAGCCAAACCAAACAGGCATTCATGCATTTCGCCGCACTTAGTCAGTCGCGGCGCACTCCATGCGATCACCAGGCAGCATCGTGTAATGTTGTTGCTGTAGTATCCACCCCAGCCCCAGCGTGTATAGTATCTCGAATATTTATGCCAAGTGAGTGGATGATAAACACAACAACAGCAGCATCGAAATTCAATATAACAAAAAGGAAAAAAAAAGAAAACACAAAAAAAAACCCAACTTCCAACTGCACGAATCATCGATCGATCGCGACGGTGAATGCATTTTCATTACTATTTCAGTCACCCAAAACCGAAATAGCAGCGCAAATGAAATAATCTGCTGGTGCTTGAAAAGTAGTGGTGGCGGTGGCAGTGGTTGTGGTGTCTATTCCCGCACTATAGCTCTCACCCCGCTACTTTTTTTTTGAAATGCTTGAATGGTTTGGATTGATTTTCAGGAATAGAGGTGTATTATTGCTTTGATGTTTTACGAGCATTTCCTCTTTTTGAAGCGTTTTTTGTTTTCATCTTTCTATTGCTGGTATTGAAGTGGATTTTTGCTTCGCACGATTATCTGTGAATTTACTTTTGATGTTTATTGATTTTTTTTTGCTGCATATTTCGCATTGTTGTTTTTGAAGTTACTTATTTTTTGCGATTAATTGATTAATCGACCTGTCAGATCAAAGTTGGGATTGTTTAATTGATTGATCAGATATGTAGTTGAATTACTAAAAATTCTTAAAGAAGGGATTAATCTAACAATTGACACTTATTTTGGGTCATGAAAATGTCTATATAATACAGAAAGCTAACATAAAACACATCGAAAAAACTGTGTATGTACTTAGTTTTTCAAATTGCGTTTAAAAGGACTTGACATTTTTAAGGATATAATTATTTCAAAATGACGTATTTTTGTAAAAATATTATTTCTTTAATAACTTCCAAACAGACAACTGGAAGTAATTTAAATTTGGTCAGCTTAATAACCTTTCTCACACCCATTTTGGTCACTCCCATACAAATGACCGAATTGACCCTCATAGTTTTACATTCATATCTTTTTTGTAAGTATATTGAACTCAGTCATGTTTTGCGTAAGATGTATGCTTAAGAAAATTTGACTCAGAAATAAATACAGATTATATCGGCGGACCCTTTCTAGTACCTCCCATACAAAATTACCTATTTTGGGAACATTAATATTTTTTTAAAACTTTCAAACGGACAACTGGAGGATATCTAATTTTAGTCAGTTTAACAATTTCGTAATGGTAGACAAAACTTTTAAACAAACTGAAACTTTCGTCACACCCCTTCTGGTGCCTCCAATACAAATGACCGAATTAACCCCTATACATGCGATAGTGTTGTATGGAGATCCTTAGTAACAAGATTTGGATACGAACAACCCCCTAATTGTGTGTGGTTAGGGAAAAAAGGATTAAACCAAAATTTGGGGAGGTAGTTTGGGGTTAAATGACAGCTCATCTTGATCAAAGTTGGTGGGGAAGGGGATAAAATCGACATCAAGCGCCGCAACTGCCACGGAGTCGTCCCTATATGGGAAAAATATAAAACCGACCCCAGTAATTTTTTCTATGCTAACATTTTCCTCAAACATACCTACCCCTTACCCCCTAGGGGTGCTCCCATACAGAAATCAAATTAGTATTAATTTGTCATTTTTCTCTCCTAACATTTTTCCCCAAACATACCTACCCTAAGGGGGCTCCCATACAAAAATATAATTTGTATTATTTTCTCCCACCGCTCTTATTGCCCGATAGGTGCCACTAGAGGAATCAAATGTATGGCCGACCCCATTATTTTTGCAACCCCAACAGTTTTTCTGAACATATCTTTCCTCTATCTTAAACTCTTAAGATGGTCCTATACAATTTTTTTTTATTTTTTATATTTTTTTTTAATAATTTAGCTCCTGCCTCTCCCATTGTGCCTCCTAGAGGGGTAACATGTATGAACAAGCCCAGTAATTTGTTCTCCTAGCCTTTTTCCCAGACATACCTATCCCTTACCCCAAAGGGGTTTCCTATACAAAATTTTTTTTTTTTTTATAAATTTTGCCTCCTTTACTACTCTAAAAGTTGCCCATAGAAGCGTCAACAACACCAACAATTTCTTATAACATATCTATCCTCTATCTTCAACTCTTAAAGTGGTCGTCATAAAATTTTTAATTTTTTTTTAAGAAATCAGCTCCTACGGCTCTAATTTTGCCTCCTAGAGGGGTAAAATATGCGACTGACCCCCAGTCATTTTTCCCTTCTAACATTTTCCCAAAACATACCTACCCCTTACCCTCTTAGCCCCATACAAAAATCAATTTTTTATAAATTTTGCTCCCACCGCTGTAACTTGCCGACACCCAATATTTTTGCAACCCCAATAGTTTCTCAGAAGATATCTACCCTCTACCTTCTTATAAATTTTTTTTTATATTTTATTAGCTTCTGCCGCTCCCTTGGTGCCTCCTAGAGGAGTTAAATGTATGACCGACGCCCAGTAATTTTCCCCTCCAAACATTTTTCTCAAACATACCTAGCCCCCCATCTTCACCCCCTAAGGTGGCTCCCATACAAAAATCATTTTTTTTATTAATTTTGCTCCCACCTCTCTAATATTTTTGCAACCCCAACGGTTGCTCAGGACATATCTACCCTCTACCTTCAACTCTTAAGGTGGTCCCCATACAATTTTTTATATTTTTTATATATTTTATATATTTTTTTTAGAAAATCAGCTCTTGCCTCTCCCAGTGTACATCCTAGGGGGGGTAAAATTTATGACCGACCCCTGTAATTTGTTCCTCCTAACATACTTGCCCCATCTTCACCCCTAAGGGGGCTCCTATACAAAAATTAATATTTTATACATTTTGCTTCCACCACCTTAACTGGCCCAAAATTGCCCCTAGAGGAATCAAATGTATGACCGACGCCCGTTATGTTTGCAACCGCAAATGTTCCTTAAAACATATCTACCATCTATTTTCAACCCTTTATGTGGTCCCCATACAATTTTTTTATGTTTTATAATTTTTTTTCTGAAATCTGTTCCAGTTCCTGCCGCTCCCATTGTGACTTCTTCACCCCATAATGGGTTCCCATACAAAAATCATTTTTTAAATAAATTTTGATCCCACCGCTCTAACTGCCCCAAAAGTTCCCCTAGAGGAATCAAATGTATGACCGACGACCAATATGTTTGCAACCCCAACTGTTCTCAGAACATATCTGCCCCCTATCTTCAACTCTTAAGGTGGTCCTTATACAATTTTTTTTTAAGAAATCAACTTCTACCGCTCCTGTTGTGCCTCCTAGAGGAGTAATATGTATAACTGACCTCCAGTAATTTTTCCCTCCTAATATTTTTCCCAAATATACTTCGCCCCCATCTTCATCCCCTAAGGGGGCTCCCATACAAAAATCAATTTAACAGCCCCAATTGTGCCCTTTGAGGAGTCAAATAATTTTGCAACCCTTATATTTTTGCGACCCCAAAAGTTTCTTAAAACATATCTTCTCTCTATTTTCAACCCTGAATGTGGCCCATGCATTTTTTATTTTTATAATTATTTTTTATGGAATCAGCCCATGCCGAACCCCCCTAAGGGGGCTCCCATACAAAGACCAATTTAACTGGCCCAAATGTGCCCTTATAGGAGTCAAATGAATGGTCGGCCCCTATTATTTTTTTTTGCAAGGTATAGGATAGTTTCTCGCGTTGTTGTGAATTAACACGCTTTATATTTTTAGATTCACAACTAACGGCATCTACTTGTTTATCGACGAATGCGAACGTCACTGTTTGAGAAGCACTTACTAGACATGCCGATTGACTCGACACTTATACTGCGAAGTTGTTGTCAACAACATTCGAGGGGAGCCGACAATGAAAGAATTTTATTTTTTAAGATGACTGAAGCCACGAGTTGAACCTGTGATCTCCCGCATGGTAGTCGCGTGTTCTAACCACTATGCCACGGCCGGCCGTTCCTATGATGCCTCCTAGAAATGTATGAATGTATGACCGACCCCCAGTAATTTTTCCCTACTAACATTTTCCGAGCATGTCTACCCCCTATCTTAACTCCCTAAGGAGGCTACCATACGAAAATCAAAATGTTATAAAATTTGGTCCCACCATTGCACAGTGGGGTATTGAACACCCAAAACGGAGATTAATTCAAGGAAGCGTCCGATCTTTGCCGAATTTGGCACAGATGTTCCTTTTGCTATAAGATCGATTGGTTTGAAGTTTTACAAAAAAAAATTTTTGGAGTCTCTGCTTCCATTTCAGTTACTTCATGACAAAATGTCAAACAATATCAAACACCATTCAAATATCAGTTTGGAATCAGTCACTCGTATTTTGTAAATAAAACCATTTAAACAACAAAACTTCTAAATGAATCACATTTTATAAAAGAAACTTGTACTAGTTAGAAGGTATTTCTCTGAATTTAGCATGAACAACTATTTTTAGTGCTTGCTCTTAGTCATCTCTGAATTAGATTTCCCAAATATGTTGATATTTTAAAGTTTTGAAAAATTTTCTGTGACGGCTATAAAATCTTGAGTTGTTGTGAAATAATGTCATTTAACCATATTTTCAATTTGAATATTATGATGGCAAATAAGCATATATTGCCTTATATAGGGTATAATTAAAAATTAATGCTCGGCAACAAATTGCAAAACAGCAAATACAAAGAAAATGAGGCCAAATCAAACCAAACAAATTTTCCACAGTTTTCGCAGGAGTGTCTAACATCACAATTTATTTAATAAAACACTTTGGCGCAAAAACGCGCAAAATGTTTTTCTTGATTTTGTAAGTACAGATGTTATATTTTACAATTATGTTAATTTTTCAACACGGTTTTACCCGGAACCATTTTAAAAATCTACATTCATTTCAAAAATACCTTAAATTTAGACCATTTTTTCAAAAATAATTAATAATTATTATACATACTTATTGTATACAACTAATCGTTATTCCTGTTCTTCAATAGCTGACGTTGAATGATCCATAACAATAATTGGGTTTTTAAATGACAAAAATGCAAAAACTTTCACTCCAAAATATCGATATTTCACTTTTCGCTAACACGTGGAAAAGTCGAAAAAATTTCCGAAGTTTGATAGAGCATAGAACTTTAAATAAACAACATATGTAATTGATTCTAGTATCTATTGAATCAGTATTCTGTGTACAATTATTGAGTACAAAATTTTAATTGGAAATCGCAATTTTCATTTTTTAATTAATCTCCGTTTTGGGGGTCCCATACCCCAGTGTGCATTGGGGTAGGATGCGCCTAGATGAGTCAAATATATATGAAAATTTTTACCCATCGAATCGAGTGATTTAGATACTGACCACCAAGTTTTCGATGATGAAATGACTTTGCATAAGCGAGTTTCAAAGGGTATCAAATGTATTATTCCGGATCTAGTACTGGTACATCCGATGTCGGCAGATATAAGACATCGCACATAGCAGCAGTTCGAATGTTGATTGCCTCGGCACAAGATTTTCAACTTGACCCTAGAAAAAATATCATCAATCGGAAGTCCCTTCCAGAAGCCCGTGCACAAAATCGACAGCAGGTTGCTGCGTTTTTGATGGAAACCCACTGTTGGTTGAAGCAAAATGGGAACGAGCAGCTCTTGGGCTCTTCCATTAATAATGTATGGTGAAGGAAAAGGCAAACGCATCGCAAAGGCCGTGGTACCATCTTCTCATTTATCTCCTCACTTTCTTTTTATTGACTGATTTTCTCTTTTTGACCTCAATACAATAACAATGGGTTCCTGGACCTTCGAGTTTAGTGCTGGTCGATTTTACATAATCAGTCTGGCACATGTCTTTGTCTCTTAATATCGTTCAAAGGTTTTTTAACCTGTTAAAAGTTACAAATGAGTGAGTGACTATGATCAATTTCAATATTAGCGACTGTTCAGAATGACAGAAAACAACTTACTCTGCTAGCACCCTCGTAAGTGCTTCCACATAAACTTAACATCATTTGATTTTGAACCCTATATCCAATTGATTTTTCTCTTCGTATATCTTAGTGGCCAACTGTTGTCTGCTAAACTCTGGTGTTACTTAACTTCAGCTCTGACATTTGCTTTCAGTTTCAAATTTGAATTAAGATTTGAAATTATTTGTGGCAACCAAAAGCTCAAACGCAACCATGCCAAAAAAAAATTTAATATCTATGTATATTTGTCGTTGTTGTACAAAACAAATTATCTTTGTGAAACGATTGTGAGTTAGTGGCGTGCTAAGAGTCACATTGTCTAACTGTGTGGCAGTTTTGTTTAATCCTCTAATCTAACACAAAGTGTTAGCTATTTTTGTCCCTGTCATCTGTTGTCGTCGTTTCATACGTCCGTCCGACCGTGCGTCGTAGTCGTCATGTGTATCCATTACATGGTGACTGTTATCTGTATCAATATGTTTTCGATTTGTTATTTGTACTTGTGGTTTTTTGTCTGTTTTTTTTCGTAATTTTGTTCCCGTACTTGTTTCTCGGCCACCTCTCTTTACTGCTGCCATCTCTTTTGAGCGTAACCAATTCCTCCAATCAATCTATTTATCTGTGTGTACTGTGTTGTTGTTTTCCATTACAATTTTTTTTACAGTTTTAGTTTTGTTGTCGTCGAAGTCGTCGTCTTGGTTTGCCGCCGCCGTATATTTTGTGTTATCATCATCATGAACCAGTTTGCCTTGCTTTCCGTTTATTTTTTCGTATTTTCCTTCATGTTTTCCTCCATTTCATTTTTACGAGATCATTTCTGAATATTTTCGTTGCCTCTTTTTTTGTTGATTTTATTGCTTTTGATTTATACTTTTTTTTATTTTATGGCTTTAATGGAAATCGTAGTAAAGAAACAAGTTTGTCTCGTCTTCTTTGTGTTTGTTTTGTTTTAATTTTTTTCCTGTTTCAATTTTTATAAACTTCCATTGATGTACTCGACAAACCGAACATAGCGCAGAGATACAATCTCTCCGATACTTTTCTCATCTGTTCTGTTTCTGAGGTTCTCTCTGGGATTCTAATTGAATTGAATTGTTTTGTTTTGTTTGGTGGGTGTGGTGGGTATTTCTATGCAATATGAACTAGTGAGAGTTTAATATCGTGTATTGGGAAATTCAACATTTGAGCATGTTGAGTGCCAGTAGTGCGTCGAACTCATTGAGAGGAGTAAAATTAAATACTACTGTGTAAAATAAAATTAAATAAAATAAAATAAAATAAAATAAAATAAAATAAAATAAAATAAAATAAAATAAAATAAAATAAAATAAAATAAAATAAAATAAAATAAAATAAAATAAAATAAAATAAAATAAAATAAAATAAAATAAAATAAAATAAAATAAAATAAAATAAAATAAAATAAAATAAAATAAAATAAAATAAAATAAAATAAAATAAAATAAAATAAAATAAAATAAAATAAAATAAAATAAAATAAAATAAAATAAAATAAAATAAAATAAAATAAAATAAAATAAAATAAAATAAAATAAAATAAAATAAAATAAAATAAAATAAAATAAAATAAAATAAAATAAATTAAAATAAAATAAAATAAAATAAAATAAAATAAAATAAAATAAAATAAAATAAAACAACAAAACTATAGATTAGATTAAACTTCTTAAAATAATTAAAAATACAATTAATATCTATAGAATAATGTATAAAGAAAAATAAAATAATTATATAATTTAAAAATTTTTATCAAAAACAAATTTGAATTCATTTATTAATTGGGCCTTTAAAAAACAACATCGTTGTATATTATAAAGTATTTAAGTAATTGTAAAGAACTTTAATTTTTATCAAATTTGATTTTGCAAAAATTTTTTTTTTTTAAATGATTAATAATTATGCTAACCACTCTTCTACTTCCACATGTGTGAATGACGTTATTTTACAACAACAAAAATCGGCTTTTATGCTCACTGTTACTATTTAGTCCCAATTTCGGGCGCTATTAAATTAAGAGATAAAAATAATTTTACATATCGTCGCTGCGCCGACCAAACAGTTATGTGTATTTTTCGAAATTTTGTTATTGGTATTTTTAAAAGCTCTTCTGGTCGTCCCCCGATCCTAAAATGCCTTTCGCGATAACTTGATTGGTATTGGAAGTTATCAAGATTAGTAAAATGTAGAATATATAAGAAGTATTTCAAATTCCGGGACCGGCCGTGGCATAGTGGTTAGAACACGCGACTACCATGCGGTTCATCACAGATCACAGGTTCAACTCCTGGCTCCAGTTATCTTTAAAAAAAAATATTTTTCTGTCATTGTTGGCTCCTCTCGAATGTTGTCGACAGCAACACATGACATACGAACAAAATGAGACATGGATCATAAAAGTTCTCATTCGGCATTTGGTGTAGGTATGTATCCTTTTGACAAGAAATGCTTGGGTTGCATAATGATGAGTAATCAATGGTTAAGTCGTGCTATTAAAAATTTTCTTAGGCGTTATGTATAAAATTGTTTGGAAAACCGTTGACAAATTTTGATATGAAAGCAATTCTATATTTACTACCCCAAAACTGTTGGTTACAGTTAAAACTAGCAAAGGAGTTGATAAACGATATTCTAATTCTTTACTTTTGTAAATTTATTTAGTGCCTATATCAATAAACTTCGTGAAGTTTTTTTGGTAAAAAAAGGTGAGAATAGTTTAAAATCGAAGTTTTACAAAATAAATTAAATAAATGTTTTTTAATAAAACTTGTTTTAATTAATAATTATGTACTTAGAAAGGCCTTTTATGTAAGGTTATTATTTTTATCATGTTGAAATGTACTTAGAAAGGCCTTAGTTTATGTAAGTTAATTTTTTTCTCATTTTGTTGTGAGATTCTTGATGCATAATTTGCAATCTTTATACCAAAGTCTGCGGAATTTGTAATGAATGCGAAACATCTGTACAGACTGCCTGGCAAAAGAATATCATTCTGCTAGTAAACATCTTGCAAAAACACTGGTCTTAAGCTTGAAATAAATTCCATATCAATTCTTTTTATTTTTTTACAAAAATTTATTTTATTTTTGTTGGGGGATAGACTCTAATAAACAGCAGAAAATAAATAGAATGCTTGCTTGGCATTTTTTTTTGGCACCGTACTTAGGTAAACATTTTGTACTTTTGTGAGCATTTTAGTGACCCAAACATCATACTTGTACGAAAAGATATACTTTTGTGAGTATTTGCGGAGAACCAAATGTAAATTTTAGATAAATTTTGCGCAATTTTCCTTATTGCTCAGAAAAATGCTTTTATAGGCTACCATTGTGTTACAATTTAAATTCATTTGCACTTTTATTTGCTGCGAAATTGTTAATATCTGCTACTTAAACTATAATTACATTACCATTATGATCTTATGTTCCTCAGTTTTCATTGTTCCTATTAGCAAATTAAGTATCATTGTTTTTCACCATCCAAACTACTGTATTGAGCGCTTTGTAAATCCCCCTCAAATTAATTCAAATGACTATTTCCCCTCTCAGTGATTTTCACCATCATTGAGTAGTGAGTACTGCTGCCTGCTGATAGATAAGTCACCTCTCTGACTCACTCAAACTCTTGGGCACTCATTACTTTATTCGCTGACTTAAATGAGAGTGAACTTCATAGATACTCTTGTATTCCGTTCTCGTTTTTTGCGTTGTGTTAATTAGTTCACCTCACAACAAATTCCACCTCAATTCCATTGAAATGCTAAGAATCACTTTTCCTCTTTGTGAGTGTATAAGTGGATTTGTGTTTTAGTTTTTTTTTTCGTCATTTACCTATATGATCTCGTCTTTTTGTATGTGTTTTATGTAGCTCTATAGGGATTTATGGGTAAATGTCTGTAAAATTTGGCACTTTATTACTGAATGTCTGTTCTCTTTCGCTGCCTTTAAATAACGCAAAAGTTATCGAATATCTTAGAGCGTTTAGTTGTTATCACATATGTGTGTATGTTTGTGTGTTTGCTTTATGTCGTCGCCTTTGGCTTTGATTTATACCGCCACTGCTGCCGCCGATGCTATTTTTTGTACTTCTCAGGTCGCTTTCAGTTCAAAAGGCGTTCTTCGTTTGTTTGTAGTCGAAAGTAAAAGGAAAGCATAGACAGGTGCAAATGTTATACTTTGTTGTGCCAGCGTGTGTTTTTAAATGCCAAAATTATTTTTTAGATTGTGAATTAAAATTCTTGATTTTTTACTTAATTAATAAATACACCTAATTATAACACGAAAATCAAATGAATTTATTATAAAAATAAATAAGTAACATTGTACTGCTGCTGGCTACCGAACTATGTACATATGTATCTAGGTGTTAAATAAAAGACGTCTTTTCTTTTTAAGTATTTATTCAAAAGTGATATTCAATAGTTGCATTGAATGCAGTTGTTTACCTAGTAATAAACAGGGTGTATCATATAGCTATTGCGAGTTATTTCCTGTACCTAATTTCCTGCGTAAGCGTTCATACTTACAAGTACAATGATTAGTCGCAATAACTATATAACATCTCCCTTTACAAAGTTAAATAAAAGTATAAATAGTATGTATATAAAAATAATATAACTAATGCTATGAAATAAAATTAAACATATGCTACTACGAGTTAAAAGATTATAGCAAGAAATCACAAATATTATAAGTTAAGCTTTACAGGTTTCTTTATAATTCGACCACTCCGTGATACATAGTTATGGTCAACATGGTTTGTACCATTATTATCGATTATTTCATTTTTTCTTTCAGGGCTATCATTTTTCTCATTTATTTCAATATATCCACTTATTTCCTCAGTGATGTTATTTTCACACTTTTCTTCCTTATCAGGAGTTTTTTTTATATGTTCTAAACTTCTTCTAAAAAGTGATCCGCTACTATCAGATACTACTAATGATCTTGGCTCTTTGCAACTTTTCACAACTTCACCGGGTAACCAACAGCTAGAAGGGGTTTTTTTAAACATGACTTTATCTCCCACACACGCTGACTTTATTTTGTTAGATTTTTTATTATAGTACTTGCAACTTTTCTCAAGATGTAATTCTAATTTGTCTTTATATTTTTGCCGATTGACTAGCTTTGGTTTTAAATTTTTAAGTACCGAAGGAACTTTTGTACGCAGAGACCGAGACATTAACAACTCAGAAGGACTTGGAAGATCACCCTTTGGAGTTGTTCGATAATGCAACAAGGCTATATAAGGGTCAGAATTACTTTCATGTGCCTTTAGCAGCAATTTCTTAACCGTTTGAATTGTGCGCTCAGCTAATCCGTTAGACCTAGCTAAATATGGACTGGACGTTTTATGTTCAATGGCCCATTCCGTGCAAAAAAGTTTAAACTCTCTAGAATTAAAAGGTGGTCCATTATCAGAAATGAAAAGGCTAGGAATACCATGTCTAGCAAATATTGACTTTAACCTTGTTATTACTTGAGAAGCACTGTAACCATTACTCAATAAATCGATTTCTAAATATTTTGAATAGTAGTCCACTACTAAGATATACGTTTTGGATTGAAATTCGAAAAGATCACAACCAACTTTATACCATGGTAAATCTATTATTTCATGCGGCAATAATTCAGGTCTAGTGTTGGACTTCTGATACTTTTGGCAAATTTCGCAATTAGATACGACATTATCAATGTCATTATAAATATTTGGCCAATATACTGACTGACGTGCCAAATTTTGACACCGAAGAATGCCCAGGTGACCTTCATGTAATCTATTCAGAATTAGTTTTCGAAGGCTTTTTGGAATAACTATTTGATGATTTTTCAACAAAATGTTATCAAGTACGCTTAATTCATCCTTTATTCTAAAATATGGCATAGTATCCTGTTCTACATCTTTACGGTTTCGCGGCCATCCATTCTTTATGTAATTAAAAATTTTTAAAATCGTTTCATCCTTTCCGCTGTGTTCTACTATTACAGATTTTTCTGCAAATGGATATTCCATATGAGACGAAATAAAATTGCAATGCAACGATATCTCTCGGTCTACTTCAGACAATGTTGTATTTTTCAATGGTGCTCTTGAAAGAGTATCTGCAATTTTTAATTCCTTTCCAGGTACATATTTTAATGTTATACTATAACATTGCAAGCGTAACATGAATCGCTGAAGCCTTGGAGGAATCTTATAAAGGGGTTTATTAAAAAGACTAACTAATGGTTTATGATCCGTCTCCACTACCACTTTTGATCCATAAATGTATTGGTGAAATCTTGTGCAACCAAACAAAATAGCCAAAAGCTCTTTCTCTATTTGAGCATAATTTTTTTGAGTTTCTGTCAATGAGACAGATGCATATGCAATAGGATGCTTATCATGTAAAATTGCTGCACCTAAAGCAAATTTTGAGGCATCAACTGTCAATATGATTTCCTTTTCTTGATTAAAATAGGTTAATACAGGTACCTTTGTAATCTCTTTTTTTAAGTTATTAAACTCTGCGTCATGCACAGGCGTCCAATGCCATTGAACGTCGTTTCTCAAAAGTTCCCTTAAATTTTTATTTTTTAATGATAAATTTTCAATAAATGCTCCTAAGTAGTTTACCATTCCAATAAACCTTTGCACATCTTTAACACACTCCGGAGGTGGCATTTCAAGAATAGCTTTAATTTTTTCCTCATCTGGCTTCACACCGCACTTATCAAAAATATGGCCCAAAAATTTAATTTCGTATTTTAAAAACCTACACTTAGCTTTATTAAACCTTAATCCAACATCCCTTGCTCTTTGTAAAACAGTGCCCAGAATCTTCATGTGCTCCTCTACACTGGAGGAGAAGATCAAAAAATCGTCAATATAAATAAGCACTCCCGGAATATCACCAAAAAGATTCACCATTTCAGCATGAAAAATTTCAGGTGCTGCATTAATTCCAAAAGGCAATCTTAAAAATCTAAAACGACCAAATGGTGTATTAAATGTACAAAGCCTAGACGATTTTTCATTCAATGGCACCATCCAAAAGCCACTGTTAGCATCTAATGAAGAAAAGTATTTCGCACCGTTAAGCTTAGCCTTACATTCCTCAATACTAGGAAAGGGATAGTGTGGTCTCCTTATTGCTCTATTTAAGTTCCTTGGGTCCAAGCAAAGTCTTAAACTGCCATTCGGCTTTGTCACAAGTACAATTGAATTTACCCACTCTGTTGGTTCATGCACCGGAACAATTACTTTTAAATTTAACATTCTGTCCAACTCTTTCTTTAGACCCTCATGCAATTTGAATGGTATTCTACGAGGTGGTTCTACAATTGGTACCACATTTTCTTTTAACACCAAGTTGCATTCCTTCTGCAAACAACCAAGACCATCTAACACATCAGAGTACTTTTCAATTACATTATTTATTGAAATACTGTTAATTTGCTTAATTAAATTCATACTTATGGCAGTTTCAATGCCTATAATATTTTTACAGTTTATCTCAACAACAAAAAACTTGACAAAATAATTTTTGTTTTTGTAAATGACATGTACATCTGCTGTTCCCAAAACTGTAATTCTTTGTCCACTAAATGTGCAAATTTTTATCTTAGACTGCTTAAACTTATCATAAACATTTAGTAAGCGTGCAGCATTTGCTGACATTATGTTGGCTTGTGCCCCAGTATCAATTTGACATACAATTTGCTGATTATTAACTGTTACCTCAACATTCCATTCTTTTACAGTCTTATTTTCTTGGTTTACAGCCCCAACAAATAAATCGTCTTCTTCTTCTTCAGCAACATCATCATCATCATTATTAGCAAACATTTGTTTTACAAATCTCCTCTTTTGGTTACACATTCTGGCAAAGTGATTCATTTTACCACATACATGACACTTTACGCCTTCAGCTGGACATTTGAATTTATGATATAGGCCACATTTTCCACAATTTGCGTCGTTTTCATCACCATTGCCATTGTTTTTGCTCTGCCTCCCATTATAGTTTTTCATGTTATCTCTGCTGCCGATATTGTTGTTTCTGCTACTGTAGTTGTTGTTGTATTTTTGAAACACGGATTTGTTGTTTTTCTTTGTAAGAACATTAACAACTCCTTCACACGCGCCATCTTGTTGAAACATGTTCGCATTTTGCTTAGCCATCACCATGTTCTTGGCTATCATTACTGCTTTATCCAAAGTAATGCCACCTTCTGTTAGCAGTCTTTCTCGAACATTCGCAAAATTTGAATTTAAACCGCATATAAAAATATCGCGAACCAGTTCATCACGCAACTCTTTAAACTCGCAGTTCGAGCTTAGATTTTTAAGAACCGTTACAAAATCCTCTATAGTTTGCTCCTCTTGTTGCTTGCATGAAAAAAATTTATGCCTCTCCATGACAATATTAGTTTGTGGTATGAAGTACGACTCCAATTTGTTCACCAAAACTTCATATTTAACATCATCAATATCGACATCAAATGAGTTGAAAACTTCTACGGATTTGCTTCCCAAATGGTGCAAAAGTAAAGCCACCTTTCTCTTATCGGACTGTGATTCCAAATCAGAAGCCCTTAGGAATATTTTAAAATGAGTGTACCACAATTTCCACTCTTTCGCCAAATTAGCTGCTCTAAAATTCATGGGCGATAATGTAGCTGCAAACAAGCCACTGCTGGCCTTTTCTTCTTTTTCTGTGACCGACATTTTGACTTTAAAACACTTCTGACACCATGTTAAATAAAAGACGTCTTTTCTTTTTAAGTATTTATTCAAAAGTGATATTCAATAGTTGCATTGAATGCAGTTGTTTACCTAGTAATAAACAGGGTGTATCATATAGCTATTGCGAGTTATTTCCTGTACCTAATTTCCTGCGTAAGCGTTCATACTTACAAGTACAATGATTAGTCGCAATAACTATATAACACTAGGTATGTATGTAGTTGTTGGCTTTTTAACCTTGTCGCATACATTGTAGCTATTTCCGTCTACGTTGTTGCTGTTGTTGCGAGACTTTCGTTGCTTTTGTTTATTTTGCTCTTTTCGCATGCGACAAATATTTTACTGTTTGCCAATAGCATTTACATATGTATGTATCTTTACCTTTACTCTTTGTTATTATTTCCTATTTTTTTTTGGTTTGTTTTTATTTTTTATTTTTGCTATCTGTCTGTCTTATTGTCTGCTGTATTTAGCCTGCCGTCCATCCATTTGTGTTGTGTTTTTGTTCCTGCCTTTTAAAGTTCATTAACTTTGTGTTTAATTTCCGTATCTTCTTATTCTGTTTGTCTTTATTATTGTTGTTGTTTTGTTCTCCTTATTATTTTTTCTTAATGTAGTTGTCGTATTTATTTACTTCATCCATAATTCCGTACATAGAACTTGTCTTGTTCTTATAAATGTTGGTGCGTTTGTTGTTTTGTTTTGTTTAGTGAATTTGCCAGACATTGTTGTCAGTTTCTGTTGTTGTTATTCTCCTTGTTGTGTATCCTCTCTGTTATAACTGTGACGACCATCCCCACATCCATCGTGTGTCTCTAGATTCTTTGTGGTTGTTGATGGTGTTTCTTGGGGCACATGAAAATGTTGCTGTTGTCATTGTTTCCTTGTTTATCACATTATATGTAAGTGATGCCAGATGGGTGAGGTACACGTTTATTTCAAACAGTAATATTTTTACTTATAAAAAGGTATTTTATTTTATTTTATTTTATTTTATTTTATTTTATTTTATTTATTTTATTTATTTTATTTATTTTATTTATTTTATTTATTTTATTTATTTTATTTATTCTGTTAATTTTATTTATTTTATTTTATTTTATTTTATTTTATTTTATTTTATTTTATTTTATTTTATTTTATTTTATTTATTTTATTTATTTTATTTATTTTATTTATTTTATTTATTTTATTTATTTTATTTATTTTATTTATTTTATTTATTTTATTTATTTTATTTATTTTATTTATTTTATTTATTTTATTTATTTTATTTATTTTATTTATTTTGTTTATTTTATTTATTTTATTTATAATTTATAATTTATTTATTTTATTTATTTTATTTATTTTATTTATTTTATTTATTTTATTTATTTTATTTATTTTATTTATTTTATTTATTTTATTTATTTTATTTATTTTATTTATTTTATTTATAATTTATAATTTATTTATTTTATTTATTTTATTTATAATTTATTTTATTTATTTTATTTATTTCATTTATTTCATTTATTTCATTTATTTCATTTATTTTATTTATTTTATTTATTTTATTTATTTTATTTATTTTATTTATTCTGTTTATTTTATTTATTTTATTAATAATTTTTTTGTTAATACATATTAATTTTTTCTGTTTGATTTAATAACGTTGATTTTTTTATGAATATTATATGTACATTAGGACGTCTAACCATTAACTGCGCTGTGCTTCTTCATATTTTATTTTATTTTATCTTATTTTATTTTTATTTTAATTTATAAATAAAACAAATAAAAAAATTATAAACAAAATAAAATGAATAATAATAATAAATAAAAAAACTAAACCAAAAAAAAAATATCATTTTATTTTATTAATTTTATTTATGTTATTAATTTTATTTATTAAATAAATAAAATACATTTTAATTATTAAATAAAATAAAACAATAATAAATTATTTATAAATTTTATTAAAATTATTTAAAATAAATAAAATAAATAAAATAAATAAAATAAATAAAATAAATAAAATAAATAAAATAAATAAAATAAATAAAATAAATAAAATAAATAAAATAAATAAAATAAATAAAATAAATAAAATAAATAAAATAAATAAAATAAATAAAATAAATAAAATAAATAAAATAAATAAAATAAATAAAATAAATAAAATAAATAAAATAAATAAAATAAATAAAATAAATAAAATAAATAAAATAAATAAAATAAATAAAATAAATAAAATAAATAAAATAAATAAAATAAATAAAATAAATAAAATAAATAAAATAAATAAAATAAATAAAATAAATAAAATAAATAAAATAAATAAAATAAATAAAATAAATAAAATAAATAAAATAAATAAAATAAATAAAATAAATAAAATAAATAAAATAAATAAAATAAATAAAATAAATAAAATAAATAAAATAAAATAAAATAAAATAAAATAAAATAAAATAAAATAAAATAAAATAAAATAAAATAAAATAAAATAAAATAAAATAAAATAAAATAAAATAAAATAAAATAAAATAAAATAAAATAAAATAAAATAAAATAAAATAAAATAAAATAAAATAAAATAAAATAAAATAAAATAAAATAAAATAAAATAAAATAAAATAAAATAAAATAAAATAAAATAAAATAAAATAAAATAAAATAAAATAAAATAAAATAAAATAAAATAAAATAAAATAAAATAAAATAAAATAAAATAAAATAAAATAAAATAAAATAAAATAAAATAAAATAAAATAAAATAAAATAAAATAAAATAAAATAAAATAAAATAAAATAAAATAAAATAAAATAAAATAAAATAAAATAAAATAAAATAAAATAAATAAAATAAATAAAATTAATTTTTTTTTTATTTTTATTTTAGTTTTTTATTTATTATTATCTATTATTATTTATTAATTTTTGTTTTATATTTTAATTTTAGAAAAGTTGATTTCTTTCACGTACATTGGCAACCCTAACCATTAACTGCGCTGTGCTTCTTCATCCACCGTCAGTCAAATAATGATTGATATTCTGTCAAGTTGTTATTGTTGTTGTTTTCACTTTATCTTTTACTCCACTGCTAGTGTGTTTCTGTTTTCTTAATTTATTACCATTTAAAATGGAATTCTTTTTATCAATATGTCTTCATTACTTTCTTTTTTTTTCGTAACGAAGATTTATAAAGCGAATGTTTTCTTAATTATTTGAAAAAAAAAGAAAATACAAAAACATACCGATGAAACAAATAATACGATTAAAACAAACTAAACAAATAAATTTTTCTTTTTTTTTTCTTTTCAATGAAATTATAAATTTCTTTAACGATAAAGAAAACGGCATAAAAAACTTTAATATAATTTAAAATTATAAATAGATTAATATAGGAACTTTTTTTTAAACTGTTTGATTGTTAATTTTGTGTCGATCGTGTTTTTATATATCTACTTCGCATATACATGTTTGACATAAGTGTAGATATATATACAGCTGATGATGTACCATTGTGCATCAGTTGGTCACAAAGGGGTCTGAAGATGAACTCGTCATGGAGTTCGAAACGCGTCATCCTAGTGCGTGACACACTGAATTTGACCAAAATATTTAAACAATAAAATAAAAAACACTTTTCTGATCGTAAGCCGAATTTGATGTATCATTTGATACACTTAACGTAAATTTAATATTTAATATAGGTAGGAACCCTATTTCCAATAAAGTGATAGATACGTATAAGTATGAAAGGGACAGATATACCTAAATATTCAAAACTATAAAAACACAAATAGCAAAAAATAGGTATAATTTTATTTCATTATCTGGCAGTTTTAATTTTTAAATTTTTGTACAAGTTTTGAATGTCCCTAATTTGATTTTTTTTCTACGAAACTAATGGTTGTTCTCCCCCCTTCTTCCTGTCGTCACCAGACTGTTGATATACATATGTACATATAACCCACTAACTACCCGAATTAAGGGTCATTCCCTTGTCTCCTACAAACATACAGTAATACCTACATTCACCTACCAAATTTGTGATTTTCCTAAATATTTCACGTTCTTTGTCATAAAATCAAAACTAAAGCAAACACAAAGAAAAAGCTAAATAAGAATTGTTTTTACCAATTATGTTACGAATACATATTTATACATATTTTAAATGCATACAAAAAACGAAATTGCACGCAATCGCCTCTGGCTTTGTTGTATCTTTGGGGGAACAACGCGCGCCACCTCGTATGCATCTCCCCAACACCTTCTCGAACCCATCAAACCGCCGACCATCATCATATGTTTTGCTTTTAGTTTAGCTCGTTCGTAGTTGTTGCTATGCTTTTTTTTGTTGTTTTCGGACGAACTACACGAAACTAAATACATACATACTAACTAGTACGAGTAGTAGTAGTGAAGAGACTGATAACGACCTTGTGACTTTATACGTACATAAAAATACTCAAAGCTGTTTTAAACAACGTAAAAAAATACAAAAAAAACTAATTTTTTTTCATGAAAACAAAACCCAAAGCTATACAAAATACAACAAAAAAATTGAACGCGCAAAACGTTTACCAATATACGACGTTTACCACTCGTACGGCTACGAAGACGCGTCTACGTCGTCTTGTATGATCATCGCCGTCGTATAGATTTGTACGTTTCACATTCACATTTTTATTTTATTTTTGAGTTTCATTTATTTGCTCATTCAATTCAATTCATTAGCAAACGATTTCTCGTTTTGGTTTTTTTAAGTTTTTTTTGCTTTTGTTATTTTTCTTACGTCGTTTGTTACGTTTTAGTATTTCGTCTTGGTTTCGGCTGGTCTCGCCCAAAGCAACAAAGAAATCTCTTGAAATGCAAACATCGGAGTGGACGTAACGTATTGTCGTCGGTAACATAGACTGTGTATATCGTCCGCTGTACTTTGTGTATTCGTCCATTGAAGTCCGAGGAGTATCGAACATACATATCTCTTGAATATAGATGTAGTAATTTTATATTCTTTTTAATTTTTACATATTCTTTTTGCATATTCATATCTGTATGCGAGTGTTTTTGTATGTGGGCCAAAAGTGATAGATTAGGGTGAATAAAAAGCATTCACCTTGGGGTTGTAAGAGAGAATTGTAATATGTATTGTCCTTGTTGTAAGTGAAAGGTTAATTATAAAATAAATATTTTGTATACGCACTTTGCAGTTTTATCCCTATAGAAGTAATTTTTTTTTCTACTTTTTACGAATCGGTCGATTTGAGATGATCGGGAACTCCCAAAACTGTAGAGGTCAGGGTCGTTTCGGTATTCAGGAACGTGGTAATTCGGGTACATTCGATAATTCAGGCTCGTACCAGCAATTCGGCAGCGTACTGATGATTCGGGTTCGTCGGTGGTTACGATTAATATCAGCAGTATGTTGTCAACTTGGTGATTGGGGTTTTATCAGGGTTTACGATTAATATTAGCAGTATGTGGTCAGCTTGGTGATTCGCGTTTTGTTGGGATTTTAGGTTAATATCAGCAAGTGATGATTGATGACTCGGGTTTGTCGGTAGTTCGAGTTAATGTCGTCAATTCAGAAGGGTATAGGTGATTCGAGTTTCGTTGATGATTCGGGTTTATATCAGCAATACTGAGTCATCCTGATGATTTGGGTTTGTCGGTGGTTCAGGTTTATATCAGCAATTCGGAAATATATTGTTAATTCGGGGTTGTTGGTAGCAAATCGAAATCAATTTTGTATCCGCAACTCAGGATCGTGTTGATGACTCGTTTTCTTCAGCAAATCGACTTTGGCAACTCGTGGTTGTATCGATGATTTGGCTTTCGTCGTAAATCAGTTTGGTATAAGCAACTCAGGATCGTTTTGATGATTCGTGTTCTTCAGCAAATCGACTTTTGGAACTCGTGGTTGTATCGATGATTCGGCATTCGACGTAAATCAGTTTGGTATAAGATACTCAGGATCGTTTTGATGATTCGTGTTCTTCTGTAGATCAAATTCTGCAACTCGTAGTTGTATCGATTCCGAATTCGCTACCGAACAAATAATCGTACCCGACGGAGTGTTAGTATCAAAATGCTACGGTGCAATGCCACAGAAACGAAGAATATCTTCGTGTACCACACAGAAACTTATGCAAGTCGGTATAACTAACCGGAGTTGGATTCAACAGACCGAAGCCCGATTCAACAGACCGAAGTCCGATTTAACAAAATTAAGTCCGATTTAACAGAATAAAGTCCGATTCAACAGACCAAAGTCCGATTCAACAGACCGAAGTCCGATTTAACAGACCGAAGTCCGATTTAACAGACCGGATTCAACAGACCGAAGCCCGATTCAACAGACCGAAGTCCGATTTAACAAAATTAAGTCCGATTTAACAGAATAAAGTCCGATTCAACAGATCGAAGTCCGATTTAACAGACCGAAGTCCGATTTAACAGACCGAATTCCATAACAGAATGAAGTCCGATTCAACAGGCCGAAATCCGATTCAACAGACCGAAGTCCATAGCAGAATGAAGTCCGATTCAACAGACCGAATTCCATAGCAGAATGAAGTCCCATTCAACAGATCGAAGTCCAATTCAACAGACCGAAGTCCGATTTAACAGACCGAATTCAGATTCAACAGACCGAAGTCCGACTAAACAGACCGAAGTCCGATTTAACAGACCGGATTCAACAGACCGAAGCCCGATTCAACAGACCGTAGTCCGATTTAACAAAATTAAGTCCGATTTAACAGAATAAAGTCCGATTCAACAGACCGAAGTCCGATTTAACAGACCGAAGTCCGATTTAACAGACCGAATTCCATAACAGAATGAAGTCCGATTCAACAGACCGAAGTCCATAGCAGAATGAAGTCCGATTCAACAGACCGAATTCCATAACAGAATGAAGTCCCATTCAACAGATCGAAGTCCGATTTAACAGACCGAATTCAGATTCAACAGACCGAAGTCCGACTAAACAGACCGAAGTCCGATTTAACAGACCGAAGTCTGATTTAACAAAATTAAGTCCGATTTAACAGACTGAAGTCCGATTCAACAGATCGAAGTCCGATAAAACAGACCGAATTCCGTTTCAACAAACCGAAGTCCGATAAAACAGACCGAATTCTGATTCAACAGACCAAAGTCCGATTTAATGGACTGAAGTCCGATTCAACAAACCCAAGTCCGATTCAACAGACCGAGGTTCGATTTAACAAACCGAAGTCCGATTCAACAGACCGTAGTCGAGTTAAACCAATGGAATTTAAGTTAAACCAGCAAAAGTTGGTTCAAAAGACCGAAGTCCGATTCAACCGACCGTAATCGAGTTAAACCAATGGAATTTGGGATAAACGAACAAAAGATGGTTCACAAGAAGTCCGATTAAACAAAAGAATGTTGTTGCCACGAGAAGGGCAGGGCAGATCGGGTACAGAGCTCTCGATGTTACGAGAATTATATCGCATCACACGGCATCGATTTACACATTTCCTTGTGATGTAGTTTCCTGAATGTGGATGTTGGTCGTCGCGTTCATTCGCCTTTCTTGGCGATTGCCGAATGTGTCGTTTGTGGTAGTAGCGTGCATTACCGAAAGCGTTTGCCCTTAAAGTAAGTGAAATAGTGTATGCAGATTGGGTTGGTTGGTGATATTCAAAAGTAAATGAAGGGTGAGTATATTATTGGTGGTTAGAGGCATGGCACCGCCCACACAAACGGAAATTTCAATCGGTCATATCTCACGAGCCATTTGAGGTATTAAGAAGAGATTTGTTACATGTGTTATTGATACACAAAGAATTACGTCTCGCTTGGAAATGGAGGGTGCCACGCCCCTATTTATTATTATTTAGTAATAAAATTTTCAGAATTTCTATCATATGACTGATTGATTACTCCCCAGCCCATCCGTGACGTAGGTGAGGGGTAAAAACTGATACTATCGCCTAAAAAGTACCAGGGGCTATAGGCAGAACCGGGAAAATAGTGGTTAATGATAATTTTGCAGTTGCGACACGAAGGGACTTTTAGGGGTAATATGGCCGAAAAAACTGATAAAACTGGTTCCATAGAGTTACATTTTTTGAAATGCGTGTTTTTATAGCTAAAAATGTCGAGAAATGTATTCAACTGTTACTGTCGCCCAAAATCAATCGCGAAAAATGGGGTGAATTACTGATCAATTTGTGGAAGTGTTTCCAATGATAAACCAAATTGGATAAACGATCAAAAAAGTTTTTATTGTTGATATTAATGGCCAATTCAGTGTCACGCACTAGGATGACGAGTTTCGAACTCCATGACGGGTTCATCATCAGACCTCTTTTATTATTTTATTTTGAAAAGAATTATAGGGATTTTTCGATTCGTACTTTAAGGGGAAATATTAACGACAAAGGTATAAAACTCGTACCACCACCCAGAAGGCCTTTAATAAAGGCATTATCCCTATAGAATATAAGTAAAAGTTGGAGAGCAACACAACAACAGAACATTTGAATGTTGTTGAATCACATTTTAAGGTAATGTTCTGCCTTTACTCGAAATAAGGACGAAAAGGACCATTGAGTAGTGGAGATAGAGAATTGAAATGTTGCACAAACTAAATTCCATTTTCCATTAAATTTTATTGAAGACATCTGATATCGAAAATGCACTGAAACAATAGAAACATAGTTTTTTATGTTTCTAACTTTTCTATTCTATTCTAACTTTTTTTTATGATAAACTAAAAACTGCTCTGGGTCATAAAAAACCACAAGGCGGTTCTTTCCTTTTTCATTTTTTAATATACTTTAATATACATACCTAAGACTTTCATTTCGTTTAGGAATAATTCTCATATCAAGAATACCAAAATTTAAAATATTATCTTCAGCAAACTTTGGACAAAATTGGTTCTTAAATTGGAGATAATAATCTGATGAAATTACAAGACCCACTACACACCTGGGGCTACCAAAAAGTCGGTATGTACAATGGACAGAATAATACGTTTTGGAAAATTTGGTTAAAAATATTCAATTTAATAGGTTGTTATAGTGTGAAACATAGGGCGAGGAATATTATGCAAATGCATATTTTTTCTGGACATCCTGAAATAGAAACGGTTAAGTTATCTGTTTTTGCATATTTTTTAAAATATGCGCATATTTTAGCAAATTTTACAATAATTGCATGTTTTTGTTGCATAATTTTGCTTTTTTAAAAGTAAAACGCCTTTAACTTTTTGTGGGAAATCTTTGGGTAAAAATTACTTTATAATTTGTTACACAATATTCATCTGAACTACAAAAAAAATTTTGCAATTTTTTTACACCTGTATCCAAGAAATAAAGGAAACAATTTGTATTGTGGCAATTTTATATGAAAAAACGATATGTGCTACAAAAAAAATCTTTGCTTAAAGTCAATAGACAAAACCAATCAACAACTAACCGATGCAGCAGCGCCTACATGGTAAAGACGGCAAGAGGGTACAACTCTGACTTGTTTATTGAATTGAAGTTTATCAAGTTATTTTGTATATCAAATGAAAAAAAATATCTTTTTAAAAATGCCATCGCGTGTACACATTTTGAAAAAAAGATGTCCTGGTATTACGCTTCCTCCAGGGCCAATTATAACAAGATTGGGAGCGTGGCTTATACAGTCAAATATTATACCAAAAATTTCGAATTTCGCAAAGCAGTGAAAAAGCTTCACGGTTCGGATTCGACATCGATTTAAAATTAATATTAACTTCATTCATATAAAAATGAATTCTGTGTACGTTTTTTGCCAAAATTCATGTAAATTTTATTTTTAATTAAATTTAAAATAATTTTTTAATTGCATATTTTATGAGATTTTAGTGGATATTTTTGAATTTTAAGTGCATATTATATGCTCATATTTTCCATGGGCGCAAAGCACTGTGCGACGTCCTCATGCAACTACGACGCAGTATGACGACGGTATAACACATGCGATCAATATACAACAAAATATATGCATGGATGCATGTACAAAAGTCTATCTCTATACGTCTGTTCAATAGAGTGTGGTGAGATATGGGTTGGCGAACTGGATTGCACGAGAGTAGAGTACACCAGTAATATTATTTTCTTACTGTAGCCCGTATGTTTGTGTGTGTGTGTGTGTTGGATTATTGCAATATTTGTCGATTTGTGCGTTTCAATGGATGGATTGCGTTGTTGTTATTGTTGCTATTGCTGCTGCTACATGCTGCATGGAGTTTTATTGTATCTCTGTGTATGTCTGCCTGTCTGCCGTGAACGTCAGTATGTACTACCGTCTGCGTTTTCTAAATTCACTCACTGGTTTCGCTTAATTTAAGCGTATGCTGGCTGGCTGACT
Source organism: Muscina levida (assembly GCA_964034835.1). NCBI lineage: Eukaryota > Metazoa > Arthropoda > Insecta > Diptera > Muscidae > Muscina > Muscina levida. Next base: position 136,115,674 of record OZ035880.1, read on the forward strand.
TTGTGCTTTGTCGTCCCCGTCGTTGTCTTTGTCTGTTTCTTTTACGTCGTACGTATGAATGTAACGTAATTTATTTAGTGTATTTATTTTATTATTTAGATTTTGATTTCTTTTGTATTGGACTTCAGCGCAACAGCATCACCAGCAACGACGACAGCACAGCGTCTTTATTTTTTTTCTGTAGATTTTTTATTTCTTAAGAAGTCATTAATTCAATCGTCCCTCGTGTTGTTGTATCTGAGTATCTTTCTCGTGAATGTTTTTTTAGATTTTTGTTTTGTTTTGGGGCTACATAAGAGGGGGAGATTAGTTTTTGGTTTTGGTTGTTTTTCTGATTTCATTGTTTCGTTTATTTTTGTACTTTTAGCATTTTTATTTTTAGATATCTATTATGTTAGGTAATCATTAATTTTAAAAACAGAGTTGCCAAAAAGTTGCTAAAATTACCTACATATACTGTACGAAGCAAAATGGGGTGGAATAGTAAAAGGGAACTCCATAGTTAGAGCTTTTGCCATATTAGGATTTTAACGGAAGAGACGTGAAAAAATTTACAGTCGAACTTTTCAATAACGAACTTATCTATAGCGAATTTCTCTCTATAACGATTTTTATACCATCACCCTTAGGGATAAGGGTATATATCATTTGATACGATATACGATAACGCATTGAAGGAGACGAGTTAGATCCCAAGTATCTTAAGACCAAATTCGTTTCAGGACTTTTTAAGACGATTGAGCTATGTCCGTCTGTCTGGCTGGCTGGCTGGATGGCTGGTCAGCAGGATAACTCGAGTAAACCTTAACGGATACTGGAAATTTACCAGTATAACTTCCAAACGGACGATCGAAGGATATTTAAATTTGGTCAGTTTATTTATTTTGCAAAAGTAGACAAACCCTAAGAAAACCGAAACCTTTGCCATACCCCTTCTGGTACCTCCCATACAAATGACTTAATTGACCCTGATAGTTTTACGTACATATCTTTATTGTAAGTAAACTGAATTTACTCAAATTTGGAGTATGATGTCCGCTTCTGAAAATGGGACTCAGGAATGGATATGGACTATATCGGTTCACGCCTTCTGGTACCTCCCATACAAAATTACCTATTTTTGGAATATTAATATTTCTCCTATAACTTCCAAACGGTCTCTTGGGGGGTAATGAAAATTGGTCGATTAATTTATGTTATTATAGGAGGCAAAAGCCCGGAAAACCTAACTATTTGACACACCCCTTCTGGTACCTCTCATACAAATGACCGAACTCACCCCATAGTCTTACAAACATATTTTTTTAAATACACTGATTTCAGTCAAATTATGCGTAATTTGTACGCTTATGAAAATATGAATCAGGAGTGAATATGGACTATATCGGGTCACACCTTCTGGTACCTCCCATACAAAAGGATCTATTTTTGGAAAAGTAATATTTTTCCCATAACTTCCAAACGGACATTTGAGGGGTAATGAAAATTAGTCGGTTAATTTATATTGTGATAGGAGGCGAAACCTCAGAAATCCTGACTATTTGAAACACCTTTTCTGGTACCTTCCATACAAAGGACCGAACTCACCCCCATAGTCTTACATACATATCTTTTTTTGTAAGTACACCGAATTCAGTCAAATTTTTCGTAAATTGTACGCATGAAAATTTGAGTCAGGAATGAATAAGGACTGTATCGGTTCACCCCTTTTTGTACCCCCTATCAAAATTACCTTTATTTGAAAAATTTATATTTCTCAAATAAATTGCAAACCGGCACCTATACCTCCTACATAAATAAGTAAAGTTTTGTTCGATTTTGCACCACAAGCACTCAAGACTTCTACAATATCTTATATTGGGTGATGGTGTTTATCAGTCAGTTTACCTGACTGAAATTTCTGTACTGGTTTTTAGCGCATTTCAGCATTTTAACTCTTTTACCTTTCTATAACGGATTTTCTCTATAACGTAGAAATCGGCCAGTCCCAGTGACTACGTTATAGAGAAGATCGACTGTAAATTCCTAAATTCAATAAATAAATATGTAAATAGGTACATATTTGGAATATAAAAATAAAAAAATAAGGTTTTATAAAAATTTAGTTCAAGCAACAATTTTTTATTACGATAAATCTTTTTGTAAACATGTGATACAATTAAAGGAATTTTAAAAGTAAATTTCTTAGTTTAAGATTTACACATTAAGACATTTTTTGTGAACCAACATAACATTTTACATTGCGAATTTTTTTAATTGTATTTTTCTTAAAAATAGTTTTCATTGAAACAAATATTTAATAAGCTTTTTTGTGTATTTAAAATTATACCTCAATTTTAGCAACTTTTCTAAGGTACCACCGCCCTATGAGGTAACCCTGTTGCGTTTATTGTATTCGTTATAACAACCAGTGGTGGTGGCTTCTCTAATCACCTCACTCCTCTCATCACAAGCGTATTGTCCCACAGTGCTTTGTAACCATACAACGATAGGGCGTAAATAGAAGGATTTATCGTAGGCGAATAAGTTTTGATATCAACATCAGCTATGCCCACCTCTTGAGCTCGCGAGCGAAACAGCTTCTTGTGCTTTTACATGTACACATAAAGAGCTTTGTGTTTTTACACATACACGTACAAATCAGAAAGCGATTTTCAGTATTTCTTAAAATGTTTAATGATGTTTGGGAAAATAGTTTATTGTTTACGCAAAACAGTTTTGGCGAGCAAATCACATACATTGACATTGGTCATAGCTGATCTACATAGATGTATTATACATATGTGAAGGGCAGAGTGAGGATATACAGCGTTAACTAAACTATGTAAATTCCTATTGATTACCAAACTTGCACAACTTCTTCTTCTTCTTATATGGCAGTGCTTAAGAAAGATGATCCAAGTATGTACAACTTTCGCGGTATCAGCCTCTTACTCATCGCACACTAGGTTTAGTTGAGTGTGTTATGTGAAAGACTAACCCCAACCTTGCCGTACCTGATAGGATCTTATCAGTGTGGCTTTAGACCGGGTAAGTCCACAATCGAACAGATATTCACAGTACGACAAATCCTGGAGAAGATCTAAGTCTGCGTATGAATATTTTGCGAAGTATTTTTCTCTCGAAGCCTCACTGAATACATTGATCCAATTGTGTCATTACTAGGGTGTTTAAAGCCGGTTTTTGCAAAAGTGACATTTTCGAATTACCGGTTAACCCGAGTTTTTTTCTTCGGGTACTCGGTTTTTTAAATTGTTTTGTTACAAAATGCAGTGTCCTAAAATTTTGAGCTGCAGAGGTTCTTCGGCATCATCTCTCATCAGCAAAAAGTACACAGAATCGAGATTGAAAAAAGGAAAGTTCCTGAAGTAACATACTCATCAACAACAGCAAAAGATATTACAAGTCCTTTGAGAAAATATACTAGGAAAAAAGCTGCAGGTCTTGGAGAAATCATTGCTCGATCCGTTGCTGAAGATCGGATGTCAATGAAAGCCATTTACAATTCCAGGCTGGTAGCAAAATATTTGACCTATAAAGGTCTGGTGATGCCGTCAAGTGACGTAATGCTATGGGGTTTAGTAGACTAAAAGAAGATGTTATTATCTTTGACAAAGATATAGTAGCTTCCACACATGATGGAGCAGCGACAATGAAGAAATAATGGGCTTATATACTACCAGAATATAATTGTGCTTAAATCATGCGATACATCTTTGCATTGTGGACGTTATTTATGCCAAAAAAGTGAATCAACAAGTCGAAGTGTATCTCGCCGACGATGATAGTTACGATGATGAATGCGGTGAAATAGTGAAAGTCGAAAAATCATACGAGCTCATTAAAAACTATGCAATGTTTTCCAGGAGCACAAAAAAGAGCTAAGGCTCATTGTCGATGGGAAACACCAGATGAGCTCCTTATCTTCAATTGTGTCAACCATGCGCTTATGGATTTAGGGAAAACTCCATTCAGCTCAAAAGAAATAACAATTTTAAGAGATTTAAGCCCAGCGATTATCAAATGATTCAGCGACTCTAATCTACGCTGAAGGAGTATATGCGTTTATACTGAAACAGATCAAAAATATGGACTCCGCATATGCTCGGGAGCTGCGTGACAAAAATATAGCAAGATTTAAGGAACGAAGAATACAAACAGTGGATACCCTAATAATATATCTTAGCCCCTGAAAATATCCTATAAGCTCATCCTGTGTAAAGTATTCTTAAAAGGCGGAAACGATGAAATATGCGAACGAACTATTTAAAAGACTTTATCCTGCAATTTCCTCAACAACGGCAGACGTAACAGTTCAGATTGTGGGATGGAGGAATCACCTAATGGACGTATTTGCAATTATTTAAACAGAACAACAAATAACATCCAAAATCCACCAGTGAAAATAAATTGCAATGACACAAGCCTATATGATGTCTTCAACTATTTCGATAGATTTAATAAAAGGACAGAAGGGCTCAACATCCTGCTAAACGCGTTTTTGTCAATAAATCCTACTTCCACAATTTTCTGTATCAAGTTTTGAAAAACGAAACAGAAGAATATACTCAAAATTTAACACTTAAAATGCATACTATTTCTTAAATACTATTCTAAAAAACAAAATTAAAATTATTCCACAAATGTATTCCTTTCCAAATATACAACTTTAAAAAATAATATGAAAGAGATTCCAAAGTTTATTAAAAAGTAAAAACACAATATATAACACATTTCTTGTTTTTGTAAAATGCATTTTTTTAAACCAAAATATTTTATTTTTATGTTTAACTTTTTAGTAAAAAACCGAAAAAAAACCGGTTAAACCGGTTTTCTTTCAAATGCTGTACTCGAAATCCGATTTTTCTAAAAAATCAATTTTTCGAATAACTCGGAAGCCGAGTTTTTTTTAAAAAAGGAGGTATTTGAACACTCTAGTCATTACCCAGGACCCAATATTGTGCGATAGGTAAAAGGATAATCCCGCGATTTCTTAAGCACAGGACATAAACCTTCAGTTTCCAATCATCGGACATGAATTTCTTGAGCCAAATCGTGGTGCATGCACGTTGCCAGCTAATTGCCGCCAGCCTTAAAAAGCTCTGGCGGTAGTACATTGGCTCCTGCAGCTTTATTCTTTATTCGGTGGTGGACAATCTACTCCATCATCGATGATTGGCGTAATTTGGTCACTTATGGGAATGAACAGGGAACGAAAGTGTTTCCTTCATATTTCCAGCACACTCACACAACTGAGGTTCCGTGACCAGTCTGCCATCTCTGTCCCTCAAAATGGGGATCCCTGTTCCAAATACTTTGGAAGAACTTTCGGGCTTCACCTCTATTGAGGTAATTTTCGATATCCTGACTCACGTTTCTTCCAAAGACGCTTTTTACGAATAAAGAGGCGTGTAATTTCCCTCCTATTTTCATTATATAGTTCCGTTACCGCACTCGTCGCCATTGGCTCAGTTTTGCCCTGAATGCAGCATCCTTTTCCTCAGACATTGCTCGACATTCACGATTGTACCAGGCCTTGTCTGAGCATGGTGTTTAATAACCCAGTATGGTCGTTGCGGCAGTGTTCATAGAATTCGCAATATGCTGCCACTGGGTGTCGGGAACATCAGAATAAGGGGGGTTGTTTAAAGTAATTGAGACAGTTGGTTGGTTGGCATTAGCTATCTCAGTGGTATTCGGCTTTATGAAGTGTAGCTTCCTTTGCTCATGCCTTCTTCTTCTTTAATAGCAGCAACAACAGAAATTTATCTATCAGTAGCCGCACGTAGAAAAGTATTCCAAGCGCTTCGGTCTTTTGCGCTCCGTAGATAGTTCGTCACACTAAGCTTAGTTGACAGCTTTTTCATCTGATCCATCTATCGGAGTTTTGGTCGCCCCCTCCTGCGCCGCCTATCGAGTATATTGCCGAAGAATTTTTGTCCAACGTGTCCAAGCCAGCGCATTCGGTCTATTTGAACGCGCTTGACTACGTCGATGTCGTTGTACAGCTCATACAGCTCATACAGCTCATGATTCATTCAACGACGGTACTCGCCATGAACGATATTTGAGTAGTGCTTTTCTTTCAAAAAGTCCCAGAATAGATTGATCCGCCTGCGTCATTACCCAGGATTCTGTGCTGTACAGTAAGACAGGCAGGATTAGTGTCTGGTAAAGTTGGATCTTCGTTCGTCGAGAGAGGGCTTCATTAAAACGCTTGCCCAGCGCATAATAGCAGCGGTACTGCACATTTATTAATATCTCGTTTTAAAAAAACATGCATTTGCATATTTCCCGTTGTCCTATGTTTTTGTCTATTGGACGCAAAACACTGTGCGTCCGCACTTAACAGAACAAAAGTGAGGGTTTTATTTCGCAACACGATTTCGTTTTTACACCAGCGCGTACATATGTACGTACAAAATGCAAAGCAAAGACATGAAACAAATAAAAGCAAATGTTAATGACAGTTCATTTCTATTCGATTTGCGTTGCGTTGCTTGTTGGCGTTTTCATGTTTGGTTTTTTGTTTGCTGCTGCTCTTCAGTTGTTCTCTTGTCTAATTTCTCTTTTGTGATGATTTATTTTCTGATGAGGGGTGGGGGGAAAACTACGTTTGATATTCATGGGTGTTCGCCTGTTGTTGTTCTTGCTGCTGCTGCTTAAGGCGCAATTTGTTGTGTATTTGCGTTATTTTGATTTTGCTGTTGTTGTACATGGTTTGGCTGTACTCTGCTGCTGCTGCTGGCGTCGCTGTACGACTGTTGCGGTTCACATGATGTGATGAGGGCGATGACGCAGCGCAGCACCTTAATGACTCGTCTCGAATCAAATCATCTGGACTGATGAGAGCGCATGAATGGACAGATGATGGTTGTATGTTGTCATCAACGCATCAACATTATCATCATCCTGGTCCATCATCATCGTCGTCATCCTCCTCCGACTGACTGTTGTCGTTGGCGTGTCATCAGGTATTATGAGTTTTGAAAATGCTACTCAACTACAATTTGCTAATGTAATTTGCAATCTTTTGTTTTGTCAGAGGTGTCAACACGACATGTAATAATGCGCAGTGTAAAGAATTGACAGTTAATGTTGTCATGTCCTTTGGGTGAAATGTGTCAAAATTGTGGTTACAAAAACTACTGAGGGTTTGAAAAAAAAGCGGAGTTAACATTATTGTTGCTGTAGATATGTAGGAATACTTCGTGAACTGATCAACTACACTTGTGATCATTTAGTGAGAAATTTAATTTAACATAAAATGTACTATCTAATAAAAAAAGGTACATATGTACGTATTTTTCTTGAATTTTGTTTTGAATTCACTAGATTCAAGTTTAAACAAAGATATGATGTAAATAGTATACTTATAATAATTAGTTTTTTTTTAAGAAAAAAAGATAATTCTTAAAAACGGAAAACAATTATTTGTACTTTTTAGTAAAATAAACTGTACTTTTGTACAATAAATTGTACTTTTTAGTACAATAAATGTACTTTTAATACAATACACTACTACAGAAGAACTTTCAGTACAATAAATTGTCCTTTTTGGTACAATTAAAGTATTTTTTGGTACAACAAAATTACTTTTTGGTACAAAAAAATTACTTTTAGGTACAACAAAAGTACTTTTAGATACAATGAAAGTACTTATTGCTCCTATAAATTGTTCTATTTGGTACAATAAATAGTTTTGAATCGAACAAACATTCAATTAAATGTAAATTTTGGATCGTTTCCGTGTGAAAATTACGTGTATGGCGAGGCCGGTGACGCTATGAAATGCGTAGATATCACTTGTCTAGGCTTATGGTCACTTTGTATGGGAGATACCAGAAAGGGTTGGTATTCTTACCAACTAAGAATAAAGTCTCAGTGTACAGAATATTAAATAATTCGCACAAAAACCTAACTAAAAATGCAAATTGTATGTAAATCTATGAGGGTCAATTCTGGCATTTGTATAGAAGTTACCAGAAGGGGTGTGGCAAAGGGTTTGGTTTTCTAAGGATTTTTCAGGGTTTATAAGGTTATTAAACCGACAAAATAAAAAAAATATAAATAAATATATAAAATATATAAATATTTTTACAAAAATAGATCATTTTGTATGAGGGGTACCAGCAGAGGTGGGGTTATTCTGCCCATTTACAAAACCATTTCTTCTTTTTGGAAAATATAAATACTGGTAAATTTTCTTTAGGATCAGTTAAGTTTTACTAGAGCTATCCTGCCCACTAGTCATCCATTCATACAGATAGACGGACATGGCTCAATCGTCTTAAAAAGTCTTGAAACGAATTTAGTCTTAAGATACTTGGGGTCTAACTAGCTTTGCCAGACGGGCTGGATTCAGCTGGATTGTGTGTCCAGTGCCCAGCTAAGATAAAATTTGTCCAGCTTAAAAGTAATTTTGGAAAAAAATTAAAGCAAAGATGTTTGTGCTATAAATATTCTTATTAGAACATTTAAAACAATAACTTTTGAAAAAATTTATAATTTTCATTTTCTAGAATGAATTGTTATTTTTTTTGTTATTAAATTTTTAATTGTTGCTCTTTTTATATTAAGATTTTTGTTTTTTGTGTTTATTATTTAATTTTAATTCTCAGAGGTTTGAATAAAAAGTGCAAGTTTTAATAATTTAAGTATTATAAGTATTATTTAAAAACTCAAAAATTGGAAAGACTGAATTAAAGAAAATTTGACCATGAATTCATATGTCTAAAATCAGAATCGAGCTCTCGGTTTTTATCGATAAACTTTTCGTAATGGGAAAAAAATCCATAACAATGCACACAACAGTCCCGGAATCGCCCCTAGAGGGTTCAAATGTACGACCGACCCCCAGTCATTTTTTCCTCCTAAAATTTTTTCCAAACATACCTAGTCCCCACATTCACCCCCGAAGGGGTCTTCCATACAGAAATTTTTTTTTATAAAATTTGCTTCCGCCGCTCTAACTCCAACGGAGTCGCCCTCAATAAAAACGAAAAATTGTAACATAAATATTATTTTATGAGTTTTGGCCGTTTTAGGTGCATTTTGTATGGGAGCCCCCTTAGGGATTAAGAGGGAAATAATAGTGGGTGTCGGTCATACATCTTACCACTCTAGGCGGCATCATGGGAGCAGCAGAAGCAGATTTCATAAAAATATAAAAATAAAATGAGAAACTGTTGGGGTTAAAAAAATATTGGGGACTGGTAATACAATTGACTCCTCTAGGAGAGAGAGCAAATTTTATAAAAAAATAATTTTTTATGAGAGCCTCCTTAGAGGGTTAGGTTTGTTTGGAAAATGTTAGGAGGGAAAAATCACTGTGGTTCGGTCATACATTTGAACACTCTAGTGGCGATTCCTGGCCAGTTGCGGGGCTTGTTGTGAATTTTTTACCCAATACGAAAAATTATCGTTAAAAACGGGGATATCGATTTTGATTTTAGACCAATGGTTTCTTGGGCACATTTTCTAAAAATTCATCTTAGATTAAGATTTTGTATGGAGTAAAAAAATGCACCAATTTTTTACTCCATACAAATTGACCCACCCTTATATACATAGACCTACATATCGTTGAAAAGGTCTAAGATTGTTTTTACCAAAACCGTTAATAAACCAAAAATTAGTTCAGAATTATTAATTATCAGCTCATTAGTGAGGAAAGGCCCGAAAACCCGATTTTTAAACCGTAAGTCCATTACTTAAACTTAAATTAAATCATAAATTTTATTACTCTACAAAACGACTCCATGAGCACGCTAAAGTAGAACTAGTCATCGACAAGATTGAAATATTGACAAAACTTCAATACGAAGTGTTCGGCATCGAGATATACCTACATCAATGAATTGACCTATTCATAGTTAGTCCGTAAAAAGCAATGTTTTATCATCATATAAAAAAATATTTATATAGGTTTTTTGTAAATTTTTGCCTTTATATTGTATATACATATCATCCTTAAGTTATGAATTTTGTTAAACATTAGTATGTGACTATAAAGTAGAAGAAGAGATAATTCTTAAATAGTATTACATATATAAGTGAATTAAAAGTGTTAATATCATAAAACCAATAAACAATTGAATTGAATTGAAAGTCAATATTTTAAAGGTATAAGGAAACTTTGGTATACAGATTCACTCCCCAAGTTCCAAATGACTATTGCACCGTGTAATTTATTAACTTTCTCCATTCGTTGAATGGGGACGAAGAACAGTGCCCCCGCCTAAAATGTGTCATTTTATTAATATATATATTTATAGATAATCTTCCTTTCGACTTTCAATTGGTGCTTTTAAGACGAGTCCAGCGAAAAGTTTGCAAGTTGTATCTTCATGTCCTCCCCTACATTTAAGAAGACAACAATATTTATTAAATTATATATTGAAAGTTTATTCTTTACAAAACCACCCATTATATGAAAGAATTACAAACAACGAAAAAATAAATAGCCTTAAATCGAGAAACCCTAAATTTTTACCAATTTATGCAAAAGGTATTATTGAGTTTGAAAAAATTTTATCCAAATATCCTATAAACGTTTACTCTATTGAAAATCGAATTTTGTCTCATATCGCTCCTTGGACATATGTAACCATAAACATAGACTTTCCTCTAGCATATTCACCAAAAAGAAATATGAACACTACAGAAGTAATGCAAAAATTTTTGGAAACCCTAAACACAAAATACCGCTATCATAAAGTTTTCTTTACAGATGGTTCTGTAAGTTATGCAAAGGCTGGATTCGCATAAATGATTATTCATCCATCTACACTGGAGAATTACTTGCTATCAAAACCTGTATTCAAAATATTTGTAAATCTGACGCAGACCAAAATTCATTAATTATATGTGACAGTAAAAGTGCATTAGAAGGAATACAAAATCCATTCACTAGTAATATTATTATACAACAAATAAGGGAGTCAATCAACAACTCATTGAACAAAATAGATTTTCTATGGGTCCCAAGTCATTTAGGCATACAAGGAAACGAAAGTGCAGACCAGTTGGCGAAAAAATCTTTAACTGAAGTTGTATCCGGTGAGTTCAAATATCAATTTTCGGACTACAAACAGCAAATCTCAAAATATATTTTTGAACTCTGGGAAAGTTCTTGGAATAATAATAATGACAGCAAATTATATGAAATACAAAAAAATATTAATCAACAATTCTGTAGCCCCAGAATATCTAAAACTGATCTTATTAAATATACGAGACTTAAAATTGGGCATTGTAATTTTTCGCATAAATATGTTATTGAGAAAACTCAACCTCCACTGTGCACCTGTGGTGAAATCATTAGTGTTGCACATTTTTTTAATGACTGTATAGATTTAATTGAAAAACGAAGAAAATCAAGTGATAAACATTTTGAAAATGTAAAACAATTCTTAAAAGAAATTAATTTATATAAACTGATTTAAACCAAACAATTAGTTCCAAAAATAATTATATATATTTATATATTAATGAAAAATAAGACTAAAATTTGTTAACAAATTATGTTAAAATATTAAACAATTCTAAACTGAAATTAAATAATATTAGCCGATTTGAATCTCATACCAAAAAAAAAAAAAATTATAATAATTTACCCTAATCCCCACCAAATGTAATGCAATTCTTTGTAAAATTTATACTTATTTGCTATGGTCCATATAACCTTTTTGTGTTGGGGCCTTAAATATCTTAAATAAATAAATAAATAAATAATCTTCCTTTTATTATGGGTCTAAAAAATGGATCCAAATGGGAATTTTTAGGAGTTCCTTTTTCCATGAATTTGTTTTCATCGTTCGGTTTAAGGTCTACTCTATTATTGCTAATAGAGTTTGTTTTACAAGTGTTGTGTGAAATGGATTATGCGACAGCTGGCAGGGCGGATAGCTATTTCAGTAGTTGCCAATCTATCATCATCAGCACCCTTTGCTGTGATTTCTCCACACCATCACAATCTTAAGTGTTAAAAGCTGCAAGAAAGCATCGAGAAGCTCAAACACGCCGGAGCGAAGATGGCATCAACGAAAACCACACGTCAGCATAATCCACACAAGCTTTTGTCTATGCGCATTTGTCGCATCGGACAACATTTTTGATTTTTTCCCTTTAATTTCGGAAGTTTTTTTGAGGATCCCAATTTTGGAGGTGTATAACAAATTTTCGATGATTTTCTTGTCATATCACAAAATTGTCAGCTTTTAAGCTAATCTTTTTGTGTTTATTATTATTACTAAAAATTAATAATAAGGGTTCAGTCACATATCTATGGAGTTATGCTAAGACAAACTGCTAACACCAAAGTGCATAGGCATATTTATATACACATACGTATCGCATTCACATTCTCAGATGCAATCTCTCACAACGGCAACAGCACATTTTGAATGAAAAACAAATTTATACATTCGCATTTGTTTTCTGTCGCGTTGCGACGCAGTAGAATGTTTTTACACAGATTTCAATTTCGTTTGTAATTTATGAACAACAATTAATTATACGTAAAATGTACTCGTATTATTATCGATGCAACATACATACGTATTCCCCCTCTTTTCACCTTAAAACAGTTACCGATTACAAGTAAACCTTTAAACCTCTCCAAGTTGTTAATTTAAAAAATAAATATCTATGTAATTAAATTTCTTTTTTTACGCAGTTTTTTTTTGTTGTGTGGCAAGGGGGAAAGTCCGCCACCACACTTGATAATTCTTGTCACCAGCACCGCCGCTGTCACCGCCGCCACCGCACCTAACTATTATCATTGTCATTTGTTCACTTTGTGTGATATGTTTTGGTTCTTTATCTTCCGTTCTCGTTGTTGCTGATGTTGCTTTACCCTGCGTTGTTTACCATCTGTCATTGCCATTTGTTCGGTGGTAAACCCGTGTATATCGTCCGTCCGTCGTGCGTCGCATGACAAAACCTGCCTCCCTCTCTCTACTTATCTGTCAAAATCTATTAACATATGTTTTTCAGTTTTTTTAAGGAGAAGAAAAAAAGTGTTTTTCTTTCTTTCGCTTCCTCATAACTTTTGTTGCGTTTTTTATTTTCTTTCTTTCGTATTTTTGTTTATTCATTGAGTTAAGTATTGCTGTTGTTGTTGTAGTTGTTGCTACTACTTGGCGCTGTGGCTATTGTTTGTCTTCTTTCTCTGTAGATATATGCACGATTTCGTCATCATCGTTCGTCGCGCTGTTGGTGTCGTCGCTATAAAAACTACGCATTTTTTATTTCAACTCACTGTAATTTTTATCACTCTCTCTCTCTCTCTCTCTCTGTCTTATGTTCTCATACACTCTCAAGTATGATTACTGCTAAATCTACATATTCACCACGTCAGCTTTAACAAAAAAAGCCTTCCCAACAAACCATTCTCTAAGTAAAATGTAACTATGCTGGATAATAAGCTTATCATAACAAAATTTCTTCAACATTTCATAAGCATTATTATGATAGGTTTATTTATTTGCAAAATAAGAACACTTTTTAAATGGTGTATTAAAAACGCTTAACATAGCAACAGTATTTACAACACCACTAGTTATACACTTCGGCAGGGTAACAGTTTTGTAAATATGATTACAAAAGACTTATGCTCGCTATAGTTTTGTAAATGTTTTGTTATTGATGTCCCGTTATTTTAACGCGTCGTTTTCCATGATTTGTGAGATTCCACAGTCTTCTTGTTTACTTTGATGAGTGGAGTTGAATGAAGTTTAGTGAAGTTTTAATATACATATTAATAAATTAAACATTTTGAGTAAAGAAAGTATTGTTTTAGTATAAATACTTATATTTTCAACATGCCATATAAATTAAAACACAATTTTAATAAATGAAGACTGAATTGAATTGAAAACATAAAACAACATTTTTTATTTTATAGTATACAAAAGCTTACAATAGCCAGAAAAAATAAGCTTATTGCAACCATAATTAGAAAACTATTTTTCTGTAAGCTTACTCTATAGCTAGATTTCTAAGCTTTTTGTATACTAAGGAGTAGTAGTATTATCGCAAGGGTTCAATTTTCTTTCTTAAACTATTGTTATGAAGCCTTTCATAACAGTGTTCGCTATAGTTTTGCAAGCTTAAGGCTTATGGTAGTAAGCTAGTTACAAACTAGTTAAATACAGTTTTGGTTTGCTGGGTTAGCTTATCATCTACTATTCTTGTTTTGTTGACCAGTTTTTTGTTATTTTATTTTATAGAATTTGAGTGATATTTATTTGGTCGTTGTTATGATTCTAATTCAGTTTCACTCATTTGCTGTGGCCTCTGTTCTCTGGCTCTGTATCTCTCTCATTGAGACTTCCTATAACTGCATTGTTTTTATGCAGTTTTCCTTGTGTTGTTTTGTTTGGAGTTTTTTTTTTTTTTTAACTTTTGCATTACTATGTATGTGTTTTTTTGTAGCTGCTGTTGTTTAGTGTAATTTTTTGAATTCTTTTCCATAGCAATATATGTAAGGCCATACCTATGGGCTGCTACAGTAACGTCCGTTAATATTAGAGAGCCTTAGGACGAGGCCACATAATGAGCGGCTGAGCGGCAACAAATTGAAACTTCTTAACTGTAGAAGTGGTCACGGAATGAGTGTCATTTCTGAGCGTCTGAGCGGCGCCGCTTAGGAATTTTAAAATATCAAAATAAAAAATATAAAACTATAAAAAATACCTAGTAATTTAAAAATATAACAATTTAAAAATATAAAAATATAAAAATAAAAAATATAAAAATATAAAAATATAAAATTATAAAAATATAAAAATATAAAAATATAAAAATATAAAAATATAAAAATATAAAAATATAAAAATATAAAAATATAAAAATATAAAAATATAAAAATATAAAAATATAAAAATATAAAAATATAAAAATATAAAAATATAAAAATATAAAAATATAAAAATATAAAAATATAAAAATATAAAAATATAAAAATATAAAAATATAAAAATATAAAAATATAAAAATATAAAAATATAAAAATATAAAAATATAAAAATATAAAAATATAAAAATATAAAAATATAAAAATATAAAAATATAAAAATATAAAAATATAAAAATATAAAAATATAAAAATATAAAAATATAAAAATATAAAAATATAAAAATATAAAAATATAAAAATATAAAAATATAAAAATATAAAAATATAAAAATATAAAAATATAAAAATATAAAAATATAAAAATATAAAAATATAAAAATATAAAAATATAAAAATATAAAAATATAAAAATATAAAAATATAAAAATATAAAAATATAAAAATATAAAAATATAAAAATATAAAAATATAAAAATATAAAAATATAAAAATATAAAAATATAAAAATATAAAAATATAAAAATATAAAAATATAAAAATATAAAAATATAAAAATATAAAAATATAAAAATATAAAAATATAAAAATATAAAAATATAAAAATATAAAAATACAAAAATACAATAATATAAAATTATATAAAAATAAAAATATAAAAATATGCTGGTCTGGCACCAATGAGCGATATGTGAACCCTAGGTTGGTCGCAGTGATATGAGGAAAAAATCAGAATTTTGTCAGTGCTACGCCCACAAAATAATAAGTCTTTGCAGATTTTACGATAGCCAAATTTTAGCCACTATTAAAGTATGTTAGCCGTGCCGCTGAGAGCTTAATGTTTCAAAGCTATAGTAGCCACGTTTGGGGGCTTTGATTTGACATAAATCAAGAACGTCCAATCCAAATTTGATGAATTACAACTCCTTCAACCTGTTTATATATAATTTCACTGCGTTATCCACAGTTACGCAGTTATAAATAAAATTATGAAAAAAAATGTCCAAAAATTCAAATAAAAAAACCTAAAATGGAAAATTTTTCATAAAGTTATTTATAATTTCGAAACGAGATTATACAGAGAAACGATATATGAATAGATTGAAGGAATTGTAATTCTTTATTTTTTTCTGCAAAATTGGATTGGACATTCTTGAGTTATGTCAAATCAAATCCCCCAAACGTTGCAACTGGAGCTTTGAAACTTTAAGGCGTCATTGGCATGGGCTAACAATATCCAATCGTGCTCACACTTTGGCTGCCCAGCAGCGGAAAAGACGAGGCATTGTAAAAATATGCCTGCAAACATGCCTTCAAAGGCAGTTTGTTGACTTTTAAATACGCCTTCCTTTTTCAGGCATGTATACAGGCTATAATAAGTCCTTCACTAAGCCTAATAAAAAATTCCATACCCATACACATTTCGCTTCTCAAATGAGACCTGCAATGAGGCCTCTTACTAGGATGAGAATAGATCCTGAAGACTGCATTTGAAGGGTAGGGCTTCTGACTGCCTTTGCAGGCCTGTAAGAAGGCATGCAAAGCCCCATTTTTTGCTGCTGGGTAATGTTATATCAGAAAAAAAGTCATTTTATGGGTGTATCGAGTCGTACATTCATACTCATACCACAATTACTAATAAATTAACTATTAACTATACAAGGAAAGTATGAGATTGAACTTTTGGTAAAAGAAATTGTACTTTTTGGTACATGAAATGGTACTTTCTGATACCATTAATTAAACTTATTGCTACCATAAATTGTAATTTTTTGTACAAGAAATTGTACTTATTGGTACAATAATAGTAATTTTTGGTACAATAAATTTTATGTTTTGGTACCATAAATTGTGCTTTTCGGTACTAAACATTTAACTGTTTGGTTCTTTTTACCATTAGTTTAATTTTTCTTCCCTATATTGTAATTTTTGTATCAGAAATTGTACTTTTTGGTACAATAATTTTTAACTTTTGGTAAAAAAAATTGTATTTTTGTAAAATAATTTTTAACTTTTGGTAAAAAAAATTTACCATAAAATGCTCTCTTTGGTACAATAAATTGTACTATTTGTTACAACTAATTGTATTTTTTAGTAGACTACCTTTTGCTACATTAAATTGTACTACATATTTGGCACCATAAATTTTAATTTTTGGTACATAAAATTGTACTTTTTGGTACCATAAATAGTTCTTTTTTTTACCATTAGTTGAACTTTTTCTACCTTATACATATTTTACTTTGTGGTACCGTAAATAGTACTTTAATAAATGGTAACTTTTGGTACAAGAATTGGTACTTTTTGGTAGCGTATATTGTATGTTTAGGGACCATAAATTGCGTATTTTGTTAAAGGAAATTATACTTTTCGGGACAATTAATAGAACATTTTATTACATTAGAAATACAATATAAGTACTTTTTGTTGATGTCGAGAGTTGCAGCGTCGTACAACACTTCTGTATTGAAAAAATCTACTACAGTTTTACAACTGTTGTACAACTTTAGCTTAACCCATTAAGGCCCGACCATATTAAGAGGCTCGATAGACAAAAATAGATATTATATCTGAAGTCCCCATGGTCTAATTAAGAAAAAAAAATGTTAGCCTAAACTTCCAGGTGCGTAGGAGAGCCAGGGGGGGCTTATGCGAAAACGCATCACTGGGCCTTAATGGAAGGAACATTGAAATAATTACAGAAATTATAAGAAAATAGGAAATACATTATGAAAATAAGAAAAATTATATTTTATTTATGTCGAAAAATATACGATTTATTTACGTTTATTAACGTTTTTCCAGAAGCTACAGAAATTTTACGAAATCGAAAAAAAAATCTCATTGGCAAAATTTTCCCATAAATTTTTCTCCGAGATACAATCGAGTTACAAAGTGGCACCTATGAGCAATATTGTAGTATAAAATCTAAAGTTTTTGGAAACATATTGGTAATCGCTATAGCCCTAGCCGTTTTTTCTTGAGGTGTCCTAGAAAATGCGATGCGTTTTCGCATCGCTAGGCCTTAATGGGTTAATTTTACAGGTTTTGTAATTTTTTCCAAATTTGTGCTTTTGTTATGTGTATTTTAAAGCTTTTGTTCATAAAAATATTTTTTTTTTGTTTATATATTACATATTTAATTTTTTTTTCGTGAATTCTTATATATTTTAAGGAAATGTTTTAATTTATTGTTTCAGAACTTTTAAAGTAAATTTATAATAATTTCAATGTCTTTTTTTTTGTTTTGTTTTTTTTGTACCTTCACAAAGGTGCTAATAATTGGATCCAAAAGGGGATTTGGGCTGAATAAGGCTCCTTTGCAACCGGCGTTAAAATGTCATACTAATTAACATTGTAAACTAGACAGTAAGTCGAAAAAAAAATTTTAAAAATAAATTTTCTAACTTCGATATTTATATCTCTTCGTAGTGGGTATATATCCCGATAAACATTGATGAAAGCCGTTTAATAAGTAAATGTTTTCCAAAGATTCTAGTTAATTTTTCCAAATTAGTTTGCAAAATTTAAATTTCCAAACCTTCAGTATATTATTTACAAACACTTTGTAAAAAAAAGAAACAAACAATTGCCCAATAAACATTTATGTAAGCTGGCTAATAAATATATGTTTTCCAAAGATTTTAGTTAACCTTTTCTAAATTAGTTTGTATCATATTTGTAAAAAAATAAAAATACAATGCTTTTGTAATCTCACAGGCTAGACAGAAAACATCTGTTATAATTTTTGTTTACATATCACTTTTCGTCTTGGCATTTAGTATAATTTGCTGCAGCTAAAAGATTGTCGTGTTTCGTGTTGAAGGAAAAAATTCTTAAAAAAAGGGTGCAGAAAAGAAGACCAGAAATAATAAATCTATCAAAATTTACTGAAAATATAGAGAGTTTATCAAAAGAAATAAATTCAATTGGAATTAACTTGACACAACTTTTGTATTTGCTTTGGAATGGTATTTATATCTAATTTGGAAATAGATTAAAATATAAATTTACCACAAGCTTTCAAACTTTTTTATTATGTATTGCATATTAAGTTTATTCCCAAATATTTTCCAAACATGAATACAAGTGTACAATAAGGGATCCCTTTCGCTTATCCAATAATTGGAACTTAACAAGTTACAATGCCTGCGATAAAGATTTTCCAAACATCATGTTTACTAATGTACGCTTTTAGTAAATTTATAATAAGTTTATATTGTTTATTGGGATAAGCTTATATTGTTTATTGGGATAAGTTTATATTGTTTATTGGGATTGTATGGCAAAATCATCGACTATGTTATCAATGAATTTGTAAGTACTTCGGAAAATTACGTCTGGGATATTAACAAATTAATTTAAAATTTAAATCTATAGTGTCGACTACTATCCGTATTCAAATATTACCTAAACAAAAAGTTTTCCCACGTGCACTTCCGCCCAGCGAACGAAAATAAAATGTTCGCCTTCTTATACAAATCGTTTACTATCTGTGAATCACACTGTTAAAAAAAATAATCCAGCGCTGAAACGACTTTTGTCACGCCCCATCCGCCCACTAGTCCAAATCAAACATTTTGTCTGTATATTCATGTCTGTATATCAAATATTATCACTCCTCCCACTATTCGAAAATAAAATGTTCGTCTTTATATGAATAACTGTAGTACATTTCTGTATATCAAATTTCTCTAGGGTTAAAAAATACTCTTGTCAAATAGAACACGCTCACTGATCAGAAAAAACATTTCGTCAATTTTTGTGTATCTGTTGTGCTGTCTATTATTTGCAGATTAAATTTATTCTCTTTAAAATTTTTACTATTTTGCCACGCCCTTATCTGTTCGCTGATCGAAAATACAAATCGCTTCTACAAATTTCAACCAGTCTTTCCGACTACTATCTGCATAACAAATTAGATCTCTCTAGGGCTAAAATACAGTTCTGGCACGCCCCCTTCGCCCACTGATTGAAAATAAAAATTCCGTCTGCAAATTTGAACCAGAAGTGCCAATTACTATCTAGGTATGTACCATATTTAATCTATCTAGTTCTAAAAAAGTGTTGCCACGCCTACTCTGCCCTTTTAATCAAAATTGTAAAAAATATCTAGAGTACCTAACAAATTTTATGATTCGGAAACTTTTCTGTAGTGAATTTTCTAAATTTAAAGTATTATAGGTAGTTTGCCGTAAAAAGATGAAGATTTATAATTCCTGCAACTGACAACACTCATTGTGCCCATTCGCCCCTATAGACAGTATTGCGCGCTGTAACAGTATGACCGACACTGTACGTACAGTGCCGCTGCTATCGTCGTTGTTACTTTTGCTGCAGTGGTAGTAAATTATGTGCATAAAATATTCTGATTGTACGGTACTTTGTTTTCCTTGTGCTGCTGCTGCTGCTGGCTCTTCTTTTTTGGCCCGCTGATGTTGTTGTTGGCGTGGTAATGGACTTTGCTGCATGTGTTTTTGTTTTTCTCCTACATTGTCCATTTCCTCCTTCTACTATTTCTGCTCATCATCATCATCATCGTGACCATTGTGTGTGCTGTTGTTGTTGCTGGCACAAAGTACTATGGTGCGTGGTGGTATGTTGTTGTAGTAAGAGCCCGATGGTGTTGTTGGCCATCGACGATGCATTTATTGTTGTGGGGGGGGTGCTGCGATGGGGAGGGGGCCGCCCCAATGACGGTGCAATCCATATTGATGGTGGTGGACACCGCCACAGCCATCAGGTTTCTTTGTTATTTAGTTTGATAGTAAGGCAGCCGTTGCCTTTTGTCTGGCGTTTTCCTGCATGTGTGTTTACATTGACTTGGTCGCCTTTGCTGTAGATTTTGTTGTTGTTGCCTTGGTTCGTGTGGTGTGTTGTAATCACGTTGCTTGTTTTCTCCTTCGTTTTCACTTCCTTCTTCTTGGCTGCAAATCATAGAGCAGAAAATCTACAACACAGTCGTTGTTACATTTTGTTAACACTCAATTCGTTGTAATAAATATTGAGTTTTTTTTCTCTTCCGCTCGCTCTCTCTCTCGCTGTCGTGGTGTGTTGAGCTCTATACACTCACACACATTTTCCAGTTTTAATTGAGGTCATCTCTGATAATGACCCATTCTTTGGGGCTTAAATTTGTGTTGCCGTTGTTGTTGTTTGTCTTGGATTTTTCTTTAAGAATTCCAAACATGATTTTGGGTTTTTTGTTGTTACTATTGCATTGTGGTGATTGTGTTTGCTCATTTAAATTTTATGGAATACAATGGTATAAAATGCGTAATTTTCTTTTCTTTTCGAAAGATTGTCATTCAAACAATTTTCGGTTGATCACCACTCACTCGGTTTCCTCTATTTTTATGTTGCGGTTAGCTGCTATTGTTTGTAATTGGACAATGTCTTTATAATTTAAAAGCCTCTAATGGGATTTGTAATACAGTACGATGTGTCTTTTGGTGTCGGCGGTTGAACAAAGCGATCCATTGAGATGTTTCCTTTCGTTATGGCAAACAGGGGATATATCTACCTCATGTAATTAATTTTCAAAATTTTTAATTCAAAATCTAAATTGCCAATTCAAAATTCAAAAAATTAATTGAAATTCAAAACTATCAATTCTACATTTCCATATCATTGCCTCACCCTTGTCCAGTGTCTATAGATAGGAAGGTTGTTCAATATTCGTGGTAATAATAAGCCTTTTGGCGTGTTACATTCAGGAGTCAGGGAAGTTGACGTCTTAGTCGCCAAACTTCGAAAAGGTAGGCCAATGGGGCCCTAGGGAAAATACCTATTTATAGGAAGTTCATGAATTTAAGAAACGCATTATATTATAAAAATCTGACAACGATTAATGAGCAATTCCATGGAAAGCGATCAACAAATACAATACAACTACAATTGTCTAATATCGAAAAAAATATTAAAAGTGAATTTTATTCTTAAAAATAATTTTAAGATTTTATTTTAAATTTGGAAAAAAGAAAAAAATACTATGTATTGCTAATAGTATAATTCTTTTGCAAGCCATTACAAAAAAATTGCAATTGTAAAATTTTTAAAAAAATGTCCCCAAATTTTCATATGGCCTAATTTTTTTTTTTTTTTTAAGTACTGATTCTTATTTTTGCGCACTTAATAGTACTTACTTAAATGGCCCATTACAACTTACGAACGTGGTTTATAAATTTAAGGCCTAAGGTATTAAAGAATTAGTCCTACCAGATGGTGGCACGTCTCCAACCACTTGGTCCTTCCAACGATGTTTGGGCCTCCCTGCTCTGCGCCATCTTTCAGGTTCGCCTTTCGCATAATCCCTTGTTTTGTATGTCCGTTGTCGTAAGCACCCACGATTCGACAGAACGGGTAAAACTAACACCTGGTACAGCTGTTTCTTCGTATCTCGAGATAAGCTGGTGTTACTAAAGTGCTGCCGAAGTCCGTTAAAACATCTATTGGCTAGCACTATTCTCCGCTAAATTTCCTTGGCTGACATTTTTTTCTTGTTGACGTAAGATCCGAGGTATGTAAACTCATCTACTACCTCAAAACAATCATTTTCAATGTTGTATTTGTTCTTCGAAATCATTATTTTTGTTTTGTCCCCGTTGACCGCTAATTCCATTTTTCTAGCGATAACAAAACTGCAGTAAAATCCCGCAGATTTCGGCCAATGAATGGAATTACTCTAATGCGAATTTATTTTATTTTAATATTTTCATATTATTATACTTTTATTTTTTAAATTTTTGGTAATTTTTAAATTCTTATATTTTTATTTTTGATTTAACCCTTCCATGCATGATTTTTTTTATTTAAAAACAAACAATTTTTTTTTGTGTAAATCGAGTACTGGATTATCGAAAAATTTTTATTTTTAATTTTGGAAGGCGGATTATCCTGGAAAATGGATTTTCCTGGTTGTATCATATATGAGACATCATGCACTTGTGTATAAAAATTAAACACATATTTTCAGAAAATTAAAGTATTGATATTTATTTGATTTTGAAATAAATTCATGGCGTTTCTTTATATTTAATATACAAAATAACATAAATAATATAAATTTCATGAAGTATTTAAAAAATAAGGAAAAAATAACATAAAAACAATAAATTTTGATTATACATACATAAAGCCTATAGAATGTATTTGTACTTTTCTTTATAATTTATTAAGGTCATGTCTTGTTAATGGCCATGGAATACTGATCCTTGCGATCCTTGTTTAGGCATAAATGTACCTTACATTTTTCACAATGAATATAAGATAAGTTCGAACACCCTGCCAGCTTACAGCGCTGCCGATCATTCATCCATACTGGAAAATGAGATACATTATCCTCGCGAACATCTTTTGACGGAATAAGGGATGCGTTCGGCTTTTTCTTCTTAGCTTCTATTTCCTACGACACGCGGCTCGATTGACGTCCAAGAGGTTTCAATGTTCGGCCGACTCTACACAAACTAACCCCAAACAAAGACAAACAAAGACACGACTCAAAACGAAGAGCTTATATCCCCACTTATGGTGTTTCATTGGCATGTATTCCTTCAAGTAATTACTAGCTTTTGTTGAACATAATTGTTCTTCTACAGAAAGATTTTGTTCCATTGCGACTATTGGAAATCCCTTCAGTAGAGTGTCAACAACAGGACGTATTTGAAAAATTCGATCATGGTTCCTGCCATCACGTGGTAAATTTTTAGAATTTCGATTGAAATGAAGAATTCATCTAATCTTCTCAAATTTTGATAGAAAAATAGTTTCTTTTATAATTCGATTACCAACCTCATATGACCAGTATCTACGAAAATTTTTTACTTGGTGCATTGATGTCGTTATACAAATTCCAATGTATACTTCCAAATCTTTTTCGTTTATAGTTGTTGGATTATCAATATTGAGTTCAGCAGAATAGTAATTCGATACTTTAACAATTTTCGACATAAGCTCATTGTTAAAGAAATATTTAAAGATTTGTAAAGGAGTACTTAGCGACATTATTTCTGGAGAGAGAGGGTAGTAAAATCCTTGAACAGTACAGTTTCCGGTGATGGCTGAAGATTTTGATTTTTCAACAAAATTTTACTATATTTACATTTCAAATATTGTATTTTTTTTTTTTAGATATTACAACGAATTGGTCAATGCTTTAATTTTCGTTCAAATACACGATTGGTAAATCATTTATGTCGAAATCGTCTATATCATCGTCAGATTCTGTATCATCTCCGGATAACTCGGTTGGTAATCCACATATTGTATTGTTGTTGTTAAAGTTTTCTGAAAATTCTTCCTCGTCACTACCATTATTATCTAAATCGTCTTCGCTCTCTTGACAGTAAAATTGCATATACATATGTGGATGCATCATATATGATACAACCATTTTTCTGTTGCTGAACGAATAATGTATCATATATGGTACAACCGAAATAAACTAATTGTTGACTATTAAATTATAAAATTTCACAAATACTCAAACTAAATAATGAAAAACACTAAATAACAAATAAAATACGTAAATGAAATCTATGATTTCATTAGAAATTACCGTAAAACGTACGATTTATTTCAGCTTCCAAATAACACGTGCACTTTGATCGATTGTCACAAAACAACTGTTATTTTTGAATAAATCTGAACGCATATGTTTCAAATTCTTGTTTGATCTTACACGTCGCTATGTCTTCTCACTTACTATTCCGATTTTTACCATTACTTTGCAGATTATATATGTAATAAATGAAAAAATTGTGGTTGTCTCATATATGATACAAAATGCATAGTAGGGTTAATTGTAAAATAATCATATTTTTGAATAATTTTATATTTTAATATTTTTATATCTTTGGTTGGTTGGTATGCAGGCATCTCCTTCTTCAAAGGAGAACACTTAGGTCCCTATGGACCCATTGTGACACCCGTTGGGCATTTGTGCCATCCCTTCAACCTATGCTATCAGCGCGTGTGCTGACTGATCGCGTTGCCAGTTGTCGATTGGGAATCCGGAGTTTCGATCCAATCCGTCCAGTTGATAATTTTGCAAAAGTTGTTAATCCTTCCGATGTCCAACGATGCAAGTTCTTCTACACCATTTAAAAAGGGTTTCCCCAGGGTTTCCAGTCTCCTTCTGTATAGCGCTGGGCAATCACAAATAATGTGGTCGGTGGATGGTTCACTGCTACTGTTTCCGCAGTAGTAGCATTCGCTTTTCGTTGCGAATCCCATTCTTTTCGCATGCTTGCCTATGGGTCCATGTCCCGTCAGGAAGGCAATAATCTTCCTTATCTGGTCCCTCTCAAGACTTACCAGATACGATGCACGTTTCGCGTTGTATTCTGGCCAAGTCATTTTGGCCTTTCTACAGGTTTCTTCATTCTTCCATCTGTCGTTTGCAATTCTAAACGTTAGATTTTCAATGGTACTTTTACAGGTGGATATAGGGCGAAGTGCTACGTGTTCAACGTCGCTTTCCAGCAGGGCTGAGCCCTGTCTGGCCTCTTCATCCGCTCTGCAGTTGCCCTCGATTCCGCTGTGTCCGGGAATCCACGTAACCAGAACTCTGTTGTTCCTGGATATCTCGTTAAGAGATTTCCGGCAGGCACTGACCACTTTCGATTTGATGTCACAGGACTTCAACGAGTTTACCGCCGCTAGACTATCCGTGAACAGGAGAATATCCTCCTGTGATATCTTCCTCACGTTGATCACGTCCGCGGCTCGTTTAATAGCAAGTATTTCCGCTTGGAAAACGCTGCAGAAATCTGGAATTCTTGATCTTATATTTAGGCCCAGATCCGCGGAGTAGATACCGTAGCCGACCTTGTCATCCAGTTTGGACCCATCGGTAAATATGTTCATTGGTCCATACATTGCGTTCTCATTCTCTGCCCACTCCTTTCTGGAGGGCGTTCTAGTTCCGTATAGAACGTTTGATTTCCGTGTGTTTAGCACGTAGTCAGTTTCGAGTGAGATGTTGATGTGGTTCAGGATCTTTGAATGTCCGATGGAACGATCCCAATGATCAATCTCGTTTAGTCGAATAGCCGATTTGAGAGCAGAGCATTTGCAGCTCAGATCAGGTGGTAGTAGATTGAGTATCGTGTAGAGAGCCTTAGAGGGGGTCGATCTCATACATCCGGTTATCAGGAGACAAGAGGACCGTTGAACACGATCCAGTTGTTTGAATTTGCTCTTCTTGTCGAGCGCGTACCACCAAACTATAGAGCCGTATTGTAGTATTGGCTTCACTATAGCATTGTAAATCCAGAGTGTTACCTTGGGTTTAAATCCCCATGTTTTCCCGATAGCTTTACGACATGTATATAAAGCTATGAGTGCTTTGCTGGATCTGCTTTCAATATTCTGTGTCCAATATTCTGTCTCCAAATTTTTATATCTTTATATTTATATATTTTTTAATTTTTATATTTTTATGTTTTTATATTTTTATATTTTTACATTTAATTTTTTTTTTAAGTCAGAAATTAAAGGGAAATCATTTTTATGTTCTTATGTTGTTATATATATTTTTATTTTAATATTTAAACATCATATTTTTATATATTTTTTGTATTTTGATATTTTTATATTTTAATTTTTATATTTTTATTTTTTACATTATTATATTTTTATACTTTTATATTTTTATACATTTATATTTTCAAATATATTAATTTTTATATTTTCATATTAATTTGTTTTTAAATTTTTAACTTTTATATATTATTTTTTTCATATTTTTATATATTTATATGTTTATAATGAATAAATGTTCGAAATTAAAGGGATAAGAATAATGCGAGAAAATTAGCCGTCGGATAGGGTCCAAAAAAACCGGTAAAAATAGGTACACTTGGAGAAGCCTACAATGATATTAATCTCACGAATTCAGTGGTGCAACGCCTATAAGACTATTTAAGGCCACTTTTACTGTATAATATGGGGGCCTTGAGACCCGACATCAGAGACCAACTACAATACGCAGTGTATATTTGCATTAAAAATGCAATAGAAAATAGAGAGATTTCTAAAGAAAAATAAAATACTAAAATAAAAGTTCAAAAGAAACGCCTAATTTTTCGATATCTCGCATTCTTGATATTTTCTTTAGTTTCGGTTTTTTATTTTTTAATATCTGCTCCTATTCCCGAAATTTCGATTTATTTCGTTTGATAACTCGACAAATAAGACAGTTATCGAAAAAATTCTTTGTTTTCTTCTTATTTTGTCCCTTACTATAAAATGTTGTCCTTCCGACAACTAATTTTTCGATTTCTCACGTTCTTAATTTTTCCTTTAATTTCGGGTTTTTTTTTTTAAATTTTTGTGCCCTGAAATTTTGGCGTAATTTACACCATACCACTTATTTGCGGTCACCTTTAAACCTAAGGTCTCCTTGTGGGGATCCACCCCAAATTTTGCAATTTTTCCTAAAATTGGGAAACCGATTGCTTACTTATTCTTAAAAAAAAGTAAAAAATATCTGATATTGAAATCTGTTGCAAATACAGTCGAACTTCTCTATAACGTGGTCACTGATGACCGCCGATTTCTACGTTATAGAGAAAATTCGTAATAGATAGGTAAAAATGTGAGAAAAAAGATAGGAAAATGTTGCGTTCTCAAAAAAATTAGTTATAGACAGAAATTTCCTATAGAGAAGGCATTATAGGCTTTATAGTTTTTTGGAGTTCACTCTATGATATTTTTGACAAAATTAAAGTTCAAGAACTAAACACAAGAACTAAACAACAACAACCCACTCAACCACTATGTCGATTATTTTACGTACGGCCACTTATTGCCTACTAATTCACAAATTCTAACTCTTTACAACAAGAAATAATGCAAATTTGTCATATGTGAAGCAATAAAAATTGCACAAACTTTCACCAAAGACAAAATTAACGCACACTCAAATATACCAACTGTAGCATGTTCAAAGCACCGTGTTTAAGAAGCCAACACGAGCAAACAACTCACACACCACAGAGAAAGAGGGAACACAACTCACCTCGCAATAAGAATTTCTCAACAACGGAGCAATTGTTTCTACCAAACTCATACGACTTGAGAGAGCGAGAGCGATGAGTGTAAATTAATGTGGTATGGTGGTGTAATGGTCGTATGGTGCTTATGACATTGTGCGACGAGTGTGCTTTGTGTGCTCTGGTGTGGTGAGTTTAAAAAGTTTCTTTGTTGTTTGCCAGCGCACCACTCTATAATAAAAACTGACAGAGTGCTCTGGTGTGTTGTTGCTGTATACATATGTTACTGACTCTGTTACCTCCTCTTTGATAATATAAATTGCTTTGTTTGTACACGAGTGCGTGTGTGTAAACGAAAAATAACTCATTGGTGATGTTGAATATTGAGTTGGACGATTCGTATTCAGGCAGCCAACAACTTTTCATGTGAATTTTCACATTTAGTCGTATACGAGTGCTTGGAGACTTCACGTATTGGAGGATCAAATCCACGTTATTACTTTTGCATTGGCAACTGGATATAACCACCACCACCAACAACAACAACACATCAAAAGAAAAAGTGAAATATCACACAGAAAAAAATCTATTCTTTTCCTACATGGGTGTTTTTTCATGTGAATAAGAAAATTAGAAAAGGAAAGAAAGCATAAGAAGAAAATCTAAAGTGAATTTGTATAAGTAAAGAAAAATACTTGAAAGGAAGAGGAAAAATTAATAAAAAAAAGAAAAATACATAACACAAATGTTGGTGAAATTTGGAAAAAAAAATTCAAGAGGTGGAATAAAATTTAACAAAAATTGAGTAGCAAAAAAAATAAACGTAAAGTTGCATAAAAGAGGAGACAAAAAAGTGAAATTTACAATCAAAACGAAACAGATTGCTTTAAAAAGAAAAAGCTGGTGGCACAAAATTGAAAAATTAAATTCAAATTTGGAACACAAGTCGCTAACAAATTCAAGTTGAAATAATTTTCATAGAAATTCAATAATTCTCGCAGCGAGACAAAGAAGAAGAAAGAAAACGTCAAAAGTGAAGTTGTCTTGTGGTGATTCACTGGCACTGACAAAATTAACACAAAAGAAGATAAAAAAAGTCAAGTGGTTTCGCAATAAAAAACAAAACGGAATAACGCAAAAAAAGGATATCTGCTGGTGGATACAACTGCAAATGCTGCAATAGCTTTGAAGGATAACAATCAAACATAACATAATTGTGATATATTTTCTCTTGGTTTTTGCCCAACAAAAAGAAAAACCTAGACAAATCAAATAACAACCCAACCCTCTTCTAACCCCTTCGCTCTCTCACTATTTAAAACGTGTGCAATTTTTAAATGCTTTAATTTTACAACAACAACAACAACACAGAAAGAAAAATCTGAATAATATAAGTAAAAGAAAAATCGAAAAGAAATCTAAACTACTTTGTGACAAAATTTTCATTTTTTAAACTTGGATACCAACAACAAACAACCCTTTAACTGTGATTTACCTACCGCTCCCCCCGCCACTGCTCCAAACTTGGATTAATTCGTAACAAAAAAGGATTTTGCAGCAGCAGCAAAAATGTAAGTTTTTTATTAATGTCACCATATCGATCGTCCCTTTCCCATTCGTCAGCTAGCATAGAACAAAACTTAATTTATTTTAAAATCAGTACACAGTGTTGGTTAACGTTTTGTGTCTGCCTCCTCTTTAACCCAAAACGCAATGTTGTCGATTTTCCATTTGACTAAACCCTTCAAGTTTTATTATTTGCCCTGGTCTTCTTTTCCTAATCCCATCGATTGCTGTCTGTGCCGTCCGTTCGTTCATTCGCTTTAAGTTTGTTTGCACGTGTGTGTGTGTGTGCGTTTTTTGGAGGTTTTTTCGTATGACGTTGGTGTTCTTCTTCTGCTACTGCTGTCTTGATTTCGTCAGGTTTTTTGTTTTCTGTTCAGTGTTAACTCTGTCATCAGCGTAGACGAAATGAAAAGTAGACGAAGAACGAAACTTAGCGACCGCAGCAGCAGAGCTACCCACCATTGTGCGTCAGAGTTGCCAAATTGCGTTTGTGCTGTGCCTTTTAGAAACATTGATCAATGACAGTCTGCATTTGATGAAGCTGAGGTCGATTCAAATAATAATAATAATAATAATAAATAAAAGTTAAAAAGAATTACTTGAAATCAATTAGACGCTTCGTGCATTATCCATGAAATATGCAGCGCTGCTTGCTCTGCACATTACGCGCAATACCTTTTTATCCTCAGTTTCTACTGCGGTAAGCAAAAGAATATCATCCAACTCCATTATTTTGTAACTACACAAAAATATCCAACTTTTCGCGGTCAAGAAAAAAATAAACTGAATCAGCTGTTTGGATGTGAACGCGGATGCAAAACACAGTGGAAACACCATGCGTTCATTTTCGATAAATCGTTAACGCGATAACCAAACGCAGGCTAATGGAAACCGCATATTAATGTCTTAAAATTGGTATCTGAGAAAGAAATGAAAAACCAGTTCAGAAATTTCAGTCAGGTGAACTGAGTGATAAATTCCCTCAACTATACCATTTGCCATGGGCATATGGTTTTTGTGAGGGTCAAAAAGGGTCTTTTGCCGCTCTAACTGACACACAAAGAAAAATACATCAGTGGGACAAATAAAGGCAGAGAGTTGCAGCAACATGGAAATAAGTGCCTTTGGTACCAAGCCAAAAATAAGAAAATCTCAAAGTTTGGTACCGCCACGACTTCGTGTACCTCCCATACAAAGTGTAGGGAGGGCTCGAAAACAAGGGTATTGGTGCCCTTAATTTTTTAGAAAAAAGTTTCGTTTTTTTTGGCGCTTTTTATAGTTAGCGCCATATCAAGAGGAAAACAAAGCATTTTTTTTTGGATCGCAGTCTAATATGCTGTTTCCACTACTGCCGCATCCACATCCACATCCAAAAATCAATGAACGCGCGTTAAAGCCTATACAAAAAGCATAGGCAGTTAAGTATGGGAAAAAGTTGCGTTCATATTGGACGCGACTTCCGATAAATTGCGTTTACTATAAATTCGACTAATTTTGCAATCGAAACCCACCCATACCTATAAATGGCAGCACTGCAAATTGCATATCCCTATTAAAACAGCTGTTTATCAGCATAAACATAAACAGAATTACATTTTGTTGAGAGTGGTTTGTTAACTTCACGCCGATTGAAATCAATGAATATTGTTCCTCACTTACAAAACACCAGACGCTTCGTGCATTATCCATGAAATATGCAGGGCTGCTTGCTCGATACCTTTTCGTCCTCAGTTTCTACTGCGGTTAGCAAAAGAATATCATCCAACTCCATTATTTTGTAACTACACAAAAATACCCAACTTTTCGCGGTCAAAAAAAAATAAACTCAATCAGCTGTTTGGATGTGAACGCGGATGCAAAACACAGTGGAAACACCATGCGTTCATTTTCGATAAATCGTTAACGCGATAACCAAACGCAGGCTAGTGGAAACCGCATATAAGTTATCAAGTTATCGAGTGATGACATAGCGAGTCCAGGAGCAGATATTAAAAAATAAAAAAACGAAATTTAAGAAAAATATCAAGTATATCAAGTGCGATATATAGAAATATAAGGTGTCACAGTTTTTTCGATAACTGTCTTAGTTATGGATTTATCGAACGACAAAATCGAAATTTCTTAGTTATCGAGTTATTGTATAAAAAAAACCACTTTTAGGGCCAGGACAGATATTTAAAAATAAAAAATCCGAAATTAAAGAAAAATATCAAGAATGCCAGATATATAAATATTGAACGTCTCAGTTTTTTCGATAATTTTCTTAGTTATCGACTTATCGGAAGACAAAATCAAAATTTCGGAGCAAAGAGCATAATTTAAAAAAATTAAAAAAAAACCTAAATAAAAGAAAAAATCTGGAATTCGACTAAAAAAAGAGAAAACAACAAATTCGTTACAGATTTTTTTTTCTTTAAATAAACTATATTCTAGTCTTTTAAATAAATAAAATAATAAGAACAAAAAATCAGTTTCAATAAACAAGAAACAAATAGTGAAATTGAATTTGTACATGCACAAAATATAGAAAAATAATTCTTCCGTTTCGCTCCCCTATGAGAAATCCTCAGAAAATTAGCAAATCGCGCTATTTTTTTTTTAATAATTTATTTTAGTAAATAATTCTTTTTTAAGAAATCTCCCTTTTTTATGTGATGGAGCACCACAGGCAAAATTTTTTAATTTTATTTTAGAAAATAATTTAATTTTTCTTTAGAAATCTCTACATTTTCAAATTTTTTACTATTCCATTTTTTATGAATCTATACGCTCAACCTGTTGTAGTTGGTATTTGACGACAGGTTTAATTATATAGTATAGACCCTTAAAATAGGCTTATAGTCGTCACACCAAAAAAATATTGACACCACTGAATTCGTGAGATGAATACCTTTCTACACTTGGGCATTCCCAATTATACGAAGGTTTACCGGTTTTTGGACCCAGTGGGTCACCTTCCTTCTCCCTTTTTTTTCTTTAATTTCGTTTTAAAGGACACGTGGAATGTACCAATCATCTTAAGACCGAGTTCATATAATGACTTTTTGAGCCGTGTCCGTCTGTCCGGCTATCTGATTGGCTGGTGGTCAGGATAACTTGTGTAAACCTTTGCAGGTTTTTTAAAAATGGGCCGGAATTAATAATTTCTACAATGAAGTAATGGTTTTGTAAATGGGCAAAGTAGAAATAATATTTCTCCATTATCATCCAAACAGGTAAAAAAAATTTATGATAAATAATGTATTTATTTGCGAGAGAAATATTATTTTTAATTCTAGTTAACATATGAGCAATATAGTACATATGTGACAGTCATAAGTTACAATGAGATGAGAAACAATGAAAAACTTGATTTTTTGAGAATTTGCGAATTGAGTCCGACTTTTTTAACAAAACATTTTTTACTATGATTTGGAATTTTTTTTTTTATTTGCGATATTAGGGAATATTATAAAGTTTATATACCAAAAATTGTTGATCACGAATGTTACATTGGGACGTCAATTAAATAAAGACAAAATATTGAATTTTTTACTATTATTGGAATTATTTACTGTTGTAACAAATATTTTATGATAAGAGTGGACTTGCATTATCATTAAATATGTTATTAAAAATTCAAAGAGGTGACAAAATCATTAATGCAATTTTGCAGTCGTGTAATCATAAATGAAAATAAGACAATCTTTAGACATCTTAATTTAATAAAATTTAAGTATTAGTATCTACTAATACAAGTCAGAAAAAAAAATTTGTCAACTTTTTTTTCGATTGGAAATGCCAATATTCAATATAAATTAAAGTTTGTACAT
The DNA here is from genome assembly GCA_964034835.1 of Muscina levida. Lineage (NCBI taxonomy): Eukaryota > Metazoa > Arthropoda > Insecta > Diptera > Muscidae > Muscina > Muscina levida. Next base: position 136,148,907 of record OZ035880.1, read on the forward strand.
TATTGTTATTTATTTTATCGTCTTATTTTGGCACTTTCTTTAAAAGCTATTTTGCAACTCTTATTGAAAAATCAGATAGTATTTAAAAAAATTAAAACAATTCTATTTTCTAACATTTTATATAAGATAAGTTTTTTTATTTCTTCAAATCAATGATTGTGAAAAGTTTATTGTTGAAGTACAAATGTATAAATATTTGTGAAATATTACTTTCGCCATGGTATTCTACTCTAAAATATGTTTAATTTGTTCCCGCTTATAATAGAATAGGATTGGTCCTTTTTTTAATGCTACCTTAGGGCCCTAACTTTGACATTGATTTTCGCCTTTTGGGGTGTATCTCAAGTATATGACAATTTTGTTTAAAACTTTTTTGTTTTCTTACATTTTGAACAAGAGCTTTTTGTACTCTCCAACATAATACCATATGGGAATCGATCATTTAAAATGTTCCGTATGCAAAATAATCCTTTGTTTGCGTTTTTACTTTATTTTTCTCTTGTGTCATTTGATTTACCGCTCAAAACTTTACGGTGGCAACCCCGTCACATAAAAAGTTTGAAGTCTACCATTTTGTGTAGTAATGTGTACACAACAACAAGACAACGACAACAACAACAACATTGGCGACTACGACGATGACGACGACTACGACGACGTCAAAACGACTACAAATACAATGCGTACGGTGGAGTTTTGTTTTTCTTATAGTTTTTCGCTTTTTGTTTCCATTTCTTACATTACATTTTGTTTTCAACGTTTTCCTTTAATTTATTTTTTTAGACTACACACTAACTGTATAAAAGTGAAAAAAAGTGTAAAATAAATGTAAAAAGAACGATAATAAAATTGCGTGTATTTGTGTGTGATCATTTTTGATGTAAAAATGCAAATGGTGAAAAGGAGAAGTAAAATGAAAAATATGTGAAAAGGCGAAATATTTTTGCTAAAAGCTTAAAAAAAGTGAAAAATTTATGTAAAAACAACTGACACTGTGTTTATTTTATCTTAAATTATTGTTTTTTTTTCATTATTTTTTATCATTGTGGTGATTCTTTTGCCTTTTGTGCTTTAAGAAATTGTCGTCTCTTATTCGTTTTCTTATTATTCATTTATATTTCTTTGGAATTGAAATAATGAAACCCCAATGATTTTGCTATATTTTGAGAGAGAACCTTATTTTGCTTGACTCTTGTGTTATTTCTTCGTTTACTTTATTACTAAACGTGTTCTCTCTCTGTTTCTCTGAGTGTGTTTTTCTTTGCTGGCTTACTCACCACTAGTGTATTTCTCCCTATGCTGTTGTTCTGTACATGACTCAGGGTTGGATGTTATTTATTTGTATGAAATGCATATAAGGGCAAAAGACGACAGACATTAGAAAAATTATGTGTAAAGGTGACTAGTGTTGCATACTTGGTTATAATTTTGTTTATTTTACTCTGGAATAACTAATATGTGATAATTAATAAAAAAATAAAGAAAACTAGGGTATTGTAGTGGCAAAATATAATTTGAATGTTTGTCATAACTTGGATTGAAATCATTTTTTTATGCGAGCTAGATAGAACATTTTAAAACATATTGTTGAATTATGTTGTTATAGTACAGAGGAGCCGCCCATATCCCCTTTTGGATACTGTTATTATCGCCTATGTGTGGGTACTTAAATTAAAGTCATCAACAATTTTAAGTTGACCGGTATTGACCCAAAATAAAAAAAAAAAATATTGAAACAAATTCCAAAAATCTAACAACAAATTTAAAAATTATTTTAAAAAAAAAACAAAATATCTTCTTAAAATATATACATATTTACGAAATTAAAATAAAAAACTAAAATAACAAAAAGAAAATAATTTTATGAACAAAAAAATAAAAAACTCATTACAAATACACGTAATTCATAGCCATATATGCGACAGACTCACGTTTCAATGAGATGAAAAACAATCAAAAGCTTGATTTTTTTATTACTTTATCTATTTGTGTAATACTTAAGAAGCTCAATATTTAGTAAGAAATACGACATCCCTGAATTCAAGGTCCTAAAATATTAGCAAATTAAGAGTGTGACGTTACGTGACAAAAATAGATGTCAGTTTTTTCTTCCTTCAAAAAACAAAGACCAGTGCGAATTGAGCTGTACTTTTTTGGTAAATTCTTCATTAATATGATTTGGAATATTAAAGATTTGTTTTACAATTTGCTCAAAAACTTTTTTTAATTTCGTTTTACAACCTATGTGTGAAACGTGACGTGACTTTGCGCAATGTAACGTAAATTTCTCTTTTAATAAATTATGACCAAATTATTTTCAAAAATTTTTTTCGTCGAATTAGAAAATTGTATAATCTTTATATACCAAAAAATTTTTGATCGAGAGTTTCACATTATAACGTCAATAAAATAATAACAAATTTTGCGGCTAACTAATAATTTTTTACTATTTTTGGAGTTATTTACTGTCGTAACAAATATTTTATGATAAGAGTGCACTTGCATCATTAGAAATATGTTATTAAAAGTTCAAAGAGGTGACCAGATCAATAATTAAATTTTTCGGTCCGTTTAACCAAAATTGAAAACAAGATCAGCTTTGGACATTTTTATTAAAAAAAATTCAATTTTTTTTTCGAAATTTTTTTTTTCGATCACGTTAGTCTTTTCTTTGGAAATGCCCATATAGAGTGTTCACAGGAGTATCCTAACTGTTGTATGTGTCGTATGTGATGAATTTTTTACAACAGTTATAAAAGTGTTGTGAATTTTTTCAATACGACGCTACAACTCTCGACATCAAAAAAAAGTTCCTTATATTGTACCAAATAGTACAATTTAGAGTACCAGAAGGTACTTTTTTGCACCAAAGAGTGCAATTTATGGTCCCAAAAGTATCATTTCTTGTAACATAATGTGGAATTTATGCTCAAAAGAGTACAATTTATTTTACCAAAATGTACAATTTCTTGTCCCCAAAATTGCAATTTATGGTATCAAAAATTACAATTTATGGTACCAAAAAGTGTTATTTCTTGTATTAAAAATTGCTTTTATTGTATCAAAAAGTTTAATTCCTTGTACCAAAGATTACAATTTAAAGTTGCAAAAGTACAATTAATGGTACCAATTTCCTGTATCAAAATTAACAAATTATTGTACCGAAAAATTTGATATGAGGCAGAAAAATGTTACTTAATGGTAAAAAGTACTTTTTATGATGCCAAAATGTAAAAACAAAAAAACAATTTATAATACCACAAATCAAATATATAAAGTACAACGAACGTATGGTACGAAAGTGAAATATCTTGTTCCAAAAATTACTTTTTTTGTACCAAAATGTACTAAAAATTACAATTTATGTTTGAAAAAAGTACAATTTATGGTACCAAAAAAAAAATGTATTTTCTTGTACCAAAATTTACAGTTTATTGTAACAAAAAGTACAATTTTAGTTTAAAAAAGTTCAATTAATGGTAAAAAACGCTACTTATTGTACCAAAAAGTAAAATTTTTTTTTACAAAAATGTACAAAGTGCGATGTCTTGTACCAAAAATTACTTTTTTTTAATCAAAATGTACAATTCTCTGTACCAAAAATTACAATTTATGTTTGCAAAATGTACAATTTATGGTACCAAAAAATTACAATTTATGTTGCAAAATGTACAATTTATGGTACCAAAAAATTAAATTTAAGTACAATTTAAAGTAGAAAAAGTCCAATTAATGGTAAAAAGGACTATTTTTGGTAACAAAAAGTAATATTTCTTTTACGAAAAAGTAAAATTTATGGTCTCAAAAAGTACAATTTATCGTACCAAAAAAATACAATTTATACCAGAAATTACTTTTATTATTATAAAAAGTACTATTTCTTGTACCAAAAATTACAATTTAATGTACAAAAAAGTTCAATTAATGGTATTAAAAAGCACCATTTATTGTTCCAAAAAACAATTCATGGTCCCAAAAAATACAATTTCTTGCACCAAAAATTATTTTTATTGTACCAAAAAGTACAATTTCTTGTACCAAAAATTATATTTGTGGTAGCAAAAAGTTCAATTAATGGTACCAAAAAGTACATTTTATGGCATTATCAACAGGTTCGCAGTTCGCTTTTTAGTATATACCCCTTTACATTTGCAAATTTATTCTTAATTTTCAAAAAAAAAACTAAATTAAATTTTTTGGATTGCCGCCCCTCTTTAAAACCTATATTTACCACTTATTTACATCTCTTTACTTCTTTCTTACTTACATAAGGCTTCTTTTTACCCATTCGCAGCTTGAACTCATATTCAATTTTTAATTTGAATTTTACGTTGACATTTAGTTGTCATTGTTGTACATTACATTTTCTGCCATGCGGGATAGCTGCTACCCCTACTACATAGTACATGTGACGCCGCCAACCCTATTTGAAAAGTAGAGAGTATTAAGTACATGGGATTTCCTTTGTACCCTGCAGAGAAATTTCATCTCCGTATGTGTTGAAAATATGTCACATCATTAATGAAAGTCCTTTGTTGCTGTTTTTGTTGTTTTCTTTTTTAAATAAAAGTCCACACAATGTAATGTGGGAAAATATTAGTTTAGGCGTATGAAAGCAAACATTTTTTTTATTAATTCAGAGCCATTATGGTCTTGTACGGTAACAAACTTCTACTACTTAGGGATGACGGTTTAATTCGATTCAGGACTTTTAAAGCCATGTCCGATTGAGTCATGTCTATCTTTCTGGCTGGTGTACACTATAAACTCTAGTAAACCTTAACTGATTCTTATAAAAAATTTATCAATATAAGTATTTCCCCTTATTATGTATGTCGTAGTCACGTCGAATCTTTGTCGTTTTTTAAATATGGCATCGCTGATGTCGTTTGTGAGGCCAATAGACGATTTGTCCTTGCTCCTATCATGTTCTTCTTCATTAGATGATGAAAAATTCTCAACACTTAAACATTTCTGTAATTTATTACTAATTTTTTCAAATACAAAAAACAGTCGATTTTTGTCGAAGTCGATTACGACATACGTCATAAGTGGGATTTTCTAAAATTAAGTAATGGGATAGTAAGAATAGCTCCACCCCGTTTGGTATTACCATGCAAAATGACCCGTTTTTGCTAAAATAGGGATTTTTTTTAAATTAATTTTATTTTTATATAATTTAATTTATTATTTTTTATATATTTTTTTTCAAATTTTCAATATTTCGTTTTTTATCGAGGAACATCATTAGGAACAGAAAAATGTATAAATAAATCAAAGACATAGAATAAATCAACCTGCTGCTGTGTCCGTTAAAATCACCATTTTATTTAACGATTTTTTTTTTATTTATTTCAGTTACATTTTTTTTTTTGCAAAAATAATAATAAAAATTTTCACTGATTTTAAAATTGTTTAATTTTATTTGTGACAATAAATTAAATCGAAAAAATACTATAATTTCCTTACAACATTTTTCATTCATTCAAGATTTTTGTTCCTTGTTTAAAAATTATTTTTAATCATTTTTTTGCCTAATGTTTGATAAGAAAAACACATTCGCCTAACAAAATACAAAACTATTATTTTTGTGTATTTTCTACTCGCTGTTTACACACGACGACAATTTCACATAGATATTCAATTTGGCCTAATGCCATTGACTCAGTCGCCACTACATTCTGTACCACCATCACTGCTCTATTCTTTGCGTTGTACTCTACTCTATACAAGAAATTTGTGTCGTTTTTTTTCACTATTAAATGTTTCTATTATTATGTATTATTTTTTTTCGTGTGGTCTTGTGTAATGTTTTGACAAGTTTCCCAAAAGTGCATGACTCTGTTGCCAAATTTCACATGACACGCGCGTACTGAAGAAGGAACACAGGGGAGAGAAAGAGAGTATGCACGGGGGAGATTGGTGGTGATGACTACATATGAAGATATCTCAAAGAATTGTATGCGCCATAGTCGTTCAAACACATGTCTGTCAAATAAATGTAAATAGACATAGTGTTCCTTGAATTATGTTGATACGCGAGAGTGACTGATAAAGAAGAGAGAATAAAGAAATGTTTTTATAAAATCTTTTGCACTTTTAGTTACAAATATACGTTAAGAATTGTCCTTGACTTATTTTCCAAATATGCACAAATCCACACAAAACGGCACTTAACAGGAATAATATTGTATCCTTTTTTTAAATAAAAATCGACCAATAGATGGCAACAAGAGACCGACAATTATGGGCAAATGGAAAAAAAAATATTTTTTTTTATTGTCCGAACAAATATAATTCTGAATTAATAAAAATATTAAAATTTTCTGTCACAACCGTCACAAAAAAGTTAAAAAAAAAACTTAATAAAATTGGTGCTTTATATAAGAAAACGTTGACACTTTCCAACATTTACAAATTAGGCAAAAAAATAATAGAGTAAAGAATTTGTGGTCATCCATTTAAATATTGGCGTATTTTAATAAAAAAATATTTGGTCAAGCCTGTCACCCGTCCTTTCTTATATATTTGAAATAACTTTGACGTTTTCTTATATTTCCTTTTCGCTTTATTTATTACAATCTTTATCTTTGATAAGACAGAATTCTTGTTTAGGTTTTTGTTAAGTGACGACATTGTATGTTTTATAGTAAGGGTTTTATGAGTTAATAAAAATATTTAAATATTCTTTCACACCCGTCACAGCCGTTTAATAAAATAGTTACTTTTAACATATAAGAAAATCTTGACGCTTTCCAACAACAACAAATAAAGACAATAAATAATATAGTGAAAATTTATGATCATTAATTTAAGTATTTAAATATTTTATTTAAAAAATAATTGGTCACGCCCGTCGCTCCCAAGCTACATTGTAATTTTTTCAATGGATGAAACAGACTTGCTTAGAAAATAATAATGGCTAACGAGCAGTTGCAACAAAGAAAACAAAAGTGCAGACAACGAAAAAAGGATGAACATTTATGAGTGAACGTGTTGAGTACGTCTAAAAGTGTAGTGTTTTATAAAAAGACTTTTGTGTATTATAAAAGTTTAAAATTGTTGGTCACACTTGTCACAGCAGAAATTAAAAAAAAAGTTGAATAATATAGTTACTTAATATAAAAAAACCTTGACACTTTGCAACAATAAAAAATAAAAACAATAAATAATATAGTGAGAATTTGTGATCATCAATTTAATTATTCGAGTATTTTATTAAAAAAAAATATTTGTTCACACCCGTCACTTTCTAGCTATAGTAGAATTTTTTAATGGATGTCAAAAATAGAAAGCGACAACTAAGTAAGAATCTTAAAGAAAATAAATAAAAACTTCATTTAACTTTGCTTAGAAAATGATATTTGGCTAAAGAGCAGTTGAAACAAAGAAAAAGTGCAAACAACCGAAAAAGGGTGAAAAATTGATTGTGAACGTGTTGAGTATGTCTAAAATTGGTAGTTTTGATATGCAGCATCAATACCATCAGCATCAATATCAATAACGCGATTGTTCTCATAGTTCATCGAAAAAAGTTTTTGTTAACTGTAAGGAAAGGAAACTGTGGATGGCCTTGATCTTTAGAGAAAAAGAAGTGATTCTAAGAAAATGATAATGGCAAAGAGCAGTTGGAACAAATAAAACAATAATGCAGACAACGAAAACGGATGAAAATTCAACGGTGAACGTGTTGAGTACGTCTAAAATTAACAGTTTTAATTTGTAGCATCCATTCAAAGCTATTGTTCTCTTAGTCCATAAAAAATTGCTTTTATAAAGCAACTTTTCAAAAATATCCTTTTCAATAGGCTATTTGCAACTATCTAGCGAGCATTTAAACTATATTCGAATAATGCATAGCTTTGAAATAGCTAATGCAGTCTATGCGTATGGTTGATGCACTAATTTAATTAAAAAACTTAAAACTTAAAGTATAAAAACACCCGCCTGCAGTATTCTGATGTCTAGTAGTGCTGTCTGTTAGCGAATAATTACTTAAATGTTTTATTATTTTCTTATATGTTTAAATATACATTGGCTATATATTATTGAGGCTAATAAAAAGTATAATTTCTTAAAATATTTCAAGGTTTCATACTAGGTCACACCCGTCACAATATTGTTTCTTGCAAGCAGTATATATTAAAAACGACCATTAATATCTTTAACAATTATCTACATCAAATTAATTCTCAGTAGCGGAATTCATGTCTTGGAAGGCCTTCCATCAGGACTTCTTTAGACTTTGCAAGGCATGCTGTACACATTGTCACTTCCTTTCCAAATTACACGGAGTGACATTGACGATCAAGGCGTTGTCGCTCTCGCCTTAGTTGTACGAACTCCTTCTTATCAGCCTTATATGGGAAGGCCTTCTTCTCTGACAAAGGAATGAGCCTAATTCATATATATATGGGTCTAATATATATGAGGCCCCTTCCTTTGTTAGACAAGGCCTGTTATTAGGTCTAGATAAAAATGCCTTCTGGAATAAAAGTTCTTGAATATAAAAAGTTTTCATAGTACAGGCCTTCTATCATGCTAAGAAAAGAAAATGTGCGATTTTTGATATGCCGATCAAATTAAAGAAAATGTACGGCCATTATTAAGGGGATCTTGTGCCAGGCATTTAATTTTTTATGGCGGATCTGTTAGAAGGTCTTCTAGATTGGCTTCTATAGGGAAGGCCTTATAGGGAATTTTTACAGAATACGACCAGAAAGTCATATTTATTTAAATCTCAAATTTGTAAGGTCACACTCGTCGCAGTCTTCTAATGACATTTTGAGCAGATATAGGGAATAGACGTTAAGAATTATCTTTAAAGCATCTTTTAGAAATGGACAATTTCATAGTCGCATAGTCGCAGGTCGTACGTTTCAATGAGATGAGAAACAATGAAAAACTAAATTTTTTTATTACTTTTTTATCTTTTTGTGTTATACTTCAGATGCTCTACATTTAGTAAGAGATACGAAATCCTCTGAACTGATAGTACTTAAATATTAGCAATTAAAAAGGATGACGTTATGTGACAAAAATAGTCGGAATTTTGATAAAACCATTTTTAATATGATATGGTATATTATAAATTTGTTTAAAAATTTGCTGGACTTCAAAGATGCGAAAATGATGTGACATAGATTTCCTTATTGACAATATATGGCAAAATTATTTAAAAGAAAAAAAAATTATTTACGAAATTAGAGAATATTATAAAGTTTATATATCAAAAATTGTTAATCACGAATAAACCTTTCTGTGGCAATACCCATATCTTAAGATATTTCAAGTTTTCATACTAGGTCACACCTGTCACATTTTTTATAAAGGTTTTTTTACAGGACAAATTGTTTTTCGTAATTATTATCTACATCTAAATAATTGTACGTCTTTTACGAAATTTTTTTACAGAATACAACCTGGAAGACATATTTATTTAAATCTAAAATTTGTAAGGTCACACCTGTCGCAGTCTTCAAATGATCGTTCGAGCAGATATAGTGTTTTTTTTGTTTCTGCAAGTTTTTAAACGTTTCTATGATTAACATTCTTGGAAACCACAGATTTTTTTAATAATATGTTCTATATTTTAGATTTATAAAGAAAATTTATGCATGTTTGGTTAAAAATTTCTGGAAATAGGAATTATCTTTAAATCATTTTTTAGATATGTAGAAATGTGAAAGATCAGAAGTTATTCAACAAAAACAGCGACTTGGGATTTAAAATCCATTTTTTACTTTTAGACAAATTTTTGAGATTCAAAAATAGCAGCTGAAGTTTTAAAAACGTTTTTTTTTTATTAAGACAACTTCTCAGATAAAAGAGTGTTAAGATGTAAATATCTTTAGAATACAAATTGGACAATATCTAGTTTAACATACTAATTCAAAACAAAATTTGATTATACAAAAATCCTCAAAAACAAACTAATTTTAATATATTTTTCCCTTAATTTACCGACGAGCAAAAAGACGAAAACAAAATTATCATATAGCAAATTTCTAGGAAATATCATAAATTATAAATATTTTGTTTAGTCTACAAAATATTTGCAAAACAACTAATGACTCATAGTATTGCAGCATTCTTTCCGTTTCTAAAAAGTTCTCAGCTATTATTTTATGATTTGAGAGAGGATAATATATAAAAAAAATAGAAATTATACTGTGACCAATTAAAACAGAAAATTTGAATTGCTTTATAATCTTTAATATTAGAAGATAAGATAAAGTAATGGGTAAACAATGAAAAAAAAAACCATACTATCTACAAATATTCGAGAAGTTTCACTTTTAATGATTCATTGTATTTTTGCAGCATAAGAAGTTTTGAAAAATTGTAAACAAGTGAATTTTAGCTAAATGATCATTTGGGAAAAATAAACAGATCTCATGTATATAAGTAAAGAGTTATTGACGATACGTTTTATCATAAATATTTTTCAGTGTATTGTCATTTATTTTAAAATAGAGAATTGAAGTCATTTGGCTGTTTTGTCTAAAAAATGTATTACTATGTAAAAACTTGAAGTGTTATGTATTACATATTAATTATTTAAGACGTTTGAACTTTTATCCGCCTTTTCCTGTGGTTACATTTAAAACTATTTTTTTTTATTTTTTTATTTTTAATAGTTGTGTAATTTAACACCAGTTTCAGATATAATTACCATTATCATAATGATATTTGCGGTTGCTGCTGCGACCCATATCTCGAATAAATTTCCCTTTAATTGTAAACCCACAATGCAAAAAATAAATGGATACTATATATATTTCTAATGAATATGTGGTTTTTCTGTTTTAATAATTGTCATTAAAATGACACGTTTTTATAATTAAATAATAACTGATTCTAAAATTAATTAAAAATGGAAATATTCTACAATTTTCAAGTTTTTCTTAATTTACAAACAATTTTAGTAATATTGTTGGTAATTCATATAAATAGATGTCATAAATTTTAAATGTTCATTCACAACAACGCGAGAAACTATCCCATACCTCATTCACGGGGTGTAAAGGGAATTACTTTTTTTTTTTTAAGATATCATAAATTACAAATCATCAAAAAAATAAATTATGAAACTTATTCATAAGCCACTGATTTACCTCTGCTCATTTTAAACTCTTCTACATTCTACTAACATCCTTGCCTAAATATATACATACATACATATTTGTTTCACTACATTTATATTACACATACATAATTTTGATGTCGTCACAAGTTTTGGAAATTGCATCATTGTTTTTCTTTTATTATTTTGTTTTTCCTCCTCCTCCACCTCCACATGTAGATTTAATCTTTTAAGTTATTTGCTTGTTTTTCTTCCTTTCGCTTGAATAAAAATACAAAAAAGAAAGAAAACAACATGATGATAAATTTATCGCCCTTTTGTCGGCCCTCGTCCAATCCCATTTTTATCATGTTACCATTATGGGGCGCAGGAGGTTATATTTTTAGATTTAGTATATTGTACTGAATGACTATATGCCAAATGTGTAGATATAGGCTTTGCTCGTCGTTCGTCTCCGATGTACACATATTCATTCAATTTTGCTCTGAAGTCATCACATATATTTTTTCATAATAATTTTAGTATTTATGAAAATATATTCTGACGTTTATATAAAACGTCCAAAGATTGTTCGTAAGATTAGCGCAAATATTTTCTAGATTCTTTGCACGACAAAAACAATACACGCGCCGTTTTTTTTCTGTCTTTCTCATACTCTAGTGATTTCTATATTATAATTGTAATTTTATATACAGTTTGTATGTATGTAATCTGTATTGTGATTATTTTGTGTGTTTTTTCTTCATTGATATTGAGAGCTTAGTACGTCTGTGATAGTGACCCTTTAGTTACAATAGTTTGTTTTTTCTCTCGGTGTAAATTAGAATAGAGTGTGGGCCAGTTGTAATAATGTCAATGTTGGAAAAATTTGAAAAAACAAATTAAATATTAAAATAATAATATAATACAATAATACAATAATACAATAATAAAATAATAAAAATAAAATAATACAATTAAAAGTAGTTAGACACACAATTAATAAATGTATTAAAAATAATATTAACAGAAATTAAAATTAAATTTAAAAAATTATAACAAAATAACGAAATTATTAAAATTATAAATTTAAAAAAAATAGTAAATTAATAAAAATAAATATAAAAATTAATAATAAATAAAAAAATTTTATCATTATAAAGTTAATAAAATTACAAATACTTAAAAAATGTGAATTATTATTTTAATACTAAAATTAATAAAATATATATAAATAGTTTTAATTAAATTTACGTTAAGTGTATCAAATGATACATCAAATTCGGCTTACGATCAGAAAAGTGTTTTTATTTTATTGTTTAAATATTTTGGTCAAATTCAGTGTGTCACGCACTAGGATGACGCGTTTCGAACTCCATGACGAGTTCATCTTCAGACCCCTTTGTGACCAACTGATGCACAATGGTACATCATCAGCTGTATATATATCTACAATTATGTTTTGATACACTTAACGTAAATTTAATATATAAAACACGATCGACTAAAATTAACTATCAAATAGTTTTAATCTAATCAAAATTACTAAAAAATTAATAACGTCAATAAAAATTATTTTATGAAATAGATGCAATGATTAAATTAAACAAAAAAAAAACGAATAAAAATTATATAATAAAATTGATAAAAAGATAAAACTAAAAAAATACATAAAAAAATTATATTATTACATTTTATATAGATCTTAAATTTAAATGATTAAAATTGAAAACTGAAAATTTTATAACAATATAAAAAAATTATTAAAATAATAATATTGAAAAATAATTAATTAATGCAAATGTAAAAATGATAAAAAATACTTAAATTAATAATAAATAAATAAAATTTAGAATTATAAAGTTAATATCATTACAAATACTAAAATAAATTTTAATTATTATTTTTTTACTAGAAAAATTTTCAATTATTATTTGAATACTATAATAAATTCTAATTATTATTTTGATACTAAAATTCATAAAATATATAAAAATAGTTGTAAGATAATCTTTAATTTTTTTTTTATCATTACTAAAAAATTATAACGTTATTAAAAATTACTTAATAATATTGATAAAATGATCAAATTAAACAAAAAAAGTTATAAAAATTGTTTAATAAAATTGATTAAATAATAATAACAAAATTCGTAATATTAATACATTTTATAAAGTTATACAATTTATTAACATCAATGATAAAATTTGTTAACACAATAATAACCTTAGCATAAATAGTTAAACAATATTGCTTAAATGATAAAATTACTAAAAATTATATAAAAATATTAATAAATTTAATGAAATAATTAATAAAATAAATAAAAATTGTTCTAACTTAATTAATTTTACAAAAATATAAATAACGTTTAAAAAATAAATAAAAAAAATCAGATTACACCCCAATTTGCGTCGTTAATTTCTTTTTTTTTTCATAAAATTTGTATGGTTTTTTCTTTAATTCGTTCCAGGGAAATATTTTTCGAAAAGTTAATAATTTTTGTATGTATTTTTTATAACATTTACTGCAACAAAAATATAACGTAAAGTAAAAAATAATTTAAAGTCAATTCAAATTCAATTCAGATGTCTATAATTTTGAAAAAAATGTATATATTTTTGAATTTAAACTAATATTTTTTTGTCAAAGTTTCCTAAGCTGGCGCTTTACGGCTAAAATTTTTATAATTTTTAGTATTATAATTATTTATTTATATTTATAAATTTTTTAGTTATTTACTTGTTATTTTATTTTCAGATTTTTATATTTTTTTTTCATTTTTAATTTATTAACCCTTAAAATTTTTTATTTTAAATTTTTTTTTTATTAATTTTTCATATTGTTTTAATTTAATTATTAAATTTTTTAAAATTTTATAATAATTTTTTATTATTTGCGTTTTAATTATTATTTTTTTTATAATTTATTATATTCTTTTTACATTTTTTTTTCAATGAAAGAATTTTTTTTTTGCTTACTTTTTATTAATAACTCTTATTTTTTTTATTTTGCTATTAGTTTCTTATATTTTGTACCTTTTTGTTTTTATTTTATAATTCCTTATTAAGTTTTTTATAGTTATTTACTTTTTATACAATGTATTAAAAAATATGAATATAATTTTTTTTTTTAAATTCATATTTTTTTCTTAATTATTGTATTTTTATTCTTTTTAACTTTGTTTATTTTTTGTTTATATTTTTTTATTTTTTAATATAAATTTGTTTTGAATTATTGTATTTTGATTTATTTTTTAATATACGTTTATTTTTTACATTTTAAATTTTCTTACATATATTTCCTTTTACATGTATTTAATTTTAATTTTGTTTTTATTTTTATTTTTTATATTATTTATATATATTTTTATATTAGAGTAATTCCATGGGAAGTAATCACATCTTTTGCGTCATCTCTCCAAATTTGATGAAATTATTAAAATATGTACCTTATAGTGAGCAACAAATGAATTAGTGAATTAAACAATATAACAAAAAATATATTAAAAGTTTTTTCTTTATACTAAGCTTTTTGCTCGCAATGCTAAGCATATTTTTTACCGTATAAAACCTACAGTATCATCAGATCTTTTCTAAAAAAAATATTTATGTATATTTCAATTTCCTATTGTTTTTAACCAAATTGCATAATATTTTAGACCATATAGCTGCTAATGTTATTTGTTTTTCATTTCGCCTCTTCCGTTCGTCACATTAAAAAATTAACAAAACTGTACCGAAAACCCAAAACAAAAAAATACAATTCATGCCCAGCATTATCGTATGCGAAGCGAGAAGTGTAAAGGCACACACACGATAGATACCAAAGCCAAAGCCAAGATAAGCGCGCAAACAAGAAATAAGTCTGCAGCAGGAGACAGTACAGCAGAGTACACGACCACCTAACCACAGTACCTAATCTATCAAATAAATAATAATGGCTTTCGAATGATATGAAGAATCATAATAAATTTCGACTAAATGTGTTTTGAATAGTGTTTTTTATACTTCTTTTTATTTTTTATATGCTCAATGAAATTAGATTTTTGTTTTCCTATTGATTTTTTCTTCTTTTTCTATATTATGTGTATAGAAGAGGTCTTCTTGAGACGCTCCACTTTTTGTTTTTGCCAATAATACGTAACCCAAAATGTTTTATTTCGAAATAGTACACACATACACACACATGTTGTTGGCTGTATAGTACCAATAACAATAATAAAAAAAAAATAATAGAAAAATATAGAACAAAACAAATAATTTGACCTAAATTTTTAGAGGAGCGGTATTTGTTTTAATGCTGCGGGGGTGGATAGAGATAATGTTAGCGTATACTGTACAGTAGAGTAGCGGGACTGTGGTGGGGGATTAAGTTATAAACATTGAATAGGGCGGTAGTCACAGTAGCAAATTATCTAAAATTTTGAGAAGACTAAAAAAAGCTCTGGTAATTTAAGACGTGTTTTGGAAAAATTTGGCTATATTAAAATGAAAAGCACTAATAGAAGTGGTCCTGTGCACCTCATAGGAGTAAAAGGCATAAATATATAATATATACTAATAGAAAATGTGAATTCTGTTTTCATCTATGGCAGAAAATACATGAAAGATATGACATTTTCAATATTGTTAATAAAAATAAATAATATTTATGAAATTAAATAAAAAAAATAATATTTATGAAATTAAATAAAAAAAATAACATGTTTAATAAATTTAATAAAATTTATAAAACCGACAAAATTAATAAAAAAAAATCATGAAATAGTTTAATTACAAAGATACTGAAATTAACAAAATTGATAATATTAAAAAATTATTCATATTTACAAAGTTTTTAAAATTAATAAAAATTAATCGAAATTAATAAATTTTATAAAATTGTTAAAATAGTAAATTTAATAAAAATTAAAAAAAAAAAATAATAAAATAATGGAATAATAAAATTTAAACAAATATAGCAAATAATAAAATTGATCAAGTTTGTAAATTTAATCAAAATTACAAAAATAAAAATAGAAATTTATAATTAATCATAAAATTTTGAAGTCATCAAATTACTAACTTTAAAAAAAAAATAAATATAAATTAAAAAATGTAGTACAATTACAAAAATAATAAAGTTAATAAAATATTTAAAATAATAAAATCAATAAAATTACCACATACACTAATACCCCGACTTGCGTCGTCTAAAAAAATGCCTTGTTTTGTGTCACAAAATAAAATTGAGGCTTCGAATTGCGTCGCAAAAGCTTCGTTTTATAATTTATGCGTACAAAGCGGCAAAAATATAAATTAAAAACAAAAATATAATTTAAAAAGATAAATATAAATTAATAAGAAAATATATTAACTAAAAAGAAAAAATATAAATTAAAAAGAAAATGTAACAATTAAAAAAAAATTATATAAAGTAAATACATAAAAAATGTATACAAAAAAAAATATGCCTAAAAAAAAAATTAAAAAATTATAAAAAAGAAAAAAAAAACGCAATAAAAGCCAATTTGTTTACATACAAAATTTGTGCTCTTAAACAGAAAAAGTATAAATTATGAAGAAAAAAAAATTAAATTTAAAAGAAAATATATAAATTTAAAAGAAAAAAAAAAGAAAAAAATATAGAAATTAATAAAAATACACTTTAAAGAAAATATATAAAATAAAAATAAAATATATTTTGTAAAAAAAAAGAGAAATATATAGTAAAATGCAAAATATAAATTAAAAAATTATATTTCATACATATGTACATTAGACCGTATCACCTTACAGGCACACCAAAAAAAGTTATCCGTACACCAGCAAATATGAAACATTGTTCCAAGGACATTTCAAAAATTTTATTTTTTTTGCCGAACGTAGGGACTTTTGAATTAAAAAAATTGGTCTGCCACAGACAAACACATCGATATATCATACTTTAATATCTGAATGTAAATACTGAAGATATGAAAAATTTAAAAAGGTGACCCCTACGATCTGCAACAATGAATTTATAAAAGCATTTTTTAGATAGTTGTGCTGTATTTATCGAGATACTTTCTTCGCAAAAGTTTTATGGTTTTTGCGAGCTATAAATTTCTAACATTAGGGTGTCACATTAGGGTGGTAGGAAATTAGATTTGGGGGGTAAGTACTAGAACGGTACACTTGAGGTCAATGGACATAAGAGCAAAAATATTGGCCTCGCCGAGACAAAAAATTCGCTATATCAAGCTTTAAGATCGGACGAAAAAACTAAAAAGGCGAACCCTACGTTCGGCAAAAAAAAAAACTTTTTTTTTGCGATACGGTCTAATGTACACCCAAAAATATATATAAAATAAGTACATAAAAAATAATTATATAAAATAAGTACATAAAAAAAAATTATATAAAATAAGTACATTAAAATATATTATTTAAAAAAAATGTATATATAAAAAAAACATACCATTTTCGCACCGGTGTTTTTGATGATAGTTTGGCAACTATCGAAATGGCTAAGTACATACAAAAAATTATATAAAATAAGTACATCCAAAAACTTATATACAATAAGTACATAAAACAAATTATAAAAAAGACCTAAAAAAATTTATATAAAATAACTACATTAAAAAAAATTATTTCTAAAAAAAATACCTTTTTCGCACCGGTGTTTTTGGGCTTCAGCAAAGGGTGCTGATGATGATAGTTTAGCAACTATCGAAATGTCTATCCGCCCTACCAGCTCTCAACATAATCCATTTCACACAACTCTTGTAAAACAAATTCTATTAGCAATTTCAGAAATAGATCTTGAACCGAACTATGAAAACACATTCATTATTTACACATATAGATCAAAAATACAAAAAAAAGAGCAAAAACAAAATTTTATAAAAAAAAATTTATAAAAAAAATGTTATAAAAAAAATTTTAGAAAAAAAAAATTAAATGAAAAAAAGTTCTAGAAAAAAATTTATATAAAAAATTTGTTTCAAACAAATAGAAAAAAAAATTATACAAAAAACATATGTATATATAAAAAGATTTTCTATAAAAAAATTTATGTATAAAAAAAATTATTTAAAAAATTACGTATAAGAAATATAAAAAAAACGCAAATTTTTTAACTTAAAAAGTTTGCTGCCTCAAGGTTATTTAAGAAATTATTCAACAAATATCACAGCGAACAAAATATTGTTTATATCATTTTACATGGTTTAAAACAATTCATTTGATAAATGTCAGATATAATCGCATAGATCTAACCTCAAAGTTGTGCAAACTAATAATAATATTATTAAATTAAATAGTCTTCATTTCTGTGGACCAATATTTTTAAGATTTTTTGTTCTGACAGTGTTGCCATATTTCACAACATACATACGTATTTCTTTTAAAAATCGCATCGTTTTTCTTTTATTTATAGTTTATTCATAGTAGTCTTGTGTATTATTGTACATTTAACTGCATTCAATTTCTAAAGGAAATTTAGGTCAATTTTCAAGTTTTGTTAACCAGACAACAGCGTCGTCAATACAAAATGTGTCTGTGTGTGATTTTCAATCACAATTGCGTTTGCGGTGAGAACTTTTAGAGCCGTAACGCCAATTGTTTATGAGTATAATATAAGAATATTTTGTCGAGTTGTGCTGCTGTTGCTGCTTATTCTAAACGACAATCACGCGCTTTCGAATTAACATTTTTAGACGCTGTTGAATTCTAAATTGCACTACAGAGTCACGATGAAAGTGGAGGCAAAAAATAATCAAAATAAAAGTCGTGGTGTCTAATTGGTTTCCGTGGAGAATACAAAATGGCGGTTAAATAAAATACAATTGTAAAAAGAATCTAGAGGTCTTGTGAAGAATAGTATAACAACTAATAGGAGTATGTTATTGTTTATGTTTTGTATAAAGCTGAGGGAAGTGACGGGGCGTTGATGATTTTATTATAAAATGTCAAAACAATTTGTTTTTTTTATAGAAAATTTTGTATAGTTTTAATTAATATCACGTTTTTGGGTTTTAAGCATTTGCCGTTGGAGAACAATACAATATTAACACACCTTTACTTGTTGTTGTGATGTAGTTGTTGCTATTTTTAAATTGTATACCATTTATGGTTAATTGAACCATAAAATTGTTGGCCACCACCATATGTGTTTGTTTGTTGACTTTTCTTTGCATTGTGTTGTTTTTTTTTTTTTGATTTTATATATGATATTAATTTTTTTGTATATTTTTTCTCTGTCTCTTTGCAGTATTTGTGGGATTTAAATAACATTTTCATTGATTTTTTATTCTTCACAACAAAGTAAGTAATCAAATTTTTATTGTATTTTAACATTGTTTTAAATTGTTAACCTTGTGTTGCAATAAGCTTCAAATGATATACATTTGTACAACAAAATGTTTGGCGTATGCGTGTGCATGTATGAGCGAGCGTTTCATCATGTCATATAATTATTTTGAAATTTTCAATATCCGTTTCCGGTCATACGTTTACATTCACAATCGCAATCACGGTCACCAAGCGTCAATGTAACGCAGCGGCCTTATATATGAGATGATTTGGAAACAAATGCCATTGCCAGTCATTGTCAGCATATTATCGCCCACAATAAAGAACGAATATATGAGAGCTGCCATCGAAAACTTATATTAAATATCGCTTAAAATTGTGTAAATTTCTACCACTTACTTAAAACACCCTTTAAACTTTACGAAAAACCCCCCAACTGTAGTCCTTTACAAAAACGCTCTCTCATTTTCTTTATCCAACTAAGGTCGATGTATTTGTTGTATATATCTACGTATAGACATAAATATATATATGTAGTGAAACATAAAATTGAGCAGTGAAACCTTATATAGTCCTAACGTTTGTTTTTTCTTGTGTTTGGTAGTCTTTTTTTGATTACCAACAGCTTACAGCGAAAATATCGATTTTCTGTGATGTTGTGCCTTTTCCAAATTTTCTTTGCTGCCTATCCTTTCTTGCCAGCGCGCCCCTCCTCCACCTCCTTGTAGGTCATCAGTAAAATGACGCTAAAACAGCTGTTGATTTTTTGTGTTGATTATAATTTATTCGTTGTCAAGGCTTTTAGTTGACTGTTTTCTCTCGCCCTCTTTCCACCCCACTCTCTGCTGCCCCTTGCTGTCTCTTCATGCCTCCCGCTCTCTTTTGATTACAATGTATAGTATTACTTTGACAAAGTTTATTTTGTAATCAAGGTTTTTGTCGTGGGTTTTTTGTTGTTGTTTTTTGTTGTTGTTTTTTTTTTTTTTTTGCTTTTATAGCTGACGAGTAAAGCTGTGGCAATATGGCAAAAAGTTTTGCTGTTTCTGTGTTATCACATAATGCAAGGCAAGATTATGACTGGCAGAGCAGTTTTTTTTTCTCTCTCTCTTTGGTGTAATGACATTATATCATAAAAGTTCATTAAGATGATTAGTAGTAGGGTTGTGAGATCTGCCAAACTTGCACCAGGGAACAAGTCATTAATAACATTATAAAATATTGAGTATTGATTGGATTATAAAAAAAATTTTATTCCTGGGAGGACAAAGGATATTTACAAGCAGCAGTATTGCTAGCCCAATCCGACAAGTTGCTACCTTTCACTCTACCTTTCACATCCTTATTAAAAGAAAAAAATTTGCTATGACCATTTTTTTTAATTAAACGATTAACAATAACTATTGGATACCAATCAAAAGATTTTAAATTAACAAATTTTGAAAAAAAATATATACTATTGGATAGATGTCACCCCAAAGTTGTGCACAATAATTTTTTTTGTTAAATGAAATGCATTTTTATAGGTAAAAAAGAACAATTTTTTTTGAGTACCAATTTATAGTGTTTAGCTCAATTAATTTAATGAAAATAACGCGTCATTGGACAGATTTCAGCTCAAAGTTGGGCACAATCATATTTTTTTGTTAAATTTCATCGAATACGAAAAAGTTTTTTGGTTACCATTTTTTAGTGTTTAATTCGATTAATTTTATGAAAGTAACGCATCATCTGATCGATTTCAGCTCAAAGTTGTGCAGAATAATTTTTTGTTTTTAAAAATCATCCATTGTTACAAGTAAAATACGAAAAAGGTATTTCAATACCATTTAATAGTGTTTAACTCAATTATTTTAATTAAATTTGTGCATCAATTGTTAAATTTCTCCTTAAATTTGTGCACAATCGTATTTTTTTTGTGTTAAATTTCATTTATTATTGTATGTAAAATTCGAACATTTTTTTGATTACCATTTTAAAGTGTTTAATTCCATTAATTTAATGAAAGTAAGGCATCATCCGATAGATTTCAGCTCAAAGTTGTGCACAATCATACTGTTGTTGTAAATTTTCATCCATTACTATATGTAAAATACGAAACAGTTTTTTTTTGAGTACCATTTTATGTAGTTCAACTCAATTAATTTAATGAAATTAGTGCATCATTGGTTAGATTTAACCTCAAAGTTGTGTACAATCATATTTTTGTTTGTTAAATTTCATAGAATTTTATAAATAAAATACGAAAAAGTTTTTGAGTACCAGTTTTTAGTGTTTAACTCATTTAATTTAAGTAAAGTAACGCATCATCGGATAGAATTCACCTCAAAGTTGTGCACAACCTTATTTTTTTTTAAATTTCATCCATTATTATAAGTAAAATACGAAAAAATTGTTTGGGTACCATTTTTTAGTGTTTAATTCGACCAATTTAATGAAAGTAACACATCATCTGATAGATTTCAGCTCAAAGTTGCGCACAATATATTTTTTTTTGGTAAATTTGAAACATTATTATAATTTAAATACAAAAAATTGTTTGAGTACCACTTTACAGTTTATAATTCAATTAAATTAATGAAATTAGTGCATCAATGGTCAGATTTCACCTCAAAGTTGTGCACAATCGTATTTTTTTTTTGTTAAATTTGGTTTATTGTAATATAAAATACGAACATTTTTTTGATTACCATTTTAAAGTGTTTAATTCCATTAATCTAATGAAAGTAACGCATCATCGGATAGATTTCTGCTCAAAGTTGTGCAGATTAATATTTTTGTGTTAAATTTTATCCATTATTATAAGTAAAATACGAAAAAGTTTTTTGGGTACCTGTTTTTATTGTTTAATTCAACTAATTTAATGAAAATAAAGCGTCATTGGATAGATTTTACCCCAAAGTTGTGCAGAATCATATTTTTTTTATTAAATTTCGTCCATTATTAGAAGTATAATACGAAAAAGTTTTTTGGGTACCATTTTATAGTGTTTTTTTGCAATAAATTTAACAAAAGTAAAGTATCATCGGATGGTTTTTACCTCAAAGATGTGCACAATGTTATTTCTCTACCGTTATGGCGGAACCGTCCGAGGCCGTGGCATGATGGTTAGAACACGCGAGTACCATGCGGGAGATCTCGGGTTCGATTCCCGCCTCCAGTCATCTATATTTTTCTTTTATTGTTGGCCCCTCTGGCCCCATACCTCATTCACAGGGTGTAAAGGGAAATTAAGTTTTTTTTATGGCGGAAGTTAAACAGTCTCTTATTTTATTTACTTGATATGTCCTTTAGGACTTTTAGAACAAGTGGGCAAAGGGTAAAATGTCACCCATACGACCTTTGGTCGCCATCATCTAGCCAGGCTGGCTGGCAGAATAACTCGAGTAAATCTTTACTGGTCCTTATGAAAATATACCAGTATATTTATATTTTCCAAAATGAAGTAAAGGGATTGCAAATAGTCAGTGGCCGAGTCCCACCCCTTCTGGTACCTACCATTCTAAATGGCCTATTGGATAATTAATATTTTCCCCATTACATTCAACCGGACAACTGGAGGATATTTAAATTTGGTCAGTTTCATTATCTTGTAATAGTAGACAAATCCTCAAAAAATCTAAACTTTAGCTAACACCCCTTCTGGTACCTCTCTTACAAATGACCGAATACACCCTTATAGTTTTACATAGATATATTTTTTGTAAGTTCGCTGAATTCAGTCATATTTTACGTAAGATGTACACTTGTGAAAATTTGTCTCAGGAATGTATATGGACCATATCGTCCGACCTCTTCTGGTACCTCCCATACTAAATGACCTATTTATGGGAAATTTAAATTTCTAAAATCACTTCATAATGGAAAACTGGAGGATATTTGAATTTGATTAGTTTAATACCCATGGAATAGTAGACAAATCCTCAGAACACCGAAACCTTTGCATTATCCCTTCTTTTATATCCCATACAAATGGCCGAATTCACCCTCATACCCTCTACAGACATATTTTCACTATAACAATTCATTTTGTTAGTGAATTCCCCTTTTATGCTCTACATTCGATTATATTGTTATAAATTTATAACTTGATACTATCATTTACTTTTTTTTTACCAGAAGAACAAATATATCATTAATTAAAAATTTGAATTTTAGAACTTAATCTAAACGTTTTCCATACTCGTCATATGCATTATATTATTTTCCTATTTATATATAATAATCTTTGATATTTGTGTTTTACCTTACGCACTTATATTTCAAGAGAATAAATTAGTTAATGTTATTTATAAAGATTGTTCAGTATTTCTATATACCTTTCCGTGCCCTGACTACATACCTTTGTCATACAAATTCTGACTAAACCAACCATACTTTCTTTTACAAAGTTCAAACCACTAAAAATAGACAACAGCTGTAATCTACGCCTCTTCATGCTGATATTAAATTTCCTTTTTACCCACAGTCCTTTAATGTTTAGCATTACTTTGTTAAGCACTCTCTCTTCCCCTATCTGTATCTGTCCCTTTAGTTCCTCTCTCTCACTCTCTCTGCCTCTCCCACTTTGTGTATTGTTATTTTCAACTAACTCAATTCGTCTTGGAGAATGCCCTTCATTAATCTTAGTTAAGCTTTAAATTTCACTTGTATATATTTTCAAACAAAAAATTCTATTAAATTTTTAAGCATTTCTCTATATGCTGCATCCTTACTGCGCATGTCAGCGGTCTCCGTGTTGTACAAATTTCTTTAGTTTGTTTTGTACCACATCGCTATATTTTCGCAACTGCTGCTGTGTATTTCTTTTTTCATCGTCTGTTAACGTTAGAAACCCAGTGGCGGCGGCGGTATGGTTGAAAAATGGCTGACGTCTCTCATGTCTAATGTAACTGAGCTTCTCTTTCTCCTTTGCTTTGCCATTTAATTTTCTTGTACAAAACATTACCCGTTCCTGTTTGATATTTAGGAATTACCAGCAGCCAGTAGTAGTTCACATCTCACGCTCCTAACATTTGCTATGGGAGAATTTATCTTTAAAAACTTTTGTTTTCAATTGATGATTACGGCTGCTGCTGCTGTAGTGCCTGTTGTTGTTACTATGGTAGCCCCGTGGAATTTCTGATGTCTGACATGCTGGAAATGAAGTTGGCTAACTCTTCTCTGACGGTTTTGTGTAACTGTCACGTCATCATTTGAACGAAATTGTAATCAGAGTTTCTATCAAATGAGAAGATCATGTTGTTTTCTTTACTTTTCTCGGTATGAGTTGGAAAGTGTCACGGTGATGTTGACTGAGACGGTATGTACGAGAATGAGTGAGTGAGAAAGGGAAGGGAATCAGTAACACTTCAAATTTTGTTTATTGAAATACTGTTAGTTGTATGGTTTTAAACAGCTGTTAATTTTAGTTTTATTCAAAATTGATGTTTACATCTGTATTTAATTTTATTATTTATTGATTATTTTAAATTAAATTAATTTAAATAATTATTAATTTAATTAAAATTTATAGAATATTTAAAATTAAATTTATTTAGATTTGTTATTTCAATTTATTATAATTTTAAGAAACTTAATTTTTATAATTAAATATTAATAAATTTATATTAAAATAATAAATCTAAATAAAAGAAAATTGTAATAATATAAATCAATAAAAATTTAAACAATAAAATTCGATTTAAAATTAAATAAATTTAAATTGAAAATAAATTAATTAAAACTTAATTAAAATGTATATATATATAAACTTAAACTTAAATAATAAATTTAAAAAATAAATTTAATTTTCATTATCGATTTATGTTAAAGTAAATATAATTAAATATAAATACATATAAATAGTAATTTCACTTAAATTTAAGTATTAATAAAAAATCTTAATAAATTTAAATACATATAAATTCAAATAAAGAACCTAATTTAATTTTATAAATTAGTGTTACAAATATTAATTTACATTCTTTTATTTTAAGTATAAATTCAATTCTTTTAGTTTTAAATAATTTAAAAAAAAAATAATAAAAAAGTAAACAAAAATTAAATTAATTTTTTTATTTGAAATAACCAAACTCAAATTATTGTTTTAATTAAAAAAATTTGATTTTATTTTAGTTTTTTAATTTAAAATGTTATTTAATATGTTTTTCATTGTTCGGTTTAAGATCTATTCTATTATTGCTAATAGAATTTGTTTTTACAAGAGTTGTGTGAAATGGATTATGTTGACAGCTGGCAGGGACAATGAAAAACATATTCATATTCTGCACAGATCGAAAAAATTTTATTTAATGATTTTTTCAATTTGTGTTAATTTCTTCTGATTTGTTTTTATTATCTAAATTAAAATAATGTAAACTAAAATTGAATTTTAAATTAAATTTAATCTGAACTTTTTTTCAAATTTAATTCTTAATTATTTAGTAAATATAAATTTAAATATTTATTAAAAAAGATAAAACTAAATCAGTTGGTCACAAAGGGGTCTGAAGATGAACTCGTCATGGAGTTCGAAACGCGTCATCCTAGTGCATGACACACTGAATTGGACCAAAAATATCAAACAATAAAAAGAAAACACTTCTGATCGTTAGCCGAATTTGATGTATCATTTGATACACTAACGTAAATTGTGATGTAAAAAAAAATATTAAAAAAAGTTATTTGAAAAAAAAAAAAATTAAATTAAAAAAAAAATAATTTAAATAAAACTAAGAATTTAAATAAAAAGCAAAAAAATGTGAATAAAACTATGAACTAAAACTACTATCAAACAATAAATCACTTTTCTGATCGTTTAGCCAATTTGATGCATCATTTGATAAACTAACACAAAATTGTTAACTTATCAATGCGATCGACTAACACTAACAAACTAGTCTGTATGAAACCATTTTTTTAAATAAAATTAATTACTTTTTTGTCTTACAGTACTTTTTAAATAAAAAATTAGATTTAAAGATTTTTTTAATTTAAATGCTGTTTTTTAATTTAAATGTATTATTTTTTAATTTAAATGTTAATTTTGTTAATTTGAATGTTAATTTTGTTAAGTTAAATGTTATTGACTTAATTTAAACGCAATTTTTAACTACAAAAATTTTTTTCTTTAATGTTTGTTTTTTATTTTTATTTGGTCTGTCAATCTGAACGTTGATTTAGAATAAATTTAAAGCTCAAACCATTTTATGAAAAAAATTTTCTTTCATTAATTAAATTTTTTTTTAAAAAAATTGTAATTCAATAAATGCTAATTTAAATATTAATAAAATTGATTGAAATTTAAATAGAAAAATTTAACTAAAAAAATTAAGTTCAAAAAAAGAAATGTAAATTTAAACGAGAATTTTGTTATAGTTCCTTTACAATTTTAAAATTATATTATATTTTATTTTAAATTATTTTCTTTTAAAATAAAAATTCAAATTTAAAACAAATAATTAATGAAATTAATTTAACCTTTCTAAAATGTTAAGTTTCTGAATTTAATTTAGTTTTTTAGTTTTAATTCTAATATAAAAAAATTTAACTTTCATTTAGTTTAATTTAAAAGAAAAAAAATCATTTCATTTAAATTGAAATTTCTTTGCACATTTAAATTTATTTTCCCTTTAAAATTAAATTCTTTTCAATTATAAAATAAATTTATTTTCCCTTTAAAATTAAATTATTTTCAATTTTAAATTAAATTTCAATTAATATTTTTTTAATTTAGTTTTTTTTTTACATTTGATCTAATATTTTTAACTGGTTATTAATTAGTTTTTATTATTTTTATTTAATTTTTTTTTAACTCGTTATTAACTAGTTTTTATTATTTTTATTTTAATTTTTATTATTTAATTTTTTTTTTATTATTTAATTTTTTTTTTATTTTGTTTTTAATTTGATATTTTTAAATCTTAAATTTGTACAAAAATATTTTAATTTATACAAAAATATTTTAATTTATACCAAAATAATTTAAAACAAAAAATTTAAAAAAAAAATAAACTTAAAAGTAATGAATATTGAATTTGAATTCAAATTTTGAATTTAAATTTAATATAAAATAATGTTAAAAATAATTTTTTTGTTTAAATTTAAATTTAATATAAAATAATGTTTATAAAAATTCTTTACACTATTTGGTAAAATTAGGTTATTTATTATATAAATTGAGATTTATTATAAAAGTTTGAACTGGTTGAGGTTTATTATTCTAATCTATTTTTATTATTCTAGTCTATTTTTATTATTCTATTCTATTTTTATTATTCTAGTCTATTTTTATTATTCTAATCTATTTTTGTAATTCTAATTCTAATAATTTTTCAAATATAAATTTAAATATATAATTTAAATTTTATTTTTTAATTATCTCTGAATTTCGAATTGTCTAGAAATTGTATTCTTTGTAAACATTGAGAGCACTACCAATTTTATTATCAGTGCTGAATAATCTAACCATAGATTTATAATTTGCTATATAGGTTAGCAGTAATCGAGACTATTATATGTATGTTGCTTTTGGCACTTTACAAACTAGAAGCCCTTATATTGCGTGCTTTATTTTCTCTCCATACGCCAATATACTTTTAATCCGCTCTCCCTAATGGCGAACGAGTGTTATCATCCATCTGTTATCCATCTGCCGTGATGGTGCCTATCTTCCATCATCGATATCCTTCAAAGCTCCTCCAACATTACAATATAACAACGAATGTGGCAGGGCGGCTATAACTGCGGCTTCCTCTTGGATTGTAGTGTGTTGTGTTTCCCTTTGGCCGCCGCTATAGCTATAGAACATGGAACATACCACCACAACCCTTATCGTCCTCGACATCGTCCTGTTGAAAGTTACAAATCAAACAAAAAAGGGACGCGCCCTTTATTTTCCTTAATACTAAATGCTCCCCATATGGGTACATAGCTTACCGAACAACAATGTTGAATTTCTCAAACTGCTATTGAGGGGTGGGACTTGAAGCCAAACCACGTTTCGACGGGGTAAACAGATATCACTAACAGATATTGGCAGTTTGCTAGCCCCCCAGTTTAACCCATTACTATGGTGCAAGCCATGGGCATACAGAATAAAAGTTATTTTATAGTTGTTGGGGGGAAAAATGGTAATTAAGTTGTTTTTTGAAGCCATAAAAGCTAATGTTTTCGAACGTCGACGACACGTGCCTAGTGCAACAATATGTGGTGGACAGTGTTTGAGACACATTCAGAGTAACACCCGAACTATTATTATTTGTTGATCCACTGAAGAGAAAATTTTGTAAAAAAGCTCAGACATAATGCATTTTAAAAAACTTGTATATTTTTAAGAGTTTTGTTATTGTTTTTAAAGAAATATCAATATATACTCACATGTATTAATTTAACATGTTTGTGAGTAAATATTGGTGTTACTGTTGAAATTCGTTTGACGATTGTTTTTTCAAATATAAAATTTCTTTCTCTTGATTTTTCTCATTGTTTGACTAACACTTGTAATTTTTAATGTGAATTGTTGTAATTTCTATATGCGTACTTAAAATTAATTTTCTTTTGGAAATTTTCCACATCCTTCATGCTTTTGTTTAAAATTTAGCTACGGTTAATATATTTTTTACCCTCAGCTATTATTCGTGTATTTACCAATCAGTAAAGTCTGTTATCCTTTTACAATATGGCTTCTCCTGTGTATGAGTCTGATGATAAAGGCAGAACCTTGTAATTGCTTATCGTTCACCTGACATTTTACATGTGTGATGACTTTATGCTGCGTGCACCGTCTCCCCATATAAAAACTTCTGTTCATCCTGATACTTGCGTGTGCAGTTTTTCCTAGGATTACATTGTATACATATTGGTATTATACGGAGAAAAAAAAATATTACCTTTTCTTTCACTGACAATGAATTCTGCACGCGCATCTCTGGTTGGCATTCTATTGTGCCAAGCATTCGTTGTTGTGCTGCTCTGCCGTTACTTGAGTTCGCTTGAAAAGCAACCCATATTTAGATTACGAGTTGCAAGTAAACATCATACACAATATTACTTTGTGCGAGGGCAGAATTTAACGCACCCATTTCCCTTTCTCTCTTCCTTACGCTGTAACTGTAGTGGATGTGTGTAGCTGGGGAGCCCTTTGGCCCTGTCGTCGTCGTCGTCAGATCTACAAGAACTTGACGTACGTTTGCTTTGTTATGGTATATAATATAAACATCAATTATATGTACATATCCACGTATATATATAAATATGTATATATAAACTTTACACACACCATTTATGTATATTGCGCTTTCTATACTTCCAAAGTATGTTGTTGTACATGCACATTTTACAATACAACGTGCTTTGTTTGATTGTACATAATATGTACGACGCATGTACTTACATATATATACATATGTATACATGTGCCTTAAACCATATCATCATCAACGTCATTATTATCATCATGAAGCGGGGGACCGACCCCCTTTACTGTATTACCTTTTTCAAAATCCACCACCACCATTTCCTTTTCCCTCAAACTCTATTTGTCTAGTAGCATTTCCCTCATTCCTCTCTTTGGTGTGTGTTTCTCCTACTCTGCGTGCGTGAACAACACAAAGCAAGGTCAATATCCTTAAAGTTGTGATGGAAAAAAAATTCTTCTAATGATATTTTATTTAATTTTCTTTTTCTGTTGCTCTTTTCATGTCGTCGTTGAGTTCAAGCTTTAATTGAGTTAAAGAGATGTGAAGGAAGGAGTTGCTGCATGTGGATATATTACAGTTAAGGATTGGTTTAGGATCTGTAGAGTGCATTTTTGTCCACAATAAGTAATGGGGAAATTACTATGGACTTGTGTCATATAGTCTTTGCAAGATGATATGCAGTGTTGTCTCTTCACATAAGGACCAACAAAGTCCACCCGTTCATTATATTAATTAATCAATGTCGTCGTATTACTTGAAAAAGGCGTCGTCTACCTTTGGCCTTTTCATTGTTGTCGAGGGCATGTGTTTAATGATTTATTTAGAAAATAAAAACTTAAAAATAAAAAAAAAATTATATACGTGCAATTTTCTGACAGTGACAAAATCTAAGCTTTTATCTATTAAATAGAATTTCTACAAAGTAATATTGTCTAGCACCTAAACAGAGGACATCTCATATGAAATTACATTAACAACAAAAAAACAGACCTACAAATTGTATTCTAAAATTCACATATATTTTTTTCTTAACTATAAACAATGATTTGTTACATTTAAAATTTTTTATTTTTAAATTTTGGTATCTTTATTTAATTTTTTTTTTATTTTTTTTTAACAGCATTGTTATTTTATTTATCTTAATTAATTTTTAATTTAATTAATTTTTAATTTAATTAATTTTTAATTTATTAATTTTTAATTTAATTAATTTTTAATTTAATTAATTTTTAATTTAATTACATTTTAAGTTGTTTTAATTGAATTGAATTATTAAATTAACATTATTTTTAATTAAATTAATTAATTAGTAAATTAATGAAATAAAATAATAAAAATTAAATTAAATAAAATAAATTAATTAAAAATTAATTAAATTTCTAAACAACAAAATATTTTTAATTCAATTAATTTAAATTCAATTTCTAAACCAAAAAATATAATTTAGAATAAATTTATTTATTTAAATGAAATAGATTAATTAAATTAATTAAATGAACTGAATAAATTTAGTAAATTAATTTAATTAAATATATTATTTAAAGTAATTAAATAAACTAATTAGATTTCTAAAAAAAAATTTTAATTAAATTAAATTTATTTTCTAAAATTTTTTTTAATTATTTTTAATTAACTTAAATTTAATTTCTAAACAAAAAAATATTTTTTTTAATTAGTTTAAATTTATATTAATCAAATTTAATTTCAATTAATTAAATTTATTTCAAATAATTTAATTTAATTGATTTAAATTTGATTAATTTAAATTAAATTTAATTAAAATTGATTTAAATTAAATCAATTTTTAAATTAATTAAATAAATTTAATCAATTTATTTTAATTAATATTTCAAATAATTAAGAACTAAAAAACTAATTTAAATTAATTAAAATATGATTTGTTTTTTAAATTAAATTAATTAATTAAGTTATTTTATTTTATTTTGTTAATTTAATTAATTAAAATTAAATTAAATTAGTTTATATAAATTTAAATAAATTAATTAGATTATTGGTAATTTATGTAATTAATATGTTTAATTATTTTAATAAATAAAATTAACTTAATTAAATTGAATTTAATTAATTAAAGAATTAATTACATTAATTATTTAGTTCAAATTTATTTAATAAATTTATTGTCAAATAATCTAATTAATTTATTTAAATTTAAATACATTTATTTATTTAAATTAATTAAATTTATTTCAATTATTTAAATTTATTTTAATTAATTAAATTTATTTTAATTAGTTAAATTTAATTAATTAAATTTAATTAATTAATTTAATTTAAATTATTTAAATTTAATTAATTAATTTAATTTAAATTATTTAAATTTAATTAATTAAAATTTTTTAATTTTACTAATTTAAATTTAAATTAACTAAATTTAACAAAAAAATTAAATTATTAAATAAATAATTAAATTTAAATTTATTTAATAAATTATATTAATTATTAATTAATTTCATTTTATTAATTAAGTTAATTTATTTTATTAATTAAGTTAATTTAATTCATCAAAATTAAATTAATCAATTAAAACTAAATTGAATTAATTTATTTAAATTTTAAATAAATTAATTACATTAATTTTAAATTTATTAAATAAATTTAAATTTATTTAATTAATTAATTAAATTATTTTAATAATTTTAATTAATTTAATTAATAAATTGAAGAATTGATTTTATTAATTAATTAGTTCAATTAATTTTATTAATTAATTAGTTCAATTAATTTAATAAAAATTTTAATTATTAATTTATTTAAAAATATTTTTTGGTTGAAATTTTTTTTGGTTTATAAACATAATTAATTTATTTTAGTTACGTCCCTATTTTTATAATTTAATTAAATTACAAATTAATTAATTAACTTTTTTAAAAAAATATAGTTGTGATAACTGAAATGTAGCGCAACATTTTGTCCCATAGTTTCCCACTAATACTTTATTCAAATTCCTCAAAAGTATTTAAAATTTTGATTTTATATTTATTTTTGTACAAAAATTTTAATATAGACGATGTACGTTTTACACTTGTATTGATAAAAGTGATTTCTCCTTCATTCCCCCAATATATTTTTGTCTAGTTGCATATTGTAGATACATTCCCCGCTACCGTTCAATAACACTTTGGCTATTGTTGTTTCCAATTCCTTTATATCCTGCATTCAATGGCCTTTTGTTCAACAACCCCCCGTCATTTGTTGAAGTTAATAAAACCATTACTGATGTTCCCCCTTCTCCTTTCTTCTCTTTTACTGCTATGCCACATATCACAACAATGTGAGAAACATTCTCAAACCTTTGATTTTGAATTCAAACAAAGCGCATCATCATACATTTGCTAGTAGGGATGAAAGAGAATTGTAATAGTAATCCACCTTTAGAGGTCGTGGTCTTGGTCGAAACATTTACGTTGCGACGTTGCATCTATTCATTGTTATATTTCTCCTCCACCTTATAACAAATCGTAGATTGCAGAAAGTGAACAAGGGAAAAGGAAAGATAAGCACTATAAAGGACATGATGGCATTATCTTTATACGCATCTTTTAGTCATTGCTACTTTTTGACTTTTGTAAATGTTTTTCCTTATTTTAATGACCAGTGACTTTCGATTGTTGTATGAAGAAGAAGTAGATGATGATGCTGCTGTTGCTGTGGCTGCCGACAATGAATCTATATGTATGAATGTATTTAAGAAGGACGTGGAGATATTCGATGCTCGGGGTCCTTCACTCTTGGGTAATTTCGAAAGACCTAGGCTGGTTGCTGTTGTATGGTATTTCCACATAAACTTGTTTTATAGCCTTCTTAATTGCTTGTTTTCGTTTTTCGACATCCAGACGTGGATGACTACGTTGACGCCGGTTGCTCCTATCGCCATACGCCGCTGCTTGTTGGTGGTCGCAATGTTTGGTGACTGAAGAAACCGTAGCAGGGGGGAGGGGTGCTTTGCCGTTTCCCTCTTTTTGATTTATTCGGCGATTTTTATTGTTGTGTTGTTATTCGTTCGGTTTTTTGTTGTTGTTCTTTTCGAAATGTCCTCCGTCGAAAGAGTTCAAGGAGACTCGCGTGTACTTGAAAGCACAGTGCAATGTATTAATCCAAAACACACGCGAATGATGGTTGGCTGTTGCTACACATTTTTGTTCTCCGTTTCATGCCACATTTCCTTTAATTTTTTTCGAGTATTGACATCGTGCTTTTGTACATATGTATATCGTCAGCGCCGTTGTTTTCTTTTTCATTTTTTTTTGTGCGTTTCTGTTTGTTTTCAACCAAATGTTGTCTTTGAAATTTTTTGAATGCGTCGGACAACAGCCGCGCATTGGGAATTGAAGCAAATTCCGATTTCTTCTTTGTCCTTCCTCCTTGAATTCTGCCATGTGTTGACGACATCGTCGTCCGTTGCTCTTTGGATATTGTCTGTTGTTGTCATTTGCAATTAATTTTTGATGTTTCATTGCGTTGATGTTTTTTGGCGACGACATAAGCTAAGAGATTTGTTTTGTAAAATTTTTAACATATCAACATTTTTTTTTAATTAAGTATTTGTTAACGTTTATTCAAAAAAGATTTTCCTTCCATATTTGCTAGGTGATGTTTCACAGATTCCATATGTAATCCGGAAAAATATTGTCTACCTTGAAATTAATTAATTAATTTAATTTTATTATATTAATTATTATATTAATTAATTATTATATTAATATTATTATAATAATATTAATTAATTAATACAATTAATTTTATTAAATGAAATTAATTAATAAACTTAAATAATTTAATTAATTTAGTTATCGTCAAAAATATAAATTACTAAAAGTAATTAAAAATTAATTTAATTAATAATCAATTTACTGAATTAATTTATTAATTTAATTAATAATTAATTTATTTAATAATTAATTTATTAATTTAATTAATAATTAGTTTTTAATTAATTTAATGAAATATTTAATTTAATGAAATTATTTATTAAAAAAATTAGTAATTAATTAAATAAATTAATTTTTAATTAAATTAATTTATTTTTCTAATTAATTATTAATTAAATTAATTTATTTTTCTAATTAATTATTAATTAAATTAATTAATTATTAATTAAATTAATTAATTATTAATTAAATTTTAATTAATTATTAATTTAATTTTTATTAATTATTAATTAAATTAATTATTAATTAAATTATTTAATAATAATTTTTTTTTATTAATTAATTAATTTAATAATAATTAATAATAATCTAATAATAAAATTAATTAATTTTAATAATTAAATAAATTTTTTAATTTAATTTTTTAAATTGAAATTTAATATATGTTATCTGCAGTACATCTCTGTACAAGTTAATTATTATTAATTTAATTAATTTATGTTTTAATAAAATTTAATAATTAATTAAATTAATTAATTTAAATTAATTAATAACAAAAGTTAGTTACTAATTTTATTTTATAAGATTAAAATAAATTTGTTAATTAAATTAAATTTAAATTTAAAAAATTATATTTAAAAATTAAATTAATTATTTTAGTTAATTAATTTGATTAATTAAATTATCATTAATTATAATTAAATTAATTAATTAATAAAATAAGATTATTATTAAATTTTTAAATATAATTATTTAAATTTAACTTTAATTAATGAATTTAATTGTTGTATATATACAAAACATGTCTGTACCTGATAATTATTATTGATTTAATTAAATTAATTTATTAAATGAATTAAATTAATTTATTAAATAAATAAAAATAATTCATTTAATTAATTAATTTAATTAATTAATTTAATTAATTAATTTAATTAATTAATTTATTTATTAATTGAATTTTATTAAATTAATTAATTTAAATTAATAAATTTATTTAATAAAATATATTTATTACATTTTTATTAAGTTATTTTAAATTAAATGAATGAATTAATTAAAAATATTTTTTTGTTCAGAAATTCAAATTAAATTAATTTTAACTTAATTTATTTAATTAATTTTTTATTCTATTATTTTATTAAGTATATTAATTAAATAAATTTTATTTTATAAATTTAAAAGAATTTCATTCATTCAAAACTTCTCTGTTCCTCCCCCACTCTTTGTTAAAGTGCCAGCTAAGTTGTTGACCTACCTATCCTCCCTTCCCCCCTTCCCCCCTTCCCTCCACCAATACATCTTCATCATTAACGATGAAAAACAAGTGACGCATAGGTATAACTGAATTATAAAACTTTAACGACGCTCTCTTAAAAAAAAATCGACAAACTTTTAATAGCTCCACCACAGAAGAACAACTAACAACTTACACCGTGCCAATACAATATTTTCCTTTATTATAGACGAAACGAAAACTTACGATATCATAAACTTTACGATATTGTACGTACACAATTTGTATAACTTCAAGTGGAAAAAAATGTGAAACAAAACTGAAGAAGATATATTATGAGTAGAAAGTTGAAATACCAAAGGAGCAAAGCGAAAATAATGATGGACGAACGAGCGTAACGTTAGTGTACAACAACAGCAGTAAAAGCAGGAGGGGAAAAAATACACTATATCATCATCACCATCATATGTTGCACGGTCATAAAAACGAGCACCAGCACCAAAGCAGTACAATCATGCAACGCATGGAGGAGACCAAAAATAGCAGCCGTAAATAAGGCACTCCTTGTAAAAGACACCAGCAGACACGTAATATATATATGCATGTATGAAAGCAAAGAGACGGCGACGTCTCTTACTTTAAAGGTAGTAAAGGAGAAAAGTTTTTAAAGACTCAGAATATTCATTTATCAATTTTGTTAAAAGTGGTTTGGGGGCAAGAGCGAAAGAAAGAGAGAGAGAGAGCGTTTAAGGACGAAGGCAACTTAGCAAAATACAAAGCAATATGTTGCTATATTTCATGAGGTAGACATTACAAAGTTGGTGGCGACGATGAGGGGGGGGGGGGGGGGAGTGTCTGAAAGTAAACAAGGATATTATTTTAATGAAAATTAATGATCGTTGCCGAGGAAAATACAGCAATTCATTATACCATAAGGGCCAGAAAATTACCCCCACTCGAAAGGAAATGGCAGGGGGTGGGGGTATAGAATAAAAATATGTTAGTGTTGTCATTTAAAGAATAACAATAAAGGATAAAAACATAAGTTATTTATTTTGAATCCAACGAAATCTTAATTTGACGGTCAGCAGCATGGCAAAAAGGTAAAAAATTAACCCTAATTAGAGAAAGAATGTTCAAAATAGTGAAACAAAAATTATTAGTAAACTTTCGACATAACCAGGTTTTAAATAAGCATAAAGAAAAGAAATTTATTAAATAAACTAGATTAATAAAATTATTTAAAGTATATTTAATAAAATTAATTAATTAAAGTAACCAAATATGATAATAAATTAAATTTCTTAAAAAAATATTTTCGATTAAATTACATAATTTAATTTAAATTATATTTATATTAATTAATTTAAAATTATATTTATATTTACTTAATTTAAATTAAACGAAAATTTATTAATTCATTTTATTTCAATAATTTAATTTAATTAAATGAAAATTAATTAATTTTATTTAAATAATTTAATTAATTTTTTTTATTTAATCAATTTTATTATCTTAATAATTGAACAAATTATATAATTAAATTAAAAAATTTATTAAAATTAAATTTTAATCTAATTTAAATTATATCTATATTAAATTAATTTAGTTTAATTAAATTTAAATCAATGAAAATTTATTAATTCATTTTATTTAAATAATTCAATTAATTTAATTTTATTAAATTTTTTTATATCATTAATTTATTACTAAATTAATATAATTAATATATTTTATTTAATTAGTTTTTTTTTATTTAATTAGTTTTTTTTATTTAATTAATTGAACAAATTATATAATTGAACTAAAAAATTTATTTAAATTTAATTTAAATCTAATTCCTTGTCCGGATGAGGTGTATATCGTCCGAAGATGATTGGAAATTTGGAATAAGCGTTGCGGGTTAGGCGTTATTATTTGTGAAAGTAAACATTTGTATCAATTATACACAGATACGAAAAAAAAGATATACGATTGAGGCCGGCCGTGGCATGATCGTGCGGAAGATACATGTTTCGATTCCTGTCTCCTGTCGTCTACAGTTTTTCTTTTATCAATGGCACCGTAGTGTGTTGTCGACAGCAACTTTGCACGCACATTTTTATATTTTTTATATTTTTATATATTTATATTTTTATATTAGCCGATGGCCTTAGCCGCCAGTTTTGCTATATTTTTTTTTATAATATTATTCTTATATTAATATAAGTACAATATAATGTAAATAAATAAATAAAAATAATATTTTTATATTTTAATATTTTTATATTTTTATATTTTTATACTTTTATACTTTAAGGAATGTTGGTCAACTTTTGTTTGCCAAACCTGTTCATATAACAACAATATGTATAACTTTTTCCAACACTTAAATTTCCATCGCTTGAAAAAACATTTCAAACAATTCCAATGTCTTTCTCCGTGATTTGAATGAAATTTTTTCTCTGAATCTGACTGACGTAAAAATTTGTTAAAATACATTTAATACTTCATACAAGGAAATTGCATATATGTATATATTATATGTAAGACCTCTATTGAATGACGAAAAAGTCAAACAAAATGTGCAACTAATCGTAAATCAAGGTTGACAATTGTTCGTTGGCCAAATTAAGACAGTGAAAACAAAAACGAACGCAAACATTTAATGGAAACTTGATGGGGCCAAGTATTGAACTAAATTTCAGTTTTCGTTTTCTCCGAGAGGTTTCGAAGAAAAAATGAGGGAATTCATGACGAACAGCTACTGAAAAAATACGCACACTTACAATGTTTTTTCGTTACATTTGGATAATAAAATATATATAATGACGTCATGGTTCATATTTGATTTTGCACCCCTACACCACCACCAACATCAACATCACCATCCAACAGCCCCATGACGGCATATAAATATTGACTAGACAACTGCCATCATCATTATCATTTTCGCCAGCGCCATTACCATCATCATTATCATCATCGTCGTTATACGTTGTCATGTATATTAATACGTTACGACGTCTGTATAGGTTACGTTATGACGCATTCATTCATTTAGCGCTTCAGTCGTGTTGGTTGGTTGGTTGCTTATACAAATATTTGCCAATGTGTTTAGGTGGCACATGATTAGTTGCACATACTCACATACCCCCAGAAGAGAGATAGATAGAGAGTGAACAAGTCACCGACAATTCAACCCAAATATTCATCAGCATTCAACGTAAAAATGTGCCCGTCGCTTTTCCACCTGCCCCAACTGCCACCTCTCCATGTATGGCTTACAAAAATCCCAATGCCACTTGTGTGCCACCTAGCAGCTACAACGCTGCTCGCCCCACTGTTAACGTAACATGATGTTGAGCATTACGTAGTGCTTTGGCTCTGGGTGTTGTTGATGTTGGTGTTGGTGATGACTGACTGGCTGTGTTGTGATGCTTGCTTACATATATATTTTATTGTCAATGTTGTTGTTGTTGTAAAAATAATGTTCACAGTATTGGTAGGTAATGTGTTGCCAGTGTGTGTGTAAATTTAATTAAAAATACTATTGTGTGCTCAGTTGAGTTTCACAATTGCTAAAGTGTAAAATGCGAAACGTTTCACGTAACCAATGCCAGAATACGATTTAACCAGGCGATCAGCAGCGCAACACCCCAAAAACAACACAATTGGTATACCTCGCCTCAAGGGGCAGCAACACAACAGGGGGAGTTACTACACGTAGTATAAACCATCAGGCGGGGGGTATTTACATATATATTTTTAAAATATTATAACGCACAACAACAACAACGACAACACAACATCGAATGTATTCAGTGCATTGTGTGAATTGTTGTTTTGAAGGTCATTCTCGTTCGCAGAAGACACGACGATTTCTTAATTTCATTTAAAAATAGTTTTTGGACATTAATTAGTTATTGTTGGCATCTCAACGAAAAAGTTTTTAGTAATTATCGATGAGGAAGTTTATATGGAATAGTTTCTATAAACAAAAACAGGTTTAATGGATGTTAAAAATTTTATACAGACTGCATTTTATAAATATTTAAAATGTCAATAAACATAAACATATATTAAATAAAAAAAACTATGCAACGATTTCCGTCAACTGAAAAGCGGAAATCATTCAAGAGAATATGATTAATTAGCAAATATTTTAGACACAGAGAAAATCGTTTCTAACAAATTCACAAAATGAAAAGGTTGTTTATAATAATTCTGTAAAATATTTTGTTGTAAAACTTAAGGAAAACTGCGAAACAATGTTGTCATAAATAAAATTGTAATTTTTAATAAAGAATATATAAAAAATAATATATAAGATATAATATATAAAATATAATATATAAAAAATGATATATAAAACATAATGTATAATAAACCATTTTTAAAAAATTATATATAAAAAATAATATATAAAAAATAATATATAAAAAATAATATATAAAAAATAA
The DNA here is from genome assembly GCA_964034835.1 of Muscina levida. NCBI lineage: Eukaryota > Metazoa > Arthropoda > Insecta > Diptera > Muscidae > Muscina > Muscina levida. The sequence goes on from OZ035880.1 coordinate 136,188,997, forward strand.
TATATAAAAAATAATATATAAAAAATAATAGATAATAAATAATGTATAAAAAATAATATAACAAAATAATATAAAAAAATAATTAATTACAAATAACTAAATTACATATTTAATAAAAAAAAAAAATTTGTAGTATTTAAAACAATTTTTATAATACTAAAAAAAAGTATTTGTAATATTAAAAAAATCTTATATAACATTAAAAAAAAATATAATTTAAAAAAAATATATTATACAATATTAAAATAAAATATTTAAAAAATTATATAATAAAAAAATAATAATATAAAAAAAAATTATTATATGTATTATATAAAAAAATTTTTTATATAATAGTAAACAAATTATTATATAATATTAAAAATATATAATATAATATTAAATTTTTTTTAATATATCATAATAATAAAATTATTATATTACCTTAAAATAATATTAAAAAAATAAATAATAATAACAAATATTATACAATATTAAAGAATGTATTATATAATATTAAAAAATGTTTTATATAATATTAAAAAAAAATATTATATAATATTAAAAAAAATATTATATAATATTAAAAAAAATTATTTAAATTTAAAAAAATTTCATATAATTTAAAAAAATATATGATTACACATTAATATATAACATAAAAATATAAAAATAATATTGAAAAAAACATTATAAAAAAAATAAAATAAATTAAAAAAAATATTATACAATACTGAATAAAATACATTGTATTAAAAATTTTGTTATCATAATAATAAAATTATAAGATTATGTTAAAATAATAATATATAATATTATAAAGTATTATATAATATTTTTATAATATTGTATAATATTATTATCAATGTGATATTCTTTTTTATTCTTCAGTATTATATATTATTAAAGTATTGTTATGTAATATCAATATTATATATTATTATTATATACTTAAAGAATTTTATAAAATAGTTTAATATAATGTAAACTATTTTATAAAATTAAAAAAAAATATAAAATATTAAAAAATATTATATAACACTAAAAAATATATTAAATAAAAATATAAAACATAAAAATATTATATAACACTAAAAAATATATTAAATAAAAATATAAAACATAAAAATATAAATGTTACATAATAATAAAAAAATATAACATAATATTAAAATAATATTACATAATATAAAGAAATATTTCATAATATTAAAAAAAAGTTAAAAAAATATTAAAAAAAACTCAAAAAAAGTATTATATAATATTAAAAAACAAATATTATATAGTAAAAAAATATATATTATATTATATCAAAATTTTTTTATATAAAAAATTGTATTATATATAAAAAAATATATTGTATTATATAAAAAAAAATATATTGTATTATATAGAAAAAAATATATTGTATTATATATAAAAAAAATCTTATATAATATTGAAAAAAAAATATTATATAATATTAAAAAAATGTTATATAATATATAAAAAAATATATAATGTTAAAATAAAAATATTATATAATACTAGCTGACTCGGCAAACGTTATTTTGCCATGTATAATATTTCTAGGAAAAATTTTTTCCTTAACATTTAGGGGGATGAAAAATAGATGTTGGTGGTTCTCAGACCTACTCGATATGCTCACAAAATTTCATGAGGAACGGTCGAGCCGGGTCGGAGGAGTTCAATCACGCACCCCGTGACAAAAGAATTTTATATATTAGATTAAAAAAATATTAAAAAAAAAAACCAAGTTTAGAAAAATATCATCAAACAGTTAAAAGACAAATAACACTTTTCGACAATTTGAGGGTCAGTGGCTCAGAGGTGAACGAAACCAATGTCGAACGATAGCATTTGACCTCAGTAACAAAACCTTAAACTCTATTTTGCTCCACTATGTCAGTTTGTGTCTTGGGAGACCTATATTACAATTTTCAGTGGAATATTTCCTGGGGACATTTCAACCCTCTAGCTTCCACCCGTATGGGATATTTTTGGTTCGGATTTATTAGAATTTGATGTATTTTTTTGTACCAAATCAAACGCCGATGATTTTAATTTGGTCGACCTATTATATGTTACTTAGCTGTATACCCATTTTGTTAGCTTAAGGTCGTTAGAAGAAAACTTTGGTTCGTCTTTTAAATATTTATATACCCAATATATCGGCCATCTTTGTTGGTCTTCATCCGGGGTATAATTTATTAATTTTTTTTACAACAATCCCTTTATTTTTATTAAACTGTACCAAAAGTGGTGCCATGTTCCTACTGAAATATCTTATATATGTGTGTGAATTCTTTCTACTTCCTTTTATTACAAATTAATTAAGCCAATAGACATAAATATTAAACCATTCACTACTCCAACTCCCATTCACATTCTTTCCTCAAAACACAAATTAACCACCTGCTACCCATAAAACAACGCGGCCGTCGCCATTGATTTTCGGCTTGGATTACAACCAGAATTCAAACGTTTAACTGTTTAAATAATCACAAAGCACAATTATCTTAACATCAAACGAATTGGTATACAGAAAGAACAAGAATAGATGTTGAGGAAAAAGAAAATTTGCACGAGTAAGAAAAAACAATATACAAAAAGCCAATAAACTTTAATAAAATAACTCGTAACCAAAAGGCAATAAACTTTATGTGCCGCCTTAATAGGAGTTCAATGATATGATTTTAACGCTGCCCTCTTTAAACGGATGCTACTATACAATATCTGTTGAACTTTGCTGTATGTACATCGTAAACACTTCTAATAACGTTTAGCTTAGCTAAGCTTTAAGCCAACCACAAAGTCTTTGAACGGCCTTCACAGCAGATAGAAAAAAAGTGTTAAATTGCTAGATGTTTCATAGACACTCTAAATGTGAGAGACTTAGAGACTTCCTGGCCTAAGGCAAAATCATTAATAATAAACCCTCTTTGCTTCTCTTGCTTCTCTGTGTTCTTCCCATATACATATACATTCTATTTATTTTTCGTTGTCCATAATACTTCTTATTACTTGATTATTTGCTTCTTAACTTGTTTTTGTTGTTGTTGGTGTTGTTGCCTCTACTCTGTCTGTTAACTGATAATACTCTATTAGCTATAGACGGGCAGAGTATACGAAGGAGCCCAGGTGTTGGTTGTCTTAAAGTCTGTGTGGTTTTCTCAAGACGTTTCATTTTTATTTTTCCTTCCTTTTTTTTTGCAGTTACGAAAAATATTTGTTGAAAACAATTTATGGGTTCGCAAGTTGGGGTTTTTCGTTGTTACTTGTGGATATTTACGTGATTGTCGTTGGTCGTTTTAGTCGTCATCGTCGTCGTCGTCGTCAAGAAATTCCAATTCCCCGAACTGGTTTTACAACAGTATTTCTTGGTGTTAACGTTAGTTTGGTTGTTGGCCTGGTCAGTGTTTTTTTTTTGATTGTTTTAGTCTGTTAATGACCATTTTGCCTTAACGTTTTTCGTCTGCAATTGCCTTAATGCCAAAATGATTTATAATGTTAAATTTCATATAATTTTTTTTCTTTTGCCTCTTCTGTTTGTTGTTGTGTTGCTTTACTCTGGTGTATGTGTGCAATTATTTGATTGTTGGTCGTCGTCGTACTTTGTTTTCATAATTCTAGATAATTATGATAAATGTAATGAGATATTTTGTGTGGAGAATGTGTGTATGTGTGTGAAGGTGAAATAACAGGATAGGGTAACTTTTTACCCATTATTTATTATTTGTTGGTGTGAGTTTGGCGGGGGGAATGTGTTTTAAATTGCATTCAAACAGGGGGCGATTTTTTACCCCTTTCTAGTTTACGGCGGAATGGGGATCACATATTTGATTGTTGGTTGGTCTAAAACTCTATAGCGTCGTGCAAATTCTGTATAATATAAAATGATATAACTGTTTAATACAATATAAAAATAATATTAATATAATATTCAAAGAATGAATAATATATTAAAAAAATGTTAAAAAAATATTATAAAATATTACAAAAAATATTATATAATACTAAAAAAATAATGTATAATATTAAAAAAAAATTATATGATACTAAAAATATTTTATATAATATTAAAAAATATTATCAAATATTAAAAAAATTATTATATAATATTATATAATCCTAGCTTTGTTTTATTGATCTGATGATTTAACATTAGTCAATATTATATAATATAAAAAAAATATTGTATAATATTAAAAAAAATACTATATATTATTAAAAAAAATATTTTATAATATTAAAAAAAATGTTGTATAATATTAAAAAAATATTGTATAATGTTAAGAAAAATATTATGTAATATTAAAAAAAATGTTATATAATTTTTAAAAAAATAATACACAATATTAAAAAAAAATATTACATAAAAATATCATATAATATGAAAAAAAAATATATAATATTAAAAATAAAGTATTATATAAAATTTAAAAAAATATTATATAATATTAAAAAAAATATTATATATATATATATTAAAAAAAATATTATATATATATATATTAAAAAAAATATTATATAATATAAAAAAATATTATTTAATATTTAAAAAAAATATTATATAATATTAAAATAAATAATACAAAAAATATTATATAATATTAAAATAAATAATACAAATAAATATTATATAATATTAAAAAAAATATTATATAGTATTAAAATATATAATACAAAAAAATATTAAAAAAGATATTACATAATATTATATAATATTAAAAAAAATATTATATAATATTAAAAAAAATATTATATAATATTAAAAAAAATATTATATAATATTAAAAAAAATATTATATAATATTAAAAAAAATTTATTCATTAAAAAAAATATTATATAATATTAAAAAAAATATATAATATTAAAAAAAATATTTTATAATATTAAACAAAAGTGTTATAAAATATTAAAAAGAAAGATATTTTATATAATATTAAAAAAAAATTTATATAATATTAAAAAGAATATAATATAATATTAAAAAGAATATAATATAATATTAAAAAAAATATATAATATTACCAAAATACATTATAAAATATTAAAAAAAATATTATATAATATTAAAACAATAAATATTAAAAAAATTTATATCATAATAATAAAATTGCTAGATTATCTTAAAATGATATTACATAATAATAAAAATAATATTGTATATTATCAAAAAAAAAATAATATGTAGTATCAAAAAAAATATTATATAATATTAAAGAAAGAATACAGAAAGTATATATAAGTAATAAACCGATATTCAAAACTGTTGTTTTGTTTTTTTAAAAAATGCAATTGGTAAAAAAACAAATTTTAAAACATCACAGAAAAAATTGGCTGATTAATTAATGATTGTCCAAGTAAAATAAAATGTTTGATTGTGTTTAAAAAAAAAAATTTTTGTATTTTCAAAAAACATGAAAAATGAAAAAGGAAAAAATTGTCTAGTCTTACTACCCTCACGTAAAGTCACATAATCATGACATTCGATGGACATTTTTTGGTCTTATTCACAATTATGTTAATTATTTTTCAAAAAAATTAACCATTCTTGGCGGAATGGTACATTTGTATGGGATTTACCAGCAGGGGCGTGGCTAGACTTTCAATATTTTCGCCACAACTTTATCCTGTTAAAATTTTACTAAATACAGAGTTTGGGCACGATATCGTTGGGTGTATTGATATTTTTACTCGATTTCTAAAGTGGGCGGAATGGTACATTTGTATGGGGGCTATCAGTAGGGGCGTAGCTATTTTTTCTCTTAAACTTTATCCTGTTAAAGTTTAACAATATATAGAATATGGGCACAATCGCTTTGAGATTATTGATATTATTACTCGATTTCTAAAGTGGGCGGAATGGTACATTTGTATGGGAGGTAACAGAAGGGGCGTGGCTAGACTTTTTTCTCCAAAACTTTATCCTGTTATGGCATTACTAAGTACAGCATTCGGACACGATCTCGTTCAGTGTGTTGATATTTTACTCGATTTCTAATATGGGAAATCGCGATTTGTATCCAATTCTGTTTGCTCAGTAAATTGTGAATTAAATCAAAAGCTTTGGACCAATTTCAATGAAATAAAGCTGAATTCATTTAAAATATATTTCGTTACATGATTTTGGACTAAAACTGGGATTGCCTCATTTTTATTTTTTTTTATGAATTTTTAAAGAAAAAAGTTTTTTTTAAATAAAATTGTGGATATTTTTTCAAAACTTCAACGATATCTCTGAAACTACTGGGCAAATTTTAAACCAATGTAACCACGGCTTAAAGGTAATTTTATTGAAGAATTTTGGATTTCTTTTTTGAATTGAATTGAATTGAATATGGTGAACAGTTTTTAAATAATTCAAATATATGAAGTGGAAGTGCCATTATTATTGACGTAACGGTATATCATAAAAAGTAGAGCTGATCGAAAAAAAACCAAGTGCAGATTCGGATTCGATGTCAGAACAGTTTTTAATCAACAAATACCTTGTTCCCTTGTGTAATTATTTCTTATCTGTTTTTTTTTTTTTTTACAAAATTGTCTGATGAAATTCTTTTCTTACCGATCATCATATTCCAACCTCATTGTGGTTATTTTCAATTCGATCCCCCCATACAATATCTTTTGTTTGGTTACGGATTTTACATTAAAATCTCATTACCATACATGAATGTTCAATTTTATTACATTGTTTACAATGTTAAAGAACAAAAACCATATATGCAATTCCTTTGTCCTCTTCTCCCTCCCGTATGCGAAAAAGAAAAACGAACGCTAATAAGCGCCCACTAATAACAAATATCCAATCATAAAAATCGAATTAAAGCCAAAAGCCAATCGACAACACGATCCCAAGCATAAAATTGAACTTAATACATGATCAACGCGCGTCTCACCACGTCACGTTACTTACGTTGAGCGAGCAACATTGTTTGCCGTGATCTGATTGTTGCTGCGCTCTGTCTGTGATCACCTTTGATTGTGAATGCAACAATACAACACAACATTGTGTAGTTAACATATAATCTTGGCTATTAACTAAACAAGTTTCACTCGGATCGTACAGAATGTGTGTAATTGGCATAAAAAAGGGAAAGAGAACTGAAATGCACTCATTCCTCGGCTGCGGATAATGTTATTGTAGACACGCTAAAATTCATGGGATTCTTGTAACACACGTTTGTTGTTGTATGCGCAACAAATGAACAAAAATATTGATTTCTTTGTGGAGGTCTTAGTTCTTGATCTTTCTTTCTGTTTGCCCCTTCCCCCATATTTTTTGCACTGTTAAAAGCATTAACTCTTCAACATCTTGTTAAACTACACCAGCAGCAATATTTTGCTTTGTGGTAAATTATTATTTTTTCTTAAGCTGATTTATTATGAACGTCTTTTTATTGTTGTTGTTGTGCAGGCATTTTGATTCGCTATACTTGGCATAACTTCTTAACACGCTTGGCTTTATTATAACAGGCTTAAGATATAATATACAAAAATATCTCTGGCTTAGAATGTGGAATTTTCTACATATGCGCGTGTACATTGTGTACGAGCATGATGATAATGATGATGGGGTATCATCATAATGTTGCCACAAAATTTTAAGTCGATGATGATGAGCACGGTGTAGGTAAAATGTCGGAAAGTAGTGGAGTAGAATGATGTGGCGGGGTTTAAAGTAAAGTTAATATTAATAATAAATATATATTCCCCCTTATTACGTATGTCGTCTTTCGACAACTTTCGACTGTTTTTTTTATTTGAATAAAATTAGTAATTATTAACAGAAACGTTTAGTGTTGAGAATTTTCCATCATCTGATGAAGAAGAACGTGATACGAGCAAGGGCAGTCGCATTTCAGTCTCACAAGCGACAACAGCGATGCCATATTTTAAAAACGACAAAGATTCGACGTGACTACGACATACATAATAAGGGGAATTAACATGAGAACCAAAATATAGAGAACTGTAAGGGCGTAATGTTGTAATGAAAATTTTAAACAATATTTGTATATGACAATTTTGCGACATGGTTATTTTTTTTTAATAATACTGCGAACTTTTTTTTTTTAATAATTTTAATTTTTTTTTTTTTTTATAGAATTATACAAAATGTCTACAACAAAAGTTTTTTTTTATTTTTTTAGAAGACTTTAAGACGATTTTTGTGGAGAATATTGCTAAAAAGTAAGTTAAATCGATTTTAATTAACATACGGGAAACATTTACCATTAAAATATTGGGAAACATTTTACATTGAAATGTTGGGAAACAAAAAAATTTCACATTGGAATGTGAAATATTTGCATTGAAATGTTTTGAAACATTTTATATTATTGCTGGGAAACATTTTACATTAATATGTTGGGAAACTTTTTTATAAATTTATGGAAATTAATGCACAAAAATTTCTTTAAAAAAACTATTAAATTTTTATAAGAAATTTTGGGATGTAGATTTATAGTAGGAAACTGTTTATAGTAAATGTTGAGAAACATTTATATTATTTATAATAATGACATAGAATTCTGTCAAAAAATATTTTGTGTATGTAGAAAATATTGAGAAATATTTTTATTGTAAATTAAATCACTTTTGATGTAGATTTTTTAAAAGCATTTTTTTCCGTAAATTGTGTAACTAAGAATCTAGATTGGAAAAGGAGTTTAGAATCATTTTTTGTTTAATATGCCAAGAAATTTGTTCATAAGGCTATGACCGGAAATGCGGAAAATTGTCGACAAGACAAATGAATCAAAAAATTTCAAGAAGAATGTGTTGACAACATTTAATCGAAAATGTTGTCAATTTAATAAAAAAATGTTGGCTAACGTTTTTGTATTACTATTTTTTTAAGAAATTTTACTGAGAATTTTTAAAAAATATTGAAAGATGAAATGTTATTGAAAACCAAAATTTAATAAAAGCTGGAAATAATTTCAAAAAAAAAAATTCGCTTCTAAAAAAAATACATATCAAAAAAAAGGAGAAAAGGCAATGACACATTTTATAACGATTTTTACAGAAAATATTAATATGGAAATATTTGAAAAAAAATTTTTTTAGAATTTTTTTATTATTGGAATAAATTTTCAACAAATTTGGGTATATTTTTATTTAATACTAGTGGACCCGGTAATGCTTCGCTATTGCTGACTTAGGGGATAATATGACTACTGATCGATTATAAAAAATGCATCTGCATATTCATACCTGAAGTTCCAAATCAGGAATATTAAAAAATCAGCGGAGCATCATAAGGTAGCTGAAATAAAATTTGAACTGTTTTTCTCGAAATTAAATCTTTTTCATCTATAGCCAATCAAATAAAATTTTGTTAAATTACACTGTTATCGAACATTATTTGCAATCTGTGCTTGGCACCTATACCCTATACAAACAGTCGACTTATATGGGAGGCGTTAGTGAGCGTGGTTCGATCGGCCAAAATTTAACTGTGCCAAAAAAAATAAGATTTGAGACCAGTAAAAAATCCAGAAAATATTAATATGGAAATATTTGCAATTGGTTTTTTTTTTTTTTTAGAAATTTTTGTTATTGGTATAAATTTTCAACAAATTTGGAAATATTTTTCTTTTAAAACTAGTGGACCCGGTATTTTTTCGCTATTGCTTACATAGGGGATAATATGACTACTGATCGATTATAAAAAGTTAATCTGCATATTCATACCTGAAGTGCCGAGCCAGAAATATTAAAAAATCAGCGGAGCATGATTAGATAGATGAAATAAAATCTGAACTGTTTTCTCGAAATTAAATCCTTTCCATCTATGGCCAATCAAATAAAATTTTGTTAAATAACAGTGTAATCGAACCATATTTGCAATCTGTGCTTGGTACCCATACCCTACACAGACAGTTGACTTATATGGGAGGCGTTAGTGGGCGTGGTTCGATCGCACAAAATTTGCCATTTAACTGTGATAGATAAAAAAAAATTAGATTTGAGACCACTAAAAAATCCAGAAAATATTAATATGGAAATATTTGCAATTTTTAGTGGGCGTGGTTCGATCGGTCAAATGTTGTCATTAAACTGTTGCAAAAATTTAGATTTGGGACCAGTAAAAAATTCTGCTGCAAATTCATATCTACATTATGTATACACCCGACAAACCAAGTGGCGAGGGGTGATTCGCTAACGATTCGTTAACAATTCGTAAAAAGCGATTCTAAAACGAACTGGAAAATGAGAACATTATAAATCACTAGTGAACATTCGCAAACGAATCTTAAAATATATATAATATAATAATATCTAATCGTTGGTGATCATTCGTTAACGTAAAGTTCTTATAAAGCCCTTAAATAAAATAAAAGTACTTTTTTTTTAAATATTTTTAATATTGAAAAAAAAAAAAATATTTTTAATATTGAAAAAAAAACATATATTTTTAATATTGAAAAAAAAAAAAAAAACATAAATTTTTAATATTGAAAAAATAAATATATTTTTAATATTGAAAAAATAAATATATTTTTAATATTGAAAAAATAAATATACATATTTTTAATATTGAAAACAATTATTTTTAATTTGAAAAATATATATTTTTAAGAATTTTATTGTTTTAACAATATATATTTTTAAGAATTTTATTGTTTTAACAATTACGTATGAAAAATTTAATTTATAAAATATTGAGACTTTTATTTTACAATATATAAAAAATTTTGTTTTCATAAAATATTGCGATTAAAATTTTTTTTCTAAATTTAATTTTTTTTCCAATGTTTTTAATATTTTAAAAAACAATTCTCAACATTTTTCAAAAAAAAAAATCACAAAATATTCAATATTTAAAATTTTTTTACATTTTTATAAATTTTCCTATTTTTGAAATCTTAATTGTTTATACTTTTTTTTTTAATAAAAATATTAATAACCAATTATAAAATGTGAATTTTTTGTACTATTGAAATTTTTTTTTTTTTTTATATAAAATATTGAGAAAACCGATAAAAAAAATTAATTTAAAAAATTTTTAAATAAAAATTCTAAACGCAGCCAAAGTCAACAATATGTTAGAAATTTATATATATGTTTTATTAAAAATGCTACACATTTCAGTAAAAAATAATTTTTATACAAAAAAAAAAATATTTATATATTTTATAAAATATTTTTTTTCAATATTTTATACATTTTTGTCGATGTTTTTATAAAAAAAAATAATTATAATTTATAAAATAATGTAATATTTAAAAAAAAAAATATCGATATAAAAATGATCGCAATATGCAAATAATTTATAAAATATAAAAAATTGTATATATTTCATTAAAACACATAAAAGCTAGATATTTTATAAAAAATTCTCGTTATTGTGTAAAAACAAAATTCTCCATACATTACAAAAATTTAAAACTGTTTCAATTTATTTATTTTAAAAAACTTTGAACAATTTGTAAAAAAATTTGAACATATAAAAAAAAATATTTAATTCATAAAAATTATTTTATTTTTTAAAAATATTTTTTTTTATTTAAAAAAAGTATTTTTTTTTATTTAATAAAAATTATTTTTTTTATTTAATAAAAATTATTTTTTTTTTATTTAATAAAAAATATTTTATTTTAGAAAAGATTTTTTTTTATTAAATAATTTTTTTTTTTTTATTTTAATTGTTTATTTTTTATTTATTAAAAAATTAATATTTTTGTTTAAAAGTTAATAATTTTTTTTTGATATTATTTTTTTATTTTAAGTAAATATTTTTTTTAATAAAAGTTTATATTTTTTTAATTTTATATTTTAATATTTAATATTTTTTATATTTAAAAGTTAATTTCAATTTATTGTTTAGTGTTCGATTATGGCGTACATGCAATGCTAGCAGCAGGTTTCTTGTTTTTTGTATTTAAAAATTTAAATTTCTTTGTTTACTGTACTTAATGGTATGCTCTTATTGTGCAAATATCAATATTTCGTATAATTTTGCCTCGCCTGCATTTCCTGTTCCTATTACACTTTTGCTGTAAAATCAGTTTTTACTTTTGCATTCTTTTTTCCTTTATTTTATTTGGTTTGTTTGTTATTTTTACCCTCTCAATGATAATGTGTCAGGAGTGTCGTCGTCGTTGGCGTATGCGACATCTTGCTGAGGAAAAAGAGATTAAAGCCTATTAAAGTTATTTCCGGTCACGTAAAACTATACCACCAACCAACGTTGCTGTGTGTTCTTAATACGTTGTACAGAGTTTTTCACTATGGCGATAACTTCGTACTCTGTGTGGAAAACACTGCAAGAAATTGTATGTGAAATCGGCGATTGGTAAATGTAAATTTGATGAAAACTACATTTCAACAGATAGTGTTAATAATTATTTGGGAAAATAGTGGAAGTTCGGTTTCGTTTGTGTGAAAAAATCATATTTTAAATTATGTTGAGATATTAGATTTTAAAACATGAAATTAACTCAAACAATAAAAAAAACATTCTGATCTCGATAGCCAATTTGTTGTTTCAATATATTGAAACAAAGTGATAACTTTTTTTTTATTTATTGAAAAATTGTTTCAATTTTAGGAAGTATATCAAGTGTTCTTACGTTTCATTGGTTTAAATAATAATTTCCAGACAAATATCCGTTTTTATTTTCTCCATGTACCACTTGGGCAATATTCGATTGCTATGTTTTTTTTTGTCTTTTAGCCTTAACAAAAAACAAGACATAAGCGTGAAGATGTTGCACAGATTATTGCAGTCTTATCAGAGAGTCAGAGTTCTAGGAATTTTATACGTCTTACCACACACATGTATATTTTGTGTTATATGTAGGACCACAACAAAATGTTTTATAGTAATGCATCGAACCATCTTTGCCGTTCAATGGACCGACCACCAACAAGCCTTAAAGAATGTGTCCATCCTACCAATTTTGTACAAATGCGATTATTTTCTATCTCTTTGTTACGTCGTTGTTTCTTTTGCCAGCCATATGATGCTCTTTCATTGACCAACTACAAAACACACACGCTGCTCAGTCCGTTGGTGTGTGTGTGGAGGTCTTTAAAGGATTATAGAGAAAATTATGGACTCTGTATGTGAAATATAAAATTTATTGCTGTGTTATTTTTGTTGTTTTTTTTTTTGGTCACTAAAAAGGTGTAGGATAATAACAACCAGCTAACGATCCACATGGTGATTTTGTAGTGTAGATTATTTGATACTCATAGTACTATAATGTTGGTATAAAAGGGTACGAAAGGAGTTTTTTATAGCCGGAAAAGAATTATTAAAAATGCCCCTAAGGAAGGATAACATAACATGTTCGTTATTGGAAGAGCTATATAGGAATGATCGTTGTCAGGCGCAATATAAATGTTAAATTGTGTAGGATAGTGAAGATAAACACTTGTGAGTGAAATTTTGAGAAAACTCTGTATAGGAAGCACAACGTACAGGAAAATCTATTTCTTGATTAAACGTTAAGTTAAACTGCATCTTTATCTTCGAAACATTTGCCCCAGCCCTTCTGGTACCTCCCAACCAATTGACGAATTCAACCTCATAGATTTACACACTTGTTTTTGTGAATACCTTGAAATAAGTCATATTTTGATCAAGATACGAGTATAAGCTTATTGAAATTTGACTCCGTATTGAATATTTGCTATACCGGCCGACCCCTTTTAGTACCTCCCATACAAAATTACATATTTTTGGGGAAAAAATATTTATTCCATAACTTTAAAACCGACAACTGCAGGATGTTTGAATTTGGTCACTTTAATTGAGGGGGTTAGAAAAAAGCAAAGGGGTGCAAGTGACAAGTTGACAAAAATTGAGATAAGTGTGCAATTGGGTTCCTTGACACCATCTCTGTCTACTAGCATGAGTTATTAATATCATGATTTCAAATATGTTTTCAGATTATTTTCATCAGGCACAATTTTTTAGTTATTTGCATTTAAATTTTTTCAGCATTCTTCATGTTGCAATGAAATACATTTTGCATAAATGTAATGAAAACTTTATTTGATCCAACAGAATCTTTTCCAAATACAATAACCGACACTAGTAGTGCTTAAAATATAAAAAATTAGAAGAACAAATATGTATTTTCTATTAATTGAGAAAGTTTTTTTTTTAATTTATTTATGCTAAATATCCTTGCAGTGTCCTAAAATGTCCCAGAGCAGTCAGCGAACATTTTTCTGGGTATCTGAATTGTGATTCCCATGGTTATTAATATCATGATTTCAAATATGTTTTCAGATTATTTTCATCAGGCACAATTTTTTAGTTATTTGCATTTAAATTTTTTCATCTTACTTTATATTGCATTAAAATAAATATAATGACAACTTTATTTGATTCAACAGAATCTTTTCTAAATACAATAACCGATACTAGTAGAGCTTAAAACATGAAAAATTAGAAGAAAAAATATGTATTTTCTATTAATTGAGAAAGTTTTTTTTTTACTTTTTGCTGAATATGCTTGTAGTCTGCTAAAATATTCCAGGAGCAGTCAGCGAATATGGCAGGCATATATTTTCCTTCGTAACGCTTTTCTAAAGTTAGAATGTCTTTATAAAAGAAATCTAAAAAAGAGGGCAAAAATTCACTTTTAAGGACATGTTGCATTCCAATTTTATAATATTAAAAAGAGAATAAGGTGATTATAAAATATAAGGCTCGTTGCTAATGTTGCCACCTGTTTCTAGTAAATTATCTAAACAATCGCCTCCAAACAAAAAAAAATACGATTTTAAAAGGTTTTTTTTTTTTTTGGAAAAAATTATTAACATAAAAAATTTAAAATATTGTTTGAAATATTTGCTCTAAAAAATATGAAATAAGCTTAAAAAAAGGATTATTAAAAAATGCTCTTAAAACCAAAATATGCTAAAATATGACTTTATAGGTAAAATATGCAAAAATATGCTCTAACAAATAAATCTCAAAATACTTGTAAGAGTATGAAACATAAAAATACTTTACCCATTTGTTAATATCTCCTTCTAAAAAAAAACATGCGCTTGTATATTTTCCGCCCTGTTAATTATATTCCATCTAAGACCAACAAAAATAAGTTTTGTTAAAATTCGTTGCAATCGAACCATTTTGCTTGCGCCTATACTCTACACGACCGCCGACTTATATGGGAGTTATTAAAGGGAATTGATTAGAATTAATGATTTCTTTTGTGATTTTAGTGAATTTATTATTCATTGATTCACAGTTGTTACGTTAAAAGACCCTTTCGGTACCCTCCAGAAAAATGAGAGATATTGAATTTAACATTTTGCGTTTGTTGAGTGTAACCTTTCTATAGTTTTAACTATATGTCTCGTCTGGCCATGCAACCGAAAGTCGTATGGGTGAGGTTATTTATCAGTCAGTTTACCGGACTGAAATTTCTATACTGAGTTTCGTTAATCTTTGCCAGCTCTAAGGCCGAACAATCCGTGTTAAGTCATAAAATGCATAGTTTTTAAACTGGTTTAACAGAATTTCATATATTTTTCAAAAAGAGAGAGAGAACAAAATACCACAGAGCAGTTCACAGACAACGGCAACGAGAAACCAATCAAACCACCAACTAGCTCTTGACAGCCTTGAAATGTATTTTGAATGCAATGTGTTGTACATAGCTTTGCTGTTTAAGCATTACTTGAGCGGACAATACGAATAAATGCAAAATAATTTTGCTAAAATTTTTAAATTTAATGTTAGTTATATTTATTGCTTTGTCATGACAAAGAGTGGAATATGACTATCGTGTTCACTCGTGGAGCTCAGGACGTTACGTTTGCAAACAAAAATGTTTCGAAAAAAAAAAACATAAAAATTTTAATTTGTTTTAAACAGCGATAATTTAAACTATTTACTTTTTTGTTTATGTGTCAATATTTTTCTCTTATTATTTGCTTGATTGCTGTTCAATATTTATTGTGAGATATTTATTATAATTACTAAAGTTTTAAATACAATTGTTAAATTTAATGCCGTTGAACGTACGTTGTCATGTCTATACACACTGTTTTGTGATACATAGGGAGTTGCTGGAATACTGAGAAAAATGGGTCACACTCTTACAACACACTGTACCACCACACCACACTGCATTAACTCAATTGCAGTCATATGGAATTTTTTTTTATAATCGGCTCATAATTTTAAGTCGTTAGGTCATTAAATAATTTTCTTTTATTTGCTATAAAAATGCTATTATATTATTGTATTTATTGTTGGGAAATCATTAGGGGAGAATTATAATATGTAGTTAATATTTATCAAATATTATTTGAGTTGGTTTTTTTTTTTTTTTTTGTTTGAAAGTTGTAAAACCTTTTGAGGATTTGTTAATAGCAGTCAGTCATATGTATATTCAAAAAAGTGGTTAGCATTTGTACAGAAATACTCTTTATATATATGTTGGTATATTAAAATTATTATTTATGACTTAAAATGGTTTATTGCATTTTATTAGTGTTACAAAAATTTAATAGACATGTGACTTATCAGCTTTAGCTAACAGTACCCGAAAGGTAAATACATTTGAAAATATCTATTATCCTTTATTATTCACACAAGAGGTAGTAAGATTTTAGAAAAGATTATCTTTCTACATTAGAGTTGTAAAGTGAATGACATTTTGATGTTTTTGCTCAATGGCGATTTAGGAGGAAACGGTAGAAAATAGGAGAAAAATGTATGTAGTTTATGTAGTATATGGAAAGGAGATCTAATCTGCAAGACCAAAATATAAAATGAAAAAAAAAATTCTGTTTTTCCATAGGGAATTGTTAAAAATTAAATTTTTGTTGTTGTTATTTTTTGATATTGATTGCATTTTTGTTGTTGTTGTTTTTTGATTTTTCTTTAATTATTTTAAATTTTTAATAAAACAGCAGAAGATATAAAAAACTTGCAATTTTAAAAATTGTCCCCACATATTTTATACTTATGGACTGGCAGGTTCTTTATTTTACACCACTTCCAATACAACATGACTTTACTCTAGTCCATAGACTTTGACCTTCATTAAATAAACCAAAAATAATCACAAAACGACTTTGCCATTTAAAAGTTCATTAACATTGATGTATTAATAGAAAGCTCAATCACATGTATGATTTTACGCTGGTAACACAGTTTTTGTTGTTGTTTTATTTCCATAAACATAATACACATACTTGGTGATGGTGATAAAAGTCGGCCGTCTATTAAACGCAGTCTGTGTCATAATAAATTTCCCAGATTTTTTTTATACTTTATATTCATAGGCGTGACCACAAAAAAAGTTGATTAAACCTTACAACAATATACATATGTACATATAATAGGGAGTAGATCTCGACGCAGGCGTTTTGTTTTTTTTGGCCGAAGCCGAACTTCGGCACTAAAGAGCTGTTCACTGGCGACACCACTAGGTGGAGCACTTTAAAACTTGACACCTGCTGTTTTCAAAATATGAAAAGGTGTCGACTTCCAATATTCAAATATGTTGCAGTCGCGCAATATAAGTGGATCTGAGATGTAAGCTTCCATTACTTTGTCAAAAGCTGATTTGCTTTGTATACCTCTTGCCGGCATATTATCATGTATTTAAAACAAATCTTCAATTCAGCGATACATATTTGAATATTATATAATAAACATTCCACACAATAGCAATATTCGGCTTCGGTTAATCGGCATATTTTTGTAATAGGCCGAATGCAGGCCGAAGACGATTAATCGGCCGAGCTCTAATAGGGAGACAGCGAAAACTCGACCGTAATGCTCGACCGGAATATTGTGTCAGTTGATATTAAACGGCTATGGTCAAAATTTGACCAAATTGGACAACTGTAAGCAGTGCCCCAAAGAGGTTAAAGGTCAAATCTATAAAAGGCTTGCGTGACTGATCACTTGCCAACCGAAAAGGCTATAGCTAGAACCTTGAAGTTTGGCATGTAGGAAGGCTCGCATTAAGATGGTATTTTGTGAAAATTCCAACTACAAGCGGTTGAAAAGGGCGTGACACCGCCCACTCAGCTCAAAATTTAAATTGGATGTATCTCATAAACCATTATATGTAGGTACAAAGTCAAAATTTGGCACATATGTTGGTCATTCTCCTTAAACAAAATTTATTATGAAAACACGGAGAATAAATAAAACAAGAACCCCCCCAAATGTTGACGAACCCCGCAAACGATATAAGGACCATGATTTAAGGATATGCACCTGGAATGTCCGAACTCTTTACAGAGATGGTGCCTCTATCCAACTGGCGGATGTCCTCGACAAATACAAGGCTGACATCACCGCCATACAGGAAATGAGATGGACGGGACAGGGATGCACACGACGAAAGAACTGTGACATCTTTTACAGCTGCCATGCAGAAAGACACGAATTTGGATGTGGTTTCATAGTCGGCAAGAGACTTCGACACCTGGTCTCGCGGTTTAACCCTGTAAGTGACCGAATAGCCACCATTCGCATCCGGGCGAAATATTTTTACATCACGCTGATTTGTGTACACGCCCCGACGGAAGATAAAGACGATGAGATTAAAGATGCATTTTACGAGCGCCTAGAGGAAACATACGACCGCTGCCCTGGCCACGACATTAAAATTGTTCTAGGAGACTTTAATGCAAAAGTAGGAAGGGAAGATGTTCTTGGTCCATCGATCGGCAAATTCAGCCTGCATACCGACACGTCAGACAACGGGTTTAGGCTGGTTAGCTTCGCAGCGGGAAGGAACATGGTAGTGAGTGGAACCAGATTCCAGCACAAAGATATCCACAAGGCAACTTGGCTATCCCCCGATCAAAACACCAAAAATCAAATTGATCATGTAGTAATCGATGGCAGACATGCATCTAGTGTCATGGACGTGCGTGTGATTCGTGGTGCTAATATTGGCTCGGATCATTACCAGGTTGCAGCCAAGGTGCGCACAAGATTGAGCAGAGCGAAAAACGCACGTAACCAAACACAAAGAAAGCTGGACATCGCGAAGCTGCAAACCCCAGAGATAGCTACTGCCTACTCCAACCAGCTCTCCCAACTTTTACGACACAACGCCTCTACTTCTGACGTTCCCGATACACAGTGGCAGCATATTGCGCATTCCATGGCAACCGCCGCAACAACCGTGCTAGGATATGAAAAGCGGAGCTCAGACGAATCCTGGTACGATGAAGAATGTCGCATAGCGTCTGAGGAACTGGATGCTGCTTATAGGGCAACGCTACAGCCAATTGCAACCCGTGCTGTTAGGGAACGGCATAAGGAGAAAGCAAAACGGGCGAGACAGCTATTTAGGCGAAAAAAACGTCAGATGAAGGAACGGGAGAACGAGGATATAGAGCGATACAGGGATAGAGGTGAGGCCCGAAAATTTTACCAGAAAATAAGAACAAATGGATACGGTAATGGCCTCCCCACCTGTAAGGACAGTGATGGAAATCTGGTCACGGATACGCAGAGTGTGCTGCACATATGGAGAGAACACTTCCAGCAACTGCTGGTTCCAGAAGGCAGCGCACGTGAAGTTATCACGCCAATTGTTGACGACGGCTTAGATTGCCCACCACCAAGTCAAGCCGAGGTAAGAAGAGCAATATCGCGGCTGAAAAACAACAAAGCAGCCGGTGCCGACGGTCTGCCCGCAGAGCTCTTCAAGTCCGGTGGCGAGGAGTTGATAACGAGCATGTACCAGCTCTTGCGCACGGTTTGGCTTAAAGAGTGCATGCCCGACGATTGGAATGTAAGCGTATTATGTCCTGTACTGAAAAAAGGTGATCCAAGTGTGTGCTCCAACTACCGCGGGATCAGCCTTTTACCCATCGCATATAAGGTCCTGTCGAGTGTGCTATGTGAAAGACTAAAGCCAGTGTTATCCAGTGGCTTTAGACCTGGAAAATCAACAACTGACCAGATTTTCACACTTCGGCAAATCCTGGAAAAGACTCAAGAGAAACAGATCGACACGTACCATCTTTTTGTCGACTATAAAGCTGCCTTCGACATCCCGATACGGCAGAAATTACTTGAAGCCATGGCTGAGTTTGGTATTCCAGCGAAGCTGATACGTCTTTGCGGAATGACGCCGACTGACACGAAGTCTTCAGTGAAGATTGGCAAGGACCTTACGGAGCCATTCTATACCAGACGAGGCCTAAAACAAGGCGACGGCCTATCGTGCGATCTCTTCAACATTGTGATGGAGATGATAATGAGAAAAGCTGCAGTAAACACGAGTGGCACTATATTCAACAAAAACCACATGCTACTCGCGTACGCTGATGACGTAGACATCATCGGTCGAAAACTGCGGGATGTGACTGCAGCATTCTCGGGTATACAGAAGGAATCGGCGAAAATGGGCCTAACGGTGAACGAGGACAAAACGAAGTTATTAGTTTCAACGAACAAAGAATCTACTCGTTTGGGAAACTGCGTGAACGTTGACAACTATAATTTCGAGGTGGTTGATAATTTTGTCTACCTAGGCTCTGCCATCAACAAAGAAAATAATGTCAGCCTAGAAATCCGGAGAAGAATCCTGCTTGCAAATAAATGCTACTACGGACTAAGCAAGCGTTTCAATGACAGAGCCCTCTCTCGACGAACAAAACTCCAGCTATACCAGATACTGGTTCTACCTGTCTTAATGTATGGCTCAGAATCCTGGCTTATGACACAAGCAGATGAATCGGTTCTGGCGGTATTCGAGAGAAAAATACTCCGTAAAATATATGGGCCCATCATCGTTAACGGAGAGTATCGGCGTCGTATGAATCATGAGCTATACGAGCTGTACACTGACATTGACGTGGTCAAACGCATTAAGGTTCAACGGTTGCGTTGGCTAGGTCATGTTGTACGCATGGACGAAAATGCTCCAGCTCGAAAAGTCTTCGACAATGAACTCGATGGACGGCGCAGAAGAGGGCGACCAAAACTCCGTTGGAAAGACCAGGTTACTGAGAACATTACAGAACTCGGTGTGACTAACTGGAGAAGAAGCGCAGAAGAACGAGGCGCTTATAGTACTTTTCTACGTGCGGTATATAATCCACTGGGATTGCATAGAAGTACCAGTTAAGTAAGTAAGTAAGTTGGTCGCACTAGAAAAAATAATTTTTTGTGGAAAGAGGGAGATGCCACTTGAAATCATAGTTAGGCAATGGGGGATGTCACCGCCCACACAAACCCAAAATTCGGTCGGTCATATCTCACGGGCCATAAGATGTTTGAAAATTTTATTTTCTACATATGTTACTGGCACTATGAGGATTACGTCTCGTTGGAAAATGGGCGGTGTCACGCTCTTTTTACAGGAATAATTATCGTTATAGTTATTGATTTGGAATTTATTTCAAGCTCAAGACCAGTGTTTTTTGAAAGAAGTTCATAGCAGAATGGTATTCTCATAATGCCAGGCAGTCTGTTTACCAAATGGTTTCTCATAATGAATGGTTGTGAAGTTTTTTGAATCATGCACTCAAGAAAAAATTCTCATTTTGTTGTGAATTCTGGTGCATAAGACTTCAATTTGCAATCATTATACCAAAGTCTGCTGACGAGGATTCGTGGCCGATTCCGGAACAGATGTACACTACCAGGGCGTTATGAGAATATCATTGCTTGAAATAAATTCCCAAAGCAATATTCATACATACAGACCGAATAAATACAAACATAAAGATGTTATAGTTATATTATATAATTTTTTACAATTTCTACCATGTGACTGTCTGAACATTTCCTAGTCCAAAACAGTTTAAGCTAGAGCCTTGTTATGTAGTTCCTCCTTAGACGTAGGTGAGGTGAAAAATGTCGAGAAATTGATAAAAAAAACTATTACTATTGTTCAGACCAAACGGCTATAAGTAGAATGGCGGTGAATTATGTAAATAGTTATGCGGGGCAAATATTTGTCTTACTTAGTAGTTAGCGGCACAAAGCAATTTTTCGAAATTTGTATTTTTTGGAATGACAAGGGCATTGGAATGACACTTTAACATCACCGCTCCGGCCAAACGTCTAAAAGTACAATCACAAAGAATCGACGTAAATAGTTATCTTACAGAGTAGTTGAGCGAAACGAAGGATTTTTTTACGATCATCCAGGCCAGACAGACAGCTAAAGCAAAAGCAGAAACATTGGGTAGAATCTAGGATATTTCGACGGGTCAAAGGATTAGAAGAGTTCGAATTACAGAAATGTAATGAGTATGCTTCTTCCTACATCCTATAGTCGTGTTCTGTGCAAAAATTAATGTTGATTGTTAGTGGACAAATATTTTAAATGCAAGTAGCTGTCAGTTTTTACTGAATTACTGTATTTTTTCCCCTTGGGAAATTGTGTTGCGTCCGAGATCTTGAGTCCGTATTAGTGCTGTACCTTATTAAATGAAATCTAGCAGATAAATTTCATACTTTATTATTCTACGAACTAAAGTTATCCTGTGACCTTCATAAACATGTGTATGTAGTAAAAAAAAATTGCCAAAAATCGCTTAAATTTGTATATTACTATTAAAACCTCTTAAGAACTTCAGTTTTTTGTTGCGGCCGTTTCTCTGTATAATTGCTTATAATTTTGTACTAATTCCTGACAAACGATCCGATTCGAGAATGATATCAATCTCCAAAAGGCGATTCTATTACGAATCCAAATGGCGATTCTACTACGAATCGATTAAGCGATTCTTTTACGAATCAAAAAAAAAAACGATTCTATTACGAATCTTAATAACGAGTGCGTTTCAACTTTCAAAATCTATCTATCGATCTATAAATCATTCTTATTTTTAAGTTATTCCTTCTTTTCTTATTCTCTTCTAAGGTATTGAAAATTTGTCTTCAAAAGCGGGAAACTTTTTCATTATATCTAAGTTTTTTATATCTTAGAACGACATAATTTGGTATTCAGAGTAAAAATCATTTATAGAAAATATGATATAACTTTCAGAGATTACTTGATTGAAGCCAATCTTACTCCAAACACACGCCGATCATGGATATACTCAAACTTGTTATTGTTTTGAAGTAGATTAAACTTTTTGTATTCACTTGTTGCCACACGCAGTTGAAATTTTTAAAATTGAAAAAAGTTAAATAATTGAATTTTTATCGGTTTTACGGTTAGTAAACGAATCACTTTTACGATTCGTTTTCGAATGTTCACCAGCGATTCGATAATGTTATCATTTTAGAATTTGTATTAGAATCGCTTTTTACGAATCGCTTTAGCGAATTGCCAACGAATCGATAGCGAATCACACCTCGCCAAATGGTATGTCGGGATTTTATGTATAAATAATAAAAACTTTTATATATAAAAAAATATTTTAATATATATAATTAAAATATTTTTATATATTTAATTAAATATTTTTTAATATAAAAATAAATGTTTTTATATATAAAAAAAATAAATATTTTTATATATAAAATATAATATGGGTGTGATATTTACTACAACTCAGTTTTTATTTAATCCTAAATTCCAAATTCCAATTTTTTCAAGTAGTTTAAACCGCGTTCGCAGCAATATTCCTAAATTTTTATCACAATGACGAAATATAAAAATTTAAAGGCATATTTCTTAACATATCACATTTTTATGTTTTGTTGCGCTAAATTTCTTATACTTCTTTGCCGTCTTCCGCTCTTCTTTTATATGTATTATTACTCATGTGGATTAGTGTTGTAGTCACCATCACCAGCACCAACTCCTCTTCCTCCTCCTTCTCTTGCCATGGACTCCATCCAACCATGTTGCCCCATTCATTATTTTTGTTATTTGTGGTGTTTTTGTAAGTTTGTTTTATTGCTGTTTTTGTTGCTGCAGCAGCAGCAGCATGACAGATTATTTATTAAAGCCTTAAGCTTAAATAATAACAGACAACTGCAATAACAACAAAAACAACAACAACAACGACGACAATAATAATAAATGAACAGCAAAGCAAAAATAACGATGATAATACAAGCAAGTAATAATAAGAAGAGGTGATATGGCTGAGTGAGCGAATAAGTGAGAATGAGAGAGAGACCTAACTAACTGAGTACTCAACCTAGTGGTAGTGGTCTGATATACAAAGAGTAAGTGAATGGTGAATATTTGTTATCAAGAAATACAAAGTCATATAAATGTACAGTGTGAAAGCTAAACTAGTAGAGTAGAGAGGCGTTTTTCAACAGTGGTTGGTTAGTATTCACTCAAAGAGTAAGAGAGTGTTTTGTTTTCAAATCAGCTTGTCGCATATTCCTGTGAATAATTATGAACATATGTGTAGCCAGTTTTTGCTCTGTTGCAAATTATCATTGTTGGCTATGCTATTAACTCGAATTTCAATTTGAAAGCACTCCAAACAAAACATGCGCAGTCATTGTCGGTAATAAGTTTTTCTCCCTCTCTTTTTTTCGATTGTGGTTATCTGTGGTTTACTGTATTATTTCGAGTAGTTGAGTAGTGTAGACTGTGGACTGTAATGTATCAGGTTGTATAACATGTTTGTTCATCATATTCACCACTCTTGTGTTTTGTTTTTCCAAACCACTACTGTACCCCTATCATCGAGTGGAATAAGAAGACTTCACTCTGTGACCCCTTTTTAATAAAATTTTAAAGGTGGGGAAATTTAAAAAGTGCAATCAAATTTGGTTTTTTTATGCCATTAACAACTGACCTCATAGGTGAACATTTACTATAATTGTCTCTCACCAACAATAAACATTTGGCTGCTGCGACTACTATTACACAATAATGTAAAAGCAATATAAAATAAAAAAATGAAACGAAATTAATACAATATGGGGAGTTGCCCTGATTGATATTCAACATACTGGTATATAACAACAGCAATTCACATATCGCTGTGTAATATATGAACGGCTGTAAAATTGTACATATTCGTCACATACGTACATACATCGTCTACTCCTCACTTAAACATTTACATTGAGAGAGCGAGAGTGTTGAAAGAGAAATCCATCCCACTCATGTAAAGAAATTTACATAAACTATACAGAATAACATTAACACAGTGCTGTTCAAAAGTGTAAATGTAATTGTGTTGGTGAGAAAAAGAGAATTGCACTATAAGAAATGTTGAATGGATAAAAAGCAGTTTTAATGTATATACACATACATAATATATACATATATACGTTAGGGGGACTTTTTTCATTCTAAATATAATAGTTTAAAAATTTAATTATTAATACAGTTGTATTTTTTTTGTGCTTTAAAAAAACACCGGCATACATCCGCTGCACATGTTCATTCGTCGCTGTTTCAGTGACGACTGAAAGCAAGAGAGTAAGAATACATGTGAGTTGAGCGGGAACAATTGTTCTATGAAATGAACACCACTGCATTAACAGCTGGAAAAGTACAAAAAAAAATGTAAATTTATATCAACAGAAATAATGTAGAAAAACTGTAATTTGAGATGTTGCCTAGCAGAAAAAAATTTCAGAAATTAAATTATATACACAATGAGGATGAAAGAGCAATAACATGAAAATGATAATTTTACGAATGTAGAATATAAAAAAGAATGCAAATGGAAATTTCTCAAACATAAAATTCTGTTGAATTTTGATTATTTACTACTCTAGTTTTGTGGAGGATCCAGGAATTAGCATTTTTTTATTTTGTGGGAATAACGACAGCCTTCACAGTTCATTTAAAATTTTCGGTAATAATGATGAATAAGATTTACGTCGAAATTATGGAGGGAGAAATTAATCAGTGGGAAATAGGTATGTTTTCTTTTTTGCGAGTGGCCATAAATATATGGTTATAGTACAGTAGAAAAATGTAATACTTAAGGGCAATATGGAGATTAAGCCAATTATTTCCGAATGAAATAAAAAATCAAATAAAATATAAAAAAATATAAAAAAATATAAAAAAATAAAAAAAAAATTTAAAAAAATAGAAAAAAATAGAAAAATATTAACAATATAAAAAAATATAAAAAATTAGTAATTAGCCAAAGTAAAAGTAAACAAAATAAAAAGCAAAAATTCAATAAACAATTAATTCAAACGAAATAAACTAAAAATACCTAAAAAAACCAAATGAATAAATAATCAAAAAGTCTAAATAATAACAATAAAATTATATAAACTCGAAATAAAAAAGAGATAACAAAATGAAAATATGAAAATAAAAAAATAAGTATAAATAAATATTTAAAAAAAATATAAAAAATATATAAAAAATATATAAAAAAATATAAAAAAATATAAAAAAATATAAAAAATGTATAAAAATACATAAAAATTTTGAAATTATATAAAAAGATGAAAAGAATTCAAAAACTAAATTTGTGAAAAAAAAGTGGAAGTAAAATGATATTAATAAATTAGAACAAGTAACAAAATAATAATATGAAAACAAATTAAAAATAAAACTCAACTATGAAATGAAATAAAAAATTTAATTAATTAAAATATGAAATGAAAAGAAATTACAAAAAATATAGAGAATAAAACAAATTTTAATACGTAAAGAAATGAAAAAAATAATATAACAAAAGTTGAATATGAAAACAAATAACAAAATTAAAAAAGTAAAATGGAATATGAATAAAAAATAATGAAATAATTACAATATGAAATGATAATAAAATTCAAATTTGGAATGAAATGAAAAATATAAATAAATATAAAAAAAATAGTTATAAAAAATAGATATTTTTTTTTAAATAAACATAATTGGAATAAAAATTGAACATAAATATATATGAAGACATTGTAAAAAATAAAATGTAAAATACGAAAACAAATAATAAAAATCGAAATATGAGAATTAATTAAAAAATAAATATGAAAACAAATAACAAAATTAAACTATGAAATTAAATAAAAAATAAAAATAAACTATGAAATATAATTATATATAAATTAGTTACAACATGAAATGATAATTAAATTCATACATGAAAAGAAATTATAAAAAATATAGAAAACACAAAAATTTTAATATGAAAAGAAATGAAAAAAAAAATTATATAATAAAAACAAAAATAAATAAACAAAAATTTAAAATGAATATAAATAACAGAATTAAAATATGAAAATAAATAAACAAAATTGAATATAAAATGAATATAAAATAATTAAATAAATTAAAATATGATATGATACTAAAATTCAAATTTGAAAGGAAATAAAAAATATATAAATTAAAATAAATTTATAAATAAAAATAAATATGTAAATAAAAATAAATACATAAATACAAAAACAAAAATTATAAAAAAATAAAAATATGAAATGAAATAAAAAAAAAATAATAAATGGCAAATGAAGAAATTTGGAAGGATATCAAAAAATATATGTATATAAAAAACCTCGAAAATTAATAAACAATATAGAAAGAAATTAAAATATAAAATGATAATAAAATTCGAATTTGAAAAGAATTAAAAATATGAAATGATAATAAAATTCGAATTTAAAAAGAAATAAAAATATGAAATGATAATAAAATTCGAATTTGAAAAGAAATAAAAATATAAATAAATAAAAATATAAAAAAATAAAAATATAAAAAAATAAAAATATAAAAAAATAAAAATATAAAAAAATAAAAACAAAAACCAACAAAGAATATAAAAAAAATAAAAATAAAATTATAAAAAAAAAATTAAAAATATAAAAAAAAATAAATATAAAAAAATGACAATAAACAAAAATATATATAAAGACATGGAAAATGGAAAGGTAAAAATATGAAAACAAATAATAAATATCAAACATAAAAATTAATAAATATGAAAACATATTATTAACTAAAATTAAAAACAAAACAGAAAAATAAAAAATAAATAAATAATGTATTGAAAATAATTTAAAGAAGTAATTTAAAAGAAAAAAATAAATATATTGAAAGAATATAAAATTTGAATTAACTCGCAAAAAAATATTTAAAATATGGAAATACACAAATAAATTAAAACAAGGAAATAAATTTAAAGATTAATAAATGAAAATATATATTTTATTTAAAAATAAAAAAGGTAAAGTTAAAATAAAAAATAAAAACAAACAATTAAATGTATTAAATAAAGCGAAAATAGAAATAAAAAAATAATTAAAAATAGTAATAGAAAAATATAATTATAAATAAAAATAAAAAAATAAAAATACAAAAAAAAATAATCTTTAATTAAAATAAAAAAAAAAAATTATTTAAAAAAAATAAGAAAAATTTACACTTCAGCCAAAGGCAATAATTCAAAAATTCATACAAACCTTTTTTCTGTATGCCAACTTTCAGAACTTTTAAGCCTATCCATATATTCTCTTTTGCATTACCTGATTTTATTTTTTGAGGTGTTAGCTTTATCAACCTATAATCTTCAGGCTTCACAGCGGGAACAAGGAATTTAATTTAGACATAAATTTAATTAACATAAGACAATATCTCCTATAATATTGTCAATTGATTCTTATGTATTGGTATGTATTGGTTTCATGCACTACCTCACTGCAGCAGCGTTGTTTTTTTTTTTATTTCTATGACTTTTTGTTTATTGTCTTGTTTTTGTCAACGAAGAAATTTCCAATGTGTTTGTGTGTTCACTTTGTCCTTTTTGTGTGATTGATGTCAGTGAATTGTTTTACAACAAGTTTATAACAAGGCGACATGAAGAAGAAAGAAAAAACACAAAAACGAAAATAGTATGTCATAATTTATTATTTGAAAACATAATAAATCACCTTCCCAAAAAAGGACAAACAAATGACAAGTGTTTAATCACAATAACACTGCAAGCAAAAGAAAGAGAGTGTAAAAAAATTTGAAAATCGTATAAAAAGCAAATGATAGTCAACAACAAACTTTACCACATTTCAACATCCTCAGCAATATCATTATTATCAACAACAACATCGTCATCAACTTCATCATCAATACAATGACAAATCCATAGTGAACATTATAAAATAAATCACGAAAAACATTACAACACTCAACACAACAACAATTAAAAATACTCAACACACAGGGTAATGGTGAGTAAGTTATGTACAATGTAGTACCTGTTGTACTGAGAGACAGGGATGATAAAGGACATTATTGTGATTTAATGGTACTTTTTTAAGGAAAATTACAGATTATAAAAACAATATTTTTTTGCCAATATTGTTGCATAAAAATAAATAAAAAATAAATAAAAAGTAAATAAAAAATAAATAAAAAAATAAATAAAAAATAAATAAATAAAAAATAAAAAAAAATAAATAAAAAATAAAACAAAATAAATAAAAAAATAAATAAAAAAATAAATAAAAAAATAAATAAAAAAATAAATAAAAAAATAAATAAAAAATAAAACAAAATAAATAAAAAAATAAATAAAAAAATAAATAAAAAAATAAATAAAAAAATAAAAAAAAAAATAAAAAAAAAAATTAAAAATAAATATAAAATAAATAAAAACTAAGTAAAAAATAAATAAAAAATAAATAAATAAATAAATAAATAAAAAAAAATTAATAAAAAATAAATAAAAACTAAATATAAAATATATACAAAATAAATAAAAATATATAAAAAATAAATAAAAAAATATAAAAAATAAATAAAAAATAAACCAAAAATAAATAAAAGTAAATAAAAAATGAATAATAAATAAAAAATTAATAAAAATAAATAAAAAAATTAAGAAATAATAAAAAAATAAAAAAATAATAAAAAAATAAAAAAATAATAAAAAAAGTAATAAAAAAAATAAATAAAAAATATATTTACAAATACATAAAAATACATTAAAAGTACATAAAAATACATAAAAAACAAATAAAACATTAGTGAAATAATAAAAATAATATAAATAAATTAAAAATTACGAAAAATTTATAAAACGTTATAAAAAATAAATTGAAACATTTAAAAAATGAAAAATTTGAGAATTTTTACACACAAATAAGTAAACATTTTTAAAATATATTTTTAAATATTTTTTTTTAAATATTTTTTTTATTTATTTTTTACAATATTTAAATATTTTTAAAAAAATATTTTACAAAATAAAGAAAAAGAATTTGAGAGTTTTTACTCACAAAATGTGTACCCAAAAGTACCATCATTAAACACTCCAAAGTACATACACCACCTTTATCATCCCTGCTTTATATAAACATTAACAAAAAAAAAACCAACGAAAAGACAAAGAATGGCTGTGGATGAGTTAAAAATTTTAGAATAATTAATATTTAAGGTATTTTCCTTTATTCCTCTTTTTCTCTTGCTCTCTCTATCTCCGTCTCTTCCACCACCATTCCCACATGGTGATGGTGAATTTTTGTAAATGAAACTTTTTGACTAATTTTTTGTTATTTTTCTTTTGTCTTTTTCTAGTTTGTTTGATTGATCATCATCATCATCATTTCGAAGTGTGACACACTTGCGAGCGTCCCCAGTTACCAACACGGCCGGCACGGCACCACTTTCGGAACAGCAAAACAAAGATCTTCATTTGGAGGAATTTTGTAGCAACAACACGATAACAGAGTGTAAAAAGAAGAAACAACAACTACAAAAAGACAAATTGCAATTGTTTTGGATTGAAAGAAAGGAACTTACAACACTACCCTTAGCCCCCAATATAAATATTGCCCAAACGACGTTTAGTTCATTGTCATAGATTGAGCTAGAAACACAAAACCAGGAATTCAATCCAAAATTACATTTCAAACAACGACGCCATCTTTTGCATAATCAAGCCAAGGCTTGAACTCTGTTTTACGCTATAAAAAACCCTCCTGAAAAAGGAATTTTTCGGAATTTTTATTTCGTTTTTGTTAAATAAATTTTTATCAGTTTTGCGCTTAACTAAAAAAAAATTTTGTTCATAACAACAACTACAACCACAACAACCAATTACCTTCAACCGCAACAACAACAAAGAATTTCGCTGTGCGAACAAAACAATTTTATTAAATTATAACCGCAACTTACAACACATATACCAACACACACAAGCGCTAGCAACAGCAACAACAATACGAACACCACCAACAGCAAGCAACCGAGCAAGCAAGCAACAACAACAAACCAACAAACAAAACAAAGCAATGGAACGTGAATCAAATCCGATGCAACCTATGTGCCGCTCTGGTTGCGGTTTCTATGGCAATCCCGCCACAGATGGTTTGTGCTCAGTTTGTTACAAGGTAAGCAAGAGTGATATTTTTGTGTAATTCTTATAAACAATTTTAATCACAACACTTAATATTTGTCTTATTATTATTAACTCTATAGGATTCCTTGAGAAAAAAGCAACAACCACCTGTTGGCAGCACACCCGTATCAGTTCCAAGCCCACAACCAAGTCCCACATTTAGTCCAGCCATAACAATACCATCAGCAGCACAGCCAACAGTACAGAGTTTACAACAGCAACACAATGAAATTAAAGAGGTGAGTGTTCGATGATGATTTTTTTTCCATTTATATAGTGAAATTCAAATTTGTTTGCTAGAAAATGTCCTGGAAGAAGAGACAAGATTAGCCTTTAGGAATAAATATAAATTTATATCATCTATTGTCTTGGGTGATCGACTGATCACCCCAAAGCCCAAACGTATTGCAATGTAGGTTTCTTCTATGACGTAAGGGCGCAATAAGAATGGATTTTTGGCAATTAGGACCTCAAGGGGGTAAAAAGGGCGTGGCATATTCCCATACAGCTTGAAATGGCTGTATCTCATCTGTATCTTATAGGAAAAATACTTTTTTGTGGAAAGGGGGCGATGCCAAGCCTCTTTTAAAAAGTCATTGTGGACCGATCGCAATGAAATTTTTATTGTGTGGTACTATTCGTAGGGCACCACACAAAACGAAATTTCGGTCGGTCATATCCCAAGAGCCCTTAGAGGTATGAACATTAGATTTCCTACATATGTTGCTGGTACAAGGAGGATAAGGTCTCGCTGGAAAATAGGAGATACCACGTCTATTTAAAAGAAATCGTATTATAGGTCATATTAATTTTAACAATTTCTACCATAGGACTGAGTGATCACTAACAAGTCCAAACGGCTTAAAGGTACAACCGTGAAATTCTTCTTGTAGGTACCTTCTGTTACGAAGTTGAGGGTTAAAATGCTGAGAAAATGGTAAATCTGGTACTACCTTAATCTACGTTGAGTTCTAAAAAAATGTTCCCAAGAAACCATGGGTCAAAAATCAAAATCGAGACTCCGGTTTTTACCGCGAAACTTTTCGTATTGGGGAAAAATCCACAACAAGGCTCACAACTACCCCGAAATCGCCCCTAGAGGGTTAAAATGTATGACGACCCCCACTCTAAAATTTTCCCCAAACATACCTACTCCCCATCTTTACCCCCTAAGGGAGCACCCGAACTGAAAATTATTTTTTAAAAAATTTGTTCCCACCGCTCTAACTGCGTCAGATTAGCTAGAGATCCCATAGAGAAGTCAAATGTTGAATTTAGTTCAATGCCCCACAATGAGCGGCAAAGCGCCAAGTGACTTATTAATAAGCGTCATTTTTGAGCAGTTCGTTGTTAAAATGCCATTGTCAGGAGAGGCTTGTGTAAAGTTAATGTTTATATTTTTTGATATTTTTATATACTTATATTGTTATTATATTTATTTTTGATATTTTTTTAAATTTTTGTATTTCTGTATTTTTATTTTTTTTATTCATTTTTATATTTTTTATTTTTGTAGTTTTGTGTTTTTGTATTTTAGTAATTTTGTATGTTTGTATTTATTTATTTTTTTATTTTTTATATTTTTATGTTTTTATATTTTTATATTTTTATATTTTTATATTTTTATATTTTTATATTTTTATATTTTTATATTTTTATATTTTTATATTTTTATATTTTTATATTTTTATATTTTTATATTTTTATATTTTTATATTTTTATATTTTTATATTTTTATATTTTTATATTTTTATATTTTTATATTTTTATATTTTTATATACTGCGTGAACTGGGGTTTATTTAAGATAAACATGTCGACGGTCTCGGCCACAAGTCACTCTATATATTTTTATTTTTTAATATTTTGGTACATAAATCTGGTACTAATGTAATCTACGTTAAATTCTAAGAAAATTTTCCCAAGAAACCATGGGTCAAAAATCAAAATCAAGACTGCGGCTTTTACCGCGAAACTTTTCGTATTGGGGAAAAATCCACAACAAGGCTCACAACTACCCCGAAATCGCCCCTAGAGGTTTAAAATGTATGACGACCCCCACTCTAAAATTTTCCCCAAACATACCTACTCCCCATCTTTACCCCCTAAGCAAAGCTAAGCAAAGCGGCAAGTGGCTTATTACTGAGCGTCATTTTTGAGCAGTTCGTTGTTAAAATGCCATTGTCAGGAGAGGCTTGTGTAAAGTTAATTTTTATATTTTTTGATATTTTTATATACTTATATTGTTATTATATTTATTTTTTATATTTTTTGATATTTTTATATACTTATATTGTTATTATATTTATTTTTTATATTTTTTTTTAAATTTTTGTATTTTGTATTTCTGCATTTTGTATTTTTGTTTTTTTTTTTTGTATTTTTGTATTTTTGTATCTTTGTATTTTTTTATTTCTGTATTTTTATATTTATTTATTTTTGTATTTTTGTGTTTTTGTATTTTAGTAATTTTGTATGTTTGTATTTTTTTTATATTTTTAGATTTTTATATTTTTATATTTTTATATTTTTATATTTTTATATTTTTATATTTTTATATATTTATATTTTTATATTTTTATATTTTTATATTTTTTATTTTTATATTTTTATATTTTTGTGTTTTTGTATTTTTATATTTTTATATTTTTATATTTTTATATTTTTATATTTTTATATTTTTATATTTTTATATTTTTATATTTTTATATTTTTATATTTTTATATTTTTATATTTTTATATTTTTATATTTTTATATTTTTATATTTTTATATTTTTATATTTTTATATTTTTATTTTTTTATATTTTTATATTTTTATATTTTTATATTTTTTTATTTTTATATTTTTATATTTTTATATTTTTATATTTTTATATTTTTGTGTTTTTGTATTTATATATATTTTTTATATTTTTACCCACGCCTCTTTCTCCCGCAGATACCGCGTGGGGGTTATTTAAGCTGAACATGTCGACGGTCTCGGCCACAAGTCACTCTATATATTTTTATTTTTTAATATTTTTTTTTTTTATATTTTAATATCTTTTTAAAAATAGTGTCATTGTGGTTAGAACACGCGACTACCATGCGGGAGATCGCAGGTTCAAACAAGGCTCCAGTAATCTTAAAAATTTTCTTTTTTAGATGACTGGAGCCAGGTCATGTACTTTTTATATTTTTATTTAATTTTAATATTTGAATTTTTATATTTTTATTATATTATAATTTTATATTTTTATAATTTTATATTATTATATTATTTTTTTTTTTATATTTATATATATTATATATTCATTATTGCAATCTATATTCACTTGCAATCTATGCGTCGCTCAGCCACCCACAAATGCCGCTCACATGCAGTTCGTTGCGAGGCAAAATCAACAGTCTTAATTTTCCCCCTGCTGTCATTTCGAATTCTATTTTTCTACTATTGCCTTGGCAATAAATGTCTTACTATGTTTGCTCGTTGACAAATGTCTTGAAATTTAAATTTTTCTTTGGCTTTCGTGTTTGTAAAATTTCAAAATTCCAAAAACAGTTTTCCCTCCTTCTATCCTACCATTTTAAATCTTCTAACTGCTTACAAATAACGGTGTCAATTTGCAACTTTGATACGAATTACTGATAATCCGTTCGGTTAAGAACGGATATCCATTGTTAGCCCTTGTAAAAGGATTATGTCCCAACAATCTCAAGAAACTACAACAAATTCAAACGATAATACTACAGAAAATTCAAACAATCACATCGAAGGACGATTACAAGCTTCTCTTTACACACCCACAGAGCCAAAAGAGCCAGTAAAACATAAACGATTTAGATTTCATAGGAAAAGATCGACTGGAGGTGGCTTGACACAAGAAACACCAACGATAACAGTTTGTAAGCAAAAATAATAAACGAAATTTAAAAAGATATTTCTCTTAATATAAATTACAATTTCCTCAAGTTTCTGCTGAACGTTTGCCTTTATCCGAAAGCCCTAAAGAGGAGAAAGTCGTTACAGAACAAGAAGAAGCCTCAAAATTAACTGGCATTGATTTAAGCTCATTGAAACGTGTAGGATTTTTAATTGAAACAGCCACCAATGACAAATCTGTAACTGAATCTGAAAATAATTTTGAACCACCAACGATATTAGCGGAGAACGTAATTGAAGATCACATTCTTAAGGAAAATAGCCAAAGTGATTACATTGATACTATTGTGAAGAAGATTAAAAAGAGATATCCAAAATCAAACTATCTGAAACGTCAGAACTATTCCAACTATCAGTTAGCACGTGTTGTCAAATCAAAAGCTGACCCAGCTCACCCCAGTACCGATTTTAATCTGGCAGTAAAGGCAGCCAAAATTCTAACCTCACCCCAAAAAGGTCAAATTGCAATTGATAGAATAGAGTTATCGGCGACAAAAATAAAAAGTGGCAAGAAGAAAACAAAAAATTTGAAGAATAAAGAAAATATAGGTGGTGGGACAAAAGAATCAACAACTGCAGCGCTGACTGAAAAGGAAAAATCCGTTAACAAAAGCAATTCAAAGCAAACGAAGAAAAAGTCCTTACTGAGCATATTCGATTTTAAGAGTGAAACAGCTGAAAGACAGTTGGCAGGTTTAGATAAATCGAATATCAAGGCAACCCAAAAAAGTAATATTTTACAGTACAACAAGAAATTATCTCTTAAAAATAACAGTTGCGATTTGCCATCGGGTAGTAAAGGAATAACCTTTACAACAAAACCCATCTTACCTCCTAAGCCTAATTCTCTTAACAGTAAAAAGGGCTCCGAAATAGTGGAAAATAAAACTACCAATGCTCAAAATATTCGCCTATTTTCAAAGCCAAAAGTTTTGAAAATTTCTCCAACTGCTGGTGATAAAAACCTAACTGCCCTGCCCTTCACAGCAGTTACACCCATAAAGGTGCCACAAAAATTAATTCCAAAATTTACTACTAACTTGAAAACGTATAATTTAAATAAGGAAAAGCCTGCCACCCGTATAGTTAAGCCTTCGGAATCCTTTTTAAGAAGAAATCAGCTGCCAAAGGTTCAGTTGCGCTACGTCAACATGGAAAAGAAGAAAACTAAAAATGATGACGATAAAAATGACAAGAAGTCGTCTTCGTCGCCGTCCCAATCTCCTCCAAGTACCTCGAGGAAAAGGGTAACGATTTTGAAGATATAATTTAATAACAAATCGTCGGTATTCTGAAAAAATTTCCAAATATCCTTTTTGTGAAAAATATAAAAAAATAAATTATAAAAAAAATATAAAAACTATAAAAAAAACTATAAAAAATATAAAAAAAAATATAAAAAATATAAAAACAAAAAAAAATATTAAAATATAAAAATATTAAAATATTTAAATATTCAAATATTTAAATATTAAAATATTAAAATATTAAAATATTAAAATATTAAAATATTAAAATATTAAAATATTTAAATATTCAAATATTTAAATATTAAAATATTAAAATATTAAAATATTAAAATATTAAAATATTAAAATATTAAAATATTAAAATATTAAAATATTAAAATATTAAAATATTAAAATATTAAAATATTAAAATATTAAAATCTTAAAATCTTAAAATATTAAAATATTAAAATATTAAAATATTAAAATATTAAAATATTAAAATATTAAAATATTAAAATATTAAAATATTAAAATATTAAAATATTAAAATATTAAAATATTAAAATATTAAAATATTAAAATATTAAAATATTAAAATATTAAAATATTAAAATATTAAAATATTAAAATATTAAAATATTAAAATATTAAAATATTAAAATATTAAAATATTAAAATATTAAAATATTAAAATATTAAAATATTAAAATATTAAAATATTAAAATATTAAAATATTAAAATATTAAAATATTAAAATATTAAAATATTAAAATATTAAAATATTAAAATATTAAAATATTAAAATATTAAAATATTAAAATATTAAAATATTAAAATATTAAAATATTAAAATATTAAAATATTAAAATATTAAAATATTAAAATATTAAAATATTAAAATATTAAAATATTAAAATATTAAAATATTAAAATATTAAAATATTAAAATATTAAAATATTAAAATATTAAAATATTAAAATATTAAAATATTAAAATATTAAAATATTAAAATATTAAAATATTAAAATATTAAAATATTAAAATATTAAAATATTAAAATATTAAAATATTAAAATATTAAAATATTAAAATATTAAAATATTAAAATATTAAAATATTAAAATATTAAAATATTAAAATATTAAAATATTAAAATATTAAAATATTAAAATATTAAAATATTAAAATATTAAAATATTAAAATATTAAAATATTAAAATATTAAAATATTAAAATATTAAAATATTAAAATATTAAAATATTAAAATATTAAAATATTAAAATATTAAAATATTAAAATATTAAAATATTAAAATATTAAAATATTAAAATATTAAAATATTAAAATATTAAAATATTAAAATATTAAAATATTAAAATATTAAAATATTAAAATGTTAAAATATTAAAATATTAAAATATTAAAAAATTAAAATATTAAAATATTAAAATGTTAAAATGTTAAAATATTAAAATATTAAAATATTAAAATATTAAAATATTAAAATATTAAAATATTAAAATATTAAAATATTAAAATATTAAAATATTAAAATATTAAAATATTAAAATATTAAAATATTAAAATATTAAAATATTAAAATATTAAAATATTAAAATATTAAAATATTAAAATATTAAAATATTAAAATATTAAAATATTAAAATATTAAAATATTAAAATATTAAAATATTAAAATATTAAAATATTAAAATATTAAAATATTAAAATATTAAAACATTAAAATATTAAAATATTAAAATATTAAAATATTAAAATATTAAAATATTAAAATTCAAAAATATTAAAATTCAAAAATATTAAAATGTAAAGTATAAAAATATAAAAAGTTTTTCGAGATGAAGCATTACACAAGCCTGTTTTAACAATGACATTTTAATAACTAACCGCTCAGAAATGACGGTCACTTGCCGCTCAAACTCGTCGCTGATTGCGTGGCCTCGGCTTTAGGGAGTGTTTGCTCAATAGAACTCTTGCGCTGCTCATGTGGAGCGCTCTACAGCTCAAATACAATTCTCCACATTGTTCTATACGATATTATTCTGTAGCTCTCTAGCTAAGAAACTAATCCTGTCAAATAAGTGTTTTAAAGGGTTTTTTTCATTTCCTCATATAAACGTTTTATTTAAAAATTAGCTGTCTGCCTCAAATAAGTTACCTGCCACAGTTTAAAGAGCTATGCATATAATTTCTTTGAACAGAAGATACAATCTTCCTGATACAATATAATTAATATAAAATAAATTCGTTTTTTTAAACATACATAACATAACATAGTTGCAGAATTTCGGATTCCTTACTTATAAGATTTTAGTTGTGGTTCATTAGTTATTTTCAATGTTCTCCCATAGTTTTACATAAAGACTTAATTTATATATTATTTTTAAATTTTCTTTGTGTGTTTTTTACTTCACGTGTTAAGCACAAATATTTTAATTGATAAACAAAATATAAATTGTTTTATTTTATATTTTTGTCTTGGCTTTGGCATTCCTTCCTTCTCATGCAGAACATCGAACGAAAATGCTCGCTTACTTCTGCTGTTTGCCAATTAAATTTACACAAAAATAAAATAAAGGAAAAAATTTTGTTGGCATCATTAAACCGTGTTGGGGTCCGCGCCCATCATTTGTGCAGCGAATAACTCGTGACTTGATTTCTTCAAGTGAAATGAAGAATAGAGATCATCATCCATTGTCAGTGAATGTCTCTATCTCTCTCGTTTAGTTGTTGTGTCATAACATAAAGCCATTGACATATATTTTTGTTTGTAGTTTATTTTGATAACATGGACCTTTGTGGGGGAAAAGAGTCGGAGGCTGCGGCGGTGGATACAACGCAGGAGGAGGTATGGAGGAAATTATGTTAGAGAAATTGTAGCATAGACTGATCTAAAGATTTGTTATTTGGGTTTCCTAATGATATTGTCAACATTTTTCTTATGTTAGAAATTGTGATGAAATATGAAGAATTTTAGAAAAAAAATGAATTAATTTTGAATTTATATTATATGCGACAAACATATACAATTAATATTTTATAGCGATTTTTGGGTAATATCTGTAGAAATTTTGGTCAAAATGCATCAAATGAAAACAAAGCAGCCAATAAACAGCATTAGGAATATATGTTTAAAACAACAATGCAAATCGTTGGGATCCTAGGATCAAACCCTCTTTTTATATAATAAATACTTTGATAAATCAAGACTCTTATTGCATGTATGGGTTAATGAAGCAACCGAAGCTTTTTCATGAACTTTCTTTAACTTTTATTGTGTTTTATTAATTTGTTAATTTTTTTTATTTTTTTTTTTTGTTTTTCTCTAGAAAATAATTGAAGAAACCACAGCCAAAACTAGCAGCGAAGCAGCCGCATCCGCAGGTCCATCAACTTCCACACAACCAGCCGAAGATGATAAAGACAAGGAAGACGACAAAGATGCAAAAAAGAAAAAGAATCGTTGCTCCGAGTGTCGCAAAAAAGTTGGCTTGACAGGTATGAATAGTAACAACATAAATAACAATATTATTTTGCGATCTAATGCAAAAATGATCAAAGAATTTTAAATATTAAAAATATAATTAAATAAAAAAAAAATTATATAATTAAATTATATTACAATAAAAATAAGTTATAAATATTTTTTTGGTTTTATTTAAATGACAAAAATTACACAAAACTGTAAAATTGTAATAAAAATAAGATAATAATAATAAAATAATATAAAAACAAAATGATAATAATAAGATTGAAATTAAAAAAATATATTGAAAAATAATATGTAATAATAAAAAAATTATAATCTAAAATTTTAATAAAATATATCACTAAAAATAGTCGTAGTAAAAAAAAATAAATGAATAACACAAAAAAGTATTAAAAATTAGTAAAAATTAAAATAAAAACGAATTATAATGAAAATAATAATAATAATATTAGAAAATAATAATATTAAAAACTACCAAAAAATATCTTTAATATTAAGAAAAAACAATAAAAAAATAATAATAAGAAATTAACATTAAAAAAAATAAAATATTCTTAATGAAAAAATTTATAACATTTTTTGCACATAATTTTGAAAACATAAATAATTTTATTATTTTGATTAATAAAACTAAAAATTATTTATTATTACATTAATAAATATTTATAACAATAGAATTGATAGAAGGAACAATAAAAATAATAAAATAATACATATAAAATAAATGAAAAAATATTAAAAAATAATAGTGAAAAGCAGATTCATTCAACAAGGCACTCATAGCTTTATATACATGCCGAAAAGCTTCCAACCCAAGGTAACACTTTGGATTCACATTGCTATAGTGAAGCCAATACTACAATATGGCTCTATAGTATTAGCTCGACAAGAATAGAAAATTTAGACGAATGGATCGTGTTCAACGTTCCTCTTGTCTCCTAATAACCGGATGTATGAGTTCGACTCCTCGAAGGCACTCTACACGATACTTAATCTACTAACACCTGATATGAGCTGCAAATGCTCCGCCATCAAATCAGCCATTCGACTAAACGAGATTGAACGTTGTGATCCCTCCATCGGGCACTCAAGGATTCTGAACCATATTAATATCAATGCACACAAATTTAGCATTCGCTACGGAACTAGAACGCCCTTCAGAAAGGAGCGGACAGAGAACGAGAACGTAATGTATGGACTAATAAACATCTTTACCGATGGGTCCAAACTGGATGACAAGGTTGGCTTTGGTATCTACTCCGCGGAAAACGTGATGCGGACGTGATCAACGTGAGGAAGATATCACAGGAGGATATTCTCCTGTTCACGGATAGTCTAGCAGCAGTAAACTCGTTGAAGTCCTGCGACATCAAATCGAAAGTGATCAGTGCCTGCCAAAAAACTCTTAAAGAGGTATCCAGGAATAACAGAGTTCTGGTAACGTGGATACCTGGACATAGCGGAATTTATGGCAACCGTAAAGCGGACGAAGGGGCCCGACAGGGCTCGGCCCAGCAAGAGTTAGAAATGCAAACGACAGATGGAAAAATGAGGAAACCTGTAGAAAGGTCAAATAGACATGACCTGAATACAACGCGTACGTCGTACCTAGTAAATCTTGAGAAGGACCAGATAAGAAAAATTATTACCTTACCGACGGGACATGGTCCGTTAGGTAGACATGCGAACAGAATGGGATTCGCAACGAAAAGCGAATTGTCCACATTATATGCAACTGCCCAGTAGGGTAATAACTTTTTTTGGACAACATTCTCCCCAGGACTTTTCTAGTGCCAAATATTGTATTGATGATAAAAAAACTATTTCAGTTCAATTTGCTAAAAAAATCTTACGCACCGACAGCGATTTCTAAAATGCCTTTAATATATGTTTTTTTTAATAAGTATGTAAGTATGTAAACAAATAATAACAATAAATGATTTAAAGTAGGTATTGTAAGATATAAACTTTAGGTTCAAAATACGCGATGTTTTTCAAAGCGGATATATATCTTGTACTTTTTATTTCAAACAATTTTTTTTTAAACTTTGTTTGATTCAAAACTTTAACGCGTTTGGTGCGTAACCTTTTTTAACGATATCGAAAAACTAAAAACGCAGTTCTTAATGTTTTTCCATGCTCTACACGATTTTGTCTGGGGAGATTTGATATTTGCAAAAAATGCAAAAAGTTATTACCCTACTGCCCAGCCCTATACAGAAGGAGACTGGAAACCTTGGGGAATCCCTTCTTAAATGGTATAGGGGAACTGGCAACGCAATCAGGCAGCACAAGCGCTGATGCATAGGTAGAAGGGATGACGCAAATGTCTAACGGGTGTCACAATGGGTCCATAGGGACCTTAGTGATCTCCTCTACGAAGGAGATGCCTGCATACCAACCAACTAACTTTAATATTTTAAAATAACAATAACAAAATTATATTAAAAAAAAGAACAATAAAAAATAATATTAAAATAAAATTACAATTTTAATAAAATAAATTATAACATCAATAAATAACAACAAAAAGAATAATAACATTAAATTGAAAAAAATGTTTTGATAATATAAAATTATAATATTAAAAAATAAAATAAAAAAAAATTATATTAAAAAAATTTTTAAAAATTAACTAGTAATAAAAATTTTTATTTGTTACAATAATAGTTTATTTTTAAAATTATAATACAAATATTAAAAAAATTAAAGAAAAAATAAAAAGAATAATAAAAATAATATTAATAATAAAAAGAGCATAAAAATAATAAAAGATAATAAATTTAAAAATAAAATAAAAATATTTAAAAAAAAATTATTTTTATTGATAAAAAAAATAATCAAAAATTGTATTAAAAAAAATTTGTAATATTTAAAATAAAAATTTAAAAAAATAATATAAGATAAATTTATTTAAAAATAATAAATTTATTTTATTATTATTTAATAAATTTATTAAATAATTAAAAAAAAAATTAGAATAATAATACAACCTCTGGGGTCGTATAGCATAGCAGAAATTTTCCGATTACGCTTCTTGGCTACTTTTTACCTTTCTTAGTTTACAACTTCCGCGTCGACTGATGGAATAATGGAGAATAATTGATCATCTTGGGAGTGTTCTGAGTTGGGCACTGTTGGTGCAGCTTTCTCCACTTTGCGCAGTCAAAAGGACTTTTTTTTTAAAAAAAATTAAAATACAATAGATTTCAGATATTAAAATAGTTTTTTTTTTTATCACAAAAGTGCTGTAATTATAAATTTTCTTTTATTTTTTAAAAATATAAAATAGTTTTCAATAATTGTCAAAGCATTTTTAAAGAGACCTCAACTCTTTATCATTATTATTCAAGAGTCTAAAATGTTTTTCTCGTTACAATAATGAATATATCAGTTGTATTGCATTATCCAGCCGCCTCTCATAAAATTCAATAAATTACAAATAATATAAAAAATTAAAAAAAATCTAATAATAATTTAAAAAACGAACTAACAAAACTCTTATAAATTTAAATATTTTCTTTTTTCAATTTATATACTATGTACATATATTAATGAATTTTCTTGTCCTTCTAGGTTTCCTTTGCCGATGCGGTGGTCTCTACTGCGCTGTCCATCGATACAGCGACAAGCACAACTGCACATTCGATTACCGAGAACACGGAGCCCAAGAAATCAGACGCAATAATCCGGTAGTAGTTGGCGAAAAAATACAAAAAATTTGAACTTTTGTGCCATCATCATTTAACAACTTTATAATAATATAATTCTTATACATACATCTTATATATATAAATATTAAAGAAAAGAAGAAGAAGAAAAACAACAAAATACAAAAAAAAAACAAACAACTTATAAATATTAAATATACATAATAATAATAATAATATAAATATATATAATAATATAATATAAAAAAAACGGAAAACAGAAAAACTAATTTAAATATAAATGAAAAGAAAATTGAGAAAAAAAACTGAAAAAGATTAAAAAACACAATTCCCCGCCCCTACTCCCTTCCTAACGCCTCCACCAATAGAGAATGCAGTGAAGTTTTTTAAGTACATAA
Organism: Muscina levida; assembly: GCA_964034835.1. NCBI lineage: Eukaryota > Metazoa > Arthropoda > Insecta > Diptera > Muscidae > Muscina > Muscina levida. The sequence continues at coordinate 136,232,920 of OZ035880.1, forward strand.
AGAAAAATTTGAAAAAGCTACAAAAAAAAAATACAAAAACAATAAAAAATAAAATGCCAATTACAACCAAAAATTTTAAGTTTTCTCCACTCTGAATAGAAAAAAACAAACAAAACAAAAAAAGTTTATAAAAAAAGTCTTAAGTTTTCTCAAAACCAACAACCACATACAAATTACCATTATTTTACAGCAACAAAAAAGGGAATCGTATATAGTTTATATTTTTTTCTTGTATAGATTACACACACACACACATTTTTAAGGGATTTATAATAATAGTATAAACAAAATATTTAATATTTAAGACGTTAACCCTTTTGTGTTTTTTCTCTCTCTCCCCTACTACTGCTCTTCTCTCTGCTATCTGTTTTTCTCCAGTCTTATTTTTCCAAATAGTTTTAGTAGAAGTCTAAATATTTTTCTTTAAAAACAACAACATCTAAAAAAAATGCTGCTGCAGTTTTTCTAATTTCAAAAAATTGTTTGTGAAATATCAAAAAAAAAAAAAAAGTTTCAAATGTTTGCTTTAAACTTGATAAACAATAACATAACACACACACACACCAACCAACTACAACAAATTATAGTTTTAGTTAGTTTTTTTTGAAAATGTTTATAAAAATGATACAAACAAAATAAAACTGAAAACAACAACTCTTTAATGTAATTAATTATCATTATTATTAATTAATATTAGTATGAAAACAAAAAACAAAATAAATATAAAAACAACAAAAACTCGTGAAAAAACACCCATTAAACACTAAACTAAAAGAATAGTAATAATAATAATAATTTAATAACAAACAAAAACAAAGGAACGCGATGTTTTTTAATAATAAAAATGAAACAACAACAAAAAACAATTTTATCACTTAGTTTATTACAAAGTCGTCATCTTTAACAAAAACAAAAGAAGTCTACTATTAATTAAAAAAAAAATAATTTAAAAAAAAGGCAAAAGAAAACTCCAACTACTATTACTACTACTACTACGATTTACTATTAAACATACATATATATACATAGTATATACATCAGCTATATATTGATTAAAAGCAACAGCAACCACAAAATGCAGAGTATAACATTTATATACTAGTAAATATCAAAATCAATATAAAAAGAGTATGTATATACGTGTATAGCTATGACAACAGCAACAACAACTAAACATCAATTGAAGAGTAGGAGTATAACACCACCAATCCCTTTCTCCCCCTTCAACTTTAAACAAAAAAAACGTAGTTAATGTGGAGTAGAACTTATGATTTTCGTTTTGTTATGTTTTTCGTGTGTAGTTTTTCTTTTTTTTTGTTGTATTTTTTTCTATTCTTTTTGTTTTGAAAACTATAAATACACACACTGAGGATATATATTTGTTTATTAAGTATATGAAACACGTTTTTCTTAAGTAGTAATATTATTAATTAATTAAAATGGACAAATATGTCATCGTTGTGGTTTACAAAACAAAAAAAAATATTGTTTGATTTATTTATCATTTCGAAAGCGAGAAGCATCAATTAATTGAACTACTCTACATGATTTTTCTAAAGTTAGTACAACCAAAACAATTTTTTTTAATTTTTTTGTTGTTTATTTTTCAAATTTTGGCTTAGTTTTTATTTTCAAATTTTTAAAATTTTATGTTGCTGTTGGGATGACAAGATAAGACAACCATGTCGTGTCAGCCAGACAATTTTAAGAAAAAAACGGTAGATACAGTTGTGTGCTGAAAATCGATTTTAAAAACAACAAAATATTTGTTTTCAAAAAAACAAAAATTTTTGTTTTCTTTTGAAATTTGATTCGATTATAAATTCATTCTGATTATTATTCTGTATTCGTTTTAATTTTTTTCTTATATATGTTAATTAAACAGTATTTTGCAAAAGAAAAAAAAATATAATTTAAAGTCGGGAAAGGATTTGAAATCGTTCGAAATTCATTACACCTTTAAGAATTATCGATTTTAAATCGATCGTTTTCATTACATACCTGAAGCCAAATTACCACACTCGTTTCGATTCGGATCTATCTTTATTACAAAAGTGCTATAAATTATGAATTTAAGTTCAAATTTCAAAAATATTTGTAGATATGAAGTGAATTGATAGATCAAATCAACTTATTACCTATTTTATGAAATTTCTGATATGATAACATGTTCATATACCAAATCTCAATTCGAATCCAATGCGGTAATTCGACCCCTGCTAGTTTAAGAATTTCGTTGCAAGATATTTGAATTGAGTTTTTTTCTCGATAAATTAGAATCAGATAACCGATTTGAGATTAATCGATTAAATTCAAATTTTCATAAAAAAAACAAAAAAAAGGAATATTATTGGTAATAAGCGTTTAAAATAAATGGAGTTTTAGTTTGCAACAAATTAAAAACAAGTATGGCCGAGTTTTAAAGTAGTGAATTTGGATTCCATTCTTTTTTAATTTTTCAATATATTTCATAACAAAACACCTAGACCTATCAGCTCTTAATCATGGCCTGTGTTCATATCAATAATTCAATCTGCTGTATTATCTTTAAATTTCGAAGATTTTAACGAATTCGTTATGAAGTTTGTGTTAGGAATTGTTGTTGTGCGGGAATTTTCTTTCACCTTCGGTCTTGAAAAAGGAGATTAAGGATTTAGGTTCGAAATATTTGATTGTTTTGAGTTTTTTTAACGGATTCAAATTGAATGACCAATTTAAAGTAATTTATTTTTAACTTTCTAATATCGAAATCGTTATAAAGTTAGTATTTTTGTTAAATATGCATTGAATTGCTAAAGAAATATCTTCAGCTAACAGTTTTCACTTCTGGTTTTGAAAAAAATGGAAGATAAAGGATTAGGTTTTTGAACAGATTCAAATTTGATGACCGATTTAAAGATATACATTTTATTTGATTCATTTTTCAATTAATTTCATAATAAATACCTATAAGCCCCTTATCGTGACCATTACAACAATTAAGTTTCTGTTTATAAGGGATTTGCAAATTCTAAAGTTAAAAATTTTGGGTTTTGAACTTAATCGAAAATTTGTTATATATTTTGCCATTTCTGGGGACTTTTTTTTAGCACAATCTCTTTATATTATATTAGGATCTACTTTGTTGACTTAAGAGGGCCTTTAAAGTATAAAAAGTTCTTCTTTGCTTAAGATTTCTTAATATTTAGAAAATTTTGCATTTTCCATTCCTGGGGTCTCCAACCTTTTCTTGATTTTTGATGTACGGCAATTTTACACTTTTTTAGTATATTCTACACGGGTCTACTTTGTTGACTTAAGAGGGCCTTAAATGAAAAAAGTTATACTTTGCTTAATATTTATTTCGGAAAGAAAATATTTTAATATCTTATATCGTGTAAAAATGTTAACTTTCTTATATCGAGTTCTTTATCAAGTTTTTTTTAAATATCTCCATCCTCTAACAGTTTTCACTTTTGGGTTTGAAAAAAGGCGAGATTAAGGATTAAGGTTTAAAATATTTGGAATGCGTTTTTTTGAAGAGATTCAAAACAGATTCGGATGGTCAATTAAAAGTAATAAATTTGATTTGATTCATTTTTAAATTTCATAATAAATACCTGTCAGCCACTAATCGTAACCTGTGTTCATTAGTAAATAGATAAAAAAAACAACAAATACGTTTCAGTTTACTTTTTTTTCCTGGATTGAGAGATTTGCAAATTCAAAATTTTGTGTTTCCGAACATAATTGAAAAATGCGTTTAATTTTTTGCCAACCATTTTTTTTTTTTAAAATTTTTACTTGTACGTCAATATAATATTAGTGCACTCTCTTGGTACATTCTACTAAGGTCTACTTTGTTCACCTAAGAGGGCCTTAAAAGAAGAAAAAATATCTTTTTTGTATAAGACTTATTTCCAAAAGGAAATATTTTAATATCGTAACAAAAACAACGTTGATCGTATACAAATTTTAACTTTCTCATATCAAATTCGTTATGGTTATTTTTTTTAAATATTACTTTTTTTTAAATATTAAAAAAAATATTAAAATTTATCTCCTATAAAAAAAACCTTAAACTCCATTTTTTCAATTTTCTGTTACAGATGTTGAAATTTGTTTTTTTTAGTCGAAATTCGTATCAAAGAATATCATAAAAATTATGTGTAAAAATACATTTGTCTTTGAAGACATATATTATTAAAATTTTCAGGGAAATATTTCTTCGCAACTTTTTAACCCTCTAGACATTTTTGGCCCAATTTTAAAAAACTGCTTAAAAGTCAACTTTGGAGGGATGTCGGAATGGTTAGAATTTTCGATAGAAATATTTTCCGGATAATTTCACAAAGAGTCACCGAATAACCTCTACGAGTCAAATGTGACAAAATTAAATCAAAATGAATAGTAAAATATTACTTAATAATTGAACAAAATGTAATTCTTTGATTTGACTTGTGACCAAAAATATCAAGTTTCAAACCACTGTAAAAAAAAATTGTGACATAGTGAAGCAAAATGGAGTTTAAGGTTTTGTTTTTGAGGGTCTTACCGTCCGAGACCCTCAAATCGTTGCATTGTGTAAATTATTTAGGCATTGAGTGTTCTTGTAAAACTACGAAGAGCTATTAAGATTTATTTTCGCATCTACCCATTTTCTAAACAAAAGCCATCATCCTATTGAAAACTGGAAAATGGAATATTAAGAATTTTTTAATTCATCGACGGATTCTTTTGTTTTAGTGAACGATTTTAATATCTGGCAAATCTTGAATATTGGCGCCATTACACTTCACTGAATATCAGGGTATGGGATGAAAATCGATTGATTTCAAAACAATCGTTTTTAAAATGTGTGATGAATTTCAAACGATTTGAAATCCATTACTTAGAATTATACCCAAGGATCATTTAGAATTAATTGGCTCTCCTCTTTTTCAAAACAAAAAATCTTATATTAAACCTCGAATTTTTGAATTTTTGTAGATATAAATTTTTTGCAAATACATATTAGACAAGACCATCATATAAACGAATTCGATTTAATTTTTCAATTTAAAAAATCTTTAGTTTTTTCTCAGCATTTCATTAAATAAAATTTTGGAAATTTTTTTTTTTTAAATTTTGAAATTGTTGAAATTTGCTGGACTTTGCTGCTTGTGCTATTCAGAATTTTTATAATTCACCTCCACGGAGGATACCCTCAAATACAAAATCTTGAAGATTTTATGTATCAATGTGTTATCAAGGAATGCTCAAAGTATTATAGAATTATATTGTGGTGTGGCCTGCTGAATTTTTGTTTTTTTTTTGTTTTCTTTGATTTGTAATAGTAAAATTGTATTAAAGGTCAATGTATTATGAGGAAAATTTTCATTCCCAGTAGGGACACTTCAAACTAGTTCAAAATCGTACTAGTTCAAAAATATGGAATCCTGTTATTATTATTCGTTATTAGTTGATAAATAAAATTTACGAGAATTTTGAAATAATTCCACAAGTTATATTCTCCCTTATTACGTATGTCGTAGTCGACTTTCGACAACATTCGATTGTTTTTTTTTTATTTAAATACAATTAGTAATAATTAACAGAAATGTTGTAGTGTTGAGAATTTTTCATCATCTGAGAAGAAAAATATGGTTTAAGCAAGGACAAGTCTTATTTTAGTCTCACAAATGACATCAGCGATGCCATATTTGCAAAACGACAAAGATTCGACATGACTACGACTTACATAATATTGGGGATTATGAGATGTTACCTAAAGTAACAGACAAACGATTCTAAATTACTTTTAAATGAAAAATTATTTATTGAATTATTGTATTTAGTTGGAATATGTACTTTAAAAGGTATTTTCACCGTTGTATAAGTTTTTTCGTACCATATTAAAAAAACCAGTCCTATGCTAGCTCCAATTTTCTTGGATGGTACTAGTTGTAATGCTTCAAGTATGTACTAGTTCTTATCAACCTATTTTGGAAGTAGTACCAAACTAGTTTAAAGGAGACAATCAATTAACTACCGCCCGACTAAAATTTCTGAACTGGTTATATTCTAAAATGCAAAAGGGACAATATTTTCCCCCAAGCCTAGGACAACTACTTGTTAAATGGTTGGTTGTATGACAGGTAAACTAGTTCAATGTCCTATAGTCCTTACTGGGTTATGTAACATTGAATATTTCCCATTAAACGTAAAGTCCACAACATATATTTTTACCTAGTATAGAAAAATAATTTCTTGGACACATTTTGTACCGAAAATTGTCTTCTTGGGAGTACTTAGAACTTTTAAGCTAAACTTGTATAGAAAAGGGTCTTCTATTTTTTTGTCATATAGACAAAATTCCTTCTAGGACATTGTATCGAAATCGATACAAATCAAATTACTGACTTTTTTTATTTAATAAAGAACATTTGAAAAGAACTACTTTTCATTTCACAAAATCTATTAGGAAATATCTGTTATCGAAAAATATTTTTCGTACACATTTTGTACCAAAATTTTTCTTCTCAGAAGTGCTTAGAACTTATTAGCTACACTTGTGTAAAAAAGGGTCTTCTATTTTTTGTCCTATTGAAAAATTCCTTCCAGGGCATTGTATCGAAATCGATATCTATTGACTGCCTTTTATATATCAAAGGAACTTCTTTTCATTATGTAACATCACCAAATTCCTTTAAAAGTAAAGTCCACCAAATCTATTAAGGAAATATCTGGTATAGAAACATACTTTTTTTTGTACAAAAAAAAATCACTTCGGCGTGCATGGAACATTTTAGCAACATTTTGAATAGAAAGGGTGCTGGTTTTTTTATATAGGAAAATTTCTTCTTAGGAATTGTATCAAAATCCAACAACAGCATTGTGTTTCTTTAATTGATTCAAAATATAAAAAAAATTTTCTTAGTTGTAATAAAATTAAAAAAAAATAATTTAAAATCTTTTTAAATTAATTCCTGCATATTAACAGAATTGCCTCTCCTATTAGGACAGTTTTAAAATAAACAAATGAAAATCCAAAAAAATCACATTTCTGATTTATTTTATTTTCATAAACTAAACCTCGACGAAATTTTCAAAAACAATTTTTTGAGGGGTACAAATATTAACTGTCGATTATAATAAGCGCCAACAAACAATCTCGTTTCCCTACAATTTTTTTGTTCAAAATCTATTTTATTTATTTCCTGCACAGTGGCAAATACCTATTAAAACAGTTTAAAAATACACAGTTGAAAATGCAAAAAAAAAACAAATCAGTAGGTGAAGATATATTTTTTGTTTTTCAAAAAATTCAGCTTCAACGAAAATTTAGATTTTTTTTTAAAATTTTAAGATTTTTTAAAAATTTTAAGCTTTTTTTAAATTTTAAGATTTTTTAAAAATTTTCCGTCATCTCTTAAATTAATAAAATAATAATAGCAAAAAATTCATTGACACTGCAAAAGTTTCATCATATCTTACTAACTTTTATATCTATAATGAGTTTTTTGTTTTCAAGGTATTTTTTTTAAAATTTTAAGATTAAAAAAAAAATTTAATTTGTTTTATTTTTTAAAAATTTTAAAATTATAAAATTATAAAAAAAATTTCCATCACTTCTTAAATTAAAAAAAAAAAATTAATAAAAAAATTCAATGACACTGCAAAATTTTCATCATATCTTACCTAATTTTTATTTCTATAATGATTAAAAAAATAAAATCTTAACCGCAAATATTTCTCACAACTACCCTTGAATTAAAACAATAACTGGCTACACACGACTTGGTTGTCTTTATCATCCACATATATGTGAATTTAGTAAATAACTAAGCTAAACAACTAAACATTACTAACATAACAATAACGCCTTAAGAAAAAAGTTCCATTTCAAATAAAGCTAAGTTTAAGATAATTTGAAATCGAACTTTTTCTTTACAAAAAAAAAAATAAAAACGATAAAACAAAAACACACAAACACCCAATTGCGATTCCTTATAATAATTTTTTTTAAAAAACAAAAATGCTTTAAAACGTCTTTTTTATATTCTTAAATTATATTTTTTTCGTTTAATTCAAAGCTTTAAGCTTTTCACTCCACTCTCTCTATCTCTCGTCCTTTTCCTAAACCCCTCCTACAACTCCCACTTGTGTACGACACTCTTACTTTTTACTACCCTATACTTTTGTTTTTTGCTTTAAGTTTATTTTATATTCATGGTTTTCTTTCTTATACCCATCTCCTGGCTTACATTTCCCCTATTATTATTATAACTTTTATTTTTTTTTCAGTTATGTTTATCTATTTAATATTTTTTTTATAATTTTTAAAAAAAAGTCTTTTTTGTTAACTTTATATAATTACAAAAAGAACACACACATGATTTAGAAAAATAAATAAGAAATGAACACATGAAAAAATTAATTATTAATTTAACAACTAGAGCATGCTTTTTATTTTTTAAATATATTACATTACTATTATTATTATGATTACATTAAATATAATATAGAATATTATTATTATCATTTTAATGTTTTATTTTTATTAAACAAAAACATTATTATTATATTTTTTTTTTGCTTAGATTTAATTAAAACAAATATTTAGTAATAATTTCTTGATGAAAAAAGGTTTTTAATTGTTTTTTTTTGTGAAATTTTTAATTTAATCTACTGCGTATATACATATAAAAATAAAATTAATAATAATAATAAATAAAATGCGTAATAAAACAATATTATAATTAAAGAAAATAAAAAGAAAAAATTTAGTTAAAACCACTTTACAACAAAAAAAAAACAACAAAAAAATAAAACAAAAAAACCAATCGTTTGTATTTATTTCTTTGATTCCTATGTTTACATCTGATTTTTAAATTCCATTTATTTTCAAACAATTTCCTTTGTTTTTGTTGCTTTTGTAGGGCGGGGACGTATTAAGGCTTCAGACTTTTTTTTTGTAGGGGATTAAAGGTTATGTTCTGAATTTTTGGTAGTGTATTCAGACAAATTTAACTTTTTCGGTATCACTTATACATTAGCCTATTGTAAATCAGAGTTTAACAGCTGACGAGTAAGGAGCTAAATCTGGGGCCAAATCACGGCATTCGTGATTTCGATTTCGATCAAAATGTTTCGGCAATTGTATTGGAAAAAGTCGATATTTCGATCGAAATCTTTCGATCACGAATGCCGTGATTAGACCCCTGTTAGGCAACATATTGGTTTCGTCTCTATACAATGTGCCTAAGGTTACACTTTTCATAGTAAATAGTGGACCCGGCAATACTTCGCTATTGCATACTTGACGAATACTTGTAATATGCTTGGCTTGCTGCCCGCCGATCGGAAATAAAATGCTCTCCTTTATATTCCCGCTGAACGAATATAAATATTAGATCGGCTCATTTACACTAATGACATCATTGTCAGTTGTTGTTGTTGTCGCAGTATATGTTGTCCCCGTTGTCCATTAGGTGTTAATTGGTTCGCTTTGTGTATTATTTCCTGCTGTGTTTGTTTCCACGCCAAGGAAGGTGGCTACTTCCACTGCGTGGGTCCAAAGGGACCTGGGAACAAGCTGAATTGGTTTGGCAGGGCAGTTGAACAGGTGTAGTGTGTCGAGTGGTCCCTGGTTGCAAGGGGGACAGGTATTCGACGTGTTGACATCAATTTTTGCCTAGTACGAATTGAGATCTTAGTTGGGCCCAAATAACTCTTGTCTGCCGAGGTAATACCTCTTCCTCCGAAGCCACTGATGGCGGGTGTTCCCCCAGCACGTCTAGAGACTCTCTTGCAACGTTGAACCTTTCGCTTTAGATCCTGACCTGCCTGGGCAGTGGGAGCCTATCCATAAGATGGTGGTTGGGATGGCTGGACCGGGTAACATCCAAGCAAATACTGCTTCGACAGAAGCAAATTGTGTCGGCGCCGGCCGGTATGACCTTTGTCTCATTATGTATGTGGTCCACAGACTACATGAGCAGGCACCCTGTCGCAGTTCTCAGGGCGGCATTTTGACATGTCTGCAGGTTCTTCCACTGCGTCTCGCATCGGTGACCACACCGGAGTTGCATAGTTTACCACAGACCGACCGATCGCTTTGTAAGAGGTCAACAAGGTTTTTTTGTCGATTCTCCAAGTGCTGCCGGCTAGCGACTTGAAGTCCTTGTTCCTACTTCTCATCTTGTTGCAGAAAGCTGTAGCGTGCTCGTTGAATTGATGGTCGAAATTATTATGCCATCGACTGTCACATTGAGCTGCTCCTTCACTGTAAAAAGTGTGGCCGATGATTTGGTGGCGGAAATTTTCACTTTTCTCGCAGCGAAGAAATTTTCAATTTCAGCTAAGTAGACGTTCAACCTTCCGCATATGTCATCAATTAAGGAGGCCGACGACAGAATCGTACAATCATCGGCATAGGATACGATATTAACGCCGTCAGGTAGTGGTGGAATTGCAGAAAGGTAGAGGTTAAACATTGCTGGACAAATCATCCCACCTTGGGGGACTCCCTGTTTAACTATACGGGGCTTGAACTTCTAGTTTCTGAATTCCACACATGTAATTTACAATCCAACGTTTGAAACAGTTCGGGAGGGACTTGTTGGCGATGTCTTCGAAAAGCGTGGCGGGGTTCGACAGTATAGATAAATCAAGCACCACGAGGACCATCCGTCCTCCGCGACATATTTGTGTGGTAATGGCCTGTAAAGCAGTAGTTATACTGTGCTGCTTACGGAATCCATGCTGATAAACCGCAATTGGAAAATGTCCTGACAGGCTCGGGAGGATAAAAGCCTTAAGTGTGTTTGCTACTGGCGAGAGAAGACAAATAGCACTGTATTATTCTCCCCTACTCGCATCTTTGCCAGGTTTAAGCAGCGGGACCACTCTGCCCATTTTCCAGGCTTCGGGTACTATTAGAGAGGTCAGGGCCAAGTTGAGGACATAAGTCAAGTACTCGACTGCCGGTATGTCAAACTGTTTCAGCATTAACATGGGTATTCCATCAGGGACTAGCGCTTTGTATGACTTTGAACTGCGGATTTTGATAAGAATAAAAGTACTTAACACAATAAAAATAATTTTTGGCACAATTAAAGATTTTTTTGGTAAAATATAAGTACTTTAATTGTGTTCAATAAAAGTACTTTAGTTGCGTACAATAAAAGTACTTATTAGAACATTTAAAGTACTTTTTGGTACAATAAAGATACTCTGTGTTACAATTAATCGTTCTTTTTGTGTACAATAAAATTACATTAGAATACAATAAAATTTACTTTTTAGTAAAATAAATTGAACTTTTTGGTACCGATGATGCCATAAATGTACTTCTTGTACAATAATAGACCTTTTGGGTACAATAAGTTTTACTTTCAAATGTCGTTTGCATATTCATATTCATGTTGCCGTGTACTACATGGGTGTCAAATTTTATCCCTCTAGGGCTTAAATACAGTTTTGCCACGCCCATTCCACTAACTGGTCCTGAATTTAAATTTCGTCAGTATATTCTACAATGTTTTTTTGAGTACTATTTTTATACCGTTTGTTCTCTCTGGAGCTAAAATACAGTTCTGCCACGCCCCCTTTGCGCACTGATTGAATATTAACGGCCTTATTCATAAAAACTTATAAGAGGTTTATAAACCATTTTTAAGCAATTTTCGAGAAAACAATATTCATAAACGATTCACATCTTCAATAAGTTAAAGTAGGGTTGTCTCCACTTTAAGCATGCTATAACTTGACGTTTGTACAATTTATTCTATATTCATGAATTTGAGATCTTTATTTTAAGTTTTTCGGCATTTTTCCTATTGAAAAGAGTTGTTGCATGCATTCATTGTGTAGGAAATTTTCTTCTTAATCATTGCGCACATAGAAAAGTATCTAAATAGACACTTTTCATTCATGAATTCCATTTTGAAAATTATATCCTCAAAAATCTTCAAAAATATTTTGTAAATAATAAAATAATTTTCGTGATGTAAAAACAATCAAAACAAGGAAAAAATGTAATCGGTATCCGATTATTATTTCAACATGGGAAGGGAAGGAAAATGCAATATTTAAATGCCATTTTTACTTTAACGTCTTTCTAACCGTCATGAGAATCGTAGTTAATGTAAAATTGAGTTACAATTATGTTCATAGTTATTATAAGTGCAAATAAATGTTTGGTAACCGATTATAAAGCTTTTGTATCCGATTATAAAGCTTATTTCTATACATCATTAATGACCAAAAAAGTCGGCGTTGCCACCGGAACACATAAAGCTAAAGTACTGATAAAAAACGTTTATGAATACAATTTCTTATTAAAGGTTTTTTAGAGCTAAAGAATACTTTAGTTAGAGAACGCTTCATATCTACTTTAGAAATTTTTTATGAATAAGGCCGTAAATTTTCGTCTACAAATTTAAATCGGAAGTGTCGAGTACTATCTGTGTACCAAATTTTATATCTTTAGGGCTTAAATTAAGTTTTGCCACGAACCCTATCTGCATATTCATATTACTGTTCCCAAGTACTATCTGGGTCTCAAATTTTAACCTTCTGATCAAAAATTTTAATTTCGTTTGCATATTCATGTTACTGTTGCCGAGTTCGATCTGGATATCAAATTTTATGTCTCTAGCTCTAAAAAAAGATTTGCCACGCCCACTATATATCAAAAGTATATAGCCTTCGGTAATTTCCATACGGTATTATAACTGCTTTCCAAATTTCGATTAACCCGTTTAGACGTGCTTAAGCCACAAACAAACAGACAAATTATTTACATTTATAATATTAATAGGGATAAGAAATCCCTTTCTGTATCAACATTTTAAGAGATGACTCATTTGTATGAGAAAGAGAAGAATTTGTGTGAAATATTTCTAAGACGACACTTTTTGAGACGATTTTCATCTGTTTGGCTTGGGATCATCTGTGATAAAAAAATCTTTTTATATATTTATGGTTTAACAACAGTTATTTATCTTTGCCAATATTTCGACTAACTAAAAAAAAATTAAATTTTTTTATAATAAAAAAAAAATTCGGTTTAAAAAAAAATTTAATTTTCTTATATTAAAAAGAAAAAAAAAATATTTTAATTTTTCTATATTTAAAAAAAAATTAAATAAAATATAAAATCCATAACGGAAAAAGTGTCAAGTCTACCTATTTTCACGTAATGTCACGAAACCTATAAACAAAATGGGACATAAATCATGAAAATAGATTGTCGCGTTTCGCTTTTATTCACAATTACGTAAATGTATCTCATTATGGAAAATATATGTTTTTTCCATTCAGCATATAAAAAAAACTTAATTTCCCTTTACACCCCATGAATGAGGTATAGAATAGTTTCTCGCGTTGTTGTGAATTAACACGCTTTTTATTTTTAGATTCACAACTAACGTCATCTACTTGTTTATCGACGAATGCGAAGCTCTTACTAGATTGACTCGACATTGATACTGCGAAGTTTCTGTCGACAACATTCGAGGGGAGCCGTCAATGAAAGACATTTTTTTCCTTTTTTTTGAGATGACTGGAGCCAGGAGTTGAACCTGTGATCTCCCGCATGGTAGTCGCGTGTTCTAATCATCATGCCACGGCCGATTCAGCATATATGTGATATAATTTAACAAAGTTGGCAGTAACTTACTTAGCTGGCACTTCCTTGCAATCCCATTGTATTATATACCGCACGTAGAAAAATATTATAAGCGCTTCGATCTTCTGCGCTTCTTCAACAGTTAGTCACACCAAGTTGTGTAAGGTTCTTAGTAACCTGGTCTTTCCAACGGAGTTTTGGTCGCCCTCTTCTGCGCCGTCCATCGAGTTCATTGTCGAAGACTTTTGAAGCTGGAGCATTTTCGTCCATGCGTACTACATGACCTAGCCTGCGCAATCGCTGCACCTTAATACGTCTGACCACGTCAATGTCAGTGTACAGCTCGTACAGCTCATGATGCATACGACGCCGATACTCTCCGTTTACGATGATGGGCCCATATATTTTACAAAGTATTTTTCTCTCGAATACTGCCAGAACCGATCCATCCGCTTGTGTCATAACCCAGGATTTTGAATTCTACATCAAGAAAGGTAGAACCAGTATCTGGTATAGCTGGATTTTTGTTCGGCGAGAGAGGGCTCTGTCATTGAATCGCTTGCTTAGTCCGTAATAGCATTTATTAGCAAGCAGGACTCTTTTCCGGATTTCGAGGCTGACATTATTTCTTTTGTTGATGGCGGAGCCTAGGTAGATAAAATTATCTACCACCTCGAAATTATAGTTGTCAACGTTCACACAGTTTCGCAAACGAGTAGATTCTTTGTTCGTTGAAACTAATTACTTCGTTTTGTTCTCGTTCACCGCTAGGCCCATTTTCGCTGATTCCTTCTGTATACCTGAGAAGGCTGCAGTCACATCTCGCAGTTTTCGACCGATAATGTCTACGTCATCAGCGTACGCGAGTATCATGTGGCTTTTGTTGAATATCGTTCCACTCGTGTTTACTGCAGCTTTCCTCATTATCATCTCCATCAATATGTTGAAGAGGTCACACGATAGACCGTCGCCTTGTTTTAGGCCTCGTCTGGTACAGAATGGCTCCGTAAGGTCCTTGCCAATCTTCACTGAAGACTTCGTGTCACTCAGCGTCATTCCGCAAAGACGTATCAGCTTCGCTGGAATACCAAACTCAGCCATGGCTTCGATTAATTTCTGCCTTATCAGGCTGTCGAAGGTAGCTTTATAGTCGACAAAAAGATGGTACGTATCGATCTGTTTCTCTTGGGTCTTTCCCAGGATTTGCCGAAGTGTGAATATCTGGTCAGTTGTTGATTTACCAGATATAAAGCCACACTGATAAGGCCCGATCAGGTTGGATAACACTGGCTTTAGTCTTTCACATAGCACACTCGACAGGACCTTGTATGCGATGGCTAAAAGGATGATCCCGCGATAATTAGTACACACACTTGAATAGCCTTTTTTAAGCACAGGACATAAAACACTTAGATTTTAATCATCGGGCATGCATTCCTTGAGCCAAATCGTGCTTATGAGCTGTTGCATTCACGTTGCTAGCTCATCGCCTCCGGCTTTAAAAAGCTTTGCCGGTAGTCCATCGGCTCCCGCAGTTTTATTGTTTTAAAGCCGTGCAATTGCTGTGCTGATCTCGTTTTGGCTCGGTGGTGGACAGTATACTCCATCGTCGATGATTTATGTAATCACGTCACTTATGCTGCCTTCGGGAACGAGTAGAGATCGAAAGTGTTCCCTCCATATTTGCAGCACACTCTGATTGTCCGTGACCAGATTTCCGTCTCTGTCCTTACAGGTGGGGTTCCCTGTTCCAAAACCTATACTTTTTACCTTTTGGTAGAACTTTCGGGCTTCACCTCTATCCCTGTCATTTTCGATATCCTGGCACTCTCTTTTCATCCTTACCAAGACAGACAAACGAAAATGACTCAAACGGCTTAAAAACTCATGAATCGAATTTGGTTCAAAGAAACCAAGGGTGACTTTTTGTATGTGTTACACTTTTGGATCGTATCAAATGCTTTTGACCATCGTACACGTAGGGTGAGAAATTTAGATGTTGTCACCGGCAAAATACACTATGTCTGTTTTTGTCGAATTTCACGCTCAAATACGACATTGAAAATACCACAATTTGTAATAGAATTTCAGTCTCACAATCGACATCGGCGATGCCTTATTTAAAAAACGACAAAGATTCGACGTGACTGCGACATACATAATAAGGAAGAATACCATAATTTGTAGAATTCGGCAGAGTCGTATTTTAGTCTAACAATCGACATCATATTTAAAAAAAAACGACAAAGATTCGACGTGACTATCTCATACATAATGAGGGGGAATACGTTGTATTTACAGGTGAAGCCTAAGAAACCGGTTTAGAAATTATGATTTCTGTCGAGATTTTTGTGCGAATTAGAGGATTTTACTTTGATTTTCAGTTGATACCGTAAAAGACCCTTTCGGTACCCCCATAAAAATTCACCATATGGCCAGAGATATTGAATTTAATATTTTACATTGATTGGCCGTAACCTTTTCCATAGTTTTACTAGACGTATCAGTCTGGTCACCTGATTGAAATTTCTGTACTGGTTAATATAAAAAGATCCTCTACTCCTCTTTTTATTTTAAAATAAATTTTTTTTTTATTTTATTTTTGTTTGTATAAAGGTTACAGATTTTTTTTCTTTACATAGAACTCTGACATTTTGGTTTATTCTACATCAATTTTGCTATAAATTTTTTATTAATTTTTTCAAAATTTTTTTTATCCTTCTATCCTTTTGATATCACCATTATGTAAATAATAATGTTTTTTTTTCTATAAAAACTAATGTGTAAATATTGAAACTTTTAAATGCCACAAACAACTTCAATACGTTCTAGACATAGATACGATACGATAGAGATAGATACTTTAGTTACCAATTTTCTTGTAATACATATATTTTTTTTATAATCAACACTATTGTAATAAAATACACAAATACATAGCAAAAAGAAAAACCTATCAAAACATTTTCAATATTCATTCTTCAGCTTCAGACTGTAGCACGCATTGTGTAATGTAAGAGACATTAAAAAAAATACAAAAAAAATGCTTCAAAATATAACAGAAAACGTATTATTTCCAGTACACATAAAGTGTAATTAGGGACCCACTTGTAATAGTTTTTGTTCCAACGTAACGAAGAATATAATGTAACAATATGTAACAAATTGAAAAAAATATTTTTTTAAATTATTATAATTGCTTAATTTAAAAAAAATATCAAAGTGCAATACATATAAGATAATAAAAAAAAATCGTGTTTTCCCCTCAAAAAGGAAGAATAAATAAAGAAATCCTATAAAACGGAAAACTCCCCACATGTAAAAGGCTCCAAAATCATTTTGAGTATTGCAAAAGAATTATGATTTTCGAAAAAAAGAAGAAAAAAAATGCTTAGAAAAAATTAAAAAAAAAACTGACTATAGTGACACAAACCACAAAGATTTTCATTAACATTAAAATTAAAAAAAAAACAATTAAAAAAATATTATGTTTTAGTATTAAAAATAAACAACAAAAAGTTTCATATGCCCTTAAGTATTTGAAACTTTTAAAAGAAAAGTAAGAGATTGGACACAACTGAGGCAATTAATGTTAGATTATTTTTAATTCTGATTAAGAAAAATTTCAAGTCAATACCTTTAGTTGCTTTAATTGTGTATAGTCTCTTAAGCAAAAAGAAAGAATAAAAAAAAAATTATTATGAAAAAATAACTTCACATACTGCGATTTTGTGTTACCTTTTGTTTGCCGGTAAAAGTGCTAATTAAATGAGTGAAAATATTTAAACAAATACCACAACAAATAAACAACAATATCTAAAAAATAATAATAACTAGAAAATAACATAGATTTTTTTTGTTTTGTAACAAACAACTAATGAGAAGATGTTTAAGAACAATATTAAGTACATACATATAAAGGATCCACTTTGCAAATTTAGTTAATATCGGTTTTTTTATAGCAAACTTATTTACATACATATACATATAAATATATATTTACACACTAATTTAAAAAAAAAATACAAACAAAAAAAAACAGTAAAAAACGCGTTTTATTGTAAGACTAAACACTAAACATATAAAAAAAAAACAAAACAAAAAAACAAGCAACCGAATATATAATAATATTAATATAGTAATTAATAATAACAATAACAAATAAACTACTGATAAGTTTTATGCTATTTGTAAACTAATTATAAAACTAATAATTATAATAATATTAACAGTAATAATATATGGAAAATATAAGCGATCGTACGCCATGTAAAACTCAGCAAAACTGATTATAATTTAACACAAAAAAAACTATAATTGAAAATGAACAAAAAATTTAATTAACAACATTATGTAAAAAGGATTCGTATTAATTTAAAACAAAAAAACCACAACCGTAAACAAAAGACCCTAGCATCCGATAACTGATCATGGTATAGAGTATATATATTGATACATGAGTATATATATATATGTATATGTGCATACATATGCAAATGAAATTCAATGAGAGAAAAGATATAAAAATAAAGAGATTTATTCTAAAAACTACAAACAGAAATTTTATTATTTCGCCGAAATTTTTCGCCTAAATTCGATTTTTTTTAAATTAAAAAAAATAATAATAATTTGTCGTCGTCGTATCGTTTCTCAACATAATTCGATATGCAGGGTAGACCACAAGTCTGTTTACATTTGAATCGCTGCGTTGAGCAACCACGGTGCACAGTGATTTAGAATTGCTTTTCATCGGTTAAAAGTCTTCAATTTTTGAGCCGATAGAAATATTTGAGAAATTCGTAAATATTAATTGAGTTTTTTTAAACCTTTCAAACCTTGAAATTCAAAACTCATCAATTGAAATTCGAAACTCGTCAATTGAAATTCAAAATTCGTTTATTGAAATTCAAACCTTATCAACTGAAATTCAAAAGTCGTCAATTGAAATTTAAAGCACGGTCATAGTGAACCTACGATTTATGATCCATTTTTTTTGAATTTCAATTGAGGTGTTTTGAAATACAATTGACGACTTTCGAAATTCAATTGATGAGTGTTTAATTGCAATTGACGACTTTTGAATTTTAATTGAAAAGCTCTGAATTTGAATTGACGAATTTTGAATTTCAATTGATGAGTTTCGAATTTCAATCTATATTTTTTTAATTTTTAGTTTAGAATATGTTTTTCATTGTTCGGTTTAAGATCTATTCTATTATTGCTAATAGAATTTGTTTTTACAAGAGTTGTGTGAAATGGATTATGTTGACAGCTGGCAGGGCAGATAGCTATTTCGATGGTTGCCAAACCATCATCATCAGTGCCGTTTGCTGTGCCTTCTCCACTCATTATCACAACCTTAAGTGTTAAAAGCTTCACACAATCAATGTGAAGCTCACACACACCGGTGCGAAAATGGTATCAACGAAGACAACGTCAACACAATCCACACAAGCTCTTGTCTATGCTTTGTCCATTGGACAAAATAGCATAAAATTGTTTTTGGCATAAAATGCCAACCCAGTGTACCTCCCGTGTATGTATTCTCTTGTTTATTTTTTCGATCTGTGCAGAATATGAATATGTTTTTCATTGTTCGGTTTAAGATCTATTCTATTATTGCTAATAGAATTTGTTTTTACAAGAGTTGTGTATTCATATTCTGCACAGATCGAAAAAATAAACAAGAGAATACATACACGGGAGGTACACTGGGTTGGCATTTTATGCCAAAAACAATTTTATGCTATTTTGTCCAATGGACAAAGCATAGACAAGAGCTTGTGTGGATTGTGTTGACGTTGTCTTCGTTGATACCATTTTCGCACCGGTGTGTGTGAGCTTCACATTGATTGTGTGAAGCTTTTAACACTTAAGGTTGTGATAATGAGTGGAGAAGGCACAGCAAACGGCACTGATGATGATGGTTTGGCAACCATCGAAATAGCTATCTGCCCTGCCAGCTGTCAACATAATCCATTTCACACAACTCTTGTAAAAACAAATTCTATTAGCAATAATAGAATAGATCTTAAACCGAACAATGAAAAACATATTCATATTCTGCACAGATCGAAAAAATAAACAAGAGAATTTTTAGTTTAGTTTAAAGTTTGAATTTCAATTGATGAGTTTTAAATTTCAACTGATGTGTTTTAATTTGATTTGACTAGTTTAGTTTGAATTTCGATTGATGTTTATTGAATTTAAATTGACGAATTTCAAATATCAATTTATGAGTTTTGTATTTCAATTGATGTGTTTTCAATTTTAATTGACGAGTTTTGATTTTCAATTGTTACATTTTGAATTTCAAATGAAAAATTTGAATTGATATTTTTTTAATTTCAAATTAAATTTTTGAATTTTTAATGGAATGTTTGAAAATCAAATAAAATTTTTGAATTTCAATCGATTTTCTCTGTATAATCAGAGCTGTAAACTCAAGTACATGTAATCATTACCTACCATGTTCGAAAGTATTTAAAAGTTAACTACAATTCTAATTACATGAGGAATTGGAATTGAAACTAAAAGTCTCAACTACACAGGTAATTGTACTTGAAAGTAATGATTCCTAATTACTTTTCAATTAGCTCAATTACTTTTTAATTACAAGGAATTGAAAGGAATTGACGGAATTGGGAGGAATTGGAAGGAATTAAGAGGAATTGCTGCAATCATATACTTACATGTTGTAAGTCGGAAAAAATGCTTCCAGCACAGGTTTGGTGTTGTGCCCCCTTTTTTCGCTATTTGGAGGTTTGAATCCTCTATAATTTTTCGCTTGCGACCTGATGACGAAGGAAGGACAACATTAGGGTCCATCAAAGAATCGTCGGAACCGAAGTCTATTTCGCTCATTTTATAGGCTTGTTTCACAAATATTAATTAAATTAATTGTTCAGTTTCACATTTCTTAAATCAATGAAACAATTCATGCTATCAGCTGTCATCAAATAACATGTGAAGTGTATGTAAACATAGCAGTGTGACGTCACAAAGAGAAAAGGAGAGTGGGAGCAATATATTTTAACATAACGGACCTTTCCAAATTGCAGCAATTCCTCTTAATTCCTTCCAATTCCTCCCAATTCCGTCAATTCCTTTCAATTCCTTGTAATTAAAAAGTAATTGAGCTAATTGAAAAGTAATTAGGAATCATTACTTTCAAGTACAATTACCTGTGTAGTTGAGACTTTTAGTTTCAATTCCAATTCCTCATGTAATTAGAATTGTAGTTAAGTTTCAATTCCTTTTTAGATGTACTTGTATTTGTAATTGAGCAGTAATGAGTACAAATTGTAATGATTAGTTTACAGCTCTGGTTTAAAGCTTAATATATTAATAAAATACTATAAAAATTTTAGCTGCATATTCGTGCATAAACAGAAGTTACATTCAATAATGTTAAAAAAAACTCAGTAATTTAGATAAAAAAACTCGTAAAAAACAAAGTTTTTGACTATAAATTCTTTACTCTAGACTAGTGATGATTAAAAATTGAAAAACCTACCACTTGTGCTGACAAACCAATACAAGGTACAAGGTAAATTGACTGATAAATACCATCACCCAATATGCGATTTTGTTTAAGTCTTGGGAGATAGCAGAATGAGTGTGACAAATAGTTCGGTTTTTCCTCATAACTTCCGTTTGGAAGTTATGGGGGAAATATTAATTTTCCAAAAATAGATTTTGTTTGTTTACTGATATAGTCCATATTCATTCTCGATTTAAATTTTCATAACCGTATTAATAACGCAAAATTTGACTGAATTCAGTGTTTTTACAAAAAAGATATGCTTATAAGACTATAAGGGTGAATTCGGTCATTTGTATGGGAGGTTCCAAAAGCGGTGTGTCAAACAGTAAGGTTTTTTGAGGTTTTGACTCCTATTACAGGATAAATTAACCTATCAATTTTCATTACCCTCCAAGTGTCCGTTTGGAAGTTATGGGAGAAATAGTAATTTTCCGAAAATAGGTCATTTTATATGGGAGGTACCAGAAAGCGTGAACCGATATAGTCAATATTCATGCTTGAGTCCAATTTTATATGCGAAACCTTACCCAACATATTACTTAATTTAGTGTACTCACAAAAAAGATATGTATGTAAAACTATGAGGGTCAATTTGGTCATTTGTATGGGAGTACCAGAAGGGGTGTGGCAAAAGTTTCGGGTTTCTTAGGGTTTGTCTACTTTTGCAAGATAAATAAACTGTCGAAATTCAAATATTCTCCGGTCGTCCATTTGGAAGTTCTGATAGAAATATTAATTATCCAAAAATATGTAATTTTGTATGGGAGGTACCAGAAAGGGTGGGGCTATTCAGCCCATTTACAATCCCATTAGTTCGTTTTGAAAAACATTAATACTGGTAAATTTTCAGTTAAGGTTTACTCGAGTTATAATGCTCACCAACCATCCAGCCAGCCTGCCAGAAAGATGGACATAGCTCAATCGTCTTAAAAAGTCTTGAAACGAATTTGGTCTTAAGATACTTGGGGTTTCACTCGACTCCTTTAATGCGTTACACTTTTTTTTCGTATCAAAAATTGTACTATATGCTAAACTTCTTACCCTTATTCTGAAATTAGTTATTAAACCCATCTTATTCTATGGATCGGCAGTCTGGTGGCCGGCGCTAGATATAGCGTTACAAAGGCTGAAATTCGAAAGCATTATGAGACTGATGGCAATCATGATAACAGGGGCACTTAGAACTACTCCAACTAAGGCACTGTTCACAATCATAAACTGGTTACCCCCGGACATTGAGGCGAGGAAAATAGCGGCGAATACCGCAATGAGTTTAGACGCCACAAAAGCATGTATGCACAGGAACTATGAACATGCCAAAATTTTTAACCTAATCAATGTGATCTGCCACACGGATTACACCATACCTTAACCTCTATTCGATCCGGGTTTTATAAGGAAAATCCCGGATAGGTACTACTATAATGATAACGATAATGCCATAAACTTTGAGGAGGATGTCATCCTAATTTTTACGGACGGTTCAAAATCAAAGGAAAGAGCGAGCTGTGGAATCTTTTCGGAAGAGTTGAACTTGAGTCTATCAATCAGGCTACCAGACCACCGTAGCATAGTTCAGGCCGAAATAGCGGCCATTAGAATAGCCGTAGAGAAAATTCAGTATCTTGGGATATTGGACGGCAATATTCATATTCTTACTAATAGTAAAGCGGCTATCAGATCCCTAGAGAATGTGTACACCACTTCGAGAAATGTTTGAGAATGCCGGTCGTCTCTTGAGGAGATAGCGAGACATTCGACGGTTACCCTAAAATGGGTTCCAGAACATGGGGACATATATTGAAACCAAAGGGCCGATACGTTGGCAAGGGCCGCCATAACCGTGAACAAGGGGGAAACAGCTCATTGCGGGGAAACTGGACCTCATTGCTGAAGAGAGATGGGCAAGAGAACCCATCTGCACGACGACCAAACAAATGTGGCCTACAACGGATTTACAGAGGACACGATTTGTGCTGAACTTGTCCAGAGTCTACTTGATTAACATCATAGCTGTAATAACAGATCACTGGTCACACACGGTAAGAGACTGAAACTACCCTACAACCACTAAGCATCTTCAATGTTACTGCCCTGCTTTTGGTGACCTGAAATACGAAAAACTTGGTCATCGGACACTTCTAGACAATACCTGTCTATCTGTATGCGATTTTCGGAATTTCCATATCTTCATCAGAGCAACGAAATGGCTTGACAGCGACGTTGGCCGAATAGAATAGGAACTTTTGGTGCGAAAATATTAAAATGGTATCACAACGGGACTCATATTATACACAGAGCTGTAAACTAATCATTACAATTTGTACTCATTACTGCTCAATTACAAATACAAGTACATCTAAAAAGGAATTGAAACTTAACTACAATTCTAATTACATGAGGAATTGGAATTGAAACTAAAAGTCTCAACTACACAGGTAATTGTACTTGAAAGTAATGATTCCTAATTACTTTTCAATTAGCTCAATTACTTTTTAATTACAAGGAATTGAAAGGAATTGACGGAATTGGGAGGAATTGGAAGGAATTAAGAGGAATTGCTGCAATTTGGAAAGGTCCGTTATGTTAAAATATATTGCTCCCACTCTCCTTTTCTCTTTGTGACGTCACACTGCTATGTTTACATACACTTCACATGTTATTTGATGACAGCTGATAGCATGAATTGTTTCATTGATTTAAGAAATGTGAAACTGAACAATTAATTTAATTAATATTTGTGAAACAAGCCTATAAAATGAGCGAAATAGACTTCGGTTCCGACGATTCTTTGATGGACCCTAATGTTGTCCTTCCTTCGTCATCAGGTCGCAAGCGAAAAATTATAGAGGATTCAAACCTCCAAATAGCGAAAAAAGGGGGCACAACACCAAACCTGTGCTGGAAGCATTTTTTCCGACTTACAACATGTAAGTATATGATTGCAGCAATTCCTCTTAATTCCTTCCAATTCCTCCCAATTCCGTCAATTCCTTTCAATTCCTTGTAATTAAAAAGTAATTGAGCTAATTGAAAAGTAATTAGGAATCATTACTTTCAAGTACAATTACCTGTGTAGTTGAGACTTTTAGTTTCAATTCCAATTCCTCATGTAATTAGAATTGTAGTTAACTTTTAAATACTTTCGAACATGGTAGGTAATGATTACATGTACTTGAGTTTACAGCTCTGCTTTAAACATATGAGCGCAAAGCTAAACACAGCTCCTAATTAAAAGTCTTATAAAAGTTTTTGCACGCAGTCAAAACAACGTTACCTTAATCAGGAGCTAAAATTTCAAATGTTTTCACTAAAACCTGATCCGCTAGTTATAAAATCGGAATCTACATCAAATTACCTTTCCAATAAGGTATATAACTCCTTAATTGTAATGTGAATAATATTAGAAATATGATCTGAAATATGTTTTATTTTAATAAAAATGTGAATACGGTCCTTGTTTCCGAGTATTACTATTGACCAAACATCAAATATTGTCCTCAAATTATTAAGTTCGACATCTTAGCTTTTCGATAAAAAAAAAAAATTATGGTGTAATTCGAACCTTTTAAAAATGAATTATGGGCTGGTATTACTCTACGATTTTCCACTGTGCGTCGTCCGCATATGCGACGGTTGTGCAGCCCGTTTTTTCCATCTTCCTCAGGAGAGGGTTGATGTTGAGATTCCATAGTAGTGGAGAGAGTACTCCTCCACCTTGGAAATATTTGACACTCCCAGACTGGATCCAATGCGTCTAAATTTTAGTAGTTTATCAACTAAGGCGATGATCACTGGGTTAATCTCCAGTTGTTCCATTGAGTCAATTACAGATTCAGGTATGACATTATTAAAAGCTCCCTCAATGTCCAGAATGCTTTTTATAATGATTTGATTTCGTTAAAACTTTGTGCATGGATACCTAAAATTACAATATTATGTTCTGCCAACTTTGGACAAAATTGGTTAATTAAATTGGGTGTAGTAGTCTGATAAAATTCCAAGACCCTCTGGGCACTTTGTATGGGGGTATCAAAAAGCCTGGTCCGATTCCGCTCAAATTATGTACAATAAGGGTGACAGTCAGAAATTTACGTTTTGAACAATTTGGTCAAAATTATTCAATCAAATAGGGTATTATAGTGTGATAAATTTTCAAAGCTCATTCAACCACTTATGTATATGGGAGGTACCAGAGGTAGTGGTCTGGTAACGGTAAAACTTTGTGCAAGAATACCAAAAATTAGAATGTTATGTTCTGGAAACTTTGGACAAAATTGGTTCATTAAATTCGGGGTAATAGTCTGATAAAATTTCAAGACGCTCTGGGCACTTTGTATAGGGGGTACCAAATTATGTACAATAAGGATTAATGTCAGAAAATAACGTTTTGGTCAATTTAGTCAAAATTCTTTAATCCAATAAGGTGTAATAGTATGATATAGTTTCGTAACGCATCCACCTACCCTTTGTATGGGAGGTACCCAATGGCGTGGTACTTTTGGCTCCAAACTTTAAGATATTCTTAAAGACTTAAGAAACTAACTTTCTTAACATTTTTCACTAATTTTCATTTTGGTGAAACTACTTCTAATATTTTTGCCCCATTGACAAAGCACTGTCTTTCTGAATGGCAACTATAAAATATGTCATAGTTCTTTCGTCATGTGCGACCCTGTCCCGTCCATCGCATTTTCTGTATGGCGGTGACTTTAGCATTGTATGTGGCGAGGTCATCCGCCATTTGGATGGCGACACCATCTCTGTAGAGAGTTCAGACATTACAGGTACTTATCCTTAAATAATGGTTCTTATAATGTGTAGGGGTTGTTTATGTTACAATTGGTGTTCTCGCTTTTCCATTTCTGCGTTTAGTTAGTTTATTTTTATTTAAGGAGAGCGGTTTATTAGGCCATCGCACCAGATTCTAGTTTCTTGGGACTGCCAAAGCCACTAGAAAATCCTTTATGTTGAGCTTCGGTAACTTCTGTTACCTACTCAGTAAGACGCATCGGTGGTAGCATGCCATTTAGGTAACTCAACATTGCGCTTTCTCACATATGCTACTACTAAAAGAATGTTCAGCGGAGAAAACTTAAATTAGAAAATCCCCCATTCCTCAATCAGTAACCAATATGGAATTTCAGCCTTAAATGAAATAAAGTTCATTTATTCAGTCATTCTAGTTACGGCTGGCTCCCCTTTGATTGCACTAAGTCAAAGTCTAAGAAGGTTATCGATAAATGCAGCGTGCATGAAAGCGTTATCTCCATCTGTTGTACGTCTACATAGTGAAAATAACCATTGTACGCAATTTCCAAGGTCCAGAGAAAGAAGGCCCGTCGAATCAGTAGAGATAACTACTAAGAGATTTTACACCGAACAAAATGTTTGAAGGAAAAATAATGAAACTTTTATATACCTTTATATGTGTACAAATATAATTATAACCTCAACCTACGGGTAGGATATGATCCAAAAAGTGTAACACCTAGAAGGAGCCACTTTAGACCCTAGGTTTTTTTAATCAAATTCGATTCATGACTTTTGAGGTCGTCTGATCCATATCCGTCTGTCTGTCCGGCTGGTTCCTTTGCTTGGGTTAATATTTTCCCGAAACTATGGAGACTATGGACTGGTACCTCCCATACAAAACTGGAAGTCTAGCCGCGCCCCTTCTGGTACCTCTCATACAAATGTTCCATTCCGCCACACTTCAGAAATGAGGTTATAATGTCAATACACCCAATGCGATCGTAAAGCTATAACAGGTTAAAGGTTTGGAGAAAAAGTTGGAAGTCTAGCCACGCCCCTACTGGTACCTCCCATACAAATGTACCATCCTGACCACTTTAGAAATCGAGTATTAATATCAATACACCCAACGCGGTCATGCCCAAATTCTGTGTTTTGTTAAGCTATAACAGGATAAACCGGCCCATTGCCGGCCCCCTCCATGTTGTCGACAGCAACATCGCAGTATAAGTGTCGAGTCAATCGGCATGTCTAGAAAAAGCTTCTCAAACAGTGACGTTCACATTCGTCGATAAACAAGTAGGTGCCGTTAGTTGTGAATCTTAAATAGAAAGCGTGTTAATTCACAACAACGCGAGAAGCTATCCCTTACCTCATTCATGGGGTGTAAAGGGAAATTAAGTAAGTAAGTAAGTAAGTAAGTATAACAGGATAAAGTCTTGGCGAAAAAATTGGCTACGCCCCATTTGGTACCTCCCATACAAATGTACTATTCCGTCCACTTTAGAAATCGAGTTATAATATCAATACACGCGATCGTTCCCAAAGTCAGTATTTGGTAAAGATATGACAGAATAAAGTTTTGGAGGAAATAATTAAAAGTCTAGCAACGCACCTTCTGGTACCTCCCATACAAATATACCATTCCGCTCACTACAATAATTCAGTAATGACATCAGTAAAACCACGCGATCGTGCCCAAATTCTGTATTTATTAAAGTTATAACAGGATAAAGTTTTGGAGATAAAAAATGGAAGTCCAGACACGCCCCTTCTGGTACCTCCCATACAAATGTACGATTCCGCCCACATTCGAAATCGAATATACCTAACATTTTTATACTGGCAAATTTTATGGTGTTACTAAGGATGAGTATATATGTATATATGTAAGCCACTGAAACTTTTTTACTTGTCCAGACATGGGATAACTGCTCCTTAACCTGGTCCATGCAACGTAGTTTTCTTTGCCCCTTCCTGCACCACCCATAGAGTTTATAGCCAACAACTTTTCGAGCTAGAACATTTTCATCCCATTGTCAAACTTGTCCAAGCCAGCGCATTCGGTCTATTTGAACGACTACGTCGATGTCGTTATATGCGCTCATGGTTCATTCGACGATACTCTCCGTTAACGATGATGGATCAAAATATTTTGCCAAGTATATTTATCTTGAAGTTTGCCAGAATAGATTAATCCGCATGTGTTATTAACCCGGATTCTGAGCTGTTGAGCAAGACCGGTAGTATTAATGTCTGGTACAGTTGGAAAAGTTACAGGTAAACATGTACTATTGTCTCTTCTAAACAAATTAGGTGACGCAATTCAAGAAATCTCCAAAACAAGCGATTTTGTTAGACATACACCTCTATTTTTATACTAATGTTCCTATACGACAATCTATTCAAATATTATCAATTTCCTGCACTTAAGCGTCTTCGGTTTATTTTCGCTTTCAATTATAATTGACATACTACTTACCACACACACACTTGAGAGTACTTTGCAGGCTACTGGTATGGGGCGTGGTGGTGTGATCTCCTCAAGATTAGACTTTCGATAAATGGTTATTGGGAGTGAAATATGGTATGACTTCATGCTAATACAACACGATCAACGCTATCGATTAACAACTCTTATCGGCTTTAAGCAGCGAAAGTGTTTTCTTCGTTTTCATATAAGTGAATACGTAACCGATAATGTTGTTTTCGTCGTCGTATCTTGATGCGATCGATGTTTGAAGTTCAGCAACAGTTTTTAATAAATTATAATATTTTAGGGGTATGTATTTAGAAAAAACAAACACCAATTACGAGTGCAGTTATTAACAAATTAGCGATAGTAGGGAAGTAAACATT
Organism: Muscina levida; assembly: GCA_964034835.1. NCBI lineage: Eukaryota > Metazoa > Arthropoda > Insecta > Diptera > Muscidae > Muscina > Muscina levida. The sequence continues at coordinate 136,261,674 of OZ035880.1, forward strand.
TGTGTTAATATTATATGATCATTAGGGTGGCAACTAAATTTGAGTTATGATAACAGGATCTAAGATGAGAACCTACGATAATTGCATAGTTATTAATTTTAATTAATTTCTAAATAGTCAACAATAATTTTATAAAAATAAAAATTATAACTCGATTACGGAATAGTACCGTTGCATGGAAGGTACCAGAAGAGGCGTGTCTGGACTCCCAATTTTTTCTCCAAAACTTTATCCTGTCATAGTTTTACTAAATTCTAAATTTGGACACGATCGCGTTGGGTGCATTGATATTACTACTCGATTACTTAAGAGGGCGGGGTAGAACATTTTTATGAGAGGTACCATAAGGAGCAGGGCTAGACTTCCAGTTTTTTCTCCAAACCTTTATCCTGTTGTAGCTTAACAAAATACGCAATTTGGGCAAGATCGCGTTGGGTGTATTGATATTATTACTCGATTTCTATAGTGGGCGGAATGGTACATTTGTATGGGAGGTACCAGAAGAGGCGTAGCTAGACTTGCAGTTTTGTATGGAGGTACCAGAAGGGGTACCAGTTTTTTCTCGATAGTTTTGGGAAAATATTAACTAATGCAAAGGTACCAGCCGCACAGACAGACGGACAAGGATCAGACGACCTTAAAAGACAGGAATCGAATTTGATTTAAAGAAATCTAGGGTCTAAAGTGATTCCTTCTAGTGTTGCACTTTTGGGTCATATCAAATGATATATACCCTTCCATATGTAGGTTGAGGGTATAATTACATTTGTAAACATATGAAGGTATATACAAATTTCCATATTTTTCCTTCAAACATTTTGTACAGTGTAAAAGCTGTTAACATTTACCTCTACCTATTCGACGGGCCTCCTTTCACTTTACCTTTGAAATTGCGTACAATGGTTATTTCCACTATGTAGACATACAATAGACGGTGATATCGCTTTCATGCTCGATGCATTTGTCGATAACCTTCTTAGACTTTGACTTTGTGCAATGAAAGGGTAGCATAACTAGAATGTCTAAATTTATTAACTTGATATATTACACTGCAAGACAAATTTAAACTTTTGACCTCACCCATGATCAAACTGACCAGATTCTGAAGATATAGCTCAAAAAAATATGTACGTATCTCCCAGTTTTTCAAGATCAACTCATTTAAGTTTTTTATGAGCAATTCAATTTTTGAAGCGAAGCTCCCATACAAGTACTCCAAAGTGAATTCTTAATGTTCGCAGAATGAATTTTTTGTTAGTGTTTTTCAAATGGCTCATATTTAAAATTTGTCACAAATTTAATTTGTTACAAACTAATTTTGTTAACAGATTTTGATGACTTTTTTTAATATTTTTTAAATGACAAGGAGATGGTTCTGACGTAACCAAAATATAAAATTTGTCAAAAATTAAAATTGTCAGAAATTGTAAAAAAAAAATTTGTGACAAAATTTTAAATATTGTTTCGTCAGAAACCGCCTCCGGCCATTTAAAAAAAACTAAAAAAACTTCATCAAAATCTGTTAACAACTCGCAGATTTCTGCGAACATTAAGAATTCACTTTCGAGTACTTGTATGGGAGCTTCGCTCTAAAAATTTAATTGCTCGTAAAAAACTTAAACGAGCTGATCTAAAAAAACTGGGAGATACGTGTATATTTTTTTTGAGCTATATTTTCAGAATCTGGTCCGTTTGATCATGGGTGAAAAATCGTGTCGTACAGTGTTATATAATGCTGAAATTGAATTAAAGATTGCTTACGAATAGGAGAATGTGAGATTTTCTAATTTAAGTTTTCTGATCGTTATTCACTTGGGAATAACTAGAATATGTTTTTGGAGGTCCCCAAACAGCTCACAACATCCGAGAGATCATGTGTTCCCCGGGCAATGCCACAGAATATCCGTTTAGTGTTGGCAAATGTAAGAAGGCGCAATGTTGGATAACCTAAATGGCATGTTACCACCGATGCGTCTTAGGGAATAAGTAACAGAAGATACTAAAGCTCAACACAAAGGCTTTCCTATAGGCTTTGGCAGCCCCAAGTAACTAGGAATAAGCCACTCTTCTTAAATAAGACAGCTGTTATGAAAACACGAAGAAAAGAAAGAGAAAAAAATCATAAGAACAAAAGTACCATGCCGCCGGATACTTCCTATACAAAGGGTAGGAGGGTGGGCTCTGAAACTATATGACACTATAACACCCTATTGATTGAATAATTCGGACCAAATTTTTGAAAACGTATTTTTCTGACTATTATCCTTAACATATATAATTTGAGCGGAATCGCACCAGACTTTTTGGTACCCCCCATACAAAGTGCCTGGTAGATTTTGAAAAGTTATCAGACTAATACAACCAATTTAATGAACCAACTAAAGATTGCAGTGCATTATATTGTAATTTTTGGTATTCTTTGCTCAACATTTTATCGAACTCAGACCACTATTTTTGGTACCTCCCATACAAGTGGTTGGATGGACCTTGAAAATTTATTACACTATAACACCCTATTGGATTCAATTTTGAAGAAATATTTGATATTCTTGATAGTGAAAAAATTCAACGTATTAAAGGAAAAGTGTTAGACCTCAAGTATTTTAAGATCAAATTAGTTTCATGACTTTTTAAGACGATTGAGCCATGTCTGTCTGTTCGGCTGGTGGTGGGCAGCTTAACTCGAGTAAACCCTAATTGATCTTTATGAAAATTTATAATATTATTATTACTTTTCAAAATGAAGTAATGGGATTGTAAATGGGCAGAATAGCCACACCTCTTCCATACAATATGACCTTTTTCATAACTTCCAAACGGACAATAGGAGAACATTTTAAATTGTTCAGCTTTCTAACCTTGTCATAACTGACCTTGGACACACCTCTTCTGAAACTTCCCATACAAATGACCGAATTCACCCTAATACACTTTTACATACATATCTATTTAGTAAGTACACTGAATACAGTCATGTTTGGTGCAAGATGTGCGCTTAAGAAAATTTGACTTTGGAATTAATATGGACTATATCGGCTGACCCCTTCTAGTAACTCCCATAAAAAATTACCTATTTTAAGAACATAATACTTTCTTCCATAACTTCCAAACGAACATCTGGAGGATATTTGAATTTGGCCAGTTTAATTATTTGGTAATAGTTGACAAAACATTAAAAAAAAACTAAAACTTGTGCCACACCCCTTCTGATACCTGCCATACAAATGACAGAATTCACCCCCATATTTTTACATACGTAACTTTGTTGTAATTACATTGAATTCAGTTATATTTTGCGTGAGATGTACTCTAATGATAATTTGACTCTGGAGTGAATATGGACTATATGGGCTGACCCCTTCTGGTAGCTCCCATACAAAATGATATATTTTTGGAACATTTTATTTCTTCCATAACTTCCAAACGAACAACTGAAAGAAATTTAAATTTTGTCAGTATAATTTATGATTGTTGAAAAATCCTCATAAAACCAAAACCTTGGTCACGCCTCTTCTGGTACCTCCCATACAAATGACCGAATTCACCCTCATAGTTCTTTTTGTAAGTACGTTGAATAAATCTTTTTTTGAGCCAGATGTATCCTTATTAAATTTGACTCAGGAATGAATATGAATTTGAATATGAATAGAACTTATGATTTATTTTGGGTTTTGTGCGAATTAATAACAGACTTTTTCTTTGATTCTCAGTTGATGCTGTAAAAGACCCTTTCGAAACCCCCTTAAAATATCGCCTTCAAATATTGAATTTAACATTTGACATTTTTTGGCTGTAACCTTTTGTACAGTTTAACTATAGGTCTCGTCCGGCCTTGCGACCAAAAGTCGTATAGGTGATAGTATTTACTTTTTAGACTGAAATTTCTGTACTTATTATTTGTTTTTTGTTACTCACAGTTAGAAATGTGTGTTTCGCCATTATAACCTTTTGAGAGAGTCTTCTCATGAAAATGTTTCATCAAAATATCAAAATTTAATCTAATTTAATATTTGCCAAAATTTCCGCCGCTCAAAGTGTATTAGATGATTATTCCTGAAACTCACGAATATCACGCATAATACTCATAGTACCTCAGACGGTCACAAGTTAACTCGCTAACAAGTTTGTAGTCTGAGTAGTGTGATGAATTCATGTGATACTTAGTAGTTTCTAACAATGATCGTATATACCATTATGGCGCACGCCTTATTATTATATTTGACGCTTTTAGTTAATTTCACATTTCTATTTTATATCTTCTAAACAAATGTGTGAAAACGTTAACTGATTAGCAAATGAACTATTTGGCAGAATAAACAAAAATATATATTGAATAATAGAATAAATCGCACCACTTAACAACAAAATAACACATTAAACATAATTGAAATTAAATCATACATATGTGGAGCTGATGGTATTGTTGGTTGTATGTTTCTGGGTTAAAACTAAAACCAAATTTGGTGTGTTATCACTAGGGCGACCAATTTTCAGCATATGCTGAATATTGTTGATGCTGCTTAATTTAACGATTTTAAGCGATCTTGCTTATTTAAAAGGTTTGTGCTGTTTTATGCTGTTTTTGCCCTTATTTAAATTTTTGATACATTTTGATAAAAATATGTTTCTATCAATTGTAAATTTTTATATATCACATGCCCTTGCGGTTCATAAAAATATGACAGGTAGTATTAAGTTTGCAAACTATCCTCTTATTTTACAAACATCCTGTGTTCAAGATTTTGTAATAGCCCTGTTTTTATCGTTAGCTTAGATCGTTCGATTCGTTATATGCCTATAATTTTCAGGCGCCTTATCGAAAACAAAAATTTTAACTAATGAAACCTAATAACCTCTATAACCTAAACCAATAACGACACGATGGGGAACGTGGTTGGAAGCAGCGGAGTATTATACTAATTATTTGGAAGACATAAGTGAAGTCATTCAAGAGTTTAACGAAAATGATTCGGAAGCATTGCGATAAAGCAAAGTGGTTCTTTCTAATGAAAATTTGTAATCTGACTTTCCTTCATAAAAACAAACTTTAAGTGCATCCGGCATGGCATGCCATCACAAAAATTGAGTCAAGCGGATTGCCATTGAATGAAAGCTTGGAGACAATACAATCAATTCAACATGCTATAGAAAAACATCTGATAAAAATTATTTTAAAAAATGACTGCCGTACTTGCGCGAAATCCTGCCTTTGTGGAAACCACTAAAATCAACAATATTATTTTTAAAAATTCCAAAACAACAAGTGCGTTCATCGGACAATATTTGCCTGCTGAATCAACACTTTTTAAATACGCTCCCGTTTCATCGTGTGACTTGGAACGTGTTTTTTCTATATATGGAAATTTTTTGACAAACCAGCGTAAAAGTTTCACCTTGGAAAATTTAAAAACGCACTTAGTGCTTAATTATAATCGTGACATTGACCAAGGTATAATTTCACTTTAAGATTTTTTTTTTTTTTTGTCTAAAAATTATTTTCTTTGTATGAATACCCGACTGAATAATTTTGCTAATTTACTTATTGTTTTTTATTACTTCTTGAATAGGTGTGAAATTGTTTTTTGTTTGTTTTTCAATAAATAAAAAAAATAATAAATGCTGAAAATAAAATTAATCGTGCTTATTTCAAGGGTTTTTCATGCTGTTTTAAGTACTGAAAACCGTTTTTTTCGTGCTGAAAAATGGTCGCCCTAGTTATCACTGCTACTAAAGTAATACAAAGATTTCACACAACACAATAAGACGAAAGAAAAACATATTTTTTTTTTAGAAAGCAAAAACAAAATGTACACATTCTTGATAAGATGGTAACGAACCTCTTATATGATAGCTATTAACTAAGAGATTAACTGGGGTTCCCTTTAAGACACCCTATAATCATTTTAAGAAATACAATTTTCCATTGTTGTACATATCAGTGGCTATTGTTTAAACTTTCCTCTATCTCTGCTGAAAAATGTCTAAATAAATACATATAAACTTTTAAATTTTTTTTATATAAAATAATTTAATAATTTTTTTTGGAATATTTTTTTGTAACAGGTCGTGATGTGATATTTAGAGCACTCGACTATCATGTGGATGACATTGGTTCGCTTTTGCATAATATACGAAAATTAAAAATATTAACTTAATTTCATGTAATTGCCTCGTAAGACTAGGGTGAATTCGATCATTTGTATGGGAGGTACCAGAAGGGGTGAGTCAAAAAGTTAAGTTTTTTGAGGTTTTGCCTCCTATCACAACATAAATAAATCGAACAATTTAAATATTTCCCAACCGTTCGTTTGGAAGTTATGGGAGAAATAAAAATTTTCCAAATAAGGTAATTTTGTATGGAAGGTACCGGAAGGTACCAGAGTCCAATTTTCATAAGCGAACATCTGCCTCACACTTTGAGTGAATGTAGAGTACAAACATAAATGATATGTATGTAAAACTATGAGGGTCAATTCAGTCATTTGTGTGGAAGGTACCAGAAAGGGGTGTGACAAAGGTTTCAGTTTTCTTAGGGTTTGTCAACTATTGCAATGTTAATAAATTGACTAAATTCAAATATTCTCCGGTTGTCCTTAGGAAGTAATTAAAGAAGATTTAATTTTCCTAAAATAGGTGATTTTGTATGGTAGGTACCAGAAGGCTGTTCTATCCATTTGCAATCCCATAGTTCGTTTTGAAAAATATTAATACTGATAAATTTTCATACCGATCAGTTAAGGTTTACTCGAGTTATCCTACCCACCAGCCAGCCTGCCAGTCAGACGGACATAGCTCAATCTTCTTTAAAAGCCCTGAAACGAATTTGGTCTAAATATACTTGGGGTCTTACTTATCTCCTTTAAGGCGTTACACGTTTTATCGTATCAAATCCCTAATGATGGTATACAAAGAGCATCCAGTGCCTTAGAAATCGCAAAGTGTCCTACGCCCACTTATTGAAAATTAAAATTTCGTCTGCATGATCGAAAATTTATATTTCGTTTGCATATTCATATTCGTGTTGCCGAGTACTATGTGGGTGTCAAATTTTATCTCTCTAGGACTTTAATACAGTTTTGCCACGCCCACACCGCCCACTGATCGAAAATACAAATATCGTCTGCAAATTTGAACCTGAAGTGCCGAGTTCTAGATGTGTACCAAATTTTATCTACTTGCTTAAAAAATTTTTTGCTACGCCCCTCCGCCCACTGATTTAAAAACCAAATTTCAACCAGCCGTGTCGAGTACTAGCTGTGTACCAAAGTTTATATCTCAAAAGCTGAAATACAGTTTTGCCACGCCCGCACCGCCCACATATTGAAAATTAAAATTTCGTCTGCATATTCATATTCGTGTTGCCGAGCACTATGTGGGTGTCAAATTGTATCTCTCTAGGGCTTACAGTTTTTTCACGCCCTTTCCACCCACTGATAGAAAATGCATACTAATATTCGTGTTGCCGTGTACTATCTGTGTACCAAATTTTATAACTCTAAGACTAAAATACAGTTTTGCCACGCCCGCACCGCCCACTGTTTGAAAAATAAAATTTCGTCTGCTTATTCAAATTTTTGTTGCTGAGTACTATGAGTGTATAAAATTCTGCTCCGCCCTCACGGCCCACTAATCGAAAATTTAAAATTCGTCTGAAAATTTCAATCAGTCGTGCCAAGTTTTATCTGTGTACCAAATTTTATCCCTCTAGCTTAAAAAATGGGTTTGCCACGCCCACACCGCCCATTTTATACAAAATTTAAAAAATATATAACTAGGGCAAAAAATCTTATTTTTTCTGGACATCCTTAAATAGAAACGGTCATAAAATATCCTTGAAATTGTCATTCAATCGTTTTTGCATATTTTACGAAAAATACGCGTTTTTGTATATTTATGTGCATATTATAGAAAATTTTACAAGAAATGTATGTTTTTGTTGCATAATTTTGCCTTTTTGATTAACAACTTGGAATTAGCATTCAAGAGTATTTGCATATTTTACGAAAAAAATACGCGGTTTTGTATATTATGTGAATATTTGAGCAAATTTTACAACAAATGCATGTTTTCTTGAATAATTTTGCCTTTTTTATTAACAACTTAAAATTGGCATTCAATCGTTTTTGCATATTTTACGATAAATACGCGTTCTTGCATATTTATGTGCATATTTTAGATAAATTTTACAACAAATGCAATTTAAATTTTACAAAAAATGCATGTTTTTGTTGCATAATTTTGCCTCTTTGATTCAAAACTTGAAAATGGCATTCAATCCTTTTTGCAGATTTTACGAAAACTACGCGTTTTTTCATATTTATGTGCATATTTTAACAAATTTTACAACAAATGCATGTTTTTATTGCATAATTTTGCTTTTTTTTAATAACAACTTGAAATTGACATTTAATCGTTTTTGCATATTTATGTGCATATTTTAGCAAAATTTACAACAAATGCACGTTTGTGTTGCATAATTTTGCTTTTTTGATTATAAACTTTAAAAAGTTAAACGCCCTTAACTTTTTGCGGGACATCTTTGGGTAAAAATTGATTTATAATTTGTTACACAATATTCCAATGAATTACAAAAAATTTTTACAAAATTTTTAAACCGATATTTAAGGGATAAAGGAAGAAAATTTTAATGTGGGAATTTTATATGAAAAGACGATATCGATATCTTATATCAAATGAAAAAAATAACCTTTTTAAAAACGCCTTCGCGTGTACTGGTTTTGAATGAAAGATGTCCTGGTATTCTGCATTCTTCAGAGCCAATTATAACAAGATTAGAAGCGAGGCTTAATGCAGTCTAATGTTATACCAAAAATTTCGAAGAATTTGGTGAAGCAGTGAAAAAGCTCCACGATTACGTTTCGACATCGATTTAAAGCTAATATTAATTTTATATGTATCGTATACATATGCGAGTATTAAAATGAATTTTGTGTCCTTTTTTGTTGGTAAAATTCATGCAAATTTGATTTTTATAAAATTTTAAATAATGTTTTTAATTGCATATTTTATGCGTTTTTAGTGAATTTGAAAAAGCTTAACGATTCCGATTCGACATCTATTTAAAATTAATATTAATTTTATATGTATCGTATAAATATGCGAGCATAAAAATAAATTTTGTGTCCTTTTCCAAAATACATGCAAAGTTTATTTTTAGTAAAACTTTAAATAAATTTTTAATTGGATATTTTGTGTTTTTAGTGCATTTTATCAATTTAAATGCATTTTGTATGCGCATATTTTCGATTTTTTTTCATATAGAACAAAAAAATTAATTTTAAAAGTGTTTTATAGGTATTTTGGATGTATTAAAAAAGTTTTAATTGCATATTGTAATAATTTTTTTATTGCATATTTTATTTGTTCTTGTTGAATGTTTTTAAATTTTAAGTGCATTGTATATGCGCATATTTTCTATTTTTTTCCATATAGAACATTATAGAACGGAATATATAGAACAAAAAATTAAATTTTAAAAGTGTTTTATAGGAATTTTGGATATATTAAAAAAGTTTTAATTGCATATTGAAATAATTTTTTAATTGCATATTTTATTTGTTTTTGGTGCCTTTTTTAAATTTTAAGTTCATGTTATATGCGCATATTTTAAATTTTTTTTCCATATAGAACATTTTAGAGCGGAATCTGTAAAGAAATTAATTTTTAAGAGTGTTTTATAGGTAAATTTAGATATATTAAAAAATTGGGCGTGGCCAAATTTTCTTTTTCTAACAACTTTCTCCGGTCCTTGCGTTCTCAAGTGATGCTCTTACCATCGCACAACAATTAATTTTATTTTGTATGTTTTAGAAAAATTTGCAACCATGCTAACATTTATTTTTATATGCAGTTTTATTCCATAGAAATATTTGTATTTTTTTTACAACGAACTTTGCTTTTTTATATAATTATTTTTTTCAAACAACGACTTAATGATCATTGATTTTCTTTTACACCAAAATTTTCCATGTTACGCATCTTTCAAAACAAACCCTTATCTATGAGCGATACCTCTTGCGCAAATCTGCCGAGCAGCAGCCATACTGACTGTCACAGTCGGGGAGGCTTTCCTCAGAACAACGTTATCACAGTTCATTTATGCGCAATACAATCGAACAGTATCAGCTTAAAAAGTGGAATCTAAAATGTTTGTATGACAGTTGAGGTATAAGAAAAATCCAAATCAGTTGATTATTGAAAACGTAACTGTAAAGGTCGAGCAGTCAAAATAAAAAAACCAAAAAAAAAAAAGAACGTGTGATCTCTTTTTTTTTTAAATACGTGACTAATTAAACGAAAAATACTAAACGCAAATATGAGCGCTGCGGATGCGAAAATCGTTTCAAAAGCCTCTAATGGCACAACAAACAGTGCTTTAGTTAATGGCGCCACCAATAGTTCCACAGATTTAAAATCAAAAGCCAATGTACAACAAGCCATTGTAAAGGAAAATGATAACGGAGCAGTTGTGATACCCAATTCAGTATTGAATATTCCCAAACAATTCGAAGTCAATGATGAAATTGTTGATCCTTTTTGTGATCCTCGTAATCCTCAGAAGATATCATTTCATGACATCACCTCAGCAGCATTTTTGATTAAAGACGGTGTGGAAAGAACACCATGTCCGGTAAGATTTTGTTACAGCTGTTAGAGAAAAGGATGATAAAACAAATTTTCACTTATATTCTTGTGGCTGTTACGCGAATAGCGTTCAACGTCATCGGATTCCTATGGCATGGATTTATATTGGAAAAAGGATTTCCTTCAATACACAGGAAGGTAAATATTGATTGGTGACGTTACAAGTTAATATGTAGTTTAAAAAAAAAAATCACCCAGACAGCGATAATTAACTTAATTTTTTTGATAACTTTTGATCATAATTTCCAATTCAATAACATGTAAATGTTGTTGTTTTTTTTAAATAATTTCGTAATTTTTTTGTAGTTGTTTTTGTAGTGATAAAGGAAATTTCAATTTAGATTAAACCTATATATTGTGGTATTATTAAGAATACCATTAGTTGGTTGCAGTTTTGTTTTTAAATTATGACACTTTACCCAGATGTGAGCTAAACGATATAGATTTTGGGAAATCCGTTATGTTTAATTTTTCGAGTTTTTTATTGCATTTTTTTAAGTTTTTGTAAAGTAAAATTCCTTAGACCCTTAAAACCATTTCTTCGATGTCTTAATCGGTTTGGAAGTTACCAAGATAAGTAATGAGTAGAAAAGATGAGAAATGTTTCAAAATAAACCCGTTTATTTACTCTCCCGAAAAGTAATTGAAAAAACACACGTTTTGGTCGGCGCAGCGACGATATGTATTTATGAATTATGAAACTCTTAAACCTTAAAGTCGTTCCAGCTAATTTTAAGATGCAAAATGCACGCTTGTTTTTGATAAGATGTTAACGAACCTCTTATATGATAGCTATTTAAAAGATTACCCGGGGCTACCTTTTTAGTCATCCTACACTCATTATGTAAATACAAGTTTGTTTATTCTCAAGTTCAAATAATTCTTCTTGCCTATTGTAGTAATTCAATTTGCTATAAAAAACATTTAAACATTTGTTATAAAACAAAAGATTTTGATAAAATATCTTAAATATTATAACACAGGAATTAAAATATAGAATAAGCACTAAAAAGCTACCTTAGCCTAAAAAATTCGTATGGCCATTAAATTGTTACTGCACCCAACTTGACAAAACGAATGATGCAGAAGTTCTTATTTTTGGGGCTTATATCACGTGTAATTCTCAGAATTTAGTCCCAAATCAATGGGCTGAAAGATGTTGTACTGTGTAATACATCATCGTCAATAAGGCCATTTGCCACAAGCAATTTTTTGTTGCCTACTCTAAAAAAATTTAGTTTAACTAAAAAAAATCAAAATGTTTTGTCTGCAACTTTTTTTCAGGCTCGCTTTGCTCAGCCTCTACTTACTATAAATCTTCTTGGGATTAAAAATCATTCAATCCCTTCGTATCTTGTATCACCCCAGTTTTTTATACCCTTCACCTCGGGCACGAACGTAATGATGGGTATATTAATATTGTTCTTCCATTTGTAACGCCCATAATGAGGCGTGGTGAGTGTGACAGTAAACATTAGGGTGACCGCAAGTTATATGGGAAAAAATATTGTAGAATTTTGTTAGTCTGACCCCCAAAAATGATGTCTTTGCAAATTTTGTGATAGCCAAAATTTGAGCAGGATTGGAGTATGTTAACTAGTGCCGCTTAGGGCTTAAAGTTTTTAAGCTCCTATATCTATGTTGGGGAGGCATAACTCAAAAACTATTACTCCAATGTGAATTAAATTAAAAATCCGAAATAAAATAAATAAATTTATGTAAAAAAAAATAAAAAATTTGCAATAGTTTATTTATTTTTTTATAAAATTCCTTTTATCTGTTAATATATTATGTCTCTGCATAATCAACAGTTTCGCAGTTATAAATAAATTTATGAAAAAAAAAAATAAAAAAAAATTTCAAAAATAAGTAAAAATAAAATTTTTTCATGAGGTTACTAGAAATACGATTGTGAGGGTTTTTTTTTATTGAAGGAGAGAAGAGACAGTAATTCTAGTTATTACATAATCTCTCTCTGGGTTTTTTTTCATAATAAAAAAAATTTCTCAAAAAAATCAATTTAATTTTTTTCAGTTATATATATATTTATGAACAAAAATAAATAAAAAATGCAAAAAAAAGTAAATTAAATTTTTCAATTTTTAATTTTTAAGCAAAATTTTTAATTTTTTGTTTTCATAAATTTATTTATAACTGAAAAAATTTAATTGATTTTGTTGTCAAATTTTCATTTTTTTTTCATAAATTTCTTTATATATTTTATTTATTTATAAAATTCCTTTTATCTGTTCATATATCATTTCTCTGCATAATCAATAGTTTCGCAGTAAAAAATTAATTTATGAAAAATAATAAAAAAAATTTCGCAGTTTTAAATAAATTTAATAAAAAAAATTGCAAAAAAAAGTAAAATTTTTTTTCAATTTTGAATTTTTAGGAAAATTTGTATATTTTTTTTCATAATTTATTTATAACTGAAAAAATTTAATTTGTTTTTTTTTTTGGCAAATTTTTATTATTTTTTTACATAAATTTATTTATATTTTTTATTTATAAAATTCCTTTTATCTGTTTATATGTCATTTCTCTGCATAATCAATTTTTTTATAAATTTATTTATAACTTAAAAAATTTAATATGATTTTTTTTGGCAAATTGTTAAAAAATTTTTTTTCATAAATTTATTTACTACTGCAAAACTATTGACTATTCAGAGAAATGAATGAAAATATATTAAAGGAATTTTAATTCTTAAATTTCAAATTCGGATAAATTTTAAATCAGTAAAATTAAACTAGTCGTTTTTGAGTTATGCCACCTAAACGTGGCTATAGGAGCTTAAAAACGTTAAGTCCAAAACGGCACGGATTAACATACTCCATTCGTGCTCAAAGTTTGGCTATACCAAAATCTGCAGTCTTATCGTTTTTGGGGAGTCAGACCGATCAAAATTCCAACATGGATATATAAAAAAATCTAATATATGAAAAAAAATATTGTTGTTCGTTGGTAAGGTACGCATGAACCGATTTGACTAATTTGTTTCTTATAATGTTCAAGAAAGCATTAGAATGGTTTTTATAAAAAAATTTGCCACGCCCTTTTCTACGCCCACTTTTATAATATATCCATAATTCCTATAAAATGATCGAAAAATGTAACTTCTTTACGGATTTTGCTCTACAATTTCCTATATGGAAAATATAACACTATATATTTTTTTAATTTGGATTTAATAGGCGGAGTGGGCGTGGCAAAACTGTATTTTAGTCCTTGAGATAGAAAATTTGGTACACAGATAGTACTCGACACATCAGGCTAAAATATGCAGACTAACTTTTTATTTTCAATCAGTGGGCGGTGGGGGCGTGGCAAAATTGTATATCAGCTCTAGAGATAAGAAATTTGGTGCACAGATAGTACTCGACAGCTCAGGTTCAAATTTGCAGACAAAATTTTTATTTTCAATCAATGTATTGATTGTAAATAACTGTATTTTAGTCCTAGAGAGATACAATTTGGTACACAGGAAGAACTCGGCAGGACTTGTTAAAATTTACAGACAAAATGTGTATTTTCAATCAGTGGACGGAGGGGGCGTGGCAAAATTGTATTTTAGTCCTAGGGAGATAAAACTTGAAATTGAGATATTACTCAGTACAATAATTATAAATTTTCCATCAGTGGGTGGGGTTAGCTTGGTCGAACTGTGTTTTAGGCGTAGATTGGTACGGGTATAAAGATATTATACGACATTACAGGTTCATTTTTTAGAATAGGCGTGACGAAAATGTTTTTCTATCCCAAAGAGAGGAAATTTACTACAAATATAGCACTCGGCACAACAGATAGGAATATGTAGATGAAACTTTCATTTTCGGATGTGAGCGTGACTAATAATAGTTTGTAGGGTTACATCGATAAAATTTGATATGCAGATAATATGTAGCACAACAGATATATAAATATAGACGAAATGGTTTTTTCTGATCAGTGGGCGGGTTTGATGTCCCAACACAGTTTTTAACCAGAGCTGTAAACTAATCATTACAATTTGTAATCATTACTGCTCAATTACAAATACAAGTACATCTAAAAAGGAATTGAAAGTTAACTACAATTCTAATTACATGAGGAATTGGAATTGAAACTAAAAGTCTCAACTACACAGGTAATTGTACTTGAAAGTAATGATTCCTAATTACATTTCAATTAGCTCAATTACTTTTTAATTACAAGGAATTGAAAGGAATTGACGGAATTGGAAGGAATTAAGAGGAATTGCTGCAATTTGGAAAGGTCCGTTATGTTAAAATATATTGCTCCCACTCTCCTTTTCTAAATTTTTTTATTGTTGTGGAACTTACAATTTCTACCCCTTATTTCAAAATTATTTCAATACCTTTCCAAATTGCAGCAATTCCTCTTAATTCCTTCCAATTCCTCCCAATTCCGTCAATTCCTTTCAATTCCTTGTAATTAAAAAGTAATTGAGCTAATTGAAAAGTAATTAGGAATCATTACTTTCAAGTACAATTACCTGTGTAGTTGAGACTTTTAGTTTCAATTCCAATTCCTCATGTAATTAGAATTGTAGTTAACTTTTAACTACTTTCGAACATGGTAGGTAATGATTACTTGTAATTGAGTTTACAGCTCTGGTTTTAACCGTATCGTGATGGTACCTGTTTTATACCTTTTACGCTCTTTCTACCCCTAAATGAGCGAATTTCGAAAAATCACTTTGTGATTTAAAAAAAAAAAACTATTGGTGTACCTTGGAAATCTATAGGGAGCATGCCCATGTTTTTAGCCGTAAAAGTACGAATTTCGAAAAATCCCTTCGTATCACACAACATAAACATTCATCCCTATTATTGCGATTCTCTCTATAGCCATTGGGTCTGGGCGATAGTACCAGTTGTATCCCTTAATTTCCCCGTTTTGGGCGGGGGTGTGATCAGTCAGTCATATTACACAAACTGTGAATCGATCCATTAATATGACCGATACAGCGGTTTTTTCTTCAAAAGAGACGTGGTACCGTCCATTTCCTAGCGAGACGTAATTCTCCTTGTACCAGAAACATATGTATCAAATCTCATCTTTATACGGTTGGAATTGTGGAGTGTATATATTGTAAAGGGTTTTCCAATAAAAGCTGTTATTTTGGTATTCAAAGAAAAATGCAATTTTTTGAGATAAATGATCGGATGTTTATTTCATAATAAAGAGGAAGGTATGCCGTTTATAATGAAAAACAACATGAGCCAAATGGCCACCACGAGCACGCTTACAGGACCATATCTTTTTCATGAAATTTTCCATAACCAAATCGCAAAGTGGCTGCCTTATGTCCCCGATAACCTCACGAATTTTATCTTAGAGGTCTTGAATCGACGCTGGGCTGTTGGCGTAGACCTTATCTTTCACGTGGCCCCAAAGGAAGAAGTCGCAAAGTGTGAAATCACAAGATCTCGGTGGCCAATTGTGATCACCTCTTCGAAAAGATAACACTGTCCGCAAAACTTTTACCGTAAAATATCAATGGTCTTGTTGAAAGTAAACGTAGTCCAGATTAATACCCTCCAACTCCGACCATAAAAAATCATTAATCATCTCTCGATAGCGCAATCCTTTCACCGTAACTGTTGATCCAATCTCATTTTCGAAAAAGTAAGGTCCAATGATCCGGCCGGACCATAAACCGCACCAAACAGTCACACGTTGAGGATGGAGAGTAGACCGTATCACCTTACAGGCACACAAAAAAAAGTTCTCCGTACACCAGCGAATATGAAACATTGTTCCAAGGACATTTCAAATAAAAAATTTTTTATTTTTTTTGCCGAACGTAGGGGTCGCCTTTTTAACAATAACAATAACTCTTGGGTTTTACGAGCACCGAGGTGCAAATGGGCCTCATCAGTCAAGATGATTTTTTGATGGAATTCCGGATCATTTTCATCCATTTCAAGGGCCCAATCAGAAAACACACGACGTTGTTGATGATCGTCCGGCTTGAGATCTTGTGTTAACGGAACTTTATAAGCCTTAAGACCCAAGTCTTTATGCAAAATACGGTGTAATGACGTTTGTAGAATGCCCAATTCCAAATAACGACGAAGAACTTAGGACTACAGCAGCAATATTTTCAGTTGTTCTTGAGCGACGTGCACGGGTTTTATTCTTCACATCACTAACTTGTCCCAACAGCTCGAATTTTTCCACTGCTTCACGACGACCAAAAAATGCTTTAGTTTTGCGAACTGTGACTGCAAGATTTTCACCATTTTGGCAGTGAATTTTAATTATCTCAATGCGTTGTTGAAGCTTGTATTGTTCCATTTTTAGTAATGGCTTAGTTTCTACTTGTCAAATGTCAAACAATAAAAGCTTCAAAATAGCGGACCATTCACAATAACATCTCTCATTGGAAAACCCTTTAGATATATATAGATTACACGAGATTTCCTTAAAGTCATCCTACACTTATAATGTAAAATATTAGTTTGTTTATATGTACTCAAGATCAAAAAATTCTTCTTAACATTCACTATTAAACAAAAGATTTTGATAACATTTTTGAAGTCTTATACATTATCATCAATAAGGGCCTTTGCTATCAGCAATTTTTTGTTTTCTATTCTATTAAATTTGGTTTAATAAAAAAAACATGCCAATAATGCACTTTCTACATGACCCTCAAGTTTCATAATGATGAAAATTTATAAAACTTCTGGTACATTTAAGTCGATCAAGCTGAGTTCCCTGTTAGTCACTTAACAATTTTATACTCATGCTTATCAGATTTTTTCTTGGAATCTGTAATACAATACCCAATACAATTAATCATCAGTTATCATGGTACGACTAGTGTGTAGCCTGCTTCAGAATTTTAGAAATCGTGCCGATTGTGACATTTTATTATTGATAATTAACGTCGGTGGGTTTGTATAACTATTACAAAGGTCACTAGACGTTATGTCTTTTGATTATTGTATAATTAGTATATAATGTTATTCCTGCCACTTTTTTCACTGATAACAATGTTCTCTTATTCGATTGTAATCTATAAAAAGGGTGTACATTTTGACTTGCTGCGACGCTATGGGTTCATTCCCTAATAAAAAATATTTAAACTTACATATACGTGGTTAGAACACTAGACAATCATGCGGATGAGCTGGTCAGAGTCAGAGTCATATTATCAATGACTCTGAGACGTATTTGAGGTTCAATGTCATTAATGTACTGAATTATCCCATCCTTCTTGGGCTTTTGACGTACACTTTATCTTTAAATATCCCCAAAGACAGAAGTCCAGCATTGTCAAATCACATGATCGTGGCGGCCAACGTGAGATATCAGTGCCATTGAATTTCTCGTGCCAAAGAAGCCATAGTTTCGTTAGCTGTGTGGTAATTGGCGCCATCTTGCTGGAACCACATATCGTCCAGGTCGATATCTTAAATTTTTAGTGTAGTGCCCGGGGCAGCGGTTTTTTTAAATTTAAATTTGTTTTACCGAACACAAAAAAATTGTTTTTAATTTGTCTCGAGGCAGATTGAACAATCGGATATCGTAAAGTTATGTGCTTTATCGAACTGTTCATAGTTCAAGTTTTTATTAGAAGTTGATATCATAAATATAGACCCCCTCTATACGTATGCAAACGTCAGCAGTGATAGGTCCAAAGTTATCACAAGATAACAAATTAAAGGTTTCATAGTATAATATATCGTAACTGACGAATATCACATGTGATAACACATTGAACTATGAAACGTTCAATGTGAAGGTTAAAACAGAACTGCAACCGTTTTCACTTTGAAGTATCTAGGTTATGCATGCCGTATGACATATACTATACACTTATTTATCTCACTTATTTTTGGGAAAATTTTTATATTTATCTATGTTTTTTTAGATTCGTGGTATAAAAAAAATTATTTCGTTACAAAGTCTAGAAAGATTATTGTTCGCAAAATGAAAATTCCAAATATAGTTGGATGATATATATTTAAGATCGGGAGTGTGATGCAAGGTAAAGCTTCTGATCAGTTTAACTTGGTAAACCCAGAGTGAACCTTGTCAATAACAATTCAAGTTTACTCACAGAGCCCCTAAGTCGCGGTACTACTGCGGACGGAGTACTTCCATGTGGTGACGCCTGGAAACGTGCCTTTAACACTCGTCAGAGCACGGCTAACTGTGAGGGACGAAACCTAAAACTGAGGCACGTCAGCTCAGAGTAGGCGGTACCCTGGTCAGCGTCTGACCCAGAATGGATGGCTATAATAAAATCCTGGCGGGAGGTGAAAACAGCGACATGGTGCGCTGGGCTGGATGTGGATTTGTGGTTGGCAAGAGATTCCGACACCTTGTCTCACGATTCAACCCGGTGTGTGAATGAATAACCACCATAAGAGTCAAGACAAAGCCCATGCTCCGACAAAAGAGAAAAGTGATGAGGACAAAGACGAGTTCTACGAGAGTTTAGAAAATTTATATGAGCGTAGCCCGAGCCATGAAATCTAATTTGTACTATGCGAATTTAATGCTAAATCAGGCAGTCTGCACAGCGAAGCGTCGAACACTGGCATCAGACTGATTGATTTCTCTGCGGCAAGAAATATGGGTGTTAGCAGCACAAGATCAAGTGACGGTGAATCAGATAGATCACGTGGTAGTCGATGGAAGGCACGCATCGAGTGTTCTGGAAGTACAAGTGATTAGGGGTGCGAACATTGACTCCAATCACTACCTTACCGCAGTTACCGAAAACTGGACATCGGTAAACTGCGGACCACAGAGGTAGGGGACGCCAACTTCAACCACTTAACTCAACTGCTGCGGAATGCTGCAAACCCTGATAATATAACCTCACAGAGGCAACATATAGCCGACTCCATAGACCGGACTGCGAGAAGCATACTCGGGTACTCAAAGCCGTCTCAAGAAGATGCTTGGTACGATGATGAATGTCACAATGCCACGAGAGAAACGGATGCTGCATACAGGGCGAAACTGCAGCTAATGGCAACGCGAGCTGTTCGTGAACGGCACAGGGAGAAGAGACGAATGACAACTCGTCTTTTTAGACGGAAAAAGAAGGAGCTGAAGAAGAGACAGGATGAGTGCACAGAGTTGCTGCGAAGTTGAGGTGAAGCGCGAAAATTCTACTAGAGAGTTAAGGCGAGACAGCCTGAAACAGGGTTTCCCTCCTGTTAGGACAGCGATGGCCAGCAAGTGACGGATCCGGATAACTTTCTGAAGATATGGAGAGAACATTTCAGAAATTTACTGGATACGGACACCACCCCAGAAGACCCCGTTCTAATCTATGATGATGTTATTAACTATCCACCTCCGAGCCAGAGCGAGATAAGTGTGGCAATCTCCCGCCTTAAAAACAACAAAGCGGCTGGAGCCGATGGTTTCGGCGGAATTGTTTAAGGCAGGTGGAGAGGAAAATCGTAGTGAGTGTAAAAACTACCGTGGAATAAGCCTATTACCAATGGCGTATAAGGTCCTTTCGAGCATATTGTGTGAACGTCTAAAACCATCTGTAGTAAAACTATTTGCACCCTATCAGTGCGGCTTTAGACCTGGTAAATCTACAACGGATCAATTATTCACTTTACGACAAATCCTGGGAAAAAAACTCATGAAAAGCAGATCGATACCTACCACCTCCCTCTTTGTCGACCACAAAGCTGCCTTCGACACTCCGATAATGAATAGGCTATATGAGGCCCTGTCTGAGTTTGGTATTCCTGCAAAACTAGATCGACTTTTCAGATGTACCTTAAAAAACACCAAATCCTCAATTAAGATTGGTAAGGAACACTCTGAACAATTCAACACGGGAAGAGGTCTCGGGCAGAGCGATAGCTTGTCCGGCACACTATGTAATATAGTAATGGAAAAGGTGATGAGAAAAGCTGGTGTCAACCATATTCCAGAAGAGCCACATGCCACTAGCCTATGCCGATTATGTTACTGCAGTTTTCTCATCACTAGAAAGATAGTCAGTAGAAATGGGTTCAGTAGTCAACGAGGATAAGACAAAAATAATGATTTCGACGAACAAAGAATCCTCTCGATGAGAACGCACCGTCAACGTTTGAGGTTGTAGATGAATTTAGATACCTCGGGTCTTCCGTCAGCAAGAAAAATAATATCAGCCAAGAAATCAAGCGGAGAAAAGTGAATCCAAGAGGAACAGGACATACAAATCTGGGAGTATTCGAGAGAAAAGTACTCCGGAAAATATATGGACCTATCTGTGTCGACGACGAGTTTCGTTATCAGATGAACCATGAGCTGTATCGACGTAGCTAAAAGAGTCCGAATCTAACGACTACGATGGCTGGGACATGTTTGCCAGGATGGATGAAGGACGGCGCAGAGCAGGAAGACCCAAAATTCGTTGGAGGGACCAAGTGGTAGGCGACGTGTCACCATCTGGTAGGACTATCTGGAGAACGCACGCAAAGGAGTTATTTAATACTTCAGGCCTCTAATTTATGAACCACGTTCGTAATTGGAATGGGCTACTTAAGTAAGTCGCAAAATTCTAATGAATTTCTGAACACACAAAAAAGATTTTTAGAATCAAGAAATAATGTCCGTATGAAATTGGTTCCTTCCTCAGTAGATGTGATAATTTTGTCGATGAAATAAGTTTAAATGTTTATATAAATTTTTGTAAATTAAGTTTAACAAAATCGGACAAGATGTTTTTAAGTTATGACAACATAAGTGGAGAAATGTCTCAAATAACTGACAATTTTATTGAAAAAATATTTAAAAAAAAAGTGTCCATAGAATTAAAAATTTTTAGCATATTTGTACTTTGGTAGCCATGATACATCAAATTTATATAGTGGTTATTCAACCGTTTTTTTGTTGTTGACCTGTGTAATATATTCAAGTTGTTTAAATTTTATGTGAGAGCTGTTGAACTTTGTAAATGTTACCATACAAAAAAAATCATCTTAGTTCACTATTATCAATGACATATCGCTGCTGGTGCTGATTTTGTTTTTACTTGCAGTCCTATCCCTAACCTAATAATTCATATACCCTTACAGTTTTAAAGAGCGTGGCGCCCGTTACGCTTTACTCTCGCTCACAGAAGAACAAAAGAAAATAGGTGTGATCTCAGCATCGTTGGGTAATCATGCACAGGTAATAAATGACGCAGCATTTTAATAACACCAGACTTTAATAAAACCTTTACCTTTTATGCCACAGGCTCTCAGTTATCATGGCTGGAAATTGAATATACCCGTTACAGTGGTTATGCCTAAAGCTGCGCCGATAATGAAAATCCAAAAATGTCGCAATTACAAAGCCAATGTTATAGTCGAAGGTAAAGATATGGGTGAAGCTAAGACGGTGGCCATGAAAATGTCACAGGATAGGAATATGCTGTACATAAATGGTTATGATCATCCTCACATTATGGCCGGTCAAGGTACTATAGGTTTGGAAATTTTGGAACAAGTACCAAATCCTGATGCTATCATAATACCTGTGGGAGGAGGTGGCCTTATTGCGGGTATAGCGACAGCTGTTAAGGCCTTATCGCCAAAAACGAAAATTATTGTAAGTGTGTTAAGCGTTTGATTAAGTTGATACTAATTTGAATCGTTTACCAAGGGTGTTGAATCCGCCAAATGTCCCAGTTTTAGCCATGCCATGGCTAACAACGGTCCCATACATACACCCATTAAAAATACCTTAGCTGATGGTTTGGCCGTTCCCAAGGTGGGTTACAATGCCTTTGTCACCGCTCTGCCTTTAATAGATAAAATGGTAGTGGTGAAAGAAGAATGGATTGCCTTGGCCATTTTACGTTTGGTAGAGGAAGAGAAATGTGTGGTCGAGGGCGCTGGTGCCTCTGGATTGGCGGCAATTTTAGCGGGTCAACTGCCAGAGTTGAAGGGAAAAAAGTAAGTTTTGACCTCTCACACGAAGAATTATCTCGTCGATTCGGCGGGGATTAGTCTTAAATGAGCTATGATTGGAAATAAATTAATATTTTTGTTAATTTTACTAGAGTTGTGGTTTTGCTGTGTGGCGGCAATATTGACACCACCGTCTTGGGTCGTTGTCTGGAAAGAGGATTGGCCGCTGAAGGCCGTTTGGTGAAATTCAACGTGGAAGTTAGTGATCGTCCTGGCGGCATTCATGAACTCTGTGAAATCTTAAGCGCTTTGGGTGTTTCCATTAAGGATATTATGCATGAGAGAGCCTGGCTGAAAGATATCTACACTGTGGAGGTAAGAGCGTAAAACATAAATGAAAAAATGCAAAAAGTACTTGAATTTAGTACAATTTTTTGTTAATTTTAAAAAAAAATAACCAAAGACATGCGTGACTGACTGATCACTCCGCAGGCGAAACGCCTAAAGCTAGAACCTTGCAATTTGGAATATGGGGACCTTTTATAATGAAGGCGCACATTAAGAATGGATTTTTAAAAATATTGACTGCAAGGAGGTAAAAAGAGCTTGGCACCGCCCACACAGTTCAAAATTTAAATCGGATGTACTATATGATAAACAATAATTGGTACGAAGTCGGCCATGCCTAAGGGTTAATCACGCAAATACCATGCGGGAGATCCCGAGTTCGATTCCCGCCTTAAGTCATCAACATTTTTCTTTCATTGCCGACCCCCTCGATGTTGTCGACAGCAACGTCACTGTATAAGTGTCAATTTAATCGGCACATCTAGTAAAAGCTTCTCAAACATTGACGTTCGCATTCGTCGACAAACAAGTAGGTGCCGTTAGTTGTGAATCTAAAAATAGAAAGCGTGTTAATTCACAACAACGCTAGAAGCTATCCCATACCTCATGCATGGGGTGTAAAAGGAAATTAGGTTTTTTTTAAGGTACGAAGTTGAGAATTGATAAATATGTTGGTCGTACAAAAGTGAAAAGTGCCACGCCCCTTTTTAAGTAGAAATCTTTAACAAATTGTGCACATATCCGTGCAAATTGTATATTAAAATATGGGTATCAAATGATAGATAACATTTTGGCGAATCTAACAGATGTTCTTTATTTTGTGATTTTTTATGATGAGAAACAACAAATTGTAAAACAACCCCTTTTAAAATTTGTTACTTTAATTCCGTGTATAATTCTAAAGTAGAAAATTCCACAAAAAAATAATATTTTATGACTCTCTTACATACTTTCTTAAATGGCCAATTACAACTTACGAACGTGGTTCATAAATTAGAGGCCTGAAGTATTACAGAATTCCACACGTTTCAGTCTTCTACGTGAGTTCTCCAGTTAGTCTTACCAGATGCTGGCACGTTGCCTACCATGTGCCTTAGTCCTTCCAACGAAGTTTGGGTCTACCTGCTCTGCGCTGTCCTTCAGGTTCGCCTTCAAAACCATTCTCGCTGGTGCATTTACATCCCTCCTGGCAATATGTCCCAGCCATCGTAGTCTATGGAATCTTACTCTTTTAGCTACGTCGATGTCGTGGTAAAGCTCGTGCAGCCCATGGTTTATCCGATTGAGAAACTCGCCATCGACACGGATAGTTCCATATATTTTGCGAAGTACTATTCTCTCGAACACTTCCAGGTTTTGTATGTCCGTTGTCGAAAGCATCCACGATTCCGCAGCATATAAGTATAAGCCTGTAAAAACATCTATTAGCGAGCACTATTATCCGCTTGATTTCTTGGCTGACACAATTTATCTTATTGACAGAAGATCCGAGGTAGGTAAATTCATCTACTACCTCGAAACAATAACTGTCCATGTTCACGGTGCGTCCCCATCGAGAGGACTCTTTGTTCGTCGAAATCATTATGTTTGTTTTGCCCTCGTTGACCGCTAAGCCCATTTTTTCTGACTCCTTTTTTAGTGATGAGAAAACTGCAGTAACATCCCACAGATTTCGGCCAATGATATCTATATCATCGGCATAGGCTAGTGGCATGTAGCTCTAGTGGAATATGGTGCAAGACATGTTGACATCAGCCTTTCTCTTCATCTTTTTCATAACTATATTAAATAGTGCACAGGACAAGCTTTTAGCCTGATACCTCTTTCCGTGTTGAATGGTTCAGATGGTTCAATCTTTACCGAGGATTTGATGTTTTTTAAGGTACATCTGCAAAGTCGAATTAGTTTTGCAGGAGTACCAAACTCAGACATGGCTTCATATAACTTACTCCTAATCGGACAGTCGAAGGCAGCTTTGTAGTCTAAAAAGAGGTGGTAGGTGTCGATTTGCTTTTCATGAGTTTTTTTCCAGGATTTGTCGTAAAGTGAATATTTGATCCGTCGTAGATTTACTTGGTCTAAAGACTAACTGTTAAGATCCAATTAGTTTTTCTACAATTAGCTTTAGACGTTCACACAATATGCCCGAAAGGACCTTGTACGCAATAGGCTTATTCCGCGGTAGTTCTTACACTCACTACAATTTCCATTCTTGTATATGGGACATAACAGACTGAGACTCTAAACCCCGGGCATGCTCTCCTCTAGCCAGATGTTTTCCATGAACTCATGCATGCTCCTAATCAGCTCCTCCCCATCTGCCTTAAACAATTCAGCCGGGAGACTATTGGCTCCAGCCACTTTGTTATTTTTAAGCGGGTATATTGTCACACGTATCTCGACAGTTAATACCATCGTTATGGATTGGTGCTGGGTCTTCTAGAATTTGTGTCCGTATCCAGTAGATCGCTGAAATGTTCTCTCCATATCTTTGGAACGTTATCCGGGTCCGTCACTAGCTGGCCTACGTTGTCCTTGCAGAAGGGGAACCATTCTTGCCTTAACTCTCTGGTTCGGGATTCCCCTCTACTTCGGAGCAACTCAGTGCACTCATCCTGCCTCTTCTTCAGCTCCTTCTTTTTCCTTCTAAAAGACGAGTTGCCTTTCGTCTCTTCTCCCTGTGCCGTTCACGAACAGCTCGCGTTGCCATTGGCTGCAGTTTTGCCCTGTATGCAGCATCCGTCTCTCTCGTGGCATTGTGACATTCATTGTCGTACCAGACATTATCTAGAGACAGCTAAGAATACCCAAAAACGCTTCTCCCAGTGCGTTCTATGAAGTCGGCTATATATTGCCACTGCGAGGTGATCTTGTCGGGAGTTGGAGCATTCCGTAGCAGTTGAGTTAGGTGGTTGGAGTAGGCGTCCGCTACCTCTGTAGTCCGCACTTTACCGATGTCTAGCTTTCGTCGTGCCTGGTTACGTACGTTTTTCGCCATGCTTAGCCTTGTGCGTACCTTAACTTCGGTAAGGTACCCTGATCACTCGTACGTCCAGAACACTCTATGCGTGCCTTCCATCGACTACCACGTGATCTATCTGATTCCTCGTCAATTGTTCTTGATATAACCATGTTGCCTTATGAATATTTCTATGAACAAATCTAGTGCTGCTAACTACCATAGTTCTTGTAGCAGAAAAATCAATCAATCAGTGTGATGCCATAGTTCGACGGTGTGCAGTCCGTGAATTTTCCGATGAAGGGCTCAAACGCGGTCTCCCTGCCTATTTGAGCAGTAAAATGGCTTAGTACAATTTTGATGTCATGGCTCGAGCAACGGTCATATACATTTTCTAGGCTCTCGTAGAACTAATCTTGGTACTCATCGCTATTCTCTTCTGTCGGACCATGGGTACATATAAGTGTTATGTGGAAATACTATGTTTGGACTCTTATGGTTGCTATTCGTTTACACACCGGGTTAAACTTTGAGACTAGGTGTTGCAGTTTCTTGCCAACCACAAATGCACATCTAAAATCGTGTTTGTCCGCATGGCCACTATAGTAGATGTTGCATGTCTTCATGCTCGAATACCCATGTCCCGTCCACCGAATTTCCTGTAAAGCGATTATGTCAGCCTTGTATTCTTCGAGGACTTCCGCCAATTGGATGGAGGCACCTGGTCTATAGAGCGCTCTAACATTCCAGATGCATATCCTCAAATCATGGTCCTTAATTAATTTGCGGTAGATTTTGGGAGGGCCGTTTTATTATTTTCTTACTTCTTTTCATTGTAATAGTTCAAACGTCGCTGGCGGGTTGCAAGCCAAACGCACCACGTCGCTGTTGTCTCCTCCTCTCAGGATTTTATTACAGTCTCCCATTCTGGGTCAGACGCTGACCAGGGTACCGCTCACTATGAGCAGACGTGCCTGAATTTTAGGTTTCGCCTTTCACTGTTAGCCGTGCCACAATGGGTGTCAAAGGTACGTATCCAGGCGTCACCAAGTGGAGGTACTGCGTTCGCAGTCGTACCACAAATACGAAGCTCTGTGATTAGACTTGAAGTGAATTTGCAAGGATCACTCTGGGTTTGCCAATTTAAACCGATTAGAAGCTTTACCTTGCATTACACTCCCGACGCCCTTTTATGATTCTCTGCCTTTTTAACATAGGTCCAAATTTCATCATTGTAATGCAAATAGTTTTTATTTATTGATTATTTAAAATTTATTCATCAAACTTTTTTTTCTAAAAAATATATATTTGTTTATGACCCAAAAAAGGTGTAAGTGATAGGGCCCCTTACACAGTACAACATTTTTCAGCTCATTGATTTGGGACTCAATTCTGAGAACTGCACGTGAAAGTAGCCCCAAAAAGAAGAAGTTCTACATCATTCGTTTTGTCAATTTACATGTCATAAAAATTTAATATCGCTTCGAAGTTAGTAAGTATCTTATAGGGGAATTTTTCGAGTTTTAGGTCTTTTTTGTTTGACATAACTCGAGAACCACTAGTCCGATTTAGCTGAAACAAATTTAAAAAAATTAAGAATTACAATTCCTTTAATCCTACATAAGCAACAGTTTAATTTTTCCATTCATCTAATGATTTTGAACTTGGTTTATTTTGTAGCAGTTACAAATAAAACTGTTGTACTCTGTGGCGTATGATTTAAGTGGAATATAACTTATGATAATCATACGCCACCATATAGTAATTATGTTATGTCAAACAAAAGAGCCTTAAACGTGACAAATTCCCCTATACGATACTTATTAACTTCAAGTCGATATTATACGAGTATTATATTAGGGCATGTAACTTGACAAAACGAAAAATGCAGAAGTTCTTCTTTTTAGGGCTTCTTTCACGTGCAGTTCTCAGAATTGAGTCCCACAATCATGTGTTGTACTGTGTTATTCATTATTTATTATCCAGAGAATTTCCCATATTCTCTCTTATAGCACTTTATGTATACTTACATTAGTGCATGGTTCTCACTATATTTAAGAAAAAAGAGAATTTGTGTTTTAATTCTTCGATAATAGTGTATTATTCTTGTATAATTAACTTATCTTTTGTCTTCACTTCAAGGTCAAAGTGGTTTGCGAGACTCGTGACTGGGCGCACAGTATGGAACTGAAGGAGGAACTGAAGCGGCATTATCAAAAGGTTCAATTTTCCGAAGAACCATTAGCCATACACGAACAACTGTTTACCCAAGGCAAAAAGTAACACACAGGAACAAGAAACAGTAACAGAAACACAAACTACAAGTCTACACTCACGTACATGATATGTGTAAAATAGTCAAAAAACAATATTATTTATATTTAATATACCATGTATATATATAAAACAATAAATTATTTTATATTTATATGAGCTTCCCCTCCTCAGGTAATGTAGCCACTAGTTTGGCGGCCTTTTACTCTTCCTCCTCCTCCTCTTCTTCCTCCTCGTTGTCGTCATCATCAAAAGTTTGGCGGCCTTTTACTCTTCCTCCTCTTCTTCTTCCTCCTCCTCCTCTTCTTCCTCCTCGTCGTCGTCATCATCATCATCATTTCGACGCCGACTATCATCACCCGATTCATGGGTATCATCTTCAAAATCACTTAAATGTTCACCTATATCGGTAATTTTCAATTCCTTTCTCAAAAGGCTCAAACGATAGGCTTCCTCCAATTCAACGGATGGATCAGTGGTTTCAACAAAATCAATGGGTCCATGGGGATACTCCTCAGCAATGGGTGGCATATGTTGCCAGATCATGTTGCGTGAAACGTATTTGTGGCCCCAACCCAGATAGATTGATTCACACATTGTATCAAATATGAAAGTGTAAGCACCAGGCCAGATATTGGATTTCATTATGAGGATACGTTCATTTTTGTTGGTGTATTTACTAGTAAAACGACCCACCCAGGGGACACGTGTCTCTTCACTGCTGTCACGGGAACAGGGTGATAGAATGGCGGGACCAATTTCACGATTGACTGCCTCCATTGTTTCTTCTTCTTCACCTTCGCCATCCTCCTCTTCATTGGCCTCTTCTTCCTCGTTCTCTTCGATGCCCATTTCTTCGAGTAGTCTTAGCTTTTGTAAACGTTTAAGTTCTTTGTCGCGTTCGCTTCGTGCCTTCTCTTCATCGAACCATACAACGCGACCTTGATTCAAAATATTGGGTCTCACATGTACCCAATTGGAGATGTGATTCAAGGTGCTTAATAAATGAGCTTCGTATTTGGTGTTTTTCAGTAAAAAGTGGTCATTATCTGAAAGAGACAAATGGATATTTGATTATACAGTACAACACATGATTTGGGACTAAATTCTGAGAACTGCACATGAAAGTAGCCCCAATAAGAAAAAGTTCTGCTTCATTCGTTTTGTTAAGTTACATGCCATAATAATTTAATTACGATTTGAAGTTAGTAAGAATCGTAAAGGCGAATTTGCCACGTTTTAGGCTCTTTTGTTTGACATAACATTTTTTTGTTTTATTTGTTTAGTTTCATATTACCTTATCTATCTATCAGCTTACCTGGTTCACCGCCCCTATCCTCTTCCTCGCCTTCACCCATCAATGTTTCTTCCTCCTCCTGCTCCTCCTCGTTTTCTTCCTCGTCCATTTCGTCCATATCCATGCCCTCGAACAAATGCCGCTCACGCTTTGTCATTTTGCGATAATAACCACGTGGAGCAATATAACTTCCAGCAGTAATGCGAGAAATCATAGCCCTCAAATAATGTTTCTCTTGACCGGGAAAGCAAGGATATGACACCACTTCCGCTTCTAGATCTCCCGTTAGAAATTTCTTAATCTGACGTGAAACTTGAATCTGTTTCGGCGTACAAATCGGCAGTTCAAGCCAATCATCGGACAGCGAATTGACCACAAAATACGAATAACGATTGACGCCTTTGCCAATTGGTTCGGGAGGTATATTAAAGATATCCTCGCGCTCGGCCAAGGGAACAGGACGAACATCAGGTTTCATTTTGTTCAACTCATCGACAGGATAGTTATCCCAACCTACAGCTCCGGGCGTTAATTCAGGACCTATGTGAGCTGCCGGTGCGGAAGCAGATATTTTATTTTCCTCCTGCCATTTTCTTTGATTCTCGAGCATTTCCTTTTCCATTAGCACAGCTCTTGACTCAATTTCTTCGTTGCTCAAGTAAGCCTCTACCACATAGTATGAAGCTTTCAAACCATTGACCATGCCCCAGAAACGACATTGCCTTATCGAGGGATGGCACTGCAAACGATTCATTGAGCAAGCCAATTGGAAGATGTCCTCCGAAGAGACGCTAAAGCCGCATTGATTCCAAAAGAACTGCAAATGCTGTACACGATCGTAGAACGAGCGAAATATGGGCAACAATGTCTCCTGTTTTAGTTCCAACTTCAGGCTGTCGGCACTACGGCGTTCCTCTTCAAAATCTTCATCGGCCACCGGGATATTTGGATCATCCGTGTAGGGCAGTTTCATGGAGATCAGTTGCTTTTTGGCCACCTTGTAAAGGCGACGTTCCTCGTAGACAGCGTCGGGAGGAAAACGTTCGGGCAAATGCAATTTCTGCTCGCGTACATTGCGACTAAACTCTTCGAAGAAGTCTATAACATTGGGCGGACGTTCGTCCATAATGCGTTTGATAATATCCGAAAGATGATCGAATCTATGGGAAAAGAATAAATCACGGTGTTTTTTATTACTTCCTTTATAAACTTACAAATTATCCCCGCTTATGGTGCTATATTGCTGCAAATATGATTTGGCCAAGGCCACTTCGTAGCTTATATTTGGTGCCTCTGGTTGTGGCATTTTGGCCATACGACATTCCTTGTCGAAAACATCGCTAGCTATGGTCGAGGAGGTTGAACTTGTCAAAAGTGACGAAGGACATTTCTTTTCCCAACTTTGCGACGACGATTTCGATTGGAGTTCTTCGCGTTGTGCTTGCGGCTTGGTACAGGGTGGGCCATCCTCTGCTAGTTGTAAACTACTTGAGCTTTCAATGTGTATGAAATCGCCGCATGAAAATTTGTCGTTAAGATTCATAACGGATGTTTTGAGAATTTTTTCTTTTGTATTTAATAAATTCTATGGTTTTGTATAAAAAATCGAATAAACTGACATAAAAAATGGGAAGGATACGCATATAATTGGAATGCTCGACGAGACTGACATTTGTTGGTGGGGGTTTTATTCGAACAGTTTCATATCATCCCAGTAGGAAGTACCGTCATACACGACTTTGTCGTCAACGCTGTCCTCAAGACAATGTATGTACTTGTCGTCAAAACACTCGGTTGACGACAAGCTGACCGAGAAAATACTAATGTTGTCGTGCATCAAACAGTAAATTCAATGTCACGGGACAATATCGACATAAAATTGAAGAGAGGAAAGTAGAAGTAAAAAATGTTCAGTTTGTTGGAAACAGCAATGCGTGACGGTTCATATATCGCACGTTTTCAATAAAACTACTTCAATTTGTTATTTTAAATTATTAAGCACTGGTAACGACAATTTGACCGACATTGTCGGTCATTATGTCGTGCATGATTGACCGAAATTGTCGCTCATCAGGTCGTGCATGACAAAGCGGACACTTGTATGAAAATTTCGTTGACGATTTGCATGGACGGTCCCCTACATCTCATCAACGATTTACTTTGGTCATGCACCCATCCTTGAGGATGTCTTGCAGACACTTCCTACTTGGATTTGATACGACCCAAAAGTGGAACACATAGAAGGAGTCACTTAAGATCCTAGGTTTCTTTGAACCAAATTCGATTCATGACTTTTTAAGTCGTTTGAGCCATGTCCGTATGTCCGGCTGGTACGCACGAAAATTTTCGAAAGACGCAACCAAATTTTTTGAAATTTTGCACGAGTTAATATTTCCCCGAAACTACTTACGGTATTGCAAATGGGCTATATGGCCCCGTCCCTATTGGTACGTCCCATACAAATACATCATTCCGCCCACTTTAGAAATCGAGTTATAATATTAATACACCCAACGGAATCGTACCCAAATTCTGGATTTAGTAAAGCTATAACAGGGTAAAGCTTTGGAAAAAAAAATTGGAAGGCTTGTCACGCCCCTTCAGGTACCTCCCATACAAATGTACCATTCCGTCCACTTTAGAAATTGAGTAGAGTGTTCAAAACCAAAACCGAAAACCGTCTAACCGGTTTTTTTCTCTGAAACCGTAGGCCGGTTTCTTCAAATATTCCAAATTCGAATACCCGGTTTAACCGGTTTTTTTATGTCGGTTAACTGGTTTTTCAAAAATGACCTTTTATACAGAGCATCCCAGTAGGAAGTCATACACGACTTTGTCGTCAACGCTGTCCTCAAGACAAAATGTGTATGTACTTGTCGTCAAAACACTCGGTAGACGACAAGCTGACCGACAAAATACTAATGTTGTCGTGCATCAAACAAAAAAGTTCAATGTCACGGAACAATAACGACATAAAATTGAAAAGAGGAAAGTAAAAGTAAAATATGTTCAGTTTGTTGGAAACAGCAGTGCGTGACGGTTCATGTATCGCACGTTTTCAATAAAACTACTTCAATTTGTTATTTTAAATTATTAAGCACTGGTAACTACAATTAGACCGCCACTGTCGGTCATTATGTCTTGCATGATTGTGTGGGCGACATGTCGCTTATTTAAGCATCAACGACAATTTGACCGACATTGTCGCTCATCAGGTCGTGCATGACAAAGCGGACACTTGTACAAAAATTTCGTCGACGATTTGTATGGACGGTCCCCTATGTGTCATCAAAGATTACTATGGTCGTGCACCTATCCTTAGGATGTCTTGCAGACACTTCGGTTTGTGATTTGTTTGTAAACATGATTGTGATTTGTAAACACCGTGCAATAGTTGTGAAAACACTAAAAAATAGTTGGGATCTCAACTTGCAATGACAGAGGAGCCGTCGCTATTTATATGAACAACTTTAAGTGCAGTTATCTCTAAAACTATGCGTCCGATCACAGAAGGTGCTTATTTCATGATAACCATATAATAGGTGGGACATCACCAAGATACAGTTGGAATATCATTTTAAATAGATGGTGATATCACCTTGAAATGGGTGAGACATCATTGATATTCATATGAATAACTTGAAGTGCCTTTACCTCCTACACTAAGCGTCCAATTGTAAAACGGAATTAAATTTGGTATAAAATCAGTACCTTAATTCTAAATCATACTAAGTGTAAAACGTATGTTTTACAGGAATTTTACGTATTACATTTCAAGTTCAAATTTTCAAATAACTTTAGTTTGGATGGACTGATAATCATGAGATTTTTAAGGATATAAAATGAAGGAAACTGACTTAGAATACTTTAAGTTAACATAAAATACTTTATGCGAATATAACACAGGCGAACATGTCTGTAGACAAGTAAACAAGTTGTAGCGGCCTTTTTAATTTGTATTTGTTTGTTGAAGTACAAATCAGATGTTGGTCAGTATGTTGGTATATTTGAAAACCAACATACATGTCTGATATACACGACATACATGTATGTTTTAGACAGTGTTTTTTGGTATGCTACAATCATGTATGCCTGTGTAACAGCCACTAAAAAATTAACATATCGGTATTCATATGCTTTCATATTTTATTCATGTTTAATTTCATATTTGGTTTTATTTTACAATTTCCGAAAAACCGAACGAAACCGGTTAACCCGGATTTTTATTAAATCAGGTATTCGAAAACCGGATAGTTGAAAAAAAGTATTTTTGGAATAAACCGGAAACCTGTTTTCTGAAAAATTCAAGTATTTGAAGACTATAGTAATAATATCGATACACTAGAAAAATTTATGTTTTATTGAGGGTGAGGATATATGTAAGTCCCAACTGAAACTTTCTTACTAGTTTTTTGGATCATACTTTGGAAATCAGTCTCGTGATTAGATGTCAATAAATGTAAGAATTTGTTCCTTTATTTCTTAAAAAAAAAAACAACATTTAATTACACAAGTCAAAAAAAATGTTGAATAACCACTGGATAGATTAGATGTATCATGGCTATCTAAGTATAATGGTCAAATTTTTCAATTCTATTGATATTTTTTTTCGATTTTGTTCACTTATGTTTTGATAAATTACAAAAATTTTTTTCACAATATCATTAAATTATGTATGCAATTGTTTTTAATGCGATCAATAGTTTCAAAGTTGTGACACAAATTGTTAAGCAAAAACTAAAAAAATCGGTAAAAAAAAATCTAGAAAAAATTGTTAAAAAAAATCTTCAAAAAATTTGAAACTGCAAAAAGTGTTTCATTTTATTTATTTGTAGTGAAGCAATATGGATGAAGATATATGGGCTATATTTGCCGACCCATTCTGGTATCTCCCATAAAAAATTACCTATTTTTGTAAAAAAATTTATTTCTTATATATCTCCCAAATGGACAATTTGAGGATATTTGAATTAAGTCCGTTTAATTATCTTCTAAGTCCCAAGTGTAAGTCCCAACTGAAACTTTCTTACTGGTTTTTTGGATCAAACTTAGGAAATCAGTCTCGTGACTAGATGTCAATGAATGTAAGAATTCGCTCCTTTATTTCTTAAAAAAAAAACAACATTTAATTACACAGGTCAACAGCAAAAAAAAACCCTTGAATAACCAATAGATAGATTAGATGTATTATGGCTATCTAAGTATAATGGTAAATTTTTCAATTCTATGGACATTTTTCTTCGATTTTCTTCACTTATGTTTTGATAACTCAAAAACAACTTGTCCGATTTTGTTAAACTAAAATTACAAAAATGTTGGTTCACAATATCATTAAATAATGTATCCAATTGTTTTTAATGCGATCAAAAGTAAAAAGTAAAAAAATCGGTAAAAAAAAATTTTAAAAAAATCTAGAAAAAATTGTTAAAAAAAATCTTCAAAAAATTTTAAACTGCAAAAAGTATTACATTTTATTTATTTGTAGTGAAGCAATATGGATGAAGGTGTATGGACTATATTTGCCGACCCATTCTGGTAGATACCATCATTATCTATTTTTGTAAAAAAAATTATTTCTTATATATCTCCCAAATGGACAATTTGAGGATATTTGAATTAAGTCCGTTTAATTATCTTCTAATATTAGAAAAATACTGAGAAAACCGAAATATTAGCCTCACTCTTCCTGATGCCTTCATTACAAATGACCGAATTCACCTTCATAGTTTTACATACGTTTTTTTTTGTAGGTCCACAGAATTTTATGCATGATATAAGCTTATCGTAGTTTGAATCAGGAATGAATACGGATTATATCGGCCGACCCCCTGTACAAATTGAATTTGAATATTAAAAATTACCCAAACCATTGGAAACTAAAATTTTGTGAAAATTAGCAAATTGACTTAATTGTAAATAAATTCGAAAAAAATTCAATCGATTTTCATTATCGATATTACATGTGGCTTTGCGATATGGGTATTTCCTGGCGTTTTATTTCTTATTTTGTAGTTTTCTCGGAATGTTGAAATATTTTGAAGATTATGTTCATATTAAAAAATTTAGATTTTGGACAGTACTATAATGTTCTTTTAATGAAACTTTACTTAAAATGTTGTATTAAAAATTATAATTTACCCAAAGTGCGTTACGGACATACAAAATTTTCCACAGCAACTTGAAGAGTCTACGAAAATTTTTGAAATTTAGCGAAATTTCTAATGTGATCAGTATATTCTTTTTTGTAAAATATAGAAGACATGTTGGGGTTTTATAAGCAACTTACTTCACATTTTAAATACTTTTACCTTTGACGCTACTACTTCAATCTAAATGTGAGTTGCGGACACACGCATTTTTTTATGGATAACACAGAGCGACAAAAAAAAAACAATACCTGGGAAATTATACTATTTTTCTGGTAGATGCTGCTGACCACTACAAGAATATGTTTTTCAAATTTCCCAAAACCCTCAAAATCTTGAGATACGGGTAAAAACCCGATTTTTCATACTTTTACGCATTTGTAAGCCAGCAACGCGGATAAATATAAACCGATTTTAAGTTTCTCAGCGGATTTGGAAAGAAGACACTTTCCAACGATAATTTATTTTATGATTACAGAAACAAAAAGTTAAAAATATAGCAATTTTTTACTATGAAATCGTACGTCCTTCTGCTGGAAATACCCATATAGCAATAAATCTGAACAGATTTTTGCC
The DNA here is from genome assembly GCA_964034835.1 of Muscina levida. NCBI lineage: Eukaryota > Metazoa > Arthropoda > Insecta > Diptera > Muscidae > Muscina > Muscina levida. The sequence goes on from OZ035880.1 coordinate 136,297,818, forward strand.
GTTTTCGTATTCCAATAAAATATATTTTTTCTTGCTTTAATTTTTTATTATAACTCCAAAACTACTGAACCGATTGAATCGCGGATTAAAGGTTATGTACATTTAAATGTTTCTAAGTTTATGTTAATAATAACGTACTAACCCTGTTTGAGTTATCATTAATTTATGTGAAGAAAAGTCTAAAAAGACTTATAATATTACTTAAATTTTTTTTTAAAATTTGAACTATATTTGTACTACTGGAAACGCAATACATCAGAATTGTATAGTGGTTTTGTAAGCATTAAACATTTTTTTCTATTTTGTTGCCTTGTGTTTTTGAAGTATTTGTACATTTTTAAGAAACAACTTTTCATACTCTCAGTTTTTTTCAGAGACCGTAACTCTTATAACTTTTATTTATAAAGGTCCCTCTGTAAGGGTTATTTTCTGATTTTTATTATATCTCTCCGAACATAAGACTTATTTTTGATTTATATTTTAAAAGTCCCAAAATAACAATTATTTCTGATTTATATTTTATCGCTCAGAAATAAGAGTTATTTTTGATTTCTATTTTAAAAGTCCCACAATAATAATTATTGAAGACTTTTTGAAATAGAAATCAAAAATAAAACTCATTTAATGAGTTTTTCAAATCAAAATCGAAAATAAAAATCAGACTGAGACTTATATTTTTTCTGATGAAATATAAAACTCACTTGAAGACTTTTAATTTTTATTTGCTCAAATAAAAGTCTTTTGGTTCAATCGATATGCAAACAATATTTATATTCTGGCCAAAATAATTACAATTGTGGGACGTTCAGACCATATTTAACTCATAGCTACACAATGCAACGAAAAAACGATGGTTTTTACCATCACCTTTAGGGATGAAGGTATATGTATATCATTTGTTACAAAAAAAAGTGTAACGCATTAAAGGAAACGTGTTAGACCCCAAGTATCTTAAGATCAAATTGTTTCAGGACTTCTTTAGACCATTGAACCATGTCCGTCTGTTTGGCTGGCTGGATGGGTCGTGGGCAGGATAACTCGAGTAAACTTTAACTGATCCTTATGAAAATGTGCCAGCATTTTTAAGTTAAATAGACAAACCCACAGATAACCGAATCATTTGACAAACTCCTTCTAGTACCTGTCATATGAACGACCAAATTTGTTCCTTAGTTCTACAGGCATATCTTTTCTGTAATTAGAGTGAATTGTGTCGAATTTTGGACAAGGTAGTTGAATAATGATTGAATATAAACCTATTTAAAATTTCTCTGTGTATTTGGAAAGGAAAGACTATAGCCTTTCCAAATCTATATATATGTAGGTAGCTTGTCATAAACTTTTGGGATTTTTTTTTTAAGTTTGAAGAAGTTTTTAGCCAAAACTATTTTGCATTATCCTAATGTTTATTATATTATTCAGAAAGTGCACACTGTCATGACTCATGATTAACACGCATACTTATTTTTAAAAATCGGTTAACAAATCGTTAAGTTATTCATAATTTTCAAGGAACCTGGGGGATAATTATATTTGGTTGGGGAAAAAATGGGATCTAACCCAAAAAAATTGGAAAAAAGATTCCCTCTGGCGTTAAAAATAAATGTCAAATATGGATTCCTTGACCCCAAAAACAGTAACATACCTGTGATATCATTTAAGATTTTTGTTTAATTTAATAAGAATCCCATTCAAAATGACCCAATGCCCAGAAATAGTTAATTTTTATGCATGAAGACTTTTTGAAATTATCTAGCTCACTAGCAATTTCTTCACTTGACTGCAACTTCACCACCGATTAATTTTATATATAAAATCCCTTCTATAAATTAACTATCGGACGGACAATCGGATGGAAACTGTATGGGCATGGATATAGCTTCTTATAATGTAATGTACTAAGTATTTTTGTATTAAAGCGTTGTATTGGAACAAAAGACAATATTTTGCAATACATATGATTCTTGGTTGAATAAAGAATTAGCTTCAAAGGACAAAAGTTCTGTAAAGATTTCTACAGTACCTCTGAGCATCTGAGCATTCCAATGAAGCTTTGCCGCTCTTGTGAAACGATCTTGTGGGGTTATCGCGAATAACGTCTTCAAGCTAAAATACCGGTAAATGCTTAGGATTGATAAAGCATGCATTTGGTTGCATTTGCGAACTTGTAAAACAGTGTTGCGTGAGATGGTACACACCCGTCAATTGGCTACTTTTTTTTCGAGGTTATACAATTTTGCACCATTTTTTGCCAATTTTAACTCACAGTTCGCGAACTATAAGTGAACACTTAGTCCAATTATTTTTAGCTAAACTTGCTCATCTCGTTGAGCTGATCAAAATCATATATACATTTCTTTTATTACAAAAAACAATAATGCCGATATCAGCAAAAGACTTTTATTTCAGGCCTGAAGAAATAAAAATCATTAGGTGAGTTTTAAATTTTGTTTTGAAAAATATAAGTCTATGACTGATTTTTATTTTTCGTTTGGCAAAATAAAACTCACTTCGTAATTATTATTTCAAAAAGTTTTCAATAACTCTTATTCAAAGACTCAAAAAATTGAAATCAACAATAACTCTTATTTATTGAGGGATAGAATATAAATCAAAAATAACTCTAATTTGATGAGCGATATAATAAAAATCAAAAATAAGTGTTATTTGGCACTTTTATTATAAAAATCACAAAATAAAAGTTTATTGCGAAATTTTACAGAGGGAGTAAAAACATATGTATTGGTGTTTTTAAAATGATTTTAGCACATTTCCTTCACTTTGATTTTTTAATTGTAAAATCAATCAATAACAGTTATTTTCGGTCCCTGGTTTTTTTATTTTATATGAAATAAATCATATGATCTATAAGTCTCTGGTTTAATTCTATGATATTAAAAATCAATTGCTAATTTTGTACATTAACATTAAAGTGAAATGATAACAATTTATGGACAAAGAACAAAAATAAAGTATCTACACAATACAGTTTGTTTATATGTACTTTTGTAGGAGTTCAGTTGCACTTTAACTTTGTTTACTGCAATTATCATATGATTAACAAAATAAATATTGTATTAAATATGAACAAAGTGATATTGAACATATACCTTTACTATATATTTATCATGATGTGATACTTTCTAGATAAGATGTTTGTTCGATTATGTAAATAAACAAAAAACAAAATGAAAGAATTAACAAAATATGTACATATTTACTTTTATATGATATTATGTACATACATATGTATGCTTGTATATATTAATACTTTAGTGGGAGTTTATGTAAATAATAAACCACTAAATAATATATGCCTTGTGAAAACAGTATTCAACCAAATATTCATAACAGAAGAGGAAAAATTTAAGAAACTTTGGAAGTGGCCTAGTGTATGATGTAAATCTTAAAAGGACCAACATGAATCTATAACCCTCTTTCCAAATCCGCTAAAAAACTTAAAATCTGTTTATATTCACCAAAGTCAATGGCTTATTAGTGCTTAAAGGTACGAAAACCCGTTTTTTACCCGCAACACAAGATGTTACGGATGTTTCGAAAATTTCAAAAACAAATTCTTGTTGTCCTCAGCATTATTAAGCAAAAAAGTGGTATAATTTCCCAGGTATTTTTTTGTCGCTCTCTGTAATTATATTCTCTGTTTTCTGTCATCTCTTATTTCTGGACCGAATACTGTATAAATTAAATGATTAACTAAATCTACTTTCTACATATCAATCATTCCTTTCTTATTATAATATTCGTTACAAATTTAATATAACAAAGTTTTGAGAGAAAAAAAAAACAAAATTCCGAAAAAAACTCATTTGAATGCATTGACATAAAGAGTGATTTCTTGATAACCGCACTCTGATCTCTTTTTATATATCAGCTTTATTACGGGGATTGTGTGATAAACAAATATTTGTTAAAAAATCTAAAATATTAAACTAGATTTTTTCGATTTAACACATACATTTTCAAATAGATACTTTTTTTTAGAAAAAAACAAAATTTCAGAAATATCATTTAATAATAATATTTTATTTCAAAGTGTAAATTTACTTACCTTATATTATAAGATGTTTTTATAACATTGATAGTAATAAAACGCAACGTAATGTTTCCGGCAATTAAAAACTTTATGCTTTGAAAAAACTTTTATTTTCCAAAATAAATAAACAAAAAGTTACAAAAACTCAAAAAAAAAAAACATTTTTCAAAAATACAACAATTTTAGTAAATTAAGAATTTAACAAAAAAAAAATTTAAATACTACAGGCTAGTTTTTTAATTTTTTTTTATAAAAAATTATCTATTTGGTCTTTAATAAATTTAAAAAATTTGCAATACAACAACCTATATAAAGAAATAAAAAATAATTCTGCGGTACGATATTACAAATTAAATTAAAAAACAATAAGAAAACTACAAAATATTTTAACAATAAATACAAAAAAATCCTCGGCTATGCCATTAATCACTATTTAAGGGGGTCAGAAGAAAATGGGTGCAAGTGACAAATAGGGACAATTTGAGATGAGTATACAGTTGTGTTCCTTAACACCATCTCTGTCTACTTGCATGAGATGAGTTAAATTTTTATTACCAGAGATGATGTAAAACGGAAAAAGAGTTCAAGTAACATCTGCATTTGTACTTGAATTTGAAACTTTGAAGACGAATTTCTAGATAATGAACTTTTTGTCATTGCACCCCTTTGCTTCATTTGAAAAAATTGTGACATTTGAAAAAATTGTGACAAAAATGTTAGGGATAATTTCGATTATAAGTATTTGGATAAGAATTCCAATATTTTTGATAAATTTAGTATTTGAAGTAAATTTTAAATAATTACAAAATCAAATTGCAAAAAAAAAACAAATAATTTAAAATGTTTACTACACAGTACAAAAGTGAATTCACTTTAAATTCTTGTTAAACCCCAAAAAATTGAGTATTTGTACAGGATAGTGTCCTGCATAAATGCACTTGATTTACTAAGACAACAAATCATTTGAATTTACCTTAATTCAATGTTTTGTTATTTCGCTAGAATAGGATGACAATCAGTGTTGTTATTTTTACATCAGAGGTTACTTTTTGGGACAATAGCAGGATACAGGATTTTTGATACAATAAAAGTACTTTTAGATGCGACACAAATAATTTTTGATACATTTAAAGTACTTTTTGGTACAGTAAATTGTACTAGTTGGTACAATAAAAGTATATTAATGAACACAAGGCAACAAAATCGAAAAAATTGTAAATGCTTCAAAAACCACAATATAATTTTGATTTATTGCGGTTCCAGTAGTACAAATATGGTCCACATTTTAAATTCTACGGACAGTTTTATTTTTTAAAAAAAAATTAAGTAAAATTAGAAATCAACTCAAAGGAGGTTAGTCCGATATTATTTTAATAAACTTAGAAAAATTTAAATTGCAATCGGCACAGTAGTTTCGGAGTTATAATAAAAAAATTAAGCAAACAAAATATTTTTTATGTGAAAATAGCTAACTTTTTTTTAAAAAAATCATGAAAAGTCGAAAACGGCAAAAATTGTTTAGATTTATTTCTTTATCGCAAAACCACAAAATGAGATATCGATCATAAAAAAAGCGGTTCATTCTTTTCGAATTTATTCACAATTAAGTGAATTCGCTCATTTTTACAAAATTTTAGTTTCTAGTTGGGGTAATTTTTAATTTTCCAAAAAAATAGATTATTTTGTATAGAAGGTACCAGAAGGGGTCGGCCGATATAGTCCAAATTCATTCCTTAGTCAAATTTCAGTAAGCTTACATCTTGCACAAAATATGACCGAATTCAGTGTACCTACAAAAAAACGTAAGTAAAACTATGGGGGCGAATTCGATCATTTGTATGGACGGTACCAGAAGGGGTGTGGCAAATGCTTCGGTTTTCTCAGTATTTGTCTAATATTAGAAGATAGTTAAATGGACCAAATTTAAATATCCTCGAGTTGTCCGTTTGAAAGATATAGAAAAAATAATAATTTTACGAAAAAGGTCATTTTGTATGGGTAGTACCAGAAGGGTACTACCCATTTACAATCCAATTACTTTATTTTGAAAAATAATAATACTGGTAAATTGTCTTAAAGATCAGTTAAGGTTTACTTGAGTTATCCTGCGCACCAGCCAGCTAGACAGACGGACATGGCTCAATCGCCTTTAGAATTCTTGAAACGGATTTGGTCTTAAGATAATTTGGGTGTAACACGTATCCTTTAATGCGTTACAATTTTGTTTTTAAATTTGCATTATACCATTTTTTACAGTGCTTGTAAATATTGGATACCTTTAATTAATTGTAATTAAAAACGTGAAGCTCGCATAGATTTTCATGATCCGTATCTACTTGATTTTACACGATATGTAGTTTCACTACAAACTAATAAAATTTAATTCTTTTTGCAGCTTTCGAATTTTTCCAAAATTTTCTTTAAAAAATATAATTTTTTTTGTCAATTTTTTATTTTTTTGCTTAACAATTAGTTTCATAATTTTTATACTATTAATCGCATTAAAAACAATTGTCATTTAAATAATTTAAAGATATTGTCACTCAAAATTTTAAATTTAGTTCAACAAAATCGGTCAAGTTGTTTTTGAGTTAAGACAACATATGTTAAGAAATGTCTCAAAAAATTGATTTTACTTAAAAAATTTTTTAAAAAAAATTATCCATAGAATTGAAATATTTTACCATTTTTGTACTTAGGTAGCCATGATACATCAAGTGGTTATTCAAGCGTTTTTTGCTGTTGACCTCTGTAATCCATATATTGAACTATCTGGTTCAATTAAATTTATTTTTGGTACAATAAATTTTACTTTCTGGTTATTATACTCTTTGGTACAATAAATTGTACTTTTTGGTTCAATAATAGTAATTTTTGGTATAAGATAATAACGTTTTGGTACATTAAATTGTTCTTTTTGGTACAAGAAATTGCACTTTTTGGTACAAGAAATAAATTCTACTTTATGGTAGAAGAAATTGTTCTTTTTGGTAAAAAAAAAAAAATTACTTTTTGGTACCTCAAATTGCACTTTTTTTGTAAATTGTAATCGAATGGGGTTTGAAGCCGTTTAAGATCACTTGTGTAGGGCTATAGTATAGGAGATGGAAGTAGTTTTTGTCTGATATTGATCGTCTTAGAACTTAACCTTAGAGGATGGAAGCATATCAAATTTCAGCTTAATAACACTTAAACTACTGCTGTAATCGCGAAAAATATATTTTTTTATTTTCTCAGTCATATTTTTATTTTTTTTTTCAATTAGTGAGAGACAAGATGTTCTTGGTCCATCGATCGGTAAATTCAGCCTGCATACCGACACGTCAGACAACGGGTTTAGGCTGGTTAGCCTCGCAGCGGGAAGGAACATGGTAGTGAGTGGAACCAGATTCCAGCACAAAGATATCCACAAGGCAACTTGGCTATCCCCCGATCAAAACACCAAAAATCAAATTGATCATGTGGTAATTGATGGCAGGCATGCATCTAGTGTCATGGATGTGCGTGTGATCCGTGGTGTTAATATTTTCTCGGATCATTACCTGGTTGCAGCCAAGGTGCGCACAAGATTGAGCAGAGCGAAAAACGCACGTAACCAAACACAAAGAAAGCTGGACATCGCGAAGCTGCAAACCCCAGAGATAGCTACTGCCTACTCCAACCAGCTCTCCCAACTTTTACGACACAACGCCTCTACTTCTGACGTTCCCAATACACAGTGGCAGCATATTGCGCATTCCATGGCAACCGCCGCCACAACCGTGCTAGGATATGAAAAGCGGCGCTCAGACGAATCCTGGTACGATGAAGAATGTCGCATAGCGTCTGAGGAACAGGATGCTGCTTATATGGCAACGCTACAGCCAATTGTAACCCGTGCTGTTAGGGAAAGGCATAAGGAGAAAGCAAAACGGGCGAGACAGCTATTTTGGCGAAAAATACGTCAGATAAAGGAACGGGAGAACGTGGATATAGAGCGATACAGGGATAGAGGTGAGGCCCGAAAACTTTACCAGAAAGTAAGAGCAAATGGATACGGTAATGGCCTCCCCACCTGTAAGGACAGTGATGGAAATCTGGTTACGGATACGCAAAGTGTGCTGCACATATGGAGAGAACACTTCCAGCAACTGCTGGTTCCAAAAGGCAGCGCACGTGAAGTTATCACGCCAATTGTCGACGACGGCTTAGATTGCCCACCACCAAGTCAAGCCGAGGTAAGAAGAGCAATATCGCGGCTGAAAAACAACAAAGCAGCCGGTGCCGAGGTCTGCCCGCAGAGCTCTTCAAGTCCGGTGGCGAGGAGCAGATAACGAGCATGCACCAGCTCCTGCACACGGTTTGGCTTGAAGAGTGCATGCCCGACGATTGGAATGTAAGCGTATTATGTCCTGTACTGAAAAAAGGTGATCCAAGTGTGTGCTCCAACTACCGCGGGATCAGCCTTTTACCCATCGCATATAAGGTCCTGTCGAGTGTGCTATGTGAAAGACTAAAGCCAGTGTTATCCAACTTGATCGGGCCTTATCAGTGTGGGTTTAGACCTGGAAAATCAACAACTGACCAGATTTTCAAACTTCGGCAAATCCTGGAAAAGACCCAAGAGAAACAGATCGACACGTACCATCTTTTTTTCGACTATAAAGCTGCCTTCGACAGCCCGATACGGCAGAACTTACTTGAAGCCATGGCTGAGTTTGGTATTACAGCGAAGCTGATACGTCTTTGCGGAATGACGCTGACTGACACGAAGTCTTCAGTGAAGATTGGCAAGGACCTTACGGAGCCATTCTATACCAGACGAGGCCTAAAACAAGGCGACGGCCTATCGTGCGATCTCTTCAACATTGTGATGGAGAGGATAATGCACAACAACACGAGTGGCACGATATTCAACAAAAGCCACATTCTACTTGGGTACGCTGATGACGTAGACATTATCGGTTGAAAACTGCGGGATGTGACTGCTGCCTTCTCAGGTATTCAGAAGGAATCAGCGAAAATGGGCCTAACGGTGAACAAGGACAAAACGAAGTTATTAGTTTCAACGAACAAAGAATCTACTCGTTTGGGAAACTGCGTGAACGTTGACAACTAAAATTTCGAGGTGGTAGATCATTTTGTCTACCTAGGCTCCGCCATCAACAAAGCAAATAATGTAAGCCTAGAAATCCGGAGAAGAATCCTGCTTGCAAATAAGTGCTACTACGGACTAAGCAAGCGATTCAATGACAGAGCCCTCTCTCGACGAACAAAACTCCAGCTATACCAGATACTGGTTCTACCTGTCTTAATGTATGGCTCAGAATCCTGGGTTATGACACAAGCGGATAATTCGGTTCTGGCGGTATTCGAGAGAAAAATACTCCGTAAAATATATGGGCCCATCATCGTTAACGGAGAGTATCGGCGTCGTATGAATCATGAGCTGTACGAGCTGTACACTGACATTGACGTGGTCAAACGCATTAAGGTGCAACGGTTGAGTTGGCTAGGTCATGTTGTACGCATGGACGAAAATGCTCCAGCTCGAAAAGTCTTCGACAATGAACTCGATGGACGGCGCAGAAGAGGGCGGCCAAAACTCCGTTGGAAAGACCAGGTTACTAAGAACCTTACAGAACTCGGTGTGACTAACTGGAAAAGAAGCGCAGAAGATCGAGGCGCTTATAATATTTTTCTACGTGCGGTATATAATCCACTGGGATTGCATAGAAGTACCAGCTAAGTAAGTAAAGTGAGAGACAACATCATAGAACTTACAAGGGGGTTCAACAACAATATTATCTACTACTATGAAAAATTTAAAAATTTAGAGTTACATTTTTTTCTTAAAAATTAAAAACAATATTTAATTTTTTTTAAATTTTAAAAAGGTTAATAAAATAATATAACTACAAAAAAAAGTTCATAAGTTTTTAAAAAAAATTTACCAGAATATTCAAAGACACATCTCATTAAAAAAAAAATGTTCAAATTTTTAAATTTATTTATTTTTCTGGTTGTTTTTTCACCTAATCCTCATATTTTACAGTTCTTGTTGTCATTGTTATCATCAAAAACAATGTCACAACAAACAGCAACAACACATATACATACTAACAAATTATTATTTGCATTCTTAATCCCTCAAAATTCCAACCGGCACTCATATACGTACTCTCCTGACTGCTCTACAACAACAACATAAAGCCGCTATAGTGGATGGCGAATATTGTGTTGTGATCTTTCTTTAAAGGCTTCATTCAGTTTTAAGTTAACATTCGTAGAGTGCAGTTGGAAGTTGAGTCGGAGAAAAAACAGCAATAAGAAATAAATTTAAATATTACGGCGTTATTATTTAGAACATCATTGAACAAGTGTTTAGTTGCAAGCAAACAAAACATACAAAGAACATTTGTAGTAAATTTAGACGTAACTTTATTTGTTTTTAATTATTTCATATATTGTGGTTTTGTAATATCTTGCCCCACCCACCCACAATGCCAATTGTTCAAACTGGTAAGTTAGAGTAGTTAAGTGAATGCATTAAAATATCTTTGTGATCTGTTTGATGTGTGGAATTTATTGCAGTTCATAAACTGTAACATCTTATCTGCATTTAAGTAGAGGAGAGAGAGATATATAACCATAGAAAAAGAAACGAATGGAAATTTGTGTTGAAAAAATAGATGTTGCATTTATAAAAAAAAATACAACACAAAACATAGAGTTTTTATTAGGGCTTGGGCTTTAAACTCGTGATAGTATTTACTTTGACTTAGTGCCTCATTTAGGTCAAGATAATTTGTCAACTGTAATAGTTTAAAGTTAAAGTCAACCAAGAGGAAGCATAGTACTAAATTGTGATATCAGTCAACTGAATACTCTTGTTTAGCCCCCTAATTAAGCATTTTAAGTGCTAACGGAATTTTTAATTAGAGAATTTTAATTATCTTTTAAGAATTTTTCACCTTTTTAAAACCTATTAAAAATATGAAAAAAAATCTAAAATAATAGGTATTAGGTTAAAAAAAAATGAGGTGGACAACCAAATTGAATAAACTAAAACCTGAGACCCTATAAGGTGGCCTTAATGGATCCCAGCATTACACCCAAAATGTGGGTATTTCAACAAAAGTACTTTTTCAAAATGAATCTAAACGTACCTACGAGTCTCCTTAACTGAGATAGAACCGTTTTCTTTCGATCACTAGTGTAAGTTTTGAATCAAAAGTTAATAATATGTTGAAGATCTCCGATTTTTTTTTTCAAAAAAATTTTATTTTTTTAGGAAAAAGGAAGTAGTTTTATTTTCTTTTTTCCACTTTTTTAGTGTTTTTTCTGTGAAATAAAAATAATAATTTATTTATATACCAGTGGGCCCGAGAATGCTTTGCCATTGCATAGTTGACGGTTATTCAAAAATTAACTTAATATAACATATCGCATGGTCATGACTCAAACTCGAAACCAATATGTTAACGTTTTCCCTTTCTACACGCACCTTCCACTCACTTAAATACTTACTTATTTAAATGGCCTATTAAACTTTACCAACGCGGTTCATAAATTAAAGGCCTAAAGTTTTACAAAATTCCACACGCTTCGGTCTTCTGCGTGCGTTCTCAAGTTGGTCCTACAAAATGCTGCCTCGTCGCCTACCACATGGTCCTTCCAATGGAGTTTGGGTCTCCCTACTCTGCGCCGTCCTTCAGGTTCGCTTTCAAACACCTTTCTTGTTGGAACATTTACATCCATCTTGGCAACATGTCCCAGCCATCGTGGTCGTTGGATTCTGACTCTTTTAGCTACGTCGATGTCGTGGTAAAACTCATACACCTCATGGTTCATCCTATGGCGAAACTCGCCGTCCACACAGATAGGTCCATATAGTACTTTCCTCTCGAATACTCCCAGGTGTCGTATGTACATTGTCGTAAGCACCCAAGATTTGGCAGAATACAAGAGAACGGGTAAAATTAACACCTGGTATAGCTGTTTCCCGAGATAAGGTGGTGTTACTAAAGTGCTGCCGAAGTCCGTGAAAACATCTATTGGCACGCACTATTCTCCGCTTGATTTCTTGGCTGACATTATTTTTCTTATTGACCAAAGATCCGAGGAGGGTAAATGTATCTACTGCCCTAAAACAATAATGTTCAACGTTGACGGTGACTCTTTGTTCGTCGAAATCATTACTTTTGTTTTGTCCTCGTTGACCGCTAAACCCATTTTTGCTGACTTCTTTTCCAGCGATGACAAGACTGCAGTGACATCCCGCAGATTTTGGCCAATGATGTCTTTATCATCGGCTAGTGGCATGTAGCTCTTGAGGAATATGGTGCTAGACATGTTGACACCAGCCTTTTTCATCACCTTCTCCATAACCTGATACCTCTTTCCGTGTTGAATGGTTCAGAGTGATCCTTACCAATCTTTACCGAGGATTTGATGTTTTTCAAGGTACATCTGCAAAGTCGAATTATCTTTGCAGGAATACTAAACTCAGACATGGCTTTATATAACTTATTCCTTATCGAGGAGTCGAAGGCAGCTTTATAGTCGACTACGAGATCATGGAAAAACCAGGTGTCGATCTGCTACTCATGGGTTTTTTTCCAGGATTTGTCATAAAGTGAATATTTGATCCGTCGTAGATTTACCAGGTCTAAAGCCGCACTGATTCGGTCCAATTAGTTTTTCTCCAATTGGCTTTAGACGTTCGCACAATATGCTCGAAAGGACCTTGTACGCAATTCGTAATAGGCTCATTCCACGGTTGATCTTTTTTTTGTATATGGGACATAAAAGACTGATACTCCAATTCCCGGGCATGCTCTCCTCTAGCCAGATGTTCTCCATGAGCTGAGGCATGCTCCTCCCGGCCAGCCTTAAACAATTCAGCAGGGAGACCATCGGCTCCAGCACCATTGTTGTTTTTAAGGCGGGAGATTGTCACACGTACCCCGCTCTGGCTCGGAAGTGGAGAGTTAATACCATCGTCATGGATTGGAGCGGGGTCTTCTGGAGTGGTGTCCGTATCCAGTAAATTTCTCAAATGATTTCTCCATATCCTCAGAACGTTATCCGGGTCCGTCACTAGCTGATCATGTCTGTCCTTGCAGGAGGGCAACCCTGTTTTACGCATTCTCGCGTTAACTCTCTGGTAGAATTTTCAGGCACTCATCCTGTCTCTTCTCCAGCTCTTTCTATATTCATCTGCTGTTCATGAACAGCTCGCTTTGCCATTGGCTGCAGTTTCGCCCTGTATGCAGCATCAGTCTCTCTCGTGGCTTTGCGAGATGCATCATCGTACCAGGCATTTTTTTGAGACGGCTTTGAGTACCCTAGTACGCTTCTGCGAGGTAACATTATCAGGTGTTGGGGCATTCCGCAGCAGTTGAGTTAGGTGGTTAAAGTAGGCGTCCGCTGCCGCTGTGGTCCGCAGTTTACCGATGTCCACCTTATGTTGTGCCTGGTTACGTACATTTTTCGCCATGCTTAGCCTTGTGCGTATCTTTACTGCGATCGGAGTCAATGTTCGCACCCCTGATCACGATGCGTGCCTTCCATCGACTACCAAGTGATCAATTTGATTTCTTGTCAATTGATGTAGAGATAAGCATGATGCCTTATGAATATTTTTATGGTCATATGCATAACTGAGTGCCGAGAACTATCTGTGTATCAAATTGCTAAAAAAAATGTGATTTGGCGTTAAAATCACTTTTGCCACAACCCCTTCCGCTCATTTATCAAAATCAAACATTTTGTTGAAATCTTTATGTCTGCATTGCTGATCAAACTATTATTATGGCTATTATAACGGTTTCTTTTAAATGGGGCGTGGCACAGCCCTCTTCCACCCTGTCAGTAATCCATACTGTATAGTTCATGAGATACAGCCTTTTAAGTTTCATTTCATACCACACCTACTGAGTTGATTCCGCCCATTTTTTGTAGGATCACGATCAAATGCCTCCACACAAATTTTCAAGGCAATTGGAGAAACCGTCGCACAGTGGGGTAAAGTCACGATCTGGGCCCAGATCGTGAATTTACCCCACCGTGCGTCGTCCAGATGTTGCGGTTTCGAAAATAGGGTCCTATGGGCGGGGCCACGCCCACTTGATATATCAAAAATGGAGGTACATTATTTTCACCACCGACCACACAGCTACATTCTGTGAAACTTTGAAAAAGATAGGTCAAGCTCTTTTCGATTCTATATACTACTTGAATATTTTAACAGGGGCTTTACACTAACAAATTGCAATGGAACCTTTACAATACAATTCATTCGGTTCATTACGTATTACAATTCAATTCTGTTAATACAATTATTTAGTTTACAATCCAATTCATTACTTTAAATTTTCATTCAATTAATTCAAATCATTTAACAATTCATTACTACATTTAACACTACTAAAAAATAAAAATAAACACAAACTCATTTTCATATATATATAGATTTGATCTTTAATCACTTTTGGCACAAAAAAAACCTGCCCAGAACTACTTGTATTTTCTCATTTTTTCACTTTAGCCCCTAAAACTATTTAACCACGCCCCCATTAGTTTGCTTATCAATAATACAAATGATTGTCTACGTATTCATATCTTTTGTGTCAAGCAATATCAGTATACTAAATTTCATATCTCTGGGGATAAAAAAAAATACTTTTGCACGCCCCATCTGCGCACTAATCGAAAATAACATGCAGTGCTGAGTATTATCTGTGTATCAAATGGTATCTTCCTAGGGCTTAATAAAAATTTGGACACGCCTACTGATCATATATAAATATATAAAATATTATCTCTCTAGTTTTAATATATAGTTTTGTCACGCCCACTGGTCCAAATTAAAATTTCGTCTGCATATTCAAAATTGTGTTGCGGAGTACTTTCAGGATATCTAATTGTATTTCTTTAGGACCTTAAAACAGATTGGCCATGCCCACTCCGCCTACTGGCCCAAATTAAAAATTTCGTCTACAAAACTGTGTTGCGGAGTACTACCAGGATATCAATTTGTATCTCTCTAGCTCTAAAAAAAGTTTTGTCACGCCCGTATCGCCCTTAGAGTCAAAAATTACAGAAAATGATAGCATACGGTAATTTCTATATAGTAATACATATTTGATTTGTATTTTTTTTTTAAGTTTGGGCCGGCCTTGACATGATTGTTTGAACATGCGACTATCATGAGGTAGATCCCGAGTTGCACATTGTGATTGCTTCTGATACTTATTTGAATAAGATATAGATAAGATATAGATCTTATAAGATATAGATCTTATTAAAATAAGTATCAGAAGCAATCACAATGTGCAACTCGGGATCTACCTCATGATAGTCGCATGTTCAAACCATCATGTCAAGGCCGGCCCAAACTTAAAAAAAAATACAAATCAAATATGTATTACTACATAGAAATTACCGTATGCTATAATTTTCTGTAATTTTTGTTATAACACTCAAATTATCATAACCAGAATAGAATTTGTCTTTTTCGATAACACGCCAAAAATTAAATTATTTCCTTTTTTCTATCTCTTTAGTCTTGGGTACCATTGATCCCAATCTCTTGGGACGTACCCTAACCCACGAACATTTGGCGCTTGACTTTGAGGCTTTCCACTGTGCTCCACCAGATGATTTCAAGCCATATTTGGAGAAAAAGATATGTATGGAAAATTTGGGATTGGTACGTCAGTATCCCTACTCCCACATGGATAACACAAGGGAACAAGGTATTTGTTGTTTAAGAACTGAATATTGTTTTAAAGGTAATTTGGGACGCTGAATCCAAATCTGCACTTGGTTTTTTTGTATCAGCTCGACTTTTCGCGATATACCGTTATGTCCATAACTAAGGCTCTTCCACTACAAATATTTAAATAACTTGAAAACGGTTCACCATATTCAATTAAAAAAAAAAACTTAAACTCGTCAACAAAATTATCTTTAATCCGTGCCTACATTGTTTTTAATTTGGCTTAGCAGTTTCAGAGATATCGTTGTAGTTTTAAAAAATAAAACAAAAAATTTACAAAAAAAAAAAATTTTTGTTTTTTAAAAATTTATAAAAAAAATTATTGCAACAAAAATCACAGTGTTTGTCTTAAAACATTTAGTTTAATATAGTGTGAATCAAATGAGCTTTATTTCATTGAAATCTGTGCACAACTTTTGATTTTGTCAACAATTTACTGAGATAACTAAATTTACAAAAATCACGATTTCCATACAAAAATAACATTTATTAATATGTTTGTGAAAGTGTAACTCGAGCAAACCTTAACGGATCGTTATGAAAATTTATCAGTATTAATATTTTTCGAAACGAACTTATGGGATTGTAAATGGGCGGAATAGCCCCACCCCTTCTGGTACCTCCCATACAAAATTACCTATTTTTGGATAATTAATATATCTTCGATAGCTGCCAAACAGACTACCGGAGGATATTGAAATTTGGTCAGTTTATTTATCTTGCAAAAGTAGACAAACCCTAGAAAAACCGAAAGCGTTGCCATACCACTTCTGGTACCTCCCATACAAATGACCGAACTCACCCCAATAGTCTTACATACATATCTTTTTTGTAAGTACACTGAATTCAGTCAAACTATGCGGAAGTTTTACGGTTATGAAAATATAAATCAGGAATGAATTTGCACTATATGGGATCACCCCTTCTGGTACCTCCCATACAAAATTACCTATTTTTGGAAAATTAATATTTCTTCCTTAACTTCCAAATTGAAACCTGCCGATTAATTAAATTTGGTCTGTTTATTAATATTGTAATAGGAGGCAAAACTAAAAATTAAACTATAAATAAATTTGCAAATTTGTCATGATTTTTAAAAATACAAAATTTTAATTTTTTTTGGGTAAAAACAAAAAATTGCGAAAAATCTGTTATCACCGAATTTAGCATAACTCATTCAATTTTCAATCGATTATTATGTACATACATGTTTTAGAAAGCTATTTTAATATGATATTCAATAAAGCTAATAAAAATAACAATTTGCCCCTAACCGATTAACTTTCAGCGTGAAGAAAATTAAAATGTGTAATTTTTTGTGTAATTTTTTTTTTTTTTTTTGAATAAAACAGCCGTTACTCAGTCATTTTTTTTTGTAATATTAAACAATTTGATTTTTTTCAAAGGTAACAACGATATCTTTAATAAAAAAATAAAATTTTAAAATCCGGCTTATGAAAAAAAAATTATGATCTTTTGAACAATAATTTTTTGGATAAAAGTCGAAAATACGATTAGTACCTGTAACTTAAAAATTCGAGCTGATGGAGAAAAATGGAGATTAGATTTGAAATCAGCGACCCCAAATTAGTAAAAAAACAGCTATCGAATTCCAAACAACACTCAAAAAGTTCAATTTTGTTCCCTTGTGTAATCTGCGATTGTACGGCGAGGAGACTCTCGAAGCTGTCCTCAAGGATATAGAATTGTATAAGAAATTTGGTGGTGGCTCCATTGTGGAGAATAGCTCACATGGCTTAAAGAGAAATTTCGAATTCATGGTGGAGTGTGCCAAGAAGACAGGAGTTCATATCATAGCTGGCACTGGACATTACGTGAATAATGTACAGGATAAGGAACACGCAGCTATGACGGTGGAACAAATGACCGATTTGTATTCCAAGGAAATAATCACAGGCGTCGAAGTGGAGGGCGTGGGCATGGTAAAATGTGGTTTCATCGGTGAGGTGGGCAGTGTTTATCCCATACATGGTAAGTACCCAAATTGAAATTGAAAAATATATAGTTATTTTTAAGTATTCAGTAAAATCAAAACAGAGGTCATTACCCCCAAACAATTAAAGGGATTATGCCCACGTCGTTGGGCGGATATATCCACCAAAATCCTATTGGGGATTATGTACGTTGGTGGTTATGTCACGACACCGTTTGCATTTTTAGAGACAATTATTTTGCTGAGTAGTTTATGGTTTTGTAATTTTGTAACTAATTTACGATTATGCTATTTCTTAATTTCACCAAATTCCCAGATTTTGAAAAACGTTCCATCTTGGCTACTGGTGAGATTCAAGAAGTTTTGGGCTGTGGTGTCTCCTTCCACCCCGGGCGTGATGCCCAGGCTCCCTTTGAAATTATGCGTCTGTATTTGGAAGCTGGTGGCAAAGCCTCCAAATGTGTCATGTCCCATTTGGATCGCACTATTTTTGATATGGATCAGTTGCTAGAATTTTCCAAATTAGGCTGCTACATCCAATACGATCTGTTTGGCACCGAGTGTTCTATGTATCAATTTAATTCAGCTGTGGATATGCCCTCCGATGCCCAGCGTATTAACAACTTAATGAAACTAATCGATGAAGGTCTGGTCGATAGAATTCTTATGGCCCATGATATACATACGAAGCATCGTTTGGTAAGTTTTTTTTTTAAAAATTTCTGTTTCAGGCAACCAAAGTGCAAAGTAAATAATTCGACTATCGTATTGTTGTATTTATATGGAAATATTAGACATCCTATGGCGGCCATGGTTATCATCATATTCATATGAACGTTTTGCCACGCATGTTTGCTAAGGGCTTATCCGTGGACCAAGTGGAACAAATGACGGTCACCAATCCAGCCAAGTGGTTGGAATTCAATATTTAAACTGGATATTTTAATAATATTGTTGTTGTGTTATTCGTCCATATTTGTTTATTTAACATGTTTATATTATAATTTTCTTCATTGTTTTTTTTCTTCTCCAATATATTAACTTATATATTTATTGGGGAACTGTTTTTAATAAAAAATTTGCCTCCAGAATATTTGTATCGTTATGTAAAAAAAAATTCTAGCTGGAGGCCTCGAAGCAATTTCGGTCTGGTCTATTTTACTCCAATCCTATCTGCACTTCGGCGAATGTCGCTCTCACGTCATTCCTCCTATAATCAATCCTATTTCTCAAATCGTCGGTACCCTGCAAAAATGTCTCAAGTGAAATTTTTTTTATGAAATGGTCTTAATGATCGGCAAAATTAATAATCACAGCAGTGTAAACGGTACATTACAGATGAGCTTTATATTGAAAACGCTCTTGTATATGTATATCGATTTGCGGTTGTTCGAAAGGAAATTATACGTCATTGTATGATTTGGGGCTGGCCGTGGCATAGTAGTTAGAACTCGCGACTACCATGCGGAAGATCCGTGGTTCGATTCCCGGCTCCAGTCATCTACATTTTTCTTTCATTGCCGGCCCCCTAGATGTTGTAGATCTTCGGAGTAATGTTAAGTAAAAGCTCCTCAAACAGTGACGTTCGCATTCGTCGACAAACAAGTAGGTGCGGTTTGTTTGTTTGCAATAGTACAAAGAGAAAAATTTGATAATTGTTATTAAAACCAGATTAAGTAAAAATTTCGTTTGCGAGTTAAAGTAACACATTACTACACAGGATTTCGGGACTCATTTCTGAGAATTGCACGTGAAAGTTGCCCCAAATGTAAGAACTTCTGCATCATTCGTTTTGTCAAGTTACATGACATAATTTAATATCGATTTAAAGATAGTAAGTACTAGTTGGTACATTAATGTACATTTTGCGATTTTTAAGGCACTAGATTCACTTTTTTCGGATAGGTTTTTCCGCATTTTTTTTTCACCTATTCAATATCTACAACTTTTCTTTAGACACAAAAGAGATATTCCGTACGGTATACCAAAAAATAACCGAGTTAAAATTTAGAAAAAATTCTAAAAATCCACCTTGAACATAAAAATTCGTATGGCCTTTAAATCATTAATGCAGCCAACTTAACAAAACGAATGATGCTGAAGTTTTTATTTTTGGGGCTACATTCACGTGCAATTCTCAAAATTGAATCCCGAATCAAGACATGTTGTCAAAATAATAAAAAAGTGTTAAAAATATCAAGAAGTTAAGAAAACTATTTGTATTTTAAGCTTTTTACTACAACAAAAGAACTTTTTGTACAATTAAAGTACTTTTTAAAAAAATAAAAAAATTGTTGGCACAATTTAAGTACTTTTTGGCACATTTGGCACTTTTTGAGACAATAAAATGTACTTTTTGTACAATAAAAGTTCCTTTTGGTACAATAAATCGTAAATGATGAGTGCAATAATTGGAACCTTTTGTGTACATTAAATTACTTTTTGGTACAATCAACATACTTTTTGGTACAATAAACGTACTTTTTGGTACAATAAATGTACTTTTTGGTACAGTAAAATCTTTGTTGTACAATAAAATCTTTTTTGTACAGTAAAAGTACTTTTGGTACGTTGAATATACTTTTTAGTACTATAGATTGTACTTTTTGGTTTAATAAAACGCTTGTACCAAAAGCGTAAATTGTACTTTTTAGCATAATAAAAATAATATTTGGTACAATAAATGTACTTTAGGATACAATTAATGTTCTTTCAGGTACAATAAAGTACTCTTTTGCTTAATGTATTATATGTTATTTTTGGTACAATGAATTTACTTTTTCAATACTTTTCTGTACAATAAAAGTTGTTTTAGTACAATAAAAGTACCTTTTGGTACAATAAATTGTCCTTTTTATTCAATGAATTCTACTTTTTGGTACATCTATATATATAAAAATGGTGGCAAAAATGTATAGTAATTCATCAATTGAGAACGGCTGGGCCGATTTTGCTCAAACTTTTTTTCAGTTGTTCATTATTGCCAGGAGAAGGTTTATGTGGAAGAAAATTTTGGGAAAATCTTCAGGAAAAGTCGGAAAATTGGAAAAATCGAAAATTGCCTTTTTGTATGAAATATTGTGTGCAATTGTTTTAGAATGGCTTTTCGAATAGAAAAATGTAAAATTTTAGTTAAAAAATGCGGAAAATTTCGGAAAAATTCAAAAAGTTTGAATTTGTTTGTTTGACGGATTCTGCATTATATAGTATGATTTAATAAATTTGGACGATGGAACTGTAAACAATTTCGGACAATTATTCCAAAATGACTTTTCGAATGGAAAAATAGAAAAATGTTTGGTGAAAAACTCGGAAAATTCTGGAAAAACTTGGATTTTTTCTACAAATATTTGGATTGTATCGCTTGATTTTAAAAATCGTTAAAAATCGATAATTTTGTTTAAAATTTGTGTGAAATTGTTCCTAGTGGCTTTACAAATGGAAAAATAGAAAATTTGTGTCGAAAAATTACGGAAAAATGCCAACAAATTAAATTTTTGTTAGACGAAATTTCGAGTTTTGTCGTATGATTGATTATTTTGGACGATGTTAACCTGTAATATTTTGGATAATAGAACATTTTTTGATGAAAAACTCGTAACATTCTGTAAAAACTCGAAAATTTTAGATTATTCGACGATATTTTGCCCTGTACCGTTTGATTTAATGATTTTTGTCGACGTAAAGGTGGAAAATTCGTTAAGATGCTTGGAAAATTTGGGATGATTATGCTAAAATGATCGAACAATTTCAAAATCTTAGGCATAAGAACAACGTATTGGTCCGATTGTTCAAAACCGCATTGAATACAATGCATTCCGACAACCACAAAATCATTATCAGAGCAGACAAAAGACCCTCTGGTTGCCATCCAGGACATGCACTATAAATGAAGTGGTGATTGTTGGGAAGAATGTGGAATCTCGCGATATTGTTCTCAAGCGTCGGGATGGTCGACAACTGAGGCATGACTCATCGGTCATATGATGCACTACAATACCCGTTGATGTGCTGTCGTGGAGAGGATGGCTATCACCTCAATTTAAAAATGGTCAATAGAACAAAAAGTTTGTTTACAAGTAATCACTTCTTTTTCATTTTCCATTTAAGTTCGAGTTTCGATCTTGAAATTAACTTCTGATCGAAGACATGTGCGTGCTCATGTGCGGCAGTCTACTGTCGAAATTGGAATATCAGCGTCAAATCGTTCGATGCACGATACATTCCATCGCGAATTGCAAGGAGATCAAGCATTGATCGAGATGAGCTGACTGAAAGAGTCCGAAAAAATGGATGCCGAACGCGAACGATTCGCTGATGGAGGTTGTTGACGATGGAACATTTACGATGGAGGCATTTACTTTTTCGATGCTCCCCCAGGCAAGACATTCGTCATTTCTTTGATTCTGGCAACATTTGGTCAAGATCGCAAATTCCGTTAGCTGTTGCATCCGCTGGTATTTCTGCCACATTGTTGAAACACGGTCGACCTATACAAGCCAACCTGCAGCTAAATTGTTGCGAGAATGCAATATCATCATTTGGGATGAATGCACGATGACACATAAACGAGCTTTGGAGGCAGTTGACCGAACGATTAAGGATTAACGAGCTGTTGCATCCGCTGGTATTTCTGCCACATTGTTGAAACACGGTCGACCTATACAAGCCAACCTGCAGCGAAATTGTTGCGAGAATGCAATATCATCATTTGGGATGAATGCACGATGACACATAAACGAGCTTTGGAGGCAGTTGACCGAACGATTAAGGATTAACGAGGTGATTCGATGAAACGCAATCATACAAATCCGTTGACAGTGTGACCAACGAGAATGAGGCGACTAACCATCCGACAGAATTTTTGAATTTTTTAGACGTGTCAGGCACTCCGCCGCACAATTTACAGCTGACGGTGGGGTCGATCATAAGCATGTTGCGGAATCTGAATCATCTTAAATTGTGAAACGGTACGCGTTTGTCGGTCAAGAAACTGATCATCAATGTGAATAAAGCAACGTTCATAAAGGGCAAATTCCAAGGAGAGGAAATCCTTATCCCACCAATTCCTATTATTCTAACCGATCTTCCCTTCCAAAATCAAGCGAATTGAACTCCCTGTTAATGTGAAACCAAGCGTACGCACTGATCGTACGCATAAGAACGCATCTCAATTCAGCTACTTGTTGCTTTATAGAAAAGCTTTCACTCATGCGTTCTAGCAGTGTGAAACTCCGCTTATTACGCACTCTTGCTCCTTATAAAATCGAGCAAAAGTTTTAGTTATTATTAACCCTTCAACCCGCGAATATCTTCTTTAATTTTTTACCCCGCGTAAACCTCTACATTTTTCCCATAACTTGATTTACTTTAACGGTTCACAGTACATACCCCCACCCCGTGCCGATATATTGAATTTAAAGTGAACTAATTGTACAGGTAAACCCCCACGAATAAATAAGTTTTATAACGTAATTCTGAATCCCCCGTCTTTTATTTCCCACTCTTCGGAAATTTAAACCACTTGCCTATTCAACCCCCCCGCATTAACATTTTTGGTCCGATCGAACCGGATAAGCAAGTGTTTTAAACGAAAGAAGACTTTTACTTTCAGAAAGAATTTCGTTTAAAACTTGGATTTAACCCTGTCACCATCAAACTCGGTAAATACCCAATAAGAGAATACACAACCCATTGGATACCGTGAGTACTAGCATCTGTGAAGTTTTGGATTTTCTAGTACGCCTACGCTGTATATAAAAGGTATGTGATGTGTATTTACTCATTTTAATCGCGAAATAAGTGCAACAACAAATAAAGAGTTTTGTTTAACAAGAACAATAAGCGAAGAGAAACGGTAAACCAGTTTTACCATCAGTGGAATTAAATTTCCCTTCGCTTATTTGTAACAAAATCCACAAAGAGCTTAACAGAGATATTTACGATATCGTCTATGTGCTCTTTTATTCTCTGTTGTCTTTACATATCTTATAAGTGAATATATTCTTCTCTCTCTCATCATAATCATCTGCTAAACATTTTGTGTTAGCAAATATCAGTGTGACAGTTTGTGTGTGTGTTTAGTGAGCAAACGCTGTTAGTGAGAAAGTGAGTAGCACAACTCTCCAAAAAGCTTTCTTCAAACGTTCGCTTACATTCGACCAACACAATTACATTGTGCTTGTAAAGCGTAAAGACAGGTTCTCATAAACATCACAACAATATATTTCAATTGTCATCAATTTCAGTTCTCTGCTGTGCGGACAATATTTAAATACTCTTATACAAGAGAAACATACGCAAACACACAAGCACACACTTATTCCACACAAGTCTCGCAAATAACTATTCGCAAGAGAAGATTATTGTTTACATTCGTCCTATATTTGAGAAACCATCATTGTTTGGACGTATTCTCTCTCACAGCGAGACTTCTAAATTGAACTGTCACAACAGAAAGAAAACAAATCAAAACAAAAGGAGACAAAATAGCTAAGTTCATTGAACTATCAGGAAACTGACAAATCCGTCAGATACATTGAACATATGTTTGCGAAACCTGTCTTCTATTATTGTAAAACGTTCTAACTGATCATATGTTTGTTTTGCTCGTTATTATATGAGAAGTTATCATATTTTTATTAAAATTTTTTGAATATTTCAATATTAAATTAACACTAACCCCCTATAAATTCTTTAAATTAACAAATTTATCCAAGATACTAACCCAATTGTGTTTTAAATATTTACTAAAATTATTATCAAACTTTTTAATAAATAAATAAAAAATTCTTGGTAATTTTTTTGAAATTCTTCGTGTTTTTAACCATTTTTGTTCGACATTTGATACCCAAACCTTTCGTAACGCGTTTTTAATCCTTTTGGGCTAGTCTTATTACCGCGTTTTCTTTCGATAATCGAATCGTATTTGATATTTTTCATATTGTTTTTCGCGATCGTGTTAAATAATCGTTTCCCGTCCCATATATCTACTTAGATACTTTAACCATGTCTGCCTTACAATGGTTTATTCGGGCTTCCGACAGCGTCATTCAGTTTCACCAATATTTTGTTGCCATTCCCGAAACCGACCATACGATCCATACATTGGACGTTCAGAAGGATGAGATCCTACATCATTGGGACTCCCTTCGCACTTCATATGACGTCATACTGGATAGTCTTGAGTCTCAAGAGGAAGAAATAGACCTTGAGAGTATAAGGAAAAAGTTTTATGCGGCTTATGACGCTCACCTTAAATGTCTCTCAAAGGCCAATGAACTTGTAGATAAACTCAAAGCTGGGTTAGAAAGTTCTACAAGCGCTGAGGGTTTACGGCAAATACCTAACCCTTGTATATCTTTACCTCCATGCGATACTGAAGTCTTTTCGGGAGACTACGTATCCTGGCCCACTTTTAGAGACATGTTCTCTGCTCTCTACAAAAACAATCCGCGTTTAACCGCAGTAGAGAAGCTTTGTCATCTCCTCAAAAAGACTCAAGGTGAAGCTCGAGCTATTTTAAAAACATGCCCTCTTACCAAACAAGGCTTTGATATGGCATGGCAAAACCTCGTTGATAGATACGAGAACAAAAGGGTTCTAATCAATGCCCAACTAAAAACTTTGTTTCATCTATCACCTATTACTAAAGAGTCAGGACCCAGTATCAAAGGACTTCAGCGTACAATCAATGATTGTATAGCCAATCTTTCCCTCCTTGATATTGCCACTGATAAATGGGATCCTATATTCGTTTATATATGTTCAATTAATTTGCCCGATTTAACATTAAACTTATGGGAACAATCCCTTAAGAGTAAATCCGACTTACCTAGTTGGAAAGATTTGGATTCATTCCTTACTGCACGGTTTCATACACTCGAATCAGTAGCTGATATACGAGCCTCGGTGAATCCAAATACTTACAAACCAGTGCATAAAAATCAAAATAATCGTGAAGCAAAGCGCCTAAATGCTTACCACACGCAGTTGTCGGAACAAACAAAGCAGTGCAGCCTTTGCAATGAAAATCATCCATTACGATTATGCCACGTTTTTCTGAGAATGTCTGTGGATGACCGGTACGCGACTGTTAAAGCACAGAAACGCTGTACAAATTGTCTTGCAACTTCGCACGAGTTCAAGAAATGTAAAAGCCAATACGTTTGTTCTCTTTGTCGCTCGAAGCATCATTCCTTGCTTCACAGAACAAACACTACTGCAACATCTCCCCAAGTGGTCAATAATAACGGACATTCACAGGATCATACTATGACGTCATCAACAGCTGGCATCAACGCCAACTCGTCTGCAAGAGACCCCGGTAATATAGCCTCGACCTCGTCTGGAACCCGTCAATCTTACTCTACGAATATACAGTCCACTTTAGCTTCTTCTTCCTCCGCAATTATATTAGGGACCGCGCTAGTTGACGTTTGTATAGGGGATTTAAGGTACACGGTTCGTGCCCTTGTTGACCCCGCATCCGAAGCTTCGTTCATTTCTAAACCCCTTCAAAAGAAGCTAGCCATCTCTGCGAAGTCCTCACAGATTGGTGTCGTTGGACTTAGCGGTTCATTAACAGCGACATCCAGTCAAATCTGCACTGTCACAATAGGATCTCCTATTGATACCAACTTCGAGATTGACGTGGACGCTTTCATAATCCGAAAGCTTACCGGTCAGTTGGACTACCAGACGTACTTGTCGGTCATACAAACGAGTTTCCCCGACATTCCCATAGCCGACTTCGGTGCAAATACCATCTCACCCATTGACTTACTCTTGGGTGGGGACGTGTACCCAAAAATTATCCGAGACGGTGTACAGTGGGATAATAAACAACTTTTAGTTGCCCAAAAAACCGTCTTTGGGTGGATCGTCACAGGTAAAGTGACAGAAAATAGGGTGTCTTCTACTGTCGCATCATTTTATAATGAAATTGCTCTAAACGAGCAATTAACTCGCTTCTGGGAATTAGAAGAGATCATAGACCAACCCGTGATTTCTCCCGAAGACAAGTACTGCGAACAGCTTTTTAAGGACACAACTTATCGCGATGCCTCAGGACGTTTTGTCGTCTCGCTCCCATTTAAACGAGAATTTCCGACTGAAATCCAACTCGGAGAATCTCGTAGAATTGCTTTATCGCAATATTTGAGAAATGAAGCCCGATTGAACAGGGATCTTCAACTTAAGGCGGACTATGATAAGGTCATTAATGAATACTCAACTCTTGGTCATATGACAAGAGTTGAATCTAATGCATCCGCCTCATACTACCTCCCCCATCATGCTGTTATAAAGCCCGAAAGCACCACAACAAAGCTTCGGGTCGTATTTAACGCATCAAACCCCTCATCTAATGGCACAAGCCTTAATGATGTCCTCTATACAGGCCCCGTTTTACAGACAGATTTGACTACTCTGCTTCTTAGGTGGAGAATGTTCAAATATGTATTCAACGCTGATATCGAAAAGATGTATCGGCAGATTCGCGTGAACCCCCAGCATACCCCATATCAAAGGATTCTTCATAGAGATGAATCCGCACTTGATCCCCATGATTTTGAGTTGAACACTGTAACATTTGGTGTCACCTGCGCCCCGTATCTGGCCATAAGAGTTCTACTCAAATTTGCAAATCATTGTGAGCCAGAAAACCCCGAAGTATCTGATATACTCAGAAATTATATGTACGTCGATGACGTTCTATGGGGATCAAATGATCTTTCCAAAGCTATTGCCGCTAGAGAAAACCTTATAAGAGTGCTTAGATCCGCTGGATTCTGTTTAAGAAAGTGGACATCTAATACCGACACTCTTCTACAAGGCATTCCCCCCGAGCATCTGCTCGACTCAGCGTTTCTTAAGCTCTCAGACACAAGTACCACTAAAACACTTGGTTTGAAATGGAACGCTGGAAGTGATTACTTCTTTTTTACACCCCGTAACAACCCCGATGAAGATAAATTCTCTAAGCGCAATGTTTTATCGAGAATAGCTATGCTATTTGACCCCGCCGGTTGGCTTGCCCCAAAAATTATTGTTGCAAAAATGATTATGCAACAAATTTGGAAAGATAAAACTGATTGGGATGAAGATCTCCAACCAGAAACTCTCCTACAATGGCAAACTTTTCTCCATGATTACCCAGTAATTGGAGAAATAAAAATACCCCGCTTTGTAGACTATGACTCTGCTTTTAACATAGAGTTTCATGGATTTTGTGACGCCTCGGAAAAGGCCTATGCAGCTGCTCTATATATTAGAGTGGAGACCCCAGACGGACTTATAAAGTCTTATTTAGTGTCTGCAAAATCCAAAGTTGTCCCCGTTAAGTTCGTGACTTTACCACGAAAGGAACTATGCGGTGCTGTGTTATTAGCACGCATGATTCATACATTAAGAAATGATTTGTTTCTAACTAAACATAGCTTATACTTGTGGACTGATTCCACTATCGTATTAGCTTGGCTACGAAAGGCCCCGTGTCAATGGAACACATTTGTAGCCAACAGGGTGACCACAATTATCGACAAGGTTGGTAACGATAACTGGTCCCATGTATCCTCACAACATAACCCCGCCGATTTTGCGTCTCGCGGTATGACGGCTCGAGAGCTTGTCAATAACAACTTGTGGTGGAACGGCCCGCCATGGTTGACTATGCCCAAATCGCAATGGCCTAATAGTTTAGAAATTTTGGATACAGAAGAGGAACTACGACCCCTCAAAACCCATATCAATCAACTTGCAGATAGCGATATTTTATCTCGGTTCTCTGATCTTCCCCGAGCTATGCGCGTTATATGCTACATTTTTAGATTTTTCTTCTCCAGTCATCCTATGCACCGTCATAGAGTAACTTATGCGTCGTCTGAACTATGCCAATCAGAAATAAATTTCGTACGAACCCGCCTTATAAGGTTATGTCAGGAAATCTATTTCCCCGAATATAATATTCTTGCCAGCGGTCATCAACTTCATAAAAGCTCAAGTATACTTTCCCTTAACCCATTTATTGACCCAAATGGACTTATCCGAGCCAACGGTCGTCTCTCGCAGTCAACCGCGCTCTCATACGACGAAAGATACCCAAAAATACTGCCGTATTCCGGCCGATTTACAAAACTTTACCTCTTATATCTACACCGGCTCTCCATTCACGGTGAAAATTCATTAATGTTGCGTCTTACACGCATGGAATTTTGGATTCCAAAACTTAAAAATCTAATAAAAAGCGTGATACATAATTGCAAAGTTTGCGTTCTATATCGGCACAAGCGAAGCCAACAAATAATGGCGGCTTTACCCCCTGAAAGGACTGTTTTAACCCGTCCTTTCGCTAATACTGGTGTCGATTTTGCAGGACCTTTTGACATTAAGTCATATGTAGGCCGCGGTACCAAAATCACTAAAGCTTATGTTTTAGTGTTCGTTTGCTTTGCAACCAAAGCCATTCACATCGAGCTTACAAGCGAGATATCAACTCAGGCTTTTCTAGCGGCTTTTGCCCGTTTCTTTTCCCGACGAGGGTCACCTCAGAATATATACTCTGACAATGGTACTGCCTTCACAGGAGCTGCCAAGATCTTGGCTAAAGATCAAGCCAGCCTATTAGCTGCCGTTAGACAAAATCTTATCTCCCAGAGTAGCTTCCAGTCTATTGACTGGCATTTTATACCCCCTGGTGCACCTCACATGGGTGGACTATGGGAAGCAGGTGTGAAAAGTTTTAAAACCCATCTCAAAAAGGTCATGAAGTCCCAGTTTTTCACCTATGAAGAATTTTCAACGATGCTTATCCGCATCGAAGCTTGCCTAAACTCCAGACCAATCTGTCCAATGAGTGAAAACCCGTCTGACCTTGGTGCTTTGACACCTGGTCATTTCTTAGTAGGAAGTCCGCTTCTCGCCCCAGCTGAGATAGACCATTCGCAGCTTAATATATCTCACGCTAATCGCTGGCAAAAACTTAAGTTGTTACACCACCAATTCGCAATAAGGTGGAAAAACGAATATCTAAAAGAGCTTCACAAAAGAGTTAAGTGGAAATACCCCCAAAGAAATTTTTCTGTTGGCAATTTAGTAATTGTTAGACACGACAATCTTCCCCCTAACCAATGGCGTCTTGGCCGTATCGAGAATGTTTCATACGGTTCAGACTCAAATGTCAGAGTAGCAGAAGTGCGCACGCAAAACGGCCTCATCAGCCGTCCGATTGTCAAACTTGTTTTGTTGCCAACCCAAGAACAATAATAATCCTTTTTCTCCTACTTACAGTTTAACTATGTCTACTCCACCACGTCGCATTCAAAACGAGCGTACCCCCGATGACTCTGACCGGCAAATTCAAACATCCAAATCTACAACCGAACAACAAGGAAAGGACTGCCGGTATTGCCACAAAAACCACCCGTTACGGAAGTGTTTCAGATTCCGCCAGCTTTCATCTTCTGAACGACTAAACACCGTCAAAAGGTTTAGATACTGTTTAAACTGCTTGGCCCACTCTCACCAAATACCCCAATGTCGCAGCCGTGAAAGATGCAAGGTCTGTTTTAAGAAGCACCATACCCTCTTGCACGATTCATCGAGAGTGCAGAATGCATCAAAAGCCACGAAGAAGCAGCAACGTAAGGCCAAGTCACGGAAACAACCAAATAATATGAGCGTGGCCAATGTTCAGCCATCCACTTCTCGCACGGCCACCATCATCATAAACGTGAATCCGGCGCAGTAGATAATATCGTCCTTTTTTTCATTTTTATTTACTCTTACTTTGAAATATCTTGAAAACTGAATTACAATGTTTATATTTTAAGTACTCGAATTTTTGAATAATTGAATTTTTGTAAAATCATTGTAATTATATGTATCTTACAGATAGATATTATTGCCGTATCTTAAGGATAAATATTATATTTGTTTATTGCAGTACTGCAAGGGGGGCGGTATGTTAATGTGAAACCAAGCGTACGCACTGATCGTACGCATAAGAACGCATCTCAATTCAGCTACTTGTTGCTTTATATAAAAGCTTTCACTCATGCGTTCTAGCAGTGTGAAACTCCGCTTATTACGCACTCTTGCTCCTTATAAAATCGAGCAAAAGTTTTAGTTATTATTAACCCTTCAACCCGCGAATATCTTCTTTAATTTTTTACCCCGCGTAAACCTCTACATTTTTCCCATAACTTGATTTACTTTAACGGTTCACAGTACATACCCCCACCCCGTGCCGATATATTGAATTTAAAGTGAATTTAAGTGAACTAATTGTACAGGTAAACCCCCACGAATAAATAAGTTTTATAACGTAATTCTGAATCCCCCGTCTTTTATTTCCCACTCTTCGGAAATTTAAACCACTTGCCTATTCAACCCCCCCGCATTAACACTCCCCATTCTATTTTCTTTTGCGATAAAAATCAATAAATCGCAAAACCTATCAATGAAAGTTTGTGGATTTAATCTCGAATTTCTCTGCTTTTCACAAGATTAGCCGTACGTTGTCTCTTCGCGTATTCGTAAACCGTCTTCATTGTTTATTTTTACGACGGAAAACAAATCGAAAAACATTATTAATCAGATCGCTCTTCACTAATTTCGATTAAATTCAAATAAATCACATTAAAACTTGAACTAACTGTGTTTTACTATACCCCTTAGGAGCGAGACGAAGTTTGCAGGTTCCGAAGTCGTATGGCAGAACAACGTTTGCCGGGCCAGCTAGTTGAATATACTTTTTAGTAGAATAAATTGTTTGTACAATAAAAATACTTTTTGATACAATAAAAGTTCTTTTTGGTACAATTAATTTTTCTTTTTGTACAATGAAAGTTCTTTTTGGCTACAATAAATTGTAAATTATGTGTACAACAAATGGTGCTTTTTTGTAATATAAAAGTACTTTTTGGTAAGTTAATAGCACTTTTTGGTAAGTTATAAGTACTTTTTGGTACAATAACCGTTTTTTGTTTGGTACAATAAAAGCTCTCTCTAATACAACAAATTTTACTTTTTAATACAATGACAGTACTTTTTTATACAATAAAAATTCCTGTTGGCGCAATAAATGTACTTTTGGGTACAATAAATAAACTTTTTCGTACAACGAATGTTCATTTTAGTACAATACATCGTAAATTATGTGTTATTGTACAAAACTTTTTAATATGTGTTATTGTAAATACTTTTTAAAAATAAACATACTTTTTGGTACATAATAAATTTACTTTTAGATACAATAAAATCTCTTTTTTTAAACAATTAAAGTACTCTTGGGTACGTTAAATGTACATTTTTGTATAATAAATTTTACTTTGTTAAGAAAACAAAGACTTTTTGGTACAATAGATTCTACTTTATGATACAATGTAAAATACTTTTATTGTACCAAAAAAGTGATTTTATACTATCAAAATGAATATTTAACATAGCAAAATGTAAGTTCATTTTACCAAAAAGTAATATTTATTGTACACAAAAGGTACCATTTATTGTACACATATACACACAATAATCATTGTACAAAAAGAAAAATTAATTCTACCAAAATTAACTTTTATTGTATAAAAAAGTACTTTTATTGTACCAAATAAAACAACAATTTATTATACTAAAAAGTAATATTATTATAACAAAAAGTAAAATTTATTGTATAAAAAGTACATTTATTTATTATACCAAAAATTACTTACATTGAGCAAAAGAGTACTTTATTGTACCTGAAAGTACATTTATTGTATCCAAAAATACATTTATTGTGCTAAAAAGTACAATTTATTGTACCAAAAGTTATTTAATTGAACTAAAAAGTACAATCTGTTGCACCAAAATCTTCATTCAATGTACCAGACAGTACTTTTATTGTACAGAAATTTAAAATTTTTTGTACCAAAAGTTCTATTAATTGTACACATAGTTTACAATTTGTTGTACCAATAAGAACTTTCCTTGTATAAAAAGAAAAAATAATTGTACCAAAAATAACTTTTATTGTATCAAAAAGTACTTTTATTGTACAAAAAAAAATTATTATAACAAAAAGTAACATTTATTGTATAAAAAGAACAACTTATTATACCAAAAAGTACTTTTATTGTACTAAAAACAACTTTTCTTGTACAAAACGGTAATAAAAAAGTACATTTATTGTACCAAAACTTACATACATTGAGCAAAAGAGTACTTTAGTATATCTGAAAGTTCATTTATTGTATCCAAAAGTACATTTATTATACCAAATGTTACTTTTATTGTACCAAATATTACTTTTATTGTTCTAAAAAGTACAATTTATTGTACCAAAAGTATTTTAATTAAACTAAAAAGTACAATCTGTTGTACCAAAATGTATATTCAATGTACCATACAGTACTTTTATTGTACAGAAATTAGATTTTATTGTACCAAAAAGTAAATTTTTTGTACCAAAAAGTACTATTTATTGTACACAAAAGGTACCATTTATTGTACACAAAGTTTACAATTTATTGTACCAATAAGAACATTCGTTGTACAGAATAGTTCTTTCATTGTACCAAAAAGTACTTTTGTTGTACAAAGAAAGTAAAATTTTTCTACCAAGAAAATAAAACATTATTTGTACCAAAATGTAGGATAATTGAATCAAAAATGTATCGCACCAAAAAGTAATTTTATTTTACACAAAAATATCATTTTTTGTATCAATAATTACGAACTTATTGTACCAAAAAGAACTTTTGTTGTACAGAAAGATTCGTTTATTATAACAAAAAAGACTTTTATTGAAACAAAAAAAAAAAAAAATAATGATTCATGATGCTTTTTTTTCAATACACTGTACCTTTTGGTGCGTTAAAACCGTAATCCATTGCTTTCAATATGTACTTCGGTTTTTTAAATCAAAACAATATTCGATTGTTTCAGCCTGTTCTCTTAGCCAGTTATTTAATTTTACAATAAGGATATAAAACTAGTATGGGTCGATCCCTATACAAAAAAATTAAGCTAAAACGGACACCGCCTACGATTAAAGATTACACTATGACACAATTTGATGGTCATTGTCTCAGGGGTGAACCAAACCAACATCAGGCGATTGCATTTGACCTCAGTAACAAAACCCTAAACTCCATTTTGCCCCACTACGTCACAAATTTTTTTTACAGTGGTTTGAAGTTTGATTTTTTGGTCAAAAGTTGAATCAATGAATATGAAAAATCATCTGTAAAAATACGTTTGGGGTATTTCATGTCTTCGGAGACCTATATTAAAACAATCAGGGGAAAATTTTCTCGGAACATTTTAACCCTCTAGCTCCCACCCGTATGGGACCTTTTTGGCCCAATTTTGAAAAACTGTTTAAAAGTCAACTTTGAATGGAGGTCAAGGATTAGAATCTTCGATAGTGGAGCAAAATGGAGTTTAGGGGTTTTTTACTGAGGTCAAATGCTATCGTTTAATATTGTTTTGGTTCACCCCCTAAAAAGTGTGTTGCACGGTGTTATGCATACACAATTTCGGAACACCAAATGTTTTTTAATCCGTGCACCCTACATACGGTCCAAATATGTTTTATTAAACTGCCTTGTAATTTGATGTCATATCAAAACAAAACTCGAACCGTTGTTCTTGGTATATTAAAGACTCCGTTTTCCCCTTTAGTCACTTTTGACTTCAAAGTCAATTTTGACTCCGTCGTCAATTATGAAACTTGACTTTTTCTTACTACACAAAGATGTAACCGTATTAAAGAAATTGAACACATTTAACCAATTCTTTTTTTAAAAATGCTTCAGGTCGACATTCATTGTTATTTCTCTTTTAAGATAAGGGTTAGAGTTCAATACAGTGAAAACTGGCAAAAGAATATTTTATACCTTGCTTTTGATCTATATAAAATTAAGGACTTGAATACGAAAAAACTTTCATGTTTTCATATACATCAATTAAGTTACAAAAATGTTTCATCTTTGCAGAGTAAGAAAAAGTTTATGGAATGTCTAGTTTCATATTTAACGTCGGAGTAATAAGTGTGAAAAGGGCAAAAAGTAGCGTTTGATGAAACATGAACAATGATATGCATTTCGTTCTGATAGGACTCCAAATGACAGCACAGCACAACAATTAATCATTTTTGGTGTATGGTGACCAATAAAACAATAAAATAAAACATATTTGGGTGCACGGATAAAATGTCTATGCATAAACTTTAATCGTAGGGGGTGTCCACATCAACTTTTTTGTTTCGACCCACACTAATATAACACCCTGTGTCCTGTCTCATTGTGTTATGTAAAATTGTTTCATTTCATTTCGTTTTAGTTAATTCGCATTGAACATTTGACCAATAAGTTTTGTCATTGTAATATAATTATTATTACTCTATGTTTTACAATAACAAATTATGAAACACGCGATTTAAATCTTTTAACTCAATTCCTCTCCCGAATGAAAATTTTAACTCCGAATTTTAAGATTTAAATTTTAAAAATTTTGAATATTCTTTAACACTGTAATAGATTTAAGTCCTAAAACTATTTAATAATTCTACTCTTAAAATATCTAAATCTTTTAATAATTTTGAAATTCAGCTCATTTAAGTATTTAATTCTAGAGAGAGATTCCAAAAAATTTGGCTCTCCGTTCTATGACTACTATTCATTAACATTCCGTTCAGATCTTATTTTTTGACTTTTAACTCGTAGAGGTTTTTTGTCTTCGGTGACTCTTAGTGAAATTTTCTGGAGGATATTTCTATCGAAGATTCTAATCGTTGTCCTCCCTCCAAAGTTGTATATTAAGCTGTTTTTCAAAATTGGGACTTAAATGTCCCATACTGGTGGGAGCTGTTCCAAGGGAATATTCCCCGGAAAATTTTAATATAGGTCTTCGAAGACATGAACTATCCCAAATGTATTTTTACACTGATTTTTCATATTCTTTGATTCTACTTTTGACACAAAAAAAATAAATTTCAATGTAGTGTATGAAAATGTATACATACGAGTTTTATTGGGGGTTTCATATTGTAAAGAACAAGGCAAAAAAATTCTATCTGGCAACGCTGTTTTATTGTTAGCAAATACAACAACCGGTACTCAAAACAGGATGACTCCGATAACATATATGTCAAATTTTACCAAAATATTTGGGGCATACTTTTAGGCGCACCAGGTACAGGGTGTACAGAAAATAATAAATTTACAAAAAACACCTACTGCTTTTCATGCGATTCTGGGCGCCTATTACTCCTGGTACAAAATTAAAAGCAAATTGTTCTGCGAAACTACGAGGACAGCGACAGCGCAGTCGGTAGGTATTAATAATAAGAAATATGATATTTTCTCTCCCCTTTCAAGTAAATTAAATAAAAAGACATGTTTTTACTTGGATATTATTAATTATATTTATTGAAAATAAATTTTTATTTGATTTATTTTTGAATGTGTATATAATAATAGCGTTTATATTATTATAATTATTACATACATATGTTTAATGTTTTATTTTTTATATTGAATAGTATTTTGATTTTTATAATTATTTTCAAACTTAGTAAGATGTACAAATAAATATACATACTCAATTTTATAAGATTTCCATACAGTTTACACAATATGTTTAGAGTAAAATTTAATTAAAAATATAATTAATAAAATAATAAAACAAATAATAATAAGTTTATACAAAAGCAAAACGAAACAAACTCAAATTATGAACAAATTTAAAACTTAATCTAAACAATTAGTATGCAATACAAAGAAAAATTCGTCCGGTGTAGATAGAGATTTGATATAGAGCGCCAGAGAGAGTTGTTTATGCTTGCTCTCTTTTAAGCTTAATTTTAATTTCTTGATCTGCATGAATTTACATTGAAATCGTGTTTACTATATTATAATAATATACTATATTGTATTGTATGCGTAAAATGAAATAAATAACAAAGTAGCTATAAACTAAACTTAATATACAAAACAAAAATTCTATGTAGTAGTATGTGTAAATTTGTTTAAAAACTTATGAATGAATGCCTTACATAAGGATATCATTTTTGTTGTTTATTTTTTTTTAGATGATTTTGGCACATTATCCAAGAATTTATATAATCATTATCTATGCAAGAAGAAGCCATGTTGTGCATGCCTTACTTTTCTTCTTTTATAGATCAATCTGTTTCAAGCTGTTATGCTAAGTAGCTAAAAAGCTTTTAATGTCTAATATTTTTGTTTGCTGTTGTTTGTAACTATATAAAATGCTATAAAAAATATGAGTTGTAGGTTTTGCTAAAAAGCTTCAATTCAAAATACATTCGTTGCCATTTTACGTGTTTGCGATGTTTTTTTGTACATTGCAAATGTACTGGGGATAGTGACCAATGTCGGTTGCACCCCTATTTAATTTCAATTGTTACTCAGCTTTACTTAGTATTTTATCACCTTATTTATGCACTTATATTCTAGAGATGAACATATGAATTTAACAAAAGATTATCTTAATTCTAATTAATGTAAATGTTTAGAATAAATATAACATTGATGAGAAAGAGAGAGAGAGTGAGGGCACAAATTACCACAAATATAAATTTTTATTTATCTGTGTATATTGTAGTGTGTGTGAGTTTTTATGGAGAGATTGAGAAAAATGAGTTGTTGTTGGTGTCAGGATTCACATCCTGCTGGTGGTGATGGTGCTGGTCTGTATCTGTGGCCTAATGACTATTGTCTAAACGTAAAATCAGTGCATCGACGACATTGTAAATTTCATCGAAATGTGGACGAGATTCTGCGTCGGCAGCCCAACATTTAAGCATTAAACGATACATTTCTGGAGGTGCATTGTCCGGCGTGGGCATGCGATAACCTTTAAAGAGAAAAAAATAGAAAGAAAATATTAATTATGTTAAACAATTACCAAGGAATAGAGAAAAGGTGACCTGCAGCAGATTTGAATATTCAATGACTAATCGAAAAACCGAGACCGCATAAAAATATTAAATTTATTTCAATATGCATACGCAGACGAAATTTTAGTTTTGGACCAGTGGGCGAAGTGGGCGTGGCAAAACATATTTTTAGGGTTAGGGAGATACAATTTGATACACATAGAGTGCTCGGCAACATAAATATGAATATGCAGACGGAATTTGAATTTTGTATCAGTGCACAGTGGTCCGTTTCCCTGATCTTGCGTAACGAAATTAAAATTTTCTACATTCGAAATCTACCAAAATTTGATTTCCCGACGATAACTAACTGTTCATTTAGCAAACGATAACTTCCAAATTTACAAATTTGCTATAATTGATTAACTGTCGGCTTTCAAACACAATTAATGTAAAACAGCTGCAACAAAAACGTTTTAGCGCGTTTTTACAAGTGTGCAGATTGTGCTGAAAAATTGCAAAACTCATATTACTAATCATTTTTTGGATTTATTTAATAGATAAAGGTAAGTGTACAAAAAAGTGTATCGTGCCCTGTACAAGATATGAGGTGCTAGAAAATTGTGGTAGAAATCAACTCTTTTGTTTAACATTTGAACGAATTTGAACTTCTGTAGAGTAGAACTTAGTTAGCCGGTATCGGCCGGTGAAGAGACTGTTCTTTTATGTTAATATATTTCGGCTACTTTTTAAATGCCCAACATTTGCTGCTTTCAGTTGCTTTTGCACATTATGCTGCAATTTTTAGGCATCATGTCGGTCTGCAATTGCAACCTTTTTTTAGCAAGGCAGTCCGAGTCAGAGTGGAGTATTGACTCGAAATAATTTAATAATATAATTTAATACGTCTACAAAATCAAAAAAAAAAAAAAAAAAACATTTAAAAAAATTTTAAATTAAAAAATTTTTAAGCAAAAATTTGTGTAAACATCATCCTATTATAATTGGATTCTCACGAAGACCATCGCAGCAGAGGCGTCGCAGGCGAAAATTTTTAACAAAAAATCGCGCGATTTTTTCTTAAAAATGTTCATACATTGTTGTGTGTAAAAACGTTAATTAAAAATTATTTTTTGTACATACGTATAATAAAAATATACCGTAGCAGGAAAAATTTTAAACAATTGTGAATAATTATTAAAACCTGAGCAAATCAAATTTCAAAAATAAAAAAATCTGAAGAATGTTTGTTATAATTGCAATAAGATATTATTGCAGATTAGGCCGAAAATGGTATTAATGACTACATAGGACACGAAGATATCAATGACTACACTCAGTAAATATGCAATATATTTTACTAAGTAATATGTATTTCTAAATTTGGGATTTATTTCTTATTTTTGGTGTTTAATTTATTTCAATTTAAAACAAATCCCAAATTTGGGACTTAATTCATTTTCTGTTTGGAAATTATTTCATTTTCTTTGGGATTTATTTCATAATTTTTTTTGGAACTTATTTCCTTTTTCTTTGGGACTTATTTCATTGGGATTTATTTCATTGGGACTTATATCATTGGGAGTTATTTCATATCGCCTAAAATACATCTTTTCTGACTGAAACAAAATTTTAGACAATGAATAGGTACCATATGTTGCACTTGTTGGTAAAATAAAATGTAGTTTTTGGTATCATAAATTTTACTTTTTAGTACAATAAATTTTACTTTATTGTACTATAAATTGCCTTTTGGTACCATAATTGTACTTTTTGGTACCATAAATTGCACTTTTTGTAACAATAATTGCACCTTTTGGTACAATAAATTGTACTTTTTGGAAAAATTAATTGTACTAGTTGGTACAATAAAAGTACCTTTCGATACAATAAATTAAGGCTCTATGAAATAACTCCCAATGAAATAAGTCCCAGAAATAATTTTCTTAATAATTTTCATACTTTGTTGTGTGTAAAAACGTTAATTAAAAATTATTTTTTGTACATACGTATAATAAAAATATACCGGAGCAGGAAAAATTTTAAACAATTGTGAATAATTACACTGTGCAACAACCAAAATCGGAATGGGATAAAACCAAATGCAAATGAAAGTTGACATTATGTATAACAAAACCCTCAAGGGATTTCTTAAGTTTAGTGCGAGATTTTTTTTTACACGCATTTGAAGTTGGTGATTTTTGAACGCTGGCTAACAAGAAAAATTCAATGAAAAAGTCATAAAATAATGTTATTTATCCCGGAAAGTTGTGGTATCTTACTGTTTTTGGGGTCGAGGAATCCATTTTTGACATTTATTTTTATTTTTAAGCGCCGCTAGAGGGCGCTTTTGTACATTTTTTTGGTTTAGATTGAATTTTTTGTCTTTCCACACGATTACAGCCGTAGATTAAGAGCTATCGAGCTGAAATTTGGTATGCGAGCTTCTATCCACCAAGCGGAGACTCGGTTCTTAGATGGGCATGATCGGACAAAACCTACTCCCACCTCCCATACAAATTGTACCTTTTCTGAGGTCTTTCCCTGCGATCACAGTCGTAGATTAAGAGCTATCGAGCTGAAATTTGGTATGCTAGCTTCTATCCTCTAAGCGGAGATTAAGTTGTGAGATGGGCATGATCGGACAAAAACTACTCCCACCTCCCATACAAAATAACCCTTTTTGGGGATGTCCGTCTATTTTTCCTCGCTATTACAACCGTAGATTAAGAGGTATCGAGCTGAAATTTGGTACGCAAACTTCTAACCTCTTAGGGAAAGTTAAGTTCTAAGAAGAGCAAGATCAGACAAAAACTCCTCAAACCCCAAAATATGGGAAGTTTGCATTGGAGGTAGGAGAAGTTTTTGTCTGATCTTGCTCTTCTTAGAACTTAACTTTCCCTAAGAGGTTAGAAGTTTGCGTACCAAATTTCAGCTCGATACCTCTTAATATACGGTTGTAATAGCGAGGAAAAATAGACGGACATCCCCAAAAAGGGTTATTTTGTATGGGAGGTGGCAGTAGTTTTTGTCCGATCATGCCTATCTCACAACTTAATCTCCGCTTAGAGGATAGAAGCTAGCATACCAAATTTCAGCTCGATAGCTCTTAATCTACGACTGTGATCGCAGGGAAAGACCTCAGAAAAGGTACAATTTGTATGGGAGGTGGGAGTAGGTTTTGTCCGATCATGCCCATCTAAGAACCGAGTCTCCGCTTGGTGGATAGAAGCTCGCATACCAAATTTCAGCTCGATAGCTCTTAATCTACGGCTGTAATCGTGTGGAAAGACAAAAAAATCAATCTAAACCAAAAAAATGTACGAAAGCGCCCTCTAGCGGCGCTTAAAAATAAAAATAAATGTCAAAAATGGATTCCTCGACCCCAAAAACAGTAAGATACCACAACTTTCCGGGATAAATAACATTATTTTAAGACTTTTTCATTGAATTTTTCTTGTTAGCCAGCGTTCAAAAATCACCAACTTCAAATGCGTGTAAAAAAAAATCTCGCACTAAACTTAAGAAATCCCTTGAGGGTTTTGTTATACATAATGTCAACTTTCATTTGCATTTGGTTTTATCCTATTCCGATTCCAAAAGTTCAATTTTGTGTCACAGTGTTATTAAAACCTGAGCAAATCAAAGTTCAAAAATAAAAAAATCTGAAGAATGTTTGTTATAATTGCAATAAGATATTATTGCAGATTAGGCCGAAAATGGTATTAATGACTACATATGACACGAAGATATCAATGACTACACTCAGTTAATATGCAATATATTTTACTAAGTAATATGTATTTATAAATTTGGGATTTATTTCATATTTTTGGTGTTTAATTTATTTCAATTTAAAACAAATCCCAAATTTGGGACTTATTTCATTTTCTGTTTGGAAATTATTTCATTTTCTTTGGGATTAATTTCATAATTTTTTTTGGAACTTATTTCATTTTCTTTGGGACTTATTTCATTGGGATTTATTTCATTGGGACTTATATCATTGGGAGTTATTTCATATCGCCTAAATTAATATTTGTTGAAAACCTGTTATTGAACAAAAAATTATGAAAAATGGGGGAAAATTGAGAAAATGGAATTTTGTTTGTTCTGCATTTATTTTCCTCATACTCATCCGATTTTAAAAATTCTTTTACCAGTGTAGCTATCCACGTTATCACTGAGTGCTATATTTTATATTCGAAGTTAGTACTTTTTGAGGGAAAAAGGCCGTAAAGGGGATAAAACTGGTACCATCACCCGGATCAAACGGCTTAAAGTAGATACGCAAAAATTGGGGTGCATATTTATTTTGTAAAATTGTTCGTTACAAAGAGATTTTTAACATTTGTACTTTTAGGGCTAAAAAGGCCCAAAATGTGCTTGTACTATCACCCGAACCAAACAGGTGAACCTATAATCACGGAAATCTATATGGCTTGATATAGGCAGCTGCATGAAGGGAATTTTGGAAATTCGTACTTTTGGAACCAAAACAGGATAAAACTGGTACCATCAACCGGAACAAACGGATAAAACTATAGTCACGGAAATCTATGTGGGCTTGCTTCTTATAGATATAGAGAGCTGCACGAAGGGATTTTTCGAAATTCGTACTTTTAGGGCTAAAAAAGGTTCAAAATGGGATAAAATTGGTACCATCGCCCGAAGCAAACGGATAAATCTATATGGGCTTGCTCCCTATAGATATAAAGCACTGCACAAAGGGATTTTTGGAAATTCGTACTTTAAGGACCAAAAAGGTCACCTGGAACAAACGGGTAATGCTATAATCATGTACGTTTAGGGCTAAAAAGGCACAAAAAGGGATAAATCTGATATCATCACCCAGATCAAACGGATAAAGTTAGAATCGCGAAAATCTATATGGGCTTACTTCCTGTAGAATGACAGAGCTGCTCGAAGGGATTTTTGGAAATTCGTACTTTTATAACAAAGAAAAAATGCCCAAAAATGGATTAAACTAGTACCAACACCCTTACCAAACGGCTAAAGGTAGAATCGCGAAAATGTTGGTGAACATCTATTTTAAAACTACTCTATAAGGAATTTTTCGAATTTCGTACTTTTTGGGAAAAACACCGAATAAGGGCTAAAACTGGGACCATCACTTAGGTTTAATGCTTATTTCATAGGGTAGTTGTACGATTTGAAGGGATTTTAAAAAATTCGTACTTTTATAACAAAAAAAAAATGCCCGAAAACGAATAAAACTGGAACCGTCATCACCTGGATCAAACAGCTAAAGGTAAAAACGACAAAATGTTGGTGAATGTACATATACTTTATGAATATCTATTAAGGGATTTTTCGAATTTCTTACTTTTTAGGGGAAAAACTGCCGAAAAAAGGGATAAAATTTGTACCATCACTCAGATCAAACTGCACAAGTTAGAATCGCCAAAATTAGGTTGAATGCTTTTTTATGGGGTAGTGGTGCGATTTGAAGGTTTCGTACATTTAGGGGGCACAAGGCCAAGAAAGGGATAAAATTGGTAACATAGGCGAGACCAAACAGCTAAATATAGAAACGCGAATATTTATTTTATAGAGAAAAAGTGCAATACAAAGAGATTTTTGAAAACTTTTATCGGGGGCAGTAGACATGGGTGTGTCACTAAATTAGAAAAAACTGGGATTTTGATCAAACGCGTCATCCTAGAAACATGAAATTTGTTGTGAATAACTAAAAATATTGAAATATGTTTTTTTGTCGAAATTCCAATTACACTGTGGTAGTTTTTGAATAAAATTTTCGAAGACAAGACCAGAGAGACACGAGTAATCGAACTGCATTATTAGTTTTTTGATTTATGTAGACGACTTATTCGTTTCCGAATAAGGGTAAAACCGTCGAGACCGGTCTTGTATTTTTTACGACTACCACAGTGTTGTGGGCGGTGGGCGTGGTAACAAATAAGAGAAATTGCCATTTTGAACTTATGCCGCGACGTCTTAAAATCATGGAATTTAATGTGGATGGTTTTCTTAGAAAATAAATAGTGAATTGAGAATTTTTTGAAATCTCAACTAGG
Source organism: Muscina levida (assembly GCA_964034835.1). Lineage (NCBI taxonomy): Eukaryota > Metazoa > Arthropoda > Insecta > Diptera > Muscidae > Muscina > Muscina levida. The sequence goes on from OZ035880.1 coordinate 136,341,528, forward strand.
GTAGTTAGGAATACGCGTGGCACTAAAATGCGTGAGCCTATAATCATGAAATTTGGAGACTACGGTTGCTCTCCTGGTTGCTCTAAAATCAAACATTTGGGATTTTTAGAAACTTCAGCTAAAGGCGGTAGAATCGGTGGCGTGTGCGCATTTAGTAAAACCAATTACCACCCTGATATACATCTTACGTTAGGAGCGCAGAAAATAGGCGATATATCATATTTGATTGGATCAGATTAGATAAGTGCTGATCTTATTTTATCTTATTTAGTTATAATGTGATCCGAATTCTATTCTTTATATTATTCAATGTAATCAAAAATTCAAAATTTTATATTTACCTGCATCTATTCTCTCTCTGGCCTTTGAATTGGTCATGCCCGAATAGGGTGTATCACCTTTAGAGAATATTTCCCACATTAGTATGCCATAGGACCAGACATCACACAGTGATGTATATTTGCCAAAATTTAAAGCTTCTGGGGCAGTCCATTTGACGGGAATTTGTTTCATGCCATCCGATACTGGAAAATTTTCATAATAAACATAATTTTATAATCCACTATTATACTGTGACATTGTATTAACTTACCTATATATTCTTCTTCCTCACGGGACATACCAAAATCAGAGATCTTAACGGAACTTTCCAAGTCCACCAAACAATTACGGGCCGCCAAGTCACGATGTATACAATTCTTAGATTCCAAATAACGCATGCCTAGAATAAAAAGAGGATGGAAAATAAGAAATTATATTAAGGAAAATATTTAAAATTAGTGGTAATAGGAAATAGGTTATTCACAAGAAAAAACCGGCCAACCCGGTTTATACGGTTTTCAGAAATTGTTTAAAAGAAACCAAATATGTTATTAAATATGAAAACATGCGAATTTTGGCACCTTAACTCTAAAGTAAGCTAAGTCGTCTTAGTATGATTTCTATTAAACTGAGTTTTAAATTCAGTTAATATTTTTGTTTTTTGTTTCAAAAATATTTAATTTAGGACTCGAAAGATATAGAAAGTAGAAGTTACATATCTCAAAACGGCTGAAGTGCAGAGTATGAGGCGGGAGCCCGATTAAAAAAAAATATGCCACTGTCTTCGTCTTGGTCCCCAAACATCGGAACGTCAAAGTTGACGCTCAGGCCCATGGGGCCCGGGGGGTCAAAAAAGGGGCCCCTTTCGGTTCTACGATGACCCCCCCCCTGTGCGGGTACTCAAATGAAAGATATTTTCGAGACGAATCCAACGACGTTATTTTTAAGTTCCTACGAGTCTCCTGGACCGTTAGAGCCATTTAATTTTCTTTCCAACTTTTTTCCACTTTTATCCTATTTTTAATCAATTTTCTCTTTTCAAATGTTTCTTTTGGGATTTTTTCTTGATTTTTTTTTTAAATATTTCCTGAAATTGTCCATTTGTTTCCTTCATTTTTTTTTTTAATTTTTTCTCAATTTTCTTTTTTTAATTAAAAAACCTTAAAAATTAAAAAAAATTTCTCAATTCATTTCCTTAAATTATTCTAATTTTCCATGATTTTTCCCATTTTTTTTTTTAATTTTTTACGGGGTTTTTTCAGAAAAAATTATTTTTTTTTAAATCGCTCGGTTTTTACATTTTCTATTTTTTTTTAGAATTTATCAATTTTTTTTTTGGTATATCCCGGAAATTTATTTTTTGGGCTCCCGCCCCATATTTTGCACTTTTGCCCTCAAAACTACTAAAATGGAGATGTGACTTTCTGACTTAGGGGGTAGTATAATACATCAAAAAACTATGGTAAAGTAGATTTTGCATTTAAATATGTAGAAAATATTCAAGTGTTTATTATTATTAAACGTAAAAATCTGGATATTGTACTTCATCGCACAACAATATCGAAATACCAGTACTTATATTTTATACTTACCAGCGGCAGCATCCCGACACATGCCCATTTGTTGACGTGTTGTCATATTGTTCGAATTTTTACGCAGATAATTCAAAAGAGAGCCACCTTTAAGGCACAACGGAAATAGAACACAAATTAGCATAAACTTTTGCTACTTAAAGGCAAAGGATTACAAACCTGGCACCAGTTCCATTACAATCATGATGGGTTGTTTTTGAACACAGATACCTATCAATTTCACTATGTTAGGATGATCATACTGCTTGAGTATACGACCCTCCTGTAAAAATTTACGTTTTTGTTCATCTGGCAGAGTCATGCGGCATGTTTTGACAGCCACATCCAAATTGGAAGACTTAAGCTTAGCCTTATAGACATCACCAAAATTGCCCTGCAAACGGAGTCAAAGTTAGGTTAGATAGTTAGCTATTAAAGGATAAACAAACAAACATACTCTTCCGATTTTTTCCAGCAACACTACATCATCATTGCTTAGTTCCCATATCTCTCGACAAATCGGTCTTCTCAGTATGGCGCCCGACTTGACCGTTACCGGCAATTCCGATTGATATTGATGCAATATCAACTCTTGTATGCTGGGAAAAGGTGGACCCTCAAAACGGAAATGTCCATCGGCTGTGGTTTGCACTATAAAATGTTTGTGGCCATTCCAGCACACACTCAAGACAATTTGACTTTCTTCGTTGCGTATAGTTTCTCGCACCAAGAAATCACCCTCGTTGTTGAGTAGACGTACGACTTCTTCGCGCGGTAAGACACCATGGAACCACTCTTCTTCGTACAATGGCCGATTAGTGGATAAGGAGACCTGAGGAGTAGATGATTGCGAAATTAGATTAGTATTTACTGTCGATATTTCGAAGAGAATATAAATTAGTGTTTAAGGATTAACAAAAGGATATAATTAATTAAAAAAACCAAACTTTTTTGTGTAAAAATAATAAACATTTCATGCTTTAAATACTTAGAAAATAAAAAAACAAATTAACATCAACAATTAAGCGTAGAATTATTAACTTAAGAATATGAGTAAGTTTATTAATACTTTTTAAAAGTTATTTATGGAGATTACAGTGTTTTTGATAAAGACCCAAAGTTCTTTTTAAAAACTTGAGGGGATTTTTTTATATCGAATATTTCTAGTTGAAGCGAATTACAATTGTCACATATTTTTAACATCAGGATGATTATGGAGGATAGCAAAATATTGAAAAAAATATAATTATTTAAAAATTAAATAGGTTTGGTAACTTATTATACAAATAATAAAGAAACAAGAAAGAAAATTTCTGTCGGGTAAACCGACTTACATTTACTCTCACCACAAAAATTTTAAAGTTCATTCTCAATAACTGTATCTAGTTAAAGTATTACTACATGCAGAATTTGGGTAAGATCGTGTTTCACACAGTCATATTATTACACGACTTGCTGAGATGAATTTAACATTTACATTGAAGGTACCCAAAGGGAGGTTGGCTAGGGTTTAAATAGTTCTCTAATACTGTATTTATTTAAAGCATTACTAAGTACAAAGTTTGGAAAAGATTGCTTAAGACGTAGTGATATTCCCCCTTATTATGTATCTCGAAGTCACGATGTCGATTGTAAGACTGAAATACGACTCTGTCGAATTCTATTACAAATTGGCATTTTGTTTGTCGTTTTAGAGCGTGAAATTCGACAGAAACAGTCGTAGTGTATTTTGCCGGTGACAATGTCGAATTAGTCGAAAAATTTTATGAAAATAAGCTGAAAATGGATGTAAAAACGAAAGATTAAAGGATGAAAAACAACAGCAAAGCAATGTCATGAAAGGAAGGGTGAACACCATTTGTCCTTCCACTCACCATTTCTAAGGATGGATCAAAGTCTAGGCTAACATGAAGACAAATGATTCATCTATGAGCAGTACATATTGTAAGTTGCGCAAGGCGCAGATTGAAATCATTTCCAGATACTTTTTTGTAACCTTCAGCGGGGGGATATTACAAGAAATATGAAGTGGGCAGGACGGATCATTTAAATGGAAGGCGTTAGAAGGGGCGTGGCTACACTTCCAGTTTTTGTTTCTCCAAAACTTTATTCTGTTATATTTTAACTAAATACAGAATTTGAGCATGATCGCCTTGGGTGTATTGGTATTATTACTCGATTTTTAAAGTGGGCGGAATGATATATTTGTATGGGAGGTACCAGAAGGGGCGTGGGTAGACTTACATTTTTTCTTTCAACAACTTTATTCGGTATTGATATTTTAACTTGATTTCTCGTATAGGAGGTACAAGAAGGGGCTAGACTTACAGTTTTTTCCTCAAAATTTGGAAAAATATTAACCCATGCAAAATTTTAAATCAATTGGAAAAGTCTTTCCAAAATTATCGTGCGTACCAGCCGAGCTGATAGACAGACGGACATGGATCAAACGATTTAAAAAAAAATTCATGAATCGAATTTGGTCCAAATTAACCATATCACATGATATATACCCTCTTCACACCCTAAGGGGGTTCCCACATAATAATTTTCTAAACTATTCATAAATTCTTAGCGCTTATCACTTAAAAAACTTAATTTCCCTTTACAACCCATGAAATTGGTATGGGATAGCTTCTCGCGTTGATGTGAATTAACACGCTTTCTATTTTTAGATTCATACGTAATTGTTAATCGACGAATTGGCACGTCACTGTTTGAGAAGCTTTTTACTAGACATGACGATTGACTCGACACTGTACTGTGAAGGTGCTGTCTACAACATGTTTCTAAAGAAACATTTATATGACCGGAACCGGGATCTCTCAAGTGTTCTAACCATTATGCCACGGCCGGTCCATTGCCCATACAAAAAAAAAACGAAACTTATAAAGGGGATCACCTTAAGGGTTGAAAATTGGGGGTAGATATGATCTGAGAAACTTTTGGGGTTGCAAAAATATTGGGGGAACATTTAAGGCAGTTAGAACGATAGGAGAAAATTTTATAAAAATTTGATTTTTGTATCGCAGCCTCCTTAGGGCGTGAATGGGAAACATGTTAGGAGGGAACAATGACTGAATCAGTCGCACATTTGAACCCTTTAAGGGCGATTAGTGTGCAATGGCTTGTTGTGCATTTGTTTTCCCGTTCTCCTGCACCTGTGGGTGAGGGCATACCTACCTATCCTCCACCTAAGGTGGCTCCCATAGAAAAATTTCTAAATTATTCAGAAATTTTTGACGTCAATACAAAAAAAAAAAAAAAAAACAAAATAATAACACAGTGCAACACACTTTTTCGGGGGTGAACCAAACCATTATCAAACGATAGCATTTGACCTCAGTAACAAAACCCTAAACTCCATTTTGCTCCACTACGTCACAATTTTTTTTTACAGTGGTTTGAAGTTCGATTTTTTTGGTCAAAAGTCGATTCAAAGAATATGAAAAATCATCTATAAAAATACTTTTAGGGTATTTCTTGTCTTCAGAGACCTATATTAAAACAATCAGGGGAATATTTTCTCGGAACATTTTAACCCTGTATCTGCCACCCATGCTGAACATTTTAAGAAATTTGACTTTTAAGCTGTTTTTCAAAATTCACCCTAAGATGTCCCATACGGGTGGGAGCTAAAGGGTTTAAATGTTCTGAAAAAATATTCCCAAGAAAATTTTAATGTATGTCTCCGAAGACATGAACTATTCCAAACGTATATTTACACATGATTATTCCAATTCGTTGATTCAACTTTTTACCAAAAAAATCAGACTTCAAACCACTGTAAAAAAAAAATTGTGATGTAGTGGAGCAAAATGGAGTTTAGGGTTTTGTTACTGAGATCAAATGCTACCGTTTGATATTAGTTTGGTTCACTCCAGAAAAAGCTTGTTGAACTCAGTCAAATATCATTTTGTGGGGACCATTTTTTTGTTTGGTCGTTTTAAGTGGATTTTGTAGGGGAGCCCCCTAGGGCCCTGTAGGGTTAACTATGTTCGGGAAAAATGTTAGGAGGAATATACTTCTGGGGGTCGGTCATACATTGAATCCCTCAAGGAGGCATCATGGGAGCGCATGAACTGATTTCATAAAAAAAAATTTTATAGGGACCACCATAAGGGTTGAAGATAGAGGATAGATACGATCTGAGAAACTGTTGCAAAAATATTGGTGGTCGGTCATATATTTAACACCTCTAGGGGCACACTTAGGGCATTAAGAGCAGTGGGAGCAAATTTTATAAATCACCCCTCCTTAGGGCGTGAAGATGGTGCGGTAGGTATGTTTGAGAAAAGTGTTAGGAGAGAAAAATGACTGGGGGTCCATAATATAAATTTATTAAAAAAAAAACTTTAAATTTGCCTTAAAAATTTCAAATTAAAAAAATTTAATTTAAATTTTTTAGGCAAATTTTTTATTTTTTTAAGTTATGCCTCTTAAATGTGGCTATAGGAGTTTAAAAACATAAAGCCCAAATTAACACTTAATCCACACCCTAATCGTGCTTAAACATTGGCTATCCCAAAATTTGCAAAGACATCATTTTTTGGGGGTCAGACCGGCAAAAATCCAACATCGAGTTTTGCGGTCACCCTAATGCTGAACAAAGTTTCATATTATAAAAAATGGTTTAGATTCGTATGCCAAAAATAGGTGCAAATCTTCCGTAAAATACAAAATTTTTTGGGATGTTGGTCAAAAAAATCTTAAAATTATCGTTCTCAATTTTATATCATAATAAATACCAAAGAGAAATTGTTACTTTTTTATTAAAAAAATTTTAAGATTTTGATAAAAAAAAATTAATTTTTCTGTGGGCTAAAAATTTTGTTTGTTCTAAATAAATTAATGTAGCCAAAAATGTCTAATTTTAAAATAAAAAACATTTTAACAAAAACTCAACCGAAAATATTAGATTTTTATTAAAAATTTAATATATTATTACAAAACATTTTTTTAAGTTTTACATTTTAGTAAGAATTAAATACAAACTAAATTCTTTATCTTTTTTTAAAAAATAAGCAGTATTAGTTGTTTATATAATAATTTTTACTCATTGGTAAATAAAATAAATTTTAAGAAAAACTTCCAAATTAGTTAGAATTAAATACATACTAAATTCTTCATCTTTTTTTTAAAAAAATAAGCATTAATAGTTGTTTATATAATAATTTTTAATCTTTGTTAAATAAAATAAATTTTAAGAAAAACTTCCAAATTAATGGAAAATTTTATTTTTTTTCCTAAAAACTTTTGGTACCACTGACAATTTTACTGCTTATTAAAAATTAGTTGAATAAACAAAAATAATTCTCACTGTTTATTTTAACGAAACAACATAATTTTTATAAACAAATCCTCGTCCCTCGTCCCTCTTATTTATATTTAAGTTAACTTAAATATTACATTTCGTATGAAATCAACCCAAATTTTATTATTTTGAATTCTTCTAAAAATTTCATTGTAGTACAGTGTTATAGATTGCAAAAGGAATACTCACAAAACAAAACAAACAAAAAAAAAAAACACATTCAAGTACGTAAATTATTCTCGATCGTAAATTACCCAAAATTTACTTTAAGTATAGAAACAATTTTTAAAAATCCAATACAAACACCAAAGGAAATGTGTGGGTTATTTAATGATTATATGAAGAGACATCGATCGTTCGCGTTGGAAATTATCAATTGTTCATTGCGTCATTGAGAATAGACTAACGCAAACACCTTGGACTTACATGAAGCTGCTGCATCAATGATTTCGGCCTTTTTTTCCTAGCCGGCGCTTTTGGCGGCCCATTTAAATTGTGGCAATTATGAAAGTAAAGCAGTGAAAAATTTGCCGCTGAATTACTGCAAGAACTGTGACCGGAACTACTCATGACGTAGTTGGGAACGATTTCATTCATATATATTTTGTATTCATTCATATATTTATTTTTAAAACTTAAACACTTAAATTAAGCACAAATAGTTAATATTTGAATGTGTGACACATAAAAACTAAAAAAAAAAACACTTGTCCGTTAAATAAATGCGTTTGTGCTCTCGATTAAAAATGCAAATGCACTACAATTATTTATCATTCGTATAATATTTGCAATTGTATAATTTTCTGTTTCTTAATTGTTTATTTTCAACCGTTCACTAAGAAAATTGTTCTTCCATTTTATTTTTTTTTTTTGGTAAAATTCTCGTATAGCGAATATCATACAACAACTGTTGCCGCACAACTGTTGAGACGTTGTGGGAAAGTTTTTAGTTTTTTTCAAAACAAAATCATATTCGAACTCATTCGAAAATCACATAAATTCATTAAGCGATGCGGCGGCATTTAATGAGAACACATTTAATTGCTAGCCCAAAAGAGAGATATACTCTCGCTCACATTCTCCTATTTACTTTTCTCTTATATTTTGGTTGAGACAGACAAGGGCCCCTCAAGTGTTTCCTGTTGAACTTGTAACATTTATATTGAAAAGTTCATTATTGACATTTTTTTAAACGAATCTTTAAATATTCGCTAGATTTAGTTTTACTTTTTTTTAGCGGGGGAAGTCGAGAGTTTATTTGTCTATCGTAAATCTCTTACGTTTTTTTGTTATTTATATGTGTTGGCTGGCTGCTATTTGTTTTACCCCACCGTTTACAGATTACTTTGACAGCGAGCGCGGTATTCCCTACTTTTTGGCAACGTTTCAATTTTGTCGATCAGTTCAGCCGATGATGCGTCACATATCTATTGCGAAAATTTTGTGGGGAGGAGAGGTTGTAGAGAGCAGCGATACAACACTTTTTTATTGAGTATTTTGAAATAATGTCAAAAAAAAGAAAGATTCTTTGCGGTGAGAATAAGCAAAAAAAAAACGGGTACAGTGGATGTTCGACAATAACGATCATTAGTTTTGAATGTTAAATTTTAAACGTTCTCAACTATTTTGGTAGATTTTTCATATAACTTTGTATATAACAATTCAATTCTGAGTTCATCTGTGTTCATAAAATTTTGTACGTTCATATCAAAACATTCGTAAACATTGGTAGAAAGAAGTCTAAAAGAGAAGTCTACCGCTTAATTTCGATAAAAATGTTAAATACAAAAGATTTATTATCCGTCTAAAATATAAATAAATTTTCAATATTTTTTTTATCGAATAAAAACTTTAAATAGAAATTTTACATTTAAATTTGGGCAATTCCATGTAAAACTGCCATAAACAGGAAAAAAATTATTTATTAATTTCTAATAAAATTTGGTCAATGAATATCTACAAGAGACTGAAAATTCTGGACAAATGAAAAAAAGGGTCTGAAGATGAACTCGTCATACAGTTCGAAACAAGTGCGTGACACTGAATTGACCATTAATACCTACAATAAAAATGTTGTAATCCTTTAGCCAATTAACACCAATTGCGAAAAAAATTTCTGCTTTTTATTCTGCTTTTACTTCTTTCAAAACCCCTGGTCTTGAGCTTGAGATAAATTCCAAAGTCAATGAAAAAAATTTTATTTATTTATTTTTATCATACTGACGTTTTTGACGTTTTCTTATATTTCCTTTTCTCTTTATTTATTCCAATCTTTATCTTTGAAAAACTGAACTCTTGTTTGCCTTTTGGTAAAATTTCGACTTTGTATGTTTTTAAATAAGATTTTTGTGAGTTAATGGAAATATTAAAATTTTCGGTCACACCCGTCACAGCATAAATGTGAAAAGTTAAATAAAATTGTTGCTTTATATAAGAAAATCTTGATACTTTCCAACAATAACAAGTTAAGAGCAATTAATAATACAGCAAAAATTTGCGGCCATCCATTTTAATATTAGAGTATTTTATTAAAATAATATTTGGTCACACCCGTCACTCCAAAGCTAGAGTCAAATTTTTTAAATGGTTGTCAAAAACAGAAGGCCCCAAATAAGAAAGGAGCTTCAAGGAAATAAAGGAAAATGTGAATTACCTTGATCTTTAGAGAGAGAGAATAAAAGAATAGATACTAAGAAAATGATAATGGCTAAAGAGCAGTTGGAAGAGCCAAGAAAACAAAAGTGCAGACAATGGAAAAAGGATGCAAATCTAACTGTTAGTGTGTTAAGTACGTCTAAAGTTATTAATTTTAAATCGCTGCATCCGTCAAACGTATATTTTCTCTTCGTTCATCACAAAGAATTGTTGTTATTAAGCAACTTCTCAAAGATCTATATCTCTCTCTCAATATCTGTATTTGCGTATATCATGTAAGGCTTTATACCATATTCGAAAAATGCATAGCTTTAAAAGAGCCAGGATGAGTGCACAGAGTTGCTCCGAAGTGGAGTGGAAGCCCGAAAATTCTACAAAAAAGTTATGGCGAGAATGCGGGGAACAGGGTTGCCCTCCTGCAAGGACAGTGATGGCCAGCTAGTTACGGACCCGGATAAAGTTCTAAAGACATGAAGAGAACAAATTAGCAATCTACTGGATAAGGACACCACTTCAGAAGATCCCGCTACAATCCATGACGAAGGTATTAACTGTCCAATTCCGAGCCAGAGCGAGATACGTGTGGCAATATCCCGCCTTGAAAATAACAAAGCGGCTGGAGCCGATGGTCTCCCGGCTGAATTGTTTAAGGCAGGTGGGGAGGAGCTGATTATGAGCATGCATCAGCTCATGGAGAACACCTGGCATGAGGAGAGCATGCCCGTGGATTGGAGTCTCAGTCTGTTATGTCCCATATACAAGAAAGGAGAAACTACCGTGGAGCATATTGTGTGAATGTCTAAAGTCAATTGCGGAAAAACTAATTGGATCTTATCAGCGCGGTTTTAGACATGGTAAATCTACGACGGATCAAATATTCACTTTACGACAAATCCTGGAAATAACTCATGAAATGAAGATCCCGTCACAAAAGAAATACCCATTTCAAAAAAATAAAAATACAACGGATCAAATATTCACTTTACGACAAATCCTGGAAAAAAATCTCGTGAAAAGCAGATCGACACCTACCACCTATTTGTCGACTACAAAGCTGCCTTCGACTCTCCGATAAGGAAAAGGCTATATAAGGCCATGGCGGAGTTTGGTATTCCTGAAAAACTAATTCGATTTTGCAGATGTACCTTGAAAAACACCAAATCCTCTATTAAGATTAGTAAGAATCACTCTAAACAATTCAACACGGAAAGAGGTCTCAGGCAGGCTTGTCCTGTACCCTATCTATATATATAAAAATGAAATGGTCCACGTATGTCATACCATCACTTGAGAACGACTGGAGCGATTTGGCTGATTTTTTTTTTTATTCGATTCGAAATTTTCCGTAGATTGTTTGTGTTGCCAAATCCAGGTGGCGCTAGGGTGGATTTATATCGAAAATTTTAATGCATGTACCAATTCAAATGAAATTTAGAATGGATATTCGTTTGATCATGAGAAAACATTTTATGTACAAATGGACCCGGTAGGTGGCGCTGGGGTCGGTTTACAATCAAAATTTTAACGAAAGGGCCAATTTGAATGAATGTACTAATTTAACTGAAATTTAGTATTTATGTTTGTGGAACCTTGAGAAAAAAATGTTTGTATAAATTGACCCGGTAGGTGTCGCTAGGGTGGCATTATAATGAACATTTTTACGAATTAAACAATTTGACTGAAATTTTGAATGTATATTTGTTTTATTATGAGAATTTTTTTTGTATATATGGACCTACAGTTGATTTGGCTGGGGTTGAATTATTTCGAAAATTTATATCCATTGTCCGATTGTACTTAAACTTAAAATATATGATATTTTTGGCATGAGAAAATTGTGAACGTATGTTTAGAACCAGTTGCCGGTGTTTAGCTTATGATACACTTAATTTTTGGAATGTCATTTAGCCACTTTTTTTTAACATCATAGTTATTCAGAAGTCTATATATATAAAACAGATGTACATTTTGATGTCACCATAATTGTGATAACGGTTGACCCCATTTGTCCCAAAATTTCAGTGAAAGTTGAGGATTGGCTATAGATGGTCACCCAGACCGCAAAAAGGCTATAAGAAGAATGACTAACTTTTATAATGTCGCACTTCCTACAGAATTAGAGAGCTTCACAAAGTGGTCTTTCCCATTTCGAAATTTGAGGGGACAATAACGAAAATAGGAATAACTGTTGATATCACCCAGACCATACGGTTAATGGGGTTGCTGAGCCTAATGAAGGCATTTTTGGAAATTCGTACTCCTTAGGATAAAAAGGTACAATCACCCAGTACACCAACGCAGAAAGTTCTATGGCAGTCAATCGGCTTAAAAATTTGGTTGTAGAATATATGCCTATCAATAAGTAAGTTTTCATCACATCATGGACGACACTGCTGATCCGTTTTGGCAATTCTTATACCTCGTCCTTTAAATTGAAATATTTTAGAGGTCAAAGAAATATGAATATTCCGGCTAAAATTTTATTTTTGAGTAGTGGACGGAATACGCGTTGCAAAATGGTGAGGTTTATCTACAGAGCAGACAAATTCAAGATGAAGATGATAATATTGAAACGATATGTTCATTTTGATCAGTAGTGGAGGGAAGGTAGTGTGATACAAATATATTTTGGTCGTGATGAAAGAAATTTTGAGACACAGGTATTACTTACCAATACTCGATCTGAGGACAAAGAGATCATAGCAAAAGTTTTGTTTTGTTTTCCCTATTTTTCTTAATAATTATATTTATTTCTGTGTATGTCACTAAACTTATCTTTTACGGCCTGACGGATGTTGATACAACTTTTTCTGATAAAAAGAGTTCGTATTATTAGATCTGAACTTCTTTAGCCTTCACTACCATCTACTTCGTGTAAACTTTTAAAAACGTTTAACATTTGAGATTTAGATATAAAATATGGCAAGTGTGTATGAGGCTTCAGTTCTTAGACCACTTTCCCTTAGGACATATTTTATTTGTGTCCATAGAGTTTGGTACAACTCTTTCTTATGCCAATAACTTTGCTGGCAGGACGAAGTTTGCCGGGTCAGCTAGTTTAATATAGTTATGGAGAAGGTGATGAGAAAGGCTGGTGTCAACATGTCTGGCACTATATTCCACAAGAGCCACATGCTACTAGCATATGCCGATGATAAAGACATCATTGGGCGAAATCTGCGGAATGTTACTGCAGTTTTCTCATCACTAGAAAAGGAGTCAGCAAAAATAGGTTAAGCGGTCAACGAGGACAAAACAAAAATAATGATTTCGACGAACAAAGAGTCCTCTCGATGGGGACGCTCCCTGAACGTTGACAATTATTGTTTTGAGGTAGTAAATGAATTTATCTAACTCGGATCTTTCGTCAATAAGGAAAAAAGTGTCAGCCAAGAAATCAAAAGGGAGAATAGTGCTAGCCAATAGATGTTGTTACGGACTTCGGCAGGACTTTTGTAATACCACCTTATCTCGGGATACCAAGAAACAGCTATACTAGGGATTAATTTATCCCGTTCTGCTGTATGCTACCAAATCGTGGGTGGTTATATACAAAACCTGGGAGTATTTGAGAGAAAAGTACTCCGAAAAATATATGGATACCTATCTGTGTCGACGGCAAGTTTCGCCATCGATTGAAACATGACCTGTATGAGCTTTACCACGACATCGACGTAGCTAAAAGAGTCAGAAACCAACGACTTCGATCACTGGGACATTTCGCCAGGATGGATGTAAATGCCCCAGAGAGAAAGGTGTTTGAAGGCGATCCTGAAGGATGGCACAGAGCAGGGAGACCCAAACTTCATTGAAAGGACCAAGTTGTTGGCGACGTGCCACCATCTGGTAGGACTAACTGGAGAACGCACGTAGATGACCGAGGCTTATGAAATTCTTTAAAAACTTAGGCCTCAGCAGATGTCAGCTGAAATACATCTGATCCGTAGACCGTCCAGAAAATTCTGTACTGCCAGACACTAAATTAAGTACTGTACTAAAACACACTTCGATTCTTGTAAAAAAGTGGTTTCAGCAAATCGGCGTTAATGTTATGACATGGCCAGCACAATCTTTGGATCTAACCAAATTGGTCCACAAAAATTGAAGAATAAGGATGAAATATGAATACCAGTCAGAAGTGGTATGTGGTTTTGTAAGCTCAATGTCATGGAATGCTGTTTAAAAAATAAAATGTATGTCAAGATCTTGAAAACAAACCTTAGGATCAAATAAAAATATATCCTCGGCAATTTTATGGCCGATGATGACTCCGTTATGCGATGATCTAACTTCAAATGATAGAACTTAAAATGGAGCAACAATAACTTTGGCAATCACTGCCTTAACATTTAATGTTTATATTCTTTATAGGTTGCAGTCGATACCATAAAATATTTAATTTTTTTCTAAATTAGGGTAAGTGTAATAGTAATTCACATAATTCAAAATTATTTAAAAGCCATGCATCTTTAAAACTAAAAGCGAACAATATTTACATTAACAAAGCTGGAAACTAAAAGCTTACATAACAACATGCCAATAATAAAATCTTGCTGCGACTACCATTACTAGAAAAATACTGCTACTACTAAAATAAAATTATCAAAAAAAAACTCAAACTTATATAAAAATAAATTAACAAACTTAATATTCAATGCATTTCTAAATTGCTTTACAGGATATCAGTGAATTGCTGTCAATCGTGTGTATCGCTAAGTGCTCTAAAATTACGACTCAAAATCATAAGAATTACAAGTGAAGGATTGAGTAGTAGAGATAGATAGAGTGGAGTTCCATAATATGTGTGCTCATATGTATAGCCTCCGGAAGAAATGCTTCGCTCTAGCTCTGATCTAGAAATGTTACTCACGCTCGTTGACAAGCTGGGCACGCAATAGCAATGATCCTTCATCGAGAGCACATCGTCACTGGACTCGCCGTCATCGTCCTCATGATCCAACGAGTGACTTTTCAAAATATGAGGTGTTGTCACATGATGTGACCGACGACTGGACGAGTGGTGGTGGTGATCCACCGGACAGGTACAGAATTCCTCAGTGTCCTCGGGATTTTCGGAATTCAAATTAAATTCTTTGGCAAAATCAAAAACACTTTTGCTGGGATGTATGCGCCGGCGTTTGGTGCAGGTCTTACAGAGTTTGCCCTTGCGCAGTTGGAAATTAATGAACTTAGAACGGAATGTTTGGCGTATGGCTTTGGATTTCTTTGGCATTTTTGGCACTTTAAATTTAAGTTTTGAGGTAATGACATGAGAGTCCTTGGACAGATTCAAATTGGCGTTGGCGGCGGCAGTGGCATTATTGTTGAGAGACTTGTCATGACTGTCGTGGCCACTGGAGTGCGTCGACTGAGACGACGTGTGTTCGCTGGTGGGCGAAGAGGAGGCAGTGTGGCCCACGAATCGGTTATTGCTGTCGCAGGGCAAAGGAGTGGGGGCTGGTGGGGGTGGCACTGGTTTGTTCTGTAGCGCCGAGTTTGATGTGGAAGGTGGCGTCGCAGAAGTGTTTGACGCATCCATGGGCCTATAGTCATTCGCTTGTGATTTGAGAGCATTAAAACATCCAGTATCTTCTTTTTCTGGACTGTCCTTGCTATCCTGTGAGCGGCTATTGTGCATTTTTGTCAAGGGACTTTTAGAGAACTCTTTGATATTGCACAAAATCGCATTAATGGACTTTTGAGAGAAGGACAATGAACGTTTTTTGTTTTTATCATTTTGCAAGGCTACGACCACTTCACGATCGGAACTCGATGTGGATATACGTTTGATGTCATGGCCATTGCCACTGACGGTACGTATGACCACATCGACGCTGTCGGCCGATTCGATGGCATCCAAATCGGTTACTAGCGGAGAGATGGTACGTTTTAGGCGATTGTCCAAAGTACGATTCAGTTCATCGATTTTATCCAAATGGGCGTCAATGGAATTTTGCATAACCTCTGGTATAGGATTGGCCGTTTCCGGTGACTTTTCCTTAGTCTTAGCCTGTAAATATTCGGGCGTGTCCAGTTTGGAGTCCGAGTTTTTGGAACTCTCTTGTTGTTCATTTGTTTCCTTACTGGTTAATCCTATTTGCTTATTTTCCACTTCCATTTCCTGCTGTTGATTTACTCTATTGATCTCTATGACCACTTGATGTTCGGCTAATTTGATGGATTCCCCCTCTATGATGTGGCCTTGGTTTACCGCTTGCACCACCTCCTTCACCTCCTCCTTTTCCTCTTTCAAATCTAAATCCGCATAAATGTGATTGTTATTCAATCCCCTATTGTCGTCGTATTCATCTTCCTCCTGTTCCCTGAACTCATTACGCACTAGTATCGAACCATGACTCATGCTGCGTCTCAACTTGGAAGGCACAAAACGAAGCGGTGTCTGATCCTTATCGAACTCACCTAGGTCATGCATGAAACCCCCCTGATTGTTATTTGCTTCAAAACTGGCGGCCATGCGCATGGGTAAGTTAGTAATAGGCTCATATTTAGCGGGACTATTGGGGCTAATTACCGAGAGAGAACCCAAGCTCTGAGAGCGTGGCTTCAGTTTACTGCTGAGGCGTTTGGCTCGCGCGGCCACCAAAGGCGTTGTGGGTTGGGGCGTTGATTTACGTTTGAAATGTCGACCCCTCAGTAGGGTCAGGACTCCACCACGACGCAGTTCATTAAAAATACTTACGGTAGCTGAATTTTGGCCATTCTAGCGATTTGAAGTTTGGGAAATTCATTTAGTGATGTTGTTGTATTTAAAGGGTTAATTGAAAGATTGCAGGAGGTATACGATAATTGAATTGGAATAGTTAGAGAAATATAAAATGGTAAATTTGGTTCAGTCACCAGTTTTAATTGGGATAAATAAAGGCTCCTAAAACTGAGTGATATAGATCGAAAATTTTTGTTTTTTTTCCTTTGTTTGGGAGGGAAATAACTGGAAATAACTGCTTGGCGGAAATAGTTTTACAAATTAGAGTTTTTTAATTAATTTGTAGATAAATTAGATGGAAGATCCTACAAGACTTTTAGTATATAGAGTAAAAGTCCTTTGTGACTTGTTTGTGTCTTGTAGATTAAAAAAATGAGTTGTTTGCTTTAAAACAACTATAAAAACCTTCATAGCCATAACGGTATTGACATGACAAAATTTCGTCAAAATTGGATGAATGGTGTAAGAGTTTGCATACAACACACAGACATACATACATTCCCAGTAGGAAGTGTCTGCAATATATCCTTATGTCTAGGCGCATGACCATTGTCGTTTCCAGTGTTAAATAAGTTAAAATCACAAATTGGAGTAGTTTTATTGGAAACGTACGATACATGAACCGTTGCACACTATTGTTTTTAATAAACTGAAAATTTCATATCGTAATTGTCTCGTTACATAGCATTTTTTGTTCTCATTACCATAGCAACATATTTTTTTCTTAGATCTTGTTGATTGTGTTTGACTCACGACAACATTAGTATTTTGTCGCTGAGCTTGTCGTCAACCGAGTGTTTTGACAACAAGTACATCAAATATTCATAATTTGTTTTGAGGACAGCGTTGACGACAAAGTCGTGTATAACATTACTTCCTACTGGGAAGTATTTTATAACATTACATAAGATAGTAGCGGTTCAGTTGCGGTTTTTTAAATGTGTCACAAAAAAAAAACATCTAACTTTTTACCAAAAATTTTCAATTGTAGCAATTCAAAAAATTTTACACGTAAAATAATTTTATTTAATTTCATTAAGACTTAATTTTCGATCATATATCCACAGTTCATTTTAATAACTCAATAACTAGAAATTCATACTATATAATGCAAATACCATAACCATATGTATGTATGTATGTAATAATATAACTAATAGATAGGTAGTTAATAAAGTTAAATATTATAAACTACTGCCTCAACCTCACAAAATATGCACTAAAATATATCTGCTTAATATAACCTACACCAGAATATCTGTTGCACAACTGTTGCACATAGTCGTTAAACTCACCTGATGATTGTCATTATTGAAACCATGTTCAAAGTTAGGAAAGTTGGGAAAATCATCGCCGGGTGGTAATTCCTCACAACCCACTTCATTTAGAGCAAATTTAATCATATCCAATAGTTTTTGCTTTTGTTTCTCTTGACACCGCAGAGCATTGAGGTCCTTTGATTGACGGCTGCAAAAATTCACACACACACATACATTAAATTATTTAAATTTCATTATTGATTGAATTAATTATTTAATTTACTTTTGATTTTCTTTAGACGATTGTATGCCATTGCTGTTGACACTGCCATTTGAGGTGATTGTACCATTGGCCAGGATGGGTGAACCGCCATTGACGTGCTCCATCATTTTTGTTTGTTTCTCTTGGCAGTCTCTAACGAATAGCTCTAGTTCCAATTGTTTGGTGCGCAGCCAATCGACAGTGAGATTGTCTACGGCTAACGTGCTGGACTGCAGTTTACCGGGTATGTCCTCGGTAAGGGTTTCATCGAACTGAAATACTACAGGGGTGGCGGGAGATGTTCTGAAATAAAAAGGAATACTAAATACATTAAAAAAAACTATAAAAAATTTTGTATTATCTTTATCATACTAAAGTAAATAATTAAAATTTGGTAAAATTTTTACAGGATATGAATTTGAAACGCGTTACAGATTTTTGATTTTCATATTTTTCAACTAATAAAATTATTTTCTTGATTTTTCTAAAATTTATGATATTAAAACATTTCTGTAAATTTTAGAAATTTTTTAGCAAAACATCAATGCACAGTAGTCGTCCCCATTGGCCAAAAATAAAAAAAATAAGTCAAAATTCTGGGTAATACTGTGGCAACAGTATCTCACAATAGATTTTGCTCTTTCAAATTATTTTTGTTTTTGATTTATTTCACCTGTCCTCTTTAAGAATAGCTGCCAAAGGCAGACTATGAAAATAATTTTGTTTCGCAGCGTGAGTAACTTTCTAATGAAGGTCCAAAATACGACGTAAAAACCTCTTTATAAAAGAATACTTAAACAATGGAAGAATTAAATATTGTAATGAGAGGTATTAACTATTATTCAAAAGAGTTAAAAACTTCTCAGCATGCTGTGTCTATTTTATTAAATTAATTTATTATATGTGCCTATTTCAGTACTAACTCGTGTGTAGACTTAAATTTCATTCAGAATTTTAGGTGGGAAGTCGATCGAAGTTGACAACCAATTTAAATTTGCAGGATCTAAGAGAGGTCCTTGAATCCTTCGTCCGACATTGTCCTAGTTTTAGATTTAGTCATAGATTGATGGAATCATTGGATATGACGACTTTGGCGTGCCTACTTTGAAATTTAAATCTTCAGGATCTAAGAGAGGTCCTTGAGTTCTTCGTCCGACATTGACCAAATTTTAGATTTAGTCATAGATTGATGGAATCAATGGATATGCCAACTTTGGTATGCCTACTATGAAATTTAAATTTTCAGGATCTAAGAGGGGTCCTTGATGCCTTTGTCCGACATTGACCAAACTGTAGATTTAGTCATAGATTGATGGAATTATTGGTGTGCCTACTATGAAATTTAAATTTTCAGCACATAAGAGAGGTCCTTGAATCCTTTGTCCGGCATTGACCAAATTTTAGATTTAGTCATAAATTGATGGAATCAATGGATATGCCAACTTTGGTATGCCTACTATGAAATTTAAATTTTCAGATTTTAGATTTTTGTTTTTAATTAAAAAAAAATCAAATAGTGGAGATACTAATTAATTTTTTAATTTCAAATCACTGATAGATTTTAAATTTTTTTCTATAGAAAATAAAAAATATAATAATCGTCCCAATTCTGAATGGCAATTCCCCGGGAATTTTTTCCCTATTCCCTGCTCCCCTATTCTAAATGAAATCTCCCCGGGAATTTTTTCCCTTCTCCCTATTCCCTTATTCTAAACGAACTTCGAAAGTGAGGAAAAATTCCCCGGGAATAAAGTAGGTATTACGAATGTAAATAAAAGGGAGAAATTGATGACAAATTTTGCGGAAAATTCCGCCAACAAATTTCAAGGGAATTGTACTATAAAATGAAAGTATTTAATATTTAAATGATAAAAGTACAAAACATTTGTCAGCCTTTGGGAAGGGATAGATTTTTTCGTCAAGGTAAGCTCGCAATTTGCTGGAATTTCAAGTAAATGAGTCTTGCCACGCACCAGGATGGTAGGTGTCATCGTACCGTATCTTTAGCTCATGATCACACACCTGTAAATAGTTTTTTTTTTTAATTATATAGATGAAGCTTTAATAAAATCACTCACTAAACTAAATTTTTAAGCTGTGGTTTCCAAAACTCTCGCTATACCCGTCTGGTAGCCACCTTCGCCAAGGAAGCGAGTAATTGACCTCAATTTCACAAGCGGGGAAATTGCAAAGAGCTTTCTGCTTTAGATATCATCACAAACGCAGCACTGAACATTTATATATTGTTTTTTTGTAGGTATTTGTTGTTTATATTCACTTTATTCGCTTTTTACATTTAAAACTTCAAGAAAATAATTTGCAAATTGTTAGCCAAACAAAACAGCTGACGCAAAACAGCTGACTTCGAAAAACCGAAATTCCCTCTCCCTTTTATTGTTCTCCCCTTTTGTTTAGAATAGGAGGATTTTATTCCCGGGAAAAATAAATTCCCCGGGAATTATCTCCCGGGGAGTATTCAGAATCGGGCTGAATAAAAATTAACACTGCTGAACATTTCTTACAACGTTAAATTTATACATCATTTATTGGAATTTAAATTTAACAGGAGGTTTAATAAACAATATCAGTCATTTTTTTATGGAGTTAATCGATTTGTCAATTGAAGTTTATACATATATGGTTATTTAATAGTGTTGCGGACGTACGTTTTTATTTTCTAGTTTTCTCAAAAAGTTGAAATATTTTGAAGATAATGTTTGTATTAAAAAATGTAGATTTTGGAAAGTACTATAATGTTCTTTTAACGAAACTGTACTTAAAATTTTGTATTCAAAATTATGATGAACACAAAGTACGTTACGTACGCACACAATTTTCCATAGACACTTGAAGTGGGTGCCGTTGGGGATGTAAAGTGAATCTTGCATCTCAAGCCTACTCACAACCTTCTTCGTGGTGGCACCTGGGCAACGTTGTTTGTAATATTATTTTTTCATGAATAGCGGCAGATAATGAGTGATGAACCCTGATGGTTGGGCTACCATCCGCCTTCAGGTCCTTTCCTGGCTATGAAAAAGAAAAAGTAACAAACGGAACTCCCCAAATGTTGACGACCCCCGAAATCGTATTAAGAACCATGATTTAAGGATATGCACCTGGAACGTCCAGACTCTCTATTGAGAAGGTGCCACTTACCGACTGGCCATCCAGGAAATAAGACGCGACGTAAAAATTACGACATCTATTTCAGTTGCAATGCCGAAAAGCACGAATTTGGATGTTGATTTGTAATTGGCGAGAGACTCAGACATCTTGTCTCGCAGTTCTATCCTGTTTGTGATCGAATAGCCACAATCAGCTTCAAGGCGAAATATTTCTACATCACGCTGATTTGTGCTCATGCCCCGATGGAAGATAAAGACGATAAGATTAAAGATGCATTTTACTAGACGAAACATACGACCGCTGTCCTGGGCACGACATTAAAATTGTTCTGGGAGACTTTTATGCAATAATAGGAAGGGAAGATGTTCTTGGTCCACCGATCGGTAAATACAGCCTGCATACCGACACGTCAGACATCGGGTTTAGGCTAGTTAGCTTCGCAGCGGGAAGGAACATGGTAGTGAGTGGAACTAGATTCCAGCACAAAGATATCCACAAGACAACTTGGCTATCCCCCGATCAAAACACCAATAATCAAATTGGTCCTGTGGAAACTAATGGCAGGCATGCATTCTAGTGTCACAGACGTGCGCCAGATTGTTACTGCCTACTACTACGACTCAACCCCTCTACTTCTGACGTTCCCGATACACAGTTGCAGCATATTGTTCATTCATTGGCAACCGCCGGAACAATCGTGCTAGGATATGAAAAAAGGGGCTCAGACGAATACTGGTACTATGAAGAATGTCGTATAGCGTCTGAGTCTGCTGCTTATGGGACCACGCTACCACCAATTGTAACCCGGGGGAGGGAATGGCACAAAAAGACTGTAAAATAGGCCAGGCAGCTTACTTAATTCCCCTTTACACCCCATGAATGAGGTATGGGATAGCTTCTCGCGTTGTTGTGAATTAACACGCTTTCTATTTTGAGATTCACAACTAACGGTATCTAATTGTTTATCGACGAATGCGAACGTCCCTGTTTGAGAAGCTCTTACTAGACATGCCGATTGACTCGACACTAATACTGCAAAGTTGCTGTTGACAACATTCGAGGGGAGCCGACAATGAAAGAAAATTTTTCTTTTAAGATGACTGGAGCCAGTAGTTGAACCTGTGATCTCCCGCATGGTAGTCGCGTGTTCTAACCACTATGCCACGAGACAGCTATTTAAGCGAAAAAAAAACGAGAAATGAAGGAGCGGGAGAACGAGGATATAGAGCGATACAGTGATAGAGGTGAGGCCCGAAAATTTTACCAGAAAGTAAAAGCAAAAGGCTACGGTAATGGGCTCCCCTCCTGTAAGGACAAGGATGGAAATCTGGTTACAGATACGCAGAGTTTGCTGCATGTATGGAGAGAACACTTCCAGCAATTGCTAGTTCCAATTGAGGAAATCTGCAGTAAACACGAGTGGCACGATATTCAATCCACATGCTACTCGCGTATGTTAATGACGTAGACATCATCGATCGAAAACTGCGGGATGTGACTGCAGCCTTCTCAAGTATACAGAAGGAATCAACGTAAATGAGGACAAAACAAAGTTATTAGTTTCAACGAACAAAGAATCTACTCGTTGGGAAACTGCATGAACGTTTACAACTATAATTTCGAGGTGGTAGATAATTTAATCGGTTCTGGCAATATTCGAGAGAAAAATACTCCCATCATCGAAGGTAAGTTAAGTTTTTTAGTTAAGGTGATTTCAATGTAATGAATTTAATTAATTTAGTGAATTTAATAAATTTATTGAATTTAATGAATTGAATGCATATAATGAATTTAATGCATTTAATAAGTTTAATGAATTTGATGAATTTAATACAATTAATGAATTTATTAAACTTAATGAATTTGATGAGTTTATTAAACGTAATGAATTTAATGCATATAATCGGCTTGACTGATAGTTGTGAAATTTTCAAAGAATGCAGCTGTGTTGTCGGTGGTGAAAATTGGCCGCGCCCATTGGGCCTTATTTTTGAAACAATCGCCTTTTGTGTGGATGCATTTGGAAATAAAGTTCGTGATCCAATAAAAAATGGGCGGGATTGGATCAGTGGGCGTGGTATAAAACTTTAATCTTTAAACTGCTGTATCTCATAACCTACAAGAGATATAAAGCTGATATTTGGTATGTGTTGTTGGTACATCAAAATTATAGCCAGGGTGGAAGTGGGTTGTGCCATGCCCCATTTAAAAGAAACCATTATAAAAGCCATAGTTTGATCGTCGAGAAAATTTCACAGTATAGTAGAGATATGACCAGGCTTTTTGGAACCTTGTTGTCAAAAAGGGCCGAGGCGACGCCCACTTACGTCAATATTTGACTATTACATATTTGCGAGAAAATAATACAATTCCTTAATTGAACATTAGTAAACAACATAGGCTCAAAATTTTTTTTATTACATATTTGGTTATATTATTTTTTGGTAAAATTTTTTGATTTACGCATTTAAAAACTATTATGCATTTAAAAACTTCCATGTAGAAAGATTTCAAAGCATAAATTGAATGAAATTACTAATTTAGTTATTTTCGTGACCAGAACAAATAAAATGCCTTCCAGTTTATTTTTTTTTTAAGATTTTTCGCACTCACCTATGCTTTTCTGTAAATTCCCGATATTCTTCGCTGGGATTTATGCTATTTATCACATTGTCTATACGCTTCTGAATCTCCCTAAACTTTTCCGATGTAAGATCACTGTGCTGGTTCGCCTCCTGTAAAATATTCTTCCACAACAATACGAAACTCTCCTGCACCGACTGTTGGTGCTCCAAAAGGCCAGGTAAAAGAACTTTACGGAAATCTTTTTCAACCTCTACGGCCTCGGTAATGGAGAGAACATATTCGTTGTGGGTTAAATGTAATTTACGGCAGGCTTTTTGATATTTATCACGGACGTCGTCAACCTTGCGGCCGCTACGACCAGCTGAAAGAAAAGAAACGTAAAACACAAAATTATTACCAATACAATGAAAGAGAAAGAGAGCCACTTACCTTTAATATAGTGTTCTTCAAATCGATTCCTTAAGGCCTTATAGCCCTCAAGATGTTTTTGATATTCGGATTTTTTACGTACCACCTCTTCTGTGAGCTGAAAATGCAAAAAAACAAAAATTTAAATTAATATTAATAATCAGTTAATGATTTATGAAAAAATAAAAACAAAAATATGTAAGCATTTTATGAGTTAGATATTAAGGCTTCATTAAAGATTTATCAAAAAAATTAAATTTATTTGTTTTCCAGGACAACGTATAACATCTTAACAGTTCACTTTCCTCTTTTCCCTTTCCCTTTTTTTGCTATGCCTCATTATTTTTACAATTTAGCTACGTTATAGCGCTTTGCTAAGTAACACAAAGAGAAAAAAACAGAAAGAAAAACAAAACTTTGCCAGGTCACCCAACTTAACCTACTGACTCACTTAGACCAGCAGCTGGTCTGGGTTATGTGAGCCTGCAGAATTCTGAGGTAAACGAAGTATGTATTGAATTTCGCCATCGTCCAACTCTGCTATGAAATGCTGCTTATATTTCACAATTGAAATCAGAGCATTTGGTAAATGTTGTTGGTGTCTTCTTATTAAGGTTTAAGTTTATTTGTAATTATATGAAATTTTTAGTAATTATTATTCACATCACACATTTCTCACCTAGGGGATATGTTGAATGTTTTCTGTTTTCTGTTATTTTTTAATGTTTTTGTCAATTCTTGTGGTTTTAGTTTGATTAAATAATAACCGTCTGACGTTGTTAAGCGTTATTTTGTTGGTCTTAACTTGCATACTGCATTTTTTCACGTATTTCTTTCTATGCGATATCAATTTGAACTTAGGATACTGTCAGTGCATTATGTAAATATTCAAATTAGGTTTTGTTTATTTTGATTTTTTTTAAACTAAGTTAGATTTTGTATTCCTATCATGTTGTTAGAAGTTATGACGTTTTTTTGTGTTTGACAATAATTGATAATTATTGGAAGGTAATAAATATACATACACAACAATATGAGAATGTAATAGAAGTTCGTGGCGCGGCATAATAAGAAGTTGTCAGAGTTATGATAGTAGAAGAACAAAGAAAACAATACTCATTCATATCGACAATTTGATAGTTACATACTTAAAGAGATATGATGAAGAAATTCCTATGTATATAAAACGGCTATGGTCAAAATTTGAGCAAAATAGTGCCCCAAAGATGTCAAAGTTTGTTTTTGTTTGCATATCAAGTAGGCGTGGTCCCTCCTACTGGCCCTTATTTTGGAAACCGCAATATCTGGAGGATTAGTTTTTCAATCGCCTTGAAAATTTGTGTGGATGCATTTGGTAGCAAAGTTCATGCTCCAACAAAAAATGGGTGGAATCGTATCATTGGGCGTCGTATAAAACATGAAATTTTAAATGGCTGTACATCATGAACTATAAGAGGTATAAAGCTGATATTTGGTATATGTTGTTAGAACAGTATGAATCACAGCCCAGGGTGGGGTATGAATCACAGTGGGCTGTGCCATATCCCATTTAAGGAATACCGTTATAATAGCCATAATAATAGTGTGATCTATCCTAAAAATTCCACAGGATAGTACAGATTTAGCCAGAGTATTTGGAACCAAGTTGGCCGAGGAGCCGCCCACATACATCAATATTTGACCATTACATATTTACGACAAAAGAAAAAAAAACAGTTCCTTAATCGAATATTGGTAAAAAAGATTCAATAGAGGATTGACCTTTGATCTCTTTGGGGTACGGGAAATAATTGTCCGGTCTTACACAAATTAATCAAATCCTTAATCGAATATTGGTAAAAAAAGATTCAATAAAGGTCTGACCTTTGATCTCTTTGAGGTACGGGAAATAATTGTCCGATCTTACACAAATTTCCGCCATGTAGTCTTTACATCAATATTACGGTCGAGCTTTTTAAATTTCCATACATTTCGCTGCCGCCCTAGTATACATAAGAGTGATCGGAAGTTTTATGGGAAAAATAATTCAGAATTTTGTCGGTGTCAACCACTAAAAATGATAAGTCTTTGCTGATTCTTGAATAGCCAAAGTTTAAGCAAGATTGGAGTATGTTAACCCTGGCCACTTGGGGCTTAAAGTTTATAAGCTCCTTTATCCGAGTTTGGTGGCACAACTGAAGAACGACTTATTCTATTTTGCTAAAATAAAAATTCGAAATTTTGAAATTAAAACTCATTTAAAATTCATATATCATTTCTCTGCGTGTTCAACAGTTACGCAGTTATAAATAAATTTTTGAAAAAAATAATAAAATTTACCTATAAATTTCATTTTTTTTCTATTTAAAAAATAATAAAAAATCCAAAACGGAAAAAAGTGTCAAGTCCCACTACATTCACGTAATTTCAAATTAGTTATGAACAAAATGAGACATACACCCATGTTCTGGAAAACATTTCGATGTGGAAACAGACCGAAATCGGTACTTTTTACATATACTTTTTA
Source organism: Muscina levida (assembly GCA_964034835.1). Classification (NCBI taxonomy): domain Eukaryota; kingdom Metazoa; phylum Arthropoda; class Insecta; order Diptera; family Muscidae; genus Muscina; species Muscina levida. The sequence continues at coordinate 136,368,260 of OZ035880.1, forward strand.
CCAATTTCGATCTGTTTTCAAACCGTATTGTTTTCCAGAATATGGGTGATAGAACATGAAAATTGATTGTCGCGCGTTTAGCTTTTATTTACAATTAAGTGAATATATCTCATTTGCAAAATATAAGTTTTTTTCAATCAGGATATATGGGAGGTGGGATTATTTTATAAAAAAAATTTTTAGGACGATCAAACTATTATTATGGCTGTTATAACGATTTCTTTTAAAAGGGGCGTGGTACCGCCCACTTCCACCCTGGATGTAATTCATACTGTATCAACAACATATACCAAATATTATCTCAATATACTTCAGATATTTCATGAAATATAGCCATTATAAAATTCAAGTTGTATGGGCGGTGCCACTTTACTCAATCACAACTAAATATAGTCAAAGTCTCTCAGCAGGTCATCAGTACCACATTGTAAAAATTTCTTTTAGAAAATTACTACTAAAACCGTCAGACAGATTTTAGAAAAGGGGGCGTGGCACCGCCCTCTATCACCCGGCTGTTATTCGAAATATAAGAACAATCAATATTCCAAATATCATACTCATATCACTGATGGCTCATGAGATACAACCGTTTAAAGTAGCAAGTTGTATGCCACGCCCACTGATCCGATCCCACGCCGCTTTACTCAATCCCAACCATGTACAGTCAAAGAATATCAGCAGGTTATCAGTACCAAATTGTGAAATATTCTTTTAGAGGTTATTAGAAAAGCCGCCAGAAAGATTTAAAAAAATCTTGGTTGTAATTTGAACTGTATCAACAACACATATCAAATATTATTTTCATACCTCTGCTAGTTCATGAGATAACAGCCGTTTTAAGATGCAAGTTGTATGCCACGTCCACTGATCCAATCCCACGAATTTTGCTGCCAAATGCATTCACACAAGTTTTCAAGGCAATTGGTGAAAAAGTCCTGCAGATATTGCATTTTTCAAAAATTGGGTCCAATATGCGGGGCCACGCCCACTTGATATAACCGTACGAACAATAAATTTTATAAATATCATATTCATACCTATGATAGCTCATGAGATACAGCCATTTAAAGTAGCAAGTTCTATGTCACTCCCACTGATCCGATCCAGCCCATTTTATGTTGGATCACGAATTTTGCTGCTAAATGCATTCACACAAATTTTCAAGGCCATTGGTGAAACAGTCCTGCACGATATTGCGTTTTCGAAAATAGGGTATAATGGGCGGGGCCATGCCCACTTGATACATCAAAAATTCTAGAACCCTATTTTCATCACCGATGTTTATGTGCAAATTTCATAAACATCGGTCTATACGGTACTATACGGTACTAAAAATGCAAACAAACCAACAAACACAAACTCATTTTGATGGAGAAATTTAGAAATTTTAAGCAATTTTATAAATCTTATGTGTTATATGAATTACACAGTACAACATTTTTCAGCTCATTGATTTGGGACTAAATTTTGAGAATTGCACGTGAAAGTAGCCCCAAAAATAATCACTTCTGTATCATTCGTTTTGTCAAGTTGGCTGCATTAATAAATTAATGGCATAAGCATTTAATGATTTTTTTTAATTTTATTCACTTTAATGAACTGAATTTTGTGGATTATATGCATTATATGAATTCATAACTTTATAATTTTTTTTTTATTTTTTATGAATTTTATGAGTTTTTTTTTAAACTCAATTAATTTTATACAAATATTGATTTTTATAAATTTTTAGAATTAAATGAATTTTTTAATTTTATTAATTTTAATAATTTTAATGAATTTTATGATATATATGCATTATATAAATTTTATAAAATTTATGAAATAATATATTTTATACATTAATACATTTTATAGAGTTTTATGAATTTAATAAATTTAATAATTTTTTTATTATGATTTTTTATAAATTTTAAGCATTAATACATTTTTTTAATTTTATTCATTTTAACGAACTTAATAAATTTTATGAATTATGAATCAGTTTTTATAAATTTAATAAATTTATTTTTGTAAATTTTATTTACTTTTATAAATTTAATAAATATTATGAATTTAATAATTTTAATGCATTTTTATAAATTTAATGCATTTTAATGAATTTTAGACAATACGTTTCTGGCGTTTTAAATTTTATATAATTTTCTTTGGCTTTTCCTCAAATTTTCACAATTTCATATTTAGATTTTTTTTCCAACATTTCTGCTCAAAATTCACTTATAAATGCAAAATTTTGAGAAAGGTACAACATAGAATACCAAAAAACGCTACTGTCGACCCAAAAGCTCTACATCTTTGAGTATTCATATTTCTAGGGAAAGGAGTCTTATCCAATTCCATATTTTTTCTGGACATCCTGAAATAGCAACGGTTAAGCTTCTTTGCGGATCATTAAATTTCCTTTAAAACTGCATTCAATCTTTTATGCATATATTGCATATTTTAGAAAAAAAATTATATTTTTGCGCATATTTAAGCTAATTTCACAATTAATGCATGTTTTTTTTTGCATAATTTTATTTTTGTTTTTTTGATTAACAACCTCTTTAAAAAGTTAAACTCCTTTAAGTAGTTGTGGGACATCTTTGGGTAAAAGCTTCTTTATAAATTGTTACACAAAAAAAATTCCACAAAAAATTTACAAAATTTTTACACCGATTGCAAATTTTATTGTGGGAATTTTATATGAAAAGTAGATATGCGCGACAAAGAAAATCTTTGCTCAAAGTCAATAGACAAAACTAATCAATTGATAAAACCAATCAACAACTGCTTGGCTCGGTAAGGATTTCGACAAATATAAAGTTCTTCTTTTTCTAACCGATGCATTTCCTACATGGCAAAGGAGGCAAAGGGGTTGACACTGCTGTTGCATGTGACATGTTTATAAAATTGATGTCATTTTATTGAACTGAATTCTTTTACATCAAATGAAAAATATATATCTTTTTAAAACTGTTTTCGTTTGTTTTAAATTGAAGATGTTCTGGTATTCCCCTCCCTCCAGAGCTAATTATAACAAGATTGGGATTGGCTTAATGCATTCAAATATTATAACAAGAATTAAAAAGCAGTAAAGAGATCCACAAATCCGATTCGATATCGATTTAAAATGAATTTTATATGCACATATACGAGTATAAAAAATGTACTCAAAACTTATGCAAATTTTATTTTTATTAATATTAAACATATTTTTAATTGCATATTTTATGTGTTTTTACTGCATATTTTTGATATATATGTGCATATTTTCGATTTTTAAGTGCATAAAATTCTTTGCTCTACATATTTCCCTCATATTTTACTCATAGTGTTTGTTAACCAAACATTATAATATTTGCCCTAGTAATAACCCTTGAATTTGGTAGTTGTAGTTGCACAACCAACCTAATGTAACATTCTTGTCTTCAACAACTGTTGCTTCAACGTTCGACCTTTAACCTTTCATAAACAAAAGAATATACGTATGTATGTTAACAATTTATTGCAACCATCGAATCACCCCAACAAAAAGTATCATTCATTTATTACTCCGCACACACTCAATAAATTTAAGAACAAGAAAAAACAATCTTACAATTTGATTGATCATTTTTTTGGTCCACAAAAAAAAACAAAATAAAAATCACAAACAACAACAACCAACAAAAACTGTCATTTCAGTTAACTTGACCCAGATTTCTTACAAAATCCAGACACACACTAGAGTATTTTTTTGTTGTTCACAATTCGAGAAAAACTTTAAATAAACACATTTGTATAAAAGAACAAAAACGAACAAAAAATAAGAACTTGACGCTGGAGTTGTTTCACATGCCTTGTTGTTGGTGGTATTTGATCGCGCGTATGTACAGTCATTATGGAAATATTTATTTCTTTTGTACAATACGATTACTTGTTGTGGTATTAATTGTTCTACGAGTATCGAAAAGAATTCGCTTAATTGACACAATGAGTACTGACGGTGGTGGTGGTGTAAACAATATACAATTGCCGGCAATTTTATATATAGGAATTTATTATTATGCTGTGTGGTGATTTGGAATATTTTTTAATGGTTTCTGTTTCACTTTCATTGGACTCAATTTACTTTTTTTTTACAACAACTAGCTGGCCTATGTTGTCACTGTGTTGACAGCGCGCAACTTTCAAACTTCTTTTACAATTTTATTTGCAACAGCGGAGAAATTTGCGAAAATAAGTAAGGTAATAACAAATTGTGAAGTTATTTGTAGACTAAGCCGGATTTTTTGGTGCTGAATATTTTGTTGGTGCGTAATCCACAGAAAATACCGATTTTGTGTGAAGTAAAATTTAGTTGTGCTGACAGACAACCAAAGTAGAGGTTGGTGGCTGTAAAAACTATCATTAATAACACAGTACAACATTTTTAAGCTCATTGATTTGGGACTTAATTTTGAGAATTGCAAGTGAAAGTTGCCCCAAAAATAAGAACTTCTGCATCATTCGTTTTGTCAAGTAGGCTGCATTTTGTCAAGTTACATGCTATAATAATTCAATATTGATTTGAAGTTAGTAAATATCGTATAGGGGAATTTTTCACGTTTTTGTTTGACATAACTCAAGAACCACAACAATAACTATACGATACTTACTTACTTCAAATCGATATTAAATTAGTATGGCATATGACTTGACCAAAATGAATGATGCAGAACTTATTCATTTTGGTGCTACATTCACGTGCAGTTCTCAGAGTAGAGTCCCAAAATCATGTGTTGTACAATAAGTTACTCAAGATGGATTTATCGATATTGAATAAAGGAAAAAAATAGAATAAGGCATCCAATGCCTTAAAAATCGCAAAAATTTCCAATTTTTTCCCAATTTTCACCTCTTTTGCTTAATAACTGGATAATAAATCCAAAAAGTTTTATTTATTGCATCAAAAAGTATTGTACTAACTAGTACAAATAATTGTACAAAAAAGTACAATTTCTTGTATCAAAAAGTAAAACTTATGGTAACAAAAAGTAAAATTTATGGTAATAAAACGTACAATTTATGGTACTAAAAACTGCAGTGGTACCAAAGAGTACAATTTTTGGTACATAATAGTCCAATTTATAGTACCAGAAAGAAAATTTTTGGTACATAATAGTACAATTTATTGTACCAAAAAGTGCAATTTATGATACAAAAAATACAATTTATTGTAGAATTGTAAAATTTATCATACTTAAGAGCACAAATTTGTTGTAGCAAAAAGTGCTATTTATGGTACTTTTCAATATCTTAGTACAATTTATGGAACCAAAAATTATAATTAATGGTATTAAGGAGTACAAGTTATTGTTACAAAAAGTAAAATTTATGATACTAAAAACTATAGTTTATTGTACCAAAAGGTGCCATTTTAGTACCAAAAAGTACAATTTATTGTAACAAAATGTGCCATTTATGGTACCAAAAAGTACAATGTATGGTACCATAAAGTACAGTGCTATTTAAGGTAACTATTCAATATCTAAGTACAATTGATGGTACCAAAAAGTACAATTTATGGTAACAAAAAGTACAATTTGTGGTACCAAAAACTATTACAATTTTTGTACCAATAAGTGAAATTTATGGTACAAAAGAGTGCAATTTATTGTAACAAAAAGTGATATTTATGGTACCTTTTCAATATCAAAATGTGTAATTTATGGTACCAAAATGTACAATTTATGGTACCAAAAACTGCAATTGATGCTACATGAAAATACAACTTATTGTACCAAAAAGTACAATTTATGATACTAAAGAGTACAATTTACTGTACAAAAATGTGCTATGTATGGTACCTATTCAATATCTAAGTACAATTTATTGCATCAAAAATTAAATTTTTTTTTTTTTTTTTTGTTTCATTTATTTTAATTCATTATTAATAAGTACAATTATTATTATTAAGTGCCCCAGCGCCTTATAGGCATTGTAGAGGCTAACTGGCAACTATATTACTAACAAGTATTAAAAATTTTTACAATTAAAACAATAATGCAAAAAATACTTTTATGAAAAAAGAGAAAAAAAAATACTTTATATATATGCAAGATATTTGATACTACGTAAGAAGTGCTTCTATGTTGTTTAGAAGATATTCTTTTACAGATTGTTTAAAAGTGGAAATAATTGCTATATTTTTGATATCATCAGGTAAACTGTTGTATTCAAGTGATCCTGCGTGTCTTATTCGTTGTTTAGTTAAATCGATTCGGCATCTTGCAACTTGTAGGTGATTAGCCTGCCTTGTGTTTCTCCCTGTTGTCTGGACATTTCGTCTGAAAGACACCCCGGAATCTGGGAATCTTATGGATTTAAACATAAATAGAAGTAATTGCTGTTTGTACAGACCACGAACAGGTAATATGTTTGTTGCTTTGGTTCTATACAAATCCAAAGTAGGGTAACGCATTGGCAAATTAAATACGATTTTTAAAGCTTTGTTCTGAGCAGATTGTAGAGATCTTAGTGCATACACAATGGGAAGGTACGATATTACAGAATTAATAAGAGCTTGAAATATAAGCATCTTGACATTTGTACTCAACTTGTTTTTGAATTTAAATAGCATTCCAGTTGCAGATGATACCTTTGCTTTTACTTGGGATATATGTTCATCCCATTTCAGGTTTTGTGTCAAAGTAACACCAAGATATTTTACACTTAATGATTCTTCGATTATTGTCCCGCCAACGTGAATTGTCATAAATTGTTCATTCTTATTACAATGCGGTCTAAAGCGAATAAATTTAGTTTTTAATGGATTCAACATTAATTTGTTCACACGGGCAAATTCAGCTAATATTGCCGCGTCATATTCAATATGGGCCTGCAGAACTTTTTCATGTTGGTATTTGTAAAAAATACAGACATCATCAGCAAATAAATTAAGTCTTCCATTGAATTCAATATTTTTAATATCATTTATAAATATTTTAAACAAAAGCGGGCCAATAACACTGCCCTGAGGAACACCATAATTAACGGGTAATGTTTCACTCACCGCTGAACCAATTTGAACAAACTGCGATCTGTTTTCAAGAAAAGTCTTCATTAATCTTAGAGAAGATCCTATTAAGCCGATGCTCTCAAGCTTCAACAAGATAATATTGTGATCAACAAGATCAAATGCTTTGGAAAAATCAAAAAATACACCTGCTACACCCTTGTAACCATCATCTATTCCAGAACAAATATATTCCACAGCATTGACTAAAGCCTCCCTAGTTCCCGATCCTTTCTTAAATCCAAATTGATTTTTATATAAAATATCATTATCATTAACATACTTTGAAAGTTGGTCAAAAAGAAGCTTTTCAAATATTTTATCTATCACTGATAGAATTGAAATAGGCCGAAAATCAGCAACATACTTTGCATTTGGTTTCTTTGGTATGGGTATTATCTTGTGTATTTTTAAAACACTCGGATACGACCCCTCCATAAGCATTTTATTAAAAATACATACTAGTATATCAGAAACAGCTGATTGCCTTACAGACAACATTCTAGTTGTAATGTTGTCAAAACCAGGGCTTTTAGAGGATTTTAACTGTCGTAAAACGTTTTCTACTTCTGTTTTACTAACCATTTGAAAAGTGAAGGTACTAACCTCTGACCGTAACGTTCGGAAAACATTAACGTTATCATTAGAGTGTTGTTCAATATTAGTATGTATATTGTTAACGGAATCTATAAAATATTTGTTTAAAACCGAAGCCATTTCCTCGTTGGATCTGACACAATTCCCTTCTTCAGATATAACTTCCTTGATTGCTTCTTTCTTCCTTCCAAGTTCCCTATTTAGAAAATCCCACGTTTTCTTGGTATTATCCTTACACAAGCTGAGATTATGTACATAATAATCTTCCATTAAACACTTACTACAAATCTTTATAACTTTACTAATTCTCTTTAGCCGTTCTTCTGTGGAATTGTGTCTACGTTTTCTTCTAGACTTGAGTAGTTTACATTTAAGGATCTTCAAAGCAGCAAGGTTTTCGTTTATCCATGGAGCTATAATTCTTCTCATATCTATCGGAGTTAAAATAATTTCTGTACTTTCCAAAGCTGCTGATGTGAAAATATCAATAAATTGCCGGCACAAATCTGAAGAGCTTGCCACGTTTCTTAATGAAGGTAATTTGTTGTCCAAAATCTGACCAATTTTTGAATATTGTACTATTTGTCTTCGTGACTCACACTGTGTATTCAGATTTGAATTTACATAAAGTTTACAACTTAAAAAGTTATGATCAGATAATTCCGTTTCTATACAATCTACAAATATCTTGTCAGTTTTATTACAACATACCCAATCAATTGAAGTTTTACTTGTAGGCCTTGTTATATAGTTGTGACACATTTGCATACCAAACTCATGAAAGAGGTCATTTATTAATCTAAATTGTCTATTAAGTATTCGCAAGTCAATATTAAAATCACCGACGATCAATACAGGGTTGCTAGCAAATTGAAGAAGATAGTGATCCATCTTACTCATTAAAAAATTTAAAACACATCGTTGTGATCGATAAACAGACATTACACACAATTTGTGATTGTCTATTATTATATCTTCCAACTCAATTGCAATTACATCCAAGCTGCTTTCACTCTTTTTAATAATTACTTTATACTTCAAACTGGAGTTTACATACATTGTCGTGCCACCAAAACCATCAGATCTATCACAGTGTATAGCATCAAAACCAGGAATAGAATATAAGTTTAAATTATTCCCACTGAACCATGTTTCCTGGATAGCAATTATTTCCGGAATTTTAACAAGTCCACTTATCTGACTTTTAAAACGATTAAATTTATCTAAAGATGAAACACTTCGAACGTTTATCGATAAAATATTAAAGTAATTTTGATTTTCAACAATAACACTATCATTATATGCATTTATATCTTTAAAATAACCTGAGATCATAAAAACAAAATAAATTTTATTATATTATTCAAATTTGAAATTTAAACACAATTATAATTTACTAATTAGGAAAGTGCATCAGCATCATCAAACTCATCATCATCATCGCTATCTTCATCATCATCATGCCGCATACCACGAACTGTCTTGGGACGTTTACAAGTAGAGCTTAAGAGAATTTTATCCACATCTTCCATACTTCTTATTCTGATTTGCCTAGAATTAGCATCCTTCTTAGCAAAAATCTTACCATCTCTCGTATAAACAGAATAAAAACCAACAGTCTTCAAAGATTTCGCATGCTTAAAAACCTCTAGACTATCTTTTGACATAAAATCATTTATGTAGACTGTTTTTGTATCTTCCAACGACTTCAAGTTCTTCTTGTTCTTCATAAAAACCGTTTTGCTCTTATTGTTTACAAATTTAACGACAACCGATGATTTATTAGATTGCCTATTACGACCCATGAAATACGCGTCATCAATGTCATCCTCGCACACATCAGCTCTCGCCTTCTTCGCTATATCTAGCACAACATCAAGAGCATTGGTCTCAGAGTCAGTTACAACACCATTTATAATGCAATTGTTCTGAACGCGAATGTCATTTAAAAATGTCACAGTAGATTTAAGTTTTTTCACATCCTCTCTGAGAGATTCATTTTCCTTCTTTAGTTTCTTTACTGCTGCAGTGTTTTTTTTAACACCATTTAATATACTGTCATATTGAGATGACATAAAATTCATTGTTTCTCTCATTTCTTTTAAAATAGTTTTAAGTTCTGATTTGCCATCATCTTTAGGCTCACATATTTGGCACTTAAACTCAAGAGAGGGATCTTTCATCAGCTCATCAATCTCAACCTTATTCAGCTGTGTGCACAGAGAGTGAAGGGTTTTTTTGCAAGAATCACACTCAATAGCCTCGTCGCTTTCCAACACTTCTGTTTTGCAAAGAATGCACATCACTTTTTTACTTTTCGTGTTTATGCTTTTTCTCGTTTTGCCAGGCATTTTTTCACAACTCACACAGACACTACAACTTGATCTTTGAGTGTAATCTAGATTTGTATGTGTTTACACTGGTTATCTTATGAAATTTGCTTTTTCTTTCTCTCGAGTACGGACCGTGTCAAATTTTGCGTCTATTCACGACGGAGTTGCCACACTTTTTCACTTTTTATGCTAACAAAAAGTACATTTGTGGTACCAAAAACTGCAATTGTACTTTTTAGTACCCAAACTTGTACTTGTACTTTTTCGGATCTAAAATATTCTCAAGTGATGGCCTTACCAACGAACAACAATTCATATTCATATATAAGATAATTTCTTAGTATGTTCGGATGTTTCTATGTATGTCCTATCCTTTCCGCAACTTTCTCAAGCCATCTGATGACATAGGAAGCTGAAATTTGTCATACTTAAAGTACTTTCTCTGCGGAAGATCGTAACGAAGTCAGATTTTTGATTTTCGGTTCATGGGACCGACTTTTTAACTAGTATAACTAAAAAGATCTGATTAAATAGGGGAATGGGGAATATTGGGCCCCACTAGGCACGACTAGGCACCGTCGGATTGAGCTGAAAAATTAGCACATGATTTCTTACACCAAACCTTATATTTTAAGCAGCGCACACAATTAAATTTCAAAAAAAAAAATTCCCATACAAAATGCGATCAGTCTAGTGTGTAATGTTGAATTGCAGCGCAAGGTGCCGTGTCCTTTTTAAAGGACACCCGATTCCGGGATAACTATAGGTTGTAGGAAAAAAAGTTATATTATAAAAAATACTTAGAAACCCATGAATATTTAAGATCCGAAAAAAATTAAGTTTTCAAGAAAAAAAAATTGCGGCGCTATCTGGGATAATATGGAGAACTTTGGGCTCCACCCGGCACGACTAGGCACCGTCGGATTGAGCTGAAAAATTAGGACATGATTTCTTACACCAAACCTCATATTTTAAGCAGCGCACACAATTAAATTTCAAAAAATTGCGACCAGTCTAGTGTTCAGCCTACATCCGACTAAGACATAAAAAGCAACAAAAAAAAATCTAAAATATATTGACTCATGTCAGATTATTCCTAAGCATACAAAACAAAAACATCCCAGAATTTTTTCATATCATTTCTTTACATAATATGATCCCTAAATTACTGTAATTTATTACAGAAGATTAATTGTAAACATTTTTACTACAAAATTTCTAGTGAAATGTGAATTATTTTAAATACTCTACTCTACCACACACAGCCAACATATTTAACAATTAGACTTAAGGCAGCTGTAAATTGTACATAAAAAATCCGGGGAAAAAACCTCCATTTATTAATATTCAATTCTAAGCAAGCTAGCAGCGCTGCTTACTCAAAAAATTATGGCCAAAACAACTTTAAATGCACAAAGGCAAAACGACAACAACTTAATGCACGTAGCACGTGATGGCCATCCAACACTAGACAATCGGACCAACATCACACGCCAAGATCGGTCCATAAAAAGAACGACAACAAAATTGATTGAAATTTACGGCAACAGTTGCTAGAGCTATCGCCGCCGCTGCGAATACTACTGCTGCTGCTGCTGCTGTTATCGTTGATGCTGTGTTGTAGTGGCGGCTTATGGCTAAGCCAGTGACAGAGATCGTTGGTCCAACCGGCCAACATCCATCCCATTCATTCATCCTTCTATATTTGCAGCTGCTCTTGATGAACTTTGGAACGAACATTGAAATGGCTTAAACGAACGTACAGTATGGAGTACTGACTATGAAACTAATGTACAATGACTGGATTTTACTTAAGCGCACACCTGAGTTTTACTGCAGCCAAAACAGCAAATAGCGAACCGACCCCGTGCAATTTGTTTTCACCATTAAATTGTTGATGGGGGGATTTTTCTAGTTTCTTTTACGTTTTTCTTTTGTACAGCAACAAAAGAAAAACAAGTTAAGCTTTTATACGTTTTGAAAATTAATTGATTTTTTTTCTTACAAGAATAACGCCATGTGTGTGTGTGTGTGTGTGCGTAGGAAAGCAATAATATTATACGCTAAAAATATCCTATAAAAACAAAACATTTTTTTTTTGTAAATCGATAGTTTAGTAATTTAATATTAAAAGAAAACTAATATATGCTCTTTTTTAAATTTTTTTTAATAATTCCTATAACTGCAGTATTTTAACACATCGTCGGTATCCTGGAAAAAGTCAAGTCTGCTTTTTTTATTTCTGAGTTATTGATGATTTGAAATTTATAGCCGTCTATATTTTGATACAATAACTACAAAAATACTTTAAATAGATATGGAATTTTTTAAAGGGCATAGACTATGGCCATACGAGAAAACAAAGAAACACAGATCTAGTCCTGCGACTGGTCCCTGGTGGGTAGGAACCTAATGATTCTGTTCTGCAGAACATGTCTTATGGCTGAGGTCAAGGAACATGACTCAGGCCACATTTGCTGTGCCAATTCTATAGGACCCAAAAAATACTATAAATCAGTCAAATCTACACTTCTTTAACACTTTGGAACCAGTTCGGTGCCAGGATCCCTTTTCACCAATGTCCGAACAGGTACTTTTAGACAATTGACACTGCATTTCCTGTACGGATCATACTCAGTATATTCATTAGGGCGCCAGCGAAATGTATGAACGATTTTTTTTGCGGAAATTTGTGATGATATTGGAGGAGTCATAGAAAGGGTGCTGATAACATAGTTTGGCAACTATCGAAATAGCTATCGGCCTTGCCAGCTGTAACATAATCCATTTCAAACAAATCATGTTGAACAAACTTATATTAGTAATAAAAGAAGAGATCTTAAACCGAACGATGAAAACAAATTCGAAAATTTAAAACGTTCGTCCGGAATATTGTGCCACTTGATGTAAAAAATACATGACGAACATTTGAGTAAGGTGGGGCAACTATTTGCCGTATCACAAAGAGGTCAAAGGTCAGGTTTTTCGTAAATCCTATATTATTTACCAATGGCCGATTAACGAATTGTATTTTTTGTCGTTAATATTTAATAGTCAAATATAGACGTGTGTGGGCGGCGCTTCGATTATATTTGCCAACTCGGTTCCAAATACCCTTTTATGTCTCTACTATACTATGACATTTTCGGAACGATCGATGTATTATCATGGCTGTTAAACGGCTTCTTTTAAATTGGGCGTGCAATAGCCCACCTACACTCTTGCTGTAATTCACATTGTACCAACAACACATATCAAATATAATCTTGTTACCTTTTATAGTTCATGAGATACAGCCGTTTAAAGTTCTATACCACGCCCACTGATCCGTTTCCGCCTATTTCTGTTGGGTCACGAACTTTGCTGCCAAATGCATTCACATAAGGCGATTGGAGAAACAGTCCTCCAGATATTGGGGTTTCAAATATAGGGTGGAAAGGGCTGGGCCACGCCCACTAGGTATATCAAAAAATACACTACTCTATTTTCCATACCGACCACACAGCTACATTCTGTGAAATTTCACAAAGATCGGTAGCCGCTTCCGAGACTCTTTGGGGCACGGCTTCACAATATGCCGCTCGAACATTGCCGAAAATACAAACTTGAATTTTTGCTGCCTCCCTTATATTTATATACGAATTCTGAAGGGTCGTGTATGCAGCCCAAAAATTTACTGCAAGTAGTCTATGATGGAATCTTACTAGGAGGAATAAACATACCCGGAAAACAGACAGGGTGGCGTCAATCGGTGAAATACAGCAGCCAATGTATGAAACCACATATCTAGTATATATATACGATGAACAATTTAAATATAACTATGATCTGCGGAATGTTGGTGGCCATGGGTGGACTACTGAAGATACTCTATGAGTTTTGGCTCCCCTGAAAAGTAATTGAAAAACACATGATCCGTACAACCGGAAATATGCAAATGCATTTTATTTTTAATCGAGATATCAACAAATGGGTAATGTATTTATATGTTTCATACTCTTACAAGTGTTTTGCCAACTATTTGTTAGAGCATATTTGTGCATATTGTACCCATAAAGTCATTTTTTTCCATATTTTGCTTTATAGAGCATATTTTCTGTTCGAAATAAACGTTTTAAAAATGTATAAGAAAATAATGTTTTGCTCTTTGTGATGAATGCAGCTCCATACATGATAAAGGCTGCAAAAGCTATTGTGACATCCCAAAGTGACGCATCTGACATGTATTACTCATGGTCTCCATCGATCGTGTCAATGTATTAGGAATTTATATGAAAACGTGAATAAAGCTATTGCTAATGTCAGGAAGGTATTTTTGAAAACTCAATGTAGAGTGGAACTTTTTAAACAAATGTTTCCAGACCTTGCATTACATCCAGAACCTATTACTACGCGTTTGGGTACATGACAGGAATCAATTAATTACTATGCCAACAATTATTAAGGCGTTTTTAAGGTGCTAATAACATTAACAGATAAAGAAAAATAAATATTGTGTGACTTAAATTTTTTAGAGCATATTTTTGTTGATTTTAAGAGCATATGTTTATGGTTTTAAGAGCATATTTTGCTATTTTTAGGACATTTTTTAAGCGCATAAAAGCATAGCATAGTGCATATTTCCATTTTGGTCAGCGCTGCGATGATATATGAAATAGTTTCTTTAAAAACCGCGATGTATCCTAATTGAAGGGATACTTTAATGATGAAGGGTTAGTTCTTCATTCATAGCACAGTGGACCGAAGTCTCTGCCACAGTTAATGCTGTTGTTTAGATTTTGCAAATTCCCAGTTTCCTAGTTTTCGCAATCGCTATTTCAACAAACTCTACTCACAATATGTTACTTAGTAAACAATCTAATTAAAAGTTTATAAAAGCTATTTATATGCATGCATCTAGTGTAAAACCTATTCACATTAAATTTAGAAAAAATTATAAAAACATTTGTACTCTGTAAAAAAAATCGCAAATTGCATATGATATTCTAAACAGATTCTTTGCAAATAAATCATTATTGTCTTCTACATTAGCATTATAAAAATAAACACACACACACAATAGCGCCCCGTTCCACTTGGCACTCGATATTAGGCAAAATCTAGCCATGGGTTCACAAAAAAAAAAAACAATTTGCAAAATAAAACCAACATCACCACCACCGAGCGAGCACACACAAGTAACTAGAATGCCGTTCGTTCCTCTCGACTATTTTTAGGTCAAAAGCATAAAAATGCTTACGCGAAAATACCAAGAAAAACGCACAAAACTGTGTTGTTGTATGACTTAAAGTAAAAAAAAAACAACAAAAAATATAAAAAGTAGCTGGGGAAAAAGAACTAGGGAGCTATAAAGTGAATTTAATAACACACTTTAAATTGTGGTGTTGTTTGGTGTGTGTGAGCGTATGTATTGATATTAACAACTTTTCTTTAAATCGTCTAATAGCCGAAAGGGCGTATAAAGAAAACGTCACCTAACTTTGCAGCGTATGAAACATGTAAAAGTCTTATTGCCCAATTTAGTTGCTTCACTTAACACATCACCCCCAATTTCCTAGTAAATTGGGTTAAGCAAGACCAATTCATTCTGAGAAATAATAAAATCTAACGCCAAGCATCTCCTCTGACTTTTGCCATCATCGTATACAAGGTTTCCTATTAAGTCATCGTAGTTATGAATTAGTTTTTAAAATTTTTTATATGTTTTTTTTGTTGTTTTTTTCACACTCAATTGCGGTCTTCTCTGACAAACGTTCTGTATAATGTGTTTGTTTGTTGTTGTTGTCGTCGTCGGCGGCAGAGGTGAATGTTTTGCAACCAACCGTTTCCCCTTTTTTAGTCTACTTCAAGATACATTAATTTATATGACGTTTAAAGAGTTAATGAAACATGTGCCAAGTCAAAGGCAGTCTCACTCACTCAGTCGGCACCAGTCACCAGTCAGTCACTCCTTCTGGCTGTCTGGCGTATAGACTTGTGCCGCTCGATTATTCGTACAATATCGCGTATTTAGGTCATTCGTGAGTTAACTATGAATGTGTTTATATTTCGTTTGTGTGTGTGATTTTTTTCCCAAGATATAAATACCAAATTGTAAATTTTTTTTAATTTTTTCTTCGTCATTTAAGTATTTAATTTATGTAAGGTGATTTGAAAGTTTTATATGGAAACAGATTGAGCTCTTCAGAATCAGAATTTACTTTTAAAATAAATCTATAACATTATGGCAAAAGTTGGTATGTCGAATTTTCATAATTTTACAATAAGACGATTTAAAGTTTGCAAATCTCTTAAAGACATATGAGCTAAATCTGTTAAGAAATTAAATTTTTAGAGCGTTTTATTGGAATTTTAGATATATTAAAAAAGTGGGCGTAGAAATGGGCGTGGCCAATTTGTTTTATAATATAAATGTTCTCGGCCTATTACGAACATTGTGACAATGCGTTCTCAAGTGATGGCCTTACCTACGAACAACAATTAATTTGCATATATAAGATAATTTCTTAGTATGTCCGGATGTTTGTATGTATGTCCTATTCTTTCCGCAATTTTCTGAAGCCATCTGATGACATAGGAAGCTGAAAATTTTCATACTTAAAGTACTTTCTCTACGGAAGATCGTAGCCAGATTTTTGATTTTCGGTCTATGGGATCGGCTTTTCAACTAGTATAACTAAAAAGATCTGATTAAATAGATGTTTTTATAATATAAGGGGACTTTGGGTCCCACTAGGCACGACTAGGCACCGTCGGATTGAGCTGAAAAATTAGGACATGATTTTTTACACCAAACTTCATATTTTAAGCAGCGCACACAATTAAATTAAAAAAAAAAAAATTCCCATACAAAATGCGGCCAGCTAATGAGCATAACAGCTGTTTATGTTGGCAATTCAATGGACTTTCGCTTATTCCAGATATATCATTCTTTGTCAGCTTTTTGTAAAGGAAAAAAAGGACCTATAAACTTATGCCATAACGGTTAAAAAATAAAGTTAAAAAAATTATTTGCTAAAAAATTTTAAAATTCGACTTAAGCAAATTTGCCTGCATAGACAAATACAAAAATTTGCTTTCATCCCTTTGATAATTAACAAAGCAAGGAATCTTATCATCCCTTGTCATTAATAGGGCAAGGTATCTTATGCAAATGTATATTTTTAATGTTATCTTAAGTTAAGTTATCTTTAGGAATTATATAATTTCCTTGTTAATTCATACTAGTGGACCCGGCAAAGCTTCGCTATCCCTTAATTGTCGAATACCTATAATATGTCTACTTAAAGGGCTGAGCTTAAGCGTCGTTCTTGTACGCTCTGTAAACAATTTGTTATCCCAAATTACTCCTTAACCTGATCAAACTAACAACGTCCCCCTAACCGATATTAAAACATACGTCAGCAAATTCATATTTTCTAGCACCAATTACTATTTGTATACAAATATTACCTTACATAGCCCTAAAAACATGTATATATTCATGGCTCATTTATAGTATTGACATCATTGTCAGTATTTCCCTTAAAATTTTTTCGACAAACTTTTTCTGGCTACTTATTGCCAACATTTTTGACAAAATAAATTGACACAGTGTAAATAATCCATTCAATTGACTGACACAATTCTCCAATTCTTGATCTTTGCTTTAATAACAGTACTTTTTGACAGAAATAAAAGTACTTTTTGATACAGTAAACATCATTTTTGACACAATTAAAAAACTTTTTGGTGCAATAATAGTAATTATTAGTAAATTAAAAGTATTTTTTGGTACAATTAAAGTACTCTGTGATACAATTAATTGTTCTTTTTGTGCACAATAAAAGTATCTTTCAATACAATAAAATCGACTTTTTGGTACCAATAAAGTACTCTTTGATACCTAAAATGGTTTTTTTTTTAACAATAATTGTACTTTTTTGTACAATAAAAGCACTTTTTGGTACACTAAATTGTACCTTTTGGTACAATAAATGTACTTTTAGTACACTAAATAATTTTTTATTATCTGTATATCAAATATTATCGCTCTAGGGCTAAAACAGTTTAGTCACGCTCCCTCCGCCCACTGGTCCAAAATGCCATCTACATATTCATATTCGTGTTGTCGTTTACTATCTAGGTGTCTCTAGGGATAAAATACAGTTTTCCACGCCCACTCCGCCCACCGATCCAAAATATTAATTTCGTTTGGTTATTTATATATATATATTTATTTATATAAAATATCGTTTACATATTCATATTCGTGTTGTAGTGTACTACCTGGGTGCTAAATTGTATCTCTCTAGGGCTTAAATACAGTTCTCCTAGTGACCCAAAATTCAAAATTTGTTTGCATATTTATATTCGTGTTGTCGAATGCTATCTGTGTATAAAATTTTATCTCTCGAGGACTAAAATACTGTTTTGCCACGCCCCCTTCGCCCACTCGCTCACTGATCAAATATTTAAATTCCGTCTGTATACTCATATTCGTATTGTCGAGTTCTAATTGTATACCAAATTTTATTTCTGTGGGGCTAAAACACCGTTTGGTCACGCCCTCTCCGCCAACTGATACAAAATTTAAATTTCGTCAGCATATTCATATTCGTGTAGCCGAGTACTATCTATGTACCAAATTTGATTTCTCTAGGGCTAAAATACAGTTTTCCCCACCCCCTCCGTCTATTGACACAAAATTAAAATTCTGTCTGGATGTTCATATTCATGTTGCCGAGCACTATCTGTGTATCAAATGTTATCTCTCTAGCTCTAAAACTATGTTTTGCCACGCCCACTATGCCCATCGGATCCAAAAATTAAATTTCGTTTTAATCTTCATATTCGCGTTGTTGAGTACTACCTGAGTATAAAATTTTATATATCTAGCTCTAAAAAAATGTTGCCACGCCCACTCCGCCCGTTTGCCAAAAATTGAAATTTAGTCGGCAAATTCAAATTCGTGTTGTCGAGCACTATCATGGTATCAGATTGTATCTATCTAGCTCAAAAAAAGTTTTGCCACGCCCACTCCACCCACTGGTTCAAAATTAAAATTTCGTCCGCATATTCATATTCGTATTGCCGAGTATTATGTGTGTATCAAATTTTATCTCCCTGGCTCTAAAAACATGTTTTGCCACGCCCACTCCGCTCACTGGTTCAAAATTAAATTTTTGTCTGCATATTCATATTCGTGTTGCCGAGTACTATCTGTGTATCAAATTTTATCTCCCTAGCTCTAAAAATATGTTTTACCATGCCCACTCCGCCCACTGGTTCAAAATTAAAATTTCGTCCTCATATTCATATTCGTGTTGCCGAGTACTATCTGTGTATCAAATTTCATCACCCTAGCTCAAAAAATATGTTTTGCCACGCCCACTCCGCCCATAGGATAAAAAATTACTAATAGCCTGTTCAGCTAACTTTTTCGTGTAGGCAGACGAACGATTGCTACCCAGACAATCGAGTTTTTATTTGTGTTTTCCTTCTCTTTTCGCCCGGGAGTAAAAGCTCATTTCACTCATTGTCCTTCTTTCAAAGTCCATTGTTGCCGATGTATTGTTTTGGTCATTTCAAAAGCTTTTGCTATTTAAAAATACCAAGTTTTTGCAAGATGGGGGCAACCCTGTCTTAAGTGAATACAGCTGACTGCGGACACAAACAAAATAAGCAAACAACAACTCAAATGTGTAAAGCCGCAATTATTAATAGTTGAATTAAAGAAAATCTATAATGATTTAAGTAACAAAATAACAATTCGGAAATCAGTAACATAGATCGATTTCAGTAAACATCCCAAAAAAAACCAATTGTCGTTTTTTTTCCACCATTATCAAATTTCAATGAATATAAGTGTTTAAAATGTTCTAAGCTGTAATAAGGAACATTCTTTTGTCAAAATACTCAATTTTAATAACAATATTTCATTTTCTGTGCAATGTTACACCTCGACGATTGCTAATTTTTGATCGTCTAATATGACGTTTTGTTTCGCCCGAGTTTCAGTTTGTCGAACCAAAAATTTCCATCAATAAAAGCTCTTTTTTGTTTCACTCAAAATAAAGAGTAAAAAAACCAAAAATGTCAATCGTTCGCAATTTGGAGTACGAATGGTTGAAAAATAAGTTACAAAAACAGGCCATAAATATATAGCCTATACTAATTTCCATATAGTACACTAACTGTCTTCCAAATTTCATTTAAATCGGTTCAGCCGTTTAGGCGTGATTGAGCAACAAACAAACAAACAGACAGACATTCACATTTATAATATTAATAGGATAGGATAGGATATTGCATATTTCACGGAAAATACGTGGTTTTGCATATTTATGCGCATATTTTAGCAAATTTTATAATAAATGCATATTTTGATGCAAATTTTTGATATTTTGATTAACTATTTTAAAAATATGCATTTGTATTCACACAACATTTTACACTGATATCAGTGGAGGTAGAAAGCAAAATTTACTCTGGGTATTTTACATGAAATATAGATGTGCCCGACAAAAAAAAGTTTGTTCAATGTCGTAGACATAGAAAAACCAATCAACGACTCTGGTGCCTCGCTCTTACAAATTTAAGCAAAAAGGTATAATGCAAACGCTTCATAAGACAAACTAACACCCCTTTTATGTGATTGTAGCTTTATACCCTTGGTCTGATTTAGTCCCATTCTATCTCTAAAAGTACGAATTTCAAAAGATATATTCATATTGCACAACTAAAATAGACTGGATCCATTCCATTGACCTCAAGTGTACTGTTCTAGTACTTAGCCCCCAAATCTAATTTCCTACCACCCTAATGTGACACCCTTATATTAGAAATTTATAGCTCGCAAAAAACCATAAATCTTTTGCGAAGAAAGTATCTCGATAAATACAGCACACCTATCTAAAAAATGCCTTTTTAAATTCATTGTTGCAGATCGTAGGGGTCACCTTTTAAAATTTTTCATATCTTCAGTATTTACATTCAGATATTAAAATACTATATATCGATGTGTTTGTCTGTGGCAGACCAATTTTTTTAAATCAAAAGTCTTTGACCTGAAGTAACCTTTTAGTAAACTAAAAAGGCGACCCCTACGTTCGGCAAAAAAAAATTTTTTTTTTGAAATGTCCTTGGAACAATGTTTCATATTCGCTGGTGTACGGATAACTTTTTTTTGTGTACCTGTAAGGTGATACGGTCTAATGCCCATATACGATTATAGCTTAAGCCGTTTGGTCTGGGTGTTGGTACTAGTTTTATCCCTTTTCGGCCTTTTTACAAATGTTCGAATTTATAAAAACCCCATCTGGCGGCTTTCTAATTCTATAGGGAACAATTCTATATACATTTTCGAAACTCTACCTTTAGGCATTTCGTCTGGGCGATAGTAGCAGATTTATCCCTTTTCCGGTATCTTTACATCTAAAGAACGATGAACGAATTTCGAAAACACTTCTTGCTTCGTTCTAATTCTAATTCAACACATTTTTTATTCTTTTTTCAACTGTTTTTACTCAGAAATATCGTATTTCAATCCAATTTGATAGTGAGCATGCTCATTAGGGCGTTTCACCAAATGCGTTTTTTGCGATTTTTGCAACTCTTGAAGCGGAGTATTAAGGCTTGTGATCTAAAAGAATTTCGAAAAAAATTTTGGATTTTTTGAAGATGGGTATGGGGTCGCTGAAATAGATTTTATCAAAAAAATGAGGTTATGGAGAAAAAAATTTGATATTATTTTTTTTCTGGTGCTTTTTGTTCATACAACTAAACAATTCTCTTCTTATGGATCCGATCCCACGACAAAAAATTATTGGTGTGAAAAATTATTATATTATGGACCACTTTGATAGTCTTAAAAGTGAAAAATTATTTTTCCTAGATTTCAAACCTCGATAACTTGAAAAGTTTTCAACATTTTTTCAAGATGTAAAATACGTTGGAAAGGTCTTTAAATTACCTTTCATTCGGTACATAGATTTATTTTTTCTTGTTGGAAAAAATATAAGAAAAAAATTAAAGTTTGAGAAATTTTTTTTATTTATCATATTTTATGAAAATTAAAAGAATTTCATTACGTTTCGTTCTTGGTTAAGTAAAAAAAAAAACTTCTAAAATACATTGCTTTAATAAAAATATTAAAAACATCATCAATATATTTGTATTCCCATACAAAATCAAAAGATATTAAATAAACAAAATCAACATATTTAATGAACAAATTAAAATTAAAAAGTAAATTTGTATCTAAAATAACAATACATTAACCACTAAATGTGGAACAACTGTGGAAGTATTTTCAAATTGGTTTCTTAAGAGCTTTTTCAATAACATTTTTGTTAACATTAGATATAATTTTTTGATTGTTATCAACTCTAATCAATAAGTTTTGAAAATCATCCTCATTCTTTGTATTTTTTTTTGTTATATATTGTAGTCGACGCCACGCCTCTTTCTGATAAATCATTCACAACACATAGTTTTTCTAGCTGTTTCTTTGAAGAAACAAAATCATCATCATTTTCCCATAAAAGTGTATCTTTCGGAAAAAGGAAGTGGGCAACTTTAATTCATCAAAAACCCTTTTACTGTTTGAGGTTACAAAATTATGCATTATGAATTTTGTTACATTTTAAAAAGGGCCTATTTCAAATATTTTAAAATTCAAATAGTGTGAATTTAAAAATAAAAAATATCTTTTTTTGTCTATTTTTTATTTTTTGCAACATTTTTTCACAAGTAAGATATAAACTTATATATACCAAAATAAAGGTATCTAAATTATCTTTCTAACGCATTTTACATCTTGAAAAAATTTTGAAAACTTTTCAAGTTATCGAGGTTTAAAATCTAAGAAAAATAATTTTTCACTTTTAAGACTATCAAAGTGGTCCATAATATAATAATTTTTCACACCTATAATTTTTTTGTCGTGGGATCGGATCCTTGCTAAGAGAATTGTTTAGTTGTATGAACAAAAAGCACCAGAAAAAAATAATATAAAATTTTTTTCTCCATAACCTCATTTTTTTGATAAAATCAATTTCAGCGACCCCACACCCATCTTCAAAAAATCCCAAAAAATTTTCGAAATTCTTTTAGATCACAAGCTGTAATATTCCGCTTCAAGAGTTGCAAATTTTTTTTAGTGAAACGCCCTAATGCTCATATCAATTTTCGCGATTATAGCACTAGTCGATTAGTCTGGGAAATAAGTTTTATTACCTTACTGGTAATTTTACACCTAAAAGAACGAATTTCCTAGCGAGACGTTATCCCCAATGTACCATTTACATATGTTGCAAATCTCATCTTCATGCCTATAATGGCTCTTGAGATATGACCGATTAAAATTTCGGTTTGTGTGGGCGGTGCCACGCATATATTTGGCCAATATAATTATTTTTTAAAAAGGGGTGAGGCACCGCCTACTTTCCACAAACAAAATATTTTTTTTTATACGACCAGTGTACGTACTAAATCTCGACTTCGTACCTATAATGGTTTAAAAGATACAGCCATTTTTAAATTCCAGTTGTATGTATGGGGCTGGGGAATGGGACTTTGCCCAGAGGCTGAAAGTTACTGATTGTCACTCACTTGGGAGTGACCAGAATCGATTCCTTTGCGGCACTTAAAGCAACCGCTTAGAAGTTAGCTAGAGTTAGAAGGCGAAACGTTGAGTAACCTAATCGTCATGCTACCACCGATGCGTCTTAGGAATTAGGTAACAGAAGTTCCTGAAGCTTAACACAGGCTCTCCTAGTTGCTTTGGCAGCCCCAAGAAACTAGGATCGGGAGCGGTGGCCTAATAAGCCACTCTCCTTAAACAAAATTTATTATGAAAACACGGAGAATAAATAAAACAAGAACCCCCCAAATGTTGACGACCCCCGCAAACGATATAAGGACCATGATTTAAAGATATGCACCTGGAATGTCCGAACTCTTTACAGAGATGGTGCCTCTATCCAACTGGCGGATGTCCTCGAAAAATACAAGGCTGACATCACCGCCATACAGGAAATGAGATGGACGGGACAGGGATGCACACGACGAAAGAACTGTGCCATCTTTTACAGCTGCCATGCAGAAAGACACGAATTTGGATGTGGTTTCATAGTCGGCAAGAGACTTCGACACCTGGTGTGGCGGTTTAACCCTGTAAGTGACCGAATAGCCACCATTCGCATCCGGGCGAAATATTTTTACATCACGCTGATTTGTGAACACGCCCCGACGGAAGATAAAGACGATGAGATTAAAGATGCATTTTACGAGCGCCTAGAGGAAACATACGACCGCTGCCCTGGCCACGACATTAAAATTGTTCTGGGAGACTTTAATGCAAAAATAGGAAGGGAAGATGTTCTTGGTCCATCGATCGGTAAATTCAGCCTGCATACCGACACGTCAGACAACGGGTTTAGGCTGGTTAGATTGAGCAGAGCGAAAAACGCACGTAACCAAACACAAAGAAAGCTGGACATCGCGAAGCTGCAAACCCCAGAGATAGCTACTGCCTACTCCAACCAGCTCTCCCAACTTTTACGACACAACGCCTCTACTTCTGACGTTCCTGATACACAGTGGCAGCATATTGCGCATTCCATGGCAACCGCCGCAACAACCGTGCTAGGATATGAAAAGCGGCGCTCAGACGAATCCTGGTACGATGAAGAATGTCGCATAGCGTCTGAGGAACAGGATGCTGCTTATAGGGCAACACTACAGCCAATTGTAACCCGTGCTGTTAGGGAACGGCATAAAGAGAAAGCAAAACGGGCGAGACAGCTATTTAGGCGAAAAAAACGTCAGATGAAGGAACGGGAGAACGAGGATATAGAGTTATACAGGGATAGAGGTGAGGCCCGAAAATTTTACCAGAAAGTAAGAGCAAATGGATACGGTAATGGCCACCCCACCTGTAAGGACAGTGATGGAAATCTGGTCACGGATACGCAGAGTGTGCTGCACATATGGAGAGAACACTTCCAGCAACTGCTGGTTCCAGAAGGCAGCGCACGTGAAGTTATCACGCCAATTGTCGACGACGGCTTAGATTGCCCATTACCAAGTCAAGCCGAGGTAAGAAGAGCAATATCGCGGCTGAAAAACAACAAAGCAGCCAGTGCCGACGGTCTGCCCGCAGAGCTCTTCAAGTCCGGTGGCGAGGAGCTGATAACGAGCATGCACCAGCTCCTGCGCACGGTTTGGCTTAAAGAGTGCATGCCCGACGATTGGAATGTAAGCGTTATATGTCCTGTGCTAAAATAAGGTGATCCAAGTGTGTGCTCCAACTACCGCGGGATCAGCCTTTTACCCATCGCATATAAGGTCCTGTCGAGTGTGCTATGTGAAGTGAAAGACTAAAGCCAGTGTTATCCAACCTGATCGGGCCTTATCAGTGTGGCTTTAGACCTGGAAAATCAACAACTGACCAGATTTTCACACTTCGGCAAATCCTGGAAAAGACCCAAGAGAAACAGATCGACACGTACCATCTTTTTGTCGACTATAAAGCTGTCTTCGACAGCCCGATACGGCAGAAATTACTTGAAGCCATGGCTGAGTTTGGTATTCCAGCGAAGCTGATACGTCTTTGCGGAATGACGCTGACTGACACGAAGTCTTCAGTGAAGATTGGCAAGGACCTTACGGAGCCATTCTATACCAGACGAGGCCTAAAACAAGGCGACGGCCTATCGTGCGATCTCTTCAACATTGTGATGGAGATGATAATGAGAAAAGCTGCAGTAAACACAAGTGGCACTATATTCAACAAAAGCCACATGCTACGCGGACGCTGATGACTCAGACATCATCGGTCGAAAACTGCGGGATGTGACTGCAGCCTTCTCAGGTATACAGAAGGAATCAGCGAAAATGGGCCTAACGGTGAACGAGGACAAAACGAAGTTATTAGTTTCAACGAACAAAGAATCTACTCGTTTGGGAAACTGCGTGAACGTTGACAACTATAATTTCGAGGTGGTAGATAATGTCTGTCGGTATTCGAGAGAAAAATACTCCGCAAAATATATGGGCCCACCATCGTTAACGGAGAGTATCGGCATCGTATGAATCATGAGCTGTACGAGCTGTACACTGACATTGACGTGGTCAAACGCATTAAGGTGCAACGGTTGCGTTGGTTACTGAGAACCAGGTTACTGATTGAGGCGCTTATAATATTTTTCTACGTGCGGTATATAATTCACTGGGATTGCATAGAAGTACCAGCCAAGTAAGTAAGTAAGTTGTATGGGGCGGTTCTACGCCCATTTTACCCCCTTGCAGTCCGAATTTTCAAAAATCCATTCTTTGTGTCCTTTTTTTTCCATAATTCATGGAAATTTTGTTTTTAATAAAATTTTAAATAATTTTTGAATTTTAAGTGCATGTTATATGCGCATATTTTCGATTCTTCAGTGCATAAAATTCCTTACCCTAATAGTTAATAACTACAATTATGTTTTATCACATCCCCACACACATATGACATTTTCTCGCCGCATATTTGCATCCATTGACTAATAATAAATACAGCCCAGTCCCTCTCAAGACAATTTGACATTTGTTCACCATTAAACAATAAAAAAAAAATTGTGACTTTTTCATTTAACATTTAAATTGTTCATTATTTATATTAATAGTCTTCTTTATTTTCAACACAATTCCTGTGATGTCTTCGGTCTGGTTTTTTTTTTATTCGAATCGAATTTTTTCTCTTTATTTATTGAAAAGAAAACATCTGTGAGACTTTTTTATGGCAAAAGCTTTAGGAGAAGTGCATCCGACACAAATTCCTACTGCAGATAGATAGACGACGACGTTGCTGGCGATGAGGCTGACAAAAAACTTCCGCATCATGAGAAGGCAGATTTTTTTATGGTTTCAAGCTGAAAATTATTGCTTGCTATAACGACAACAACAATATACCGTAATATGCAACAACCACAGCACAAGTGTTTAATACTACACCAACAACAATAATGATATTAACGTACTACTATTAAACAACTTTGATCGTATGCACTTTTTCTTAAAGACACTTGCGGTGAATGTGTTCAGATGTTTTAATGCAACAGCCAACAATTTGCAACGGAGAGGCAAACAAAAAAAACTTGACTGACATGACTCGTTTTTGAATACTTGTGCATTTAAGTAGGATTAGGCAAAACACTTTTAAATATGTCATATAATTTTTGGCACTTTCTTTGAACGGTGAAGCGTGAAATTTTCGCAAAGGATTATGTGAAAACTGGGACAAAAGAGAAAAACATAATGAGAACTTATTATTTTATTTTAAGATATATGATCTTTGGGACTTAAGATATATGGCACCGGTCGTGGCATGATGGTTAGAACTCGCGGTTCGATTCCCGTCTCCAGTCATCTATATTTTTTTTCATTGCCTGTCCCCTCGATGTTGTCGACAGCAACTTCGTAATATAGTGCCGTGTCAATCGACATGTCTAGTAAAAGCTTCTCAAACAGTGAGGTTCGCATTCGCCGATAAACAAGTAGGTGTCGTTAGTTGTGTGTCTAAAAATAGAAAGCGAGTTAATTCACAACAACGCGAAAAGCCATCCCATACCTCATTCATGGGGTGTAAAGGGAAATAAAGTGATTTATAATATGTAATCCCTAGGCAGTTAGTGTTCTGTATGGAAATTACCGTAGGATATATATTTTTTATATTGTTGACCATATGGGCGATGTGGGCGTGGTAAAACTCTGAAATACAGTGTTATAGATTTGACATCCAGATAGTACTCGGCAACACGAATATGAATATTAGGCCGGGTCGATTAGTAAGGACAAAAATTTTTCGATATTGTGCCACAGATCCTTCTAAAGATTACATTTAAAAAAAAAATTATCAGCCGATTTTTATCACCTACTAAAAAACCTTTAGAATAAAAGTATAGAAAAAGTAAAAAAAAATCAAGTTTGGGGGCCTCGAGAATAATTTTTTTGATATGTCTAAGTTGAACTTTTTTTTTCTCATGCCAAAAGCTATCGAAAAATCGATAACACACTATCGATTGCTAAATCGACCCACCCTAACACACATATAGACGATTATTTTAATTTTGTATCTATGGACGGAAGGGGCGTGGCAAAACTCTGCTTTAGCCTTAGAGTGATAGAATTTGACACCCAGATAGTACACGGCAATGCGAATATGAATATGCAGACCAAATTTTGAAGTTGTTTCAGTGGGCGGAGCAAGCGTTGCAAAACTGGTACACAAATAGTACTTGATAACACGAATATGAATATGCAGACCAAATTTAAAGTTTGAATCAGTGGGCGGAGAAACGGAACGAAAAAATTTGACAGCCAGATTCTACACGGCAACACGAATATGAATATACAGATGACATATTAATTTTGGATCAGTGGGCGGAGTGGGCGTGAACAAACTGTATATTAGAACCAGAGAGAAAACAATTTGTACACAAATAGTACTCGACATCACGAATATGAATATGCAGACGAAATTTAAAGTTTGAATCAATGGGCTGAGTGGGAGTGGCAAAACTATTTTTTAGCCCTAAAGCGATTAAATTTGAAACCTAGATAATACACGCCAATACATGAATATGCAGACATTTTAATTTTGGATCAGTGGGCGGAGTGGGCGTGACAAAACTGTATTTTGGCCCCAGAGAGATTAAATTTGGTACACAGATAGTACTCGACAACACAAATATGAATATACAGAAGAAATTTAAATTTTGGATCAGTGGGTGGAGTAGGCGTGACCAAACTGTATTTTAAACCCAGAGGGAAAAGATAGTACTACACAGATAGTACTTGGCACTTCAGGTTCAAATTTGCAGACGAAATTGATATTCCCAATCAGTGGGAGAAGGGGGCGTGGCAAGACAGTATTATAGCCCTAGACCGATAATATTTGATACACAGTTCACACAGTCGATACCAAAAAGTACAATTTAATTGATCAAAAAGTATACATATTATACTAAAAAGTACGATTTATTGTACGTAACAGCACATTTACTTTACCAAAAAGTACAATTTATTGCACCAAATAGTAATATTATTTTTAAAAAAATTTGTAAATTCATTGTACCGAAAAGTACATTTATGATATCAAAAAGTACTTCGTTGGTACCAAAAAGTACAATTTATTGTATAAAAAACTACTTTTTTTGTATACAAAAAAAACAATTTATTGTACCACAGAGTTTCTTTATTGCGCCGAAAATACTTTTATTGTACACAATTTAAGTACTTTTATTATACACAATTACAAAAAAAGTACGTTTATAGTACACAATACTTTTATTGTGCAAAAAAGTTATTTAATTGCGCCAAAGAGTATTTTTAAAGTATCATAAAGTACTTTTATTTTAGTAAAAAGAACTGTTGTTGAAGCAAAAAGCAAGGACTACATTGTTTTTTTCTTTAACTTCATAATATTTTTAAATTTTGTATCTGATACTTTTTCAAAATTTTTAAAACATGTTTTTCAGAATTGTGTCAGTAATGTTTAAAAACGTTTTACAGGGCTTCAGTTTGTTCAAAAATAAAAAAAAATTGTAAGGTAAATGAGCCTTTATAAATAGTACTCGGCAAAACTGACATTAATAGGGCAATGAATCTTATGCAAATGCATATTTTTTCCTGAACATTGTAAAATATATACGGTTAAGTTATCTTAACGAATAATAAAATTTTCTTTAAAATGACATTCAATCGCTTTTGCATTTTTTGCATATTTAAATAAAACTACGTGTTTGTGCATATTTATGCGCATATTAAAGAAACATTTTTATTAAATGCATATTTTTGCTTTTCTGATAACCAACCACTTTAAATAGTAAAACGCCTTTAACTTTTTGTGGGCCATCTTTGTGTAAAAGTTGATTTATAACTTGTTACCCAATATTCATCTGAATTACAAAAAAATTTCCCGCCGATATCGAGGGGTATAGGAAGTTAATTCCTATATGAAAAGACGATATGCACAAAAAAAATCTTTGCGCAAACAAATCTGGTCAAAGTCTATAGACAAAAATCAACAACTGCCTGGCTCGGTGTGGTTTCGACAAATACAAAGTTCTTCTTTTTATAACCGAAGCACAGTGGTCCATTTGCCTGATCTAGCGTAACGAAATTAATAACATAAAAAATAATAAAATTTTCGTCAAAAGGAAAATATTTCTAGAATAATAAAACAAGAAGGAACCAAATGAAAAACAAAAAAAAATTTTCACCAATTTTTTTTTAATTTTGAGATTTTTGCTTAAAATGTTTTTATTTAAATTTGTTTTTAAATTTTTTTCTTTAAATTTTTTTTTATTTTTTTTTAATTTGTAGACGTATTTAATTATATTATTAAATTAATTTGTGTCAATACTCCATTCTGACTCGGACTGCCTTACTAAAAAAAGGTTGCAATTGCAGACCGACATGATGCCTAAAAATTGCAACATAGTGAGCAAAGGCTCCACGAAAAGCCCCCCAATGAAATAACGCCCAAACGAGAAATGAAATATTCCCCAAATTTTTTTCATACATTTTTGGGTGTTATTTCATATGAAATAACTCCCAATTTTTTTGGGCCGTTTTTCATTTTTTTTGGGAATTATTTCATTCCTCATTTGGGGTTTTCAAATTATGAAATAATCTCCAATGAAATAACACCCAACAAATTTTTAAAATTCGGGGCTTGTTTCGTAGCGTGTATAATTTGGGTGTTATTTCATTTTTTATTCGGGAGTTATTTCATTTTTAAATCTGTTGGTTTTTGAGGGTTATAATTATATAATTATATAAAAATTGGCCTTTTACAAGAAAACTTATAGCCTGTGAATATATAATATTACAATATCTTTTGAATGTTTTCAGGTATTTCCAATTGTGTTCATATGGACGGTTAGAAAATCAACAAAATGCTACGAGCATTTTTTCATTTTAAGAATGATATCTAAGAATAGAAATTTTTTTAAATTTGTAAGAGTTCTTCGGAAGGAAGAAATCAATAAACGCAGAGAGTTTGATTTGCTTGTGAACAGTGGATGTGGTTGAATAAAGGCCAAACGTAAAAGGCAAATTGTCTTCCGAATTGCAAAAAAGAGCAGGGCTACAACGACCTACGATCCACACGATTCATTTAAATAATTTTGTGACTTTGTTGTTGGTCCATATTGACTTCCAAATTCATAAAATGTCAGTTTCAACATTTTATAAATTTTGGGCATAATTTCATTTTTGTTGCTGATGGGGTTTATTTCATTGGGGGTTATTTCATTTTCAACATTGGGTGTTAGTTCATATGAAATAACTCCCAAATATTGGGGGTTGTTTCGTTTTCGCTTTGGGGTTTATTTCATTTATTTTTGGATGTTATTTCATTCACTGTTTTTGGGTGTTATTTCCTATTTTTTGGGGTTTATTTCATTGGGGGTTATTTCCTGGGCGTTATTTCATTGGGGGGCATTTCGTGGAGCCGTGAGCAAAAGCAACTGAAAGCAGCAAATCTTGGGTATTTCATAAAGTAGCCAAAATATATTAATATAAAAGAGCAGTCTCTTCACCGGCCGATACCGGCTAACTAAGTTCTACTCTACAGAAGTTCAAATTCGGTCACAAAAAGGGTTAATCAAAAGTGTTGATTTCTACCACAATTTTCTAGAACCTCATATCTTTTACAGGTCACTATACACTTTTTTGTAATCTACATACCTTTATCATTTAAAAAAATCCAAAAAATGTTTAGCAATATGAGTTTTGCAATTTTTCAGCACAATCTGCACACTTGTAAAAACGCACTAAAACGTTTTTGTTGCAGCTGTTTTTACATTTGTTGTGTTTGAAAGCCGATAGTTAATCAATTATAGCAAACTTGTAAATTTGGAAGTTATCGATTTGCTAAATGAACAGTTAGTTATCGTCTGGAAATCAAATTTTGGTAGATTTCGAATGTCGAAAATTTTAATTTCGTTACCCTAAATCAGGTAAACGGACCACTGTGCGATGCAGCGCCAACATGATAGAGGCGGCAAAGGGGTTACAATGCTGTTGCATGTGACTTGTTTGTACAATTGAAGTTATTATACGAAGTCATTTTATTCAACTGAATTCTTTTATATTAAATGAAAAAATAACTTTTTAAAAACGCCTTCGCTTATACAGGTTTTGAATTGAAGATGTCCTGGTATTCCGCTTCCTTCAGAGCCAATTATAACAAGATTGGGCGCGTGGCTTAATACTGTAATTATTCAAAGAACTTGGAAGAATTTGGCGAAGTAGTGAAAGAGCTCTACGATTAATAATAATTTTATATGTACATATACGAGTATAATATTGATGTTTGTGGCCTTTTTTGCTAAAATTCATGCAAAAATTTTAAATAATTTTTTTATTGCATATTTGATGTGTTTTATTGGATATTTTTGAATTTTAAGTGCATGTTATATGCGCATATTTTCGATTTGTACCGAGAACTTCATCCCGGGAATTCTCAGGACAAATACATTAATACCGACATTAAAGTGGTCAAGCGCATTAAAATTTCGCTGATGTGAGATAAAAATGTTTCAGTTGACAATGAAACCGATAGAATGCGCAGAAGAAAGCGAGCGAAACTCTGTTAAAAATATCAGGTTACTGATATTATAGATTACTGCGGCGAACTGAAGAAGAAAGTTGGCGGCAAGGGGGTTACAAAGAGCCAATAATTATTTTCCACGTGCAGCATCTAATCAGTAATATACAACAGAAAGACAAAATGTCATCGTACGTATGTATATGAAAACCATACTTGGAGTTCGACTCTTTGCAAATATTTAGCAAAAACATAATGGGCAACCATATAATTGTTATATTCATTATGCAATTTGTGTGCATCAATAATCAGTTTCTTTGCTACATAATAAAATTCGTACATTATTGTTGGCTCATAAAATTTAGCTATCAATTCCGTACATGTTTTCACTACATCTGCTACTTTAAACTAAACAAGCTGCTAAAAAACAACATTTTTTGTTGTTTAGTAATTAAGACATAAACAATGGAGCAAGCGTGGGAAGATAAACTCAGCAATTTGTACTTGACCATTTATATAACAACCCAAATAGAAATATTCGCTACCAATTTGCGTGCTTAAATTTAAATGTGGCAAAGCAGCACTAATGTTTATATGAAACTAACAAAACAAAACGAAAAATTTAGAGATATCGCGCACCACAATTTTTCATATGTTCATTAACATAATCGGTTCTTAATTTTCATTTGCCTTATTTTAGTTCATTAAGCGCTATTAAGAAATCGTAAACAATATTAGTAGAAAACAGAAAACAACATATTCAACTATTCCTTTCATAGAATACAGCGAGCGGCAATAAAAGCCAATTTAACATAAATTGTTTTCTATTAAAAAGCAAACAAAAGTCAATTTTTTTTTGTGTTCAGCCATTTATTACAATGATTACGATTATAATTATGACTCTTATGATGATTGTAGAGTTAATTGGCATTGGCGCTCAATATTATTATTATTAATATTTTAGTCATTGTAGCATAAAATTAAAAATTTCTTTAGCGCATGCTTACAGCGGCGCCACAACATTGTTTTGCAATTGCGATTGAAGATGGCTGCAAAAATAAAGATACATATGTAGAATCTATTGGCTAAGAGGGGAAAAGAAAGAAGGGAAACTGTTACTTCATTATGGCACACAATGAAAAGAGTTAAATGAATTTTAAGTTATTAATATTCCACACATTAGCATTTGCAGTCATCATAATCATCAGTTCGTATTCATATGTAGACGGACAGGGAGACAGACCAACGAATCGACAAACCAACCAACTAACCAACCACGAACCAACAACATCAGTTCCCCACAAATCGTGTTTATTTTTATGTTTATTACGAGTATTTTAACAGCTTAACTAACAAGCTGCGAGTACCGAGGGAGAGAGATAGTAGAATGGATACTCAACCGACCGCTCAAGTCCAAGTTCATTAAACTCTTGCCACACATCATAACATAATCGCAACAAACTATTCTTATGGGGGGAAATTTTAAGTACAATAAAACCATGAAGATAATTTAATCGTATCGTCCGTGGTTGTATTCTGTAGTAAATTTACTACGTCAAGAATTATTGTAGTGGTCAGTTCGGTCAATTGACGATGTGGATATTATTATATACGTAAAACAAAGAGGGTGAAAAGTACAGTGGATAATCTTTGGAATTAAATAATATTATGACGCATATTTGAGATTAACAATGAATAGTGTTGACGACCCTCTTAAACGTTATAAGCCACGATTTGAGAATATGCCCCTGGAGTTTACGAATTCTCTTCAGAGATGTTGCCTCTATCGAATTAGTGATATATCCCTATCGCTATTAATTCATAATATTATAAATTTAAATGTCTGTCTGTTTTTTGAAAATGAAATGAAATTTGTTAGACAGTTAGTATACAATATGGAAAATAAACGTAAGCTTTATATTTTAAGTTTTTTTTTTACCCTATAGGCGGAGTAGGCGTGGCA
This sequence comes from Muscina levida, assembly GCA_964034835.1. Classification (NCBI taxonomy): domain Eukaryota; kingdom Metazoa; phylum Arthropoda; class Insecta; order Diptera; family Muscidae; genus Muscina; species Muscina levida. The sequence goes on from OZ035880.1 coordinate 136,402,750, forward strand.
ACTTTTTTTCTAGAGCTAGATATATAAAATTTGGTACAAAGATAGATAGATCCAGATAGTATGCAGACGACATTTACATTTTGCCCCTATGGCCGAAGTGGGCGTGGCAAAACATTTTTTAGAGCTCTCTCTTAATATGATAGTCTCTCTAAATATGATATCCAGCTAGTATTCGACAACACAAATATGATTATGCAGACGAAATTTAAATTTTGGATCAGTTTGCGGAATGGGCGTGGCAAAAATGTATTTTAGACCTAGAGATAAAATTTAATACACAGAAAGTGCTCGGCAACATGGATATCAATATGCAAACGACAATTTTAATTTTGGATCAGTGGTCGGAGGCGGCGTAACCAAACTGTATTTAAGCCCTAGAGAGATAAAATTTGACTCCCAGATGGTACACGGCAACACGAATATGAAAATGCAGACGACATTTTAATTTTGGATCAGCGAGTGGTGGCGCGTTACCAAACTGTATTTAAACCCCAGAGAGATAAAGTTTGATGCACAAATAGTACTCGACAACATGCATATGAATATGCAGACGACATTTTAATTTTTGATCAGTGGACGGAGGGGGCGTGACTAAACTGTATCTTAACCATTAGAGATATAACATTTGACACCCAGATAGTACACAGCAACACGGCTATGAATATGCAGACGACATTTTAATTTTGAATCAGTGGGCGGAGTAGGCGTGGCAACATATTTTTTTTAAAGCTAGAGAGGTAAAATTTGATATGCAAACGATATTTCAATTTTGGGTCAGTGGGCGGAGTGGGCGTGGTAAAACTGTATATTAGCCCTAAAGATATAAATTATGGTACACAGGTAGTACTCGGCAACACAAATATGAATATGCACACGAAATTTTTATTGTAATCAGTGGGCGGAGCAAAACTGTATTTAAGACCTAGAGTTATTAAATTTGGTACACAAATAGTACTCTTTAGAGAGATAATATTTGATACTCAAGAAATACTCAATACCAAAACTTACAATTTTATTTATTAAATAGTACATTTATTGTACCAAAAAGTACAAGTTATTGTACCGAAAAGTACATTTATTGTTAAAAAGTACAATTTATTGTACATACTATAAAGTACAAATGTCGTACAAAAATGGACATTTATTGTACCAAAAAGTTCATTTATAGTATCAAAAAGTACTTCAATGGTACCAAAATGTACAATATATTGTACTAAAAGGTCAAATTTGTTGTGCAAAAAAAGTACGTTTGTAGTATCAAAAAGTACTTCATTGTTTGATACTATTATTAATACAATTTATTGAATTAAAAAGTACTTATATTGTACACAAAAGAACAATTAATTGTACCACAGAGTACACATTTAATGTGCTATTATTGTACCAAAAAGTTCTTTAATTGTGCCAAAAACTATTTTTATTGACTCAAAGAGCAATTTTATTTTATCAAAAAGTACTATGTATTTTAGACCTACAGCGGTAATATTTGATACACAGATAATACTCTATAGCAAAAAGTACAATAAAATTGATGAAAAATACATTTATTATACCATATAGTAAAATTTATTGTACCAAAAAGTAAAATTAATTGTACCGACTTCATTGGTACCAAAATTTACAATTTATTGTACTCAAAAGTACAATTTATTATATTAAATTTTACTTTTATTGTCCACAAAAAGAACAATTACACAAATGTACTCTAAATGTTCTAATAAGTACTTTTATTGCACACAATTAAAATGTATCAAAAAGTTCTTTAATTGTGCTAAAAATAATTTTACTTGTATTACAAAGTACTTTTATTTTATCAAAAAGTACTATTGTTGAAGCAAGGACTACAAAGTGTTTTTCTTAACTTCATTATATTTTTTATTTCAACATTTTAACATGTTTGTTCAGAATTGTGCCAGTTAAGTTTCAGTACTATTTATATACACGACGTCAGTTTTTTTTTATCAAAAAAATTTGACAATAATTCGTCAGAAAACAGTATGTCCGTAATTCTGAGAAAACAACGTCATTAACACGCTGCTAACACATTTTGAAGGGAAATACTGACAATAAGAGCAAGGAATTTTATGCACTAAAAAACCGAAAATATGTGCATAAAACATGCACTTAAAATTCAAAAACATGCACTAAAAACACATAGAATATGCAATAATAATTTTTATAATCGTCAATGAACAATAATACATATTAATTAATATCGAAATCGTGGAGCACTTTCACTGCTTCGCTAAATTTTTGGTATTATATTTGACTGCATTAAGCCACGCCCCCAATCTTTTTATAATTGGCTCTGGAGGAAGCGGCTACCAGGACATCTTTCATTCAAAAGCCGTACACGAAAGTGCGTTTTAAAAATATTTTTATTTCATTTGACTAAGAGAATTATGTTCAATAAAATGATTTCATTAATAATCTTCAATTCTATAAACAAGTCACAGCGTTTTAACCCACTTGCCACCTTTACCATTTAGGCGATGCATCAGTTTGAAAAAGAAAAACTTTATATAGTTGTCGAAATCCCCACCGAGCTAGGCAGTTTTGTCTGTTGACTTTGGGCTAAGACTTTTTTATCACATAAAATTCTCACAATATTTAATATATCCAATTCTATATCGCCTGGATATCGGTGTAAAAATTTGAAAAAAATTTGTTGTAATTCAGATTAATCAATATAGCAAAATTATGCAACAAAATATGCGCATAAATATGCAAAAACATGTATATTTCGTAAAATATGCAAAATATTAAAAAACGATTGAATGCCATTTTAAATATTAAAGATAACTTAACCGTTTCTTTTTTAGGCTGACCAAAAAAATGTGGATTTGAAAAAAAAATTTATAAATCAGAAGAATATTGTGTAACAAATTATGTACCAACTTTTACCCAAAGATGTCCAATAAAATTTAAAAATAACTTAACCGTTTCTATTTTGGGATGACCAGGAAAAATATGCATTTAAAAAAAAAAAAATTAACAAATTTATTGTAATTCAGAAAAATATTGTGCTACAAGTTATATAGCAACTTTTACCCAAAGATGTCCTACAAAAAGTTAAAGGCGTTTTACTATTTAAAGTGGTTGTTAATCAAAATATCAGAATTATGCAACAAAAACATGCACTTATTGTAAAATATGCTAAAATATGCAGAAACACATATTTTACGTGTAGAATGCAAAATATGCAAAAACGATTGAATGCCATTTTAAAGAATAAAGATAACTTAACCGTTTCTATTTTAGGATGACCAAAAAAAATATGAATTTGAAAAAAAATTCGAAAAAATTTGTTGTAATTCAGATGAATATTGTGTAACAAATTATATAGCAACTTTTACCCAAAGATGTCCAATAAAAGTAAAAAAAACTTAACTCTATCTATTTTAGGATGACCAGAAAAAATAAGCATTTGAAAAAATTTGTTGTAATTTAGATGAATAGATGAGTCTTTTACCCAAGATGTCCTACAAAAAGTTAAAGGCGTTTTACTTTCTAAAGTGGTTGTTAATCAATATAGCAATAACATGCATTTATTGTAAAATTTGTAAAATATGCGCATAAATATGCAAACATACGTATTTGACGTATAATATGCAAAATTTGCAAAAACTATTGAATGTCATTTTAAAGAAAATTTCATGATTCGATTAGATATCTTAACCGTTTCTATTTAAGTATGTCCAGAAAAAATATACTTTTGCATAAGATTCCTTGCCCTACCGATAACGATGTCAGTAGTGTGTTTGAGCCTTTATAGTACTCGGCATTGCAGACCTGAATATACCGACAAAACGTTTATTTTCGGTCATGCGAACATTTTATTTTCAATCGGTAGGCAGAAGGGAACGTGGGAAAATGTTTTTAGGACTATATAGAGTAATATTTGTATACACATGGAACTTGGCGCTGTAGTTAAGAATTTGCAGATGGATCTTTTAATATCGGTTAGTGAGACGTTGTTAATTTCATCAGGTTAAGGAGTAACTTGGGGTAACGAGTTGTCAGTGCAATTTTTGTTACCAAGTACAATTTATGGTACCAAAAAGTGCAATTTATAGTACCTATTCAATATCCACAACTTTGCTTCAGACACAAAAGAGATATTCCGTACGGTACCTTTAGCAAAAAAGTTCGTATGGCAATTAAATTAGTAATGCAGCCAACTTGACAAAACGAATGAGGCAGAAGTTCTTATTTTTGGGGCTACTTACGCGTGCAATTCCCAGAATTGAGTCCCAAAATCATGTGTTGTGATCAAGTTAATTTTGGTATATACGTAAAATAATCAATAGCGAAGTATTGGTGGGTCCACTGGTGACATAATACAATGTTAATACAAATAATGATTTTAAAATTTCAATCTCATATAAGAATATGTATTGCCCCGTCTACTATCTATGACGAACAACTCTTAACTCATAATACTTCTGGAGATACATCCATTTGAAAGTACAAATCATTTGTCATAGACAATTGCCAACTCAAGTGTTTAAATACCACACACGAAGTTAAATAAATCACTAGATATGTATCTTCAATTAATCCTCAAAATGACATTTAACGATTGTTAAATGTGAATAATTCTAGAGAAACAATCAATATTGCCATAATAACCAACAGATGCTTGTACAATCTAATTACTGCTGTTGCTGCTGCTGGTGAAGCAATAAATATTTATTATTAAAATATCACCTGTAGTTTATTATCTCAAAAATTAACAAAGGAAAAACAATTGATTAGAACAACATTTTCTAAATAAATTTTAATGGAAATATTCCAAATAGTTGTTGAATTTTGCGTTACCCCTCTGCCAAAAAAATTTAGGTCTTTGTCAAGAATCGCAACTGGTTTTTGACAAAGACTTCTCTTTTTTTTAGAGATTAGGATGATGATTTCGAACTTTTAAAATAATTTGAGTCATCATCATTGTGATGGCATCACTAAGTAACAGCATGTGCAGAAAGCGTATTTAGAACCAACAGGTGATATAACAATATTAAATTTAGCATTTATAATGGTAGAGAGTGACTGAATTGGCGCTAAATAAAAAAAGATGAATACTAATGAGCATTTGGTTTAGAAATGTTATTTAAAGATGACATTTGCTATTTTTTGTTGTTGCTAAATCCAAATGGTTTTTATCTACGTTTTAATATCGAAGACACATGTTACGATGAGATAAAATGATCTTTAAAATTGTCAATAAAAAAATTTAATTGTTTAGTAAAGAGACAAACAAACAAACAAGTTTATAGAGAATGTTAAAGAATTTAAAAAATTTGAATAATTGAAATATATGATCTGATTCTCGGTATTCATACGACATTTTTAATATTTGAGAAATTATTATTTAAAGTTGAGGTGGTAAAAATTGTAAGAGTTATTTAAAAGATGGTCCAACCATTAAATTACCGAAATGTTTTTACTGGTTAATAAAGTATATCTACGCCATAATTTAGTACGGCGAAAGCCTTTTTTTCTAATGAATATTATGTCTCTTCAAAATTACTGCAAATTCCTTTTCACAGATACCCACAATTAACATGCATATTTCACTTATTTCACTTAAGCTGTGATCTACTTAAATTGGTTTTACTTTTCTTGTTTTTTCGTTTTTGTATTTTCCACTTCAATCCCTTTGTCCTCCCTGTGATACAAATCTAGTCCTCGGGCGCCTTGTAACATAAAAAAATATCATATTAAATTACTTTGCTGCAGACGACGCCTCTTTGTTATGCTCCTTAATTTTTATTTTATGCTTCAGTGGTGGTGGCAACAACAACACCAACAGCCAAACAACTTGTTGCATTTGCTTAAAATCTAAATGTTGCATCACTTTTTGCCGACATCGTTTCGTCGTTTTTTTTTTTGGTGTGCGCAACATTTGTGGGGTCCTTATCTCTGGTGAATGATTTTTAGCGAAAATAACAAAAAAAAAAAAACAATTGTACTGTTGGATTTTTTATTCCCCTGTGTTGTCTTTTCTCGCGTAACCGCAGGCTTAGGGCTGGACCCACAATGTAGCAGCTTTTTGCAAAACATTAAAAGCTGTTGGAGCAACTTTTTGTTGCGTTAAATGTTGCATTGCTTTAATGGGGCATCGCTAATGCCCCAGCAGCAACAATGCAATTTGCAGTGGTGTTCATTCGTCCGTAGCTGTGCCAAAGGATAAAGAAGGAAGTCATATTTGAAGTAATTTGAAAGCGTGGGAAAATTTAGGAGATCTTGATGATGAGGAAGAATAAAGAGGGAGAGAGAAAGGTTTTAAATAAATGAAAATAATATAAAATTAAAAAAAAAAGTAGCACAATTTGGGATTTTATATGATAATGAAATATTATATGCAACACTTAATTTTGTGGAAACATGCAAATGAATATATTTTCTGGACATCCTAAAACAGAAACGGTTAAGTTACCCTTGCGAATCATGAAATTTCCTTTAAAATGGCATTCAGTCGTTTTTGCATATTTTGGAAATAATGCAAAATTTAAAAAAAAAAATAGTACCACACTTAGAATTTTTATATGGTAATGAAATATTATATGCAACAATTATTTTGAGGAAACAAATCATAATAATAAGGGCACGAAATTCTATGCAAATGCATATTTTTTCTGGGCATCCTAAAATAGAAACGGGTCAGTTACTTTTACGAATCATGAAAATTCCTTTAAAATGGCATTCTATCGTTTTTGCATATTTTGGAAATATAAAAAATTTAAAAAATATAGTAAATCAATTTGGGATTTTATATGATAATGAAATATTATATGCAACAATTAATTTTAAGTAAACAATTTATAATAATTAGGGCAAGGAATTTTATGTAAATGCATATTTTTTCTGGACATCCTAAAATAGAAACGGGTCAGTTTCTTTACGAATCATGTCATTTCTTTTTTGCATATTTTGGAAATAATACAAAATTTAAAAAAATTTAGTTACACAATTTGAGATTTTATATGATAATGAAATAATTTGTGCAACAATTAATTTTGAGTAAACAATTCATAATACTTAGGGCAAGGAATTTTATGTAAATGCATATTTTTTGTGGACATCCTAATCTTTACATAATCTTAACAAATCATAAAATTTCCTTTAAAATGGCATTCAATCGTTTTTGCATATTTAACGAAAAATATGTGTTTTTGCATATTTATGGGCATATTTTAGCAAATTTTACAATAAATTCATGTTTTGATAGCATAATTTTGGTATTTTTGATTAACAACCACTTTAAAATGTAAAACGCCTTTAACTTTTTGTGGGACATCTTTGGATAAAAGTTGCTTTATAATTTGTTACACAATATTCATCTAAATTACAAAAAAATGTTTGCAAATCTTTTGCACCGATGCAGCACCTACATGGTAAAGGCGGCAAGAGGGTTACAACGCTGTTGCATGCAACTTGTTTATTGTTTATTAACAAAGTCATTTTATAGAACTGAATTTTTTTATATCAAATGGAAACAAATAAATATTTTTAAAAACTGCTTAGCGTGTACAGTTTTTAAATGAAAGACGTCCTGGTATTCCGCTTCATTCAGAGCCAATTAAAAAAAAGATTGGGAGCTTCGCTTAATGCAGTCAAATATAATACTAAAAATTTCGAAGAATTTGGCACAATTCCGATTCGACATTGATTCAAAATTAATATTAATTTTAAATATACGAATATTTTTAATTAAATTTTTAATAAGTTTTTAATAGCTTAATTTTTGAGTTTGTGGTACATATTTTTTAATATTAAGTGCATGTTACAACAACGCGAGAAGCATCCCATACCTCATTCAAGGGCAATTAAGTTTAAGTTTTTTTATACGCGCATATTTTCGATTTTTTAGTGCATAAAATTCTTTGACCTAATAATAATGCTTAATAAGAATTAGGATATAATTAAGTTTGCAGTATAAACGCGTTTAAATACAAACACAAGACAACTCTTTTTTTAGGAAGTTGTGGGACCGGCCGTGGCATAGTGGTTGAAACAAGCGACTGCCATGGGGGAGATCAGTGGTTCGATTTCCGGATCTAGTCATCTACATTTTTCTTTCATTGCCGGCCCCTCGATGTTGTCGACAGCAACTTCGCAGTATAAGTGTCGATTCAATCGGCATGTCTAGTAAAAGCTTCTCAAACAGTGACGTTCACATTCGACACAAACCCTCTAATAAAAGATTTGGCAAATTTCTCGAGGAATGTTAACTTAAAATTGTCATATTTTTGCTTGACTAATTAACACAATTTATATACATAGTACCTTTAGATAATCCTAACACATAAATTTATTCAATAAAGCAAAACAATTTTTTCTCCATCTTGAATAGAAAATTAAATCCAATTTGAAAAAAAAAACTACACTGTAGGGTATAACCCAACCAAGCTGTTGAGGAGGATCGACCATTAAACTTGGTTATATTATTTATTACAGTTTTGTTTTTTTTATTACAATTCTTTTTCGTTTTGTTTCTGCTGCTTTATCTCGTTTTGGTTGTCGGTCACATAAAGAAGAAGAAACAAAATAAAAGAGAAGAGTTTATTTTCAGGTTTCTTTAAGAAATTTCCAAGAATTGCAGCAGTTACCTTTTTAGTTGTTGTGTTTCTGCTTTAAGTTGGGTTTGAGAAATGTTTGTTGTTGGTGGTGGCGGCGGCATTCAGTTATGAACCTCAGGACAACCAACAAACAAACAAACCAACATTACGTTCGCAGGGGTTTTATAAGAACGCCTTAAAGTTATTGATCGAACAACAACAACAACAACTATGTTCATGAGAGAAGAGACAACGAGAAGCCTATGCAATCAAGCACTTTGCAAATAAATATAGGAAACTTGGTTTAAATGTTGTTGAGTTGTTGTTTGTATGTTGTTCGAGCGGTTGTTTGTTGTTTGGCTGATAACTTTGATAACTACGATGTATAGGTATTTGTTGTTGCATGTATTCATGCACATGTATGTATGTACCGCAGAGTAAACATGTTTGTTGTGGAAAAAATAACATTAAATAGAAAAGGAAGTTATACACACGAAACAACACGGCACAGTGGAGGAAGTAGGATTTGGGAATGGCAACACTGCAATGCATTACAAAGGTTTAAGTTGGGGTCGACCTACTTTAAACACACTCACCCAACCCATAGGGATGAGGGTAAATTAGTAAGATGAGTTAGACGTCAAGTATCTTAAGACGAAATTCGTTTCAGGACTTTCTAAGACAATTGAGCCATACCTGTCTGGCTGGTAGATACGATAACACTAATCATGAAAAGAATTTACCAGTATGAATGTTTACCAAAATCTAGTTTTGGTATTGAAAATACAAAATGTCCTTTTACAATGAAATTCATACACAGCTTCATACAACTATGTTTTCATATTTTAATACGTGTGGAGGACCGGCCGTGGCATGGTTAGACCACCCGACTACCATACAGAAGGCCCATGGTTCAATTCCCGCCTCCAGTCATCTACATTATTCTTTCATTGCCGGCCCCCTCTTCGTAGTGTAGTGTCGAATTAATCGGCATGTCTAGTAAAAGCTTCTCAAACAGTGACGTTCGCATTCGTCGATAAACAAGTAGGTGCCGTTAGTTGTGAATCTAAAAATAGAAAGCGTGTTAATTCACAACAACGCGAGAAGCTATCCCATACCTCATTCGTGGAATGTAAAGGGTAATTAAGTAAGATTAAGTGAATCACAAATGTTTTGGAACAAGATTTTGTTGTATTAATTACATTTTTATTTCATTTATTTTAATTTATATGTAATTATTCAAAAAATCCCCCACAGTGTCATCTTTATTATCATCTTTACGTGTGGTCATACCACAAAGCCGTAAAAGTCACACAAAACGAGTAAGGAAGAAAACACATCAAATGATCCCAACCGACCCAAACGATTTCATCTCCAAGAAAACATTAATATTACAAAATCTTCGAGAGAACATCGATAAAACACTTGCGAATGGCTCTACAGTCGTAAAATTATTACTAAAATGAACAGTGTACAAAACACACTCAGAGGGACAAACGAATGAATGGACATAAAAAGGACCACACCGTAAGCAAAGCTGTGAATTCAAAAGAGTGACAGAGAGAGAGAGACAGAGAGGAAGGGCGAAAGAGAGAAATTATAAAAAAAAACAAAGTTATTTGTTTAAATAAATGTGAACGTGAATTATCTGAAAGTATTTAATCGCTAATGTCTCAATTATAAAGAAAGAAAGAACAAATGTGCCACAGAAAACAAAAGACTCAAACAACGAACTTGATTCAAATGACCATGTGGAATAATCTTTCAAAATGTTTTTAAATGTTAATATAATAGGTTATAAAATAAAATGGATAAAAGTAAATGTTATTCGTTGATGAGTATTCATTCTTACACTTGTCTTCAAAAATTAAATTTAAAAAAAAAATATTTCGATATTTTTTCATAGATTTTTTTGAATGTTCAGGCCAAAATACTCACATAATTTTTGAGTAGTAGATGGAATAATTGTGGCAAATGTTTATTTTAAACTACAACGCAATAGAATTCAATGCAAAAATAGTAATTAACACTACAAATATGAAAATGCGTACCAAACTTTCAATTTGATCAGTGTCAAAGTTTAAATCTTTTAGAACGTTATAAAAACATACAATTTGCAAGTACAACATTGTATGTAGGTGCCACAAGTGGTGTGGTTAGACTTCCACAACATTATCCTATTATAGCTTAACAAAATACAGAATTTGGGCACGAGCGCGTCGATATTATTACCCGATTCTAAAATGAGGGGAATGGTAAATTTGTATCGAAGGAACTAGAAGGGGCGTGGCCATGTAGCCCATATACAATACCGTAAGAATTTTAACGAAATAATTATCCCATGCTAAGTTTCAAAACAATTGGTTACGTCTTTTGAGAGTTATGGTGCGTAAAAGCCGGACAGATGGACATGGTTCAACCAACTTAAAAAGTCATGAATCGAATTAGGATCCAAGAAAGCTTAACCGTAGGGTAAGAGTAAAAAAATCGACTATTGCTTTTCCGTAAGAAACTTTATACTTTATATCTGTTATGACATCCGAACGAAAAATTGTGAAACTAAGTGTAAGTTTTTGGAACTAACCGTGGCAAGATGGTTAGAACACGCGACTACCATGCCGGAGATCCGTGGTATGATTCCCGGCTCCAGTTATCTACATTTTTTATTTATTGCCGGCTCCCTCGATGTTGTCGACAGCAACTTCGCAGTATAGTGTCGTGTAAATCGGCATGACTTGTAAAAACTTCTCAAACAGTGACGTTCGCTTTTTCGATAAACTTGTAGGAGCCGTAAGTTTTAAATCTAAAAAAAAGCAAGCGTAGTAATTCGCAACAAAGCGAGAAGCCATCCATACCTCATTAATGGGGTGTTAAGAGAAATTAAGTTTTTTTAATGACTCGGAAACGTTTTGACCTATCTTTTTGAAATTTTCACAGAATGTAGCTGTGATATATCAAGTGGGCGTGGTCCCGTTCATTGGGCCCTATGTTTGAAACCGCAATGTGTGAATGAATGTTTCTCCAATCGCTTTAAAAATTTGTGTGGATGCTTTTGGCAGCAAAGTTCTTTACCAACAAAAAATGGGCGGCATCGGCTCTGTGCGCGTTTTATAAAACTTGAAACTTTGAACGGCTGTATCTCATGAATTATAAGAGATATAAAGATGATATTTGGTATGTTATGTTGGTACACTTTGAATTACAGCCAGGGTGGAAGTGGGCTGTGCCACGCCTCATTTAAAGGAAATCGTTATAACAGCTATAGTTGGAACCAAGTAGGCAAAATGAATCGAGGGCCACGCACACACGCCATAATTAGATTATTACATATTTACGACAAAAAATATAATTCCTTCATCGAACATTTATAAAATATACAGAATATACTAAAAACCTGACCTTTGACCTCTTTGGGGAACGAGGAATAGGTATCCGAGATATTGTGCCACATCCAGGGGCACATTTTTAAATAAAAATCGTCCAAATATTTTGCTGCCTCTCTACCTAATATTTTTGTGTTTTCAGTTGCCTATAAACACTTGGATATATACTAATCAAAAATTTATCTTTTGAACATATTTAGAAGTCTTTAAAATGGTTAATATTAAACTGCAGAGATAGCATTCGCAATGTGTACATTAGGAGTTGGATAGTGTTGTATGTATATCCGTAATAACAAGATTTGGATACGAACCACACCCTAATTTTGTCTGTTTGGGGAAAGAAATGCATGAGCCAACATTTGGGGAAAGCGGGGTTGTTCTAAATGACAGCGCATCGCGGACAAAGTTGGGGAGGGGAGAGGGTAAAAATATCCACATGAAGCTCCGCAACTGCCTTGGAGTCATCCCCAAAGGGGGGTTACATTTTTGACTGACCCCCAGTCATTTTTTCCCTCCTAACATTTTCTCCAAACATACCTACCCCCATCTTTATCCCCTAAGGGGGCTCCTATTCAAAAATCACATTTTTATACATTTTGCTCCCACCGCTCTATTTGCCCCAAACGTACCCCTAGAGGAGTCAAATGTATGAACGACACTTAATATTTATGCAACCCCAACAGTTTTTCAGAACATACCTATTCTCTATCTTCAACCCTTAAATTTTTTTGATATTTTCATATTTTCTTATGAAATTAGCTCCTGCTACCTCCTAATGGGGTAAAATGTATGACCCACCTCTACTAGTATTTCCCTTCTTAAATTTTTTCCGAACATACCTACCTACTATCTTTACCCCCTAAGGAGTCTCCCAAAAGATGATGCGATGGATATTTCTTCCGATTCTCAGCGACATAGTTTTTCCTAACGCCACAGAAGTATTGTTTAACATAATCACTACAAATATTCCTTAGTTTAAATAACTTAAACAATTGTCCTAATTTGTCTCTATCCACACAATCATGCTGCTGCAATCATCTAAAATGACCAGCTAACCCCCTTAAAACAAAAGACTTAAGCAACAAACTTGAGATGTGGTGTAGGAAGCCACATCAAACATTAACACAATTTCTGACCAACTCATAAATGATTAAGCAAAAAAATTTAAAGTATCCATTGTAATATCTCTCTCTCTCTCATTTGCAACATCTCTTAACTATTATTTAAGTAATTTTTAATCTTAGTTTGTTTCTTTCTTCTATTTCCACTGATTATGTCAATCACTGTCATTAAGGGCAATACTCTCATGTCATAGTCATAGATTTCAAATTATTGTATTGTTTATTGTTCATACTACTATTTGCTATTGTGTTTCGATTATAGAGGCTATGCAAAGTTTATTGTGCAATTTTTTTTGTTTGTTGTTTGTGTTACAAACCGATTTTGTGAGTGTCATTGTCTTTGTCTATAAAGTTTATTATTTGGATTATGATGTGTTGTAGTTTTTTTTTTGTCCACCACAAAATGGATTTGGATTCGAATGTTGGCGCACAGAATGGCCTGATTAGCTAAAAAAGACGGTGAAAGCGAAAGTTGAAGATTACGGTTAATGTTGTCTGTAGGGTTTGGTGTCATGTAGTATTTTGTTCTTTTGGATATGGAGCGAAGTAAAAGATAACCTAAATATCTGTAATAAAATATTATTGTTTAAATACAAAATGTGTTCGAATATGTTAAGTAAAAAATTATGAATTTTAACCGGTAAATTAATGTATTTACTTATGTAAAAATATATTGTATTCTTGTTATTTTAACGAATCGAACGAATCGATGTATATTTTTTTATTTTATTATATTAATGATTGCAATTTTAAGTCTTGTGGCTGATTTCATTAAATTTCAACAACAAGTTATATTTTTATAATAAAGAAAAAAAATAATTTACGGATTTTTTTTTGTATTATATAGTTGAAAACAAATTGTATATTTTTTGACAATTTTTTTTATTAATTTATAGGTTTTATTTTAAATTTTTTAAACTGAAAACAAATTTTTTATCACTTGTACAAATTTATTGCAGTATCTGTGCTATAAATTTGTTTATTCCATACTAAATATTTAGAACTTACGAATTACATTTAGAATTTTTTAAGATGACATCATCATAAAAAAAATATACTGAGCAGCCCTCACTAGTTCCGCAGGAGCATTATTAATTGCCTTAAGTAGCTATTGTTGTCACAATTTTGAATACTGACTTGGAGTTTACATCATCATTCTATTTATCTTCATAATCTAAACATTGATTAAATGACTTTTAGAGCAACACATCGCTCATATTTGTTGCCTGCATCATACATAACTAATAACATTGCACGTTAAAGTACAACAAAATGAGAGCAAGGTATGATTTGATATGTGTGAAATGTTTAATAAAGCTGTCGCGCAAATATTATAGACACTGTAACTTTTATAACTTGCCAAAGTGTGGTATTAAAACAACAGAGCTATCGTATAAAACTTACCTAAAAAGAGAAGAAATAAAGGTTTTAAATTAGTTTTGAAATAAAGGAAAAAAAATTCAAATGGAATTGGAGAGCATCTCATCTCTCGTTCCGAACTCTGAGTTAGAAAAAAAAATTTAACTCGCAACCATAATGTTTTATTACTTTTGTTTATTTTTATAAAAAATTGCAAATAAATTTTAAAAAATTTATAAGATATTTTATGTCACTCCCCAGAAAATGATCTCAATTTTGCTAGACAGTGAAAATAAATAATACAATTTTGTAAACATAAAACTATTTGTTGACACATTTAATCTAAAATTATCGGAATATGAAATTGTCAAAATATAATATATAGATCACAATTTATCTTTTCTCTTACAATGGATGCTAGGCCAAGAAAACAAAAGACTTAAGCAACAAACTTGAAAGTGGAACTTTATCTCCGTTTAGAGCAGGGCTGCGCAAAATTGATTTGTAGTTGTGTTAGTGAGCAAAAGAGAGGACTGCACTGGCAAAAACAGTTGAGAAAATTAGGAAATAAACTTTACAAATTTATTCCATGCAACAGTTGTGCTTTAAGTACTTCACTAATATTTGCAAGCATGGCGTGGTCATATTTTGTTTTTTAAACCTGTGTAACTTTTTTGTTTATGAATAAAAATATATACAGTAAAAGAGAAAATATCATGGAATTTAAAAAACTTTTTTATCGTTACGAAAAATTTTTTACCTAAGGGGGTAAAAACCGAGATTCCGATAGAAACTTCTAGAATTTGACGCCGGAGTCAAAAGTGATCAGAGAAGAAAGTGTAGCTGTTGTCATTCCAAGAACATTGATATGTCACACATTACGATCAGACTATAAATGGAGACACAGGAAAAATTTTTTTTTTGAATTCGTTTTTAAATTATATTTTATTCTAGGGGGTGACCGGCACAACTTTTTTTTATCGATCCACCCTAATGTGCACTCGTCGCTGCCTCAGTGACGACTAAATGAAAGAGCATAAGAATGTGTGTGAAGCAGTCGTAGCACAATTGTGGTATGAAATGCGCAGCCCTGGTTTAGAGGATAGAAGTGTGCATACTAAATTTCAGCTCGACAGCTCTTAAGCTACGGCAGTAATCGCGGGTACAGACAGACGGACGAACATCTTTTAATCGCCTTGAAATTTGACGACGGTCATTTTTATCCCTATTAATATTATACATGTGAATGGCTGTCTGTTTGTTTGTATTTTTGTGGCTCAATCACGCTTAAAATGCTAAACCGATTTCAATGAAATTTGCAAGACTATATGGAAATAACCGTATGCTATATATATATTTTTTTAATTTTTGACCCTAAGAGCTGAGTGGAGTGGGCGTGCCAAAACTTTTTTTAGAGCTACGGAGATACAATTTGATACACAGATATTACTGGGCAATACGAATATAAATATGCCGATGAAATTTTAATTTTTAAACCAATGGGCGGAGTGGGCGTGGCAAAACATATTTTTAGAGTTTGAGGACAGACAGTACTAGGCGACACGAATCTGAATATTCGGACAAAATTTTAGTTTTGGACCAGTGGGCGGAGAAGGCGTGGCAAAACATCTTTGTAGAGCTAAAAAGTTACAATTTGATACACAAATAGTACTCGGCAACACGAATATGAATATGCCGTTTCAAATCATATTTTTAGAGCTAGGGAGATACAATTTGATACACAGATATTGCTCGGCAACCTAAATTTGAATACGCAGACGGAATTTTAATTTTAGATCAGTGGGCGGAGAGGTGTGGCAAAACTGTATTTTAGCCCTACAGAAATAACATTTGATACACAGGCAGTACTCGGCAACACGAATATAAATATGCGGACGAAATTTTAATTTTTGGACCTATGGGTGGATTGGGCGTGGCAAAACTTTTTTTTAGAGTTAGAGGACAGCCAGTACTCGGCAACACGAATATGAATATGCGGACGAAATTTTAGTTTCGGACCAGTGGGCAGAGTAGGCGTGACAAAACATATTTGTAGAGCTAGAGAGATAAAATTTGCTACACAGAGATAGTGCTCGGCAACATAAATATGTATATGCAGGCGGAATTTTTTATTCTGGGTCAGTGAGCGGAGGGGTGTGGCAAACCTAAATTTTAGCCCTATAGAAATAAAATTTGGTACACAAATAGTACTCGACACTTATAGTTTAAATTTGCAGAAGAAAATTTTGTTTTAGAACAGTGGGTGGAGGGGGCGTGTCAAACAAAACAGTATTTTAACCCTTGAGGGAGAAAATTTTACACCCAGATAAAACACGGCAACACAAATATGAATAAGCAGACGACATATTAATTTTTGATCAGTGGGCGGTTGGGGAATAACCAAACTGTAATTTAGCCACAAAGAGATACAATTTAGTACACAGATAGTACTTGGTACTTTAGGTTCAAATTTGCGGACGAAATTGTTATTCTTAAACAGTGGGTGGAGGGGGCGTGGCAAATCTGTATTTTAGCCGTAGAGCAATAATATTTGACACACAGATAATACTCAAAACCAAATAGTACAATTAAATTTATCAAAATGTATATTTATTGCACCAAAAGAACATTTATTGTACTAAGAAGTACAATTTATTGTACCAAAAAGTACATTTATTGTACCAAAAAGTACAATTTATTGTACAAAAAAGTAAATTTATCGTACCAAAAAGTACATTAACTTTACAAAAAAGTACATTTATTGTACCAAAAAGTAAAATTTATTGTACTAAAAAGTACAATTTATTCTATTAAAAAGTACTTTTATTGTACACAAAACGAAAAATTTATTGTACAACAGAGTACTTTTATTCTACCAAAAAGTTACTTATAAGTACTTTTGTTGTAGACAATTAAATTACTTTTATTGTACCAAAAAGTTCTTAAATTGTGCCAAAATTATTTTTGTTGTATCAAAAAATACTTTTTACTAGCTGGCCCGGCAGACTTCGTCCTGCCTCCAAATTTTTGTAAAATATGTTGAGTGTAGTTGAAATCTAAAAACGATTGGTTTATTTTTTTGGACCTCTAAAATATTTCAATTTAAAGGGCGAGGTTTTTTTAAGCCGATTGACTGACCTATAACTTTCAGCGTTGGTGTACTGGGTGATTGTACCTTTTTATCCTAAGGAGTACGAATTTCCAAAAATGCATTCATTAAGCTCAGCAACCCCATAACCCGAATGGTCTGGGTGATATCAACAGTTATTCCTATTTTCGTTATTGTCCCCTAAAATTTTGAAATAGGAAAAACAACTTTGTGAAGCTCTCTAATTCAGTAGGAAGTGCGCCATTAGAAAAAGTTAGTCATTCTTCTTTAAGCCTTTTTGCAGTCTGGGTGACCATCTACAGCCAATCCTTAACTTTCACTGATATTTTGGGACAAATGGGGTCAACCGTTTTCACAATTAGTGGTGACATCAAAATGTACATCTTTTTTATATATATAGACTTCTGAATAACTATGATGTTAAAAAAAGTGACTAAATGACATTCCAAAAATTAAGTGTATCATAAGCTAAACACCGGCAACTGGTTCCAAACATACATTCAAAATTTTCTCATGCCAAAAAAATCATATATTTTAAGTTTAAGTAATATCGGACAATGGATATAAATTTTCGAAATAATTCAACCCCAGCCAAATCAACGGTAGGTCCATATATACTAAAAAAATTCTCATAATAAAACAAATAAACATTCAAAATTTCTGTAAAATTGTTTAATTTGTACATACAATTTTTTCTGATGATCAAACAAACATAGATTCTGAATTTCAGTTAAATTGGCCCTTTCGTTAAAATTTTGATTGTAAACCGACCCCAGCGCCACCTATCGGGTCCATTTGTACATAAAATGTTTTCTCATGATCAAACGAATATCCATTCTAAATTTCAGTTGAATTGGTACATGCATTCAAATTTTCGATATAAATCCACCCTAGCGCCACCTGGATTTGATTTTTTTCAACACAAACAATCTACGGAAAATTTCGAATCGAATAAAAAAAAATCAGCCAAATCGCTCCAGCCGTTCTCAAGTGATGGTATGACATACGTGGACCATTTCATTTTTATATATATAGATAGATTAAAAAGTTCTGTTTATTTGCTGACACTTTTTCATCAATTTGTCAACATGTTTTTCAGAACTATGAGAGTAAAGTTTAAGGACTATTTACATGGAGTCAGTTTGTGGTATCAACATTTTTGGCACAAATTCGTCATAAAAAAGTATGTCGGTAAATTCTGACAAAACAACGTCATATACACGATGCTGACCCATTTCTAAGGGAAAAATCAGTAATTCAGAAATGAATTCACCGACAAAATATTTATTTTCGATCAGCGGGAATATGAAGGCGAACATTTTATTTCCGATCGGTGGGAGGAAGGGAACGTGGAAAAAATGTGTTTAGGACTATAAGAGGTAATATTTGAATACTAATGGTATTTGGCGCTTTAGATATAAATTTGCAGACGGTTTTTTTAATTTCGTTTAGTGAAAGGTTGTTAGTTTGATCGGGTTTAGGAGTAACTTGGGGTAACGAATTGTTTACAGAGCGTACAAGATGGACGCTTAACTTAGAACTTTAAGTAGGTCCTAGTCACGTCGAATCTTTGTAGTTTTTAAAATATGGCATCGCTGATGTCGTTTGTGAGTCTGAAATATGACTGCCCTTACTCGTATCATGTTCTTCTTCATTAGAAGACTAAACAACACTAAACGTTTCTGTTAATAATTAATAATTTTATTCAAATAAAAAAACAGTCGAAACTTGTCGAATCTCGACTACGACATACGTAATAAGAGAAATTATAATTATTCGTCAAGTATGCAATAGCGAAGCATTGTAACGGAAATATCAGTAATGGGTTATTATATTAGAATTGGTTTATTTTATTTCGATATTTGGGGACCAAGACGAGGAGAATGATCTATTTTTTCTTTTTAATTTTGAGCCCCCTCCCCATATTCTGAAGTTTGGTCCCTCTAAATAATACATATTAACTTCAAATCGATAAATCTCGATTCCTAGACTTAACCCAGGACTTGTACAACTTCTTTGGACTCATATAACTTTTCCTAGTAGTCAGAACACCCGCCAATTTTGTCAGACAGACAGTATTATTATTTTATGAAAAAAAAATATTTTTATATAATTTTGGAAAAAAATATTAGCCCTGATCTTTAAGAAAGTTACCTTCGGGATAATGAGAATCAGTTTTTACACCCAGTAAAATTTTTAATTGGGGCATCATTAACAGTACGAGAAAGTTTCAAAATATTGCGTTTTTTTCAGACATACGCAGTTTTAAGTCAATAGACAAATTAACAGATACATATTTTGTTGTAACATAATGAAAAATGCCTAAGGCGTCATCCATACCAGAGATACATATGTAAAAAATCACATTTGTCATAACAAAACATAAAGTAATAAAAAAGAGCCTCAAGCTAATTATACATATGTAAGTTAATCATTTACTGCATTTCAGTAAAACAATAAATCTTTGAATGATCCCCCCTTTATATTATAATAAATCATACGAAATATCTCTAACGTTCTCTGGTTATATTAGAAATTTTACTTCCATTCCATCATAACTCACAATTTTTTGCTAACTTCACATTTTCGTGTAATCGAAAATAAGACTCATAAACTCTGTGTGTGTGTTTGAAGTCACACAGCATTTGAATTCACCATAACTTGTCAAATTAAATATATATTAATTTTGCGGGTGTTAGAAACTAATAAATTTTCACGAAAAAGTAGGTCAGCATTATTTATATTTTACGTAGACATTAAATGGATCGTAAGTTTTGTATTTAACCTAAATTTTAGACAGTTTCTACAACAGCAATACCAACACCACCGGCACCACCAACTATTATCGCAGCACCAGAACTACCAGAACTACCAGAACCACCATCACCACCACCACTACCACTATCGACCATTAAGGCATTGTAAAAATTGACTCCCTTTGCAACATTTAACTAAAATACATGCGAATGTATGACAACGATGGTTTCGGCTTAAATTCAACAAAACTTGTTTTTAAATTCGCATTTATTATACAACTTTTTAAAGTTTTTTTCTTCTCCTTCACCACAAAACTGACTGACGTACAAGTTGTTGTTTCTTTCTCATTTAAGAAGAAGATAAGAGTATTGCGACAAATAATAATAAAGGTTGACACGAGGTGAATGGCCCAAGTAAATGGAAGAAAACGAAAGATGAAATAATCATAATATTACAATATTTGACAAAACAAAGTTGAACTCGTAAATGTGCTATCTTATTTTTTTTTATTATAAAACAAATTTTTCTTTAATAAATATTACAATAAAAGTTAATTAAACCCTTTTAAATGTATTTAAGGCTTAACTTTTTATCCACACTCAACATCAGAAATTACAGTAAAATTGTTCTACTTTTGCATTCACCTAAAGCGGATATCAAGTGTATTGCTTACATTCAATTCGCTGACATAAAGAAAGGAATCGTTTGTTATAAAGCAAGCCAGCAACACAGTTGGTGTTGTGTTGGTGAAAATAAGTAAAAGTAAGTCAATTGGATGAAGACCAGTTTAAAGAGTGAAAATAAATGTGTATCACTTAAGCCAATGGCAGCAGCTTAGTAAAAAAAAACTAAACGATTAAACTGATACAGAATTAACCGTTTACGCTGTCGGTTACATTGGAAAATCTGTAAAAAGTAACTGAATTTAGTAAAAACAATTGTAAAGAAATTAAATGAACTTGGAATAACTTAAAACGATATTGAAGGATTTGTTATAGAATTCAAATCTAATGAAATTGGAAATATGTTTAAAGTAGTTTAATGAAAAAACTGGAAATAATTGAAATTACAATATATTAAGCCGATATAAATATGAACGCATCAATTCGAATAAATTTTTTGGGCAAAAAAAAATGTAAAAAATAAACAGTTTGATGATGAAACTACTATATAGAGAATTTAAACTTAATAACTTGAATACATTAAAGTTAATCCTAGTAAATAGAGCCAAATCTGTCACATTAAGTCACCACTATACACCCCCACTCTATGTTCTTAACAAAAATCTTCCAATTTCCAATACTACAAAATTATACCACTATATGTGTCAGTTAGAATGACAAAAGTCTAAGTCAAGAAATTAAAAAAATTCAGATAAAATTTGTTGCTTTACTTTGACTAGTTCTTTCATTTTCAGGAGTCTGTGTTTAGAATTTTTAGAAAATGTACCGTATTCATTCTTCGCTTCAAAAGATATAAAACCGGCTCTTAAATCCGGGTTGCTGAAAACGTTGAAATATACTCCTCCTATTTACCATGAATACTACAAATCTCTACCTATTGAAAATTTGGCTGCCGAATACCCAAGTCATAATAATGAATTAAAAATTTTTATTTAATATTTCATTTGAAAAATCAAAAATTTTTAAATTGAAATAAAATGTTTCGTTGGTATGCAGGCAGAGAAGATCACTTAGGTCCACATGGACCCATTGTGACACCAGTTGGACATTTGCGACATTCCCTCAACCTATTCTATCAGCGTGTGTTTTGCCTGATTGCGTTGCCAGTTGTCGACAACAGTTGTTGATCCTTCCAAAATCCAAGGATGTAAGTTCCTCTATACCATTTAAGAAGGGTTTCCCCAAGATTTCCAGTCTCCTTCTGTATAGGGCTGGGCGATCGCATATAATATGGTCGGTAGATGGTGCACTGCTGGTATTCCAGCACTAGTTACATACGCCATTCGTAGCGAATCCTATTCGGGTCTCTTCGTCCGCTCTGCAGTTGCCTCATATCCGCTGTGTCCAGGTATCCACGTAAACAGGACTCTGTTATTCCTGGATATCTTGTTAAGAGATTTCTGGCAGGCACAGACCACTTTCGATTTGATGTCACAGAACTTCAACGAGTCTACCGCCGCTAGATGGTCCGTGAACAGGAGAGTAACCTCCTATGATAACCTTCTTGATCACGTCCGCAGCTCGTTTAATAGAATGTATTTCCTTTTATGTTAGTGTATCATGCGCGTTCTAGTTTCGTAGAGAATGCACTGAAATCAGGATCCTTAACTGTCCGACGGAGGGATCCCAACGTTCAATCTCGTTTAGTCGAATGAATGATTTGGGGGCGGAGCATTTGCAGCTCAGATCAGCTGGTAATAGATTAAGTACCGTGTAGAGTGCCCTAGAGGGAGTCAATCTCATACTACCGGTTATAATTATACAAGAGAAACGTTTAACACCATCCATTTGTCTAAGTTTTATCTTCTTGTCGTGCGCATACCACGTTTCGGAGAAGTTGAGTTCTCTAGTGCCCTAATATATGTTGGATGTAGTGGGCGATTTCTGTTTCCGACTGAAAAGTATTTATTCTGTTTTATCAGGATTCGCGTTAAGTCCCCAGCTGGCGCACCAGTTTGCCAGGATGTTAATATAGTCCTGCATCTTTCGTTCGAGGCGTGGTAGACTTGCCCCAGAGACGCAGAGTGTTATGTCTTCTGCGTACGTTACTATTGAGCATCCTTCCGACTCCAGCTGTTTGAGTATGCTGTTGAAGCAAAATTCCACAATAGCGGCAATAATACTCCCCCTTGAGGGGTGCCTCTAGTCACCCTTCTAGTGAGGGTGTGATTTCCCAGCTTTGAGGTGATAGTTCTCTTTATTAGCATGTTGCGAATCAGTTTCCTAATATGTGAGTTGATATGTAGGCTATTGACCTCTGTCATAATGAAGAGGGGTTCGATATTGTTGAAGACTCCCTCCATGTCCATAGAGGTGACTGGAGAAAATTCTTTCCTATCTAACGATTTCTCTATAGGATATAATAGTGCATTGAGTGCGGTTTCTGTCAATTTCTCCTTTGTGTAAGCATGTTGAGCATTCGAAAGGAGATTCGGGCCAATTAAATTTTTGATAATGTCGTCTCAAGGGTTTTCAGAAGGAATGATGTAAGACTTATAGGGCTAAAGTCCTTTGCTTTGGTGTGTGATGGCTTTCCCGCCTTTGTGATAAAGACCACCTTATCCGTTCTCAATCTTATTGGCAGGTAGGATAATTTCACGTAGCCGTTAAAGATAGCCTCCAGCCATGGCAATAGTATCTCCAGGGACTGTTGAAGTTAATGTCGTCCGGACCAGGAGATTTGTAAGGATCAAAGTCGTTGATGAAGTCTTTGATCATGTTTCTTTCAATTACCGGTATGCTATCGCAGAGGTCGGTAGGTGCGACGGTTATGAAGTTGGACCCTCCCCTAGGGAAGTGGGTATCCAATAGAATTTCCAAGGTTTCCCTTAAGGATTCGGTCTAGGGCCCATAATTTTTCATTATGTATTCCGGGGCGCTGATTGTCGAGGATAATACTTCCTTAGTCTACTGACCTCTGCGGTTTTTTCGATATCGTTGGTATATTTCCTCCATAAAGATCTTTTTGCCCTCTTTATTACTTTCTTGAAAAGTCCTAGATTCTCCTTGTACTCCTCCCAGTGGCCTGTTCTCTTGGCCTTGTTTAAGGGATTTCTGGTGGAAGCATGGGATTTAGATATCTCGTCGTTCCACCATGGAGGCTTCTGCTTCTTCCCATCTTTTCGTCGTGGACAAGATTTCCTGGTGCATGCGCCCAAAGCTTTTGTAACTTTTCCTGCCTTGCTGTCCAATTTTTGTGGATTTATATTTTTGTATTTTTATATTTTTATATTTTTATATTTTTATATTTTTATATTTTTATATTTTTATATTTTTATATTTTTATATTTTTATATTTTTATATTTTTATTTTTACCCACGCCTCTTTCCCCCCCAGATACCGCGCGAGCTGGGGTCCATTTAAGCTGAACATGACGGTGGTCTCGGCCACAAGTCACTTCAGCACTTCATGTTAAAGTGTTTTTTTTTTGTTTTGAATTGAATTGAATTAAATTGAATTGATTTGAATTAAATTAAAGTGAATTATATTGAATAGAATTGAATTTATAATATAAAAGTTATAATTGATCATTTCCACATATCACTGTTTTACGACGTGAGGCGTAACATCAGCCTAAAAACATCCTCATAATCCGGCATGTTCCCAAGGCAATGGCTTTCGACATTTCATGTAAAAGAGATGAAAGTCCCAATTCGTCGAGATGTTGCGTAACAGAATTTACCACAATACCAGTACTCGATATTACAATTGGGATAGTCTGTACAGTTGTTAGGTGTTCTCTCTGTTTCACTTCAAACGCAAGATCTGCATATTTGGAAATTTTTTCACTTATGGTACGATTCACGTTATCCGAAAGTGGAACTGCGACATCTAGGATGTATCCAACCCTTCTGCGTATGTCTATCCATATTATATCTGGTCTGTTGGCGATGATTGTCCGATCAGTTGACATTGTTCGGTCCCAATAAAGTTTATAATTTCTGCTCACTAACACTGCCTCAGGTTCATACCTGTAATATGGAAGTTTTTCTTCCAAGAAACCGCTTCTTACAGCAAGGCTTTGGTGGATTATTTTCGCCACGTCGTTATGTCTTTTGAGGTATGCCGTACTCGCCATTATCGAACAACCATTGATGATGTGTTCCGTAGTCTCCGCAGCCTGACCACATCGCCGGCAACGGTTATCAATGTCTTCATGCAGGATAACTCGGCGGAAATGCTTGGTGTGCATTATCCCATCCTGTATGTTCATTAAAAATCCTTCCGTTTCCGGAAACAGTTGTCCGTATTGGAAACATATAGTGGAGGCATGTTTATCCACATTTTCGAGGTCCAGTTTGTGTGGAAATTTGCCATGTATGGCCTTATGCTTCCATTGCTCCACTATATCGGCATCACTAGTTACATTTTCCAGGGGTGCAAAACTAGGTGTTGATAGTTTAAGTGGGGTGTGGTTTGCGTCCAGATTTACCAGGATGGAGTATCGGTCAATCTCCGATGCAGTTTCATAGAAAAATTCCCGGAGATTGTGAATCTGGCTATAATTTTGGTTTTTAATGTTAACCACACCCTGTCCGCCCAGATTACGTGGCAACATTACTCTTTCGATAGAAGCTTGTGGGTGGTGTTGTCTATACCTCGTTAGTGTTGTTCTTATTTTTCTCTGAGCTGAATTCAATTCCGTGTCGCTCCACGCTATTATCCCGAATGAGTAAGTTAGTATTGGGATGGCATAGGTATTAATTGCCTTAATCATGTTCATTGAATTCAGCTTAGTTGCACATAGACTTCTTATTCTTGCTTCGAATCGCATTTTTAAAGCTTCCCTTATACTTGTATGGTGGATTCCTCTCATTTCCTCCACTCCCAGGTACTTATAGGTTTGGTCACATTGCAGCATTATATTTTTATATTTTTATATTTTTATATTTTTATATTTTTATATTTTTATATTTTTATATTTTTATATTTTTATATTTTTATATTTTTATATTTTTATATTTTTATATTTTTATATTTTTATATTTTTATATTTTTATATTTTTATATTTTTATATTTTTATATTTTTATATTTTTATATTTTTATATTTTTATATTTTTATATTTTTATATTTTTATATTTTTATATTTTTATATTTTTATATTTTTATATTTTTATATTTTTATATTTTTATATTTTTATATTTTTATATTTTTATATTTTTATATTTTGATATTTTTATATTTTTAAATTTTTTATTTTTATATATTTATTTTTTTATAATTTTATATTTTTAAGAATTCCACAAGTTTCTAACTATTTCTTTCACTGTGTAACGGACGACTGGTTATCTATACATATTATTTGCTGGAAATTCAAGATAAAAATAATTCAAAGAATTTCTCTTTCCTTGTTAATTTGCCCGATGCAATTCAATGAAACTCGTTGCAAACAACAACAAGATCAGGTGATGAAGATCAACATATCTTAAAATGGACATTTTCACTATAAATAGGATTAAGCTGCAACATCAACAAGACGAGATATGTTAGTGCACTGCATATACTTGATGAAGATGGAGAGCAGCCATGATATACTGGAGTAATGAAAGAAAAAACAACGGAATCCATAATATAGCGGCATAAACAACAACTGATTTAGATAACTGGTATTCGCAGCATTCATTTGTATATATTGTATAAAATTAACATTGACGTAAATTTAATACTAGATTTGTGTTATTGAACTATAAATAAATCACATATTGTCACATTGAAATCAAAAATATTTTTTAATTTAATTAAACTATAAAAGTTGTTAATGTTTTAATAAAGCTGCTTCAAAAGGGTCATTGACTTTATTTTTGCAGCATTGAGGCTGTGTGTATGAAGAGACTGATGTTAACAATAGCCGAGAAGCGAACAAATATCAATGAACTATTGTCGGCTCAAAAAAAAAAAAAGAAATAAACGACCTTTTATGGCCATCATGTGGTGATTTAAAGTGTCTCAAACACACAAACAGAGTTTACTAGCATCATCATCAGCAGCATCATCAACAGTATCAACATCATCAAATATGTGTGTGCAAACGAACCAGAAGAGTACTCTTACCAATCTGTCATAGTAGTTTGTGCTAAACGATATTTTTGGATGTTGCACAGTGGTCCATAATGTGTGTTTGGCAAATGTCTATCCTGTCATCAGTCATTTAGATTATTCTTTTATTGCCGGCCCCCTCGTTGTTGTCGACAGTATAGTGTCGAGTCAATCGGTATGTTTAATAAAAAGCTACTCAAACAGTGAAGTTCGCATTCGTCGATAAGCAAGTAGGTGCCATTAGTTTTGCATCTAAAAATAGAAAGCTTGTTTATTAACAACTATGCGAGAAGCTATCCCATACCTCATTCATGGGGTGTAAAGGGAAATTAAGTTTTTATTTTGCTACTACTGTTACCACTGTGCTCCGTTTATGTCATTACTGCCTTTAGCTATTTGGGATTTCGAATTTAATGTCTTAGCCATGTATTTGGCAACTGACAGCTATTTTTTTCGCCTCACTCCGACACATGAGCATTACAATGTTTTTGAATGACGTTGAGTTTTGGTTTTTTTTTCGTAAGACAAGTTCAATGCCGTGAGGAAGGAAAAACTCAAATACAAAAATCAACTACAGAATTTAATTAAAATTGCAAGAAAAACAAACTAAAAAAAAAACAATTACATATAAAATGCCAACAATGGTTATATCATACAAACTAGACCCCAAATTGGGATAGGTTGTTGTTGACGATGGTGAGTATGATGACGATGATCTAAACAACATATGGCATGTCAAATATTGATAGACTTAGTGCAATTATGGATTGCACACGTAGAGGATTGTGTGATAATTGTAACCAGTACAGAAATTTCAGTCAGGTAGACTAACTAATAAATACCCTCACCTATGCGTCCAAAAGTCGTATGAGACATATACTGAAAGTCACATCTCCATTTAAGTAGTTTTGAGATATGTAACTTCTACATTCGAGTCTTAAAATAAAAAAATTTAAAAAATGTCAAAAATGCTTCTAATTTAGTTCTGAAACATTTTTGAAATTTTTTAAAAATATTTAATTTTAGACGCGTGAGATATAGAACTTAGAAGTTTAGAAGTGAGAAGTTACATATCTCAAAACTACTAAAATGGAGATTTGACTTTCTTTCCAATGAGGGCAGTATAGTAAAACTGTAGAAAAGGTTACTCCCAACAAATGTAAATTGTTAAATTCAATATCTCTTGGCATATGGTAATTTTAATGGGATGTACCGAAAGGGTGATTTACGGTACCCACTGAGAATCAAGGAATAGGTTTCTAATAAATACGCATAAAAATTTCAAAAGAAATCATCAATTCTAGGGGTTGGGATAAACCTCCCTCCTTTCTTACTTTTCACATATAAATACATAAAAATACAAATAAATACATATAAATACAAAATATTTCTTTCAGAAGTAATTGGAAAAATATCTTGCAGATTTCTGTTCGAAAGTTATGGAACACGCCAGAAGGGGGCGGCTGATATAGTTCATATATAATGTGGACTCAATCTATATATATTATATATATATATATATAAAGCTTGGGTGACTGATAGATTACTCACCAGCCCCAACGGCTTAAGTAAGAGCCTTAAAATGTGGAATGTAGGTTTCTTTTATGACGTAGGCGCGCACTAAGAAGGGAACGGGTGAAAAGGGCGTGGCACCGCCCCATATAATTCGAATTTCGATATGGCTGTATCTCATTAACCATTATGTGAAGGAAGTCGAGATTTGAAAATATGGAGTGTAGGTCAATTTTATGGCGTAGGCGTGCACTAAGAACGAATTGCAAGGAGGGAAATAAGGCGTGGCACTGCCCCATACAGCTCGAATTTTGAAATGGCTGTATCTCATTAACCCTCATATATATAGAAAATCGAGATTTGGTACATATGTTGGTTGTACAAGAAAAATTATTATGTTTGTGGAGAGCGGACAATGCCACGTCCCTTTTGAAAAATCGTTATATCAGCCAAATAAATGGACTGACTGCAATGAAATTTTCACTGTGTGATACTGTCCGTAAAACCCTCTATCATAGGCTACATGATAACATAATTAGACAAAGGGGCGTGGCATCGGCCTCACAAACCGAAATTTGAATCGGTCAAATGTTACGAACCATTAGAGGTATGAAGATGAGATTACCTACATATGTTAATGGTACAAAAATTATATCTTCTTTCTGGGAAATGGGCGGTGCCACGCCTCTTTTGAAAAAATCGTTATATCGGTCAAATTAGTGGACTGATTGCAATTAAATTTTCACTATGCCGTACTGTCCGTAGAACACTCTATCATAGGCTACATGAAATCATAATTAGACAATGGGAGGTTGCTCGGTCGTATCTCATGAGCCTTTAGAGGTATGGGAAACGGGCGGTGCCACGCCTCTTTTTGAAAAAAAATCGTTATATCGGTCATATTAACGGACCGACTGTAATAAATTTCTATAATATGACTGACTGACTGACTCCCAGACCTTCCGTGACGTAGGTGAGGGGTAAAAAGGTCAATAAAGGGATAAAACTACGATACCATCGCCCAAAGCTAACTGCAATATGTAGAATGGCGGAAACAATGGTGAAAGTTAATTTTATAGAGTATTTGTGCGATACAAAGGGATTTTTTTTTTAAATTCGTATTTTTACGAGTAAAAACGCCGAAAAAGGGATACAAATTCGGAAATTCGTTGTTTTGTGGGTAAAAAGGCCAAAAATGGAACAGCTATTGCTGCAGTCTTGAAAATTGGGGCAAATATTTGTCTTACTGCAATTTTCGAAATTCAAAGTTTTAGGGCTAAAAAGGAATAACTGGGACCACCGTTTGACAAAACGCACAAAAATTGGCAGTGAATGTTAGAATTGTCCTGCCCATCTGCCATCCAGCCAGACAGACGGACATGGCACAATCGTCTTAAAAAGTCATAAAACGAATTTGGTCTTAAGATACTTGTGATCTAAGACGTCTCCTTCAATGCGTTACACTTTTTATCGATTCAAATGATATTTGTATACTAGACTGGGTCAATTTGTATGGAATAAAAATATGCATCAAGCGGTTATCAAAATCGTATTTTACGATGAATTCTTCAAAAATTTGCCAAAGAATCCATAGATCTAAAATTAAAATTGAGCACCCGGTTTTTAACCAGTTGGAGTTGCATATATATTGGGGTTTGGTCATACATTTGACTCCTCTAGGGGCACATTTTGGGCAGTTAGAGCGGTGGGAGCAAATTTTATAACAATTAGATTTTTGTGTGGAAGCCCCCTTGAGGGGTGAAGATAGGGGTAGTTTTGTTTGGGAAAAAAGAGGGAAAAAATACTTGGGGTCGGCTAGACATTGGAACCCTCTAGATGCGATTCCATTCCAGTTTCTTGTTGTTGATTTTTTCCCCAATACGAAAAGTTTCTCGTTAAAAACCGGGGCTCTATTTTAATTTCAGGCCCATGGTTTCTTACGATTTGGATAACCGCTTGGTCGACCCACTCTAATGTATACCATTATTACTAAGAGTTATGGTATAAAAACTAACGATAATATTCTACTCGGACTACGCTTTACAGACATATCTTTCTGTAGAAATAGATTCCACTTACTACAATCATTCTTACCGATGCCAAGTTATTGTGCCACTTGGTGTAAAAAATACATGCAGAAAATTGAATAAGACATTGAATGGACATGTATTTCATGTGAACCAAAGAGGTCAAAGGTGAGATTATAAGTAAATACTTATTAATTTCTATGTTTTTTACGAACGTTCGATTATTGTATTTTTTCTCAAAAATATGAGATAGTCAAATAGGCACCCCGGACTTTTTTGCCAATAGTCTGGTGATATTCTACTATACTGTGAAATTGTCAGGAGGATTCAACTATTGTTATGGCTATTATAACGGTTTCTTTTAAATGGGGCGTGCCACATCCCACTTCCATCCTGGCTATAATTCATACTGTACCAACAACACATATCAAATATCAGCTTTATACCTCTTACAGTTCATGAGATACAGCCTTTTAAAGTTCTAAGTTTTTAACCACGCCCACAGATCCGATCCCGCCCATTTTTTGTTTGGATCACGAACTTGGTTGCCAAATGTTTCCATATATATTGGAGAAAGGCGATTGAAGAAACAGTACGGCCTATTGTCACCACCGACCACATAGCAACATTTCACAAAGATCGATCAAGCATTTTTCGAGTCTTTACTAAAAAATGCAAATTAACAAACACAGACTAATTTTCATACATATATAGATTTTACCTTTGACCTCTTTGGTTCACGGTTTAATGTTGTACGATTTTGCTTAAATTGTAGCCATTATAACAACTGACAAAAAATTTCGTTCAGGCAGTTAAAATAAAGGAATTTAAAATCCAAAGTTTGAATGTAACAAGAAAGCGTAAGACAATTGTTTTTAAACGAGGCCGTACAAGCTTTCTTGGGGAATATCCTTTAGATGTTGTTCTTTAGGGAAATTCTTGTGATAATGAATCAGTTAAGTAAATGATTATGAAAAAATGTGTATGGATGACAACAACAAAGAAAAAATTTCACATAGAAGTACCTCTTCTAAGGAAATAAGTGACAATCCTGTAGCGACGACACTAATCATATTTGATGTTTTGCTACTTGCAGTTTCTTGATAATATCACTTTCTACCTTAAGAAATAATCCAATTTAAAGGATTATATTCAAAACCATTATGAAAACATTCCATTTGTTTTCCATCATCCTCCGAGGTTATTTAGTTGTCATACGACCCTCATATCCAAGGTACTTGAATATAACAATGAAGTACATACATAGATTATTGCATGTCTGAGTGTGTTAATACATCAAATCAAATAAAATAAAAGCTGCAAATAATTGAAATTAAATTATAACATGTACAAGTACCTTTTCCTCCCCCTCCATCTACCTACACCCCCACGACCAACTAAATGCATCCAAGTGGCAGTGCTGGTGGTATCACCGCTGTGTGTCATTGTTTACCATCAATTGTCTATTGATTTGCATTGAAAATAACATTTAATACATGACATCACATGAATGTCTGGCACACTTGAATTGATGGGTTCACATCAAATCAAGTCGGTGATGGGACGGTGGAAGTGGTGGTGGTGGTACCATCTGAGGGTTGCACTTACCTCAACATGTAATTGAAGTAGAGTTAAATGGGGAAGTTCATACAGTGCATGTCACAAAAAAAGTCATTGATGTGTTAATGGAATTGGCACGGAAATAGATTTATCAGGAAGTATAAGTTAATGAAATATTTATACGAATAATAATATTGAAACGTTACCATAGTTTAGGACATGTAACAACTGATTTGATCTTAGGTAAGATAAGTAAAATTTGGCTAAATAACCGTATAACGGATACAAGTTTAAAACTGAAACTCCATTTGAAGACTATAGTTATGCAAGACCAAAAGACACTTGCAAAGTTTGCGTGATCATGAAAATTATAATATCTTTATTACAAAATAATATTTACGGTTTGTTGTTATTTGTTGTTTATTCTTGTAGGATGCAAGACAGTTTGTAGATTAAGATTTTTACTTTTTTTATTTTTCTAAACTTAACATTATTCATTTTATATCAGGCATATCAAATAATCACTCGAACGCCACAAATAGACTATCAACAATTAAATATTACACAAAATGACTGGAACGCCACCTTTAGTGCATTAATTGCACTATACACCATAACGATAACATAAAGGGCAAATAAAAAAAGATTTGGGTGATTGATATAAGGGATAACTTCTCGCGTTGTTGTGACTTAACATGCTTCCTATTTTTAGATACACAACTAACGGCACCTACTTGTTTATCGACGAATGTAAATAATGACTCGACACTCTACTGCGAAATTGCTGTCAATGGTGCAGCAATCGGTCCATATTTAGAAGGATTTTTCCTTTGTTATAAAATTTCATTTAGTTAAACTTCCACACCCATCTTGTGCCCAAGAGTATGCATTCACTTTCCAAAAAAAAAAATTATGCAATGCCCTTTACACGATTTGGCACGCGTGATATTCACATGTTCCTATGTCGCGTGGCCAACGGACAACCACAACAGGAACACCATAAACTGATGGCAAAGGCTTTGGGGGTAGCTTGCATACAAGTTTGCATTCAATGTATCCACAATTTATGGTAGTCTGACATGTCTCACATGGATGGACAACGACGGAGGGTCTTCCCCACCGCACTTGCAAAAGCTTAACAAGGTTAAGTCACGTTTTAACCAGAAGGTAAAGCAAGGGAAACCAACGGGAGGGAAGTAATGCAACAAAAAGGAAACCAAAACAGTTGTAGTAAAGCAATATATGCCAAATAAGCTGGAATGGCAGTTGAATTGCACGCTTTGAAATTTGGAAAATTAAGTGAAAAAAACTAATTCTTACCTACGACCACCGCAAACGTAATAACGATTATGATTTAAGGATATGCAACGTCCGGACTCTCTATAGAGAAGGTGCCACTATCAGACTGGCGGATGTGCTCTGAAAATATAAGGCTGACACCACAGCCATCCAGGAGATGAGATTGACAGGACAAGGATGCTCGCGACGTTAAAATTGCGTCATCTATTACAGCTGCCATGCCGAAAAGCACGAATTTGGATGTGGATTTATAGTTGGCGAGAAACTCAGTCATCTTAACTCGCGGTTCAATTCTGTTAGTGATCGAGTAACCACAATCCGCATCAAGGTGAAATATTGCTACATCACGTTGAGTTGTGCTCATGCCCTGACGGAAGATAAAGACGATGAGATTAAAGATGCATTTTATGAGCGCCTAGAGGAAAAAAACGACCGCTGCTCTGGCTACGATATTAAAATTGTTCTGGGAAACTTTAATGCAAAAATTACGTCACACGTTTAGGCTGGTTAACTTCGCAGCGGGAAGAAACATGGTAGTGAGTGAAACCAGATTCCAGTACAAAGATAAGGCATCTTGGCTATACCCCGATTAAAAGACCAAAAATCAAATTGATCCTGTGGTTATTGATTGCAGGCATGCATCTAGTCACATGGACGAGCTTGTGATCTGTGGTGCTAATATCGTCTCGGATCATTACCTGCGCTCAAGATTGAGCAGAGCGGAAAACGCACGTAACCAAACACTAAGAAAGCTGCAAACCCCAGAGATAGCCACTGCCTACTCAAACCAGCTCTCCCAACTTCTACGATACAACGCCTCTACTTCTGACATTCCCGATACACAATGGCAGCATATTGCGCATTCCATGGCAAATGCCGCAACAACCGAGCTAGGGTATGAAAAACGGCGCTGAGGGAACCTAAAACGTGACAAATTCCCCTATACGATACTTACTAACTTCAAATCGATATTTAATTATTATGGCATGTAACTTGACAAAACGAATGATGCAGAACTTCTTCTTTTTGGGACTACTTTCACGTGCAGTTCTCAGAATTGAGTCCCAAATCAATGAGCTGGAAAAGGTTGTACTGTGTTATCTAATACTAAGCCTTCAATTTATCACAATGCCCCAGGAGACGCCTCTGCCTGCTACTGCTGCTGCACCCCTATTGAAATTGTTCAAGTACATACCTCTTCATGCAACTTGGGCCTTTGATTTCATTACTCTTGTGGTTGGTAGTAGAAAATTTCTAAACGATAATAAATATTAACCATTGGCTAAAGTATGAGGCCGTAAGAGTCCCAGCAGAGAAAGCAACAAAAGAAAGCAAAAGTGCAGCCTGCACTTTGACTTTGGACTCGCACAACAACACACACACAAAGGATTGTCAAGTGCTCTCACCCACAGACAGATGGACGGACGGACAAACGCATGACCGGAAAGCAAAAATCAATATAAACTGAAATGACATTGTCGGTGTGAGTAGTGGGGGCAGGGCGGCGGTAGAGCTATACTCTGCTATGGATGTGCCGCTGGTTCAGACACTCTTGCTTTATACACATGTTTATGCAAAGCTTAATGGAATCGTTGTTGTAGTCGTCGTCTAAGTTGGTGTCACGACTACAAGAAATCATGACATATTTGACCTGTGTGATGATGAGCCTTTAGTTTTGTTTTGAACACTAGTATACAACAATAATGCTACACACTTGGAGGGCTTCTAAACGCTTCTAGCCAAAAATAAAATAAAAAGACAAATGAATCTCATAAGCGTCCCTAGACCAATGATGTTGATGTGTATGGGGTAGTTGAAAGCAAAGCCAAATCGATAGTGAACTATAGAGTTGTTGTTGTTTTATTCTAAGAAAACCAATATGTTTATTTCTATATTATTTCATAGATACTATGTCTAAGCTTTGTTTAGTTTGTGTTAGTAGTTGTATTTATATCTACACACGATTTATGTTGTGTTATCAGTTTAACAAAGTTTAGAACACAAAAACATTAAAAAAGCACGTGTTACTAATTAAACGGCAAAATGTATTCACTGCTTTTAACAAAAGCTTAAGAATCACGTAATATAAAGTCACATCTGATAATAAAGTAAATGTAACCTTTTTCATTCAACAGAATTTCATTTATTTATTTGTCAGATCATTGAACTGTATGTGTACGTGTCAATAAAACATATGGTGAGTTAATGAAAGAGAGGGAGAGAAAAAAAAACAATTCGGTAAATAAAAAACAGTATTTTTGCGTTAAATTTTAAAAAATTAAAGGATTTTCTTGCAAACTTTACAGCCAACAATAATATCTCAGTTGATGAACTTTAACACAAACTAGTGTCCTGGTCTAAACTATTTAAATTTAAATCTAATTGATTACTTTGATTTTAGAATTTCCCACATCACATTTCGCCTAGAGAGCCTCATTATAAACAATGTCATAGAATGGTTTGAAGAGTGACAGCATTTTGAAAATTTCATTTTCATTTTTTTCTCTTATTTTTAAATATTAAGATACAAAGACAAATTGTTAGCAGATTTTTTCTAACGCTGTCATTTCAAATATTTCACTTTAACAAGATCATACTAATCAGCATCAAACGAAAAAAAAAACAGAAAAAACTATTTTTTTGTTGAGATGATTCATAAATGACCAATATAAATTGCTATAATATTTTATAAACAAATACATGTATATTTTAAATTCTTTGAAAATGTAACCACAAATTCTCTCTGATGCGGTGATAATATCGTCGAAGTCGAAACAAATTGACGATGGGCGTAGAAGATGTAATGAGTTCTAAGAACACAGGAAAGGACCTTAGAATTGCATCTGTTTATTGATTACAAAGCTGCATAAGGCAGCGAATTCTATGACCACTGCCGCAACGACCGTACTGGGTTATGAAAAACCACGCTCAGACAAGCCCTGGTACGATGAGGAATGTAGCGTAATTTCTGAGGAAATCGGTACTGCATAAAAGGCAAAACCATATCTTTAGACGGAAAAGCGTTTATGGAAGAAAATAAAGATCCAGGATATCAAAAATTACAGGGATAGATGCGAAGCCCGAAAGTTTTATCCAAAGGTAAAACGAAAAGATTTGGCAACAGGAATCCCCATCTGTAAGGACTATAAGATGTAAATCTGGTCACGGACATGAAGAGTGTGCCGCAAATATGGAGAAAGGAATGTATGCCCAATTACGATTGAAATCTGAGTGTTCTATGTTCTATGCTTAAGAAAGGCGATTAAAGTATGTGCACCAACTGAAGCGGTATAAGTCTTTTTTACCCAAAGTATTTAAGGTTTTTTCGAGTGCGTTGTGGCATAGAGTAAAGCCCATCCTATCGAATATGACTAACCGTGGTCAGTGTTGCTTTAGAGCTGAAGCTTCCATGACCGACCAGATATTTACACTTCGACAAATCCTGGAGTAGACCCAAATAAATGCAGAGCGACACCTAAAATTTAGCAAAAATAATGAGGTATGGGATAGCTTCTCGCGATGTTGTGAATTAACACCCTTTCTATTTTTGGATTCACAACTAACGTCACCTACTTGTTTATCGGCGAATGCGAACGTCATTGTCATTGTGATACATGATTTCGTCTACCATGGCTTTGCTAACCGCTGCTACTATGCTATAAGAAGGCGTTTATTAGACAAATCCCTTATTCGATTTCGTGACCAATTGCATTTATTACAAACTAATATTTACGATTTGTTGTTATTTGGTGTTTTTTCCTATAAGATGCAAGTCTTTATATGTAGTTTGTAGGATTAAGATTTTTAATTTTTTATATATCTTAACCAAACATTATACATTTGTTATCAGGTATCTCGAATAATCACTCGATCGCCGCATTTATAATATCGCTTAAATATTTTACAAAATGACTCGAACGCCACCTTTAGCGCCTTAATTGCACTATACACCATACCCAAAATATAAATTGCAAATAAAATAAATTATTTAGGGGATTGATGTATGGGATAGCTTCCCGCGTGAAATAATACGATACCTATTTTTATATTCACAACTAACGACATCTAGTGACGAAATAGTTACTGATACCACACTCTGGTGTGCCCAATACCGCAAACTACTAAGTAATGATATTATATGCAAATGAATTTGCTTTAGGTGTCATAGAAAAAACAAGTGAGAAAGTTTCAGTCGTGTAAATACATAAACTCTCACCATTAGTAAAAACATAAAATTTGGTTAATAAAATACATAATTGGGGCACTATCGCGTTGGGTGTATTGGTATTATTTCACGATTTCTAAAGTGGGCAAAATGGTACAATTGCATGGAAGGTACTAGTAGGGGCGTGGCTAGACTTCCAGTTTTTTTCCGAAACTTTATTCTACTAAAGCTTTACTAAATACAGAATATGGACACTATGACGTTGGGTGTATTAATATCATACGTATGGGAGGCACCAAATTTTTTGTTAAAATTTTTTTTCTTTATCCTGTTACAGCTTTACATAATAAAGAATTTGGGCACGATCGCGTTGTGTATATTTTTATTATTAATCGATTTCTAAAACGGGCGGTACCAGATGGGTATGGAAGGTACCAGTTGGGACGTGGCTAGGCTTCCAGTTATTTAACTATTTATTTTGGACGGAAAAAATTAAAACCTAAAATTAAAAAAAAAACATTTGAATTTTTATCAAAAATTATTGAAAGTTTTGATTTTATACAAATTTTCAAAAGATAATAGTTATGAAAAAATTTTAATTTGTTAAAATTTTTAATTGAATCTATTTATTTTCGCCAAATATTTATGATATTTTTTTTCATTACCTCAAAAAATTTTTATTTCTTATTTGTGAAAATTATATTTTTTTCGATGTATTCCTGTTAACTAAAATTTTTTTGTTTTCTTTCTTAAAAATATAGAAATTGTCAACTAAGAAAAGTCGATAGTAAGAATGTACTGATTTTCTATTGACTTTACCACCAGTACTATTGAGCAATTGTACCTCAGGCATAGCTCTCTGATGTAAAAATTTTAAATGCTCATGTCACTGAGAATCCACTTAGATTCCTTAGAAACATTGACTATGTAGTTCTTATGAGATAAATGGAGACATCAAATCCAGAGTTTTATTGGATATTTAAAGAATTCAAAACTTTTACCTAAATTTCACATAAGTAAACAGGCAGATAAGACAATTTGTCTATATAAGTGTATAAATCGTTGGAATGGTCTAAGACGCTTCTTTCCCAATCCGTTCAAAGCTCGGTTAAGAATTGACTGAGTTATAATTGAGAAAAGATCCGAAAACCCGATTTTTGGACCGTAATTCAAGATTTTGAGGCTAGACATGGTCATGTTGTACTCGACCAGACCTATAAAGTGCACTATGTCACTTCCCAAAATCCTTCAATTTTTTCTATATTGTCACCGTGTGTATCCATTTTACTAAAATGCAGCAAACGCTATTATGTGACATTTAAATCCCCTCTCTCCCCAACATAACATTCTCTGATATCTTCACACTACATTTAATTACCCGCAAAAATGTACTTAGTCGTCGTCTTAACATCCCAAGACCTTAATAAGTAAACTTATTTGTAATAATTATCACAATGACTCCTTGTTTTTCCAGGGGACCCCCCTTGGGGGCCAGCTGGTCATGTAGACAGCATAATTTATAGCCCTTGTGGCTAATTGAGACATATTAAATGGAGTAGACCAACAAAATTACAATACATTTTTGGCCAACCAGAGTAAGCAAACGAAAAAAAACCGGCCTTCCCCCCAAGTTTGTAAATGGGAACGCATGTATGGATAAATTAACTAAACTAAAGCAAACATTCCCCACACCTCGACCCAAAAACATCTATAGAGAGAAGGAGGACGTTTATATGTATTTAGTCAACAACAGCAATAACAAATAAGAAAAACTGTTCCAACAACATTTTGGTAAACAAGTAAACAATGAATTTGTTATTTCAACAAACCATTTCATTATTTAGATAACTTATAAGTATCGAATGATGGCGGCTATACAAGTAAGTAAGTAAGAGTAGAGCGCTAACGCTAACAATGCTTGACCGAGTTATGCCAGAGTAGAAAAACAAAAACACAGTTCGGGGATTTTGTTTTTTAGGAAGGTTTCTGCTTTTTTTCTTCATATACAACCACCGGCCGGCGTATATTTTGATTGTTGGGGGTCTGCATAATGTAATCGTCTTTTGCTGGCTCCCCCCTGTAGCTGCAAACACAACTTTTAACAGTATTACATTTTTTAAATGAAATTATTCAAAAGTTTGCTTTGGTTTCGAGTACCCTACAAGTGTGAAATATTAGAATGACTCAATTCGTAAAATGGTGATTATATAAATATAAAATTATTTTGATAAAAAAAATTTCATGTCAAAAGCTATGACAGCGATATTGTTCTTCTGTCTGTATTTGTATCTGTTTTTGTGTTGAATGCATAGCAAGAGTGTGTGGTGCTGCTTTCATAACACTCAGCCAGAGACCGACGGTTTTGAACTGTGTGAAAAAAGACGGCTTCGCGAGGCTATGGGGTGCCTATCATTGGTTTTATATATTGAAATATTAATTCGATCATTATTATTTAGTAATTAATACAATTTTATCATTATCTCATTAACTTCAGCCTCAACATCCCTGTTCAACACCATTCACTTCTTTATCTTAGTGTAGGGCACCTTACTCATTGGTACTATATATCAGTGTTATTTTGCCTGCCGCCGTATGTTTTCATTTTCTAACTTAATATCACTTTTTGCATTAATTTGGCATTTTGCCAAATTTTTAGAAAATTGTATGAAACCTCCTATTTCGATTGCACCCCATGTGTTTTGGCTTCAAATTGATTGAAAAATTAAATTTTATTTATTTTTTTCGTTTGCTATCTTTTTTTGCATTCAATCGCAATTTCAAAATTTGGTGAGGGGATGTCTCGATTTCAAACATTTTACGCATTATAAATTTTTATCTCTAGCGATAACTGCTACGAGTGTCTGACACATTCATTTTCTCCCTTAAATAAGTGGCGTTTTCGTCTGTGCATCATGTCTGGCACTGAAATTAAGGGAAATTATAAAATTTATAGGTGTTTTTAACTAATGATTTAGGCACAAGTTCGCATTGCTCTGGAGAGGGTATATGGCTGTGGTGGGGGAATTTAGTGTATGTTGTACTAAAGTTGGAAGTAAATGGACTGCACCACAGTCGGTGTTGTTTGTCTGGCGCTTGCCAATATTGGCAAATGTTTTATACATCGAGAGGAAAATGCTGTTGTCTTGCTGTTGTTGCTTTAACAGTATTGTCGTTAGTATTGTTTCTTTCTCGTGTGTTTGTTTGCTCGTTCGCTCGTTCATTCGTTTATTTATTTATTTTCATTTTCTGTTGGCAATTTATGGTTTACATTAACAAATTTCCGTTTTGGGAGCATTTTGCACAACATGTATGCAATGGCAGTGGCACTAAACGACTGTACACAGTTTCTGATGAGGACCAGTTTGGCGGAA
This sequence comes from Muscina levida, assembly GCA_964034835.1. NCBI lineage: Eukaryota > Metazoa > Arthropoda > Insecta > Diptera > Muscidae > Muscina > Muscina levida. The sequence continues at coordinate 136,443,695 of OZ035880.1, forward strand.
GATGTTTAAGAAATAGTGGTTTTATTTGCGGCTTTCAAGCAGCTAAATAAAAGAGTTTATTCAAAAGAGTATTGATTTTGGAATTAAGATTTATATTATTTTTATATTTTTTATATTATATTTTTATATGTTTATATTTTTACATTTCTACATTTTTAGATTTTTACATTTTAAAATTTTTATATTTTTATATTTTCATATTTTTATATTTTATATGTTTATATTATTATATTTTTATATTTTTATATTTTTATATTTTCATATTTTCATATTTTTATATTTTTATATTTTTATATTTTTATATTTTTATATTTTTATATTTTTATATTTTTATATTTTCATATTTTTATATTTTTATATTTTTATATTTTCATATTTTCATATTTTTATATTTTTATATTTTTATATTTTTATATTTTCATATTTTCATATTTTTATATTTTTATATTTTTATATTTTTATATTTTTATATTTTTATATTTTTATATTTTTATATTTTTATATTTTTATATTTTTATATTTTTATATTTTTATATTTTTATATTTTTATATTTTTATATTTTTATATTTTTATATTTTTATATTTTTATATTTTTATATTTTTATATTTTTATATTTTTATATTTTTATATTTTTATATTTTTATATTTTTATATTTTTATATTTTTATATTTTTATATTTTTATATTTTTATATTTTTATATTTTTATATTTTTATATTTTTATATTTTTATATTTTTATATTTTTATATTTTTATATTTTTATATTTTTATATTTTTATATTTTTATATTTTTATATTTTTATATTTTTATATTTTTATATTTTTATATTTTTATATTTTTATATTTTTATATTTTTATATTTTTATATTTTTATATTTTTATATTTTTATATTTTTATATTTTTATATTTTTATATTTTTATATTTTTATATTTTTATATTTTTATATTTCTATATTTTTATATTTTTATATTTTTATATTTTTATATTTTTATATTTTTATATTTTTATATTTTTATATTTTTATATTTTTATATTTTTATATTTTTATATTTTTATATTTTTATATTTTTATATTTTTATATTTTTATATTTTTATATTTTTATATTTTTATATTTTTATATTTTTATATTTTTATATTTTTATATTTTTATATTTTTATATTTTTATATTTTTATATTTTTATATTTTTATATTTTTATATTTTTATATTTTTATATTTTTATATTTTTATATTTTTATATTTTTATATTTTTATATTTTTATATTTTTATATTTTTATATTTTTATATTTTTATATTTTTATATTTTTATATTTTTATATTTTTATATTTTTATATTTTTATATTTTTAAATTTTTATATTTTTATATTTTTATATTTTTATATTTTTATATTTTTATATTTTTATATTTTTATATTTTTATATTTTTATATTTTTATATTTTTATATTTTTATATTTTTATATTTTTATATTTTTATATTTTTATATTTTTATATTTTTATATTTTTATATTTTTATATTTTTATATTTTTATATTTTTATATTTTTATATTTTTATATTTTTATATTTTTATATTTTTATATTTTTAAATTTTTATATTTTTATATTTTTATATTTTTATATTTTTATATTTTTATATTTTTATATTTTTATATTTTTATATTTTTATATTTTTATATTATTATATTTTTATATTTTTATATTTTTATATTTTTATATTTTTATATTTTTATATTTTTATATTTTTATATTTTTATATTTTTATATTTTTATATTTTTATATTTTTATATTTTTTGTATTTTTTTTTTTAATTTTTATATTTTTACCCATGCCTCTTTCCCCCCCAGATACCGCGCGAGCTGGGGTCCATTTAAGCTGATATATATTTTTATATTTTCATATTTTTATATTTTCATATTTTTATATATTTATATTTTATATTTTTATATTTTGATCTTTTTATATTTTATAATTTATATTTTTATATTTTATTCTTTTATATTTCTATATTTTTATATTTTATACATTTTTATATTTTTATGTTTTCATATTTTTTTATATTTATATTTTTATAATTTCATATATTTATATTTTTATATTTTTATATTTTATATTTTTATATTTTTATATTTTTAGATTTTTATATTTTATATTTTTATATTTTTATATTTTTATATTTTTATATTTTTATATTTTTATATTTTTATATTTTTATATTTTTATATTTTTATATTTTTATATTTTTATATTTTTATATTTTTATATTTTTATATTTTTATATTTTTATATTTTTATATTTTTATATTTTTATATTTTTATATTTTTATATTTTTATATTTTTATATTTTTATATTTTCATATTTTTATATTTTTATATTTTTATATTTTTATATTTTTATATTTTTATATTTTTATATTTTTATGATTTTATATTTTTATATTTTTATATTTTTATATTTTTATATTTTTATATTTTTATATTTTTATATTTTTATATTTTTATATTTTTATATTTTATATTTTTATATTTTTATATTTTTATATATTTATATTTTTATATTTTTATATTTTTATTATTTATATTTTTATAGCTTTATATTTTTACATTTTTATATTTTTATATATATTTATATTTTTATATTTTTATATATTTATATATATATATATATATATATATATTTTTTTTATATTTTAATATTTTTACAATTTTATAATTTTATATTTTTATATTTTTATAGTTTATACATTTTTATATTTTCATATTTTTTTATAATTATATTTTTATATTTTTATAATTTTATATTTTTATATTTTTATATATATTTATATTTTTATATATTTATATATATATATATATTTATATTTTTATATTTTTATTATTTATATTTTTATAGTTTTATATTTTTACATTTTTATATTTTTATATTTTTATATATATATATATATATATATATATATATATATATATATTTTTATATTTTTATATTTTTATATTTTTAAAATTTTATATTTTTATATTTTATTTAAACACATTTACCCTAATTATATTGTTCCCTACCCTTCAAACTGGTCCCCTAACACAAATTGTAACTTTCATAGTCCTTCCAAAAAGAACACAACACTATAGCAATGGCAGCAACTGGGCAACAAACATTTGTACCAAACAACAACAACAACATCATCCATAACCATGCCAATATATTACTATCTAAATGTAATTAGTGTAAAATTTGTTTCTGACTTTGTTTCGTTACGTTTTATTTTTTATATTTTATTAATGGCCGACAGACGTAAAAAGAATAAGTTTAATACTTGACTGAGAGTGCAATTAAGTGATAAATGGTCGGTTGGTGATTTGTCTAAAAATGTTTAACAGCAATTTGTGTATGTCTGTGTATGTTTTAACAACTAACGACAAATTGTTCTTGTTCTCGGCTGCAAAGCTATTAGCATTTGTTGTAATATCATTTTTGTAAATTAAAAAGATGATTTCATTTTTGGTTTTTATTTTAAAAATAAATTATAGACAATACTTGGCACATTTAGTAGTTTTTATTGTACTCTGTGTAAACAGTAGGCAGAGATGACACGACAGACATATAGTTGTGGTGGCGTTTTGTTGTCTCCAATACGTGGAGAATGGCGCCGACACTTTATTGAATTAGATTTTTAGCTGTCAGGCCAAGTCACTTCTAAGAATTTTTTTTTTAATTGTAGTCACATTGATTGATTTGACAAATGATAAAGAGTTTATTGAAAAATTTATTCAATTGTCTATAAAAGGGGAGAATAATGAGTATTCTAATTACATATATGTAAGATCTAGATGGAAACATAAATTAGCATGCTTATATCTATTGTTTGACGACCTAATGTTTAAGACTGTGTATTTGTTTATTTTAATGATAAATTTAAGGCTGAGCTCAGCTTTAATACCCAGGAAAATATATAACTTGTTTTTGCTTACTTTTTAAATAGTCTGCATTTTTAGACTTACCGCATATAATTATATGTATTATACATTTTAACAGCATTCAACTTACCTAAAAATAAAGAAGAAGACAAAATAATTAGTATGTTTAAGAAACGAAATATTATATTAGAAATGCTAAATGTTTATTGACATTTACTATTAGAAGAATACACAACTCACAGTTATATCGTAAATAATCTAAAATTTTCTAAGATTGTTATAATTAAATTTAAAAAAAAACTAACATTTCATCAATCGCTTATCGGTAGTAAATTCGATAACCTATTGGGTGTATTGAGCATCCAAGTGCAATTTTAACGATTATTATCTAAACAGGTTTTTTCAATTTCAAAAAGAGGTTTTATGAATACAAACCTATCTAATAAATCTGCATAAACCAATACATTTTTGAGAAACACTTTTAATATCCATGAAAATGTACATTAAAAAAAGTCATATTTGAAGTTATTACAGCTTCTTAATTTACTAAAATTTCATAAATACATATATCTTCACTTGTTTAGATGCTATTTCGTAGCATCTCCGTCCTCGCAATAATCACATTTTTACATCACATACAAACACGATCAGCCATTCACACGTACCCAAAAATTTTGTTTAATTCAAAATAGTCAGACTCTATTTGAGTGTTATAAAAGAAACAACACACACGCTTGTTTTGCATTCAACACAAAAACAGATACAAGTACAGACTAAGAAACAATATAAAACGACTCTTGATAGAGCACAATACTTTCACCGTGTATAATTCGATAGCGCTGACACTTCTTTTGGGACCGCCCGCACGCGAACATCATGCGTGTGCGTTCTTCATATGCCAACCACTGGTTTAGAGTAAACAAAGATTTAATGATTAGGTCAAGCTGTTTGGCTCTTTGATTTGGCATGACAAGGTTAACAAAACCAGATGGGCCTTAATAAAGATCAAATTGGCCTTTCTCACGCAACACCATAGATATATTGAGCTAAATAACTTGTGTGGCATATTTCAAGCGCAAAAACCGGCTCTGTAGCCACTTCGTCACATCAAGAAAATTTTTAATCTGATCACAACAACGAAGTTTTATTCTGTTGAAACACCAATTGAGGGTTTTGGTTAGAGGCAAAGGTGTGCAAGTGACAAATATACAAAAATTAAGTAAAGTGTGGAGTTGTGTTTCTTGACACTATCTCTGTCTACAAGCATGAGAACAATTTTTAACCCCAGTGATGATATGTAGCCAATAAATGGTTCTAGTAATACCTGCACTTGTACTAGAATTTGAAACATCGACGGCGAATATCCCTTTGCTTCTAACCCCATCAATTTAATCACAAACCCAAACAAACTCCGATCCTTTTGAAATTTTCACAGAATGTAGCTGTGTGGTCGGTGGTGAAAATAGGGTGCTTTAATTTTGTGATATATCAAGTGGACGTGACCCCGCCCATTGGATCCCATTTTTGAAATCGCAATATCTGGAGGACTGTTTCTCCAGTCGGCTTGTGTGGATGCATTTGGCAGCAAAGTTCGTGATCGAACAAAAAATAGGCGGGATCGGATCAGAGGGCATAAAACCTAAAATTTTGTGTCTCATATAATATAAATATTATATTTAAAAAAAAAAACTTAATTTCCCTTTGCACCCCATGAATGAGGTATGGGATAGCTTCTCGCTTCACGCTTTCTATTTTTAGATTCACAACTAACGGCACCTACTTGTTTATCGACGAATGCGAACGTCACTGTTTGAGGAGCTCTTACTATACACGCCGATTGACTCGACACTTAATACTGCGAAGTTGCTGTCAACAACATTCGAGGGGAGCCGACAATGAAAGAAACAATTTTTTTTTTGTTAAGATGACTGGAGCCAGGTTTGAACCTGCGATCTCCCGCATGGTAGTCGCGTGTTCTAACCTCTATGCCACGGCCGGTCCCAAATATTATATTTGGAATGTTTTTTTGGTACAGTATGAATAACAGCCAGGGTTGATGTGGGCTGTGCAACGCCACGTTATAACAGCCATAATAACCAGGCTATTTGGAACCAAGTTTTCAAAAAGGGCCGAGTTGCCGCAAAGTGGGATCACTTCATATATTTTTGTGCAGAAAATATATGGAATGGTCCTAGATCTTTGATGGCTGGAACCAAGCGTTATATTGACTACCTTAAAAAACGGGAATAGCACCGATTTTTGAAATTCAGTGGACGAATAAGAGGGGGTTTGACACCAAAATCCCACTGTGCGCCACCCAAACACGTCAATATTTGACTATTATATATTTACCGGAAAAAAATACAATTCGTTAATCGACCATTGGTAAAAAATTAGATTTTACTATAAACCTGACTTTTGACCCTATTAGCGCACGCGAAAAAGTTGTCCGATCTTACTCAAATTTCCGACAGGTATATACATCAAGTGGCACAATACACTTCGCTGCCGTCCTAACGTACAGGATGGCTGATAAAAGCAGGTATCAAAAGAAAACTTTAAATTTTTTTATCTATCCAAGTAATCTGGAATTTGTTACACTTCCTGTTTACAATAACCCCACAAGTAATAGTCGGGTAACCTAGGGTCCAGCGGAAGGTGAAGTTTCTTGAGTTTACCTGTTCTTCTTATTCTTCTTCTTAATTGGCAGCAATAGAAATTCATCTATCATTAGCCGCACGTAGAAAATAATTCCAAGCTCTTCGGTTTTTTGCGCTCCGTATATAGTTAGTCACACCAAGTATAGATAACAGCTCTTTTACCTGGTCCATCCAACGAAGTTTTGGTCGCCCCCTTCTGCGCCGCCCATCGATTTTTATTGACGAAGACCTTTCAAGCTGGAACATTTTCATCCATCTGCTTGACCACGCCGATGTCGTTGTACAGCTCATACAGCTCGTGGTTCATTCGACGACGATACTCCCCGTTAACGATGATGGGTATTTTGCGAAGTATTTTCCTCTCGAAGATTCCCAGAATAGATTGATCCGCTTGTGTCGTTACCCCGGATTCTGCGCTGTAGAGCAAGACAGGTAGGATCCGAGTCTGGTAGAGTTGGATCTTTGTTCTTCGAGAGCGCTTTGTCATTAAATCTCTTGCTTAGCGCATAGTAGAAGCGGTTTGCGATCAATACTCGTCCCTTGATTTCCAGGCTGACATTATTATTGTTGTTTATGGCAGAGCCAAGGTAGACAAAATCATCTACCACTTCAAAGTTGTAGTTGTCAACGTTCACGCAGCGCCCCAGACGAGTGGACTCTGCATTTCAATGCTCCGCAATCCACGACCAATGATATCTTTATCATTGGCATAAGCATGCAGCATGTGACTTTTGTTAAAGACGGTACCATTCCTGTTTACTGCAATTTCCTTGTATTGACAAGAAATATCTCAATTTTAAATATTTCCTATGTGGGTAATTTTTGCCACACCCCCTCCGCAGTTAATGATGTTCGTCGTAGAACAATCGTTAACAATTTCCCCTCTCTCTTTTGCTCTCTCTTTTTCTCTCTGTAGCGTCAGCATTACTAATTCAATACAAATTACCTCCCGCCCATCTTTTGCATACACGTCATGCAAAACCTGTGACATCATATCCAATTTCTATTTGGTTAATAAAGAAGCGATAAAATATACTCGTCTATAAATGAAATTAGTTTTTTCTGTAACTTTTTTTCTCCGAGCGTGCTGTGGCTCTGATTGCCTTCATGGCAGCCCATAAAGCTGTCTGCGAAAATCGAAATTGCAGCAACTCAAACGCACAGCAACACCACCACCACCCACCCTCTGCACACTGGCCCCAATCGACAATTGATGGAACCACTTAAATTTCAATATTTATATACATTTATGCTCAGCCATACAAACACATGTAGGTTTAGAAATTCTAAACAAAAAAAAAATCATTTAATTTCTTAATTGGAAACAATTTTTCTGACATGTGCCAATACCAATCTCTCTCCTACATAGAGAGACATTTGCATACATTTGGGACATTGGGGGAGGCGTGCGGAAACTAAAGCAAACCACTTAAATTTAAAACTACAAATCAAAATGGTGTATACCATACTCTGCTGGAATAGTCGAGCAGACAATGTGTTGGACCAGTCAGCCTGTTGTAATGATTTTGGGAGCAAAAACCCACCACCACCACCTACCATCATCCGACATCCAACATTCATTCAACGCAACAATTTGAATTATAGTGAAACGTGACGTGGTGCGAGGTGGCCGTCTCTGCCGCTCTGTGATGATCTAATACAATGTGGACTGTGCAGCAGCCGTCATCCTTTTTGGTCCTTTGAGTTTAATAGTTTTCATCCATAAATTTACGCTGAAATGTTGAAAAGTACTTTGGTAGTACAAGAAAAACTACAATGTTTCCCGCTCATGCTGTCTCTTATGGTTGGGTATCTTTTGGGTACGGTTTCCAAATAGACGATGGTCATAAAAGTTATGACCCAAAAGAGAGAAAAAAAATTACAGATGTTTGAAACTTGTTTGAAAATGAGGACATGCAACCTGGGGGGGGGGGGGGTGGAGGGTAGACACAAGAGACAAGAAAATATTTGCTTCCAAATGTTATGGATTGCACTCTAGACGAGTCCTTTTTTTGGGGAAGTTTATATTGCACCGATGGATGACACGTATTTTGGAGTTACGAGAAAACTGATTTGAGCAAAAGTAATTACGAAGACACCTTTGTAAATATAAGAACAGTATTGTTTTTGATGGGGAACAACAATGTTGGCAACAGGGAATAAATATGCTAAGAAAATTTATTGCGCGAAAAAAACTTTTTGAAAATCGAATATTTTAAAACATGTATTAGTAAAATTAGGAAAAAAAAGTTTATACCCCCATATATACCCTAATGTTTCAATGAACAGTTTAACGATTTCTTATTCATTTTGTTGCATAGGATGCATTTGGCAGCAAAGTTCGTGATCCAACAAAAAATGGACAGGATCGGATCAGTGGGCGTGGAATAAAACTAGAAATTATAAAAGGCTGTATCTCATGAACTATAAGAGATATATAGCTGATATTTGGTATGTGTTGTGGGTACAGTATGAATTACAGCTAAGGTAGAAGTGGGCTGTGCCACGCCCCATGTGAAAGAAACCATAATAAAAGTGTTATCTTCCTGAAAACTACACTGTACAGTAGAGATATAACCAGGCTATTTAGAACCAAGTAGGTAAAAAGGCAAAAAGTTAACAAAGTGACCACGAACTAATTCTTCCCCAATAATCGAGTTAAGCATTCGTCGAGTTTCCCTACAACACCAAGATAACTACGATAACACACATGCTACTGCGAATCCGCAACACAACAAAGTTCGAAGGCCAAAAACATGGGACTCTCCATTTGCTGTTCGTACTCAGTATGAGTTAAGATGTTGAAGACTTTTAATATCCCATGTTCAATGTTCGAGGACTTTTTTTTCAATATTTTACATGTGTCCTCATTCTTGTAGACATTCGTTTTTTTTTGCAATAAAAAAACGGAAGAAAAAAAATTGCACACAAAATATGATTTCGGTTTTGGTTTATGTGGCTTGTGTGAATCGAGTGTGATGTGTGTGGCGTGCAACATTTTGATGGGACTTCACCACCGCATCAGTTAAGGCAAATCCCAAACCCACAAAGTTGGGGTAGGAAATGCATTTTTTTTGTTTGCTTTTGCCGACTAGACCAGTGGTGTTGTTCTTGCATGCAACGAAGATGACATGTGTTTTGTGGGTGGGATGAAAAATCATTTCCGGTTCTTACTCAGTTATGGTCATGTGACTGGGGTGTAAAAAATTTCCCAAACCGGTTGAAAACAAAAAAAAAACACAACTGAGAAGCGTGTGTACTTAACTTTAACTGCGGAACTGCGATAAAAGCAAACATTGTTATATTTTTCCGGAGAGGCCAAGTAATACTTTTGAAAAATTTTAAGTAAATAAAAGATAGGTATCTATTGGAAAGTGCATTTATGAACCGATTGGAAAGATTTTTTGCATTTAGATAATACTTATTTATTTTTATATTTTAATATTCTTATATTTTTATATTTATATTATTTTTATATTTCTATATTTTTATATTTTTATATTTTTAAATTTTTATATTTTTATATTTTTATATTTTTATATTTTTATATTTTTATATTTTTATATTTTTATATTTTTATATTTTTATATTTTTATATTTTTATATTTTTATATTTTTATATTTTTATATTTTTATATTTTTATATTTTTATATATTTATATTTTTATATTTTTATATTTATATATTTATATTTTTATATATTTTAATGTTTTTATATTTTTATATTTTAATATTTTAATATTTTTATATTTTTATATTTTTATATTTTTATATTTTTATATTTTTATATTTTTATATTTTTATATTTTTATATTTTTATATTTTTATATTTTTATATTTTTATATTTTTATATTTTTATATTTTTATATTTTTATATTTTTATCTTCTTTATATATAAAATTCTACAGTACGTGTGTTGTGACTGAACTCCTCCTAAACGGCTGGACCGATTTGCATAAATTTTTTTGTATGCGTTTGGGTGGCGCCCCGCATGGTTTAGATTTACAATTCGGTCCAATTGGACAAAGGGGCGTGGCACCGCCCATACAACTTGAAAATCAAAAGGGCTATATCTCATGAACTATCAGAGGTATGAAGATGAGATTTGGTATATATGTTGTTGAAGCAGTATTAATTTCAGCCAAGGTGGAAGTGGGCGGTGCCACGCCCCCTTTTCAAAAATCGCTCTAACGGCTTTTCTAATAGACCGATTGATACGAAAATTTTACCAAGTGGTACTTTTGACCTGTTGATAGTTCCTGGCTATAATACGCTGTGATTGGATAAAGGGGCGTGGCACCGCCCATACAACTTGAAAATAGAAAGGGCTATATCTCATGAACTATCAGAGGTATGAAGATGAGATTTGGTATATATGCTGTTGGAGCCGTATTAATTTAACCGGGTGGAAGTGGGCGGTGCCACGCCCCCTTTTAAAAAATCGCTTTGCAGGCTTTTCCAATAGACAGATTGATACGAAAATTTTACCAAGTGGTACTGTTGACCTGTTGATAGTCCCAGGCTATATTTGGTTGTGATTGGATAAAGAGGCGTGGCACAGCCCATTCAACTTGAAAATTAAAAGGGCTATATCTTATGAACTATCAGAGGTATGAAGATGTAATTTGTTACGTATGTTATTGTTGCAGTATGAATTACAGTAAGGGTGGAAGTGGGCTGTGCTACACCCTTTTAAAATAAGTGGTTATAACTGTCAAAATTCCACAGTATATTGCAGTTCGCCTAGAGATATGAATAGTAAGGTGGGCCAATTTTTTGCAGCAAGAATTACAATAAGGGTGGAAGTAGGCTGTGTCACACCCCTGTTAAAAAAGTAGTTATTACTGTCAAAATTCCTCAGTATATTGCAGTTCGCCCAGAGATATGAATAGTAAGGTGGGCCAATTTTTTTATTCGCAAAAATCGTAACCAAAATCGGAAATCGATGAATTGTTAGAAAATTTCACCAATAAAATGTGTGTCTAAAATCAATTCCTAGCTCGCGTTGGGATGCAGGAAGATTTTAGATAGAGATTTTTTTGTTTTTAAATGAGCACAAACCGAAAACTTCTACGTATAACTGACTTCCCAACAAACTAAATGAAGTATTATAAAAGCAAATCTATGTATTGGTTAAAAAGTTATGGCCTTTGAGTGTTGACATACAGAAAACAATGTCAAAGATATACCATTCTCTTCGTCTTGGTATCCAAGCATCGGAATAGTAGGTACAAATTAGAGCCGGGGCCCATAGGTTTGAAGATTTCAATAGTTGCTCATTGTAAAAAAAAAGTTGCTAATGAACAGGATATTTGGAACTTAATAAGTTAAAAGTGCCGAGGCTATGCCCACGCACTTCAATATTTAACTTTTTATATCAAATAATGGTCCGTACACCAGGCAATTTAGGACACACGCAGCCTAAAACAGTGATTTTTTTTTTAATTTACTTTACAGATATGAATTTTTTAATTACTTTTCAGGAGAGCGAATCGGTAAAAAATCCTATAGATAAAATGCGCGTTCTGTTCGCCAAACTTATGGAGCCCTTTGTGAAGTTTAGGGTGCATATAGTCATTCATCTGAGCAGCTAATAGAAGCCATCGACGCTGTGGACGTAAGTGTGAACCGACGCCGTTCTCAGCAACTCGGTCTCTGCAAATGCTGACGATAGATCTTGGTCTACATTCATATAAAATCCAACTGGTAGAATAACTAGAGCAAGTGGACGATCAATTGATTTTTTTTATTTATTATCTCATTCCACATTATTTGAAGGAGAAATGGTTCCAACACGACAGCGTAATAAGCCATGCAGCGCGTGAGATCATCACTTTGTTAAGCCAAACGTTGGTGACCGCATTATCTCAAAAATGGTAATACGAGTACAATAAATAGAGAGTATTCGGGTATATTCTTGGTCCGTATGAGAAGAAGACATGGCAAAGAAGGTTTTTATGGCTAAAAGCATGAAGCTTCAAATGAAATTTTCATTTGCGGTCAATAGGAGGAGAAGGCATAACAAAAGTGATTTTTACTCCCAAAGACATTGTTAGTATACAGACGGTTCCCGCTACTACAGATAAATATAAAAATTTAATTTTGATCTTTAGAGGAATTTCTGTTTCCGATTTGTGAAAGAAGTGTTTTTCTCCCTACATACAGACAAAACTTAATCTACATGTCGAAACTATAGATATGACTTTGATGATGAACTTTTTACTATCGTGATAGAGCATATCATATTTAGAATTTAAAACAATAAACCTTAATTAGTTAACTTCCATGTTAAGGAGTTACTTGAAATAAGTTACATAAGTTAATAAACTCAACATATTATTGTCGAGCTTAAGTGCCGTTTTAAAGTAATTTGTAGACCTAAATGTGAAATATATATGCAATAGCGAAGCATTGCCGGGCCCACTAGTATTTTTATATTTTTACATTTTTATATTGTTATATTTTTATATTTTTATATTTTTATATTTTTAAATTTTTATATTTTTATATTATCATATTTTTATATTTTTATATTTTTATATCTTTATATTTTTATATTTTTATATTTTTATATTTTTATATTTTTATATTTTTATATTTTTATATTTTTATATTTTTATATTTTTAAATTTTTAATTTTTAATTTTTAATTCTTAATTTTTAATATTAAATTTTAAATTTAAATTATTTTTAATATTAAATTTTTAATTAAATTAAAATTTTCAATATTTACTATTTAATTTGTAATTACAATTAATTTTATTATTAATTTATTTTGTAGTTCTTATTTTGCCTGCACTCTTATTTATCACCAAGTTTGCTGGGTTTTGCCCAATTTGCTCCCGCAACAATGTCCGCTCTACAGTTATAAGTGCCCTGGAGAATATTACATTGTTGTTTCACCCCGATTTATGTTGGGACGGCACTCGTCATCTTTAACTCATTTTTACCCCCTCATGTTAATGGTTATTAGACGATGTTTAGTTATTACTCAAGCTTTTTTTTCTCATTTACCACACTACTCCTTCTGCACTTTAGTTAAATTTGAATTTTTCCTGTTTTTTTTTTTTGCTTTGTTTTTGGTTTCCGTTTCCTTTTCTGGCCACACACTCTCAGAATACCGTAAAAATATTCATTTAATTTTTGTCGGTTGGTTTTTTCTCTAACAAATTTACTTAGATTTGCGTGCAAGTAAGATACGGGCTAATATTTAGGTATGAGTGCGTCCGCTTGTCAGTGCTGACTGTGTCCGTCCAACCATCGGTGGCTGTCTCGGTGTGTCATGTGTTTCAATCTCACGCCTCAATTACCCACTTTCTGGTTGGGTGTTGGATGGAGGGGAACTGGCGCTGGTGGCTCGTACTGGTACTGGTGCAGTGGTCGACGCACATACGTATCGGCGTCATGTTGCATGCATGGCACTATCGTCATCCCAGCCCTCCACCCATTAATATTCGCACACGTATCGTTGTCATCAGACGACGACGACAAGCATAGCCTCATTCACGTTTTCATGTCATGTGATTTTGAACGACATTTTGCAGATTAGAAGGATTTTTTACCCGATCTCTGACGTTTTCCCTTCTATTCAATGCTTTTTGAGCGCATTTCTCTTTTTAAAATTGCTTTTTGTCATCACTAAATGTCGAGCGAGAGGTTTACTCGTTTGCTGGATATTGGTAATATTTGTCACATGCAAATTTGGGGAGATAGAGAAAGCAAACGAAAAAAATAACACAAAAATTGAATCCAATTAATTGAGTTTTTAAATTGGAATTTTGCAATCGTATTTAGGGAGTTATATAAATGGTTTACAAGGAAAATAATGGAATTTCGTTTTGCCAATCGTTAAAAATAAAAGTAAAGTAATTTAAAATGATTGTTAAAATTGATTGCATATAATAATTTTTTAATTATTTTGGTATAATACAAATGGAACTAATCTCTGTATATAAATGTGGTTGTATATCTGGATGATCTGGAATTTATATTATATAATCTTAAAATTAATTTACCAAATTAACAACAATTAGAAAAATTTGAATTTGAAATAGTCGAACAGTACTCTGTTAAGCAAAAGGATCGAGATGTGTGGTATGTAACATATGAGGATGTTAAGGCGTTTTATATTTTTTATGAGTACATTTAAGACAGTATACCGCTTTCGAGTAGATAGTCTTGATCTAAAAATGTATTTTATTAGAAGACATAATTTGATAATTGCCACTAAAATATCATTGGCAAATGAAACAGAAATAGCCAATTGTATGGCTCCAAAGTTAGTTTGATTAATATTAATTAAAATTGTATTTTTTGGCGCTCAAAACTTTTTGATTTTCATTAAATACGCCAAATTCATAGTGGAATGACAAAATTTCTAAGATCCGTGCTTCCACCAGAAAAACCTTTAACAAGGCCAAGATACGGTAGTACAAACAGAATCTATGACTCTTCAAGAAACTGATAAGATAAAGAAGGCAAAACGATTTGCATGGAGGAATACACCAACGATGGCGAAAAAACCGCAGAGGTAAGTAGACCACCACCTCTTAACTGGGAAATCACACCCTCACAAGGAGGGTGAATAGAGGCACCCCGCAAGGGAGAGTATTATCGCCGTTGCTGTGGAATTTTGCTGTTAGCAGCGTTCTCAAACAGCTGAAGTCGGAAGAAGGCACGGTAGTAGCGTACGCAGACGAAAGAGCACTCTGCGTTTCGGGGGCAAGTCCACCATACCTCAAATGGAAGAAGCAGGACTATTTCAATATCCTGTCAAACTGGTGCGCAAGTAGGGGACTTAACGCGAACCCTCGTAAAACAGAATTATCCATTTGGGCAATAAACAACTCAACTTTTCCGAAAGAGCGAACTGCCTGGGCCTCATCTTGGACAGGAAGCTTAATTGGAGACAGAACATAGAAAGTAGATCCAACAAAGCACTCATAAACATTATATATATGCCCGAAAGCTATTGGAAAAACATGGGGTTTCCAACCCAAGGTTACACTTTCGATCAATAATGCTATAGTGAAGCCAATTCTACAATATGGACCTATGGCACTCTACACCGTATATATTACCACCCGATCTGCGCGGCAAATGCTCCGCCCTAAAATCAGCCACTCGACTAAACGAGATACAACACCGGCTCTCAAGAATCCTGAACCATATTAATATCTCACTTAAAACTGACTACGTGCTTAATGCATTAGAACGCCGAAAGGAGTGAACAGATAACGAGAATGCTATGTATGGACCAATAAACATCTATACGGATGGGTCCAAACTGGATAATAAGGTTGACTATGGTATCTACTCCGCGAATTTAGGCCTAAGTATAAGATCAAGGATTTCAGACTTATGCAGCGTTTTCCAAGCGGATTTGAGGGCAACTGTACACCTGCACATTACTATTGGAAATCTAACGTTTAGAACTGCAAACGACAGTTGGAAGAATGCTGAAACCTGTAGAAAGACATGGCCTGAATTCAACTCGAAGCGTACGCCATATGTAATAAATCTTGAGAGGTTCTAAATAAGAAAAATTGTTACCTTCCTGAGGGGGTACATGCAACCATAGGCATCCATCCTGTACATGAAGCACTGTGCCACATAGTTTTCTCCCCATTATAACCATTTTTAGCTAGATGGTCTACTTTCCCAATACAAAGTGAATTTTTTTTACATTTTCATATTTAAATTTTTTCTTATATTTTTATATTTTTAAATTTTTATTTTCATATTAACATTTTTTCTTATATTTTTATATTTTTGTTATATTTTAAAATTTTTATATTTTTATATTTTTATATTTTTATATTTTTATATTTTTATATTTTTATATTTTTATATTTTTATATTTTTATATTTTTATATTTTTATATTTTTATATTTTTAAATTTTTATATTTTTATACTTTTAATTTTTTTATATTATTATATTTTTATATTTTGATATTTTTATATTTTTATGTTTTTATATTATTATATTTTTATATTTTTCTTTATATTTTTATATTTTTCTATTTTTACATTTTTATATTTATATATTTTTATTTTTTTATATTTTTATATTTTTATATTTTTATATTTTTATATCTTTTTCTTCATCTTTATCTTCATCTTTACTGTCACTCTTAAACTATTTCACTTTTAACTCTTAGACAATTGTAAAAACTATTGCCTTCTTTTCCTCTAGCTTTAAATGAGATCCTGCCAATTTATCTCTAGGATTTAACTACGCTTAGTTTAACTTAAGTTCAAACATCTTCCTCTATTAAACGAAAAACAAGAAACCATTGCCAACTTAGAGCAGATAAACATCAGACGACTGTTCAATCTTGATCAAATAGAGATTTTCCACTGACTTTGAACATGTCAGTTGGGGCGGATTAAACCGGATATGCATACATTTCCCAACAACAACAACAACAGCAACAATAACTTGCCAGATTATGTTGATGGCCATAAAGACGTAACAAAACATGGCAATTCTTTGACGCCAAGAAACTAAAAATCACCCAGAAACGGAAAAGAAAATTGTCACAAACTTTGGCAAATACGACAAGAAACCGATTTTTGTTTCTTTGTATACCATCAACCGACACCAGACCAACTAAGACGATAACCAAAATCCCTTGAGAGCAATAAAAACAAAACTGGCGAATGCAACAATTCCCCCATCCAAAGCCATAATGCAAAAGTTGGATGGAAATCCAAAAATTATTGTAGGCAACAAAAAAAAAAGTCAGTCGACTTCAAAATTGGCAACAAGAAAACTACACAATTGTGGTGTGTGTGTGTGCGCGAGTGAGAGTATAACGACGTCTATCGGTGTGTTAACTTGTTTTGTAGTTGGGGCTTAAATGAGCACAACACAAAAACTTGTCTATACCGAAGGGGATGCGGAAAGAGCCCATGGAAAAGCCGTCAAGAAAACTCTATAAACTCATTTTACGACAATTACGGTAAAATAGATTTTCTGTTTTGTTTTTTGCAAAGATACGCAGCAATAAATGTGCATGGAAGAGATCTCCGCCTTATTATTTCCAAAAGTCACAGTTGTGCTTTCCTTCAAAAGAAATTATTGGAAATTGTTGTTTAGCTTCGCAAGAGGATCGAAAGTCGTGGTGACACTACAACCATATTGTTGCACATTCAGCGCGCTGGTCAAAAAGAGTCGCAGGCCGGTTGATCTATGACTGGCAATACAATTACATGAGAGTGCATTAGGAAATAGCAGTTGCTTGGTCATCTTCTATAAGGCTCTCGTTGTCCTTTCTATTGTTTGCTAAATTTACGACGACCATTGACTGTGAGTGACTCAAGCCGGATATCTTAAGCAATTGGTGTTGCTGACTGGACGGCTGGCTGGGTTTTTATGAATTCTAGTCAATGTCAGGTGCCAGTCACTTTTATCGAGTTAATGTACCCAACTTTGTTGACACAAAACGCTATAAATTTTTGCAAGCGTATATTCTGGGAGCAAGCGACAGTGGGCTTATAAAGGTGAAATATTAAATTTTTGAATTAAATAATATTACAAAAATGATAAAAAAAATATTAAATCTGTACAAATATAAAATTTCTTTAACAATTCCTATTTTGTATTCTTACGATTTACTTGTTAATTAATACTAATTTATTTTGTTTCCCATATTCAATACCACTGTCCTCTCAAGCGAGTGAGTGTCTGTCACACGGCTAACAACAAATTGCATACATGAAGCCGAGAGCAACAACAACAAACAACTCGTATCCTTCTAAATGATAAAAATCAACAAATAAACAAGCAGCAACATGGCACAGGAAGAAAAACTTCTTCAATGTCCCAACAAACGTAACTTGAGGAAGCAAAGAAAGCAAAAACACAAACGTTAAGATAAACTTTACGACATAGAAAAAGTATTTTATTACACGAAAAACTGACTGATACTACGCCAGGACAAAGAATATTTCCGTGAATTGTCTTGCAAATATCTGTCCGTCTGTCCGTCCTTTCTTTCCGTTTTCTTTTGCTGAATCTAATGTTCCAACAAATGCCAGCTCAATTGTTATCTCTATGTTGTTGATATTTTTCTACGATATTTGTTAGATATTTCTCAATTTTCAACAGCATTTTGTCGCAATGTCAACAAACTGTCTCTTTAAAGTTTTGTTATAGTATTTCTTTACCCCATACACACAAACAAAATTGTACTCCTGCAGATTTCACGGCTGAGTCGACTGCGTCTTTTGCCAAACCAAGTTCAAAATCCGCCAACTGATAATGTAAATGCAAGCGAATAGATGCTCTGTTGTGTTCTAGTACAATTATTAAGAAATTACAATGTTGTTATTGTTGTTACCATTATTATTTGATAATAGTTGTCGTCGTCGCAGTCGTCGCCGTCTTGGTCTGACTCTTTCGTTAGCGCCAGCCAAATCGAGTGGGAGTTGTCTTTATCGTCTTAGTATTAAACACAAACAAAAAAAAAACAACGGAGACGTCTTTTTCCCTATTGTAACTGCTGCATTTACATAAATTCACCATGAAAATTGTCTATAAGAACAACAACACAAGAAACTGAGTTTTCATCAGTTCCTTTTTCCCCCAAGTACTAAACAAGCGAAAAAATTACGTATTGTTATAATGAAGTTACTAAGTGTTCATAGAAATTTGATATTTTTTGTTAGGCAGACGAATGAGGGACAGGGTGGAGTAAGATATATTGAAAAAGTTTGAGCCGTTTCATCACCGCGAGAAGAAAAAAAAATCGCACAAGATTAAAAAGTTGTTAACTATGCTAATGGCAGTTTTGAAAAGAGCATATTATCATAATTAGAGAAGGGTTTAAATTGATGGACTATTAAGAGGAAAAGAAAATAAATACTTTAGAAAATAAAAGCATTTTATATCTTAAGGGTTGATATAGTAAATTAAACTGAAAATTTAATGGGTGTCATAAGTCAATTTTTATAAAGAAATATATGCATTTATTATATAAAGGCGCAATATTGAGTAACCTAAATGGCAAGCTTCCATAAATGCGTCTTAGGTAGAAAAGAAAATAAGGGAACCATTTCCAAATGTTGACGAGATCCGAAAACGTTAGAAGAACAATTAGCCTGGGTCGATCCCCATATAGAAATTTAGTGTTCCAAAGTCGAGGGCATATATTAAAGATCACCTCGAGATAACTTGAAAAAAATTGTTTTTTCTCCCCTCCCCCAAACGTGGTGTAATCGTAACATACAAGATATCGTTGTATAGGTCTCGACGAGTACTACATTTGTACTATAGATGTCACTGAAAAACATTAATATTAATTATAAGGTAATCTGTTTGACTTATCTAGGCTCACCCTACCACAAGGGTGGAACCAAATTGTATATCATTGTGATTTTTGTATGGGAGCGCCCTATGGGGCTGACCAAAGAGGGCAGTTATTTTCGGAAATAATGTTGTTATGGAAAAATTAGTGGAGATCGGTAATTTTTACCCTTTTAGGAGGCATCAGGAGCTGATTTCATAAAAAAAATTATGAAAATACCAAAAAATTTTATGGGGACCATCTTAAGGGTTTGAGGTGGAGGATAGATATGTTCTGAGAAACTGTTGGGGTTGCAAACTAAGTAAGAAAGTTTCAGTCGGGTAAACCGTCTTACATGTATCTTCACCCTCAGTAAAATCATAAAATTTGCTTAACAAAATACAGAATATTGGCATTATCGCGTTGGGTGTATTGATTTTATCACTCGATTTCTCAAGAGGGCGGAATGGTACATTTGAATGGGAGGTAGCAGAAGGGGCGTGGCTAGACTTCGAAATTTTTCCCCCAACTATTATCTAGTTATAGTTTTACAAAGTACAGATTTTGGGCACGAATTTTTGTATGGGAGCCTCCTTAGGGGGTGAAGATATGGAGTAGGTATGTTTGGAAAAAAATGTTAGGAGGGGACAATGACTGGGGGTCAGTCATATATTTTACCCCTCTAGGGGCGACTCCGTTGCAGTTACTGGACTTGATGTGGATTTTTTTCCCTTCCTCACCAACTTTGACCACGATGCGCTGTCATTAAAATCCTTTTTTTCGTATCGAATTCGAAAACTCGTGCACTGCACCAACCCTATTGATCAGGTGGTAGTCGTCGGAAGGCATGTCTCAAGCTTTATGGACGTGCATGTGATGCGCGGTGCAAATATTGACTCGGATCACCACCTAGTTGCAGTAAAGGTACGCACGCGATTAATTAGTGCTAAAAACGCAAAGGAAGATAGACATCACAAAGCTGCATACCACCGAGACAGCCAATGCCAACAACAACCAACTCTCTGAATTACTTCAAACAAACCACCCTAATTCTGCATATAGCGATTTATATGACCACTACCGCAACGACCGTATTGGGCTATGATAAATCACGCTCAGACAAGCCCTGGTAAGATGAGGAATGTCACTTAATGTCTGAGGAAATGGATGCTGCATACAGCGCAAAACTGCAGCCAATGGCAACGCGTGCCGTGACGGATCGTTATAATGATAAGAGGAGGGAGATGAAACACCTCTTCATGTGGAAAATTATTGGTGTCTGAGTATTCTATGTCCTGTGCTTAAGAAAGGCGATCCAAGTGTGTGTACTAGCGTGACCAGCCTTTAGTCGTTAGACCTGGTAAATCAACGACCGACCAAATATTTATACTACGACAAATTCTGGAGAAGACCCAAGAAATGCAGATCGAACTTAAAAAAAAAACTTAATTTCACTTTGCACCCCATGAATTGACTCGACACTTAATACTGCGAAGTTGCTGTCAACAACATTCGAGGGGAGCCGACAATTAAAGAACAAATTTTTTTTAAGATGACTGGAGCCAGGTTTGAACCTGCGATCTCCCGCATGGTAGTCGCGTGTTCTAACCACTATGCCACGGCCGGTCCTAACATACCATCTGTTTATTGAGTACAAAACTGTTTTTGACAGTCCGATACGACAGAAATTATAAGATGCTATGCTGAGTTATGTATCCCCGCGAAGCTGATACAACTTTGCTGGATGAAACTGACTGACACGAAGTACTCATTGAAAATTACCAAAAATCTGACCGAGATCATTGAAATTTGGCACCGAGCATCTTATTAACTAAATAAAGAAAAAAAACTGGAATTTCATCAAAATCGGCCACGCCCACCGGATCAGCCTCTTACGCACCGCTTACTAGGTCCTGTCTAGTGTCTTATGTGAACCTGATAGTACCTACCTTAACAGTGTGGCTTTAGACCTGGCTGACCAGATATTCACACTACGAAAAATCCTGGAGAAGATACAAGAAATGCAGATCGGCACCTACCATCTGTATAATGATTACAAAGCTGCATTCGACGGTCCGAGATGCCATAAATTAAGAAAAAACTGTCATTTTATCAAAATCGGTAACTCCCACCGCCCACCGCTCATACAATCCAAAAAGGCTTATCGCATAATTTTTTTTTTATCCAAATAAGTCTTCAAATTTGCTTTCTAAAATAAAGAAATTTGCATGCCAAGTTCGCCTTCCGCCCATACAACCCAATATGGTGTTATGCAAAATATCAATTTTTTCTAATAAAAATTTTCCTATCCAAACAATAGCGTCCAATTTAGGGTTTTGAATAAACAACAGATGCATGCCAAGTTTCATCAAAATCGGCCACGCCCACAGCCAACCGTCCATACAACTTTTTTGCATAAAATTCTTCCAGTTTCGAAAATTTCCGAGAATTATTTTCTCTTTTAATCGAAAGAAGACACTCCCACCTTTGATTTTATTAAAAGAGGAAAGTGGAGCTACATTATTTTTTTCCCATTTAAAAAACAAAAAAGTTAATTTTTAGCGGCTTACAGATAAGAGATTATGTTTTGAACGGTTAATAATATCACCATAGAAACGTTTTATTTTCAAAATTATTAAAGTCAAATGGAATTATCGAATTACATTTATGGACCACTGAATAACATGGAAATAAAAGTAATTTTTTATTTTTCTATAAAACCATAATCGCACTTTTCAAAAACAAAATACAATTTTTCTATAAAACCAAAAACAAAATACAATTTTTCTATAAAACCATAAAAGCACATTTCTTATTTAAACATTTCTCTAAAAAACATCATAATTAGGTTTTTGAAATTCAGCGGTCGAAGAATAGGGTTTTTTGACACCGAGAGATTTTTTGGGGAACAAATTTAAACCTCAGTCTCGACTCCTCATGAGTCCTTTTTGTCTTATTTCAAGAAAATTCAAAAAAGGAACTTTAAATGTCAGTTTGTAAGATTCAAATGTTCTAAAATATTGTTGCTCAGAAAATTCTGCCCCAATCGTTATCTCGAACTCATTCTCTTCTCAATTATCCTTCCTTGTATTAAGAAACAGAACGAACTTTGCTCACAAATGCCAAAATGCCTTTTACAAATGCCAAATACAATGAAGGCCCAAAGTTCTATCAAAATTTCAGATGTAGCGTGAAATTTTTGTCATGACTTTAATTACAACTAGACTAAATTTGCAATTAGACTAAATAAAAACATTCATTGAACTGCTGTTATAAAACACAAATTACTCTTGCTGTCATTCTTCTGTCTTGCATTAATTTCAAAACCACTGCCTTCTGCTAGTGCTCAGATTAATTCCTGATGATGGTTAAGAAATCCATAAAGTGCGTGCGCATTCAATAAAAGCCAACAAAATGTTATTCAAGCTTATGAAATCCGCTTTATGGGATTTTCTTTAGTTTGCTTCTCCTTATGCTTTTTGGTTTTTCTATAATGACGCGCATTTCATTCAAATACTCTTCCGGTTGGCTGGCAGCGGATTCCTTTTGCTCTATGCCATGACTGAGGGACGGACTCAACAGCCCAGAGGGACTACAAGCCTGATGACATATCAAAAGAAAACTGTGTGTTTTCCCTTGGCAAAAACAGTTTTATGGTTTCAATTGCTAGATGTGATTATACCAAAACAGATTCTATGTGATACTATTTTTTGCACTGTCTCTCAATACGCTGTTATTCTTTGCACACAATTCTATTCTATTCGATTCTATTCTTGTGTGCGCTATGCAATTCTATTCTATTATCTGTGTTGCTTTGTGTCTTTGAAGGTTTAACAATAAATACTTAAATGACAATCAGTTAAATATTAAGATACAATTTGACGCAGCACAAAAAGCTTGAAGCTTCAACAACATATTGAATATTTATAGCAAAAAGTATATGTATGTAAAGAAAGCTTTAATAATATCTAACTAGATAAAACCGCAGAATATTTGTAACACTAGAGGCAAAGAGAGATAGAGATACGAGACTAACTAAAAATGGATTGAATTGCAACGAGATGGAAAAAAAACGTATAAGACGCTCTAATGTACGTGAATAGCTGCAAATGGACAGACAGACGTTTGGACAGACAGGCAAATATGGTGGTCGCGACTGCACCATGATAATATTCTTGTTTGCTTTTTTATCTCGGTTTCGCTTAATAACCGATATAAACAATGGAATTGTGTTTAATATTCGCAATAAGTTTCATTACTGTAAATGAAGTTATTTATCGTTTCCTAGTGAGAGGGTGGTATGATGGGCAAGGTAAATCGTCACAATTGTTGAGACATATAATCAAACAAAACTTGACTAGATAGAATTTTGTAGGATCCTGACTGAAACTTCATTACTTGTTTTTTTATATTCAATGGCACTGTGTTGCACACAGCTCTTAATGTCCATATTCTACACAACTTTAGAAACAATTGTCCCATTAGCATTCTAAAGTTAATTTAAAAAAAAATACATACTACACAACTTATTACACCACCCTCCCTCTTACAATTCTACAATACGTTCGGTATTTTAGAGTAATTCAAGCCTTTAGTGGGTTGCAGTCATTATTTCGATTACAACAACAACGGTAATAATGAAATATACAACATAAAAAGTACCGCCGCCTTTTGTTTTGTAAATCTTGCATTTGAAATGTTTGAGATACTTTTTGCAGCGCAGCATAGTTTATCTTCATTTGTTACGCATCTCAATTGTTGGCATTTAGAGCCGCCGTAAACACGATACACTTCTTAACGCGTAACTTTGTGTGTTTGTAGGTTTCTCGGCCCTCCCACCCCATTGCCACTCATCTGTAGTTGCTGTCAGTAATACCGTTGAACGTTTGTGCTGGATTCACACATACACATCAGACAATAGATTTGGTGTTGCATTCAACTTTTGTTTGATTACGACAACAATTTTTATGTGTGTGTACTCTCGTATAATTTTTCAAGTGATGGCGCCAAAGTTTTCTGTTTTCTGTAATTTCAACCTTTTCCTGGTACCACGAAAATAAGGGGGAGACAGACAGT
Organism: Muscina levida; assembly: GCA_964034835.1. Taxonomy (NCBI): domain Eukaryota; kingdom Metazoa; phylum Arthropoda; class Insecta; order Diptera; family Muscidae; genus Muscina; species Muscina levida. The sequence goes on from OZ035880.1 coordinate 136,468,646, forward strand.
GGAGCATTTGTTAAGAAACTCAACATGATGTATCCATCGAGCCGTCTTTGGTGGTAGGAAGCGAGTTCATTTCGTCCCCCTTTTTTCTTGTTTCATTTAGTGTTATTGATACAAAAATGGGCTTGTTGGGGTTATATCGGTGTTTAAAGTTCGATATCCAGCCACATCATCATCATCATCCATCTGTAGTTGAAGTTGGCATTGGCGTTGGTTGCTTCACTTCTTTTGTGATATAATCAAGTTTTTTTCTTCTCAATAGTTGCGTTGCCCTTTATATTATGATTGCTTTAATTTCTCCCTTTTGCCCCGCTAATATTACATTTATATTTTATTATCTATGTGATTTTCTTTTTGTAGTTCATTCTTTGCTCAAGTGTTTAATCTGTGGGGCATCTCGAAAATGCTTTTAACAAAAGCCATTGCATTTCAAATACAATTGGCCTTCTTTTTGCAGTCGATGTTCGAACAAACAACAACAAAAAACTAAATATGGTTTTTATTGTGGATTACAGATATTTTCAAGTGCCCCTCCATATGCCACCAGAAATGATAGAAATATCGTCGATATCCTGAAAAAAAGTCTCATATCCACTTTTTTGTGAAAAGGACTTAAGGACGCAAAAGTATTCCAAAAATCGTTGTCCATGAAAAAAAAATCCCATGTTTATTATAAATCATATCATCAACACATAGGCAGCCATTAACTTTTAATCCTCAATATCTTAGAAAAACAAAAAGTCAACTTGATAACTTTTTTGCCAGAGTGTCTTAAATATCAAAGTCTATACCCTGTAAAAAAATATATTTTTATATTTTTGAATTATTAAATTTTTGTGGTTGGTTGGTTGGTGTGCAGGCATCTCCTTCTTCGAGGAGATCACTTAGGTCCCCACGGACTCATTGTGACACCCGTTGGGCATTTACGACATCCCTTCAACCTATGCTGTAAACGTTGATGATTTTACAAATGTTGTTGGTCCTTCTGATATGCAAGGATGTAAGTTCCTCTATATCATTTAAGAAGGGTTTCCCCAGGGTTGCAAGTCTCCTTCCGTACAGGGCTGGGCAATCGCATATAATGTGGTCGGTAGATGGTTCACTTCTACTACTTATGTACATTCGATTTTCGTTGCGAATCCCATTCTGTTCGCATGTCTGCATATGGGTCCATGTCCCGTCAGGAAGGTAATAATTGTCCTTATCTGGTCTTTCTCATGACTAACCAGGTACGATGAACGCTTCGCGCTGTATTCTGGTCTTTTTGGCTTTTCTACAGGTTTCTTCATTCTTTCATCTGTCGTTTGCAATTCTAAACGTTAGATTTCCAATGGTACTTTTACAGGTGGATATAGGGTAAAGTGCTACGTGTTCAACGTCGCTTTTCTGCAGGGCAGAGCCCTGTCGGGCCTCTTCGTCTGCTCTGCAGTTGCCCTTAATTCCGCTGTGTCCGGGTATCCACGTAACCAGAACTCTGTTTTTCCTGGATATCGCGGTAAGAGATTTCCGGCAGGCACTGACCACTTTCGATTTGATGTCACAGGACTACAACGAGTTTACCGCCGTAAGACTATCCGTGAACAGGAGTATATCCTCCTGTGATATCTTCCTCACGTTGATCACGTCCGCTGCTCGTTTAATAGCAAGTATTTCCGCTTGGAAAACGCTGCAGAAGTCTGGAATTCTCGATCTTATACTTAGGCCTAGATCCGCGGAGTAGATACCATAGCCGACCTAGTCATCCAGTTTGGACCCATCGGTAAAGATGTTAATAGGTCCACACATTGCGTTCTCGTTCTCTGTCCACTCCTTTCTGGAGAGCGTTCTAGAATATATTTGATTTCCGTGTATTGAGCACGTAGTCAGTTTCAAGTGAGATGTTGATATGGTTCAGGATCCTTGAATGTCCTATGGAAGGATCCCAATGTTCAATCTCGTTTAGTCGAATAGCTAATTTGAGAGCGGAGCACTTGCAGCTCAGATCAGGTGGTAGTAGATTGAGTATCATGTAGAGAGCCTTAGAGGGGGTCGATCTCATACATCCGGTTATCAGGAGACAAAAGGACCGTTGAACACGATCCAATTGTCTAAATTTGCTCTTCTTGTCGAGCGCGTACCACCAAACTTTAGAGCCATATTGTAGTATTGGCTTCACTATAGCATTGTAAATCCAAAGTGTTACCTTGGGTTTAAATCCCCAGGTTTTCCCGATAGCTTTACGGCATGTATATAAAGCTATGAGTGCCTTGTTGGATCTGCTTTCAATGTTCTGTCTCCAATTAAGCTTCCTGTCCAATATAAGGCCCAGGTAGTTCGCCGTATCGGAGAAGTTGAGTTGTTTATTGCCCAAATAGATGTTGGATGTAGCGATTTCTGTTTTCGACTGAAAAGTACTAGTTCTGTTTTATCAGGGTTTGCATTAAGTCATCTGCTGGCACACCAGTTTGCCAGGATGTTGATATAGTCCTGCATATTTTGTTCGAGGCAAGATAGACTTTCCCCAGAGACGCAGAGTGCTGTATCGTCTGCGTACGCTACTACTGTGCATCATTCTGACTAAAACCGTTTGAGAACGCTGTTGGCGGCAAAATTCCACAATAGCGGCGATAATACTCCCCCTTGAGGGGTGGGTCTAGTCACCCTTCTAGTGAGGGTGTTATTTCCCAGCTTTGAGGTGATACTTCTCTTTAGTAGCATGTTGCGAATCAGCTTTCTAATATGTGAGTTGATATGTAGGCTATTGAGCTCTGTCATAAGCAGACGGGTTCGGTGTCGTTGAAGGCTCCCTCTATGTCCATAAAGGCAACTAGAGAAAATTCTTTATTATCTAATGATTTCTCTATAGGATACAATAGTGCATGGAGTGGGGTTTCTGTTGATTTTCCCTTTGTGTCTTTGTATCGAAAGGAGATTCAGGCCGATTGGATTTTTGATAATGTTGTCCATGATTCTCTCAAGAGTTTACAGAAGGAATAATTTAAGACTTATAGGTCTAAAGTCCTTCGCTTTGGTGTGTCATGGCTTTCCCGCCATTGGGATGAAGATATATATTTTTATATTTTTGTATTTGTATATAATTATTTATTATATTATAAAAACATCCGCATAATCCGGCATGTATCCAGTGCAATGGCTTTCGATATTTCATGTAAATGCGATGAAAGTCCCAGTTCGTCCAGATGTTGCGAAACAGAGTTTACCACAATTCCAGTACTCGAAATTACAATCGGGATAGTCTGCACGGTTGTTAGATGTTCCCTTTGCTTCCAACCCTTCTACATTTCTCTATCCAAATTATATCTGGCGATGATTGTCCGATCAGTTGACATTGTTCAGTCCCAAGTTTATAATTTCTGCTCACTAACACTGCCTCAGGTTCATACCTGTAATATGGAAGTTTTTCTTCCAAGAAACCGCTTCTTACAGCAAGGTTTTGGTGGATTATTTTCGCCACGTCGTTATGTCTTTTGAGGTATGCCGTACTCGCCATTATCGAATTTAAGATCATCCATATACAGAAAGTGGGTGACTGCGGACTGTCGCTGTTAATATTTTATGCGAGATCCATTAGGGGAGTTGTTCAATGCTGTGCACAGAGGTGATAGGCTTAGACAAAACCACAACGGGCTAAATGTATCTCCCTGGAAAATCCCGCTTTTCTATAATCAATATAAGCAACACTTAAGTTTCGTTTGTGGCAAATATAATTTCTTGTGATTGTAGCATCGATTGTTACCAATTCCTTGCAGCCTCTTGAATTTCTTGCACATCCCCTTTGCTCTAATGGTAGTAAGTTGTTTATAGTACAATGATGGTAAATTTTTTCAGACACGATACTAGATAGAAAAAAAAAATGTTGTTGACAGCAACTTCGCAGTATTAAGCGTCGATTCAATCGTCGTGACTAGTAAGAGCTTCTCAAACAGTGACGTTCGCATTGGTCGATAAACAAGTAGGTGCCGTTAGTTGTGAATCTAAAAATAGAAAGCGTGTTAATTCACAACAATGCGAGAAGCTATCCCATACCTCATTCATGGGGTGCAAAGGGAAATTAAGTTTTTTTTTTGATACTAGTTTGTAGTTTATATAAAGGGGTTTTTGTATCACCGTTTTTATGCAGAAGATAAGTCCTGCCAGCTGTTAGAAAAGATGGCATTACCGCTTCCAAACTCAATATCTTATACAGATGTAATACCAGATATGGGTGAGTACTAGTAAGATGTTTCAGCCAAAAATTTTGAATTCCGTCAACTCCCGGTGCTTTCTAATTTTTCGTTTTGCGTAAAGCCATTTTCTGGTCCGATTCAGTAATGGAACTAGAAAATATATTTTTATATTTTTATATATTTATACTTTTATATTTTTATATTTTTATATTTTTAAATTTTTATATTTTTATATTTTTATATTTTTATATTTTTATATTTTTATATTTTTATATTTTTATATTTTTATATTTTTATATTTTTATATTTTTATATTTTTATATTTTTATATTTTTTTATTTTTTTTATATTTTTATATTTTTATATTTTGATATTCTTATATTTTTATATTTTTACCCACGCCTCTTTCCCCCCAGATACCGCGCGAGCTGGGTCCATTTAAGCTGAACATGACGGTGGTCTCGGCCACAAGTCACTTCAGCACTTCATGTTAAAGTGTTTATTTTTTTTTTTTGAATTGAATTAAATTGAATTGATTTGAATTAAATTGAAGTGAATTATATTGAATAGAATTGAATTTATAATATAAAAGTTATAATTGATCATTTCCACATATCACTGTTTTACGACGTGGGGCATAACATCAGCCTAAAAACATCCTCATTTATATTATTATATTTTTATATTTTTATAATTTTATATTTTTATATTTTTATATTTTTATATTTTTATATTTTTATATTTTTATATTTTTTTATTTTTATATTTTTATATTTTTATATTTTTATATTTTTATATTTTTATATTTTTATATTTTTATATTTTTATATTTTTATATTTTTATATTTTTATATTTTTATATATTTATATTTTTATATTTTTATTTGTTTTTTATTTTCTTATTTATATATTTTTATGTTTATAGATTTTTATTAATTTTATTCTTTTCAATATCTTTAATTTATAATTTCCAATAGGGCCCTCCTTGACGTTGATAATGTTATGATAAAATTTATGGGTTTTGTTTGTAATTTTTTTTATAATATTTGTTTTGTATTCGCCTTTTGATAATGCACTTTATGATATAAAAGATTTCTGGTTTGTGCAAAGCGTATTTGTCAATAAATTAACAAAAAAAAACGATTTTATATAAACAAATGCCGCGTATGGCTGGCAATGCATAACAGCGCAAAATTTTGCTGTCGATTTCTATTTTGTAAATTTCTCACATAAACATTTTTATTTACATTTAACGCTGTTTGGTTTTTTTTCGATTTTTGATTTGGGGTTTTCAGGTCAATATCGTATAAATTGTTATTTAATGTTTATTTGTAATCGGTTTAATGTTGTTGATGCTATTTTTGTACAAATGTTTTATAAACAAAACAATGAGGTGAGTATGTAATATACTATCAGCTAGTTAGTAAATCAAATATAGAAAACTGAACGAAGTAGGGGAAAAGTGATAAATCATAAGAAGTTTGTGGGCACTGAAATCTTAATCATATCTCATCACTTATTTTAATAAAATCTTTAAAGCATTAAAGTCATGCAAATCTTGAGCTACCCACAAATTGCATAAAGTTACTTGTATTTGTGGTTAATGGATTTCAGACCAGATCAAATTAAAAATAAACAGTCTGTCAATGCCACACAAAGAGTAACATTGACAATATTGTGGTTTTATACAGATTCTCTCATACCACAAGGGTCACCTTACACTAGACTCTGCTACATCAGACTCTAATGTAAATGAATCTAACTTTGTTCTCAGCACCGACTAAACATATGTCACTGCAATAATACTTCTATGTACAGCAAACAGAACCAGCCATTGTTACGTGTTCGAACAAAGTTCATGCGACAAAAGTGAATGTAACACAAGAGTCAACAATTAAAACTAAAGTTCAATATGTATAAGTATTATAGAATGTTAACAATTTTGCCGGGTGGTTTTTGTGGTCTTTACTGCTCTATGGCATAATTATAGTGCAATTTTGTTAAATGCTTTTAGCGGCGTTGAGAGTGTGGGGGGGAGGGCTTGTTGTTTCTTGTTTACCCAAACAATGACCTGTTAAATGTTGCAGTTTGATAATAGCCACAATAAATGTTAAGCGCAAAGTGTAAATGATAAATAAAAATGGAAAACCCACCCTTCTCTGACATGGCCTTAGTCGTCAGTAGTCCGTCGTCTTTAATGTCCTTTGTTATTGTTGGAACAATCTTTAGCAATTAATCGTTTGCAATTTATTACAAAACATATAGCCTGGCAGACATGTGGAATTATGAAGTTTTGGTGTAATTTTTAGAGGATTTTTATTGTTCATGGTTCATTTTGCTTTGCCCGCGGGTGGTGGTGGTGGATGTTGTGGTGCAACCCGCAATTATGATATGGACGATGTTTTGTGTTAGTGGCATAATCGCTCATACCCAAAACTCCACCCCAAAAATAAAACAAAACAAAAATGTTAGCTGCAAGCGAACACATATATCACAGATATAAGCCAACAAAATGTTGAATATAAATGATGCTGAATCATATTTGCAAAATGTTCGCAGAGACATCAGACATATGTTTGCAAAAAAAAAAGTAGTCTTAAAGTTAAATCATAACGAAGTCATTGAAGTCAATTGTCTTAAATTTTGGTAAAAATACCAAAATAAAATTTCAAAATATAAAAATATAAAAATAAAAAAATATAAAAATATAAAAATATAAAAATATAAAAATATAAAAATATAAAAATATAAAAATATAAAAATATAAAAATATAAAAATATAAAAATATAAAAATATAAAAATATAAAAATATAAAAAAATCTATATATATAAAATTCTACTGGACGTGTGTTGTGACTGAACTCCTCCTTAACGGCTGGACCGATTTGAATAAATTTTTTTGTATGCGTTTGGGTGGCGCCCCGGGTGGTTTCGATTTACAAATCGGTCCAATTGGACAAAGGGGCGTGGCACCGCCCATACAACTTGAAAATCAAAAGGGCTATATCTCATGAACTATCAGAGGTATTAAGATGAGATTTGATATACATATATGTTGTTGGAGCAGTATTAATTACAGCCAGGGTGGAAGTGGGCGGTGCACGCCCTCTTTTCTAAAATCGCTCTAACGGCTTTTCTAATAGACCGATTCATACGAAAATTTTACCAAGAGGTACTGTTGACCTGTTGATAGTCCCTAGCTATATTTGGTTGTGATTGGATAAAGGGGCGTGGCACCGCCCATACAACTTGAAAATTAAAAGGGCTATATCTCATGAACTCATAGGTATGAAGGTGAGATTTGGTATATATGTTGTTGGAGCATTATTAATTGCAGCCAGGGTGGAAGTGGGCGGTGCCACGCCCCCTTTTCAAAAATCGCTACAAGTTATATTACAAGTTGATATGCAATAGCGAAGCTTTGCCGGGCCCACTAGTAAAAATATAAAAATATAAAAATATTAAAATATAAAAATATAAAAATATAAAAATATAAAAATATAAAAATATAAAAATTTAAAAATATAAAAATATAAAAATATAAAAATATAAAAATATAAAAATATAAAAATATAAAAATATAAAAATATAAAAATATAAAAATATAAAAATATAAAAATATAAAAATATAAAAATATAAAAATATAAAAATATAAAAATATAAAAATATAAAAATTTAAAAATATAAAACAAATATAAAAATACCAATATATAAAAATATTAAAATATCAATATATAAAAAATATGATATCCCAAGTTGTGATTAATTAGGATCGAGGTCAGTGTTTCGTTTTTTCTTTTATTTTTCAATAGGGTATTGATAGAACATGGTACTATACCCTACCGGTAGCAGATGAGAATAGTCGCTACACTAATTAGCTTTGACATTATGTTGTTACTTAAACTTTTTTCAATCCTCATGATGTCTCAAAGAGAGACGAAATATTGAAAAATAAAATAAAAAGCCAAATATTGATCTCGAGCCTAATAAATCAAAACTTAGGATATAATATATCCAAAAGGTCTAATAAAACATTAAAAACAAAATAATATAAAAATATAAAATTACAAAAATACATATACAAATTTGCATATTTAAAAAGGCTCAACAGCTCATAAAGAACATTTGGCTTCAGGAGAGCATGCCAGAGGATTGGAATCTCAGTGTGCTAAGTCCAATCTACAAAAAAGGTGACCGTAGTGAGTGTAAAAACTATCGTGGAATTAGCCTCTTACCGATTGCGTATAAGGTCCTGTCTAGCATACTGTGTGAACGTCTAAAGCCAATTGTGGAAAACCTGATTGGACCTTAGCAGTGCGGCTTTAGACCAGGCAAATCCATGACGGATCAGATATTTACACTACGGCAGATTCTTGAGAAAACCCATGTGAAGTAAATCGACACTTACCACCTCTTTGTCGATTACAAAGCTGCCTCCCATCAGGCATCGACTATACGAAGCCATGTCTGAGTTCGGTATTCCTGCGAAGATAATTCGTCTTTGCCGGTGTACCTTTACGAATACCAATTGGCAAGGATCTATCTGCACCATTCGATACGACGAGAGGTCTTAGACAGGGTGACGATTTGTCCTGTATGCTGTTCAACATAGTGATGGAGAAGGTGTTAAGGAAAGCAGCGGTTAACATGTCTGACACCATATTTAATAAGAGCCACATGCTGCTCGCATATGCCGATGATATCGATATTATCGGTCGAACGATGCGAGAGGTAATAGCTGTTTTCTCATCAGTTGAAAGGGAGTCAGAGAAAATGGGTTTGGCAGTGAATGAGGACAAGACGAAGTTAATGGTATCATCGAACAAAGTGTCCACCCGTTGGGGACGCAGCGTGAACGTTGAAAACTATTGCTTTGAGGTAGTGGATGAATTTATCTACCTTTGATCCGCCATGAACAAAAACAACAGTGTCAGCCTCGAAATAAAACGGAGAATAGAACGGTGTTTCTTTGGACTACGCGAGCACTTCATAAACACCACCTATCTCGAACCACCAAAGTCCAAAAGGTATTCTATCAAGACCTCGAAAGACGGCGCAAAAGAGGGAGACCGCGACTACGTTGGAAGGACCAGGTGGAGGAATCACTGACGCTGCTTGGTAGGACTTACTGGAGACGGTGCGCACAAGATCGAAGCGAATGGAAATCTTTGATCATTTCGGCCTCTGACTTAGGCACTTAGATATAAATATATATATATGTCAAGTTGTTTTAAAGGCTAATAATAATAATAATATTTAAAAACATACAAAAGTTAAAAACATAACAATATTAAACCATTAAAAAATTTTAAAATAAAATAGTTCGTCGAAATCTAGCCTAGACACGACAGACTGTTACAATTCAATAACGATTGATCCATTGTTGGTGGAACTCGGTTGAACCGTTTTCGCAGTAGTTCCATCAAAATGTACACTATTTTATGTATATAGATTGTAATATATCATTCGAGTGCGAGCATGCGCCTAAGCGGGTTAATTCATTATAAAAATAAGAATAGATTTTATTGCTATGATAATAAAAACAGATTTCAATTACATCTAATATAGTTAATATAATTTCCCGAATATTACATAATGTTACTGCAACCTTCCCAGAGATATTGAAATTTAGGAGCCAGAGAAAGAGAGTTTGGCGATCAATAAAAACAAACTAAAAATACCAGAGTTCATGATTGAATTATTTTATCTTAACTCTGACTTCAATGATAATACCACTCAGTAGGTAATAAATCAAACTAAGGAAGTAATGTAAAGGAAGTACAGATAAGGAAAAATGAGGACGACCAAAAATGGTTCATGCCATTCACCACCGTTAATCAGTAGCTATGATGTCGCGTAAAACAAGCGACAGTAGCATTATTGTTAACACAACCGACTTTTATGTCCATGTCACCCGCATGACAGTCGCGCCGTGTTGCTGTCATCTACATTTCTTTGATCGACAATCCCGTAGATGTTGTAGACAGCAACTTCGACGCAGTCGAGTCAATTGGCACGATTAGTAGCTTATCAATAAAGCTTTTGCACAAAGTTTTAGTAACCCCCTCTAGGTCAGCCCATCGAGTCTATGGCAAAAGACCTTTCGAGCTGGAGCATTTTCAACCGCCCTCACAAAATAAACCAGCCAGCGTAATCGGTCTGTTTGGACGTTAACTGCGTCGATGTCTTTATACAGCTCATAGTTCATATGACGACGGTACTCTCCAATAAACACAAAATATTTAGTAACCTAAATGGCGTAGGTAAATACTGAAGGCTCTCCAAGTGACATTTTTTGCGTTAAAAGTGACAAAAAGTGAGTTCCCCATCAAACAAAGATACGTTTAAAATTTATTTCTCTTCCATTATGAACCAACATAAATATTTTCTAGGGTTTTGTTAAATTTTAAAACAAACCCGTTCATATTTTGCAAAGTCGTGTTATATGCCATGTTGTCTCTAACATTGGCGACTAAATGAAATATCGTCAGGCTTTGCTGCTAGGACATTCAGGAGTTTAAGGAATATATATATCTTTGTCGAGCACAAGTATTCTTATTTGCGCTCCCATTGCATTTCAAAATCATTTAATACTTGCCAGCTCCCAAAGGGTTAAGGTCCACACACACGTCACCTTTACACTTTTATAATATTCCTTCAATTCTTTATTATTGTGTTCCTTCGTTCCACACATACACACACACATATTTCATAAATCATAAACTTACATTGTTCGGTGATATAAAACATACTGGCAAAACTAAATAAATTAAATAATGCAGTTAGAGGCGAAAACCTGTTCGTGCTGCTGCTGCAATGCTTTACATCAATATTTCATGGTCAATGCTTCGATAAACTGCCAGCGTCGTTGTAGTCAAGATACTCGCACACACATGGCCGCCAACTGAAGCAAAACGGTGAGTATCTCATGGAACCTCTCAGTGGTCGTAAGTTTATTGGTTGTAATTTTAGAAACAGCACAAAGAACCCCCTCAATACAATAACAAAATAGCCTAAAGCAGTGACTAAAGTTGCTTAAATTGGTGGTGGCGGCGGCGGAGGTGGTCATAGAGCATAGAGAGCAGCACGAACCGAACAACTACACCACAAACACACACACGCACATGTTGTTAACCATAACCACCGAGTGCAGCACTTTTAAGACCGGCTGTTAAATTACATTTATGGCCATGTTGCTGCTGGCCAATTCCGTAAAGAACCTCTAATAGACAAATAATTCATTTTTGTCCCGGCAACATGTTGTAAATAATTGTGAACGTACGAACGAAACAAGTTCGTTGTTCTGTAGTCTCCGCCAATGTCTTGACTGGCCGAGGACAACAAGATATGACTGAGAACATGCTCATATGTTTTAATGGCCACAGCGGGATGAAGGAACAGGATAAAAAAAAACAATTTACAAACGCGATCGTGTTTACTGCTTAGCGGACATAAATTCAAACATAATAATGAGTCTATTGGTCTGGTCGGGACAAAGGATTGCAGCAGCGGCATCAGAAACAATTTATTCTTTGCAGTTAATGGAAACTGACAACTTTCTAATAAGAACAAAAGCTCCTATTTATCTAAGAGTGATTGCAAAGGGGATGTATGTTTAAAAATAGAGATGACAAGTAATTTTTAAGAACAAAGGAAACACTGTTCAAGCGAGGTTAGAGTTGAAAACCCTAAAACAATGAACGAACAAATTGTTCTTTTAAAATAAAAATATAAAAAACATAAAAATATAAAACTATAAAAATATTAAAATATAAAAATATAAAAATATAAAAATATAAAAATATAAAAATATAAAAATATAAAAATATAAAAATATAAAAATATAAAAATATAAAAATATAAAAATATAAAAATATAAAAATATAAAAATATAAAAATATAAAAATATAAAAATATAAAAATATAAAAATATAAAAATATAAAAATATAAAAATATAAAAATATAAAAATATAAAAATATAAAAATATAAAAATATAAAAATATAAAAATATAAAAATATAAAAATATAAAAATATAAAAATATAAAAATATAAAAATATAAAAATATAAAAATATAAAAATATAAAAATATAAAAATATAAAAATATAAAAATATAAAAATATAAAAATACAAAAATATAAAAATATTAAAATATTAAAATATTAAAATATTAAAATATTAAAATATTAAAATATTAAAATATTAAAATATTAAAATATAAAAATATAAAAATATAAAAATATAAAAATATAAAAATATAAAAATATAAAAATATAAAAATATAAAAATATAAAAATATAAAAATATAAAAATATAAAAATATAAAAATATAAAAATATAAAAATATAAAAATATAAAAATATAAAAATATAAAAATATAAAAATATAAAAATATAAAAATATAAAAATATAAAAATATAAAAATATAAAAATATAAAAATATAAAAATATAAAAATATAAAAATATAAAAATATAAAAATATAAAAATATAAAAATACAAAAATATAAAAATATTAAAATATTAAAATATTAAAATATTAAAATATTAAAATATTAAAATATTAAAATATTAAAATATAAAAATATAAAAATATAAAAATATAAAAATATAAAAATATAAAAATATAAAAATATAAAAATATAAAAATATAAAAATATAAAAATATAAAAATATAAAAATATAAAAATATAAAAATATAAAAATATAAAAATATAAAAATATAAAAATATAAAAATATAAAAATATAAAAATATAAAAATATAACAATATAAAAATATAAAAATATGAAAATATACAAATATACAAATATAAAAATATAAAAAGATAAAAATATACAAATATAAAAATATAAAAATATAAAAATTTAAAAATATAAAAAAATAAAAATATAAAAATATAAAAATATAAAAATATAAAAATATAAAAATATAAAAATATAAAAATATAAAAATATAAAAATATAAAAATATAAAAATATAAAAATATAAAAATATAAAAATATAAAAATATAAAAATATAAAAATATAAAAATATAAAAATATAAAAATATAAAAATATAAAAATATAAAAATATAAAAATATAAAAATATAAAAATATAAAAATATAAAAATATAAAAATATAAAAATATAAAAATATAAAAATATAAAAATATAAAAATATGAAAATGTAAAAATGTAAAAATATAAAAATATAAAAATATAAAAATATAAAAATATAAAAATATAAAAATATAAAAATATAAAAATATAAAAATATAACAATATAAAAATATAAAAATATGAAAATATACAAATATACAAATATAAAAATATAAAAAGATAAAAATATAAAAATATAAAAATATAAAAATATAAAAATATAAAAATTTAAAAATATAAAAATATAAAAATATAAAAATATAAAAATATAAAAATATAAAAATATAAAAATATAAAAATATAAAAATATAAAAATATAAAAATATTAAAATATAAAAATATAAAAATATAAAAATATAAAAATATAAAAATATAAAAATATAAAAATATAAAAATATAAAAATATAAAAATATAAAAATATAAAAATATAAAAATATAAAAATATAAAAATATTAAAATCATAAAAATATAAAAATATAAAAATATTAAAATCATAAAAATATAAAAATATAAAAATATAAAAATATAAAAATATAAAAATATAAAAATATAAAAATATAAAAATATAAAAATATAAAAATATAAAAAATTCTTGGCACATAAACCCGCAAACTAGTCAGAAAAAAAACATTTATTTAACATTTTACTATCTTTCGATCTAAGTACTATCTGCATGTCAAATTTGGGCGCTGATCGAAAATACAAATTTCTTTTACGTATTCAAATCTGTTAAACGCATGTACTCAGGCGATTAAAAATATTTCCCTACGGCCCATCTGCCTACTAATCAAAAATAAAAATTTCGTCTGAAAATGTAGACCTGTAGTGCCTAGTACTATCTGTATATAAAATTGTATCTCTGTAGGGCTAAAGTACAGCAGGCCACGCCCATTTCGCCCACTAATTGAAATTTTGTAACTTTTGGCACAAAACTATTATTATCCATATATCAAATTTTATCTCTCTAGGACGTAAATACAGTTTGACCACGCCTGCTCGGCCCACTGATTGAAAATACAATTTTTATCTTTCCAGTCCTTAAATATGGTACTACCATCAAAAATTTAAAATTCGTGTGCCTACTCATAATTGTGTTGCACAGTCCTATCAGAATATCAAGGACTTAAACACAGTTTGGTCACGCCGCCTCCGCCCACTGCAGTACATGATCGAAAATAGGAATAAACATAATTCTAATAAGAATTTTGCATTTTTGTTCCTTTTAGTAACACAATTTTCTAATTTTTCATTATTTAAATTTGTATGTTTATTGCTAGTTACTAGTAACACCAAAAGATTTAAAAAAAAAAGTTTTGTAACGGCATATCCTTCTAATGTGCAACTCCTAAATTTTATCCTGATGTACCAAAATGTTATTACCCAATCTTAAATTGGATAGTTATACACATTTGGGAGAGGATTTCTTAGTGTAACTTCGAATTTTTTTTGTCATTTTACAAGTATTTTATAACTTTAAATTGAAACTTGTTTTTCGCATATCATACAAAGAAAAATTATAATTTTCCATGCAACTATTATAAATTCACATCACAAAAATTGTGGTTGCACTAAAACTATTTGGAAATTCCAAAAGATAAAATAAATTGTTACTCCCCGTTCTAATAGCGCTTATCGACAAAGCCCATTAGATATTTTTCAATGCTACTAAAGATTGATTTTGAAAATTCCTAAGACGCAACAGAGAGAAACCGTTTCAATTGACCATCGGCCATAAAATCGAATGACATCAAGAACACCATTGACTGTGGCAGCAAGTTGTCGTAATGGCCTAAAGCGTTTTCCATCAGCCACGTATCAAAGTCATATCTCAGGGAAACACGATTTGTAGACGCTAAAATATTGGACATGTCGAATGAAATGAATAAAAAAGTCATCGAGAAAGCCACAAAAACAAAACTGGATGATTTGGTTTTGTTTTTCAACGTACAATATGTCTATATGCAATGATCGAATATTGTCAATGAATTTCACAAATAAAAGAAACAAAAAATTTACCTATGACCAGTACACTTGCAAAGTACACGCTTCAGTATTTGTTAACCTTTAAACGTAAACATAGGCCTTGCTATCGTAGTGATGATGGTGGTGGTGTAGTTTTCAACACTTGTCTGGCTTCCTTTGTTTATATTCGCCTTATTGAGATACTATGTGAAATGTGTAGTTATTTTTGTACATTTGTATATGATTTTATAAATATTTTCCAATTCGGTTTGTTAATGTTCTCCGGGGTATTCATTGATGGTTGTGGTGTGGTGGTGTGGTGGTGTAAAATCATCAACAAGATAAAATTAAACATGAAAACTTGCCAGAACGTGTGTATTTACCACAATATTTGTCATTCATTTCATGAGGTTTCATGCTCATTGTTACAGTTAACTTATTAAGATGTGCAATGCAATGCGATTCGTTCGTTCGTTTGTCTATCGATTTTTTTTGGATATGTGAACAATAACATAATTATACAGTTCTTTATAAATATATATATACATATTGTATATTGATATTTGTATCCGAATCGCATAAATACGCATTGACGCAAACCAGATGCACGAACATGAGTGTAAAAATAAACATGAAAATTTAACAATAATTATATCGGTGCTACATATTTCCAAATTAAATTTTAACGCTGCGTTATGAACTATTTTTAAATTTTCGCAGAATTTTTAAAGTTATTAAGATTTCAAAGAAATTTTACATCTTAAATTTTATAATATCTATAGGAATTATTGTTGTTGTTGTGCACTTACATGATTTAATCTGGCAGCAATTTTCGTATGTTCTTCTTGGTATGTTTTGCGCGCCTTTCGCTTATCCTGCGACAAGTGGGCTAATTTATCACATACCACCTCGAGTTGTTCGGCATTCAATTTAAATTGTTTAGCTTGTTGATCCAATTCATCCATATAGGAGCGCCAGGATTTAGCAATAAGACTGCCTGAAAAGACATCAAAGAGAAAAGAAATAAGTGAAAAATATATAAATGACTTTATGGATTAGAAAATACAACATTGATATGATGTACAGCAAATGCTTTAATAAACTTATGATGTCGACATCCGTCACGTTGGTTAAAAGTCAAAAGTAGATAATTGTAAAAAAAGTATTATTATTCCTAGACATATAAAATTGTTTA
This sequence comes from Muscina levida, assembly GCA_964034835.1. NCBI lineage: Eukaryota > Metazoa > Arthropoda > Insecta > Diptera > Muscidae > Muscina > Muscina levida. The sequence continues at coordinate 136,485,112 of OZ035880.1, forward strand.
TTCTAATACTTAATTTTAAAACTTTGATTTATTTTCTGTCAGTGAGCGGTAAAGGCTTTGCAACTATATTTTAGCCTTGAGAGATAACATTTGACACTCAGATAGTACTCGGCAGGACTGGTTAAATTTTTGCAGACGAAATTTTTATTTTCAATCAGTAAAACTGTGTTTTAGCCCTAGAGGGATACAACTTTATAGATAGAAAATTCTGGGCACAACAATTACATTTACATAATTTTTGATCAGTGGCCAAACTGTATTTTAGGACAAGACAGCTACAATTTGGTATACCGATAGTACTCAGCACTATAGGTTCACAACGAGAGATGAAACTTAGTACGCTAATAGCACTAATCGCAACAGATATGAATATATACACGAAATTATAATTTTACATCAGCGGACGTACCCTTAATAGTTTTTAGGTTTATAGCGATACGATTTCATTTCGGAACTGAGCGGAGAGTGCGTGTGAAAAATAAGCATGCCCAACATCTTGTTATCGAGTTTAGCAAGCGTTCCCAAAGTACAGTACGAGCTCGATTTTTGCAACCGATAGCAGCCCGAGCCGGTCGCAGTTAACGAGATTGTTGCGCTTACCGAACCTCTATTGAAAATTGTTATTTTACTAGTGCAAAATGCCCCACGTCACTAAAAAAACTGTACTATTACTGTCATTTGCTCACTCACATTGAACAGTGCCGTAACATAGCATGCAAATAAAAAAACATATAATTTCTGCGAATACATTGAAAAGTTGCGCTCATCGAGACTGCTTTTTTTAACGTGTTGCACTTATCAAGACTCATGTGTAAAAAAGAGCGGTTGCGCAAATCGGGGTGTTGCAATAATCGGTAGTTGCGAAAATCGAGCTCGTACTGTATGTTTAAAAGTGGAAAATAACTGTGAGATATTTATAATAAGATAATTTTTTTTTTAATATTCGTCAACTACATTGCCGTTCCCACTATTTTATTATATATTTTTTTATTAACTTCAATATTTTTATTGTTTTAAATAATTTTAATATTCGTAATTTTCTTCATATTTTTAATAATAATATTGTGATATTTTTTAATTATTTTAATTTTTGGTAATATCTTTTTCTTCTATATAAATAAAAATGAATTGTTGTCCGTTGGTAGGGCCATCATATGAGAATGCTTGGTACACAGATAGTACTCGACACTTAGGTTAACATTTTCAATCGAAATTTTTATTTTCGATTAATGGGCGGTAAGGGCGTGGACAACCTGTATTTAAGTTCTAGAGAGATAAAATTGAATATCCTGATGGGGCTCTGCAACACAATAATGAATATGTAGACGAAATTTTCGATCAGTGGGCGATGCTGGCGTTTTGGTGCAACCATTTTAAATTTTCGATCAGTGGACAGAGTAGGCATGGTCAAATTGTATTGTATGCCTAAATTAGTAGAGTATACAGTAGACCATTTCACAAAAATTTTGGTGTATAAAACTTGAAAATTGATCGACGTTTAGGGGTCGCGCAAAATCGTTTAAGGTTTTTGGCTTCAAAAGGCATGTTTCAAAAATCCTGATTTACTTATATGATTAAAAAATTTAATACGATATTTGATGACCGATTTTGATCGGAATAGACTTGTTTTAAAGGTAATAATATTCCACAAATTTTTTGTGAAGACATTAAAACATTTTCGATTGTAGTTTGAGTTCAATAGCCTTTCAAACCTAATAATTTTTAAATTTTTCTTCAAAATTTACCTACTTTCGCCTAATAATTTTTTTTTTTTTTTTAAGTTCGGCTCTAATTTTTTTATATCTGAAAATTCATTTTTGACGAATACTTCCTAGCGATACTTTTGATGTATAACAGAATAGATAGTACTCGGCAGAATGGATATTTGCAGACAGATTTTTTTTAATTTCAGTTAGTGGGCGGAAGTTGAATGAGGAAAGTAAGCAAGCTTAACACATTGTTATCGAGCTTAGGAAAAGTTCCCAAAGTTAGATTTTTAAGATTTTTAATATTATTTATATATATTTGTAATCTTTTTGATTTTATTATTTTTAATATTTTGAACATTTTTAGTATATTTACAATTTTTAATATTTTGAAAAATTTTGAATTTTGGAATATTCAAAATATTTTATGTATTTTCAATATTTGTAATATTCTAAATATCTTTACTATTATCGTTGTGTTTGTATTTATTCGGTCTGTTTGTATGAACATTGACTTTAGAATTTATCTCAAGCTCAAGACCAGGGGTTTGGAAAGAAGTTAAAAGCAGAATGATATTCTCATAATGCCAGGCAGTCTGTACAGCTGTTTCGGATTCAGCCACGAATCCTCATCAGCAGACTTTGGTATAATGATTGCAAAATGTTTATCAAGTCTTATGCACCAGAATTAACAACAAAATGAGAATTCTTTCTTGAGTGCATAGACTCGAAAAACTTCACAACCATTCACTATGAGAAACCATTTGCTTAACTTCTTTCTTGTTTTGATTGTTTATGTTGAAAAAGCCATCGGCTTTCAAACAACATGTTTTGTTGTTGGTTTCGCAACCAACAGTTTTGCCATAAGCATTATTTCAGCTTTGCGGCCGTCGTGCTCTACGTTATCATCATCGTTGTGTTTGTATTTATTCGGTCTGTTTGTATGAACATTGACTTTAGAATTTATCTCAAGCTCAGACTGCCTGGCATTATGAGAATATCATTCTGCTTTTAACCCCTGGTCTTGAGCTTGAGATAAATTCTAAAGTCAATATCTTTACTATTTTTAATATTTTTAGTATTTTGAATATTTTTACTTTTTTTAGTATTTTTAAAATTTTTAATTTTTTAATATTTGTAATATTTTTGATATCTTAAATACCTTTAATATTTTTTATATTTAACGTTAATATTTTTAAAATTGTCCATATTTGTTCATATTTATATTTTTAATACTTAAATGAATAATTTCAATATTTTTTATATTAATAATAATTTAATTATTTGTAATATTTTTTATATTTTTTTTATTTTAAATATTTACAATAATTTTCATATTTTAATAATTTTACTAATGTAAATATTTTTAATATTTCAGATATTTTTAATAATTTAAATATTTTTATTAATTTAATTATTTTTAGTATTTCAGATATTTTTAATATTTAATATTTTAAATTATGATCGACTAAAACTAACAAACAATACAGTTTAAAATTAAAATATTAATATTTTTCATATTTTTAATATTTTTAGTATTTTTAATAATTTTAATATTTTTATTATTTTTAATATTTTTAGTATTTCAGATATTTTTATATTTTTAATATTTTTAATATTTTTAATACTTTTAATATTTTTAATCGGGGACCGGCCGTGGCATAGTGGTTAGAACACGCGACTACCATGAGGGAGATCACAGGTTTAAGTCGTGGCTCCAGTCATCTTAAAAGAAAAGAAAAATTTTTTTCTTTCATTGTCGGCTCCCCTTGAATGTTGTTGACAGCAACTTCGCAGTATAAGTGTCGAGTCAATCGACGTGTCTAGCAAGAGCTTCTTAAACAGTGACGTTCGCATTCGTCGATAAACAAGAAGGTGCCGTTAGTTGTGAATCTAAAAATAGAAAGCGTGTTAATTCACAACAACGCGAGAAGCTATCCAATACCTCATTCATGGGGGGCAAAGGGAAATTAAGAAGAAGAAGTGTTCTCAATTAATGTGTAGTTCTTATTGCCGCTAAATTTATATAGCCATATGTTTTCGCAAGTCTTTGTTTTCTGAATCTTTCTATTAATGAATTTGTGCACTTCAATATTTTCAGTGTAAATTTCATTATGAGCTAATTTGGATTTTATTTGCCTGGGGAAGTTTAGGTAAACTTTAAATTGTTATTTTTAAAAGGCTTCGCTTGGCGTAAAATGACTTTTATTGTACGAAAATTTGTATCGTACAAAAAAATAGTATTATAAAATTATGCAGATTTGTCAAGGAATTTAAAAGGATGACAAATTCCTTAAAATCATAAATAAATTTTCCCTTCGCCATGAACGATTTATGTAAAGTGAGAAAAACAATATTGTAAATCACTAACGAAAACAGAATAGGCCCAGTAAACGTTATACTTCTTTGCCATGAGCGGCTGAAGTTTCAACTTATTGCTAAAATTTAATGTATGTTTGTAATGGTAGCTTCAATTAATAACCAGATCAACGCAATTATTATTCTACGATCTATTTCAGCAACATTAAACAGAACTCAAATTAACTTAATCAAGCACACACCCCAATTTCATTAAAACTTGTGTCAACCACATGCAACACGTCAACCAAAATATAAGATATTAGATCACAGCAAAAAAACAGAAGCAAACAAAACAATCAACACTTAACAAAATTTCTCATATCATTTATGTAATGTAACCACGATTAACAAGCAATTTGTTGATTTAACAGATTCCATCTTCACAAAAATTATCTAACAAATTTTAACGGTGGTTAAGCATTTACAACAACAATAAAAGCCGCATATGCAGTGGTACGTGCTGTGTTATGCTATGATGTGAAGTGATGTTGTGATGGTTACACTCTATTAAGTTTTGGGTAACACGGTAACTAAATGCCAGACCGTGGGGTGGTATATAAAAGTTTTAACTACCGTGTTTTTTGTTTTCTGGCTTAGTTTAAGCTTTAGTGTAAGCGCCATACATTTGTCAAAATGATGATTTCATTTGCGCTCATTCACTCTATTGAAGTTATGATCAATGGGGAGCAATATCTGCGGGCGATGGGAACTCATAAAAACCCATAAAAATGTGCAAATTTGCAATGTAATATGATAATATGATGATCATATGATTTATGTAAGCACTAATGATAAGATATGATAGGTTGACACAAAACATATTTTTATTCGCAAATACCCAAAGTATTATGACACTGTGGTAAAAGAGGAAAGTAATGATGACTTCCCTGAAGATAACAGTAAGGGTGTTTGTCTGTTGTTGTTGCTCCCTCTGAGTCAATGCGAGTTTGCTTTCTTTTGTCTCACTTGGTGGCCATTGTTATAATGGAGCCATTAAGCGCAATGGTGACTAAATGCTGCTAGTCAAGTGAAAATCTGCTTTGATTTTCCATTGAAAAGATTTTGCTTAGACACGCGATAATTGGTAATGGTGGCCAAAAGGTGACTGCACAATGTTGGGTGATGAATGATGTATGTGTGGAATGTATGCAATGAATGTCTCGAAGTTTAAATTAAAAAAAAACTGTATATTTAATAACTAAGCATTGCAAACAATCCGAAGCAATGATAAATATAAAAACATAAATGCCGGAAAAAGTGCGCATAGTTTAATATTAAATATTTAGTAATTTTTATCGTAGCCCAGGGAAAATCGTCAAATACCGCTAGTAGTAATAGAGAGCTATGTTAAGTGAAGCATAAGGTCGCAACGAATTTAAACATATAGAGCATAGAGCAATTTAAACATATTTAAAAATGTTTAACGACAAAATGGACTTAAAAAAAGGTAAAAATATTAAAAAAATCAGAAATATTACAAATATTGCAAGTATTAAAATACTAAAAATATTAAAAATATTAAAACTATTAAAAATATTAAAAATATTAAAAATATTAAAAATATTAAAAATATTAAAAATATTAAAAATATTAAAAATATTAAAAATATTAAAAATACTAAAAATATTACAAATATTAAAAATATTACAAATATTAAAAATATTAAAAATATTAAAAATATTAAAAATAATATTGGGCTTTAGTTCGGCTATAGGGTCTGAATTTAAAGACAATTTTTATGTTGTACTTTTATTCCATTTAATTTATTTTCGATATTTCGACTAACATCGTTAGTCATCATCAGGGTTATCTATTAATCACAAAAATACAAAAATGTAACAAATTAACACACAAATAAACATATTTTTACAATGACAGAAATTCTTACAAAAATGGGCAGCTACAAAAATACTGTCCTGAGTCAGCTTCTGTAAACTACTACCCAGCAGCAAAAAATGGGGCAAATTAACATAGGGTGTCATAGGCAGGCAAGGCCTGCACATTCCCTTTCTCATTGAAGGCGTTTCAGTAGGCATGCCTAGTATGTCCTGCTTGGAGTCCTAATAACAAGGGCCTTCTATGAGGCATTGCTACTGCAGACCAGCTTGCAGGCCTGCAAAAGAGCATTTATAGAAGGACTTAAATAAAAAAAAACATATGCGAATTATTTCCATAATTAATGATTTCTTACTTTTTATAAATTTTTAATACAATATTTATTACAATTTGTAATAACTAGTTTTTTTAAACTCCAGCGGCGGGAATCGAACTCGCGACCTCAGTACTCATAGTTGGGCATGTTACCTACTCGACTATCACGTGATATAGTTGTTGTACGATAAATAACATACATGTGATTTTCATAAACAACAGCATCTGTCTTACCTTCCCTTAAGAGGCCTGCCAACAGGGCTAATCGGAGAAGTGACAAGTGCATGGCTATGAACGTCAATTCTGCCTTCTACTAATAGGACTGTCAACAGGCCTGTTTAAGGCAAGAAAGTTTGCATGCCCTTTGAGAACATCTATGGTATTTTTGTGGGGTACACAGTAGGGCTGCTCACAGGCCAGTTTTAAGAAGGGAAAAAGACATGTCTGCAAGATCTATTCTCATCCTAGTAAGAGGCCTCATTGCAGGTCTCATTTGAGAAGCGAAATGTGCATGGGTATGGAATTTTTTATAAGGCTTAGTGAAGGACTTATTATAGCCTGTATACATGCCTGGAAAAGGAAGGCGTATTTGAATGTCAACAAAATGCATTTGAAGGCATGTTTGCAGGCATATTTTTATAATGCCTCGTCTTTTCCGCTGCTGGGTAGCTATTTGGTCGTCTGTATTTGTCAATACTATGTCTATACATCTGAGGGCAATTTGATGTGTCACTCTTGTAATTTAATCTCTGGTCCAACGGTGTATCAATTATGTGCAGCATTTCTAGAGTATATCTTTGGGCGTAATTTCTCTCTTCCACAAGTATCTCTACGTCGTCAAAATTTGGTCTGTGTCCTGTTTAGAGTGTTCAAATACCTCCGTTTTTGAGAAACCCGGTTTCCGAGTTATTCGAAAAATTGATTTTTTAGAAAAATCGGATTTCGAATACAGCATTTGAAAGAAAACCGGTTTAACCGGTTTTTTCGGTTTTTTCCTAAAAAGTTAAAAATATTTATAAAAAAAATAATTTGGTTTAATGGAGTGGTAATATCAATACATCCAACGTGATCGTGTCCAAATTCTGTATTTAGTAAAGCTAAATCAGGATAAAGTTTTTAAGTCTAGCCACGCCCCATCTGAGACCTCTCATGCAAATGAACTATTCCGCCCACTCTAGAGATGGAGTAGTAATATCAATACACCCAACGTGATCGGGCCCAAATTCTGTATTTATTAAAGTTAAATCACGCCCACTTTAGAAATCAAGTAATGTTATCAATATACTAGAAAATTATATGTTTTACTGAGGGTAAGGGTATATGTAAGTCGGCTTACCCGACTGAAACTTTCTTAATGGTTAAAATAGTATTTAAGAAATAATATGCAATTTAAGTGTTCAATTTTGAGTCAATTCTTCTGTTTCGTTTTTATAAAGCTTGATACAGAAAACACGCGCTCACTTATAGTGGAAGTCGGATTTTTTGACAAATGATCGATTAGAAGGATGTTGAGCTTTTCTGTCCTTTTATTAAATCTATAAAAACAGAATTGATCATATATTCTTGTGTCATTGCAATTTGTTTTCACTGGTGGATTTTGGATGTTATTTATTGTCCTGTATTGTCCTGTCCTACCATTAGGAGATTCCCCCATCTCACAATCTGAACTATTACTAGATTCTGCCGTTGTTGGGGAAATTGCAGGACAAAGTCTTTTAAAAGCTCGTTAGCAAATTCCATCGTTTCCGCCTTTTTAGACTACTTTACACAGGATTAGCTTGAAGGATATTTTCCGGTCCTAATACATATAATAAGGGTATTCAATGTTTGTAAACGAGAATGTTTTTAGAAGCTTTTTAAAGTTTTAAAATTCAATTTCAAATTAATTTAGTAAAACCTTTATACATTTTATAAACAACAATGTTTTTAGAAGCTTTGTAAAATTGTAAAATTCAATTTCAAATTAATTTAGAAAAAACCGAGTACCCGAAGGAAAAAACTCGGTTAATCCGGTTATTCGAAAATGGCATTTTTGCAAAAACCGGCATACGGTTTTAAATAAAAAAAAACCGGTTTACGGTTTTTCGGTTTCGGTTTTGAACACCCTAGTCCTGTTAGAGTACTGTGGGCTGCAAGTGCGGTTTTTTGTTCTAATGGTTTCCCCGTAGCTTTTTGATCAGTTTTATGCGATGCCAATCTTGATTTTAGTTTCGTCTTTGTTGTTTCAACATATACCTTTGGGCATATGTCGGATCCGTCCCCATTACATTTTATTTTATACACTAAGTTAGACTTATCTTCTTTTTCCACTTTAGCTTTCGTCTTGCTAAACAATTTGTGCGTCGTATTATGTGTTTTTTGAGCCATTTCTATTTTATTTTTGTCGTAAATAGGTAAGAGGTCAACAATCAAAAAACATAATGTTAAAAATATTAAAAAATATTTACAATATTAAAAATATTAAAAATATATACAATATTAAAAATATTAAAAATATTTACAATATTAAAAATATTTAAATTATTTAAAATATAAGAAATATTAAAAATATTAAAAATCAGGGATTAAAAAGACTCCAAAACACTCTGCTCAACACATTTTCAACGTCGATAATGTGCGCAGGCGAACTTAAAACGCAAGAGTTTAATGATCGAAGATGCTCCGCACACAGAGTCAACAACTCTTTTTTAAAATTTTTTCCTGAGCACTCAGATGATGTGCACACATGAACGAGCGGCACTAAAAGATTGGTAGATAAGAAGTAGAAATATAGCTGTATATGTATGTATATTAGGTCGGGTCGATTTGTAGGGAGTGAAAAAATTCAGCAATTTCCCTATGATTTCCGTATTCTATGGGCTATTCCATGAAAATTTGCACAAGGAATCATACCTCTATCGTTAAAATCGAGTCCCCTACTTTTTGTTGGTAGATTTTTTCCCAAATTGACGTTCGTATGAAATATTACCTACACGTTCACATCCATAACTCAAAAACCATCGATCGGATTTAAATATATTACAAATATTAAAAATATTAAATATATTAAAAATATTACAAATATTAAAAATACTAAAAAATATTACAAATATTAAAAAATTTTTAAATATTAAAGATAAAAATATTAAAAATATCAAATTATTTGTAATATTTAAAATATTAAAAATATTGTAAATATTAAAATTATTAAAAATATTAAAAATACTAAAAATATTACAAATATTACAAATATTAAAAATACTAAAAAATATTACAAATATTAAAAAATTTTTAAATATTAAAGATAAAAATATTAAAAATATCAAATTATTTGTAATATTTCAAATATTAAAAATATTGTAAATATTAAAATTATTAAAAATACTAAAAATATTACAAATATTAAAAATATTAAAAATACTAAAAAATATTACAAATATTAAAATTTTTTACAATATTAAAGATAAAAAATATTAAAAATATCAAATTATTTGTAATATTTAAAATATTAAAAATATTAAAAATATTAAAAATATTACAAATACTACAAATATTAAAAACATTAAAATTATTAAAAATATTAGAAATATTAAAAATATAAAAAATTTTACAAATATTAAAAATATTAAAACTAATAAAAATATTAAAAATATTAAAAGTATTAAAACTAATAAAAATATTATAAATATTAAAAGCATTAAAAATTAAAAAAATATTAAGAATATTAAAAATGTTAAAATATTAAAAATACTAAAAATATTAAAAATAGTACAAAATTTTAAAAATATTAAAAATAAAATATTTAAAATATTAAAGATATTTAAAATATTAAAAATAACAAGTTTTTTAAACATTAACATTTTTACTAAAAAAAAAAAGATTTAAAAAAATAAAATAAATTACAAGTTTTGTTCTCCGGACTACATACCACAAACAAATATAGTGGGAATACTAATATGTTTTTTGGCGTTGCATAGTGTTATGGTAAAACACAAGTGTTCCCCAGTGTTAATCAATTAATTCAATATGCAATTTGCTAACTTCATTTAGCCTGAGTTTATCCCCAGGTCTATAGTGAAAAATTTTACTTAAATTCACACAAATGTATTACCATATTTTTAAAGCCAACACTTTAATCCTTCTGTAAAATCCAGCCTAAGTCACTTAGTCCTTCCATCCCCCCTAACCATGAGCAATTAAATTATTTATTCTATTTATTAACAATTTTGCAAATGGACAATGCCTCTTACGTTCATTGTTTTAACCAACAGTCGTTGTCGGTGTGAGTCCGACGACAAAATGTAGCCAGAGCCGCCAAAAGTGAAAGTGCGAATGCATGTTGCGATTATATGAACATGTCCCAATGTTTTATGTTTGTTTTTGTTGTTGTCCGCTTTGTCCATCCAGTTTTCAGTTTCGTTGTCGGTATTTTTTTTATTTTGGTTTTAGAGTCTCGATGTTGTTGTTGTTGTTGTGTTGTTGTCTCATGAATGAAATGTCCAGTTAAATAATTTATTTTATTTATTATCGCCGGCGATAAGCCAGCCAACGAAAAAGTATTGTGCCTGTCCACTTGCATGTGACAAAACTCACACTGCATCATAAACTCACATATGAATGGGTGGCCGACTGGCTGGCTGGCTACTATATAGTGGCTGAGGGCAGGAAGGTTACTTTGGTAACTCACTGCCAATTCATAGTAACTGTAGTGGTATCGACAACTGTGTGCCCGGGCCCGCTAGTTGCCGGGGTATCGGTGTCGTTATGTCGCACTCTGTCCCCCGCTGCTTCTGCTTCAGTTTGTGGTCTTGATAGTAAATCATGGTTTCAACAAAATGATACATGAGCCGCTTGTCGGGAGTTTGTGTTTCACTTGGTTGGCATTTACATGTCTAGTTGCAATAGTTTCGTTTGTCTCGCTGTTTCGGTTAACGGCGGTTTTGGAAAATTTTGCCAGTGAAACGTTCGCTAAATTTACATGTGTCTGTAGCGGCAGTCACACATTACAACAACAACAAAATTATCAAGAAACTTTAAGAAATGAGTAATAAATTGAGTTTTTTACGAATAATTTTAGGTGGCTTCCAAAAATTTTTGGAAATTCCATCAAGGTTTGTGATAAAGGCCAAACATGATGTATGGATGAAATTAAAATGTCATGTTAAATGGAATTTCAGGTTGTTCCAAAGTGGTTTTACTGTAATGGAATATTATGTAATTTAAGGTCGTGTTAGCTATAGGAAAAACACCATTATCACCTATGTAAAATGGCAGGAGGTGGTAATGCAAAAAATAGAACTGAGTATGATAATGTTTCTATATATTAACATTTGTTTGGTAAGTTATTTAGGCAGCTACATTACACAACTATATAATATAAAAATATGAAAATATAAAAAAATAAAAATATAAAAAAATAAAAATATAAAAATATAAAAATATAAAAATATAAAATTATAAAAATATAAATATATAAAAATATAAAAATATAAAAATGTAAAAATATAAAAATTTAAAAATATAAAAAAATTTTCAATATCCAAAATATGCAAGACTGGTTTGCCACGCCTCCTCTGCCCACCGATCGACAAAAATTTTTCTTTTCCATAAGCATATCTTTAGTGCCGAATACTGTATGTGTACCAACCATTGTAATTCTAAAAAATACTTTTTCACGCACCCTCCGCCCACAATAAACATTTTGAATGTATATTCATATATGTGGAGCCGAGTACTCAAATAACATTTCTATAGGTCTTAAATAAAATTCTTGACCTCTGATCAAAAATAAATATTTAATCTGCAAATATGTAACAGTAGTGCCGAGTATTATTTGTATACTAAATTTAGGTATAGGTATAAAAAAAGATTTGTCACGTTCCTCCCACACATAGGATAACATTTATATTTTTTTATTTTTATATTATTATATTTTTATATTTTTATATTTTTATATTTTTATATTTTTATATTTTTAAATTTTTATATTTTTATATTTTTATATTTTTATATTTTTATATTTTTATATTTTTATATTTTTACATTTTTATATTTTTTATATTTTTATAATTTTATATTTTTACTAGCTGACCCGGCAAACGTTGTTCTGCCATACAACTTTGACTTTTGAATATTAAAACACATTAGTTCATATTTTAAAGTGACTTATTTGAATTTAGTTGAAATCAGTGAAGAGCGGTCGGATAAACAATGTTTTTGGATTTGTTTTCCGCCACTAAAACAAATACTGAAGACAGTTTGCCAACACGCGAAATACTGAGGATTCGAGGTTGATCCCACAAACTTCCAATGATTGGCCATCGCAAAAGCCAATCGAATAGGGAATTTAATTCGCCAGAATTGGAAGGGAAAATCGGTTGGAATAATAGAAATTCGAGGGATAAGGACTTCTCTCCTTTGAAAACATTTGACGGGAACGTCATCAATCCAGTTGAAACATCAACAGGAATTTGGCCATTACAAAGCGCCAGTAGATATTTTGAAAATGCAGTAGTCGATGGATCGTTTTGCAACGTGACTCTCATGTTCGTAGTTAATTTCAACTCTTTGTCTTCCGCAACAAAGACATTAATTTCATCAGCAGCAGTAGAATTTGGGATGGCGGGAGGCGTCTGACGATAATCTTACGACAGAAATATTATAGCCCCACCAAATCATTTCGAATCACCTCATAAATCCTTCATCTTTCGATCAACTGCCTCCAATGATCGTTGATGCGCTATCGTGCATTTATCCAAAATGATGATTTTGGATTCTCGCAACAATTTCGCTGTCGGCGAACTTCTGGATATTGTGCCCAATGGCTTGTCAGATTCATGAGAAGATTCATCGGCAACTTCAAAGCGGAGTGTGCAGTTCGACCGCCTTTCAACAAAGTGGCAGCAGATAGTGCAACAGCTAACGCAATTTGCGATCGATACGCATAAAATTTTTTTGAGCTAACCTTTTTATTCGTTTCTTTTCCTGATGACTTGTAAACAAACCAGTCGTTGTATTGACCATCATTAAATTGTGGTGATACTCACTCTCTCCACGGCAGAACATCAACGGGATCATATGACCGAGACAACGAAACTAATTACATTTTTCTAACTTTTTCCAAGATTTTTTAAAATTTTTTCAAATTTTCTTTGGTATATCCCAGAAATTTAAATCGCTCTAACTCGGCCCAGGAGACCCGTAGGAACTTCAAAATACCACCATGGATTCGTCTCGAAAGTATCTTTCAATTGAGTATGCACACAAGGGGGGTTATCATAGAACCCAAGGGACCCCTTTTTTGGGCCCACTAGGGCCCCGTGGGCCTTAGCGCCAACTTTGACCTTGATTTTCATGTTATAGGGCGTATTTGGGGGGGAGTGTCATTATTTTTTTTTTTTTTGGGCTCCCGCCCCATATTCTGCACTTTTGCCCCGATTGTAACTTCAATGCATTGCAATGCAATGCTGAAATCGTATTCAAAAGCAGCGCGATTCAAGTCTATATTTACGACTGGTCTTCTTCTAGTAACATTTGGCGAATTTGAGGTAGTGATTGTGCAGGGCGAAACTATGCAATATGGGCACGTCTCCATTAATTTTTTAGCACGTTCACAGGAGACATTAGTCTAGTAAATAACTCTCCCTAAAAACAACCATGTCCTATTCGAAAAATCCAATTTTTTCGAGTTTTCCTCCAATAATTTGTCTATTTTTCCATTCGGAAAGTCATGTCAGAATAATTATCTAAAATTTTTCGCAGTTACATAGTCCAAAACTATCAAATCATACGATAAAAAACTATATTTCGTCGAAAAAAATTAAAAATTTTCGATTTTTTCCGGAATTTTTTCAACAAAATTTTTCTATTTTCCATTTAAAAAGTCATTCGCAATTATTGCACACAAAATTCCATACAAAAAAGAAATTTACGGTTATTCCAATTTCCCTGTTTTTCGGGAGGATTTTCCCAAAATGTTCTCTCACGTAAACCTTCTCCTGGCAATTGCGAACAAATGAAAAAAAATTTTAGCAAAATCGGTCCAGCCGTTCTCAATTGATGAATTACTATGTGACATAAAAAAATCCTGCCAATATTGGAAAAAAATAGAGCAAACTGGGCCAACTTTCTCTCTTGATAAATTACTTTAAATTTTTCACACTATTTTTATATTTATATATTTCACAATAATCAGAAATTTTTCAGCAACACAACGAATTTTGCACCTTTACGTCGTCTGAAATCATCAAATTAAGTGATACAATGGAAGATTTCGTCGAAGACATCCAAATCTTTCGATTTTCTTTTACATAAACCTTCTCCTGGCAACTACGAACAACTGAAAAAAAAAATTCAGCAAAATCGGTCCAGCCGTTCTCAATTGATGAATTACTATACATTTTTGCCCCCATTTTTATATATATATAGATATTTTTATGTTTTTATATTCTTATATTTTTATTATCTTACCGACCAAATTTTTTCCGACAGAAAATCCACCTCTAAATCTCACATGCTCATATCAACTTCATAATACAAATAAATCTTCCTTTTACTTAGCATATCAAATGACAAATTCTTTAAAACCCCAAGATAATTAACCTTGAAACCTAAAACTCTGGCACAACTCAACCTACCAACCATTAGTAGTTATATAAGTCTTTTGTACAAAAAAAAAACAAGATACAGCCTGTTGGGTAATCGATTCATAAGTTATTATCCAACATTGATTCTTTTTTTGCTGTTGTTTTTGTTAAACATTGAATACGAATTCAAAGAGAAAACAACATAATTAGTTAATTGGCAAAGGTCAGGGCTAAATGATTTGACCGTACAGAAAAGCAATTAACTCTGGTGGAAAAGTTCTCATTGGGCCTACAGCCCCGCTTGTCCATTAGCAAGAGATTGCACGAGTATTAACTAACCAAGCTTATGCGGCTTATTGTTATTCAGTTCGTATTAAGCTATTGTTAGTAAAATTTATAAGATATTTACAAACAATTATGAATTTTATACTAAATGATGAAAGACACACTGTTGTGATAAGTGGAATGGAAATGTCAAATGCAGTTTCCGATGGGAATTGGTAGAATTTTTAAAATTTGTTTTTGTAATGAACAACTTTGATGAATAAATTAATGCTGAGCCGCTACACAGTTTACATAAACAAAGCTACGAAATGGTTTCAAGTGTATCGTTGAGTATGATAAGCGATAACGTTGAACAAAAGGTGACACATAGAAAAGAAACTACAGTTTATGAATTAACTCCATCGAATAAATTGATGATGAGTCATCGATATCATTGACGAGACGATCGGTCAAACACTTTAAGAAACACTTCTATGTAATCTACGACTAAGAGTTGTAGATTTCAATAATGTTTGTATATACTTATATTTATTGATAAGACTGACCTGGAGAGGTTTGCTATAAGTAGCCACATGCCACCAATATCTCAAATTACTTTAATCCTTCTATCTTCCCCAAAAAAGATAATAAAAATCAATCAACTAAATCCAACAATGTCGTAAATTGTAATAAATAATTTCACTTTTTTTTTCGATCATAAATCTACAATATTGCTATACAAATAATAATTTTCCATGGAATAACGCCCACGGTGGCATTGCTTCCACATCAACGACATACATAGTTTCGAACCATTTGAAGCAAATTTGACAAGATATTCTCATTCCATCACTGTTAGCGTTAGAGTGACGTCAAAATAACCACTGTTTACACCAGTAGTTCAACAACTTGTCAAATGAATTCTGCGGAAAAAATACAACAACAACAACAAAAATAATAATGTGGTGCATTAAGCAATGAAAAAACAACTTGTTAAACAAAACAAAACACAACGAACGAACGATAAGATCGCTCAATGCGTTGACGTAAGTTGGATGTCTTTGAAGATATATATGTATATACTAAAAAGGTGCTATGGAACGATTGTGAGCGGTTATTCCCTAAAATATGTTAAATACATACATACATACACGAATATATAAACATGTAGACAATTGGCGGAAAAATATGGTATCCACGAAAATATATTAAATAATTAACGTAATGACTATGCGAGTAGTGTGGGTGTAAAGAGCACGGCGGCGGCGATAATAACATATAGCGTATAATTGTTGGAAAAAAACACGTGTTTTACGTTTATTTTTTTTTTATTATGATAATTGGGATTACAGGTGGTTTTGCACAAATTTGTATTCAATTTCATTGTGTCATTAACATTTTTCTGGTAGAGTGATTTTAAATATACTTTAAGAACATCAGAGTCAAGCCAGTCATCAGAGATAAGTAGGCATTGGATATGGAAATATGACTGCAACCACCACCTATCGTCAAAAATAAGCTAACATTGCCAAAACTGACTATTGTGATAATTATATAAAAATTGAAGATAATTAATATGCAAAAATAATCAAATACTAATTTTTCCAGATTTTATAAATAAATTAAGATATTGTGTTACAATGAAAAAATGGAGGCGGCAAATATTATTTGGTTTTTATTTCAAAAAAATATTTGCTTCTATTCTAACTAAATTGTTGATATTGAATAAAACCACGCAAATTCATTACAAATAACATAATGCAACAAATTTTTGATCCCGGCTTCTAATTAGTTGATCCTTATGTAAAATTTCATGCTGATTTCAAATCTGCTCTCAGATATTTAAAAATGTAGCGTTTATTTTTCAACCAATTTTGATGTCCAAAAAAAGATTTTGTAAAATATAATATTATTCTATCATGAAATAGTCTGAAACCGGAGCAATTTTTACGGAAACACGGAAAAAAACTTAATTAAAAATCATGAAAAATCATTAAAATTTTTACAAAAATTCAACTTTGAAGTGCCATAACTTCGTCATTTATGATTGGATTTTAAACAGCTATCGTATTTTTAAGAAATAATTTTATTATCTTTTATTTTTGTCACAGTTTGCAAACGGTGAACTACAACCAGAGAAAATTACATTTTAGTAGATCTACCTTTTTTCAAAACACTAAAAATATCTCCATATATCATATCTCACAAACTGTTCTACTTTCCACATATCTGAGAGCAGATTTGAATTCAGCGTGAAATTTTACATTAAAATGTATTATTAAATGTCCCAGATACAGAAACTTTCGAAATTTTGTGACATAGTGTAATCAAACAAATGTATCACAAATTATTAAAAAATGTATAAAATAATAAGAACTGGTGCAAATTTCTTAAAAAAAAAATAAAGTTAACACAAGGTGGACCAAAAGTCAAATTAAATTTGAATAGGTAGCGTCACATGTGGGATCGTTTCAACTTTCAAGATCATTGAAAGTTGGCACCAAGCTTTATATTGCCTAAATTAAGATAAAACTGGAATTTCATCAAAATCGGTCACGCCGAATTAACTTTTTCCTATCCGAACAAAAGTTTTAAAATTTGGTACATACACTTTCTACAGTAAAGAAAAAATGCATGCCAATTTTTATCACCGGCGATGCCCACTGCCCATACAAACTAATAAGGTGTTATGCAAAATATCAATTTTTTTCGAATAAAATGTTTCCTATCCAAGCAATAGCATTCAAATTATAGTACGAACTCCTTTTAGAATAAATAACAGATGCATGCCAAGGTTCATCAAAATCGGCCACTCCTACAGCCAAACGCCTATGGACTATTCCATTGGGACGGGTGTGACCATGTTACTCACAGTTTTGGTTATAATTCATAAATTAAAAATGTATTATTAAAAAAAAGCTGTGATTACAAAGAATTGTAAATATAAAAACGTTAAGTAACAGGTAGACACTGAAAGAACTTGATTTCTTGTCAAATAGTCCATTAGAAGACAGCGGCGGCTGTGACCTTAGAAATTTGAGCTTTTACAATATTATGACTATCAGGTTAAATTCTGTAAAATTTTCCGTAGAAAGTCCACAATTATTGTTTAGTAGGTATTTGTTTATATTGTTTTTGATTGTGTTAAGTATTTACTGTTCGGAAAAAACTATTTTTTCTTAACAAAAAAAAACTTTTTAGAAAAAAAAAGTCGGGTGTGACACCAATTTACGACGGGGGTGACCTAGTAAAATAAACTACAAAAGTATGAATAATTAAAGTTTTTATAGAGTGCAATTATATAGCAAACATAAAGGTAAACATATAAGCAAATAATATGACATATTTATTCGTTATCTGTGCTATTGATAAATCATCATTAGAGTGGCTAAATTTTTTTTCTCGACCAAGGGGTTATCAATCTCGTAATATATGATGAATTTTTAGAAAATTTGGCCAAGAAACCATGGTTCAAAAATAAAAACGGGACCCCGGTTATTAACGAGAAACTTTTTGTCCATAGAGGGTTCAAATAAGTGGCCGACCCCAGTAATTTTTCTAACTAACATTTTTCCCAAACATACCTACGCCCCACCTCACCCCCTAAGGGGACGCCCATACAAAAATAAAATTTTTATAAATTTTGCTCCCATCGCTCTAACTGCTCCAAACGAACCTCTAAAAGAATCAAATGTATGACCGACACCCAATATTTTTGAAACCCTAATAGTTTTTTAGTATCTATCTATTTTCCATCTCCAACCCATACAGTTTTTTGGTATTTTCATATATTTTTTATGAAATTATGGTGCCTTAATGGCATGCTACCACCAATGCGTCTTAGGAAGTTGTTACTAGAAGCTACTGAAGCTCAACACAAAGGCTTAGTGGCTTTGTAGGTCCAAGAAACTAGGATCGGGTGTTGTGGCCTTATAAGCCACTCACCTTAAATAAAACACCTATTATGAAAACAAGAAGAAAAGACAAAATAAGAAACCCCCCAAATGGTGACGACCCCCGCAAACCTTATAAGGACCATGTTTTAAGGATGTGCAAATGGAATGTTCGAACTCTTTGCAGAGATGGTGCCTCCATCCAATTGGCAGATGTCCTCGACAAGCACAAGGCTGACATCACCACCATACAGGAAATGCGAAGGACGGATCAGGGATGCACAAGACGAACTGTGACATCTTTTACAGCTGTCAGGCGAATGACTATATTTGGATGTGAATTCATAGTCGGCAAGACGATTTAACTCTGTAAGTGACCGAAAAGCCACTATTCGCATCCGGGCGAATTATTTTTACATCACGCTGATATGTGTATACTCCCCTAAAGAAGACGAAGATGAGGATATTAGTGATGCATCCTTTGAGCGCCTAGAGGAAATATATGATCGCTGCCCTGCTTTTGACATTAAAATTGTTCTGATAGATATTAATGCTAAAATAGGAAAGGAAGATGCTGTTGCATAAGCAGTAGGAACATTCAGTCTACCCAACAACACCTCCGATAACGAATTCAGCCCAGTTAGATTCGTTTCGGTATGAAACATTGTAGTGAATGGAACCAGATTCCCGCAGAAAGATATCCACAAGGCAAACCTCTATATCCCCCGATAAAAAGACAAGAAACCATATTGATCACGTGGTAATCGATGGAAGGCATGTCTCAAGCGTTACGGATGTACATGTGATGCTCTAGTCAAATATTGACTCGGATCACCACCTAGTTGCAGCCAAGATACGCACGTGATTAAGTACTGATAAAAATTCATAATCAAACACAAAGGAAGCTAGACATCTCTAAGCTGCATACTACCGAGATAGCTAATGCCTACTGCAACCAACTCTCTCAACTACTTTATACAAACTCCCCTAATTCTGATATTCCCGACAAGCATTGGTAGCATATTGCGAATTCTATGACCACAGCCGCAAAGACCGTACAGTGTTATGACAAAACCACTCTAAGACAAGCCCTGGTGCGATGATGAATATCGCGCAATGTTTGAGGAAAAGGATGCTGCATACAGGGTAAAACTGCGGCCAATGGCGACGCGTGCGGTGACGGAACGATATAATGAGAAGAGGAGGGAGATGAAACGCCTCTTTAGGTTTAAAAAAAATACAGGGATTGAGATGAAGCCGGAAAGTTCTATCAAAAGGTAAAAAAAGGACTTAAAAACATTAAATCTGCTTGCTGAAGGCTGCAGTATAAACGACTGGTGCCATCATTATCAAAAGTCACATGCCGCTTGCGTATGCCGACGACATAGATATCATTATCCGTGGACTGCGGGATGTTACTGCGGCCTTTTTAAGATTTGAGATGCAGTCGGAAGAATTAGGTCTGGTAATAAATGAGAACCTTCTATACGTCAAAAAATACCCTATAATACGTAATACATAATTTGGGACTACATTCAAAATTCTTCTATACATCATATATTTAAAAACTTCGTAAATTAGTAAAGAGCGAGAGTTCTTTCGATCATAAAATTTACAGGGCATACACTATTTTTGTAGTGTGTGTTTAATTTTTAACCTTTTTACAAATACCTTTTTACAAATATAATTTAAATAATAGTCCACTTACCTTGCATTTCATCAGCTCGATCCATTTTCAAACCCTGTTGTGCAACCGCAGCCAATCCAATAGCATATTCCTTATCATACTTGGCCTTCAATTGCATCGTACGTTTCATGTTCTCCATAAGACGCAGCTCAACGTCCTGGCGGACGACTAAGGCCTCATGTGCGGCACGGCCCTGGAGGGCCGTTGAAAACCCCATTTTTCTACCAAGGACTAGTGAACGGGTAAAATTTTGACACAAATTTTAGATGAGGAGAGGGGGGTAGGAAGACGGACACTTTTGGCACTGACGGGCGCTTAAGAAATTTTCACAAAATGAAAACTTTATTTTCTCTCCCTTCGATTTAAAACATTATAAACTTTTGCAGGAAATTAAATGGCATTGGATAGGGAGACACTGTGATTAACACTTTTCGCGACCAAAACTCTAACACACACGGCTTCAAAAACGTTAACGTTAAGACGATTTATAATTTAATTAAAATCCAATATTTAATTTTGCGTTACTTTTGCTATGACTTTTCCTTTGACAAATTTTTGCTATTTTTGGACTTTGAAATTTCGCGACAACCACTTAATATTTTTGTCACATTTAGCACATGAATTATTTGCTTTATTATTATTTTATTTATATTTTACTCTCTGTTTCAAATCACACGCGTTTCTCGCACGCTCGCTCTCGCTCTCCTTCGGACATGGCCAATTCTCGATCTCGTTTGGTTTTTATCTAGAAAGAAGACGTAGAAATAAAAGAAAAACATCAGAAATAAAATTAACAATATTTTCTATCCTATAAACAAAACAAATATTGTATGTATGTGTGTGTAAAGAAATATCTATATGAGTAAGTTTTTGAATGGCCGATTTTTGTTTGTTTTTGTTTTCAGTTTCTATGTAGTAAAGTGCCAAAAATTAATTTGTTGTTTCTGTGTCCGCTGCCCTGCTATACCCTCTGTATCATCGTTTGTTCTTCACTATTACGAAAAACTTTCACATTTTGTGTAAATACGTATTGTTGTTGTATTTTTTTGACACAATTTCATCATGATGATGATGATCATCGCTTGTCATACATTTGACAATTTGTTGGACAGTTGCTGGCAGTCCCACCAGTGAGGTTTTTGTCGTTGTTGCTGCTGCTACTATTGTTGATAAATTGTTGTAATAGTGCCGACACCCTACCAGCTGCAAAGGTAGTGTTGACGAACGATTTTTTTGTTTAAGTAAGAAATATAAGCAAACAAGAGATGCCCAGTTCTAAAACGTTTGTGGTCACCAAAGATTTTAAAAACTACTTAAAATTGTGCTAAAAACATTTAATTTTCTCGAAATTGCAAAAAAAAACTCGACAGTATTAAAGCTCTACATAATCTTTACAGTCTATTAAAATCCTTTAATATATTTTTTCTACAGTAGAGTTGTATTGAATCGTAAATGACAATTAAATTCTCTATTTGTTTATTATTTTGAAAACATTTAAATTAATAAAAAGGAATTAACTACAAGAACTATTAAAAATATTAAAATATATAAAAATATAAAAAGAGGTTTGAAATATATATAAACAAATATACATATGCATTAAAACCAGTAAGAAAGTTTCAGTCGGGCAACCCGACTTACATATACCCTCACCCTCAGTAAAACATACAATTTTCTATTTTATTGATATTATCAGCCATGTTCTGGAAAACAATTCTGTTTGAAAACAGAGCAAAATCGGTAGAAAAGTTTTAAAAAGTATTACCTTTTTACCGATTTTGCCCCGTTTTAAAACCGAATTGTTTTCCAGAACATGGCTGCATTATTCGATTTCTAAAGTAGGCGGAGTGGTACATTTGTATGGGAGGTACAGGAGGCGACTGTCTAGACTTCCAGTTTTTTTCTTTAAAACTTTTTTCTGTTATAGCTTAAGAAAATACAGAATTTGGACAAGATCGTGTCGAGTGTATTGATATTGTAACTCCATCTTTAAAGTGGGCGGAGTGGTACATTTGTATGGGAGGTACCAGAAGGCGCGTGTCTAGACTTCCAGATTTTTTTTCTCCAAAACTATTCCCTGTTATAGCTTAACAAAAGACAGAAATTGGACAGGATCGTGTCGAGTGTATTGATATTGTTACTCCATCTCTAAAGTGGGCGGAGTGGTACATTAGGAGTGGTAGGTACCAGAAGGGGCGCGTCTACACTTCCAATTTTTTCCTAAATAACTTTGTCCTGCTTGAGCTTTACTTAATACAGAATTTGGGCAGCATCGAGTTAGATCTATTAATAATATTAATCGATTTCTACAGTGGGCTGTACCAGACGGGTATGGGAGGTACCAGATGGGGCGAGGCTAGACTTCCAGTTTTTTTTTCTCCAAAACTGTATCCTGCTATATCTTTACTAAATAAAGAATTTGGGTACGATCACGTTTATTGATATTATAGCTCCATCTCTAAAGTGGGCGGAAATTTACATTTGTATGGGAGGTACCAGAAAGGGCGTGGCTAGACTTCCAGTTTTTTTCTCCAAAACTGTATTCTGGTATATCTTTACTAAATAAAGTATTTGGGTACGATCACGTTGGATTTATTGATATAATGGCTCCATCTTTAAAGTGGGCGGAGAGGTACATTTGTATGGTAGGTACCATAATGGGCGTAGCAAGACTTAACTCGTGCAAAATTTCAAAACATTTGGTTGCGTCTTTCGAAAGTTAACGTGCGCACCAGGCAGACAGCCAAACAGACGGACATGGCTCAAACGACTTAAAAAGTCATGAATCGAATTTGGTTTAAAGAAACCTAGGGTCTAAAGTGACTCCTTCTATGTGTTACAATTTTGGGTCGTATTAAATGATATATACCCTCCTACCCGTAGGGTGATAGTATAAAAAATAGCAAACATATTTAAAAAATAATATAAAAATAATCAGTGTATAAAATATTTCAGATATTAAAAATATTAGATATATTGAAAAATAATGAAAATATAAAAAATATTAACTATTAAAAATACTAAAAAAATATTAATAATGTTAACAATATTAAAAATTTTAAAAATATTAAAAATAATAAAAATAGAAATAATATAATAAAAAATATGAAAAATAATAAATATAGTAAAAATTCTAATAATATTAAATATAGTTCGAAACGCGTCATCCTAGTGCGTGACACACTGAATTTGACCAAAAATATCAAACAATAAAAAACACTTTTCTGATCGTAAGCCGAATTTGATGTATCATTTGAAACACAACGTAAATTTAATATATATTAAATATATCTAAAATATAAATAATAAAAAGATTAGAAAAATAAAAATTTTAAAAATATTTAGAGTTAGAAATATTAAAAATAATAAAAATTTTAAAAATATTTCAGATATTTAAATATTAAAACTTAATACAAATATAAAAAATACCATTAAAAATATCAAATAATATTTAAAATATTAAATACATTAAAAATATAATAAAATATTAAAAATTTGAAAAACATTAAAAATAATAAAAAAAAAATATTAAACACATTAAATATTGAAAATAATAAAAATATTTTTTTTGTAATAAATATAATAAATCTTAAAAATATGAAGTTATTAACAATATTTAAAAATATAAATAAACTCAAAATATTTAAATGAATATTACAAATATCAAAAATACTAAATATATTTAATAAAAATCTAAATTTTAAAAATAATAAAATATTAAACATATAAAAAATATTACAAATAAAAAAATTGTAAAAGAATCAAAAATAATCTCAAAATTAAAAATAATAAAAATGTTTAAAATGTTAAAAATGTTAAAAATGCTAAAAATGCTAAAAATATTTAAAATATTAATATTATTAATCATATGAAAAATACTAAAAAAAAATTAAAAATATTAAAAAATTAAAAATGTTATCAATATTAAAGATGTTAAAAATATTATAAATATTATAAATATTATAAATACTAAAAATATTAACAAATAATAAACATTAAAATAAAAAATATATTAAATATAGTAAAAATGTTAAAAATTTTAAAAATATCAAAAGTATTTAAAACATCAAAATTATTAAAAATATTAAATATATTTAAAGTATTAAAAATATTAAAAATATTAAATATATTTAAAATACTAAAAATATTATAAACAAACTCCATTAGCAATAATAAAAAAGATCTTGAACCGGACGATGAAAACAAATTCATATTCTAGATCAACAATACAAAACAAGAGCAAAAAACTAAAAATGTTAAAAATATCAAAAATATTTAGTGGAGAAATCAAGTCATTGTGGTTAATGTCGAAATGACGTCATATAATACATAGGAGACTTATTGCTAACATTAAAAACATTTTCAAAAGTTTTTCATTTTAAAATTTGCTACACATTTTCTACATTCTGGCCTCATAGTATTAATTTAGTTTTGAATTGTCTTTATTTTGTAAAGCCTATACATGATGTCACGATGTAACATTCTTCGACCATTCATTAAAAGTCCCACATTTTTCAAACTGCGCGTATTGTTTGTCGTCTATTATTCTTATTTGTGTCATATTTATTTTTATACCTCTCTCTCTCTCTATCTTCGTCTCTTTCAAAACGTCTATCGATCTGCCTAATGTAATAATGACGATGAGCGCAGACGATCAGTTGCGGTAGGAAGTTGCTGCTAATTTATGATCATATATCAAAATATTTTCTTTTCTTTACACTAGTGGCCATTTCACTTTTATTTATGCCGAAAAACATCAAGCCAAGAGAAATTTTGTATGTACACATATTTGTTAATTATATATACATAAATATATATTTGTATATTGTTAGTTTATTATGAAATTGTCACGTATAAGAAACCACTTTGGAAAAAAACCAACACAAAACTACATCTTTTGTTGTCCAAATCAAATACCATTGGATATAAATGAGTTATTAGTAAAGAGTATGGAAAAGGTCACCAGAAATAAATAATAAGAATCATGAGTATCGAAATGTTTTTAAAAGATAGAAAAAACTGAAAAAAACGCACACAATTGTGTCATTGAAAGAGATTTTTCATGGTGGCATTAATCATATTGGTGTGAAGAATTGCTGAGTTGTTAGCTGAGAGTTGAACAAAGTTCGAATTTGTTGACATTCAATTTGTATGGTTGCGGTTAGGTTAATACCCGCAGATAATACCCTAAACAAATATCGTTGAGGTTCAATGGTAAATATTAGACAGTGTGACGGAAACTTTGAATACATATTTTAAATTTATAATATTGAGACACACATTTCTATATCTTAACATTCAAACATATAATATTGTTGTAATTTTGAACGGGCACTGAACTTTATTTTAAAAAAAAAGTCAGCGAACCAAAAGGGTCTTAGGCTAACAATAAAATATCATTGTACAACAATGCATGATGGTGCACAACATTTAAATCGACTATTATATAACAATTTATGACCGTGTATTGCAGTAATTATTTCTATACCAATTATTTATTCTGTTTGAATCTTAATTACTCAAAGCACTTTTTAAGATTGTAAAATGCTGCGATCTAAAATTAATTTTATACTTAATACAAGACAACTTCTGCATACTATAGTACCTGATCGTGTATTACCCAAAATCTGATATACAAATAAACAAATTTGTTAACGCTATTTTTAAAAAATTGCGCCTTGCATATTTTAAGTCTTCAATTTTTTACACTTATCTCGGTATGTTATTTACATTATTTCTCCTTTCAACTTACAAAAATAAATTAATTATGATAATTTTTAATTTGTTTAACATATTAATAAACATTTGATGTTGAGTGTTGACATTACTAAGCGTTGTAAATATTTGCTAAAGATTTCAAAAAACAAAATGCGACAACAACACAAATGTTTTGCACAACGCCCAGCATTGATAGATAGCAACAACAACAATCAAATATGAGCAAATTATTGTTAGCTTAGCCCCACTTGAACTTTAAACAGTCGTCACAACACAGCACCACCAGCAGCAACATCTTTGGGATGGATAAATACCAACAACAGTTCATTAGAGGAACACCAACACAACAAACATCACCAGCCAGCTAGCAATGCTCACTGTCATGATAATGGCAGCAGCAGCAACAACATCGATACAAGTTGTACCCAAAAAAACAGACAGACAGACGGTTCTTTGTTTGTTTTGATTTTGTGCGCGTATTTTTTAATTGTTGTTGTGATTTGTTGGGGATTTCAAACTAAATTCGTTGGAGTTGCTGTTGGCTCTTTTTGGCTGTCGTTGTTGTTAAATGTGTGTAAGAAAAACTTGTTTTTCCGCACTTACTCTTGGCACAAACGCATACAAACACACACACACCCTCCCAAACAAACTCTCAGGCATTCACATTCATCCCGAGGTTCAAACGCACGCACAGCGCGCAACATAACAAACAAATTGGAATAAACAAAACCATTAGAACCAACAACCAACCAACAACAAGTGAGATTTAAGTCATTTGCCTTTTGTGAGACATCGACCAGAGGAGAGACAATATCCCATCAGATATTTGGTCTTGTTGTAAAAAGGTATCCCTCCTCCTCTTTACTTTATGCAACAACATAAACAACTGGATTTAAAAGGCTTCATAAAGAACGACTTGAAGAAACTCACGAGATAAACTACAACTTTGAAATGAGCAACGAGGGTGTGTACGTACAAATCTTGTGATTGAAGTTACTACAACAACAACAATACCATTATGCTAAAAGTGAGTATCTGCAAGATATTACGTACAAAGATCGTTGAGAGAGTTGGGAGCCAAGCCACCGAAACCGAATGTATAGATGAAATGGTAAAAAAAATCACAAGAAATTATAAAACAGGTTCTCTATGTTCTCTGGAAACACCACACACACCGCACTTGAAGTATAGCAGCAACAACAACAAACAACAGTGCTGATGGTGGTAGTGGAGCCTAGGAATCAAGTATACAGGGACGTACATGATCGATTGCCTGGTATCCCTACCATTTGTATTGGATGTTTGCAACAAACTGCTGCTTCATTTATCATGATATCGAAATGTTTGTGACACATAGAATTCATGTGCATCAATTGCTTTTGATCGAAAGATACTACATCGCGGTTGTAATGACTCTTTGACCAAATTACTTTTTACGTTTTTACGTATTTAAAACTTACATCCAAAGACTTCCAAAGTTAAATGATTCTTTGCTAGCATTAATTTTCAGACATAGGGTGGTAGGTTCTGAGATCTGGAGGATAAATAGAGATACAACATAATTGAGAGCAAAGGCTTTCGAAGCAAATTCGACTTCTCGAAAAAAAAACCTTAAAAATTACGAAGATGTAACGATAAATGCAATCACAACATTCGGCAAAAAATTTCGTAATTAAAATTTAAAACTGGTTTATATTAGAGGGTTTATATCCCACGTTTCTATTTGCTTGGAAGGTGGTACGATCTAATGGTCAGCTTCGAATTTTGAGTCAATTTAAAAATGACTCAAAAACTACAACCCGCAGATTTCTATTTTGAAAGCGGAAGGAAAGTTAAAAGATGATCAAGATTGGACAAAAAATAAACTTCTACTTCCCATAGAAAATCCTCCTTTTTGGGGGGGTCTGCCTCTTCAATTACAGCGGTAGCGAAAATTTGGTATGCAAACTTTTATCCTCGAAGCGGCAGATAAGCTCTAAGATAAGCAAGATCGGCAAAAACTACTCCCACCTCCTATGCGAAACCCCACTCCTTCCTGGGGGTACGTACCTGCGATTATACCAGTAGATTAAGAGGTATTAAGTTGAAATTTGGTACGTAAGTTTCTATCCTCTAAGCGGGGGTTAAGTTGTAAGTTGAGCAAGATCAGTCAAGAGCTATTTCCACCTCCATGCAAACTCTCCGCTTTTTTGGTATTAAACAAGAGTTTAAAGATAATTGGCAGTGTCACAAACCTTAATATTTAAATTATTTGCGGTAAATATTAAAAAACTTTTTTTTTGTTTTGTCTGTTTTATTATTTGAAATTTACTTCATATAATAAATTTAACAATACATGACCAAATACTTATGGTAGTGACCCTGATCCCTAGGGATGAGGGTGTATATGTATTATTTAATACTAGAAATAGTGTAACGCATTTATGGAGACTTATGTTAGACCCCAAGTATCTTAACCAAATTAGTTTCTGCACTTCTTAAGGCGATTGAGCCATGTCCGTCTGTC
The DNA here is from genome assembly GCA_964034835.1 of Muscina levida. Classification (NCBI taxonomy): domain Eukaryota; kingdom Metazoa; phylum Arthropoda; class Insecta; order Diptera; family Muscidae; genus Muscina; species Muscina levida. Next base: position 136,513,962 of record OZ035880.1, read on the forward strand.
TGGCTGGCTTGTGGGTACGATAACTAGTGTAAACTTTTACTGATCCTTATGAAAATTTACCAGTATTAATATTATCCAAAATAAAGTTATGGCATTGTAAAGATGCAAACCAGGTAAATTACCTTTTTTTTGTAAAAATAATATTTCTCCAATAACTTTAAAACGGACAGCTGAATGATATTTAAATTTGGTTAGCTTTATTACATTGTCATAACAGACAAAAAACCTCAAAAAACCAAAATCATTGCCACAAGCCTGCTGGTACACTGAATACAGTCATGTTTTGCGTAAGATATGCGTTTAAGAAAATTTGACTCACGAATAAATATGGACTATATTGATGGGACCGTTCTGATACATCCTATACAACATTTCCTTTAATTAATAAAATTTTAAATAAAAAATTAAAAATTCAGAAATTTTTAAACTCTTTTTTTAATAGAGGTAAAAAATAGTAATTAATTTCTTTTGGACCGTCTAACAACACTATAAACTAAATAAATTTAGAATAGTCCTATATAAAATTACCTATTATTAATTAAAACAAATAAAAATTAATAAATAACAACAAATAATAACAACTAAAAACTAACATCAAATTTGTGTAGTATTTTTGATAAAAGCGGGGAAAGCGTTAAAAAATTTGGAAACAAAAACAAATAATTAATTAAATTTTAAGTAAAAAATTAAAATTTAGAACATTTTAAACTTCATTTTGAGTTTTGGCAAAAACTAGTATTTATTTTTGTTATACCGTCTAACAACCCTATAAACTTAATAAATCTAAAATAAAAAAATATTGAATATTGTCGGATTTTTTTTTTAAATACCATCAAATATTCGCAATTTTTGATATTTAAAAAAAAAATTCTAGTGTTTAAATATAATTCTGGATGAATTTCAAGACACGGGGCGTCAAAATAAAGAACTGTGTCCATAAACCTAGGTATACCTGGGAATGCCCTAGTGTGGGTACTCAAATATAAGGTATTCATATCACTAATAATGAATTAAATTATATTATAAAAAAAAATTTCGCGCGATTTAAAAAAAACAAAATTTGCCAGCGGCGCTACATCATTTAAAAAATAAAAAAAAAACAGCGCAAATTTAGAAAAGTAAAAAACCGGCGCAATTTTTTAAAAAAAAATTTGGCCAATTTTTACTTTGTATAAACAAAATATGAGAGATTTCTAAAGACAAACAAATTATTTTCTAAAAAATATTTTTTAAAAAAAAAATCGCGCGATCTTAAAAATCCTAGCGGTCGTAGAAAACATTTTATGCCAGGATGCCATATGATTTATGCCACAATTCATTATTTGCTTTTTATTAATTGAAATTGATTTTTTGTTTTTATTATTTAAAAAAAAAAAAACAACTGTAACGAATTTCCGGTCCATCTTTTTAATTCGATTTCTTGATTTTTTCTTTAATTTCGGTTTTTAAATTTTGTAATATCTGCTGCTTGTTCCAAAATTTTGATTTTATCGTTCAATAACTCGATAACAGTTATCAAAAAAATACTTAATGTTTGAAATTGATTTTTTGGGTTTACAATTTTATTTATTTAAAAGACTGTTTTCTCTTTTTTTTTAAATCGATTTCTTGATTTTTTCTTTAATTTAAATTTTTTTTTAATTTTTTAACATCTGTCCCTGGTCCCGAAATTTCGATCTTATCATTTGATAACTAAGACAGTTATCGAAAAAAAATACTTAATGTTTTATAGTAAAAACGCGTTAAAAAAGACGATCCTTTTTTCAAAAACATTAAAATATTTTTTGACGCCTGCCCCGTTTAATAAAAGTATGCCTTTTTTTCTTTCAAAACAAAACAATCCCTGTGTCCTTTTGCAAAAAAAAAAAAGAAAAAAAAAACTTTGGACGTACCTACAAAGTTTAAACCCCAAATGAACCTTATAGGTATAAAATGGATTACAATTTGATATACGAAAGACTGCTGCTTTTAATCCCTACCAAAAACGAATTGCCTAAAATAGAGTGTCGCAAACAAATCCACTATGTGGTTATGCAAAAACAACATCAACAGCCACTGCCCTCTGCACTCTTCAACGAACAAACAACAACAAACAGCAAAACAGTATCGAAGAAAGAAATAAATCTTGTTCATAATCAGATAAAAACATTAAACACAACAAACAGCAGCAGTGTGGCATGGCAGCAAGACAAGTTTTCCATTAGTTCGGAGTAGTAGTAGTAGAAGTGGAAGTTGTTGGTTGCACTGGCTACTGCCATGGGGTACCGATGGAGCCCTGCAACATCAACAACAACAACCAAAGAACAGCAACAGCAAATATTATCAGCAGAGGCAACAGCAGCAGCAGTAACAACAAAAACCAACTCCATCAACTGTATTCGATTTACGTTTTGATTTTGGTCGTATCTTGTACTTTATCATCACACACGCTAAACATGCACTTCTTTCTTTACACTAAATTTGTGCGTAATTTTCACTAAAACAGAATTTTGTTCTCTTGCCTTTTCTGTTTTTTTTTTTATACAATTGTCGAACACATTATGATAATAACAACTTCTTAGTGCATACTTTTTTCTGTTTTGTTAATATTTTATTTGTTGTTGTTGTTTAGCAACTTAACTGTTTACACAAAAATATTTGCAATTTAAATTTGTTTTGTTTTTTTTTTATTTCTCTCTATCTCTTTTTCTCTCTTTACCCAGACTTATCACTCACTGTTATCTTTTTTGATTGAATTGATATAGAACTTTTTCTCTTACTTTTTTCAACTGGTTTTTGTTGCTTTAAATCCGTTAGTTGTTGTTTGTTTAATTTATAAACCTGACATACTTTTTAACGCGCCGTGGGGGGATGGATATTTTGTTTTCTTAATTCCTGCAATTTTTGGCTGCATTAATTTGCAATTTTATTAATTTTCTTTTAACCAATTTGAGGAACTTTATGGATCGCAACGGCGGCAGCGGCCGTTTTGTCAGATGAAAATAACGCGAAACGTTTTGCTTTTGTTGCTTACAAAATTGTGGTTTTCTTTCATTGATTTTTGCTAATTTCTTTGATTCTTTCAGGCACACACACTCGTACACAAACACTGGCGGTTGACTGTGAATTGTCTCGTTTGTGAGAGACGATGACGACGACGATTGACTACGTTACGCGCGCACACGATGCACTCCGCTTGAACACTAAACACCGAATGTTTGAGATTTGTTTTGGATAAATGTTTGCAACCTGCTGCCAGTTACAAACCTGTTTGCGCCACTAATAGTTCGAAGTTGGCTGGGGGGCTTCAAACATGTTGGATGGCGGCAACTTGTTGCTGTTGGTCAATGAATGGGGGGATGGGTTGCCATTGGCATTGACTTTTCGTAAGAGAATAGCACTATACGTATGTGAGGGGTTTATTTTAAATAAAATATAACAAAAAAATATAAATATAGAAAAATACAAAATTATAAAAACATAACAACATAAAAATATATAAATATAAAACCATAAACATATAAAAATAAAAAATATATATAAAAATATAAGCATATATAAAAGTATAAAAATATAAAAATATAAAAATATAAAAATATTAAAATATAAAAATATAAAAATATAAAAATATAAAAATATAAAAATATAAAAATATAAAAATATAAAAATATAAAAATATAAAAATATTAAAATATAAAAATATACAAATATAAAAATATAAAAATATAAAAATATAAAAATATTAAAATATAAAAATATACAAATATAAAAATATAAAAATATAAAAATAAAAAAATATAAACATAAAAAAATATTAAAATTTTAAAAATATAAATATATAAATATTAAAATATAAAAATGTAAAAATATAAATATATAAAAATATAAAAATATAAAAATAAAAAAAAATAACATAATATAAAAATATAAAAATATTAAAATATTAAAATATAAAAATATAAAAATATAAAAATATTAAAATATTATATAAAAATATAAAAATATAAAAATATTAAAATATAAAATATAAAAATATAAAAATATAAAAATTTAAAAACATAAAAATAAAAAAATATAAAAATAAAAAAAATAACAATATAAATATATAAAAATATAAAAATATAAAAATATAAAAATATAAAAATATAAAAATATAAAAATATAAAAATATAAAAATATAAAAATATAAAAATATAAAAATATAAAAATATAAAAATATAAAAATATAAAAATATAAAAATATAAAAATATAAAAATATAAAAATATAAAAATATAAAAATATAAAAATAAAAAAATATAAAAATATAAAAATATAGAAATATAAAAATATAAAAATATAAAAATATAAAAATATAAAAATATAAAAATATAAAAATATAAAAATATAAAAATATAAAAATATAAAAATATAAAAATATAAAAATATAAAAATATAAAAATATAAAAATATGAAAATATAAAAATATAAAAACATAAAAATATAAAAATATATAAATATAAAAATATAAAACTAAAAATATACAAATATAAAAATATAAAAATAGAAAAATATAAAAATATAAAAATATAAAAATATAAAGATATAAAAATATAAAAATATAAAATTATAAAACTATAAAAATATAAGAATATACAAATGTAAAAATAAAAAAATTATAAAAATATAAAAATATAGGAATAGAAAAAAATAAAAATATAATAACAAAAAATAAATATCTAATTGAGCGATTGTAACAATATATCTAAAATTCAAATTGGATGCTTGTTTGATCATGAGAATAACGTTTTTGTATATATTGGCCCGGTATGTGGAATCCAGCGCTACTAATTTCGTCTAATTTCGATATTGATGGTCCGATTTTATTCAAACCCAGTACGTAAAACATCTTTCTGTTGAACGTAAAAAAAAACTTAATTCCCCCTGGGATAGCTTCTCGCGTTGTTGTGAATTAACACGCTTTCTATTTTTAGATTCACAACTAACGGCACCTACACGTTTATCGACGAATGCGAACGTCACTGTTTGAGAAGCTTTTACTAGACATACCGATTGACTCGACACTTATACTGAGAAGTTGCTGACGACAACATCGAGGAGGCCGACAATAAAGGATTTTTTTCTTAATTTTTTTTAGTTGACTGGAGTTAGGATATTAAACCTGGGATCTCCCGCATGTTAGTCGCGTGTTCTAACCATCATGCCACGGTCTGTTAAACGTAAGGACCAATTTAACTGAAATTTAGAATGTAGATTTGTTTGGTAGGTGGCACTAAGATGAATTTATACTGAAAAATTTACTGAGGTTTGTTTGACTATGAAAACTGTTTTTATATATTGACCCAGTAGGTGGCGCTACAGTAGTCTTATTTTGATAATAGAAGAAATAACTCCGAATGGCTGGGCAATAATAAAATACTTAAGATATAATTTTTTTTTTGCTCGTTAAACGAGCAAAATGAGGTATTGCAGAAACAAATCTATGGATTCGTTAAAAAGTTATGGGGTCTGAATGTTGGCATACAGAAATTAAGTTTTTAAAAATTCTTGAATTTTTGCATTTGGCGGGAGTGCAGAATGTGGGGCAGGAGCCCAATCAACGTCAAAAATATACTTTTCTCTTCTTCATGGTCTCCAAACATCGGAGACCACTTGAGCCGTGGCCCAAGGGACCCTGGGGGGGTTAAAATTGGGTTCTATGATGACCCCAGTGTGGGGTGTAAAAAACGTCCCACAGAATCGGGAAAAATTTCACCAAGAAACTATGTGTCTAAAATCAATTCCTAGCTCCCGCTGAGAAGCATAAAGATTTCATGTAGAGGTATTTTTTAAGTTTTTTAATACCCCAGCAAAATATTTTGTTGCAAAGAAACAATTACAGAACAGCTTTTACTGATAAGTAACAAGTTCCACTTTCGATTGCACAATATATTATTTTTGTTTGAAATTGTCCCATAACCAACATGTTCTCATGGAACCTGTTATGAAATTAATTGCTACATAACTGAATTAGATATGCTGTTTTTATAAAATTTCATTGATTTTCAATTGGGTGCTAGTTCGAAATATATTTTAACTCAGATTTTTGAGTTTTTCTTAATAAATACCCTCTAAAAAATACTTATTTCGAATGCGAATATTCATTTTCTGTTCTACGGAATCTGTGGTGCAACATGTTGTTCATAATCGGTTATATAGAACCAGAAACAGAATAGAAAGTCGATTAAAAAAGAAACGATTCTAGTATCAATACCATTCGCAACAAGTTCTGAAAAATTTTCCTGGGACCTTAAAATATCTCAACCTGAAATCGTCATGCTTCGCAGCGGGGGCTAGGAATTGATAACATAATTAAGGAATTGATAGCACATATCTTAATAGCATAACTCAATATCTAAGTAAAATTATATATAAATTTGTTACAAATTTTCAACTTTGAGTGAAATGGATGTACCACATATCCGAGGCATGCTTTATGGGAGCTTTTTGGCTACCCTAGTACGCCAGCTGTAACTTTAGATTCACTCGTAAAGATGCCAATTAAAAATATAAAGAGATTAATGTTTTGAAATTTTCGAAATTAACTTAAAAAAAAGTCCTCATATTTCGGTAACATTGGTCTGCTTTAACAATTGTTCCATTAGCTCTGAATAGCATATTACGCACAATTATTGTGGATTTAATATACTGCAATTTAAACTGCCAACTTCTTGATAATTTTTTATTGAACAATATAAATAAAAGCATTAAAGTGTGTTCCATTTGTTTAAAAAATTGCCAGCTATGAAAACTAAGAGGCTGTTATAAAGCTAAGCTCCTTCCAATTCATCTGCTTTAGCACCTGTAAATTCATTTCTACAACCAATAAGACCAGTTTTTCTTTATCCTCACACACACAAGAACTTTCACTTGCAACTTTCTTTCCAGAGAACGGACATAATCATAGAGTATTTATTGCTTATAGCAATTATCTTAGAGGCAGCCAATATTTAACGCTTCCTAATACAAATAAAAATATAAAATATGTGCAATATAAATATTAGGAAGCGTTCTTTTCTGATACAAAGTACTTTACTTTAAGTCACATGTTATTCTATTTTCTTGCAGATAAGATAAGTGTTAAAATACCAACATGAGAAAGAGGGATATAGCCCTTACTGCCAAGGTTAGTAAAATGTTCATGCATCTAGACAATTTTACGTTTTCTTACAAGAAATTTATCTTAAATTACAGTCAGCCAGAGGGTGGGGGCAGAAGTGCAACGGGCTATAACTCTAAAGGTAAATGCAAATAATGCAGGCCAATGCCAACAAATACTCGAACTAGTGGCAAAGATGAGACCACCACCTCTCGCTCGTAAGTACTAACCGACAGTGGCGCTTTGCAAGTCAAATGTAATAAAGATAAAAGAAAGTGCACAGGCAACAACACCAGGATTATAGAAGATGAGAGTGAGTAAAAGACCAGACACTAGGTAGGAGTGGAGCCACTGTTAGATTATGCAGTATTAGAGGGGGAGGGAGGGTAAAAACGTTGATGGAATTCGATATCTGGCGTTTTACAACTTAGAATAAATATTTTAAATATATTTCAAATTTAAAATATTTTTAATATCATAATATTTTTCATATGTCTATAATATTTTTAATATTTTCCATATTTTGATTATCTTTCTCACTATTTATATGTTTAATATTTTGAATTTTAATTTTTAATTTTATTAAATATTTAATATGTTTTAAATATTTTAAATATTTGTATCATTTGTAATATTCTGAATTGTTGGAATATTTAAAATATTTTGAATATTTTAATTATTTTGAATATTTTGAATATTAATATTATTAAAATTTTTAATATTTTGAATAATTTATTTTTTTTTAGTATAAATAATTTTTTTAAATATTTTTTAAATCAAAAATGTTTTACTTACTTACTTAATTTCCCTTTGCACCCCATGAATGAAGTATGGGATAGCTTCTCGCGTTGTTGTGAATTAACACGCTTTCTATTTTTAGATTCACAACTAACGGCACCTACTTGTTTATCGACAAATGCGAAAGTCACTGTTTGAGAAGCTCTTGAGCCGACAATGAAAGAACAATTTTTTTAAGATGACTGGAGCCAGGTTTGAACCTGCGTTCTCCGGCATGGTAGTCGCGTGTTCCAACCACTATGCCACGGCCGGTCCAATGTTTAATAATGTTTTACTATTTCTAATATTTTAAATGTTTTCAATATTTTGATTATTTTTGATATTTTTATTATTTTGCATATTTTTTATATTGACAATATTTTTGATATTCTTAACATTTTCTATATTTTTAATATTTTTAGTATTTTAAATATATTTTTTATTTAATAAATTGTAAACATTTTTAATATTTTTTATTATTTTGAAAGTTTATAATATTTTGAAAATTTTTAATATTTTGCATATTATTAAAATTTACAAAATTTTTAATATTATTAGAATTTTTAAAATTTTTAGTATTTTTAATGCTTTTTCAAATATTTTTATAAAATTTTTAAAATATGTGTAATATTTTTTAAATTTTTAATATTTTTAATTTTTTTTAAATATTTTAAATATCGAAATAGCTATCCGCTCTGCCAGCTGTCAACATAATCCATTTCACACAACTCATGTAAAACAAATTCTATCAGCAATAATAAAATAGATCTTGAACCGAACGATGAAAACATATTTCATTATTTTTAATATTTTAATGTGATACACAGATAGTACTCGGCATCACGAATATGAATATGCGGACGAAACTTTAATTTTGGAACAATGGGCGAAGTGGGCGTGACAAAACATATTTTAAGAGCTAGGGGGATACAATTTGATACACAAATAGTACTCGACAACAAGAATATGAATATGCAGTCGAAATTTTAATTTAGAACCAGAGGGCGGAGTGGCCGTGACAAAATAATTTTAGACATAGGTAGAAGACGCTCGGCAACATGAAAATGAAAATGCAGACGGAATATTAATTTGAGATCAGTGGGCGGTGTGGGCGTGGTAACACATATTTTTAGAGCTCCCTATTTGGTACTCAAATAGTACTCGACAGCACGAATATGAATATGCAGACGAAATTTATATTTTAGATCATTGGGGAAAGTGGGCGTGACATAACTGTATTTTAGCCCTGGAGAGATAAAATTTGATACAAGGATAGTATTCGACAACACGAATATAAATATGAAAACGAAATATAAATTTTGAATCAGTGGACGTGGAAAAACTGTATTATAGCCCTAGAGAGATACAATTTGGCACCAGATAGTACACGACAGAACGAATATTGAAATGTAGACGAAATTTAAAATGTTGGATCAGCGGACCGAGTAGTCGCTGCAAAACTGTATTTTATCCCTAGAGAATTACATTTTGACAAATTAAATTTTAAATTTTATTTGCTGACACTTTTGACAAGATGTTTTTCAGAGTTGTGTCAGTAAACTTTAACGACTTTTTACATTGCGTCAGTTTGTTTTATATTTATTTTATTTTATATTTTGTTTTATATTTATTTTATTTTTTGGCAATATGTCGTCAGATAAACGTAGTTAGGTAAATGCTGACACAAGGTAAAGGGTAATAGTGACAATGATATCAGTAGTGTAAATGTGCCTTTATAGTACTAGGCAATGTAGACATGAATATACCGACAACATATTTATTTTCGGACGGCGGGGATATGAAGATGAATATTTTTTTTCCGATAGGTCGGCAGAAGGGAAGGTGGGTAAAATGTTTTTAGGACTATATAAGGTAATCCTTCTTATTACGTATGTCGTAGTTGACTTTCGACAATATTCGACTGTTTTTTTTATATGATTTAAATTAATAATAATTAACAGAATTATTAAGTGTTGAGAATTTTTTTTATAATTTGATGAAAAAGACCGTGATATGTGCAAGGCCAGTCATATTTCAGTCTCACAAACGACATCAGCGATGTCATATTTTAAAAACAACAATGATTCGACTTGACTACGACATACATAATAAGGGGGAATATTTGAATTCAGATAGTACTTGGTACTATAGATATGAATTTGCAGACGGATGTTTTAATATCGGTTAGTGAGACGTGGTTAGCTTGATCAGGTTAAGGAGTAACTTGAAGTAACGAATTGTTTATAGAGCGTAAGTATTCGTCAAATAAGCAATAGCTAAGCATTGGCGGGTCCACTAGCATTTAATATAGGTAATATATTTAAGGTATTTAATATTTTTAATATTTTAATTTTTTTCATATTTTTTTTATTTACAATATTTTTGATATTCTTAACATTTTCGATATTTGTAATATTTTAGAATTTTTAATATTTTAAATATATTAAATATTTTAAATATATTGATTATTTAATACATTTTAAATATTTTTCATATTATTAATACTTTTTAATATTTTAAATATTTGTAATATTTGTAATATTTCAGTATCTTAAATATATTTATTATTTAATAAATTTTAACTATTTTTAATATTTTTTACATTTTTAATATTATTTTTAAATATTTGTAATATTTTAAATGTTTTTCATATTTTTATAATTTCAATATTTTTAATGTTTTTAATATTTTTAATATTTTTAAAATGTTTACAATTTTTAATATACTTAAAGTTTTTTACTAATTTTTTTAATATTTGAAATATTTTTATAAAATTATTTTTGTTTTTAATATTTTAAATATTTGTTATATTTTTATTATTTTTTAAAACTTTAAATTTTTTTTTTTTTGAACTTGTTTAATACTTTTAATATTTTTGATATTTCTGATATTTTTTATACATTGAATATTTGTATTATTTGTTATATTTTTAGATTTTTTAACAGATTTAATATTTAAAGTACTTTAAATATCTTAAATATTTTTTATTATTAAAATATTTGTAATATTTTTTAAATTTTTGATTATTTTAAATATCGAAATAGCTATCCGCCCAGCCAACTGTCAACAAAGTCCATTTCACACAACACATGTAAAACAAATTCTATCAGCAATAACAGAATAGATCTTGAACCGGACGATGAAAACATAATTCATTATTTTTAATATTTTAAAAATTTTTAATATTTTATATTTTTTATTTTTTATATTTTTATTATTTTTAATATTTTTAAAAATTTTTATATTTTTAATATTTTTAACGTTTTTAAAATTTTTAATAGATTTAATATTTTTAATATTTTTAACATTTTTAATATATTTAATATTTTTAATATTTTTAATATTTTTAATATTTTTAATATTTTTAATATTTTTAATATTTTTATTATTTTTAATATTGTTTTTAGTTGTATTTATATTTGGCGTTTGTTCGGCTCATAGGTCGTTGAAATGAAAAGCTTGTTTACATTTGTTTTTTGTTATTTTGTTATTTATTTATTTCGTCTAACGTCGTTAGTCATCCTCATGGGTAATTATTAGGGTGAGTCTTAAAAAATGTTTTTGGAATTTTTCATGGGCCAAGTTAAAATTTTATTAAGACGTACAAAAAAACTCTATGTGAATTTTTTTAATTTTTTTCTTAAAGGTTTAGGGGTCGCTACCGGGGTTTGAAATTCAAAATTTTACCGTCATCCTGAGGGATAAGCAGAATAACTCAAGTAAACCTTAACTGATCCTTATGAAAATTTTTCAGTATTAATATTTTCCATAACGAAGTTATGGAATTGTAAATGGGCAGAATTGCCCCACCCCTTCTGGTACCTCCCATACAAAATTACCTATTTTTTGATAATTATTATTTCTCCCATAACTTTCAAACGGGCAGCTAGATGGCATTTTAACTTGGTCAGTTTAATTACCTTGCAATAACAGATAAACCCCCAGAAAATCAAAACCTTTGTCACACCCGTTCTGGTACCTCCCATACAAATGACCGAATTAACCCCCACATTTTTACCTACATATCTTTTTAGTAAAAATACTGAATTCTATAAAATTTTGTGTAAGATGAACACGTGCAAAAACTTGACTCGTGAGTGAATATGGACTATATCGGCCAATCACTTCTGGTACCTCCCATACAAAATTACCTATTTTTAGACAAATATTTTTTTACCAATAATTTCCAAACGGACAGTTTGATGGCATTTAAACTTTGTCAGTTTAACAAACTTGTAATAACAGATAAACCCCCAGAAAATCAAAACCTTTTTCACACCCGTTCTGGTACCTCCCATACAGATGGCCGAATTCACCCCCACATTTTTACCTACATATCTTTTTAGCAAAAATACTGAATTAAATAAAATTTTGTGTGAGATGAACACGTGCAAAAATTTGACTCGTGAGTGAAAATGGACTATATTGGGCAACCCCTTCTGGTACCTCCCACACAAAATTACCTATTTTTAGACAAATTATTTTTTACCAATAATTTCCAAACGGACAGCTGGATGGCATTTAAACTTGGCCATTTTAATTAGCTTGTTATAGCAGATAAACCCCCAGAAAATCGGAACCTTTGTCACACTCCTTTTGGTACCTCCCATACAAATGACCGAATTCACCCTCATAGTTTTACATATTTATGCTACTTATTTGACAGAAAATTTTGATTTTTTTCAAAGGTTAACTTAAAATTTTGTTAAGACGTACAAAAGAATGCGCATTTTTAAACGTAGAAGTCATATAATATGACTTATGCATTGTATTTCGGGAATATCAACCGGTCCTGAAATATTACTTTTTAAGAGGTTTAAAAATGCCTGGACAAAAATGGATCATTCCAATTTTAAACCTGGCATATCGGATGATCTCATATTAAGACAAGTAAAGAATTCTGCGAATGCTATTTGTTTTGCCGAAAATCTGCTTAAAGAGTTTCAGCCACGAGAGGACTACAAAGAGCTACTTAAGCTGACAATAATATTCTGCGGGATGTTCCAAAAACACAAATATTCTTCAGAACACCAGCGATCTTCACCGTGCTAGATGGAAGGCTAAGGCAATATATTCCTTAAAAATATATTTATTCAGAGAGCAGTTCAAGTTAAACGAAAGCGAATTATGTGGAATACAGGATGTTTGCATTTTTATAATTAATATTTACCTTAAATATTGGTTTGAATCCACTTCTGGACCTTCTGCTTTAAGAAATGACCTCCAGTTATTAAATAGCCTGGCAATAGCCTTAAAAAAAATTCTAGGTCATCTCTGGTATTTTTAGGAAGAGCTAAGTAGTTGGATTTCCATTTTTGATGACAAAGTTTCTCATGTACTTCATAGAGTAGATCATCCAGAAAAACGAGTTATAGTGGATGGAAACCTACTACATTCCAAAAGTCTTGAGCATTTTGTATCCAACAATACTCTTAGATTTTTCAGCATAACGGGTATTAAATCGGGTTTCCTAAAAAAAATTTTGAAGATTGGGAGCAAGATGCAGACTTTAAATTAAGTAAAGAATTAGTTCGGTCTAGGTTGAAGGTTGTTAATGATATTGCTGAACACGGAGTGGCCTTGATGCAGGAATACAATAAATTGCATACACCTTATGGAGAGCAGAAGCAGTTCCTATTATTATTGGTGAAAGAATTTAGAAAAAAATATTCAGATCCAAAAAAATCTACCATGTGTAAATAATATTTTACAATATTTTAAAATTTAAAGAAAATTGTAAGCAGTAATACAGTTGTTTATAATTATATTTTTTAATGTTAAGTATTTTATGCAATGAATTCATGTTTAATATTAATTAAATTTGTATTTTAATATTATTTTTTAACTGTTTAATTTAATTTTTATTTTCGAAATGTACCTTTTTAAATAATATTACAACAAAAACTGGTGAACAAATTTGAAATAAATCATTTTTTATTAACTGTACTGTAAAAATTCCTAAGTTGGACTGCAAATTAGTGGAGGGGGGCAAGACAATAGCGTTGCATTACACAGTGCAACACATAAATTGGTGCCGCCTTCGTACCCAGCTATTTTTGAAGTATATACCGAGACTAAAAAAATCCCCAAAGGATTTGGCCCCATTACATCGAAACATTTTTTTATGGATACTCCAATATTTTCACCGCCATACGATTTTGTGACCATTTTTAGGGAGTCCATATTTCATAAACTGTTCGGAATTTTTTCTTTTCGTCTTCGGCAAAGTTGTAGATCTAAACCAGAGCAAAAAAAGTTTCAAATAGACCGACCGAAAAAAATTGCATCTAGTGCATGGAAATTGTAAAAATATGATAAAAAAGGCTATTTTTTCATGATATTTTCACCATAAAATTATGATTATAACAAGTAATATTCCACATAATTCATACGCCACGGAGTACAACGAAATACATTTTGTATGGAATACATCAAAAAAATATTTCCTTTTTTCCCATATTTTTGCAATTTTCATGCACTGGATGCAATTTTTTTGGGTCGGTCTGTTTGAGACTTTTTTTGCTCTGGTTTAGATCTACAACCTTGCCGAAGGCGAAAGGAAAGAATTCCGAACTGTTTATGAAATATGGACTCTGTAAAAATAATAAAAAAATTGTGTTGTGGTGAAAATATTGGAGTATCCATAAAAAAATGTTTCGATGTAATGGGGCCAAATCCTTTGGTGATTTTTTTAGTCTCGGTATATACTTCAAAAATATCTGGGTACGAAGGCGGCACCAGACGATGACCTTAGAAATGTTGCACTGTGTTATCTATGTTGAATATCTAATAACATTCATCAAACTAGATTTATATTTAAGATAAGCATTAGTAAAATTACAATAAGCGTATATCTTAAGCAAAATATAAACGAATTTAGCATACTTACAAAAAATGTATGTACAAATATGGGGGTTAATTCGGCCATTTGTATGGGAGGTACCAGAAGGAGTGTGACAAAGGTTTTGATTTTCTGTGGGTTTATCTGTTATTACAAGGTTATTAAACTGACCAAGTTTAAATGCCATCCAGCTGTCCGTTTGAAAGTTATGGGAGAAATATTAATTATCAAAAAATAGGTAATTTTGTATGGGAGGTACCAGAAGGGGTGGGGCAATTCTGCCCATTTACAATTCCATTACTTCGTTATGGAAATTATTAATACTGAAAAATTTGCATAAGGATCAATTAAGGTTTACTCGAATTATTCTGCTTATCCCTCAGGTTGACGGTAAAATTTTGAATTTCAAACCCCGGTAGCGACCCCTAAACCTTTAAGAAAAAAATTAAAAAAATTCACATAGAGTTTTTTTGTACGTCTTAATAAAATTTTAACTTGGCCCATGAAAAATTCCAAAAACATTTTTTTTTGCCAAATAAGAATCAACCTAGTAATTATATTATAAACGCAAAGATTTGTAGTATTTTTTAATATTTTTAGTACTTTTAATATCTTTAACATTTTAATATCTTTAGTATTTTTAATATTTGTAATATTTTTTATATTTCCAATATTTATAATATTTGCAATATTTTTAATATTTGAAATATTTTAAATATTTTCAATATTTCTAATATTATTATATTTAAGTATTTTCAAACTTTTAAATTTTGTTATATTTTTAAAAATGTTAATGTTTTTTAAATATTTTTAATATATTCAATATTTTTAATACTTTCAATATTTTTAATATTTTCAATATTTCACAATTTTTAAATATTTTTAACAAATTACATGTATTAGTAATTTTTTTAAATTTACAAAGTCCTTATAATTTTTTAATCCTTATCATCTACTTAATTGTATTAAATTTCTTCATTGCGAAGAATACCACGCTCAAACACCTGACCAAACGATCAACTGCTTTTCCTAGTATCCTTACAAATTTCATTTATAAAAACCAACATCCGCCTTAGTTTATCTCAATTCCGTGTTTGTGATATTTCCTTAGTGCAAACGTTTTTCTTTCTACCTCAAACGACGATTCGCGAGGTAAAGAAGTCACAAGGAATTATTGTTAGCCCAAAACTGTGGTGACAAAGAAGTCACCAACGACAAAGGAGACGATAGTTTTAGTAACAGTTAAAGGCGACTGACTGATTCTGACTGGAATGATGATTACTACTCTGACTACTCGTAAGGTTGGCCTCCTTATGTTGTGTCCTTATCTCAGCGAATGCAAAGGGAATTGCTGATGGCGTCAGAAAATGAGGAGTAGAAGAGTAGAAAGGAAATGAGTGTTGCAACAAAGTGTTACCTTAAAATCCATTGTTGCTTACGGTTCACTAAAGTGGCTTATTTCTATTTGTGTTGCTGTGTTGCCGCCAATTGTCATTTGTGAACCTTTGTTAACTTGTAGTTTTTTTTTTAAGGTATCTTACTTATTGTCAGTGAGTTAAGAAGTCAAAGTATTTTTGGGATTATCTAAAGTAGAGAGAGATAATGTAACAAAAGGGAAATATATCTTAAAAAAGTGTAGGTATTAGTTCTTAAGAGTTATAACGAAAAAGCAGCGCATGTGATTAGGATATATTTGGAGTGACTTTATAATGCAGATTCTTTCAGCTGAGAAAGGATACATTCTAAAAAAAAATAGTGAAAAAATCAAATCCTACAATCCAAATTCTGGGAACTGATTTTATACATACATACTTTGATGTACACTCACTTTCAATAAAAATATAAATTACTTGTGTATACCTTCCCTCATATTCTACAAAATTTTCCATCTAAAATCATAGAAATAATTAGAAACTGATGTTAATTACAAATGTCTTTGTCATAATTATACGGAAGACAGAAATACAGTAGTGTGCATTTTCACGCCCTCCCTCATAGTTTTTTCTTCTCTACCAAATGATTTTATAGATTTAAGTAAAATTATCACTTTTCACTTTCATTACATCAATTTCCGCCGTTTAAATTTGATTGTGTGACAATGAGAATTCCGTAGTCATTCGTCCAACACACCAATAAACTAAAAAGACATTTGTCATGGAGTCACCAACCGGCAAAGGATGGCTGGGAAAAAAAGAAAAGGATAGATTGATGATGATTGTGCCGATGTCGATGCCAGTGACTTTGACTGTGGCTATGGTAGTGGTAGTGGCGATGATGATGGCAATGGCTATGCGATGTTGTAGTAGTAAATAAACAAAACAAACAAAAGCAACAATTTGAGCATCACATTTCCCAAAAGTCACATTCAATGTCGAGAAACGTCATTTGAAATGTAAACACAACTTAAGAGATTCATCACCGACAGCGATATCATCGCCACACACCGGCATCATCGGCTACGTTGTGTACATCAACATCCTGGCATCCGAACGACAACTGTACGACCAACACATTTTCATGTGGGTTAGAGTGTTGTTGTGGTTTCCCTGCCAGTTGCTGCACACGAAAATTATCCATCAATTTACTTTGTTTACTGTTTAGTGCAAACTATGTAGGGATAGACGGACGAACGACTCCTCTGTTGCACCTTTTGTTGATTTCACTTAATTTTTCCATTGTTCTTACATATGACGGAGTGAGTAGCACGGGTAGAGATAGAAACAAGTGAATTTAGGTATGCAATACAAAAGAAAAACCGATGAGCCGGATTTTTAACTCCTATTTTAAAGAAAAGGCTAAAGATACATTGACTATCTGCATATACAAAGCTGAATGTGATGCTAAGGCTTATGTATATCAAAAAGAAAATATTTATACGACTTATAAATTTTTAAATTAAATGTTTTACCATGGTTAGCATGATGGTTAGAAAAAGCGCGGGAGTTCCAAGGTCATTTACATTTCTTTCATCGGCGGCGCCCTCGATGTTGTCGACAGCAAGTTTGCAGTATAGTGTCGAGTCAATCGGCATGTCAAGTTAAATCTTCTCAAACAGCTGACGTTCGCTATAGTCTATAAAGAGGTGCCGTTATGTGAGTATAAAATTAGAAAGCGTGTTAATCACTATCCCTATTAGTATTATAAATGTGAATGTCTGTCTGTTTGTTTGTATGTTTGTGGCTCAATCACGCCTAAACGACTAAACCGATTTCAATGAAATTTGGAAGACAGTTGTAATATATGGAAATTACCGAAGGTTATATATTTTTTATATTTTTGACTATTTGCGGAGTGGGCGTGGCAAAACTTTTTTTGGAGCTAGAGTGATGCAATTTGATACCCACATAGTACTCGGCAGCAGAAATATGAATATACAGACGAAATTTTTATTTTCAATAAGGAGGCGGAGTGGGCGTGGCAAAACTTTTTTTTTAAAGCTAGAGAGATAAAATTTGATACACAGGTAGTACTCGGCAACACGAATATGACTTTACGGACGAAATTTTAATTTTGGAACAGTGGGCAGAGTTGGCGTGGCAAAACATATTTTTACAGCAAGGGAGAAAAAATTTGATACACAGATAGTACTCGGCTACACGAATAAGAATATGCAGACGAAATTTTAAATTTTGGATCAGTGGGCGGAGGGAGCGTGACCAACCTGTATTTTCGACCTAGAGAGTTAAAATTTGATACCCATATAGAATTCGGCAACACGAATATTTATATGCAGGCAAAATTTTAATTTTGGATAAGTGGACAATGGGGGTGACAAAACTATATTTTTGCCCTAGAGTGCTAAAATTTTGCACACAGATAGTACTAGCTACATCGAATATGAATATGCAGACGAAAATTCAAAACTGTATTTTCGACCTAGAGAGTTAAAATTTGATACCCAGCTAGAACTCGGCAACACGAATATTTTTGTATGCAGGCGAAAATTTAATTTTGGATAAGTGGACAATGGGGTCGTGGCAAAACTATATTTTTGCCCTAGTGTGATAAAATTTTGCACACAGATAGTACTAGCTACATCGAATACGAATATGCAGACGAAAGTGCAATTTTAAGTCAGCGGGGGGAGGGGCCGTGTCAAAACTGTATTTAAGCCCTAGAGGTATAAAATTTGATAGCAAGATAGTATACGGCAACACGAATATGAAAATACAGACGAAATTGAAATTTTGGATCATTGGACGAAGGGGGCGTGGCAAAACTATATTTTGCCCTAGAGAGATAAAACTTTGTACACAAGAAGTACTCGCTTAATCGAATATGAATATGCAGCCGAAATTTCAATTTTGGATAACTGGACGAAGGGGGCTTAACATAACTGTATTTTACTCCTAGAAAGTTAAAATTTGATACCCAGATAGCACTCGGCAACACGAATATGAATATACAGATGAAGTTTTTATGTTAGATCAATGGCCGGAAAGGGGCGTGGAAAACTCTATTTTATCCCTACAGAGACAAGATAGTACGCGGCACTTCAGGTTTACATTTGAAGACGACATTGTGATTTTCAATCAGTGGGCCCAGAGGTCTAACTGTATTTTTGCCCTAGGGAGATGAAATTTTGTGCAGTACTTTTAGTAGTGTAGTACTTTTAATGTACCAAAAAGCAATTTATTGTACAGAAAATATAAATTATTGTACCAAAAAGTGTAAATTATTGTAATAAAAGTACTAGTACTTTTGCTGTAACAAAAATTTCTTTTAATGTGCCACAAAGTACAATAATTGTAGTAAAAAGTACAATTTATTGTAGCAAAATGTATAATATATTCTACCAAAAAGTACATTTATTGCACTACGAAATACAAATTATTGTACTAAAAAGTACATTTATTGTACCAAAATTAACATTTATGGCATCAGAAAGTACTTTAATATTTCAAAAAGTACAATTTATTGTACAAAAAAGTACTTTAATTGTTTATGTACTTTCATTGTGCCAAATATTTCCATTTTTTTATCACAAAGTATTTCTATTTTATCAAAAGGTTCTGATTTTCATGCCAAAAGCAATAACAGTAAATCGTCAGAAATAATTATGTCGATAACTTCTGACAAAACAACCTCATTTTCACGATGCTAAAGGAAAATACTAATAAAGATGTCAGTAGTGTAAATGAGCCTTTATAGTACTCGGCAATGCAGATATGAATATGCAGACATAATATTTATTTCCGATCAGCAGGCAAAAGAAAAAGAACATAAAAATATTACACAAAGGACTAAGGTATTTGTTGATTTGGAACTGAATGTTGTTTTAAACGTTTGCTGAATCCGAATCTGCAACTGTTTTTTTATTTCAGCTCGACTTTTCGCCATATACCGTTATGTCAAAAATGAAGGCACTACCATTACATATATTCGATTAATTTAAAAACGGTTCACCATATTCAATTAAAAAAGAAATCCAAAATTCGTCAATAAAATTATCTTTTAGCCGTGCCTACATTGGTTTAAAATTTGCCTAGTAGTTTCAGAGATATCATTGATGCTTTGAAAAATAAAATTTTTGATCTTTAAAAATTCATAAAAAATAAAACTGTTACAGTTTAGTTCTTAAATCATGTAGCCAAATTTGTTTTTAATGAAATGAGCTCTTCTTAGAATCGGTTCACAACCTTTGCCCAGTAGTTTCAGAGATATCGTTGAAGTTTTGAAAAAAAAATTAACAATTATACGAAAAAAAAAGAAAATTTTAGTTTTTTAAAAATTCATAAAAAAATAAAAAATTAGAGAAAGATCACAGTTTTGATTTAAAAACAAGTAACTGAATATATTTTTTCATTGTTAACTACTTTTGATGTTATTCACAATTTACTGAGCAAACTGAATTGATAAAAATCTCGATTTTCCACTTTAGAAATTCTGTACTTAGTCCTGCTATAACAGGATAAAGTTTTGGAGATAAAACTGGAATTCTAGCCACGCCTCTTTTGGTACCTACCATAAAAATGTATCATTCCGCCCACTTTGAAAATCGAGTAATAATATCAATACACACAACGCGATCGTGTCCAAATTCTGTAGTAAGTTTTGCTATACCAGGATAAAATTTTAGAGAAAAAATTGGAAGTCAAGCCACGTCTCTTTTGGTAACTCCCATACAAATTTACCATTCCGCCCACGTTAGAAATCAAGTATTAACTTCAATTTAACCAACGCGATCGTGCCCAAATTTTATATATTGTTAATTTCTAACAGGATAAAGTTGTGGTAAGAAAATTGGAAGTCTAGCCACTCCCCTTCAGTGGCCTCCCATACAAATGCACCATTCCGCCCACTTTGGAAATCGAGTAATAAAAATATTTTCCGCAAAATAAGACACCTTCACATAATTCTAAATAAAAGCAAAACGTGTCCATCGATTGTCATGCACCATGTCCCATTTTCGTCATAGGTCATGGGACTTCACGTAAGAGAAATAAAATTTGACACTGCTTTTCCGTTTTGCATTGTTCATGATTTTTTGATTTTACTTAAACGACCAATTACTCAGCCAATTGTTTGTGAATTTTAAAAATTACGTTCTTCCGCCGAGAGAGGGCTCTGTCATTAAATCACTTGCTAAGTCCGTAATAGCATTTATTAGCAAGCAGGACTCTTCTCCGGATTTCGAGGCTAACATTATATGTTTTGTTGATGGCGGAGCCTAGGTAGATACAATTATCTACCACCTCGAAATTTTTAGTTGTCAACGTTCACGCAGTTTCCCAAACGAGTAGACTTTTTGTTCTTTGAAATTAATGACTTTGTTTTGTCCTCGTTCACGATTAGACTCATTTTCGCTGATTCCTTCTGTATACCTGAGAAGGCTGCAGTCCCATCCCGCACATTTCTACCGATAATGTCTACGTCATCAGCGTACGCGAGTAGCATGTGGCTTTTGTTGAATATCGTGTCACTTGTGTCTACTGTGGCTTTCCTCAGTATCACCTCCAATACTATGTTGTTGTTGTTGTAACAGCTGGTGGTTAGCTGGGGTGTTATTCTTTATACCGATTTTCAATTTATCGGAACTCGATCGCGCATATAATCCGATTATCATACGATCATTGTTGGCAACTCTGTTTCGTTCCTTTGTAGATAACAAGATTTGTGTCAAGGATTGTTAGGCGTTGTTGTTGTGAGTTTAACCGCCAAATTCCACCAGAGATGGCGCCAGCTAGCTTGTTGATTTATATGAGATGTTGATAAATCATTTCCCTTTCTGCTTGGTCCTTGCGCAATCTCGATTTTTGTAGTGGATGCGGTTAGGATGAGTTTTGTTGGCTGAAGAACTCAAAAGTATTTGAAAAGTAATTATTTTTTCATCTATGTTGATTTGGCCAGTGCCCCGGCCGAGAATCGAACCCGGCACCTTCAGATTGCTAGTCTACGTCGATTCCACTGAGCTATTGAAGGCCACTCCATCACTATGTTGAAGTGGTCACACGATAAACCGTCCCCTTTTTTTAGACCTCGTCTGGTATAGAATGGCTCCGTAAGGTCTTTGCCAATCTTCACTGAAGACTTCGTATCAGTCAGCGTCATTCCGTAAAGGCGTATCAGCTCCGCTGGATTACCAAACTCAGCCATGGTTTGGAGTAATTGCTGCCGTTTCGGGCAGTCGAAGGCAGCTTTATAGTCGACGAAAAGATGATACGTGTCGATCTGTTTCTCTTAGGTCTTTGCCAGGATTTGCAGAATTGTGAATATCTGGTCAGTTGTAGATTTGCCAGGTCTAAGGCCCGATTAGGTTGGATAACACTGGATTCAGTCTTTCACATAGCACACTCGACAAGACCTTATATGCGATGGGTAAAAGGCTTATCCCGCGTTAGTTGAAGCACTCACTTCGATCACCTTTTTAGCACAGAATTCAAATCATCGTGCATGCACTTGTTAAGCCAAACCGTGCGTAGGAGCTGGTGCATGCTCATTATCAGCTCCTCGCCACCGGACTTGAAGAGCTCTGTCGGAAGTTCGTCGGCACCGGCTGCTTTATTATTTTTCACCAGCGATATTGCCAGTTTTACCTTGGCTTGGCTTGGTGGGGGGCTATCTAAGCCGCCGTCGACATTTGACGTGATACTTTTACGTGCGCTGCCTTCAGGAACCAGCAGTTACTAGAAGTGTTCTCTCCATATATGCAGCCCACTATGCGTATCTGTAACCAGATCCATCCTTGTCCTTACAGAAAGGGAGCCCATTACCGTAGCCTATTGTTTTTACTCTCTGGTAAAATGTCCGTGCCTCACCTATATCCCTGTATCGCTCTATATCCTCGTTCTCCCGCTCCTTCAACATCCTGTACCTCAAACGCTATGCGACATTCTTCATCGTGCCAGTATTCGTCTGGGCGCCGTTTTTTATATCACTGTGTAACGGGAACATCAGAAGTAGAGGCACTATGTTGTAGAAGTTGTAATAGCTGGTTGGAGTAGGCAGTGGCTATCTATGGGGTTTGCAGCTTCGCGATGTCCAGCTTTCTTTGTGATTTGTTACGTGCGTTTTTTGCTCTGCGTAATCTTGTGCGCACCTTGGCTGCAACCAGGTAATAATCCGAGCAAATATTAGCACCACGGATCACACGCACGTCCTTGACACTAGATGCATGCCTGCCTTCAATTACCACATGATCAATGTGATTTTTGGTGTTTTGATCGGGGTATAGTCAAGTTGCCTTGTGGATATCTTTGTCCTGAATTCGGGTTCCACTCACGACCATGTTTCTTCTAGCTGCGAATCTAACCAGCCAAAAGAACATCTTCCCTTCCTATTTTTTAATTAAAGCCTCCCAGAACAATTTTAATGTCGTGGCCAGGGCAGCGGTCGTATTTTTCCTCTAGGCGCTCGTAAAATGCATATTTAATCTCATCGTCTTAATCTTCCGTCAGTGCATGAGCACAAATCAGCGTGATGTAGAAATATTTCGCCTTGATGAGGATTGCGGCTATTCAATTGCTCACAGGATTGAATCGCGAGACAATATGTCTGAGTTTCTCGCCAACTACAAATCCACATCCAAGTTCATGCTTTTCGGCATGGCAGCTGTAATAGATGTCGCAATTTTTACGTCGCTAGCATCCTTGTCCCGTCCATCTTATCTCCTGGATGGCGGTGATGACAACCTTATATTTTTTTAGGACATCCGCTAGTCGGATAGGGACACCTTCTCTAAAGAGAGTCCGGACGTTCCAGGTGCATATTCTTAAATCATGGTTCTTATTACATTTGCGAGGGTCGTCAATATTTGTCGGGTTCCGTTTGTTACTTTTTCTTTCTCATGTTTTCATAGCCAGTAAGGGACATGAAGGCGGGTGGCTAGCCCGTCACCATCAGGGTTCGTCGCTTGCTATCTGCCGCCATTCATGATAAAAAAATATCACGAACGAGGTTGTGAGTCTGCTTGAGATGAAAGATTCACTTTACATCCCCAACGGAACCCAAATAATATCTTTATTAAAACTTAATTTGCCCTCACAGCCCATAAATTAGGTATGGAATAGCTTCTCGCGTTACGGTAAACTAACACGCTTTCTGTTTTTAGATTCACAAAAAACGGCACATACTTGTTTATAGACGAAAGCAACTGTCAGCTGTTTGAAAAGCTTTTACTAGATATGCCGGTTGACTCGACATAGAAAATGAAGACAGGAATCGAACCATGGATTTCCCGCATCTAGTCGCGTTTTCTAACCATCCTGCCTCGGACGGCCCCAAACAAGGGACATAATAAGGAAAACAATAAAAATTCCCACCAATAATGAAAAAAGTCCAACTCTAGTGAAAATTATTTCGTTGTGCCTACTATTAAATCAAATATCACAGCTACAGATAATTTTCACATATGTAAATTACTATACATAATTACAAAATTAGTGTACTACCACGTGCCGGATTCGGTTCAATGTCCTATAAGGATATTTAGATTATAATAGAGTCATTAAATAATTTCAATGAATTAAAATCTATAGATATTTATAGATAACAAAAGTTAAATAGGCAAATGTAAACACGAACTAATAATGATTGTGAATTAAAGCAGCTAGGATATTTGTGGCTTTAAATAAAACTATCGGCACTTCAGTTATTTGCTTTCAAACGATTTCCAACAATAACGCGTAACTGTTCGATAACAAAAAAAATAAAAATTAAAAAAAAAACAGCCAAAAAAAGTCTGGCACTAGTTTCGTTATAACTTTTAAACCGAAAAAGTATTTACAGCCACACAAATGGCCACCAAACGATCCATTAAGACGGCTCCACCCGAAAGATACTTTGACGATTTCATCCATCTACCCTACATGTTGCTAAAAACAATGGGTTATGATTTTCTCGGCAAACCCAAGTCACTGCTGCTGAAGTTGCTCATGAACCTCTATTTAGTGCTATCATTCATCTGTATCATGTATTGCACCTATTTTGTTGCCAATGAGACCCTAAAAGAAATAATGGCAAAGGATACTGATTTACCGCTGATATTGAGATTATTTAACGATTTAAACTACAATGTCATAGGAATCGTTAAAAGTTTTATTTTCATACGAAAAATAAAAGCAAAGAAGAAATTGTTTCAACAATTTCAGGCAATATTTCCCAAAACCGTAGAAGATCGTCTGGCATATCGGGTGAATGAAAACTATTGGCCACGTTGGATAACTGTCATCTTGTATATGTACTTTGGTGCAGTGTCCTTTATACTGTTCTCACCATTGGCGGAGTCTATATTGGAATATGTAATCGATTGGTTAAACTTTGGTTATGCTGAGGCAAAATTTCCCTATTATAAATTGTATCAGGATCAATCGTATGTAGTGGATCATCATAATCCATTGGCCTACTTCTTTATATATTCAATGGAAGCCATGAATGGACATTATTCTATAATATTTAACATTTGTCCGGACATCTGGTTGGTGTGCTACATTATACAGTTATGTATGCATTTCAACTATATCTCAAGAAGTTTGGAGCAATATGAGCCTTGGCAGAAGAATGAGGACAAGGATGTTGAATTTGTGGCCCGTTTAGTTGAGAAACATCAAGTGTTATTGGAGTAAGTATGTGAGCGTAGAAGATATTTTTGAAACGTGATTTCCCATTATCAATAGTCACATATTACATAGTACAAGACATGATTTTGGGACTCAATTCTGAGAACTGCACGTGAAAGTAGCCCCAAAAAGACGAAGTTCTGCATCATTCGTTTTATCAAGTTACATGCCATAATAATTAAATACCGATTTGAAGTTAGTAAGTATCGTATATGGGAATTTTTCACGTTTTAGGCACTTTTGTTATATTGTTCTATGGTGGCGTATGATTATCATAAGTAATATTCCACGTAAATCATACGCCACGGAGTACAACAGTTTTATTGTAACTGCCACAAAATAAACCCAGTTCAAAATAATTTGATGAATGGAAAAGTGAAACTGTGAAACTTATGTAGTGAAAAGTTATATGAACCGATTAAAGGAGTTGTAATTTGTAATAATTAAATTTGTTTCAGCTAAATCGGACTAGTGGTTTTCGAGTTATGTCGAAAAGAGTCTAAAACGTGACAAATTCTTCTGTACGATTCTTACTAACTTCAAATCGATATTAAACTATTTTGGCATGTAATTTGACAAAACGAATGATGCAGAACTTCTTCTTTTTAGGGATACATTCAAGTGCAGTTCTCTGAGCTCTTTGGGGATTTTACTATATAGCTGTTGTACCTAGTTCCTTCACCCTGACTTGGAATTTCTCAACCCCTAGAGTGGTTGCTACTCTGTCGTATTTAGTAGAACAGTGCTTTCAAGCGTATACGCATTTATAACTTATTAGTTACTTGTTACTCATACGTCAATCGAATTCATAGAAATTACTGACGCCACCATCTATCGTTCAGACAGAGATCCCAAAAGTTTTGTATATACTTAAAATCAACCAGAAATTTAGACTAACTAGAAAGGGGATTACTCATTTCAGATTGGCCCATGATTTAAAAGACCTCTTTAGCTCACTCGTCCTAATCATGCTATACTCAACCGTGGGCACTCTTTTCTGTGCCGGAGTATATCTAACAAGCCAAAGTTTAAATCGCGATCTTTTTGGATATCTGGCTTTTTTGCCCACCACTTTGGGACAATACTATATGGTGTGCTACTATGGTCAGGAACTTATACACAAGGTAACAATACAATAAGTTATCGTGTAATAAATATTGTTCGCAATGTAAATTGTTGTTATTATTATTCTTACAGAGTTCAGCCGTTGGCTTGGCAGCCTACAAGCAATCCTGGTACAACGGCAGCCAAACTTATAAGAAATCTATGCTGTTGATATTGAAACGAGCTCAGCTCGAATGTGAAATAAACGCTGGTGGTTTTCAAGCCACTAATTTGGAGGCGTTCGAAAGGGTTAGTACGATTTGGGTTTAAAAGAGTTAATATGCATTAAATTTTACGATTTTCTTTTTTACGTATTTTAGGTTATACAAATGACATATCAGTTATTTACAGTTTGGCGGTCGGCAATGGCAAAAAAGCGATAATAAATAGAAAACGAGCAACGTAAGAAGCCGAACTCAACTGTTATAACAGCAGCCCACAATTTTTCAACTTTTCTGTGCAAATCAGTCTTCAAAATACTTTTTCCATAGAATTTGACCTACTAAACACGAAAATGATTTTTTTTAATTTTTTTCAGGGACGTAACAGTTATAAGAGATATGACGAAAGAGTCTTTTTTAACCATTAATATTGAGTAATTGGAATAATTGTTACAAAAAACCATTATCGAAGAGAAATATTTAATTTTGGTTATCGTAACCAATATAAGTGAGAAAAAATTTTTTTTGGTTATGAATAACCATTATAGCAACCGAAAATTTTTTTTGGTTACTAATAACCATTATCGAAAGTAATTCATTTTTTTGGTTATCTCGACCCAAAAATATATCGCATTTTTGATGTAATGTTTGTTTTTATACCCTCACCCTACGCATAGGTGGGTGTATATCATTTGGTACGACCCAAAACTGCAATACAACAAATTTTGGATAAGAGGATTGTCAGAAACAGAAACATTCGTTATAAAACTTCATTTATTAAGTTATAAAATTGCCTTCCCTCATAATTGATCTGAATGTAACACTTTATACGTCACTGAAAGGAGGTATGTTATTAGGAACCCATTAAAAATGTAGGGACAAAAAGTTTATTTGTGGTATGTTTTAAACATTCATCACGGATGGCAGGAAAAATTAGAACTAACTCTTTCGATCTTTCGTCTTCAGTTAGAGGTAGGTAACTCCTTGAGTTTAGCACTGTAAGAACGCTAGAGTGAAAGGTCTGAACCGGACAGTTATGCGCTGAATTGAGATGCGTTTTGTTGTGCATAGCTTAAGTGCGTACGTCAGACATCAGTTACTTCGCGTAATCAATATCAATACGCCCAACACGATCGTGCCCATATTCTGTATTCAGTAAATGATAAAGCTGTTGAGAAAAACAGGAGGCCTAGCCATTAGGGTGGGGCGATTAGTATGGAAGGAAAAAATCTTAATGAGCGCTTCGCGTTTCTGATTCTTGGGATTGTACTGAGCAAAAAAGTCCACCAGACCATACGTCTACGGGGATAATCAAGCATCCCCATTTTGATTTGAAGTTTTTTCTCAAATTATAATATATTTTTTTGGAAAAAGCTATTGTCTCGGGCTACAATTTCCCTGAACATATTACTTAGAAAAAACATCGTTTTCATGGTCAAAAAGTCGAAAATGTAGAAAACTCACCACTTTTTGTCACGTTTTTTTTTAAAAATTAAAACAAAAACAGTTTAAATTTCTATAAATGCTATATCTTTACTAAATTAAGAATTAGGGTACGAACGCGATGGATTTATTGATATTATTACTCCATATCTAAAGTGGGCGGAAAGGTGAATTTGTATGGGAGGTACCAGAAGGGACGGGACCATGTAGCCCATTTGCAATACCGTAAGTAGTTTTGGGGAAATATTAACTCGTGCAGACAGACAGACAGACAGACAGACAGACAGACAGACAGACAGACAGACAGACAGACAGACAGACAGACAGACAGACAGACAGACAGACAGACAGACAGACAGACAGACAGACAGACAGACAGACAGACAGACAGACAGACAGACAGACAGACAGACAGACAGACAGACAGACAGACAGACAGACAGACAGACAGACAGACAGACAGACAGACAGACAGACAGACAGACAGACAGACAGACAGACAGACAGACAGACAGACAGACAGACAGACAGACAGACAGACAGACAGACAGACAGACAGACAGACAGACAGACAGACAGACAGACAGACAGACAGACAGACAGACAGACAGACAGACAGACAGACAGACAGACAGACAGACAGACAGACAGACAGACAGACAGACAGACAGACAGACAGACAGACAGACAGACAGACAGACAGACAGACAGACAGACAGACAGACAGACAGACAGACAGACAGACAGACAGACAGACAGACAGACAGACAGACAGACAGACAGACAGACAGACAGACAGACAGACAGACAGACAGACAGACAGACAGACAGACAGACAGACAGACAGACAGACAGACAGACAGACAGACAGACAGACAGACAGACAGACAGACAGACAGACAGACAGACAGACAGACAGACAGACAGACAGACAGACAGACAGACAGACAGACAGACAGACAGACAGACAGACAGACAGACAGACAGACAGACAGACAGACAGACAGACAGACAGACAGACAGACAGACAGACAGACAGACAGACAGACAGACAGACAGACAGACAGACAGACAGACAGACAGACAGACAGACAGACAGACAGACAGACAGACAGACAGACAGACAGACAGACAGACATGGCTCAAATGACTTAAAAAGTCATGAATAGAATTTGGTTCTTAGAAACCTAGGGTCTGAAGTGACTCCTTCTATGTGTTACACTTTTAGGTCGTATCAAATGATATATACCCTCATCCCTAAGGGTGATGGTATAAAAACTACGTCAGTTAGCCCAACTATATCGTCTAATGATGAAATCCATATTATGATTTAATTATGATGTGATATAATTAGCCAACAAATGTAAAAAGTTCAATTCAATATCTCTAGGCATATGGTTTTTTTATATGACAGTACCGTATACGTTCATTCTCGTTCTTTCACGGTCTTATTTGTATAGGAGTAATCACCAGATGCAGATTTATATTTGTAAGTCAACGTACACTTTATGAACAATGTGACTAAATTCAGAGTTTGTACATAAAGAACTATGGCGGCAAATTCAGTCGTTTGCATGGAAGGCACAAGAAGGGGTGTACCGAATGGTAAGGTTTTCTGAAGTTTTGCCTACTATTACTTTTGTATGGAAGCTACCAGAAGGGTTAGGCTGTTCTGCCCATTTACAATCCCATTACTTTATTTTTGGACATTATAACACTGATAAAATTTCGTACGGATCAGTTAAAGTTTACTTGGGTTATCGTACCCACAAGCCATCCAGCCAGCCAGACAGACGGACATAGCTCAATCGTCTTAAAAAGTCCTGAAAAGCATTTCGTCTTAGCATACTAGGGGTTTAGCTCGTCTCCTTTAATGCGTTACACTTTTTTCGTTTCAAATTGTATATCAAATTGGTGACTGATAACCAAAAAAAAATATTTTTTTCGATAATGGTTATTAGCAACCCAAAAAATTTTTTGGTTACTATAATGGTTATTCACAACCAAAAAAAAATATTTCTCATTTATAATGGTTACGGTATCTAAAATAATATATATCTTACTATAATGGTTAAATATTCCCTAAAACAAATAAATCTCATTTTATCGTAACCTTTTCTTCCGAAACAAAAATAATAACAATTATTTTCAGTCCCTGATTTTTTTTGTTTTAATTTTTGGGGTGGCTCTTTACTTTTCGGTAATATTTTGGGTATCTCATACCTGTTCTTCTTATAGAGCAACTCAAGTTAAAGATAACAAAAACCTCCACAAGTTCTTCCTTGAAAAAAATCATGTATTCGGTACTTAAATCATTCCAAAGCGTTGTCAAATGTACGGTAAGTACAGATTTTCTTAAATCCAGTAGAAAATGCTTGATCCAAGAACGGAAAAACCTAGCCTTGTCTTCTTATTTGTAGATGTTATTAAGCCTTGTGATTTTTTAAGAGCTATAGAAAAGTTTAAAAAAAACACACATTATATTCAGAAAAATGCATGAAATCTTTATTTGAATCGATAGTACGGTCCATATAATTTAATGTTTGAAGATTATTTCATGCAAATGTTGACCGTGACTGCGCCTCAAATGGTCCATCCGCTTAGTCCAATTTTGGCATACTCTTTCCTACATTTCGGCCGATATCTCATGAATAAATGCTTCAATGTTGTCTTCTAATGCGTCAATTGAAGCGGGCATGTGTGTATAGACATGAGCTTTAACAAGCCCCACAAAAAATAGTCTAAAGGCGTTAAATCGTACGATCTAGGCGGCCAATTGACCGGCCCCGAACGTAAAATGAAATGTTCACCGAACTCGCTTCTCAATAAGTCCATTTGTTAAGCGTGCTGTGTGGCATGTGGCACCGCCTTGTTGAAACCACATGTCATGCAAGTCAAGCTTTTGCATTTTGGGCAAAAAAAAGTTGGATATCATCTCACGGTAGCGCTCACCATTCACAGTTACGTTGCGATTCGCATCATCTTTGAAGAAGTACGGTCAAATGATGCCACCAGCCCATAAACCGCATCAAACTGTGACTTTTTCTGGATGCATTGGTAGCTCTTGTAATGCTTCTGGCTGATCTTCACTCCAAACTCGACAATTCTGCTTATTAACATATCCATTGAGCCAACAATGAGCTTCGTCGCTGAACACAATTTTTCAAAAAAAAAGTGGATCTTCGGCCAACTTTCCAAGAGCCCATTCACCAAAAATTCTACGTTGCGGTAGGTCGTTCGGCTTCAATTCTTGCACCAGCTGTATTTTGAAAGGCTTCACACCTAAATCCTTCCGCAAAATTTTCCGCGTTGTTGAGTAACAGAGGCCCAACTGCTGCGAACGGCGACAAATCGATAATTGATGGTCATCATTAACACTGGCCGATACAGCTGCGATATTTTCTTCACTTCGCACTCTACGTAAGCTTGTTGGTGGTTTAATGTCCAACAATGTAAATTTGGTGCGAAATTTAGTCACAATAGCTCGAATAGCCGCGTCAGTGGGTCGATTAAACTGACCATAAAATGGAAGAAGCGCGCGATGAACTTTCTTAACAGAGTACGCATTTTGATAATAAAATTCAATAATTTGCAAGCGTTGTTCGTTTGTAAGACGATTCATGGTTAAATTATAGACCAAACTGAAGATGTTTGACAGTGAAACAAAACACGAAACGTGCGTCAGCTGTTTAAACCAGTGTTGCCAAAAAGATAATAGCTAAAATTCACACTTTATGAAATTCTAAATAATAGATGGCATTAAGCTCGATGGGGCTTGATTTTAAGTATAGAATTCTTAATTATAGATGACATTAAGCCTGATGGGGCTTGATTTTAAAGTATAATTCTTAATTATAGATGACATTAAGGTAGATGGGACTTGATTTTTATTAAATAATATGCAGATAGCTTATTAGATAGTTGCCAAACTATCTAACCAGTACCCATTTGCTTTGCTTTTTTACTATCATTACAAACCTTAAGTGTTATAATCTCCACGAAATTATTGAGAAGTCAAAACACAATGGTGCGAAAATGGCATCAACGACGATCACATTTCACTTGATTCGCCCAAGCTTTTGGGATTTTTGCAAAAAATAAGAATTTTAAACTTAAATTTAGAATGCGAATTAATTGTGGGGAGAAAACATTAAACTAAGAGAGTAAATGTTATTTCCCTCCCAAACATTTATGTAAGATTTTTTATTCTTTCTTTAAGTCAGAAAAATCTTGATATTATTTCTAAGAATTTTACTACCGTTCACCATGCGCATGAACAGAGTGAAGGGTATATTAATTTTGTTCCTCCATTTGTAACGCCCATAAGGAGGCGTGGTAGGTATGACAATATATATATATACTAGCTTTCCAGGCTCGCTTTGCTTCGCCCATACTTACAATGAACATTCATATGAATTTCAGCAATACAGGCAAAATTCAAACGCTTTATAAGACTACCCATTTATGTGACTGTAGGTTTATCTCATTGGCCTTAGTGCTTGTACCATTTTGGTCCCTTTTATCCCTAAAAGTACGAATTTCAAAAGATACATTCGTATCGCACAACTCAAATGGACTGGTATCCCTTCTTATTCTATAGAAAGCATGCCCATATACGTTTGTAGCTTTAGCTCTTTGGTCTGGGTGATGGTACCAGTTTTATTTCTATTCGGCCTTTTTACCCCTTAATGTTCGAATTTCTTAACATCCCATCTGGCTGCTCTCTAATACTATATGGAGCAATTTTATATACATTTTCATAGCTCTACCTTTAGGCATTTGGTCTGGGCGATAGTACCAGTTTTATCCCTTTTTCGGTATTTTTACAACTAAAGAATGAATTTCGAAGAATAACTTCACATCGCACAACTAAAAGACTATACCTTTAGCCGTTCATATCAGTCAGTCCTTTTAACCCCTAAAAGGTAAGAATTTCGAAAAACCTCCTTGCTTCGTTCTAATTCTATAGGGAGCAAGCTTATTTAACTTATCATGATTACATAGTTAGCTGTTTGGTCTGGGCGATTGGAACATTTTTATTCATTTTTTACCCAGAAACATCGGATTTAAAAAAAATACTACAATCCAATTTGAAAGTAAACATTTCCATATCAATTTTCGCGATTAAACCATTAGCCGATTGGTTTAGGTGATGATACAACTTATATCCCTTATTGTTAATTTTTAACACATAAAAGTACGAGTTTCCAAAAATCTGTTCTTAGTTATGAATATGACCGACATAACAATTGTTTCAAAAGGGGCGTGGCACCGCCCATTTCCCAGCGAAACGTAATCCCCCATGTACCATTTACATATGTAGCAAATCTCGTCTTCATAACTTTAATGGCTCGCGAAATATGACCGATTGAAATTTTGGTTTGTGTGGGCGGTGCCACGCCCCTTTGTCCAAGTATGTTTTCATGTAGCCTATGATAGAAGCCCTACGGATAGTACTACACAGTGAAAATTTCATTGCAATCGGTTCATTTCTTTCGCCCAGATAACGTTTTTTTCAAAAGGGGAGTGGCACCGCCCATTTTCCAGCGAGACGCAATCCTCTTTATATCTGTAACATATGTAGCAAATCTCATCTTCATACCTCTAATGGCTCTTGAGATAAGACCGATTGAAATTTCGGTTTGTGTGGGCGGTGCCACGCCCCTTTGTCTAATTATGGGTTCATGTAGCCTATTTTAGAGGCCCTATGGAGAGTATCACACATAGAAAATTCAATTGCAATCGGTCCTTTTATTTGGTCAATGTTACTATTTTTAAAAAAG
Source organism: Muscina levida (assembly GCA_964034835.1). NCBI lineage: Eukaryota > Metazoa > Arthropoda > Insecta > Diptera > Muscidae > Muscina > Muscina levida. Next base: position 136,548,244 of record OZ035880.1, read on the forward strand.
GGGGTGTGGCACCGCCCACTTTCACAAACAAAGTATTCTTTCTTATACGACCGATATAGGTACCAAATCTCGACTTCGTACGTATAATAGTTAAAAAGATACAGCCACTTTAAAATTCCAGTTGTATGGGGTGGTGCTACGCCCATTTTAACCCCTTGCAGTCCGAATTTCAAAAAATCCCTTCTTAGTGCGCGCCTACGTCATAAAAGAAACCTACATTCTAAATTTCACTGTTCTAGCTTTAGCCGTTTGGGCTGGGGAGTGATCAGTCAGTCACCCAAGCCTTTTATATATATAGATAAATAAATGATCAGCATCGAAATCTGAGTCGATTTAAAGGTGACCGTCTGTCTGTCCCGCGATTACAGCCGCAGTTTAAGAGATATCGAGCTGAAATGCAATCTTCTATCCTCCAAGCGGAAGTTAAGTTCTAAGATGAGCCCGATCGGTCAAAAACTACTCCCACCTCTCATACAAAATCCCTCCGCGTAACTGCCCCGCGATTATAGCCGTAGGTTAGGAAATATTGATTATACATTACTAAAATTTTATATGCAAGCTTTAATCCTATAATAGGAGCTTATGTTGTAAGATGAGCAATATCGGACGAATACTTCTCCCACCTTCCATACAAACTCCCCTTTTTGGGGGTGTCCGTCTGTGTGTCCCTATAGTTTATGAGCTTTCGGGCTGAAATTTGGTATGTCCAGAAGCAGAGGTTAAGTTCTAAGATAATCATGATCGGATTTAAACTACTACTACCACATCCCACACAACTTCTCATTTTTGGGGAGTTAAATTTATAAAAGTAAGCTCCAACTCATAAACTTAACGGTACATCGAATAAAATCGATACAAAATTATTGACAAAATTAATGTGTGAAGCTAAAAGTAACATCCACTTCTCACCAACTCCCCTGTTTTGTGGTACAAAGTTTAATAAAATATAGTTGTAGTGCAAATAACCAGTTTTACAACCATTTTTGCAAATGGTGAAGGGTATCTTAGCTTCGGCATAGCCTAAGATATCCGCCTTACTAGTTTACTTTAAAGTTGACAAGTTCGTACTTAAAATTCTGTAATTAAGTTCGTACAAACTTAATTGGAGAATTTCATTCTTATTTGAATAATTTTTACGCTTACATTTTTGAACATATCCCGTTTTTTACTTGATTTAAGAATAATTAGCACTGTTCGTACTTAAATATTTAAGTACTTTTTCTGCAAAAAATATAAATTTTAAACTAAAATTTAGAATGCGTAATTTTTTCTGTGTAGGGTCATGCCATGAGTCGTTTGTGTTTTACATTTAGTATCTTCACGTTGGCCTGATCAGATAGTAGGTTTCACCCCACTGTAGCGTACTACAATGCCGCTGTTAAGGCCCGGGACGTAATTCTTCTGTTTTTCACATGTTTTTCAAAAGACCTGCCACAACGTTTGTCACTCTGTTTTGACTTTATGTTATAACCTTTGACTCATAGAGGCTTTTTGTCTTCGATGACTCTTAGTGAAATTTTCCGAGGAATATTTCTATAGAAGATTCTAAGCCTTGACCTCAAAATTGGCATTTAAACAGTTTTTTAAAATTGGGCCAAAAATGTTCCATACGGGTGGGAGCTAGAGGGTTAAAATTAGTGTTCTAGGCTTGTCCCGGCATGGCGGAAATCATCCGGGGAATCCCGGGATTCCTGGGAAATAAAAAATTTATTTTTTCTTCAGTTTGTTAAGCAAGAATGGCAGATATCATAAACAGAGACTTTGTTGTATTCTCCCAAAAAATTATGCAATTCGATGAAACGCTGTTCAAACGCCGGTCCGGGAACGAAGAAATTTCTATTATTTTCATACATTTGTATGAAATTTGTCGGATATCCCGGACCGGCGTTTCTAAAAAACTTACTCAAATAGGTCGCGAGTTGGCAATATTGAAGAACCACATTAGTAGAACATTTCCACGAATTTTTGTGATATTTGCTTTGACACTGCGGAAATGCCGGTCCGGGAGCAAAGAAGTTTCTATTATTTTTTTTCAGTTTTCCCCACTATCCCGGACCGGCGTTTCTAAAATACTTACTCAAATGGGTCGCGAGTTGGCAATATTGAAGAACAACATTAGTAGAACATTTTCACGGCGTTTGGACATATTTCTATTAAATGGCAAACCGAAGAAAAGACCCTTTTTACGGGAAATATATCAATCCCGGTTTCCCGGGAAAGGACCGGAAATCACCTCCGAAGACATGAAATACGCCAAATGTATTTAAAAAGATGATTACTCATATTCTTTGCATCGACTTTTAACCAAAAAACTCAAACTTCAAACCACTTAAAAACAAAAATTGTGATCTAGTGGAGTAAAATGGAGTTTAGGGTTTTGTTACTGAGGTGAAATGCTATCGTTTAATATTGGTTTGGTTCACCCCCGAAAAAGTGTGTTACACTGTGTAATTTATTACTATTATAAGTTTTTACTATGATGATTTTTTTTACACTTTTTACACTTCTACACTGTAATGAATGTTTATATGAAGATCATTAAATAAATAAAAAAATAAATTCCACGAAATGTTCAAATTGCATATGCTTCTTGATTGGAAGTACCATATTGACTAACAAGTACAAGCTTGAGACTTGCACTTCGTCCGATTTGGTCCCCACTGTTATTATTTGCTACTTAGTTCATATATATCAAGCTATAAATCTGTAACTCAGTAACTCACTCCCTCCAACACGCAATTGCAAACAACAATGTATCAAAACAGGCCGCCATCAGCTAGGAACCGAATTTTTCCATCCTGCCGGCCACTCATCGACACTAAGTATACTGCCGCAACAACAACATCATTCACGACCATCCTCTAGGAGTAAAGCTCCCGAACCCACTGACCTCTTCACTACCTTCCGCTAGGTACCGTAGTAGCCCATCCGGCTGGCAACTTCATTATAAACCACTGGTTTCATTTGGGGACAATAACACCAAACAAGAACTGAATGAGTTACTGTCCGACTTGATAGGAAAATCATCAAAGAATCTTTTGCTTTATGATAGAAAAAGCCCATTATAACGTTACAGTGTTCATGCAATCACTGCTACACCTTTGATAGAGGTTTGGTGCTATCCATCACCAATACGAAATTATACATCTATATATATATTTCCCTGGATAACAGTAACATCAGATCTATACTTATTCAGGACTTCCACCTGTTCAGTACATCGATCGGTGCAGGTGCAGAAGTGTAAATTGTTATTTCTTATTCTTTTTATCTTTCATTGTAGGCATTTTTAGCGTTATTGGTTGAATCCGCGGTTACTGTCCACTTAAGTTGAAGGAGGGGCCAAGATAAGCACTGGGGTTTGCCAGGTTAAGACCGTTGCTTGGTGTCCAACATTCCCTACATCAAAATTTGATTGGAAACTAATGTAATTCAATTAGTGTTTTGTTGCTTTCCTTCCAAAGTCTAATAAGGATAGTCCGGTTAATAGAGACATTTAAACAATTTCATATTCTAATTATACATTATAAATTAAGAGAGGCGTAATTATATGTCAACACGTATTAATAATGATACCATTAGGGACTATGGATTATGGGTGTAAATAAAATGGTCAACACTTGCGCCAGGTGCTTTTAAGTTACTAGCAACAGTAACGCCCACCAGTTCGATAAAAGTTATTCTTTTAAAAACTTGTTAAAATAACAACAACAAAAATAAGAACACTTAATTTTGAGACTCAGAAAAAAAATTCCTTTCAAAAGCGGACTAAGAATTTTGCACAATACGTTTGTGTGTTATCTCGTTAACTATAGAATAACTGTTAAAATATTTCTTAAGATTCCAATAAATAAAAAAAAAACTGATAATACTTTTTTTTCAGCCAAATCAATTTGTCGTCAAACGTTCCAACAAGATGCCACCACCCGAAAGATTCTTGGACGATTTTATCCATCTACCCTACATGTTGCTTAAAACTGTGGGTTATGATTTCCTGGACAAACCCAAGCCATATTTACTAAAAATTCTGATGAACCTCTATTTGTTGCTATCATTGCTATGTATTATGTATTGCACATATTTTGTTGCCCATGAAACCCTAAAAGAAATAATGGCAGATGATACCGATTTGCCACTCATACTAAGATTATTTAACGATTTAAATTATAATGTCATAGCAATCCTTAAAAGTTTCTCCTTCATGCGTACAATAAGAGCAAAAAAGAAATTGTTTCAACAATTTCAGGCAATATTTCCTAAAAGAGTAGAAGATCGCCTGGCATATCGGGTAAATGAAAACTACTGGCCACGTTGGATAACAGTTCTCTTGTATTTGTACTTTGGTGCAGTGTCCTTTATATTGTTCTCACCTTTGGCACAGTCTATATTGGAATATATAATCGATTGGTTTAAATTTGGTTATGCTGAGGCACAATTTGCCTATTATAAATTGTATCAGGATCAATCGTATGTAGTGGATCATCATAATCCATTATATAATTACAATTTGATTTAATTGGATCTTTGTTCAAATAATTACAGCGAAGTATAATTCGCCCAACAACATTTAGTACATAGAAATAGAACAGAGCTATGGAACGTATACGTTGTCATAACAAACTTACTTGTTACTCATACGTTAATCACATTCTTAGACAGAGATCAAGAGTTTCAGAAACAGAGATCAACAGTATATTTTGTACTAAAGTGAAATTTAGATTAACTAAAAATTTTATTTTTTTTCAGTTTGGCACACGATTTAAAATATCTCTTTAGTTCACTCGTCCTAGTTATGCTATTCTCAACCGTGGGCACCCTCTTCTGTGCCGGAGTATATCTAACAAGCCAAAGTTTAAATCGCGATCTTTTTGGATATCTAGCTTTCTTGCCCACCACCTTGGGACAATACTACATGGTGTTCTACTATGGTGAAGAACTTATCAATAAGGTATCAACACAAGACGTATGTCTTGCTATAAATATTTTTCGCAATTTCTATTAATGTTATTGTTATCTTTACAGAGTTTAGCCGTTGGCTTGGCAGCTTACAATCAATCCTGGTACAATGGCTGCCAAACATATAAGAAATCTATGTTGGTGATATTGGAACGAGCTCAGTTCGAGTGTGAAATAAATGCTGGTGGTTTTCAAACCACTAATTTGGAGGGGTTCGAAAGTGTCAGTATAAAGTGGGCTAAGAAAAGTTTTAAATACTAAATGTTTTGTCTATTTTAGGTTTTACAAATGACATATCGTCGGCTAGCCTGCAAGTAGTGTTATGTGTTTTTGAACAGGTTTTCAGGAGAGGCAAAAAACTGATTTATTTTGTCCATTAAAGATATTTTTTGTTAGCCGTAGGCTTAACTGAATATCTACCACAAATACCAGAGTACTGCATTAAAAGATATCCGATATTGATCTCTGTTACGGAGTGCTATAGGTTTTTTAAAAAAAACTACACATAACACTTTTTGTAGGAACTTTTTTTAAAATATATTCATATGAATTCGTACACATAACACTTTTTGTTTAGATTTTTTATTTTATTATATTTAAGTATTTTTGCCATTAGAAGACGCCAAACGCTAGCAAAATTGGTGGTACAATATGTATAATGAAAATCATTAACATTTTATTAAAAAAAAAATTTTAGAAACTTAGATAATTAAACAAAGAAAGCTTTAACAAATACATTTTTAATGTTGAAGATTATCATAAAAGGAATGGTAATCTTTGTGCATATATTGCTTAAATGACTGGAGGATCTTGTAAATGGATTTATCAATTTTTAATGAAGATTCATATAAGTTTCTTGGTTCATTTATTTTAAGAACTCTTGTTGGCTTTTTTTGGCTCATAAATTCCCAATTATCGGTGTGGCGCAGCTTGAAATAAACTTCATTGTCTTTAATAAGCAATCCACTGATGTTGTTTACTTTTGCATCACCTGTACGTTCACCAGGTCTGTTTGAGGTAAAGTTGCCAGGAACGTGTTCGTAATCCTTAAAAAAGTATACTCTAAGTATTTTACTGTGTATGGATGTGTTGGTCTTGCCTGTCTCATGCGACTAACATAGTGGCGAATATATTGGAGCTGTAAACAAATTTTCTAACGTTGAATGAACCCTGTCGACTTCCATCATTGTATGGCCTCTTTCTAATATAATTTGCTCCAACTCTTGTCCAGTAGCTACAGAAAGGTTTGCTAAAGCGCTACACAGTACCTTATTTTTATTTTAGTAGGTAAATCCATCCGATATAAGCATAACCTTTTTGTAACTCCTTAAAAAATTACTATAGAAAAAAATAATAATTACCATATAAAAAAACACATAACACCTATTGCAGGAATATTTCGTATATGGGTTACACATAGCACTTTTTGCTATCTTCTAAACCCATTAAGATATCGCAAAACGTCTTGGTAGGCTTATGTATGACCAGTAGAGCTTCACAATGGTACAATAAAAAAAAAATTCCAAAATTACACATGACACTACTTGCAGGCTAGCCGACGATATAAGCTATTTACAGTTTGGCGATCGGCGATGACAAAAAAGAGAGAATAAAAAAAGGAACGTTACGACAAGTGCGATTTTCGAAATACTTTAAGGATGTAAGATTTTAGTTACGAAAAAAATGATACTGCTGTTGAACTTCTTGGTACAATAAGTAAAAAATGAGTAAAAATTATACAATAAAAAAATCTTAATACTATTCCTGTACAATTAAGGTAATTTTTATAAAAATATAAAAATATAAAAATGTAAAAATATAAAAATATAAAAATATAAAAATGTAAAAATATAAAAATATAAAAATATAAAAATATAAAAATATAAAAATATAAAAATATAAAAATATAAAAATATAAAAATATAAAAATATAAAAATATAAAAATATAAAAATATAAAATATATAATATAAAAATAAAATTTAAAAGTATAAAAATATATAAATATGAATATATAAAAATAATATAATATAAAATATAAAAATATAAAATATATATAAAAATATAAAAATATAAAAATATAAAAATATAAAAATATAAAAATATAAAAATATAAAAATATAAAATATATAATATAAAAATAAAATTTAAAAGTATAAAAATATATAAATATGAATATATAAAAATAATATAAAAAAATAAATCGTCTTTTTTATTTTAAGTCGGTCTTTTTATAAACTTTGATTTCGAATTTATTTTAGTCTTTATTTACAGCTGTTTTGGATTCAGTCACGAATCCCCATTAGCAGACTTTGGTATAATGATTGCAAATTATTCGTTAAGTCTTATCCAGAAGAATTTAACAATAAAATGAGAATTCTTTCTTGACTTGGAAAACTTCACAACCACTAACTATGAGAAACCATTCGCTAAACTTCTTTCTTGTTTGTTTGTTTATGTTGAGAAGTTAAAAAGCTTTCAAACAACATGTTTTTGTTATTGATCTCGCAACCATCAGATTTGCCAGAAGCATTATTTCAGCTTTGCGGCCCTTCGTGCTCTGTCTTTATCATCGTCGTTTTTTTTTTAATTCGGTCTGTTTATGAACATTGATTTCCAATTTATTTTTTGGCACAATTAAAGTATTTTTGGTACAATAAGTTAAATTTTCGGCACAATTAATTTACTTTTTGGTACAATTAATGTACTTTTTGGTACGATTAGGTATCTTTTGGCACAATTAGTTATATTTTGGTAAAGAAATGTACATTTTGGTACAATAAATGTACTTTTCGACACAATTAAAGTACTTTTTGGTACAATAAAAGTACTTTTTGGTACAATAAAAGTACGTCACGGTACAATAAATTTACTTATTTCTGCAATAATAGTACATTTCTGTTGCATTCAAGGTAGTACGTTCAAAGTACTTTTTGGTACTTTTCCCTAATAAATATAAATTTCTCTTACTGCTGTCAAATAAGAAGAAGAACAACAAATGTTGTTAGAGCAAATTTTATAAAATAATACTTAAACAAGACAGAAAGTTTCAGTCGGGTAAACCGACTTACCCTCACCCTTAGCAGAAACATAAAATTTGCAAGTATAACAATTTATATATGGAGAGAACACTTCCAGCAACTGCTGGTTCCAGAAGGCAGCGAACGTGAAGGTATCGCCCCAATTGTCGACGACAGCTTAGAAGCAGCCGGTGCCGACCGACTTCCGGCAGAGCTCTTTAAGCCCAGTGGCGAGGAGCTGATAACGAGCATGCATCAGCACTTACGCACGGTTTGGCTTAAAGAGAGCATGCCCGATGATTGGAATCAAAGCGTATTATGTCCTGTGCCGAAAAAAGGTGATCCAAGAGTGTGCTCCAACTACTGCGGGAAATTACTCGAAGCCATGGCTAAGTATGGTATTCCAGCGAAGCTAATACCCCTTTGCGGAATGCCGCTGACTGACGCGAAGTCTTCAGCACCAGCTCGAAAAGTCTTCGACAATGAACTCGATGGATGGCGCAGAAGAGGGCGACCAAAACTTCGTTGAAAAGACCAGGTTACTGAGAACCTCGCAGAACTTGGTATGACTAACTGGAGAAAAAGTGCAGAAGAGCGAAGCGCTTATGATATTTTTCTAAGTGCGGTATATAAACCAATAGGTTTGCAAAGAAGTGACAGCTAAGTAAGTAAAAAAATATTTGTTTGCAATATCTTTAAAATATGTATACAATTGTTTTTAATGCGATAAATAGTTTCAAAGTTATGAAACTAACTGTTAGCCAAAAATATTTTATCTGATCTTTATGACAATTTACCAATATTAAAATTATTCAAAATAACGTAATGGGATTGTAAATAGGCAGAATAGCCCCACCAATATTAATACGTTAAATTCCAGCATTTTTTGAAAAAAATGTCCCCAATTTTATTTTTTACTAATTTTACTTCGGATTCGAACTCAACGATCCCAAGGCCCCCTTAGTACAATGTTTTATGCTCATTGGAATTCTCCTTCATATTAAGGCCAAATATTTTACAGATCCAATGTGCTAAGGCCTAAAGTGACTCCTTCTATGTGTTACATTTTTGGGTCGTATCCAATCATATATGTCCTCCTACCCGTAGGGTAAGAGTATAAAAATGCATTTCAATCCTAAAAAATATATCTTAATTTGGGATTAAGGTTGGTACTACTAAAAGTTGTTCTAAGGCCCAACTTTTTTATCGACCCAGCCTACTGCCCACTTCAAATAGCCACAAACTAGAGTTTTTTATGTAAAATGCATAGTTTTTGAACTTAATGAGAATTTCAAGTTTATTCTAAAGATAAACAAATATTGTGAAATAAAACACCAACACAGTTTTTAGTTTTAATTCCATTAAAATTTCATTCAATATTCATAAATTTTATAATTTGAATAAATAATTTGTTTTAGTGCAACTCACAAAGTTTAATTGAAATGTCAAATAGTGCAAAATACAAAAATCATATGATATTCAATTATAAAGTCCATGCTCGATGACGCTTTAGTGCATTTCTGTTTAAACTTAAATAGATCCATAATGCTGTTTGGCGAATACAATTTCGTTCTTACTTCCATAGATCCATAATACTGTTCAGCGTTTAATATTTCTTTAGTTAATTCTCATCATTAGACAACATTGTTCGACAAACTGTAAATAATTCATATGTCATTTGTATAACCTAGAATAAAACATAGACTGTTCAAAACCTAAGCTGATAATAAGTATTCATTATGAAACTGACGCTTTGAAATCCCATCAAATTAACAGTTTGAAATCCACCAGCATTTATTTCACATTCGAGTTGAGCCTGTTTCAATATCATCAGCATAGATTTCTTATGTCCTTGACAGCCATTATACCAATATTGGCTGTAAGCTGCTAAGCCAACGGCTGAACTCTGTAGATTTTAATATTTGAAACGTAAGAGTAGAAATATTTATTATATTCCCCTGTTGTGTGGATTACCTTATTGATAAGCTGTTGCCCATAGTAGCATACTATATAATATTGCCCCAAAGTGGTGACCAAAAAAGCCAGATATCCAATCAGATCGCGGTTTACACCTTGAGTTGTTAGATATACGCCTGCACAGAAAAGCGTGGCGACCGTTGAAAGCAGTATGACTAGGACTAGAGAACTAAAGAGCTCTTTTAAGTCGTGGGCTAATCTGGAATTGTAAAATGTGATTGATTAAATTTGCCATGACTAGTTTAGGCACTGGTGGGCACAATTTGTGGGAATGTTTTCGATATGTCACTTAATTTTCAACTTTTTTATATGTACACATTAAGTTTTTTTCTCTCTTGTGCACCTCTTACTTACTCCAATAACATCTGATGCTTCTCAACTACATTGGCAATGAATTTTTTATCTTTTTCCTTGTTTTCCTGTTGTGGTTCGTAGTTTTCCAAAGACCTTGAAATATAGTCAAAATGCATACACAGCTGTATAATGTAGGAAACCAACCAGATGTCGGGGCATATGTTAAAGACTATGGCATAATGACTATTCATAGCTTCCATGGCATAAATTACCACATAAGCCAATGGATTGTGATGATCCACGATGTAAGACTGTTCCTGATACAATTTGTTATAGCCAAATTTCACTTCTGTATAACTCTTGACTCTGGACAACTCTACCAAATATTCCACTATAGACTCGGCCAACGGTGAGAAGAGTATAAATGCCACGGCTACAAAGTAGAAATATAGAATTAAGTTAATCCATCGTGGCCAACATTTGTCATTAACACGATATGCCAGGCGCTCTTCTACAGTTTTGGGAAAAATTTTACGAAATCTTAGGAACAATTGGGTGTGTTGTGTCATGCCTCGTATAAAGTAGAGACTTTTTAGTATTCCTATGGCATTGTAGCTGAAATCGTTGGTTAACCTCAAGAGCAGTGGCAAATCTGGAATTCCTTCTCGTATTTGTTTCAGGGTCTCATCAGCCACAAAGTATGTACAGTAGAGACAGCATATGAGTGTAAGGACAAAATAGAACTGCATGAGCATCTTCATTAGTGATGATTTTGGTATCCTTGGGAATTGCACTTTGTCCAAGAAATCGTAACCCAACGACTTTAGCGTCATGTTTGGTAACTGTATGAAGTCGTCCAAAAATTTTTCACTTTGCGACATACTGATATAAGGTCAATGGCAATATTTTTCTTGAGAATGATGGAACCGACAAATTGGTATTTGTAACGCAAATTACAAAATACAACCGACAACTGACCCTCTTCCTTAAGAAATCTTAAGTGTCATTTTAAGATTTAAACTTGTGCTTTGAAATTCAACTTATTAGACTTTTCTTAACAGACAGTCAAATATGAGACACTCCATGGTAAACCGGTTTTAGAATTTTCTATTTACTTCGATTATAATTAAAATTTTATATTGTTATATTTTAATATTTTTATATTTTTATATTTTTATATTTTTATATTTTTATATTTTTATATTTTTATATTTTTATATTTTTATATTTTTATATTTTTATATTTTTATATTTTTATATTTTTATATTTTTATATTTTTATATTTTTATATTTTTATATTTTTATATTTTTATATTTCTATATTTTTATTTTTTTATGTTTTTATATTTTTATATTTTATATATATTTTGCACCGGCCGTGGCATAGTGGTTAGAACACGCGACTACCATGCAGGAGGTCACAGGTTCAACTCCTTGCTCCAGTCATTTTTAAAGAAAATTTTCTTTTATTTTCGGCTCCCCTCGATTGTTGATGACAGCAACTTCGCAGTATAAGTGTCGAGTCAATCGTTTTTTTTTTTATTGTTATTATTATTATTTGAATTTATAATATAAAGGTTATAATTGAACATTGCCACAAATCACTGTTTTACGAAGTGTGGCAAAACATCACCCCAAGGGAATGGCTTTCGACATTTCATGTAAAAGCGATGGAAATCCCAACTCGTCAAGATGTTGCGAAACAGAATTTACCACCATACCAGTACTCTATATTACAATTGGGATAGTCTGCACAGTTGTTAGATGTTCCCTTTGCTTTACTTCAAACGCTAGATCTGCATATTTAGAAATTTTTTCACTACTGGTTCGATTCACGTTATCCGAGAGTGGAACTGCGGCATCTATGATGTATCCAACCCTTCTGCATTTGTCTATCAAAATTATGTCTGGTCTGTTGGCCATAATTGTCCAATCTGTTGACATTGATCGGTCCCAATACAATTATAGTTTCTGCTCATTAGCACTACCTCCGGTTCATATCTGCAATATGGAAGTTTTTCCTCCAAGAAACCACTTTTAATCGCAATTTTTTAATGGATTATTTTCGCCACGTCATTGTGCCTTTTGAGGTAGGCCGTACTCGCTATTATCGAACAACCATTGATGATGTGTTCTGTAGTTTCCGCAGCCTGGACAACTCGGCATCACTAGTAACATTATCCAGCGGTGTAAAACTAGGTGTTGATAGTTGTAGTGAGGTGTGGCTTTCGTCCAGATTTATCTGAATGGAATATCGGTCAATCTCCGACGCAGTTTCATAGAAAAAATCCCGGAGACTGTGAATCTTTCTGTAATGTTGGTATTTAATGTTAACCACACCCTGTCCTCCCAGATAACGTGGCAGCATTACTCTTTCGATAGAAGCCTGTGGGTGCTGTTGTCTATACCTTGTTAGTGTCGTTCTTATTTTTCTCTGTGCTGAATTCAATTCTGTGTCACTCCACGTTATTATCCCGAATGAGTATGTAAGTATTGGGATGGCATGGGTGTTAATTGCCCTAATCATGTTCATTAAATTCAGCTTAGTTGCACATAGTCTTCTTAATCCTGCCTCGTAGCGTTTTTTCAGAGCTTCCCTTATACATGTGTGGTGGATTCCTTTCATTTCCTCCACTCCTAGATACTTATAGGATTGATCACATTCCAACATTTCTAAAGTGCCATCATGAAGGGTAAACCACTGCGAATGAACTATTTGTCCTCATATCATTTCTATAGATTTGCACTTGTCGAATACAAATGTCTTGCATATATCTCTGCAGAATGATTCTACAAAATGTATTAGATTTGAGAGGTGGTATTTCGACCGAGCAAACAATTTTAGATCATCCATATACAGAAGGTGGGTGACTGCAGACTATCTCTGTTGATATTTTACGCGATATCCATTAGGGGAGTTGTTCAATGCTGTGGTCAGAGGTGAAAGGCTTAGACAGAACCAAAGCGGGCAAACTGTATCTCCCTGAAAAATCCCTCTTTTAATTTGAATTTCCCTGGTAGTAATCCCGTTAAGTATGATTTTCGTCCTCCATGTGGGCGTAATCCTTTCAAAAAAAGAATCTATTTTTCGTCCACTCCATTGTTCTTGAGGATTTGGATTAGGTATGAGAATGCCTTTCTATAATCAATATAAGCAACACTTAGGTTTCTTTGGTGGAAGAATAGAATTTCTCGTGATTATAGCATCGATTTTAAACCTTGCAGCCTCTTGAATTTCTTGCACATCCCTTTTGCAACAAGTTGTTTCTAGTACAATGGTTGTAAACTTTTTCAGATATTATATCTTTATATTTCTTTTTTTTATTTTTATATTTCTATATTTGTTTATATTTTTTCTTAGTTTTTTGCATTGAAATTTTTGATTTCAATTTGACATGTAATGCCCCATATACTGTTGCGGTCCATTATTGTGTAAATAATATTTTTTATTTATATAACCATTCATTATTTACCACAATTTTGCAAATAAGAATAACTCTGCAATGGTGGTAAAGCATTTTTGTTTTGTTTTTTAGTCTAAGCTCGATTTTTGCAACTCTGCGTTAAACTGTAGGAAAATTCATTAATTAGTAAAATAGCAAAATCATTGGCACAACCAACACCCTCTATATATATATTTCGGTATATCTCAGAATCGAGTTAATTATTTTTTCTTAACTTATTAATCATAAAGCTAAATTTCTCTTTTAAATAAAAGCTTTAAAAATTCAAACAAAAATTTAATTTATAAAAACTATGGATCAAAAATTTTTCACTTTACCTGCCGACTAAAATTTAACAATACCAATTGTAAAGTATTGAATATTATGTCTGTTAGATATCTTTAAAATAAACAAATATATATTGAATTTATGTTATAATTGAGGTCATATATTTTATAATAGTTAATTATTTATTTTCACAACCCTAAGGGCGAACAGTTTAACGGAACAACCGAGAAATACATTATCCACCGCGACATTATCCACCGTAAAAATAAATATTTCTTAAATGATATATACATAATTGAACCCTCACTGTATATGTCTAAAAATATGTTATTTTGGTTTGTCATACGATGTCACCTGGAACAATACCCACCACTTATATGTATGAGAACTTTGAGGTGAGACCTTATGGGTTTTATATAATACAGTATTCTCGATTTCAAATGTGGAGCATAAGATTTTTAAAGACAATAAATAATCGAGTATGGTTTGTGGTATCACCGGCCCCTTTTCAATCACCTCTTAAAAACCACATAATTTGATGACACTTATAGTTGTGGCCTTTAAGTTGGTAGAGAGCCTAGCACTTACATTGGCTACTGCCAATGTCGGCGACTTTTATTCCTTGATCACTGGCAAGGCGCAGCAAATGGGAAACATTAACAAAACAGTTCTCAAATGGCACCCATGCAGCCTAATTGCGTATATTGCACTATGGTTAAAAATCCATTTCTTTTTTTGGCATAAACTCGAATAATATAGATACAGCTTTGTTATTTTGCACATTTAGAAGTGATAAATTGCACGTATTTTATCTTTGGATCAATCGAACCCCAGTATATTTAACCTTTCATAACGCAAAATCTGGAACAGATACTGAAGCGTTCCTATCGGACGAATGGCTTTTCACATGTTGAAGCCAGCTAATGTACCGTCATTCTGTAGTTACTGACTTCAATCTTGGTCAATGTTTGTCGGAAATATATGTGATGGAAAAGAGTAATCGGGAAATTAGAGTGCAAAAAATTCAAGAAAATCCAATTTGGTCAGGTTCAATGATAGCAAAATCTTTAAAAAAAAGGCCAAGATCAACAGCGGAAGAAAAAGAGGTGGACAAAATGGTACCGAAAACCATTTGTCGCCCTTAAAAGTTCTTAGGTCTATAAAATGCAATCCTGAGCATTAGTACAGCACAAGTACAATCACGGCGAGAAGAATTTGATTTGTTGCAAATTTGTTCTTAATTGGCAGCAGCAACAGAAATTCATCTATCAGTAGCAGCATGTAGTATATAATTCTAAGCGCTTCGGTTTATTGTGATTGATATATATGTACTTCGTCACACCCGCGAAGCTGATACGACTTTAAGGGATGACGCTGACTGACATGAAGTCTTCAGCGAAAATAGGCAAAAATCTAACAGAGCCATTTTCTACCAAGCGAGGCTTTAGACAAGACGATAGTCTGTCATGCGACCTCTTCAACATCATAATGGAGATGATCATGGGAAAGACTACAGTAAACACGACTGGTACAGCAGCTATTCTTCGGCCAGGGGCTGCTACCTCAGTACTATGTGTAATTTTATGTTTGTTCATCTTTTTGCCTTGGGAGAGGCACATCCCGGTGAGTCTGCTCCGTATTCTTTTGGTCCGTGCCGCGACCGAACAAAATTCAGGACCAACACAATATTTCTGCAGAAACCTCATCTATCACCGTTCAACATCTGTAAGGTGTAACCGATGTATGGAGTGGGTGCATTTTAGAGGTTGCTCTGGTCTTAACCATCTGAGGGAGTATTGCCCGGAATGTGTTGCTGCTTGCTGTGCCTTCGTATCCCGCAGTATGTTCCAAGAGTCGCAGAGCCCACGTGTCTACGTCGTTAACGTCTTCTATATACAGGAAAACACTGTAATCTCCCACACAGCAATACCAGCAAACACAGCTCTAATACCACAACTAACGCCATATATTGCTGTACCAACTCCTGAACGTGCATACTTTTTGCAATTAAATTGCAAAATCAGCGAAATCGTAGAATTCATGAATCGGAAAAATAACAAAGTCGCTGCGATACAGGAAACTAAGCTGAATGACACCTGCAGCTTGCACAGTTGTCTGGGTTACAATGTGCTACGAAAGGATCGCACCAAAAATGGAGGTGAGGGACTTGCATTCCTATTGCACCATTCTGTGCAGTACAGACATATCTCGCCTGTACAACGTATAGCTGCACGACGTATATACTATCCCGCCGACTGGTAGCTGTTCTCCGCGTTATATGCCGGACATTAGTTCGTTACTTCAAAGCAATAACCGAGTGGTCCTAGGAGACTTTAATGGTTATCACGAGCTTTGGCATTCTCTCCTAGCCAATGACCAGAGAGGTACAGCTTTGGCCGAGCAAATAGATGGCTCTACGTTTACCATAGCGAATGAGGACGACCCCACACTTTGACTGTAGCAGCTCGCCAGATATCATCATCGATTCGCCAGGTCTGATTAATGACGTTACCTGGCAGCCCGTCATTTCACTTAGTGCAGACCACAGCCCCATAATCCTCTCCATTGACAGACCAGCCGATTACATCATCTCTGAACGCCGTACTTTCTTGAACCAGAAGAAAGCAGACTGGAACGGGTTCAGAGAATTCACCAACAGTAGCTTTAATGCTCTTCCCATATCTTCAGATGTTCGGGTGGCTGAGAAGAAATTCCGAGACATCATACGCTCAGCGGCCGCTCGCTTTATCCCTACTGGTCGAATACCCGAAATACGACCTAACTTCCCAGCAGAAGAGCGTGATGGAATTCGTAGTTCTAACCCTGCTGATCCTAGAATCGGAGAACTGAATCTAGAAATCAGTAAGATGGTCGACGAATTTGCATTTGAAGCAATGCAACTTAAGCTCCGGTATCGGTAAATTGTGGGCAACGGTTAAGTCACTCTCGAATCCTAGCAGGAGAGAGAAGACCGAACATCAATGACATTTGGTGCTACCACTGTGACTGACCCAAAGAGGTACACGTGTTATTTTAACCGTCAATTTATTGGGCACCCCGAGAGTGATAGAGCGAAAAGGAGAGTAATGCGTCGTATTCATACTCTCCGAGCCGAAGAAGCACCACCACAGATTACAGTTGGAGAAGTAACCGATGTTATCCGCAGCGCAAAGTCATCCAAAGCGCTAGACCCTGATGGATTATCCATGTTGATGCTGGAACAGTTGGACATGCCGGGAATCGAATATTTGTCTTATGTCCTCAACTTGTCCCTGACCACTCTAATAGTACCCGAAGCCTGAATAATGGGCAGAGTGGTCCCGCTGCTAAAACCTGCAAAGATGCGAGTGAGGGAGAATCATACAGGCCCATTTCTCTTCTCTCGCCAGTAACAAAGACACTTGAGGCAGGCTTTAATCCTCCCGAGCCTGACAGGACATATTCCAATTGCGGGTCATCAGCATTGATTCCGTAGGCAGCACAGTAGAACTACTGATTTACAAGCCATTACCACACAAATAAGTCGCGGTCTAAACCAGAATAAGCTCAGTGACAGGACGGTCCTCGTGCCGCTTGATTTCTCGAAGGCTTTCGATACTGTCAACCACGCCACGCTATTTCAGGACATCGCCTCGATTGATGACATAACATATGTGGAAGGTCTACCTAGCTGAAATTGCCAAATTCTTCGCTGCGAGAAAGATGAAAATTTCCGCCACCAAATCATTGGCCACACTGTTCACTGCATGGACAGCTTAAGTGAAGGAGCAGCCCAACGTAATAGTCGAAGGCAAAACAATTCCGACCACCAATTACACCAAGGTCCTTGGTGTCACATTTGACAGCCTCCTAAGATTCAACGCGCACGCCACAGCTATTTGCAATAAGATGAGAAATAGAAACAAGGTCCTCAAGTCGGTAGCCGGTAGCACTTGGGGAACTGACAAAGAAACCTTGTAAAACTCTTACAAAGCGATAGGTTGGTCTGTGGTGAACTATGCAGCTCCAGTGTGGTCAATGAATGTGAGCGAGACGCAGTGGAAGAACCTGCAGACATGTCAAAATGCCGCAATGAGAACTGCGACAGGGTGCCTCCTCATGTCGTCTGTAGATCAGCTATACCCGTGCGCCGACGCAATTTCCTTCTGTCGAAGCTGTACCTGCATTTATGTTACCGGTGCAGCCATCCCAACCACCATCTTATGGATACGCTCTCACCTCCCAGGCAGGCCAGGAAAGACCTTCATGATCTAGAGCGCGAGTTGCAACGGTACAAGTAGAGCCTCTATATTAAAGAGCATTTCATGGAGGCTTATCGGACATTCACTCGGATGCAGTCGTCGAAGGCGTAAATAATTACAGAGTGAATGTCGTGCTCGGAGAACACCCTCCATTAGTGGCCTTGGAGGAAGAGGTAATACCGCGAGTAACGAGGGTTGTTTTGGCCCAACTAAGATCTGGCTGGTGTAGCCGCCTCAATTCGTACTGGGCAAGAATTGATGGCAACACGTCGAACGCCTGTCCCGCTTGCAACCAGGGACCACACGACAGACTACAACTGTTCAACTGTCCTGCCAAACCAACTCAACTTGTTCACAGGTTCCTTTGGACCCACCCATTGCAAGTCGCCACCTTCATTGGCCTGGAAACAAACGCAGCAGAAAATAACACACAAGCCGAACCAACCAACGAACACCTAATGGACAAACAAGACACATATACTGCTACAACAAATTACAACTGGTACCATCTTCAACAAAAGTCGCACGCGAGCAGCAGCGTATGCCGATGATATAGATATCATTGGGCGAGGACTGCGAAATGTTACTGCGGCCTTTTCGAACATTAAGAAACAGTTGTCAGAGAGGGTCTGGTGATAAATGAGGACAATGCCACGTTATTTGTTTTAACGACCAAAGAGTCTATTCGTTTTGGATGCTGCGTAAAGATTGGAAGCTATGTATAATTTTGGAGAGGAAGATGATCTTGTCTGTCTTGGCTCCGTCTTAAACAACTCACGAACACTTTGTACAAAAAAAAATATTAGCCTGGAAATCAAGAGGCGAGTATTGTTCGAAAAACGTTGCTACTTTGTGCTGAGCAAACCATTTGATGACGAAGCCCTCTCTCGATTAACAAAGTTCCAAGTTCTACCAGACACTGATCCTAACTGTTTTGCTCTATAGTGAAACAAGTGTATCAATCTGGGTAGTGAAACAAGTGAATCAATCTATTCTGATAGTCTTTGAGAGAAAAATATTTCGCTAATTATTTTTGACCGGTGAGTACCATTGTCGAATGAACCATGAGCTGTATAACATGTATAACGACATCCATGTAGTCAATGTCACGTTCAAATAGACCGAAAACGCTGGATTAGACACGTTGTACAAATGTTTGAAAATGCTCCAGCTCGAAAAATCTTCGGCAATAAACTCGATAAGCGGCACGAGAGGGGGCAACCAAAGCTTCGTTGGATGGACCAGGTGAAAGAGCTCTTATCTAAGTTTGGTGTGACCGAACTATCTGCGGAGCGCAAAAGACCGAAGCGCTTGAAATTCTTTTTAGCGTGAGGCTTCTAATGTATGTATTTCTGTCATTGCTTTCTTCTTTCTAAGTAGAAAAACTGAAAATAAATTTGAAAAAAATGTCTTATCTATAAAAATTTTTTTAAGAAAAATCGACATTACTAAAAATTATGTCGACTACAATAAAAACTATACTGCGAATACTGAAATTTTTAGGTTTTACATAGTGTTATTTTCAGTCCTTAATTTAAACACATTACATTTGATTTAAAACGTCTCTTTATTGAAATTTTCTACAGTAAGGTGCAAAATTTAGGTGTATTATAACAAAAAAGCATTTAAAAACTGATCTACTTTTACTACAACATTATAAATATATATCTAATTTTAAATTTCATAGGGGTATTTCGAAGGACCAACAACTGTGACCTATTTTGTGAACATTTTTACATTTGGAATATGGTATTATAAAAATACTCATCATATTCGACAAAAACTCTATGAGAATAAAAAAAAACAACGACCACATCAATTTCTCTTCACTTTATAAGCTCTCCAGCTATATGTAATATATGTCAACGGCTCTCAAATGTTTTAATTAAGGAATTTCTTGTGATAAGTCAATATCTCCTTCAAAATTTAAATTGAAATAATGAATTTTAAAGTCACATTTATATGAATACCATAATTGGCTTTTACCAAATTGTGTGCGGCAATGAAATATATACTCACTTATCTAAATAATTTTGTTATTTGCCCTTAGAAATACCCATATTTTATCGGATGCAAGCTACCACGGTGTTCTGAAATCGATGTGAATTATTTTTATTAAGTATGCAATGAAGATATCTATCAAATGCAATCATATGACGACAGCTTTTTAATCCAACATAGTTTGTTTCATTAAAGCAAATACGCGATATGTTGAGCCCATAACCTACAAATAAAAATTAGAGCAACATAAGCTCAAGGAGATTAAAAAAAATGTTACACTGCAAAAATATGGCATCTGGAAAATTTTAAGTTATTTTTTTTTTTTAATTGTTTAACTCAATCGAAAAGAGATGCAATAATCTTTTTTATTAATCTGAGTTATTCTAGTCCAATTGAAATTTTTAAAATAGAATTTGCCTTATCGTTGCAATTTTTTGCCATTACTTCCGAAATCAAATTCTCTTCATGATATTTACCATTTTAAAAGCTTCCAAGCAAATTGTCTGTTGACCTTTGGCAGTCAGTAGGACTTTCCTCTGAGAGCGAATGATAATGATTAAAATCGATTTTTTATACGAATGTGAACCATTGTACCAGGGATGATTGTAAGCAGCATCGGCTACACTTTCACTCTAGGAAGGAAAATAAAATGTTTACCAAAAAATTATGTACAATATATTTTTGAACTGGCAACTTTGCTGCTGGCAAATATATAACACAGGGCAATAATTCGAAAGATACAGTGTTGGCAGGAAGTGGAAAATATTCTTTGAGTCCATTTTGGGCTTTCAAACGCTTATTCATTTTTTATTTTTAAATTTTTATATTTTTAAATTTACGTTAAAGTGTATCAAATGATACATCAAATTCGGCTTACGATCAGAAAAGTGTTTTTTATTGTTTGATATTTTGGGTCAAATTCAGTGCGTCACGCACTAGGATAACGCGTTTCGAACTCCATGACGAGTTCATTTTCAGACCCCTATGTGACGAACTGATGCACAATGGTACATCATCAGCTGCATATATATCTACAATTATGTCAAACATGTACATGCGAAGTAGATATCAGCCGAAAATGTCCAGCACTAATTATAGTTTTGAATTTGACCGTTAATATTCAAACATGAGATATGGATTTATATTTTTATATTTTTATATTTTTATATTTTTATATTTTTATATTTTTATATTTTAATATTTTTATATTTTTATATTTTTATATTTTTATATTTTTATATTTTTATATTTTTATATTTTTATATTTTTATATTTTTATATTTTTATATTTTTATATTTTTATATTTTTATATTTTTATATTTTTATATTTTTATATTTTTATATTTTTATATTTTTATATTTTTATATTTTTATTTTTTTGTATTTTTGTATTTTTTCATTTTTATATTTCTATATTTTTATATTTGGTTTTTTATATACTTGGTTTTTTGCCAATAGGAAATATAAATAGACTTTCTCCCAATTTTGATTATTATTTTTTTTGTCAATATCTGTTATATACGATGAATCTGCAACCACTGTGCATTGTACGAATTTTAACCCTGAAACAACTCACCGTATCCATCACCTGCTGACCATAGTAACAAATTAGGAAATATTGACCTATGGCTGTTGGCAAAAAAGCAGCGTATGCCAGCAACTCTCGACCCACACCCTGGGTAATAGCGTAGACACCAGCACAGCATATGATAGAACCTATGCCCATTAAAAGTAGAAAAAGCAAACCGCCAAATGATGCATTCACACTGTTGCATAGACTGGCAAATAAAATATTCCAAAACAAACAAAATCTGGATAATATTTGTCGACAACACCACAACGCATCAACTTACTCCAATATGATCTGATGTAGCCTAATCACTTGCCCCAGAAATTGATTATCTCTGCTGGCATATCTTTCATCCGGTTCATAGGCTTCCAAAGTTCGCACCACATAGTCAAAGTGCATGCACAGTTGCAAGGCATAGCACAAAAGCCAAATATCAGCTATGACATTAAAAGTGATCACAAACTTAGCATGCAATACTTCGATGGCGTAGGTGGCAATATAGGCCAAGGGATGACGATGATCGAAACTATAATGGATCTCGTAAAGTTTGATATAGGCAAATTGTGCCCGCTCATATCCTTCACGATGCAGGGCAATTACATAGGATATGATGCTATCGACTAAAGGTGATACCACGATAAAGGTGACAGCTCCAAAGTAGAAATACAAAATGCTCTGTATCCATTTGGGCCAAAAATACTGATTCACTCGATAAAGGCGACGCTCGTTGGCCGTCTTGGGATATATATATCTCAATTGGTCATAGATTTCCCTTATCCCCCTGAGGTTCCATATGCACAATACAAATTTAGCTGTGCCAAAGAAGGCATAATTAAAACCCGATATTAAACGCAACAACAGTGTTATATCTGGTATTCCTGCAGCTATCAGCAAACAGATTTCTTTGCCTATAAAATAAAGGCAATTCAATTGCGACAGGATAACGGCTACAGTGTAAAGCCTCATTAGATATTTTCGCCATTTAGGTCGATCGACCTGGACGAAGTCAATTCCGATCAATTTTAACAGCGACACAGGTATTTGGCAAAAATCACCAAAATCTTTATCTTGTCCCAGCGTTTTGGTGACAGCTAACGACATTATCACGGGAAATGAAACTTTGAAAGTATACTAATACTAATGGATGAAATAGTAGCATTTTATAGGTAATACGTGTAGTTTAATGCCTGCTTTAGATGTGGTTAGCTAATTATAGGTTGTCTTTCTTGGCCATCACTATAAATTGCATTATTACATATTCGATATTTTAATGAGGATTTGTCAAAGGGCATACCAATGACCACATCATGTTGTGTGTAGAGAATAATGTTGGGTAGAGTCATAAGTTTTGGGATTGAAAAAGGGGTAAATTGTATGTACCGAGCTGATTCGAGAGTCTCCGTTGGACACCGGTTTGTATACCATAGGTGCATATTGTCTGACACGAGGAAATGCGAACCCAATAAGGGTGACATTTTAGATCATAGCAGTCGAATAAATAAACACTTGACATATTAGAGGTTTATAAACAATAACACAAGGGAACAAGGTATTTGTTGTTTAAGAACTGAATATTGTTTTAAAGGTAATTTGGGACGCTGAATCCAAATCTGCACTTCGTTTTTTTTTTTTGTATCAGCTCGACTTTTCGCGATATACCGTTATGTCCAAAACTAAGGCACTTCCACTACAAATATTGAAATAACTTGAAAACGGTTCACCATATTCAATTTAAAAAAAAAAACTGAAACTCGTCAACAAAATTATCTTTCACCCCTGCCTACATTGTTTTTAATTTGGCCAAGTAGTTTCAGAGATATCGTTGTAGTTTAAAAAAAAAACAAAAATTTTACAAAAAAAAAATAAAATTTTGTTTTTTAAAATTTCATAAAAAAAATAATGCAACAAAAATTACAGTGTTGGTCTTAAATTATTTAGTTAAATATAGTTTGAATCAAATGAGCTTTATTTCATTTAAATCTGTGCACAACTTTTGATTTTGTCAACAATTTACTGACATAACTAAATTTACAAAAATCGCGATTTTCATACAGAAATAACATTTATTAATATGTTTGTATTAATATTTTTCGAAACGAACTTATGGGATTGTAAATGGGCGGAATAGCCCCACCCCTTCTGGTACCTCCCATACAAAATTACCTATTGTTGGATAATTAATATATCATCGATAGCTGCCAAACAAACTACTGGAGGATATTGAAATTTGGTCAGATTATTTATCTTGCAAAAGTAGACAAACCCTAAAAAAACCGAAACCGTTGCCATACCCCTTCTGGTACCTCCCATACAAATGACCGAACTCACCCCAATAGTCTTACATACATATCTTTTTTGTAAGTACACTGAATTCAGTCAAACTATGCGTAAGTTTTACGGTTATGAAAATATGAATCAGGAATGAATTTGCACTGTATCGGATCACCCCTTCTGGTACCTCCCATACAAAATGACCTATTTTTGGAAAATTAATATTTCTCCCTTAACTTCTAAATTGAAACCTGCCGATTTATTAAATTTGGTCAGTTAATTAATATTGTAATAGGAGGCAAAACTTTAAATTAAACTATAAATAAATTTGCAAATTTGTCATGATTTTTAAAAATACAAAATTTTAATTTTTTTGTGGATAAAAACAAAAAAATTCGAAAAATCTGTTATCACCGAACTTAGTATAACTCATTCAATTTTCAATCGATTATTATGTACATACATGTTTTAGAAAGCTACTTTAATATGATATTCAATAAAGCTAATAAAAAGAACAATTTGCCCCCAACCGATTAACTTTCAGCGTGAAGAAAATTTAAATGTGTAATATTTTTTCTAATTTTTTTTTTTTTTAATAAAAGAGCCTTTGCTCAGTCATTTTTTTTTGTGATATTAAAAAATTGGATTTTTTTTAAAGGTAACAACGATATCTTTAAAAAAAAAAACAAAATTTTCAAATCCGGCTTATGATAAAAAAAAATTATGATTTTTTGAACTATAATTTTTTGGAAAATAGGCGAAAACACGATTAGTACCTGTAACTTAAAAATTCGAGCTGATGGAGAAAAATGGAGATTTGATTTAAAATCAGCGACCTCAAATTAGTTAAAAACAGCTATAGAATTGCAAACAACACTCAAAAAGTTCAATTTTGTTCCCTTGTGTAATCGTTCCAAAATTTTTTTATAAATTACACCGATCAACAGTGATCTGGTTTATTTTTGTTTCAAACACCCTCATTATACGTACGTATTGGCTCGCTTTCGAAACTTTAGGCTCCTGGCTCGCGAGCTAAGAGCCAATTCCTATGAAGAGAGCAGCTCTTAATCTAGCCAATATGAATCCACCTGTTCAACAAAAGAGTGAAAAACCCAAAATGTAAAACTTTGGCTGAGTCTAAATAAGTTATTCTGCAAAAAAAACATATAGTGTCATAACGGTATTTTTTCACGGAAGAGGATACTGAACAATGGATCATTTTTACTTTGGGTAGAAATGACCACTTTTCTCTTTTTGTTGCAAAAAAATTCAGAAATTTGGAGTTGTCAACCTTTTGTTGAACAGGTGCGATTTGTTTTTGCTGTTAATTTAAAATATAGTCATTAATTTTGAACCTGTGGGCGTTGCAAACATAATTTATAAGCTAGATAAAATTTGATACGCAGATAGTGAGTGCTCGGGAACATGAATATGAATTCCAGCCTTACGAATGTTACGATCGTACGATTCAATTTTAAAAAAAGCACATACAAGTTGAACATTTTTGTATTTTATATTATACTAGTGGACCCGGCAATGCTTCGCTATTGCTTATTTGACTAATACTTATAATATGTTTGGCACGCCTACTTAAAAGGCTAAGAACGACGCTTATTCTTGTACGCTCTGTAAACAATTCGATACCCCAAGTTACACCATACCCTGATCAAGCTAATCACGTCTCACTAACCGATATTAAGACATCCGTCTGCAATTTCATATCTATAGTACCAAGTACTATCTGAATTCAAATATTCGCCCTTATTATGTATGTCGTAGTCACGTCGAATCATTGTTGTTTTTAAAATATGGCATCGCTGATGTCGTTTGTGAGACTGAGATATGACTGGCCTTGCTCATATCATGTTCTTTTTCATTAGATTATAAAAAAAATCTCAACACTAAACAATTCTGTTAATTTTTACTAATTTAAATCAAATAAAAAAAAGAGTCGAATGTCGCCGAAAGTTGACTACGACATACCGAATAAGGGGAATTACCTTATATAGTCCTAAAAACATTTTAGGACTTCATCTTCATGTCTACATTTCCGAGTACTATAATGGCATATTTACACAACTGATATCATTGTCACTATTACCCTTTACCCTGTGTCAGCATTTACCTAAATAAAACAAACTGACGCAATGTAAATAGTCCTTAAAGTTTTCTGACACAAACATCTTGTCAAAAGTGAAAAACATCTTGTCAAAAGTGTCAGCAAATAAAATTTAAAATTTAAAAATAAAATCATTTAAAAATATAATTAATTTAAGAAAAAACTCTTCTAACATTGTCCTTGCTCTTAAAAT
Source organism: Muscina levida (assembly GCA_964034835.1). Lineage (NCBI taxonomy): Eukaryota > Metazoa > Arthropoda > Insecta > Diptera > Muscidae > Muscina > Muscina levida. Next base: position 136,574,618 of record OZ035880.1, read on the forward strand.
GTCGTCTGCACATTAATAATTTTATCTCTCAAGGGCTAAAATACAGTTTTGCAACTCCTACTCGGCCCGCTGATCCAAAATTTAAATTTCGTCTACAAAATTTAAATTTCGTCTGCATATTCATACATACATGCATACAATTTGAGTACCAAATAGGGAACTCCACACACTGATCTCAAATTAAAATTCTCTCTACATTTTCTTATTCATGTTGCCGAGCGTCTTCTGTGTATCAAATTTTGTCTCCGTAGCTCTAAAATTATGTTTCGCCACGCCCACTCCGACCACTGGTTCAAAATTAAAATTTCGTCTGCATATTCATATTCGTGTTGTCGAGTAATATTTGTGTATCAAATTTTATCTCCCTAGCTCTAAAAATATGTGTTACCACGCCCACTCTGCCCACTGATCTCAAATTAAAATGCCGTCTGCATTTTCATATTCATGTTGCCAAGCGTCTTCTGTGTATCAAACAGTATCTCCCTAGCTCTAAAATTATGTTTCGCCTCGCCCACTCTACCCACTGGTTCAAAATTAAAATTTCGTCCACATATTCATATTCGTGTTGCCGAGTACTATCTGTGTATCAAATTTTATCACCTTAGCTCAAAAAAAAGTTTTGCCCCATAAGGTCAAAAATTTAAAAAATTTTAAGCCTACGGCAATTTCCATATAGTACACTAACTATCTTCCAAATTTCATTGAAATCGGTTCAGCCGTTTAGGCGTGATTGAGCAACAAACATACAAACAAACAGACAGACATTCACATTTATAATATTAATAGGATTGGATTTTGAATAGCTTCCTACTAGCTCTACATTATGTAAAAAATGCGTAATTTTTAAAAAAAACTACAATCAAAGTTATTAACAAAACACATGCCTATGTTATGCTACACGAAATAGGAGTGCGTTTCATGTTAGTTCTTGAAGTTTTAAAAGTCAGCTTCAGTATATGCATTTAATTATTTCATAAAATAGACCAATAGCTCTAAAAAAAATATATTTTTGTTGGGCAAATTTGTTCCTCCAGTTTTTAACTACGAGGTAATAAAGACCTACGTTATGTTACTGACTTTATGAGACAAAATATCCCACAGCTGTGAAATGCTTAAAAATAAGTTTACTTAAGCTATTGGTTTTATTTGCAAAATTAGAGAAAATTATGAAGTTTATATGTCACTAATTGTTGACCACGAATGTTACATTTGAACGCCAATAAAATAAAATCAACATTTTGCTGCTAACTGCTAATTTTTTACTATTCATGGAGCTATTTATTGTTGTAACTAAAATTTTATCATAAAAGTGGACTTGCATCATCAGTAAATATAATATTAAAATTCAAAAATGGTGACTAGCAAAAAATGCAATTTTGCAGTCCGTTAAATCAACACGAAAACTAAGAAAAGCTTTGGACATTTTAATTTGTTGTTGAATCAAAGAGCAAGGACTAGTAGAGTTTTTTCTTTAATTCATAATATTTTTAAACTTTATTTGTCAGTTTGACAACATATTTTTCAGAGTTGTGTCAGTAAAGTTTCAGGACTATTTACATTGCGCCAGTTTTTTTCAGAATAAAATAGTAAACATTAGGGTGTCATTTTAAAATAGTGGTTACAAACTTGTGGTGATAAAAAATATTGAAAAATTAAAAAAAAAATTGCGATTTCGAGGCAAAAACAGACAGACATGAATAGTTATCAATATAACCATATATATCGTTGGAAAGGCCACAGTCTGTTCTTTCCAAACTTTACCGTGGCTAGAATTAGTAAAAATGTAATGCTGAAAGAAGTGAAAAAATATTTACTTAAATTTTTTTGCAAAAAGGGCAGGAATAACTATAATTTTTCGCATAAATTGTTAATAAAATTTGTGCGCAAAACTCCCAGCTACATTATTCCCGAATATAGTTTAGCTCTATCACGTAGCGTGAGTTAGCTGTTGGACAAAAGCAGATGACACCTTTTTTCAAGGGGCTCACTAGTTTTGAGAATCATTTGAGTTCCATTAAAAAAAAACTGGTCACCAATCTCGCCAAACTAAGTATTTATAGGGTTTTATTACCCTTCGATAGTATAATCGCACCTATACTGTCATGTTTAAGTGGAAACGCGTGCGGTGACGGAATGATGTAAGGTGAAGAGGTAAAAAATGAAACGCCTCTTCAGGCGTCAAAAAACGTCTATGAAAGAAAAGAGAGAGCCAGGATAGCGAAAATTACAGCAATAGAGGTGAAGCCCGAACGTTCTACTAAAATGTAAAAGGAGGGGTTTTGGAATAGAGATCCCAACCTATAAGGACCGAGATGGGAATCTGGACACGCACACCCAAAGTGTGCTGCAAGTAAAGAGGGAAGACTTTCGTTCTCTTCTCGTTCCCGAAGGTAGCAAACGTGACGACATCACGTCAATCATCGATGATGGAGTAGATTGTCCACCACAGGGCCACAACGAGATCAGCACAGCAATTGCCGGGTTTCAAAATAATAAAGCTGCGGTAGCCGAAGGTCTGATTGGACCTTATCAGTGTGGCTTTAGACCTGGTAAATCCACGACCGACGAGATATTCACACTAAGACAAATCCTGGAGAATACCCAAGAAATGCAGATCGGCACCTACTATCTGAGCATCGACTACAAAGCTGCATTCGATAGTCCGATACGACAGAAATTGTTAGATACTATGGCTACGTTTGGTATCCCCGCGAAGCTGATATGACTTTGCGGTATGACACCGAATGACACGAAGTCTTTAGTGAAAAAGTCTGACAGAGCCATTTTCTACCTAGCAAGGCTTTAGACGATAGGCGATGGTCTGTCATGCGATCCCTTTAACGTCATGATAATGATCATTCAAAAGGCTGCAGTAAACAGGAATGGTACTTTTTTCAACAAAAGTCACATGGACCCATCATCGTTAACGGCGATTACCGTCGTCGAATAAACCATGACCTGTACACCGGCATCGATGTGGCCAAACGCGTTCAAATATACCGAATGCGCTGGCTTGGAGATGCCCAAGCTCAAAACGATTTCGGCAATAAACTCGATAGGCGACACAAAAGGGAGCGACCAAAGCTTCGTTGGATGGACCAGGTTATAGAGCTGTTATCTAAGCTTGGTGTGACCGAACTATCTACGGAGTGCAAAAGACCAAAGCTTTTGGAATTCTTTTCTACTTGTGGCCACAGATGGACTTATTTCTGTTGTTGCTGCCATATAAGAAGGAGAAGAAAAATTCAGATAAAATAGGTGCCCAGATACATTAAAACACACTCATAACATCTGCCAACATCACTGTTGCCTAGTTTAGCATAAAATCTAAAAACTCTCAAGCAACTCACCGTATCCATCACTTGCTGACCATAGTAGCAAATCAAGAAATAATGGCCTATGGCCGTTGGCAAAAAAGCTCCGTAACCCAACATCTCACGACCCACGCCTTGGGTAATAGCAAAGACACCAACACAACATATGATGGAACCTACGCCCATTAAAAGTACCAACAGCAAACCGCCAAACGATTCATTCACCCTGTTGCCTAGGCTGGTAAACAAAAAAAAAAACAAATTACTGGATATAATTAGTCGGCATTACAACAACTTGCAAACTTACTCCAATACGATTTGATGTTGCCTAATCAATTGCCACAGAAATTGATTATCCCTGCTAGCATATATGGCATTCGGTTCATAGGCTTCCAAGGTTCGCGCCATGAACTTAAAGTGCATGCAAAGTTGCAAGGAGAAGCACAAAAGCCAAATCTCCGCTACGATATTAAACGTGATCACAAAATGAGCATGTAACAATTCGATGGTGTAGGTGGCAATATAGGCCAAGGGTTGACGATGATCGAAACTGTAATGGACATCATAAAGTTTGATATAGGAAAATTGTGCCCGCTCATAACCTTCTCGATGCAAGGCAATGATGTAGGAAATAACGACTTCACATAGAGGCGATACAACGATAAAGGTGACTGCTCCAAAGTAAAAAACCAAAATGCTCTGCATCCATTTGGGCCAAAAATATTGATTCACTCGATAAAGTCGACGCTCGCTGGCCGTTTTGGGGTATATATCTTTCAAGTCATTATAAATCTCCCTTACCCCCTTGAAATTCCAGGCAAACACAACAAATTTGGTTGTGCCAAAAGAGGCATATACAAAACCAGATATTGTTCGCAGCAACAGAGGTAAATCTGGTATTCCCAACGTAACCTGCAAACAGATTTCACTGAACAGAGAGTAAAGGCAAAACAAATTCGACAGGATAACGGTGACGGTGTAAAGCCTCATTAGATATTGGTGCCACTTGGATCGCTCGACATAGACTAAATCAATTCCGACATATCTTAACATGGAAATGGATATTTGGCAAAAATCCTCAAAATGTTTATCTTGTTCCAGCGTTTCGATGAAAACTAACGACATTTTCACGTGAAATATTACTTTGAAAGTGTGCAATTGTTGGACGATGTAATAGTATTTTAGAGGTAATGCCTGTTTTAGATAGAGTTAGCTAATAATAGGTTGTCAGCTTTGCCACCACAATAAATTGCAATTTTGTAACACATTTTAATGCGAATTTTTGCCAATGACCATTTCTTGTGGTTTAAAAGAATCTTGGGTAGCGTAAAAAGTTTTTGGAGAAAAAATAAAAACGGTAAACTGACTGAATTTAATTTTGTGTTCAAATACATTGGATCTAACATGTCCTATTCATTTTTTGTCATGTCATGTCCTATTCAACATACTACTAGGCCGCTGTTAAGACCCGGATCTAATTTTAATACTCCACAAAATATTCAAACTGTGGAGGTACCAAATTGACTGACAAGTACAAACTTAAGGCATGCACTCCGTCCGATCTGGTCCACCACTGTTATTATTTGCTACTTGATGTTGTTATATTTCTATTATTTAGTCATATGGACAGTAACCATTCCATCCTTAGCACTCATCCAACATGCAATTTTGATCCACGTCGCCATCTGCTAGAACCGAAGTTCCCATCCAGCCGGCCCCACAACCTTTTAAACTTCGTCACCTTTAGCTAGGAGCAAATCTCCCCATTCGGCTGACCGCAACAAAGCACCTTCTGCTAGGTACCAAAAGTACCCCATCCGGATGGCATCATCAAGGTTACCACGCGTTAGTCAATAACAAACATAAACCGAATGGTTACTGCCCGACTTGATAGAAAGAGCTAAAATGTCTGATACAGTTATAATCTTTCGCTTTATATTGGAACTAGTCCGTAACAACGTAACAGTGTTCCTGCAATCGCTGTTACGACCTTGTTAGAGGTTTGGCGCTATATATTCGCCAAGACGCTGAAAGTGCAACGCCACACTCAACTAAGAATCCGTAAGATGCGCAATAACAGATGCAAGACTCGTATGGTCTCAAGAAATACCCAGCTCCATTTCTCTCGATCATCAAACTCTTATTTTACCAGCGTGACTTTTGGTTAAACCACAACCACCACGAGGCACAGAACAAGCTGTTCCATACCCATTCGGCCAGGAAGGTAGTTTTTACGCTACCTTGGTCTCCTGACCGCCCGTGGTACCATCTTTAGACTCCTTGGTCGAAGCTCGTAAAGGTGTACTTCCTCTTTTCGCCTTGCAGAGCCAAAAAGAGGTCCACTGGTGGTTCCCTCAGGTCCGTGTAAATGGTACAGTTGAACTTGCATGATGAATTCATCCATTACCTTAAAGCAATAGTTCTCATGGTTCACTCTGCGTCCCCAAAGGGTGGACACTTTGTTCGATGATACCATTAATTTCGTCTTGTCCTCATTCACTGCCAAACCCATTTTCGCTGACTATCTTTCAACAGATGAGAATACATCTGTTACCTCTCGCATCGTCCGATTGATAATGTCGATATCATCGGCATATGCGAGCAGCATGTGGCTCTTATTAAATATGGCACCAGATATGTTAACCGCTGCTTTCCTTAACACCTTCTCTATCACTATGTTGAACAGTATGCATGACAAACCATCACCCTGTATAAGACCTCTTGTTGTATCGAATGGCACAGATAGATCCTTGCCAATCCGAACAGAGGATTTGGTATTCGTAAGGGTACTCCGGCAGAGACGAATAATCTTCGCAGGGATACCGAACTCAGACATGGCTTCGCATATTCGATGCCTGATGGGATTATCGAAGGCAGCTTTGTAATCCACAAAAAGGTAAGTATCGATTTGCTTCTCATGGGTTTTCTCCAGAATCTGCCGTAGTGTTAATAACTGAAACGTCGTGGATTTGCCTGGTCTAAAGCCGCACTGATAAGGTCCAATCAGGTTTTCCACAGTTGGCTTTGACGTTTACACAGTATGCTAGAACAGGACCTAATACGCAATCGGTAAGAGACTAATTCCACTGTAGTTTTTACACTCACTACGGTCAACTTTTTTGTAGATAGGACATAGCACACTGAGATTGCAATTCTCTAGTATGTTCTCCTGAAGCTTAATATTTTCTATAAGGTGTTGCATGCTTAGAACAAGCTCATCTCCACCCACATTAAACAGTTTAGCTGGAAGACCATTAGCCCCAGCGGCTTTATTGCTCTTTAGGCGGGATATGGCAGTTGTTATCTCAGCTTGGCTCGGAGGTGGACACTCGATGTTGTGGTCTCGGATTGGTACACAATCTTCAGCAACCGAGTTTTCAGACATGAAGAGGCTGCAGAAGTGATATTTCCATATTCTCAGTACGTTCACGGAGTCAGTAACTAGATGACCATCCTTGTATTTACAGGAGGGAAGACCTGTTCCATGTACCCTACAATTTAAATTCTGGAAGAATTTCCTGGCTTCACCTGTTCCTGTATTCTTCAACACATTATTCTGCTCCATCAACTTACAACTTACGAACGTGGTTCATAAATTTAAGGCCAGAAGTTCTCAAGAATTCCACAAGCCGAATCAGCTTTGGAGGAATACCATACTTAGACATGGCCTCATATAGCCTATTCCTTATCGGAGAGTCGAAGGCAGCTTTGTAGTCGACAAAGAGGTGGTAGCTTTCGCTCTGTTTTTCATGAGTTTTTTCCAGGATTTGTCGTAAAGTGAATATTTGATCCGTCGTACATTTACTTGGTCTAAAGCCGCACTGGTAAGGTCCAACTAGTTTTTCTACAATTGGCTTTAGACGTTCACCCAATATGCTCGAAAGAACCTTGTACGCAGTTGGTAATAGGCTTATTCCACGATAGTTCTTACACTCACTACGATCTCCTTTCTCGCATATGGGACCTTATAGACTGAGACTTCAATCCCCGGGCATGCTCTCCTCTAGCCAGATGTTCTCCATGAGCTGAAGCATGCTCCTAATCAGCTCCTCCCAGTAAGCCTTAAACAATTCAGCAGGGAGACCATCGGCTTCAGCCGCTTTATTATTTTTAAGGCGGGATATTGCCACACGTATCTTGCTCTGGCTCGGAGGTGGGAGTTAATTCCATCGTCATGACTTTGAGCGGGGTCTTCTGAAGTGATGTCCGTATCCAGAATATTTCTGAAATATTCTCTCCATATCTTCAGAACGTTATCCGGGTCCGTCACTAGCTGGCCATCGCTGTCCTTGCAGGAGGGCAACCCTGTTCTCTCTGGTAGAATTTTCGGTCTTCCCCTCTTCTTCGGAGCAACTCTGTGCACTCATCCTGTCTCTTCTTCAGCTCCTCCTATTTCGTCTAAAAAGACTTGTCTGTTCTCTTCTCCCTGTGCGGTTTACGAACAGCTCGTGTTGCCATTGGCTGCAGTTTCGCCCTGTATGCAGCATCCGTCTCTCTCGTGGCATTGCGACATTCATCATCGTACCAGGCATCTTCTTGAGACGGCTGTGAGTACCCAAGTACGCTGCTCGCAGTCCGTTCTATGGAGTCAGCTATACATTGCCACTGCGAGGTAATATTATCAAGGGTTAAAGCATTCTGTAGCAGTTGAGTTAGGTGATTGGAGTAGGCGTCCGCTACCTCTGTAGTCCGCAGTTTACCGATGTCTAGCTTTCATTGTGCCTAGTTACGTTCGTTTTTCGTCATGATTTGCCTTGTGCGTACCTTAAATTCAGTAAGTTAGTGATCGGATTCAATTTACCGATTTTTAAATCCTAAAACTTCTTGCGACACCCAACATTCTTTTACACATCACAATTATTGTTCAAAAACGGAACGGAAAACCATCTTACGGTTAACCGAGTTTTCAACGAGGGGGTAAAACCAATAATTTATTAGGTTAAGGTACTTGAAATGTATTACGCAGAACAGTGCCGGGATTGTTGTGGGCAAACCGGCATATACTTTAGAATAAAGGTTGATTTTGTTGAAATATACTGTTTTATCTCGACTAGTAATGGGTGGAAGACCGTTGGTATTTAAAAAAAAAACTATAATTGATGTTATATCATGAAGTAAGCAGCCAATTGCAAAAATGAACTTAACTTCTGATCACTATACAATATTTGTGGAATCACTAAGATATAGTTGGGATCTTACCTTTAAATGAGTGGCAAGTCAACGATATTCATATAAAAACTTTAAGTGTAGTTATATACTAAACTATGTGTCCAACTACAAAAAGAAGCTTAATTTATGATAACCATAAAATAGTTAAGAAATCTCTGAGATACAGTTGGAATCTCATCTTGAAATAGGTTGGGATCTCAATTTGAAAAAAGTAGGATGCCATTGATATTCATATGAAAACTTTAAGTGCAGTTGTACCGTAAACTAAGTGTCCAATCCCAAAAAGAAGATATATTTATGACCACCAAAGAAAAGTTGGGAAATCACCAAGACATAGTTAGAATCTCATCTTAAAAAAGGTGGAGAACTCAACTTGAAATGGATGGGAAGCGTGTCGATATATCAATTTTAGTGCGGTTATCTCCTAAACTAAGCGACCAATTGTACAAATTAGCTAGATTTAAACCATCACCCTTAGGGTTGAGGGTATATATCATTTGATACGACCGAAAAGTGTAACACATAGAAGGAGTCACTTTAGACCCTAGGTTGCTTTGAACCAAATTCAAAACATGAATTTTTAAGTCGTTTGAGCCATGTCCGTCTGGTATGCACGCTAACTTTCGAAAGACGCAACCAAATGTTTCCAAATTTTGCACGAGTTAATATTTCCCCAAAACTACTTACGGTATTGCAATGGGCTACATGGCCCGCCCCTTCTGGTACCTCCCACACAAATACATCATTCCGCCCACTTTAGAAATCGAGTAATAATATCAATACACCCAACGGAATCGTACCTAAATTCTGTACTTAGTAAAGCTATAACAGGACAAAGTTTTGGAAAAAAAAATTTAAAGTCTAGCCACGCCCCTTCTGGTACCTACCATACAAATGTACCTCTCCGCCCACTTTAGGGATGGAGCAATAATCGTACCCAAATTCTTTATTTAGTAAAGCTATAGCAGGATACAGTTTTTGAGAAAAAAAAACTGGAAGTCAAACCACGCCCCATCTGGTACCGACCACTTTAGAAATCAATTAATAATATTAATAGATCTTACGCTATCGTGCCCAAATTCTGTATTTAGTAAAGTTCAAGCAGTATAAAGTTTCGGAGAAAAAATCTGGAAGTCTAGACACGCCCCTTCTGGTACCTTCCAAAATAATAAATCAATTCAGAGATGAAGATATAATATCAATACATTCGACACGATCGTGCCCAAATTTTGTTTTTTTGTTAAGTTATAACAGGATAAAGTTTTGGTACCACCCATACAAATGTACCTTTGTGCCCACTACAGAGATGGAATAATAATATCAACACACTCGACATAATCGTGCCAAAATTCTGTATTTAGTAAAGCTATAACAGGAAAAAGTTTTGAGAAAAAAAACTGCAAGTCTAGATACGCCCCTTCTGGTACCTCCCATACAAATGTTCCCACTTTAGGAATCTAGTAATAATATCAATATAATAGAACATTTTTTGTTTTTCTGAGGTGAGGGTATATGTAAGTCGGGTTGCCCGACTGAAACTTTCATACAGAAACTTTTGTGAGTAAAAAAAAATTACTTATATGCTAAGTTCAAATTTTATTACAACTTCTGTTTGAATAGACCGATCCACCTGAGAATTAAATGGAATATAAATTAAAGTCAACTGAATTCAAAACTCTGTTTAATTTAAAACATGATAAGTCAACATAGCATATTTTAGAATTAAAGTATCGATATTCATTATTTTCATATTTAGTTTTATTTTACAATTTCCGAAAAACCGGTTAATCCGATTTTTTACAAATTAAGCTATTCGAAACCCAAATTTTAAAAAACAAAGTTATCTTTCAAATAAAACCGAAACCGGTTTTCTGAAATATTCAAGTATTTGAACACTATACACACACAATGTAACCATTGGAATGCCCTTTGATGAATCCTTTTAAAATATCTAATAATAAAAATGCAATTTTACCTATGATTAGCTAACCACATCTAAACCAAGTTTCAGCTATTAAATGCTACAAAATACTCAAACAATTGTACTCTATAAGTATTTTATTCATTGTGTACGGTAATACAAAGTTACAATATATATATTCTAAAACGGCCAGCGAGCGTCAGCTTTATCCAGTGAATCAATATTTTTGGCCCAAATGGATACAGAGCATTTTGTATTTCTACTTTGGAGCAGTCTCCTTTATTATTTGTATCGCCTCTATGTGAAGGCGTTTTCCTTCGTCATTGCCTTGCATCGTGAAGGATATCTGTCTATATTAAACTTTACGAGATCCATTACAGTTTTGATTATTGTCATCTCTTGGCCTTTATTGCCACCAACAGTATCGAATTGTTACATGCTCAGTTTGTGATCATTTTCAATATCATAGCTGATATTTGGCTATTGTGCTACGCCATGCAGCTGTGCATGGACTTTCAAGGATGTGGTTCGGACTTTGGAAGCCTATGAACCGGATGACAGATATGCCAGCAGGCATAATCAATTGCTGGGGCAAGTGATGTGGGCGTGGACTTGCCCATTGGACCTTATTTTTGAAAACGCAATATCTGAAGAATTTTTTTGACCAATTACCTTGAAAATTTTTGTGGATGAATCTGGCAACAAAATTCGTAAATGGATGGGATCGGATCAGTGGTCGTGGCATACATCTTGAAATTTTAAACGACTGTATCTCATGAATTGTCAGGGGTATGAAGATGATATAGCTATATATATTGTTCGTACAGTTCGAATTACAGCCATAGTGAAAGAGGGCGGTGCTCCGCTGTGTGACGCCCTTCGTTATAGAGTGGTTAAAATGTATAAAAAAAGTTAGAAAAATGCTCTTTCTCGTTAATAACCGGGGGATTGATTTTGATTTTAGACCCACAATTTCTTAGAATTCCTTGTAGATTACGATTTTGATAAAAGTTTGGTCGCTAACCACTTGACCCACTCTAATGATGATGTATATTATAGTACAGATAACGAATAAATGTATATCTTATTATTTTCATATATGTTTACCTTTATGTTTGTTATATAAACATTAAAACTATAATTTTTTTCATACTTCTGAAGTTTATTTTACTAGGTTACACCTGTCGTAAAATGATGTCACACCCGTCTTTTTTTTCTAAAAAGTTTTTTATTAAGAAAAAGTTGTTTTTTTGCGAACAGTAAGTACTATACAAAATCAAAAACATTATAAACAATTGCCTACATAATAATAATTGTGGACTTTCTACTGAAAATTTTACAGAATTTAACCTGAAAATCATAATTTTGTAAAAAGTTCAAATTCCTAAGGTCACACCCGTCCTTGTCTTCTAATGAACATTCTGAGCAGAAATCAAGTTATTTACTTGGTAATCACAGCTTTTTTTTTAATAATAAATTCATTCATTGCACACAACTCTTGTAAAACAAAACTCTATTAGCAATATAAGAAATGATCCTTAGCCGAACGATTAAAACTAATTTATTATAATAAATTTACTATTTATAAATTATAACCAAAAAGTCTCTAACATGGTCACACCAGTCCCAATGCAATTGCTCATGTATTAATGTATTTGTGCTTATTTCATTGAAAAATTATTATTTACAAGACAAATTCTCAAAACTTGCTTAAAAATCATGGGGACAAAACTGTAAGCTGTAAGAACGAACATTGAAAGTATAAAATATTGCAACCCACTGTTTAAGCAAGTAATTAATAAAAACGAGACGATTCAATTAAAACGAAACACCATATAATTATTAACAGATCAAAAAAACAGAACAGAACGAATTTTTTACATATTTCCATACAAGACCCATATCAACTAATTAAGGGAATTGAAAATTTACATTTATATTCTTATTGGAGAATATTTCTTAAGAAAGACGAAGACATCACTACAATAAAAAAAAACATATGAAGTAAATATGTCTGCAAATAGTCATTGTAGTCATTGTCAAATATAAATGTACAGCACTTATATATAGGAGAGTAGATATAAAAGTTATAAAATTACAATTGAAAAAAATGTATGTATATTATATTGTTCCCAAAGCCAAATTCGACATCAAAGTTCATGGACTTAAATGAACTTTTGTTTCGATTTAAATATAAAGGATTATTTTTAAGATTTTAATACGATTTTTTATAAATATTTTATAAAATCTTCTATTACTTTTACATTTGTTGTATAATTTTTAGGGCTCTATAAAAATAGTAATTTTAATTTCTAGAATTTGCTAAACTTTCAAAGACTGCAATATTGCAATTAAGTTGTTGGCTACAATGGGTTAATTGAATGGAAACCAAAAATAATGCGCATGTATGTACCAACCATCACGGTAGAAAGCTTATTTCACTTCAGGGTAAAAATATCCACATCAAGCCCCGTAACTGTCCCGGAGTCGCCATTAGAGGGGTAAAATGTATGACCGCCCCCCGATTCATGATATATTTTGAGTCAGGATAACAATTTCGTACCGCAGCATTTAATATACGAACTACAGCTACGTTTGATGTCTTACATCTGTCGAAAACAGATACTTGATCCGTAGTAATGTATTTGATGCTGCCTCATTATATGTTAATAAATTTGACTCATCTATGCGCAATCTACCCCAAAGGTAGAAGGGGGGTGATGAAAGAGGGTAGGTATGTTTGAGAAAAATGTTAGGAGGGAAAAATGACTGGGGTTCAGTCGTACATTCAACCCCTGTATGACACAATGGGAGCGACATGAATTCATAAACATATTTGTAAAAAATAATAAAAATTGTATGGGGACTAGCTGAAGAATTGAAGATAGAGGATAGATATTTTTTTTAAAACTGTTGGGGTTGCAAAAATATTGGGGATCGGTCTTATATTCGACTCCTCTAGGGAGCACCTTTGGAACAGTTAGAGCGGTGGAAGCAAAATGTATAAAAAATCGATTTTTGCATTGGGAAGATGGGGTGTAGGTATGTTTGGGAAAACTGTTAGGTGTGAAAAATTACTGGGGGTCAGTCATACATTCAACCTCGAGGAGGCACAAAGGTAGCGACAGGAACTGAATTCATAAAAAATTTGTAAAAAATAAAAAAAAAAATTGTATGCGAATCACCTTAAGCGATTAAGATAGAGGGTAGATAAGATCGAAGAAACTGTTGGGGTTGCAAAAATATCGGGGGTCGATGATACTTTTGACTCCTCTAGGGGCACCTTTGCGGCAGTTTGAGCGGTGGGAGCCCCCTTAAGGGGTTGAAGATGGAAGTATGTCATATATTTTACCCCTCTAGGAGGCACCATTGGAGGGGAACAGGAGCTGATTTCATAAAAAATCTGTGGGATTTACCTTAGGGTGTGAAGATAGAGGTTAGATATTTTCGGATAAACTGTTGGGGTTGCAAAAATATCGGGGGTCGGTCATGGATTTGACTCCTCCGGGGGCACCTTTGGGGCAGTTACAGCGGTGGGAACCAAATTATTTGTATGGTAGCCCCCTTAGGGGTGAAGAGTGCGGATATGTTTAGGAAAATGGTAAGAGGAAAAAATTCATGGGGGTCAGTTATACATCCAATCCCTTTAAGGGAAGCCATTTGCGGCGCTGAATTTTTCCTCTTTACCGCCACCTTTAACTGCGACGCGCACCATTTTTTTGGCACCAACCCATAAATGTTGCATTTTAGTTGTTTTTTTTACTTTTTAATTTTGTCGATCTGATCTCCCCAAAAATAACAAGTCTTTACAGATTTTGGGGTAGCCAAAATTTGAGTATGATTGGTGTAGTTTACCCGTGACGCTTTGGGCTACAAGTTTTTAAGCTGCTACAGCCACGTTTGGGATGAAATAAAAATCCGAAGTTTAAGAACTAACATTCCTGTAATCTTTTCATATATCAATCGCTGCATAATCAACAGTTTCGCAATTGTAAATAAATTTATAAAAAAAAAAAATTAAAAATTTACCAAAAAAAAATTCAAGATTGAAAAATTTGGATTTTAATTTTTTAGGCAATTTTTTTATTTTTTTTTCATAAATTTTGTTCATGCATTAAAATATAAACTGTAAAGCAGAAATAGGCTTATTTAGGATGTACAATCTAAATCTAAAATTGATATCAGAGTCAAAAATATCCAATAGCCAAAAAGTAGTCTTTGAATAACGATGAATAACGATATACCCCTCTTTAACAAATACTATTTCGGGGGATCGTAGGGTGCACGGATCAAAAAAATGTTTTATGTCCTCATATTGTCTTTGGACAAACTACAAAAGTGCAATTAGTAAATATTTTAACTTATTTCCTACCAATCTGTCCAAAATAACACAAAATAAAATTTTCCTTTCCACAACAATGTTTCGTCTAAATTTTAACCGATAATTAACCTAATTGGGGAAATTCATCTAATATGTAATTTTAAGTTTTCATAACACAAAACAAACTTTCATTAAAGTCATTAAAGCTATGTTAATTTAAAATAAATTTTTAGGAATATTTTTCCCTAAATTTTGTTATCCACTTCTAAATTGTTTTTACTATTCGTATTTTCTTAATAATTTCCCAATTTTTTTACTTAAATATCTTGTTGTTTTTTCCATAAATCCATTCCATCAATTCAAATAATACTTTAAATAAATTCTTTAACAACTAACTTTACTAAACTATACTGAAACATTAAAGTTGTTTTTATAAATTAGGCACTAAGCTTGCGATAAAGTAGCACATTGTACACTTTCTTCTAACTCTAACTGTATATTGTTGTTCTTATATCCACATCAACTAAATGAATGAATGAACGAACATCAACTATAAATTTCACAAATACAATGACAGAAATTTATGCATTTCATATGATTTGCATACCAAATAAATCAAAAGTACATATCTGAAGAAGACGACCAAGTCGTCAAAGAAGATAACTATAATGATAATAATGAAGCGCAACAAACACCAACAAAGCCTAAGAGTATTTAAACTTCAAATCAACAGTAGTGAAGAAGCATACTTATTTAGCTCCTTCACCGAAAATGTTGACGACGGCAGAGGAATAATAATAAGTACAAGGAGGAGATGAAGGAGAAAGACTGAATTGCTGTTGTCGAAAGCAAAATAAATGAAAAGGAACCTCTCAATAAAACTTAATACATATTACTATTGTCATATTCATATACCCGGCAACAACTTCAACAATGACGATGTCTCCCGTCTGTAGACATGTCGAAAAGTTCATAGGGACTCAGTCAGTCAGTCAGCCACTACAATAATTGTTGTGGTTGTGTCGACTGTAACTGGCATACAAGAGAAATTCTTAAATACTTCACACACACTCGCACACACACACACACACACACACAAACAATCACACATTTAACTTTAGCATAAATGATAATTGACAATAAGGAAGATGACGACTGTATGATGTCTACTTCTTGTGATATCTTTCGATTAAATGATAATAAGACTAAATAAAGGCGAAGGCTTAAACTAAAAGTTAACCGTTTGGTGTGATAGAATAAAAGTCCATGTATACTTGTATGTACAAGGCAAATTTAAAGGAATCAGAATGCAATTCAAATTTATTGTCATAGGCTTTTGGACCTTAACAATTTAGTGGACGCTCTTGACTATATATCTTTAATAAAATAAGATCAAATGAAGACAACCTAATTGCTACTTAAAAACATTAATTAGTCCTATTGTATACCTATTTGCGTTCAATTTTCTCGCTTGGTCGAGAAAACCGAGATTGCCAAAACTATGGTATATTTGTTTGAAATGACTGCAGTAACTTTCATAAGTTAACGTTAGGACCAGTGCCCTAAAATAAAATGTAACTATCAGTTTTGTTCTGAAAAACAAATCGGTTTGAAAGCAGAGCAAAATCGGTAGAAATGTATTAAAAAATATTACCTTTTTACCGATTTTGCTCTGTCTTTTAACCGAATTGTTTTCCAGAACATTGCTGTATAGGGGCTATTGCCAATAAATTATATTTTATATCAATTTACTTAATAGGTTTTGGACTAAGAATAAATGCTATCACTCCTTTGTATGAAGCACAATTTAATTTAAATTGAATAGGTACAGTTGAGAGCGAATAAATGGGTGTTGTAATCAACGTCCTACATAGTGTGTGATAATAATTTTATTAAGTTGGTTTTCTGCCACTATCTCTTTAGGAATAACCGCAAAGTAGGCGGCACAGTGTATTAGGAAAAGCAATAGTATAGGAGCCTCCTTAGGGCGTGAAGATCGGGGGTAGGTATGTTTGGGAAAAATGTTGGGAGGGAAAAAAGACTGGGGTTGGTCATACATTTTACCCCTCTAGGAGGTACAATGGAAGAAACAGGAGCAGATTTCATAAAAAAGGGTTGCAGACAGTGGGTAGATATGATCTGAGAAACTGTTGGGGTTGCAAATATATTGGGGGTCGGTATTGCATTTTACCCCTCTACGGGGACTCTGGGACAGTTAGAACGGAGGGAGAAAATTTAATAAAAATAAATAATTAGGTATGGGAGCCCCCTCAGAGGTTGAAGGGAGTAGTCGTAGATATGTTTTGGAAAAATGTTAGGAGGAAAAAATGACTGGGAGTCGGTCAAACATTTGAACCACTTAGGGTTTATTCCGGGGCAGTTGTGGGTTTTGTTGTGGATATTTCCCCAATACAAAACGTTTCTCGGTAAAAACCGCTGGGTCGAGAAAAAAATTTGATCCACTTAATTTTTAATTTGCAGACCCAATTTTAATTTTCAAAGAGTAAGCCGATGAGGCATGGCAAAACTGTATTTTGTCCTAGAAAGATAAAATTTGGTAAACAGATAGTACATAGCAGTGAACCAAGCCGATCCAAAATCGGCGGCGGCGGCGTGGTCAATATGATGTCGGCGGCGGCGGCTTTAATGTAAAAAAATCGGCGGCGGCGGCTACATCATCGGCTCAAAACTATGTATATTTAAATTGCTTGAAAACGTGAAAATCAAAGCCAAAAATGGGGAGTCAATAATGGGTCCCTTGGGTTCTATGATGAACCCCTGTGTCTCTGTGTCCCTGTGTCGGGTACTCAAATGAATGATATTTTCGGGACGAACCCAATGGTGTGTTTTTTAAAACAATACGATGTTTTAGGGAGCCAAAAAAGTGTCCCTTTGGGTATGATTTGTCATATTGTGCGGCTGCCAAAATCAGTCGACCAAAGCCGATGTAAACGGCGGCGGCTTGTAAGCAGAAAATCGAACCGGCTCCGACTCGCCGCCGCTTCTCACTCGGTCGGCTTGGTTCTCTGGTACACGCCACTACAGGATCAGTGGGCGTATGAGGCCTCAGTTATTTTTCCCTCCTAGCATCACCCACTAACGGGGCTACCATATAGACATTTTTTTATATAATTTGTTCCCACCGCTCTAACTGCGCCGGAGTCGACCCTACATGGGTAAAATGTATGACCGACCCCCAGTAATTTTTCCCTCCTAACATTTTTCTCAAACATACGTAACAAAACCACCCCCCCCCCCCCCCCCCATCATCATCCACTAAAAATGCCACTTAATAATTTAATTTATTATCAAATTAGCGTCTAACTGCCCTGTGGCAGTTAGCTCCCCTTGTGGAGCCAAATGAATGACCGACCCCTAATATATTTGCAAACCCAACAGTTTTCCAAAACATATCTACATTCTATCTTCAACTTAAGGTGTTCCCCATATAATTTTTTTAATTTTCATAATTATTTTTTAAAAATCAGTTCCTACGGCTCCCATGGTGCTTTCCAGAGGGGTGAAATACATAAGGGACCCCATTGGAATTTCCCTCTACCACTTTTCTCGAACAACTTCACGCCCTAAGGGGGCTAAATGGTTAGAACACGCGACTAACATGCCGGAGATCTCAGGTTCGACTCCTGGCTCCAGTCATCTACATTTTTGTTTATTTGCTCGATGTTGTCGACAGCAACTTCGCAGTATAGTGTCGAGTCAATCGTCATGTGCAGTAAAAAGCTTCTTAAACAGTGACGTTCGCATTCTTCGATAAACAAGTAGGTGCGTTAGTTGTGAATCTAAAAATAGAAAACGTGTTAATTCACAACAACGCGAGAAACTATCCCATACCTCATGGGGTGTTAAGGGAAATTAAGTTTTTTTTTTTTAGAAAAACCGTCAGAAAATCGGAGCCTTTGTCACACCTCTTCTGGTACCTCCCATACAGATTGACCTATTTTTGGAAAATTTATATTTCTCCCATAACTTCCAAACGGACCATTAGAGGATATTGAATTGTGGTCAGTTTAGTTATCTTGTAATAGTAGACAATCCCTAAGAAACCCGAAACCTTTGTCACAGCTCTCTGGTATCTCCCATACATATGACCGAATTCACCCTTATAGTTTTACATACATATCTTTTTAGAAAGTATACTGAATTTAGTCATATTTTGCGTGACATGAACGCTTATGACAATTTGAATGGAATGAATATGAACTTCACAGGCCGACCACGTCAAAACATTTAAAATACCCTTTCTGACACCTCCCTACAAATGACAGAAATTACCCCCCATATCATATCTTTTACGTAAGTACACTTAATTTAGTTAAATTTTCCACAAGGTAAACGTTTTTTTGTCTCCAGACAAGTCTGCCAGTATAAAGGGCCCTTTACAAACAAAAATTGTACACGTTGTGCTACACCTACTGGATTCTCCTTCAAAAATTTTATTTTCGAAATTATATTAGAAATTATATTTTCTTTAAAGATTTTGTGCCAATTTATTAGATACTTTCCCTAGGTCTCATTTGGTACCGCAAAAGAACCTTTTGGCAAGCCCATACAAAATGACCATATGCCCAAAGATATTAAATGTAACTTTTTTAAATTTATTGGCTGTAACACTTATGTTACTACATTTGTGCGACATGTATGTTAACGTCTGGCCAAGTCCTCTCGCCACCTCGCACATAATAATTCATAAGTAATTTCATTAAAAAATCATACGTAGGGTGAGAATATTTATCAGTCAGCTTATCTGACTGAAATTTCTGTACTGCTAATTATCATTCAAGTGAATCAAAAACAGGAGAAGGGGCGTCCCGAGAAAACGATACGTGAAAGGGCATATTCGGATTCAGAAGGTATTTTTTACAAAAGAATCAGAATAGTGCCAGAGTCAATTTGCTTGTCGAATATAATTTGTAAAAGGAAATTTGTTATGCAAATCTCTGTTTAACCTTAATATTTTTGACTTTTTTAAACCAGTTTTCTATGTGGTTGACACTAGTTCACCTACCAGCCGTTTTCGAAAACCAGATATAGTTTAAGAATCGGTTTTATATCGTCAATTATTACTGAATCAGTTTTTGCATAATTCGACTAACCATGAATCCATAAATCTGTGATTGACTACTATTTTCTTTACCCTCTGATGTATAAAAAATATGAAATTTCTCTACACCATTTCCAATTGATATTCAAATAAAATAAATTAAAATTCAAACATTCCATTTGAGAATTAAAATTTGTCACTTGAAATTAAAAAAATTCCATTTGGAATACAAAAAACATCAATTGAAATCCAAAATTTTCATTGAAATTCCAAAAATATCAATTTCAAATGACAAGTTTAGAATTTCAATGGATATATTTTGAATTTCAATGGATATATTTTGAATTTCAATTGATGAGTTTTGAATTTCAATTGGCGAGTTTCGAATTTCAATTGATGAGTTTTGAATTTCAATTGATGTGTTTTTAATTTCAATTGACGAGATTTGAATCTCAATTGACGACTTTAAAATTTTATGTGTTTATGAGTTTTAAATATCAATTGATGTGTTATCAATTCCAATTGACGAGTTTTGAATTTCTATTGACGACGTTTAATATTCAATGAATATATTTTGAATTTCAAGGGATCTATTTTGAATTTCAATTGATGAATTTTGAATTCCAATTGACGAGTTTTGAATTTAAATTGGCGAGTTTCAAATTTCAATTGGCGAGATTTGAATTTCAATTGAAGACTTTTATATTTAAATATATATTTTTTTAATTTCTAATGGAAAGTTTAAATTTCAAATAACAAATTTTTAATTTCAAATAAAATAATTTAATTTCTAACAGAATTTTTGAATTTCATTTGATTTTATTTGAAATTTCAATTGGAAATGGTTATCCAAAATTGAGTACAGTCATTTGGATATTTCTAACATTGTAAACATTTAAAATATGATAAAATTTTCTTCAAAATTCACTAAAAATTGGGAATGCTAGAATTGCTTAAAGAACCGAAACCAGTGACCTTTGAACTAAGTCTTCCGATTTTTCCCAAATTTTATACGTACCAGTTTTCAACTTAGCAACATACATATGTATAATATGACGCCTAACAACAACTACAGATAAAGTCATCTGTCAGCCAAACACTGTGCGACAATAGCTACTACCTAGTAATTCATTTATGCAAAATTGCAAGACTCATAGAGTCGCCACGAACCGCAAATATGATTTAATATTTAATTTGAAATTATTCCACTGCATAAAAAGGGGTGCGCATCCAATTGCCCTGTATGGGTTGGAGTGAAGTGAAATACAAAGTAGTATACAGTTGTTATTAAATTGAACTCTACAGTATGATAGTAAGGGTGCTTCTTCTAGGGCGTTATTTAAAATGTATTATCACAAATGGACATTAGTGGCGGTGTGCAATATCGAGCTCCATACTTTGTAAAATTTAGCATCGATAGGTTGATATTGGCCATATCATCAAAAATAAATAAAAGATTGAGATTTGTAAGAAATTTTGCAAAATGCCATACAAATGACACCCTAATGAAAGTAAACGACAACTTACGTTCAACATTAAAAAAATGATGGAAAACTCGAACACTTTCACAACAAATTACCTCCAGAGTGTTCTAAGAAGCCGCCGTGCTCGCCGCCATCAAGTCCGTTGACTTGAATAGTTGAAGAAGAGAAAATGATGTATATATGTACAAAGTATTTTCTACCTAGCACAAAGACTTTATAGTGAAAACGTAAACGTAACGCCGCGTACCATTCACCGTTTACGACGACAATGATTGTAAGGAGACATAATTAAGCGTAATCATAAAGTGAAAATCATCAATTGTCATTGAGTGTGATGGGATGCAAGATGTGCAGATTGTACAGACTCTAGAATGGAATAAAGTTTGCATTAGTCGTCTACTAGTTCCAGCTTCAGCTCTCGCTATGTACAAAAAGTTTATATCTCTACAATGGCGAACATTCACAAGACAATGTTTAACATGAACCGCCACAGTTTTATGACTCTGCTGTCTGGTACTAGAGTCAATTTATTAACTCTCATCTTAAAACATCATCATGTCATTACAATTCATTTCAATTCAATTCTTTCCATTGAATTTTATACATCTTGTGAACGATGATGATGATGATGATAAAAGTATTAATCGTCTAAAGAATAAATATGAATGAATGAACGAACGAACGAATGGCTGGGGAAATAGTTGCGCCATCTACATATATGGCAGAGTCTGTCGATAGTCACAGTTAGTATGACAGACAACCGTCTTCTTCTTTAATGGAAATGAAACGAAAGAGTTCAGGGTGCTTTAGTTGAACTTTTTCATCAATTTCTACATATAATTTATTCTATGTCGTCAATTAAATGAGTATCGTTTTTCTTGCAGAAGTAACAAAAACAAAAACGCGATAAAAAAAACACTAAAAGAATGGGGCAATACAATTATCAATGTCGTACAGTACTTATGAGTGGGCGACATTAAAGGGAGCATATAAAATTGAAGTATATAAAAGTATATTAAGCAATTAAATATAAAAACATGCTTAATATTTAATACAATCTTGTACAAAACTAATATCTTTCGAAACACCATCTATCACTTAAAACTTTGAATTTCGTTTAGCAGGCGGAAGGGGCGTGGCAAATCTAAATTAAGCTCTGAAGTGTTAAAACCGAAAGTTTATTTTCGAACAGTGGGCGGAGAAGTCGCACAGTGGTTTAGAATCGTTTTTCACCGTCCAAAATTCTGTAACTTTTGAACCGGTAGAGATATTTTCGAAAAAAAATTTCTTTAAAAGAAAATTCCAGTTATAATATCATCGAAATCCTTTTTAGTAGTTGTTGCGAAATTTAAGGTCAATATTGAACTTTTGATTTTATTAAGATTTAGTGAGAATTTTTTTGTTAATTTTTCTTCTCCTGTATTGTTAATCGATGACCATGCAGATAAGCATTCCTTGCGAAAAAAATTAAAGTTCTACGACTTTATCTTGAGGTGACGCATAAACGTCCTTGTTTTCAAAAAAGATTTTTTTTTCTTAAGTGAAAAACAATTATTAAAATGAGATATCGGTCTGATTGTTTTGAAAACTCAACATTAGATAGTTATTTGAAACTAAATCTTGAAGAAAGCTCTAAAGCACGTTTGTTTGTCTTTTTAGTCGCCTTTTGCAAGCGCCCTCGGTACAAAAAATCTGATTGTTCTTTTTGATTTAATTTAATACAGTTTTTCTTTCTAATTTTGTATAACTTACATTAATCATATAATAACATTTAAACATTTACTTGTAGTTGTACCACTGGTTTTTTCAAAAAATCAAGTTTACTGCGCCACCTGAAGATGTTAGCTTACAAAGCTGAAATTTTGCACTAATACATTTAAGACTATGGGTCATAGATTAATAATACAGGAAACCCCAAAAAAGGAGACATGTAAGACCCTAAGTATCTTAAAACCAAATTCGTTTTAGGACTTTTTAAGACGATTGAGCCATGTCCGTCTATATGGCTGGGTGGTGGGCAGCATAACTCGAGTAGACCCCAACTGATACTTACAAAAATTTACCAATATTAATATTTTTTAAACCAATGTTATGGAACTGTAAATGGGCAAAATTGCCCCACTTCTCCTGATACCTCCCACACAAAATTACCTATTTTTAGTTAATAAATATTTCTTCCATAACTTCCAAACAGACAACTGAAGGATATGTCAGATTAACTATCTTGTTATAGTAGAAAATTACTCAGAAACCCGAAACCTATGCCACTCCCCTTCTGGACCTTTCATTCAAATGGCCGAATTAACCATCATAATTTTACATCAATATTTTTGCAGAATATTCCTGAAAATAGGACTTGTCAATACATTTGTGGGCAAGTTTTTCATACCGTTATATGCGTCTTTAAAAACTCTTTCCTTTCCTAATCTGAATAATGCGCATATAGTCTTTAGTTAAATATCAAAAATCTTTGAAAAACTCAAAAAAATACCATTTTTCAAAACGGTCCACCTCTCTGGATCTTAATCCTAGGCACGAATTTTTTAAGGATTCATCATAAAACAACCCAGGGTACATTTTGGGGGGTGGACCGTAGATACTTTTTTTGGTGAGTCGAAAAAATAACTGGAGGTCGGTCATGCATTTTACCCCTCCAGGGGCGACTCCGGGGCAGTTCCGTGGCTGACTACGACGCCCTGCCGTTTGAACCCACCACACCTCCCCAATTTGTTGGCTCATGAATTATTCTTTATAACCACACAAAATTATGGGGTGAGCCGTATCGAAATCGAAAACTTGTGCACTATACCTTCTTGATAAAAACCGGGGGCTCGATTTTGATTTTAGACCCATGGTTTGTTCGGCAAAGTTTCTTAGAATTTATCATAGATAACGATATCGATAACCACTTGGTGCATTTTTTTACTCCATACAAATTGACCCACTCTTATAATTACAGTCGAACTTCTTGATAACAAACTTCTCAATAGCAAATTTTTCTTTATAACGATTTTGTTTTTAAAAACAGCATTTTCCTAATGTTTTTCGCACATTTTTACATCTCTATAACGAATTTTCTGTATTACGTAAAAATCAGCGATCCTCAGTGACTACGTTATAGAGAAGTTCGACTGTATTTTTATTTATTTTTTTTTAATAAATTAGAAAATTTTTGTATGGTTGTCCCCTTAGGGGGGAAGATGTTAGAGAAAAATGTTAATATGGAAAAATGACTGGGGTCGGTCATACATTTTACTCCACTACGGGCGACTCCGGGGCAGAGCGGTGGTAGCTAATTTAATAAAAAAATATTCTGTATGGGAACACCCTTAGGGGTTAAAGATGGTGGGTAGATATGTTTGGGAAAAATTTTAGGAGGGAAAAATTACTGGGGGTCTGTCATACGCTTTGAACGCTCTAGGGGCGATTCCGGGGATTGTTGTGGATTTTTTTACCCAATACAAAAAGTTTCTCGTTAAAAACAACAGACTCGATTATGATTTTAGAACCATGGTTTCTTGGGCAAATTTTCTTAGAATTCATCGGAGATTACGATTTTGAAAACCGCTTGGTGCACTCAAAACCGCTTGGTGGTTCAAAAAAGTAGATTCTGAGTAATAAAACCCAAAATTTTTTTTTGGTCAATCCGATCGAAATTTTTGAAGAGTATTAGATATAAGTTTTATGTTTTGATTACTGCATTTAATACTTTTAGTTTTGCCACTTGTACCCCTACGGAATTTAGCCCCTACTTATTAAGTTGGTGTGTCCTTATAAACCTCATTGGAAGGTATTTTAAAAAACTTTTTCAAAATGCTAATTTGAATAACATCAAGATTATCAAGCTTACATCTAAGCATCTTATAACAAATATCAATCTTACATCTAAGCATCTTATAACAAATATGTGCTCTTTCAACTGCTTGCTTCAACAATTACAATTCCCTATAAGTAGGTATTTTTTCTTTTTATTTCCTTTTGTTTTTTTTTAAAGAACTAAAATCAAAACAACATCAGTCGAATGAAAGTTTTTTTATGCCTTTGTTTATATATTTTAATAAAATTAACACTTCACTACATCTATCACAACATAAACTAAGTAATTGTTACATTCTTCACCACAAAACCACTTCTTTACTTGGGATCTGTGGGCAACTTGAAACCGACCATATCGGCTGTTTCTCTTATGGTCCTCTCACCGCGTCCATGAAATTCCTGATGCAATTCATTGAATTTACGTAGACTGGACAAATAGGTGTGATAGGTTTGTCCCAGGAACAAGGCCTCATCGCGTGCTTTGCATAATTGTTGATCGGTAGTTTGGTGCTTTTTGTATTGTGCTAACACATAACGTGCGGCCAACGAATCTTTGATGCAACCATTAGGGGAGGCAGCACGCAATTCATGGAGCAATGAACGTAAAGTTTTTGTAGCGGACATGCTGGAAATGGTAAGGAGTGTATAATTATTGGAGGAGCCTTTAATAATATAAACGAGAACTTACATGATGTGTTTGTTAACAATTTCCAGACAGTGACAGCTGTTAGTGACATAAACAACACCGAAGACAGCTGATTTGATGGTATGTCAGGGATGGGAGAAGAGAAGCGCGCAAGAAGGAACTATAGTTGTACATTTGTAATAACATAACAAATGGCTATTAAAATATAATTAAACTGATTCGAAAACAAATTAAGCATAAGAGAAAAATTTGGGGAGGAATGCAAAAAAAAATTTTAAAAAAAAATCTAAAAACAGTATCAGATTTGTAATTAAAAAAAAATAGGGCAAGTGCAGAATAGGGGGCGGGAGCCCAAATACGCCCTAAAACACGAAAATCAAGGTCAAAGTTGGCGCTAAGGTCCACAGGGCCCGGGGGCCCAAAAAAAGGGACCCCTTGGGTTCTATGATATCCACCCATGTGTGGGTACTGGGTGAAAGATACTTTCGAGACGAATCCAAAGGTGTTATTTTTAAGTTCCTACGGGTCTCCTGGGCCAAGTTAGAGCCATTTAAATTTCCGGGAT
Organism: Muscina levida; assembly: GCA_964034835.1. Classification (NCBI taxonomy): domain Eukaryota; kingdom Metazoa; phylum Arthropoda; class Insecta; order Diptera; family Muscidae; genus Muscina; species Muscina levida. The sequence goes on from OZ035880.1 coordinate 136,600,916, forward strand.
ATACGAAAAAAATTAGAAAAATGTAAGGAAATGAATTGAAAAATTCTATAGAAAAATGAAATTTCATCAAAAATGTGTGAAATTTTAAATTTTTTTGAATTATGTGTATTTGTTTTTGTTAGTTCTTAGTCGATCTTACTGTATATTATATCAATTTACGTTAGTGTCTCGAATGATACATCAAATTCGGCTAAAGATCAGAAGTGTTTTTTAATTTTTATTGTTTTAATTAAAAAAATGAAAATTGAGAAAAAATTAAGGAAACAAATGGACAATTTCAAGATATATTTAAAAAAAAGTGAAGAATAAGTGCGAAAAAAAATATTTCGAAAAATAAAATTGATAAAAAAAGGATAAAAGTGGAAAAGTTGAAGAAAAATTTAAAAAAAAGCTGTTTTGTAAAATTTTTTCTTTGTTCTTATACCCCTTTAAATTATTATTTGTTTTTTAAATTAGAGTGGTAACGGTTGAGATGGTTGCAGAAGCGCCATAGGCAAACATTTTTTTTAAAAAAATCGCGCGATTTTTTTTTTTAATTTTTCTTTTTGGTATATTTTAAAAAAATCGCGCGATTTTTTTTCACTACCAGTGTTATAAAAGTCCTTCAATTCTTTGTCCTCCCAAAAAAAATCTGCATTTCTTCCATATAAATTTCTAGTTTATTTTGTAATTTTACAGAATCTTAACACTAACTTTATTGGAATTCCCATTAGAGAGCCCTCTTACGATGACAGCACCACTTCATCCATCTTAACGTCATTCTCATCTTTATCGATACTTAGTTCCAATACCACATCTTCATCTACCGACATGGGCTCCTTAATACTTTTAGCATCGTCATCATCTTTAATTTCAATCTTATCATCATGTGCACCCCTCTCCAAAAAGCCACGATCACGACTTTTACCCGTTTGTGAATTGGCTTCCATGTCGTCATCGCTCAAGCCATCGAGTAAAGTCAAATTAATAATTTGTGGTTTGCTGCTAGCTGAACCAACCACTTCCTCATCATCGCTTTTACTGGTCTCCTCATCGCTGGAACTGTCATCGACTAGTTGGGCCTCAAGTTCACGCACTGCATACATCAGTACAGAGAAATCCTTTTGTCTCTTCTCAAATTTACGCACCAATTTTAATTTCTTATCATTAAGATCGGAAAGTTCTTTTTGCAAAGATTCTATATGCTTTTGAGTTTCTTTGCGGTCGGGCTGTTGTTTAATCACCTTGGCTAGTTGATCGTATTCCATTTTATTTTTACGTATCTGCTTGGCTGTAACAAGTTCCTTTTTACTTTCTTCGATTTCTTTCTTGGCAGCCTCGATATTTTTCTCGATGGTCTGTGAAAGTTTTTGATAATTTAGTAGCTCCTCGTCGATCATTTGGCTAGTGCGTTCAGTTTTAGTAGCGGCAAATTGACACTGGGCCAGTTGAGCCATTAAGCGATCATAGATTATTTGACTGGATATAGCATGAAGAAATTTGGAAAGAAATTGAAACGTATAATTTTATTAAGGAATTCAATGTTTTTTTAAGATATAATCTGTATTTGCAGACAGATTTAATGGATGATGAACCACTTGTTATGTTTTATCAAAATTACGATAAATCTTTAGTATGCAGTAAAGAATTACAAATAAAAATGGCAACTAAATTATAATGGTTTAAATTATTAAAAAGTTATTGAAACTAATAAACGAATAGAAGCAAATTTATTTTATAAAGATTTAAAGAACTGACCGTCAATCGGAAATGAATTTATGTCCAATGAAATAACTCTAAAGTAAAATACTTCACTAAAGCCAAAAGGTATTGAAAAAAGATCAAATTAAAAATAAAAGAATGAAGTGATGCTTACGCCTATTTTCGATTAATCCTTAGGGATGAGAGTATATATCATTTGATACGAGAAAATATGTAACGCATAAAATTAGACGTGTTAGACCTCAAGTATCTAAAAGAAAATTAGTTTCAGAACTTTCTAAGACGATTGAGTCTTGTCTGTCTGTCTGACTGGCGGGCAGGATAACTCAAGTAAACCTTGGCTGATAATTTCAAAAATTTATCGGTACTAAGATTTTCCAAAATGAAGCAATGGTATTGTAAATGGGCAGAATAGCTTCACCCTTCTGGTACCTCCCATAAAAATGTCCTATTTTTGGAAAAATAATATTTGTTCTATAACTTCCAAACGGACAGCTGGAAGTTAATTGATATTGTAATATTAGACAAAACGTCGGAAAACCGAATCATTTGACACATCCCTTTCGGCACCTCTCATACAAATGACCAAAATTACGTCCACAGTTTTTGATGCATATCTTTTTGAAAGTAGATTAGTTTAGTTAAATAATTAAATCAATTTTGGGTGTAACTTTTTTACTTAACTTTTATAGAGCGTTGATTAACGAAAAAATCGCACAATTTCTTTCAAACATTGAAAATAGTTTATTTTTAATACTTTGTATTCATAAGTAAAACTTAAGAAACCGAGAGGTTTGATTTCTTTTAAGATTTTTGTTCGAACTAATAAGAGATTTTTCGTTAGTTTCCTCCCTATTGGTGTGAAGGCCGACAGGCAAATAATAATACATCAGTAATTTAAATTAAAAATCGGTTGGTTTCAATAACTGATATCTTAAACAATATCATACATTTGGTGAGGGTATTTATCAGTCAGATTATACAACGCCTCGGCTTCTGACGTTCACGATACACAGGGGCAGCTACTCGTGTACGCTGATGACGCAAACGTCATCGGTCAAAACCGCGGGATGTGACTGCAGCCTTCTCAGATATACAGAAGGAAAATAGGCATAACGGTCAATGAGATCAAAACATAGTTATTGTTTCAACGAACAAAGAATCTACTCGTTAGGTAAATTGGTAGATAATTTTAATTTAAAATAATGTCAGCGTCGAAATTCGGAGAAGAATCCTGCTTGCTTATAAATGTTACTATGGACTAAGCAAGCGATTTAATGACAGAACCCTCTCGACAAACAAAAATTCAGCTTTACCAGATACTGGTTCTATCTGTCTTAATGTATGGTTCAGAATCTTGATTTATGACACAAGCGGATGGAATCGGTTCTGGCAGTATTCGAGAGAAAAATACTCCGTAAAATATATGGGCCCATCATCGTTAACGGAGAGTATCGACGTCGTATGAATCATGAACTGTACGAGCTGTACACCGACATTGACGTGGTCAGACGTATTAAGGTACAGCAGTTGCGTTGGCTGGGTCATGTTGGATGCATGGACAAAAATGCTTCTGCTCGAAAAATCTTCGACAATGATACGATGGACGGCGCAGAGGAGGGCAACCAAATCTTCGTTGGACAGACCAGGTTACTGAGAACCTTGCAGAACTTGGTGTGACTAGCTGAAGAAGAAGCGCAGAAGATCGAAGCGCTTATATTTTTATACGTGCGGTACATAATACCATAGGATTGCAAAGATACTTGTTCCTGAACCAAAGATTTTTGAATACTTCCTTCCCTACAAAATTTGATTTTTATGTTAAAAGTGTTTGTATGTTGAAAGTGTCGTAGTACCCTTGTATGAGATGTAGGAGGGTGGAGCCGTAGATGCTCTTGTAATAATAAGTATGTATGTTTAGGATGGAGCCGTAGATGCTCTTCGTAGGAAAGTTCGTATTAAACTTGGCTATTGCAGGATCTAAACCTAGAAGGAGAAGGTGGAGCCGATAGGGTTATTGATATGAGCTTTAAACAATCTGCTTGACATAAAAAGAGTAGATAGTATTTAGTGACAGTACAAGTGTTGTAAATCGTACTGTGGGCATGAAAAAGAACGTTTTGACTTAGATATGTCGAGAAATATACTGACCGTAAAATTACACAATGACCGATGAATAAAAAATGTGTATCTCTACGTTATTGACATGCTCGGGCACAGATCCAAAATTAGCATCGGAAAAAAGGAACCCATCTTACCCAATTACCACCTTACTCTTAAAAAAGTAATGGAACAACTATCCACAAAGTTCCGAAAATTGGGACCTAGGAAATTTACCAGAAACGGCATTACAATACAATTTAACAATAAATATGGAACATGCTTTTTTCATTTCCTTTTTTTCAAGCAGTAATACCTATTAACTAAGCGGTAGGCGTGGAACTAAAATTTTTTTTAATCAGTACTTTTCGTTCTATTGTAATTCCATCCAATATTATCAAGATTCACAATAGCTAACTCATGGGTCGGAGTAGCTGCTCACAAATTAAATGGCTATTATATCTGGCTATGATATTTGTGTTTATCTACTTTTTCAGCGGCTCCTCCTACATTGGCTATAATGTTTACCCACCTATGAACATATTACATTTTGCAGTCTCTCTATGCCATTATATTCCTATATATATATTCCTATATATATGTCTCTTGGTCATTATATTCCTACCGCTTTACTCATACTCTTGGTGTATTAGAATAAAATCTTCAAAGTTGTCTGCAGTACCCTTAACCACCTCAACATATTTGTTGCCACAGCTTTATGCCTGGACCTAATCACACATTTTATGAAATGATCTTATGAATGTCATGAAATTGCATGTAAATATGCCATAATCAACTCACTTATTTTCGGGCGATTCATTTTTGGAGTACATCCATTTGAGAAACTGCTTCAACAGCATATTAAGACGCCGGTCATCACCAGTGCCATCGCCATCGATCAACAAACGTTTCTTAATAATTTCCTCTGAAAGTTAAAAAAAAAACAACAAATTAATTGTGTACGCCACTTTAATACACAGCTAAACAAACCATCAGTCATTTTTAACAGTTATTTGCTAATAAACTAAACTTTTTAAGGAAAAATATAATGTACTACACAAATTTTCACTTCCAAGACTATTGCTCAAAAATACGGCTTCGTTTTTTTTTTTTTTGACGCGCAGATCAAACACATCAACAACAATACCAAAACATATGTTTGTGACAATTCTCTTCAGAGATGAGATAGCAAGAATGTCGATGTAGGTCTGTACAGTGCTGTTAGATTGTGAAATGAAGTACAGTACGAAACGGAATGATTGGATTTCAGATTCATCTATTTTGAGAATAATAGGAAGTTGAAAGGCCAACATAGACCTCTGGAAATAAAAAAAAACTTTAATTTTTAATAATAAGTATTCATATTAAGTAGTTATTTTTAATATTCAGTCCCGCCTGTCTTTTGAAAACATTAGCATATCTCCCATCCCTAACAAAGTTATACAGTTGGCAACGCGATAAAACAAACATGTGTCCGAGGATTTGTTTTGGTATGTTTGTTTACATTTTTTTGTTGTAAAAACAAATTTTTGTGCCTGGAATGTTGGTTTTTCGTGCATAAACTATTATTTATAATGTATAAACAATAAAATACACATTTTTTACTGGTTCCGAAGTTGTAACGAGTAAATGTTGCCACTTCTATACAAAAACAATTGCCATTGAACGTACCAAAGATATTCATAACAGAATGGAAAGCAAGCCAAATGCCATCTTCCGCAATCAACCCAACTACTCCTACTTCAATAAATCTTTTGGCGATCCTAAAGATCCCGCCTTTCACGCCCTAAATGAAATCGACCCCTTCTTCCTGCAGCCCGAGCAACAAGCAGACAAAAGGGGTTTCGAGACCTTTATCCTAAAAGATCCTCGCAATCAGCAAAGGATTAAGCATTACATCTACGATCATACCCAAGAAGTTGCACCCAAACTATTTCATTCCCCCAAATGGTCATGTCTGCTTAAAGCCGAACACCGCATGGGAGTAGCAATTGTAAAAGCTCGCCAGGAAGCCACAGAAATTACAGAAGACGACTATCTCAACTGGAAAAAGATAGAGGGCAGGCATGTAAAAGAATCACAAGAGTTTCAAAATTTTGTTTTGGAATTCCATAAAACAAATAAGGAACAAATATATGCACCCGCTCGTATTTTAGGAGACCAATATAAGAAATGGTATGCGAGAAAAGCACGGCAACTGTGCAACAAGTACCCAGTCGAAACGTATAATACCCACTTGGGTTTGCCCCATGTGCGTGTATGTAAAGAGGTATTGAAAGAGCAGTGGGCAGATATAGTTGAAGTAGATTTCATAGCCGAAAAAGGAATACGTGCTGCTGGTAGAGCCACCAAAGAACTATTAGAATTTAGACGATTTAAACGCAGCTTGGAAGCTTATGTGGATGATTATCTTAATGCCGAAGACATGGATGAAACTTTAGAAGAGGAACTTAAATCTGAATTTCTTAAAACAATAGAACAGCAAGACATAGAAGATGTAGCCAACTACTATATACCACTGGAATCTCTTTTGCTCTTACTAACAGCTGGAGATTATTGTGATATACCCATGGAAATCCTCATGGATATAAAAGAGCGTGAAGCGGAAGATAACGATGAAGAAAAATATATAATAATGGACAAGCCTTTGCCTTCACGTCACATGGGTTGGCATACTAATAATCTGGTATTGGAACAAGCTGCACTTGCTATGCTCTCGTTACCCACCAAGGAAGAAGATGTTAATGTGCCAGAAATCAAGTCATATCCAAGTACCGATCGAACGGATTTCCCAGTTAAGCCATTTGAAGAATTCATGAAAAATTGCGGCATGACACCTAATAAGAAGTGCAAATTTTCGCAGATCTTAACAAAATGGCAGCTAAAAGCATCTGGAAAGGAGGAAATAAAACATATTTATACCTCCTCAAACTGTGCGCCGCAATTTCAAGAGCCTATTTCACTTAAACTAGAGTACAAATCCTCATTTGGCTGTGAGTTAATGACAAAATATGAACTTTTTAAAGAATGGTTTAAGCTCAAGCTTCAAAAAACTACAACAGCCACTTGCTATCGCCTGGATGCTGACGACTATGCCACCCTTTTGCAGGAGACACAAAATTTGCAAAAATTAGAATTACAATTAAAACTAATTTATAACATTTCCATGCCTCAACTTTTAAGCAATCTTTACGAATTCCTCACTCTGTTAATGTCCATGCCAAGTGGTCACTATATGCTACGCTATAATCCCAAATTCAAAGACAAAATAATGTTGTGTACCCCGTCGCAGGAGATTACACAAAACACCGTACATCTCCATCAATTGCTGGCCACCGAACCTTCTGAGTTGCAATTTATGGCTGAGCCCAATTATTTGCCCATAGCCAGTAATTTATGCAGTCGCTTGCATGAGACCCATCAAATATTACCCTGTACATTTAGGCCCTCCTTCTATTTGAAAAAACCTAGCAAAAATCCAACGGAGCAAAAAACTTTTAAACCTCTCAATGATCGGGAGTTCATTTTGAAGAAAATTCAAAATGAAAAAGACAAACAGAAAAATAATAAGACGGCGTTTGTAAGAGCGTTTAATAAGAAGAATCAGAGAGCACGCAGGTCACAGAGGCGTGCTAAGGAAAAAGCAAATGCAGAGCAGGAAAAGGAAGAAATACAGCGTGATATGGACATAGATCAATTTATACTGGGTGTATAGATTAGATTTAAATTATTTTTTTATTAAAAAATAAATACCAAGAAAGCTAATAAAAAATATCAGCGTTGATAAATTGTTCTAAAAAAATTGTTAAATTTGCAATTATTGAAATGAAAAAAAAAAAATCAATTTTGATATTTTTAAGTTTATATTAGTAAAAAAAAAACAAATTAAAAAAAATGGTAAAAAATTATTTAGTTAATAAACACAAATTTGATAAAAAAAAAAATAAATGTTTTTAATTTCGGGAAAATTATATTTGGTAGATGATATTTTTTTAAAACAATTTAATATTTGTATTATAATTAATTAGTTTTAAAAAATATAAAAGAAACAACGAAGTTTTCGTCAAAATCACACTTTTCGGAGGAAATAATGCTCTAAAACAAATTTATCAAAATTTGGCAAAAATTTTACATTTTATTTCTATTTTAAGAAAATGGAATGTATTTGTATTAGTAAATCTAACAAATAAAATAAATTTAAAATAAAATTATATTAAAAACCACAAAAACCTTTGTTTAAATAAATTTTAAAACCAAACACGTTTTTAATAAAAATTTAAGTAAAATTTAATGATAACCATTTTATTACATTTTCTAAATAAAGATGGAATATTAGGAAAAACTTTAATTTTTATTGAAAAGAAAATAAACTAATGCTTGTATAATGTATAAAATTTGTTAAATAGAATGCATATTCCTATAAGAAAAATTTTCAGGGAGATCACAAAATTTTTTAAACAAATTTTATTTAAATTAAACTATATTTGGTATAAAAATAAATTGAATGAAAACAAATATTGAATAAACAAAATTGTTTTAATAAAAAGCACTAGTTATCATAAAAACATTAAACTTTTCGTAAAAAAAATATTTTTTGTATAAAAAACACATTTTAAGAAAATGTGATCTGACAGTTCGGAAAATTTGCAAGAAAAAATTAATTAAAAGAATTTTTCAACCAATGTTAGAAAAATATTATTGAAAATTTAATTTCCAATAATATTGGTCTTAAGGCTTTGAGTTAGAAGATTGTTTAATAAACGAAATGAAGTAGAAAAAATATACATTATAAAAAAATATATTAAGCGTGAACACTCATAAATTTGTTAAGCCAATTTTAAATAATACGAAAGAAAAGAATGATTTTCTATCAAAATTTTTTTAAGAAAATCTGCAAAATTTGTTTATTTCTTTATTTAAATTATGGTGAAAATGTTTCTTTTTTTACTTGTAAGCTACAAACTTATATAAACTTGTTATATATTAATCGAACGAAATTAAAGCGAATTTTTCGTTTTTTTCTTTGAAAATAAAAATTAAATGACACAAAAACATATTTCAAGGATAACTTACTTAGTTTCAATATATTTCAAATTGTTACTTACAAAAAACTGAAACTATATTGTTGTCATATATGTATAATTGCATATATCATATTTAATTCCCTGCTGTAAACTGATATAATATTAATATTTTTCAAATTATTTGTTACAAAAATAATAACACAATATTATTGTGATATCTAAATAATGGCACATATCACATTTGATTCGATCTGAAGCCCTCAATTTTAAACTGATATAATTTGTATAACTTGAGCACAGAAATTTGTAGGGTGTAAATGTGTCATCTCTTAACTGTATCTTTAATCTAAGAACCCACTCTTTAAGACTCTTAACCCCAAAGTTCTTCCATATGCGGCAATTCTTGGTTCTTGGAACCTATGGTATCTATTACTGACGATCAAAAGAAAGACCATGACCTACTCGACTCTCACAAAATATAAAAAATAGTTTTTAATTGTACCAAAAAAAATACAATTTTTATTCTTTTTCTATATTTAACATAACACCAAAAACAAAAACCTAATAACATACTTATTCTATACTTAGCTTGGCGAAGTCTTCCGCATAAATCATCTCCACATCATTGTATGTGGGAGCCTCTTTTTCTTCCCAAAACTCTGCACTCGGAGTGGGCAGATCTGAAGGAGGAAACACATGTATTGACAAATCATTAAATACATTAGCCACCTCGTAATCATCCTCTAATGGCAGTTCTTTGGCATAAGGCATAACATCCAGAATATAAGAGGAATCTAATCTTAGCAAACGATCAGGTTTTAGGCAAGCCAAACTTTCAAAACTATTATTAATTAATATAACATTTTTTAAATATTTTGGTCGCCAATTTTTCCACAACAAATTGTTAGTCAAACAATTGGGGCAGTGGGGCATATAGAAGAGCGTCTCAATGTCGGCCTCATATTTGGCTTCACAATTTTCCGACATTACCAGACAATTTAGTTTTTCGAGCACATCCTTTTCACTTTGGCGGAAAATTGGATCGTAGTAGAGAGCCTCAGGTATATTAAAATGTTTTTGTGCTGACAAAATAAAGGTCAGCTGATGTAAAGCCTGGAAGTTGCGTGTAAAGGGACCAATGCCAAAACAAACCAAACGCTTAAGAGAATGAGTGGCAGCTTCTGTGGTGATGGAGGTGGTGGCGGCAGTTTCTTCTGTTTTCAGTTTGGTTAACGCTTCTGCCAAGGTCTGCATAGCCAAGGTGAAATAATCACTGTCTTCCATTTGTTGCCGTAAGGTTTCTAGTCTCCTGTAAAAGATGCATATTAGTTAGTCACAACTAGTTCATAACATGTAGGTTTGTGCCACCAACAGACTTCATAAATTTCTCCACATCCACTTCGGGACAATCTTTGTCATAACTTTTGTCGGATATTCGCCTCACTCTCCGCTGCAAACCTTTGTGGGCTATCCATTTCTTGCGGGTGACTTTACAAAATTCTTCATTCATTTTTGGCGTTGCTGAGTTTCTGTTATGTTATTGAACTTTCTTTGAATTTGTTAAAGATATTTACAATTTACTCTGGGTGCAAAATAAAAATATCGTGTTTATGTTTACATGGCCAAAAGTTTGACACTTAAAGAGGTGAAGTACGTATATGAAAGCTGAACGCTGTGTCAGTGTTATAAGTTGGCAATGTGTTTCCAATTGGAATTGCCAGAGTACACTAAAGTTGCAATGGTTAGCGGCAGTTATTTAACGGTAAGAATATATGTTTATGTTGGTAAACAATAAAATTAGAAATTATATTTAATAAAATTCAAAGATGTAGTAGGGTTACCATTTTAAATTAGAATTGATGCTATCCGACAGATTAAATGAAAAAGTAACATATATATTAGGATTTCAAAAAAATTACCAAGAATATATAGAGTGTACTTTTCAGCTTACAGGTAACATTGTTTGTTTATTAAATGTATGTACCTGTACCTGTGTTGATATAACCGTTTTTTTTTAAATTGTTTTTTACTTGATATATTTTTTAGTATTTATAAAACAAGTTGGGATGTAAAGTGAATCTTGCATCTCCACTCATTCGTGGTGGACCTGGACAATGTTGTTCGTGATATTTTTTTATCATGAAAAGTGGCAGATAGTGGGCGACAAACCTTCAGGTCCTTTACTGGCTATAAAAACCCGAGAACGAAAAAGTAACAAACAGAACCCCCCAAATGTTGACGATCCCCGCAAACGTGAAAAGGACCATGATTTATAGATATGCACCTGGAACGTCCGGACTCCGACCGGTTGATGTCCTCAATATGTTTGTAGTTAGTGAGAGACTCAGACATCTTGTCTCGCGGTTCAATCCTGTTAGTGATCGAATCCGTATCAAGGCGAAATATTTCTACATCACTCTGATTTGTGCTTATGCCCCGACGGAAGAAAAACGATGAGATCAAAGATGAATTTTCCGAGCGCCTAGAGGAAACATAAGACAGCTGCCCTGGCCACGACATTAAAATTGTTCTGGGAGCATTTAATGCAAAAAAGGAAGTAAAGATGTTCTTGATCCATCGATCGGTAAATTCAGCCTTCTTACCGACACGTCAGGCTTCAGGCTTTAGGCTTCTTAGCTTCCCAGCGGGAAGGAACATGGTAGTGAGTGGAACCAGTTTCCAGCACAAAGATATCCACAAGGCAACTTGGCTATCACACGATCAAAACACCAAAAATCAAATGGATCATGTGGTAATTGATGGCAGGAATGCATCTATCGTGATTATTACCTGGTTGCAGCGAAGGTGCGCACAAGATTGAACAGAACGAAAAACGCTCGTAACCAAACGCAAAGAAAGCTGGACAACGCGAAGCTGCAGAGATAGCCACTGCCTACTCCAACAACCTAACTCAACTGCTACGGAATCCTCCAACCCCTGATAATATTAACTCGCAGTGGCAAGATATAGCCGACTCCATAGAACGGACTGCGAGAAGCGTACTTGGGTACGATGATGAATGTCAAAATGCCATGAGAGAGACGGATGCTGCATACAGAGCGAAACTGCAGCCAATGGCAACGGGAGCTGTTCGTGAATGGCACAGGGAGAAGAGACGAGAGGCAACTCGTCTTTTTAGACGGAAAAAGAAGGAGCTGAATAAGAATTCTACCAGAGAGTTAAGGCGAGAATGCGTGGAACAGAGTTGCCCTCCTGCAAGGACAGCGATGGCCAGCTAGTGACGGACCCGGATAACGTTCTGAAGACATGGAGAGAACATTTCAGAAATCTGCTGTCCATTAACTGTCCACCTCCGAGGCAGAGTGAGATACGTATGGCAATATTCCGCCTTAAGTATAACAAAGCAGTTGGAGCCGATGGTCTACCGGCTGAATTGTTTAAGGCAGGTGGAGAGGAGCTGATTATCAGCATGCATCACCTCATGGAGAAAATCTGGCTGGAGGAGAGCATGCCCGGGGATTGAAGTCTCAGTCTGTTATGTCCTATATACATGAATGAACATCGTAGTGAGTTTAAGAACTACCGTGGAATAAGCCTATTATCAATTGCGTACAAGGTCCTTTCGAGCATATTGTGTGAACGTCTTAAGCCAATTGTAGAAAAACTAATTGGACCTTATCAGTGCGGCTTTAAACCTGGTAAATCTACGACGGATTTTATATTACCCTTACGACAAATCCTGGAAACTCATGATAAGCAGATCGACACCTACCACGTCTTTGACGACTACAAAGCTGTCTTCGACTCTCCGATAAGGAATAGGCTATATGAGGGCATGTCTGAGTTTTGTATTCCTGTAAAACTAATTCGACTTTGCAGATGTACCTCGGAAAAAACCAAATCCTCTATTAAGATTGGTAAGGATCACTCCGAACCATTCAACGCGGAAAGAGGTCTCTGGCAGGGCGATAGCTTGTCCTGTACACTATTTAATATAGTTATGGAGAAGGTGATGAGAAAGGCTGGTGTCAACATGTTTGGCACCATATTCCACAAGAGTCACATGCCACTAGCCTATGACGATGATATAGAACTCATTCACAAAAATGGGTTAAGCGGTCAACGAGGACAAAACATAAATAATGATTTCGACGAGCAAATAGTCCTTTCGATGGGGACACACCGTCAACGTCGAAAATTATTGTTTTGAGGTAGTAGATGAGTTTACCTAACTCGTATCTTCCGTCAACAAAAAAAATAATGTCAGCCAAGAAATCAAGCGGAAAATAATGCTCGCCAATAGATGTTTTTACGGATTTCAGCAGAACTTTAGTGAAACCACTTTATCTCGGGATACTAAGAAACCGTTTCGTTGTATGCCCCCGAATCGTGGGTGCTTATGACAACGGACATACAAAACCTGAGATTATTCGAGAGAAAAGTTCTCCGAAAAATATATGGACATATCTGTGTCGACATCGATGTAGCTAAAAGAGTCACAATCCAACGACTTTGATGGCTGTGACATGTTGCCAGGATGGATGTAAATGCTCCAGCGGGAAAGGTGTTTAAAGGCGAACCTGAAGGACGCAGGGAGACCAAACTTCGTTGGATGGACCAAGTAGTAGGCGACGTGCCACCATCTGGAGAACGCGCGCAGAAGAACGAAGCATGTGGAATTCTTTAATACTTTGAACTACGTTCGTAAGTTGTGTTATGCGCCACTTAAGTAAGTAAACCTGCGTATGAAGAAGTGAATATGCAGTTTTACTATACATGGTCAGTACTATCATTTGTATATAGTTTCGTTCATTGGTCACAAATGGAGTCGAACGGTGACATGTACTTGGTATTTTGTATAAGATTCTAATTGCGAAAATTATTTTTTACTGGTTTTCTGAATCAAACTTGGTACTCAAAAGTTCAAGCCCAAAACGTTTGGAACAACTTTGCTGAAGAAAGTTTATCGGTACCACCAATCAAATAGAAGTTATTAGCTGTTAAAACTGAGCCAAAGTCCAAAAAAAATCCAATGTAAATTTCTAAATATAACACAGTCATTGTAACTAAGAAAACAATTCCTTGTATTCGAATTAGGGTAAAAACGTTGAGTCCGATCTTGTCCTTTTTTTGACTACCACAGTGTAATATTAATAGGGATTGTCATATCTACAAAGCCTCCTTATGGGTGTCACAAACGAAAGAACAAACTGAATTTAGCCATTGGTTCGTGCATGCTCGTGGTAAGGGTTAAAAAATATGAAATGCAAACGTGATGCATATGTGTAATATGTAATAATTAGTGGTAACGTACAGTTACCTCTTTTTGCTCTAATTTAAGGATTACTCTTTACCGCGTAGGTGCTTAAATTTTTTCTGAGAAATAATCGTTAATACGATTTCTAAGTGGTAAATTCCATTAGCTGCATGAAAATGCTACGGCAATGCGCTTGTATATGTTACTTTTTCAACATTCTCCAATATTCGCATTTTTCTTCTACGCATGCTCTTATGTGTTTTCCGTCAGAATTTATGGGATATTACAAACAAACATACACATTTGCACGGTTTTCATGGAAACAACTAATTAAGAGAGTCCTTATAAACGTAACAATTGTTAACCCTCGTTAATGGCTGAATACCAGCAGTGGTAGATGCTCAAATTTAACATAATGATAGGGCGTAAGTTAAAATCCCTAGAAAAAAAAAACACACACACATACACAGGTAAGCAAACTATCAATTTAAAGAAAATGTGTACCTATTTCTTGTAGTTGTTGTAGTCCCAAATTCTTATCTAGTGTTCGCCATATGCTCTCACTATCGATCAATAGCTACCTGCTACCTGGATCGTATGTCCTTTTTACCTAAATACCTTCGTCACTATAAAACCCAGCGGCGACAATTTCCAAATGAGTAGACATCCATCGATTCTTGACGCATCAACATCTCCATTATACCTAACAAAAATCAACTTGAAAATATATTTTTCACATCTTTTCGAAAAGAGTGTTAATTAATATTTAAAATATGGATTTGGAACGCCGCGATAACGCACCCTACTACTTCATTGCTAAGGACGATACGTATGTGATTGCAATTCTGATCTTTAAAACTGTTTAATATTTATAAAAATACAAAAAGTTGTTGTTAAATACTATTTTATTTTGTGAAAAAATTTTACAATTTGTGAAAAAAATCAAAAAAAAAAAATAAATTAATTAGTGTTCTTATTTTCTACTTACAGTGCATATGACTCTTGTGGCTATGATTCGGATGACGAGATGAAGGTTGAATGGGACGAGGGTGATTATTATGTCGCTGATCTAAGTGGACCTCCACCCATGCTTCCTGAGTAGTAATGAGGCCGAGGGGTTGAGTTAAGTTCAATCCCTCCAATGGTAAACCATATGTGAATGGTGCGTGCCAGACTACTTAAGTATTAAGATTTGCAATAGATCTATTTAAATGAGATTACGATTATAACACAAAAAATACAAAAAAAAAAAGATTTTATATAACAGCATAAATAACAAGTGTTTCTATTTGAAAACGTCGCAAAATATCCCTTTTAAGTTTCCCTGAAACGAACTGAGTGTTACATAACGGAGCCGTAAGAAAAGAATCAAAATAAAATAAAGAAAACAACATTATTTTAACAATTTACGCTAGATGCAGTTGGAACAGCTGATTCTGTCGTCTTCTGTTGAGGGCTTAAATAATTAGTGGCCAGTACAATTAGTGAGATTAGAAAATTTCCCTGTGATAGCTAGACGCCATCTAGTAGACATATTTCAAACGAGATAGCATCACTAACACAGCGAAAGATATGGTAGTGACTGCTATGTATGGATTTGTACGTCCTTAGGTAAAGGAAATCAGGATTGCCAACTTAACGCAATCTATAGAATATATAGGAATTTTACATGAACGTTATTTGGCCGAGGCCAAGCGAGCGCTCAGAGCGGCTAAGCGGCGCCGATTAGTAATAGAACTTGAACTAATTTTCAGTTGTTTTTTATTTAACGGCGAAGCATATAAATGCCAAAGTGTATATATACAATCATACAAACATGTATAAATTTATAAGAATCAAAAAACATAAAAAAACTATTAAAATATAAAACTGTATAGGTATAAAACTATAAAAATACAAAAAAATAAAAAAATAAAAATATAAAAATAAAAAAATATACAAATATACCAATATACACTATACAAATATAAAAATATAAAAATATAAAAATATAAAAATATAAAAATATAAAAATATAAAAATATAAAAATATAACAATATAAAAACATAACAGTTTAAAAATATAAAAATATAACAATATAAAAATATAAAAACATAACAGTATAAAAATATAAAAATATAAAAATATAAAAATTTAAAAATATAACAATAAAACAATATAAAAATATAAAAACATAGCAGTATAAAAATATAACAATATAATATATAAATTCAAACAATTGGATCGTGTTCAACGGTCCTCTTGTCTCCTGATAACCGGATGTATGAGATCGACCCCCTCTAAGGCTCTCTACACGATACTCAATCTACTACCACCTGATCTGAGCTGCAAATGCTCCGCTCTCAAATCGGCTATTCGACTAAACGAGATTGATCATTGGGATCGTTCCATCGGACATTCAAAGATCCTGAACCATATCAACATCTCACTCGAAACTGACTACGTTCTATACGAAACTAGAACGCCCTCCAGAAAGGAGTGGGCAGAGAACGAGAACGCAATGTATGGACCAATAAACATATTTACCGATGGGTCCAAACTGGATGACAAGGTCGGCTACGGTATCTACTCCGCGGATCTGGGCCTAAATATAAGATCGAGAATTCCAGATTTCTGCAGCGTTTTCCAAGCGAAAATACTTGCTATTAAACGAGCCGCGGACGTGATCAACGTGAGGAAGATATCACAGGAGGATATTCTCCTGTTCACGGATAGTCTAGCGGCGGTAAACTCGTTGAAGTCCTGTGACATCAAATCGAAAGTGGTCAGTGCCTGCCGGAAATCTCTTAACGAGATATCCAGGAACAACAGAGTTCTGGTTACGTGGATTCCCGGACACAGCGGAATCGAGGGCAACTGTAGAGCGGATGAAGAGGCCAGACAGGGCTCAGCCCTGCAGGAAAGCGACGTTAAACACGTAGCACTTCGCCCTATATCCACCTGTAAAAGTACCATTGAAAATCTAACGTTTAGAATTGCAAACGACAGATGGAAGAATGAAGAAACCTGTAGAAAGGCCAAAATGACTTGGCCAGAATACAACGCGAAACGTGCATCGTACCTGGTAAGTCTTGAGAGGGACCAGATAAGGAAGATTATTGCCTTCCTGACGGGACATGGACCCATAGGCAAGCATGCGAGAAGAATGGGATTCGCAACGAAAAGCGAATGATACTACTGCGGAAACAGTAGCAGTGAACCATCCACCGACCACATTATTTGTGATTGCCCAGCGCTATACAGAAGGAGACTGGAAACCCTGGGGAAACCCTTCTTAAATGGTGTAGAAGAACTTGCATCGTTGGACATCGGAAGGATTAACAACTTTTGTAAAATTATCAACTGGACGGATTGGATCGAAACTCCGGATTCCCAATCGACAACTGGCAACGCGATCAGTCAGCACACGCGCTGATAGCATAGGTTGAAGGGATGGCACAAATGCCCAACAGGTGTCACAATGGGTCCATATGGACCTAAGTGTTCTCCTTTGCAGAAGGAGATGCCTGCATACCAACCAACCAACCAACCATAACAGTATAAAAATACAAAAACATAACAGTATAAAAATATAAAAATTTAAAAATATAAAAATATAACAATATAAAAATATAAAAACATAACAGTATAAAAATATAAAAATACTTTTTGTATCGGCAGGGACACCCATACTGGTAAGGCCCAAAATGAGCAGCGAAACCAGGATCAATTCACAACCTAGAAGGAAAACTATAAACCAACCCATAAATGGAGAGAAGACTTAGAAATAGAATTGTTCAACTGTCGCCATCCGGGGGTGCCCGGGCAAACTCTGGAGCTACCGCTGGAGCATACGAGCCGGTAGTGGTGGAGCAGTTCAGCAGACATTGCCCACCTGGGTAACCTGAACCAACCATAGTCTGCAAATTCACAATGACATAACGTCAGCGAGACCCGAACCCGCTCCTACTGTTTCGAGGGTTTCATTACCTTCGACCACAAGAGCAGGCCTACCTAGACAACGCATAAGATGGACTAATGAAATGAATAAGGATATTATGCGTTGTCATTATAAAGCCACTAGATGTGGAAACAATCTAATAGGTTACCGAAATAGACAATATATGTATTTAATTTCCCTATATGAACACCTACAAGATCGGCTGAATGAGCAAAGCATAGCAACCAGGGTCAGAAACATTACAATCAACCATATATCTCAGGTTGAACTAATGGAAATATAAAGAGAGGTATAGGAGGAAATAAGATCATCCAATCGAATAAGCTTGATGAGGTCTTCAATGAGTGGAAACATTTTGGGGTTAAGCCAAGCTCCTAATAGTGATGCAGAGAGAAGTGCCCAATATAGTGCAACATTGTCCCACCAAGCAGAAATTCAGGACCAACCAGTAGTCAACGATGTCCAAGTTACAGGATTCTTAAATCGTCAAGATGACATACAATTACAAACAATTCAAGACAAATTCGAGGAAACCATTTTAGAATATGGAATGCTGGATCCCATTTGTAGACCCCAAATACCGAAAATCCAGATTAATGGAAAGGCAAAAAACTACTTGGTTTATATTAATAACATCTTAGATAATCTCCTTAGCGAACATGATAGCTTTGAATCTGTTCACAGCGCAATATATTGTGCAGCATTAACTGTGTGCAAAATGTGTGGCGTGAGAATCGAAGTGGCCCATAGTGGCAATCGAAGCAGATGCAACAAACCGCCTTGGCAAAGACGCCTTGAAAGCAGAAAGACCAGACTGCGAGCGGAAATTGGACGACTGACTCAACACAAACGAGGGGTCCGTTCACAACATCTAATTCGAATGGTCAGTCGTATGCCAGGATCAAAAGCTATGGAGGTATTAACATCCAGAACCCTCGATGATTTAATAGAACGTAAAACGCAGATACTGCAGGCAGTTAGTAGTGGACTACGACGATACCTGACAAGCAAGATTAGATGAGATGAGAATCGACTTTTTACAGCGAAAATTTTATCGCAAACTTAAGAAAGAAAACCAAGATCAGGCCAACAACTTACCGACTCCGGGTCAGGAACGTAAGCATTCTAGTTCCATCACTGAATCGGACCTGCAACTGGCTTTACGCAAAACGAAAAATTGGAAAGCACCGGGAGTTGACGGAATACAAAATTATTGGCTGAAACATCTTACTAGTACTCACCCATATCTGGTATTACATCTGAATAAGATATTGAGTGGGGAAGCGGTAATTCCATCTTTTCTAACAGCTGGCAGGACTTATCTTCTGCATAAAAACGGTGATACAGATAACCCTGACAACTATCGCCCAATTACTTGTTTACCAACTTTATATAAACTACTAACTAGTATCATATTTGATAAAATTTACCACCATTGTACTACAAACAACTTGCTACCATTAGAGCAAAGGGGATGTGCAAGGTAAAAATATTAAAATATAAAAATATAAAAATATAATAATATAAAAATATAAAAACATAAAAATATAAAAATATAAAAATATAATAATATAAAAATATAAAAATATAAAAATATAAAAATATAAAAATATAAAAATATAAAAATATAAAAACATATAAATATAATAATATAACAATATAACAATATAAAAAAAAAAAAAAACTTAATTTCCCTTTGCACCCCATGAATGAGGTATGGGATAGCTTCTCGCGTTGTTGTGAAATTAACACGCTTTCTATTTTTAGATTCACAACTAACGGCACCTACTTATTTATCGACGAATGCGAACGTCACTGTTTTGAGCAGCTCTTACTAGACACGACGATTGAATCGACGCTTAATACTGCGAAGTTGCTGTCAAACAACATTCGAGGGGAGCCGACAATGAAAGAAAATTTTTATTTATTTTTTTCTTTTAAGATGACTGGAGCCAGGTTTGAACCTGCGATCTCCCGCATGGTAGTCGCGTGTTCTAACCACTATGCCACGGCCGGTCCCAATATAACAATATAAAAAATATAAAAATACAAAAATATAAAAATATAATAATAATAAAATAAATAATAATACAAATAAATAAAAATATAGAAATAAAAAATATAAAAATTTAAAAATTAAAAACATAAAAATATAAATATACAAAAACATAAAAATATAAAAATATTAAAATTTAAAAATATAAAAATAAAAAAATATGAAAATATAAAAATACATAAATATAAAAATATGAGATATATAAATAAAAAATTATTTCTTATTTTATGTCTGAACAATTTTTAAGTTATTTACGACAAGTTGTATGGATAGTGGTGCCAGTTACATTTTTTCTTACCATTGTCCAAGTTTAGAAAAATTTGTTCTTTCTGCCAAACAAATCCATAAGGACCCATATCTTTTTTTACTATTTTAGCCTTAAAGGTACGAATTTGAAAAAGTACCCCAATTAATGTAAATGTACCTTTTGTCCCATTTTATTCTCTTATTACACTATGACACAAAATCAAACATTTTGAAAAAATACCCGAACGTGACTATATAGGTTCGATCGTACAACCGGAGCTGAGTAAAACTCTAGCTCAGTTTGGCTAGGTTGGCTACCAAAATTTTTTTTGGCCTTCGAAAAAAATGCCACATAAAGAACACTCTAATGCTCTTTGTGAACAATTATAGGGGTGGAGTATTCCGACCATATTGGTTGTTTACAGAAGTTGTTCAGTTATACAACAAGTACGTTTTTGGAAAAGATAGCAAGTAAAAACTTTGCACAATGGCCCAAAACTCCTAAAAAAACTGATTTGTTTAAAGTAGATAGTGAGTTTTGAGAGCCATTTAATACTCCTAGACTTGTTCAGATTGCATGGGTTTGTTCCTAATTACCTATTACCTAAGCTACAATTTCTCTGAATAGAGTATGCAAAAAATTTGGACTCCCTGCGACTTATATCCAAAATAGTGAACAAATTAGATTTTTTTTCGAAGTTTTTTGAAAATAAACGAGGGATGTCTAATTTTTTTGGGAAACTTTATTATATCAATTTTTTAAGCGGACTATTAGCTACAACTTTGCTTAAGAAGAGAAAGAGCTAGATTAAAAACTGTTAGCCAAAAACTGATGCCACCTTTTTTTCAAGGGATCCAAGGGATTTCAAAAAGTTACGAGGGCCAAAAAAAATTTTGGTAGCCAATCTAGCCAAACTGAGCTAGGGTTTTACTCAGGTGTTTTTTTCACTGTTGCACTGTGTAATAAGAATTTTTGAAATTTCCTTCGTATCGTATATTTACCCCAGTTTTTTTTATTGTACCTTTAGCGGCTTTTGATTCGAATAACCTAAATCAAATACTCGGATAAACTTTGTATTTGAAATTGGATTTTTTTTTTGAAAAATTGGAACACGGTTTTCGGTTTCGGTTACGAACACTAATGCAAATGCATGTGACCTGGATTAGATTAGCTGAATTAGAAATAAGTCATAGACATTTATCAGTATAACATTTTCCAAAACGAAGCAATGGGATTGTAAATTGGCACGATAGGTCTTACCCTTCTGGCACATCCCATACAAAATGACTTATTTTTGTAAAGATACTAATTCTTTTTTAACTGTCCAACAAACTACTGGAGGAGATTTAAATTTGGTCAGCTTAATAACCTTGTAATAATAGACAAAGCCCTTCAGATAGCTCCCATTCAAATGACCGAATTGACCCATTTTAATATCTTTTTTGTAAGCATACGGAATTCAGTTATGTTTTGTGTAATTTGTGTAATATGTAATATGTAAGAAAAATTGTCTCAGAATAAATATGGATTATATTTGCGGACCTCTTCTAACACCTTCCATACTAAATTACCTATTTTTGGAACATAAGTATATTTTTAGTCAGCTTAATTATTTTGTAATAGCTACAAATTCTTTGATAACCGACACAATTGCCACACTCCTGGTACCTCCCTCTATATTTTTTATTTTGTAAGTATATCCCTTGAAATAAGTTATATTGTGAGCAAGATATAAGCTTATTAAAATTCGACTTAGGTATTTACAGATGAACCCTAATAAACCGAAACGCCACCCATAAGAAATTATGATTTCTTATGAGATTTTTATGCAAATTAATTAGAGAATTTTTCTTCGCTATACTTTAATTGGAGTTAGAGGAACACATACATATTTAAATGTTACGTATATATTTTATTATTTGAATACCTATACGAAGCAATCCCACTGTGCAGTGAAGTGGTCATCTTGCTTTTCGTTGATAAAAAGGATGCAGCAATACAAAATCCGGGACCGGCCGTGCCATAGTGGTTAGAACACGCGGCTACCTTGCGGGAGAACGCAGGTTCAAACCTGGCTCCAGTCATCTTAAAAAAATTGTTCTTTCATTGTCGGCTCCCCTCGAATGTTGTTGACAGTGACGTTCGCATTCGTCGATAAACAAGTAGGTGCCGTTAGTTGTGAATCTAAAAATAGAAAGCGTGTGAATTCACAACAACGCGAGAAGCTATCCCATACCCCATCCCATTTAAACCACTGTAAAAAAAATTTGTGACGTAGTAGAGCAAAATGGAGTTTAAGGTTTTGTTACTGATGTCAAATGCAATCGTTTGAAATTGGTTTGGTTCACCCCCGGGACAATGACCCTCAAATTGTGTCATAGTGTTATTTTTTTTGATTTTTCAAAATTCAATTTCGTCTTAGAAATATTTTTAAATATTTTAATTTCTTACTACTAAAACCTGTCGAAAAGTTCAAAATTGGCTTAAATACCATTTTTGTTAAGCTGCGTCGATTATCCTTCTTTTAATAAGTTTCAGGGCCCAAAATAGTGTATATAATATCTTTACTTCTTCGCCGGGTAAAACGAAATTTAGCCATATTCCTCTTTGGTAAATACAATAGAAAACTTTGAAAATGA
This sequence comes from Muscina levida, assembly GCA_964034835.1. Classification (NCBI taxonomy): domain Eukaryota; kingdom Metazoa; phylum Arthropoda; class Insecta; order Diptera; family Muscidae; genus Muscina; species Muscina levida. The sequence continues at coordinate 136,623,842 of OZ035880.1, forward strand.
ATAAACACCTTTGTATGATTCCTCTGTAACCTTTCCTAAATTTTTGAATTTGTATTGAGTTTCAAAACTATTTTGAATAGCATTTATATGAGTTTCAATTTTTTTTTTGACTCTGAAGACCATCATTACTATCAACGACACACATTTTCTTTCCCCTATTCAAATCTATATATATAAAAATAAGTTGCATTGTGTTAGAAATTGATGTTTTCTGGAATGCGTGAACCGATTTTGTTTCTGCAAACTTCATATGAAAGGTGACGTTAAACCCAAGGTTTTTATGTATAAACGGTCTACGGTATGTGCATTGGTTCTTGAGTTATAGCGAACACTGCATTCATTTCGAAACATGTATGTGTGTGTGTGTGTGGGGATGTGTGTATTGTTGTAACGTATGGGCTCGAAAACGGCTGGACCGATTTTGATGAAATTTTCAGGGAATCTTCCGAATAACCTCGCAAGTAACATAGGCTAAACATTGTTTGAATTTTTCCACATTTAGGGGGTGAAAATAGCAAAAGGGATAAAAACTCCCCTTTCCTATATATATATGTTTGTATGTTCGCAACGTATGGACTCGAAAACGGCTGTGCCGATTTTGATGAAATTTTCAGAGCATCTTCAGAATAACCCCGCGGATAAAATAGGCAATACATTGTTTGGAGTTTTCCACATTTAGGGAATAGAAATTGGCAAATCGTTGCTATTCCATTTTACTCAAACCATTCATTTAATTTATATACTTAGCTATTGTAAATCACATCTTCGGGGATCTATGAAATAAACGGCTTTTCTAATAGACCGATTGATACGAAAATTTTACCAAGTGGTACTGTTGACCTGTTGATAGTCCCTGGCTATATTTGGTTGTGATTGGATAAAGGGGTCTCTGCAAATGCTGAGGAAAGATCTTGGCCCACATTCATATAAAATCCAACTGGTAGAAGAACTAGAGCCAGTGGGCGGTCAATTGATTTTTTTATTTATCATGTCATTGCACATTATTTAAAGGAGAAATGGTTCCAACACGACGGTGTAACATGCCATACAGCGCGTGAGACCATCACTTTGTTAAGCCAAACGTTGGTGACCGATGTATCTCAAAAAATGGTAATACGAGTTCAATACAAAAATATTATTCCAGATTATTCTTGATCCGTGTGAGAAGACATGACAAAAGGAGTTTTTATGGCTAAAGGCATGACGCTTCAAACGGAATTTTCATTTGCGGTCAATAGGAGAAGGCATAACAAAAATGTTTTTTTTATGACCAAAGAGATAGTTAGCATACAGATGGTTCATGCTACTACGGATCAAAATAAATAATTTTGATCTTTAGAGGAATGTCTGTTTCCGATTTTTGGAAGAAGTGGTTTTAATCCCTACATACAGAAAAAACTTAATCTACATGCCGGCACTAAGAGTATGACTTTGCTGATGAACTTTTTATCAACATTTACAACAATAAAACTTAATTGGTTAAATTTAATGTTAAGGAGTTACTTTAAATAAGTTACATAACTAAATAAACTCAATATATTATTGTCGAGCTTTAGTACTTTGTAGACCTAAATGTGAAATATATTACAAGTTAATATGCAATAGCGAAGCATTGCCGGGCCCACTAGTTTCTTTATAAAAAAACAACACAAAACAAATGACCCTCCATTACCCCCACCCCAGTATAGAGAGAGTGTAAGTGCATTATTCAAATTCACTTACAAAACCAAAGAGATGATACAATTGAAATGACCACTTCTTTACCGTACAACAAGAACAGCTAATACACGCACCAACCGTCTCTCACTCACGCACTCGCACAAGTTATCCATAGAGATGATCCACACAACCATATATCACTGCGTGAAGAAGAGAGCGCCTCTTCAAGAAGCTGGTGGAAACAAACAAATCAACAGAGCGCCGTCAATCATCCGTCCATTCACACACACACACCAGTATGTAGCAAACTGTTGTACTCAATAGATGCTACAGCAGCAGTATTTACTATGCGGTACGATTACTACAACAAACGAACCGTCATCATCACCACTAGACTTGCAGCTAAAAACAGAATGATATGAAAAGACAACAACAATGCTCATCAAAACGATATAGTCGTTGACAATATATAGTTCATCTTCATAGTGGACAGTGGTTATTGTTGTAGTGCCCACCTAATGCAAATGTAACCAACAACAACAACTTAAATGTGATATTATTTGAAAATTGTTGTGGGTAAAGCACAACTCTAGTGGTGGGATAAAAATAGTTTTACACTAAGAAGGGGGCGGAAAACTCAATGGAGTGAGAGATAGAAAGAGAGACCGTTGCAAAATAACGGATAAGTTTGAAAAAGTTGTTTTGAAGACTTCAACAGTTGCTGCAATAAGAGCAAGAGAGTCATATATATCAGATATGGGACTAATATTACGTGAAGTACATTTTTATGTACAGTGTATTTTAGGGTGGCAGCGAAAAATCATCTTTGGTTTTTTTGTAATGCTCGAGCGGAATATTGAGTCAGTTGTTATAAAACGGCAATGGTTAAAATTTTTAAGCAAAATCGGACAACTTTAAGCCATGCCCCAAAGAGGTTAAAGGTCAAATACATATAAGTAAATAAAAGGCTTGCGTGACTGACTGATCGCGCCCCAGACGAACCGACTAAAAGTAGAAATTTCGCATGTAGGTACATTTTATGACGAAGGCGCGCTCTAAGTGAGGATTTTTGGAGTTTCGGACTGCAAGGGGATACCACCCACATAGCTCAAAATTTAAATTAGATGTATATGAAAAAATACAATATGTACGAAGTCGAAATTTTTGGTAAATATGTTGAACGTACAGAAAAAAATACTTTTTGTGGAAAGAGGGAGGTGCCCCGCCCCTTTAAAAACGTAATATGGATATGGAAATAATGGACCGATATACTTACTTACTTAAGTGGCCCATTACAACATACAAACGTGGTTCAAAAGTTTGAGGCCTGAAGTACTTAAGAATTCCACACGCTTCGGTCTTGTGCGTGTGTTCTCCAGTTAGTCCTACCAGATGGTGGCACGTCACCTACCACTTGGTCCTTCCAACGGAGTTTGGGTCTCCCTACTCTGCGCCGTCCTTCAGGTTCGCCTTCAAACACCTTTCTCGCTGGAGCATTTACATCCATCCAAGCAACATGACCCAGGCATCGTAGTCGTTACATTCTGACTCTTTTAGCTCTCAGCTTTCAGCTCATGGTTCATCCGATGGCGAAACTCGCCGTCGACACAGATAGGTCCATAAATTTTTCGGAGTACTTTCCTCTCGAATACTCCCAGGTTTTGTATGTCCGTTGTCGTAAGCACCCATGATTCGGCATCATACAAAAGAACGGGTAAGATTAGCACCTGGTAAAGCTGTTTCTTAGTATTCCGAGATAAGGTGGTATTACTAAAGTGCTGCCGAAGTCCGTAAAAACAGCACTGGCTAGCACTTTTCTCCGCTTAATTTCTTGGCTGACATTATTTTTCTTATTGACGGAAGATCCGAGGTAGGTAAACTCATCTACTACCTCAAAACAATAATTTTCAACGTTGACGCTGCGTCCCCATCGAGAGGACTCTTTGTTCGTCGAAATCATTATTTTTGTTTTGTCCTCGTTGACCGCTAAACCCATTTTTGCCGACTCCTTTTCTAGTGATGAGAAGACTGCAGTAACATCCCACAGATTTTAGCCAATGATATCTATATCATCGGCGTAGGCTAGTGGCATTTTTATGTACCCTATGATAGTAGACCTCTATCATACGGTACATAAAAACATTATTAGGTAAATGGGCATGGCTCCGCCCACACAAACCCAAATTTCAATCGGTCTCACGAATCAATAGATGTATGCAAATGAGATTATCTACACATGTTATTGGGTGCCGTTGGGGATGTAAAGTGAATCTTGCATCTCAAGCCGACTCACAACCACCTTTGTGGTGGCACCTGGCCAACGTGTTTTGTGATATAGTGAGCGACGTACGCTGATGGTTGGGCTAGCCACCCACATCCAGGGCCTTTACTGGCTATGAAAACACGAAAAAGAAAAAGTAACAAACGGAACCCCCAAATGTTAACGACCCCCGTCTCGCGTCTCGCTCATGCCCCGACGGAAGATAAAGTCGATGATATCAAAGATGCCTAGAGGAAACATACGACCGCTGTCCTGGCCAAGACATTAAAATCGGTCTGGGAGATTTTAATGCAAAAATAGAAATCTTCCCTTTCTTGATCCATCGATCGGTAAATTCAGCCAGCATACCGACACGTCAGACAACGGGTAAAGGCTGGTTAGCTTTGAAGCGGGAAGGAAAATAGCAGTGAGTGAAATCATATTCCAGCACAAAGATACCCACAAGGTAACTTGGCTATCCCCCAATCAAAACACCAAAAATCAAATTGATCATGTGGTTATTGATTGCAGGCATGCATCTAGTGTCATGGACGTGAGTGCGATCCGTGGTCATAATATTGGCTCGGATCATTACCTAGTTGCAGCAAAGGTGCGCACAAGATTGAACAGAGAGAAAAACGCACGTAACCAAACACAAAGAAAGCTACAAACCCCAGACAACAACCGTGATAGGATATGAAAAACGGCGCTCAGACGAATCATGGTACGATGAAGAATGTCGCATAGCGTCTAAGAAACACGATACTGCTTATAGGGCAACGCTACAGCCAATTGTACCCGTAATTGTCGACGACGGCTTAGATTGCCCACCACCAAGTCAAGCCGAGGTAAGAAAACCAATATCGCGGCTGAACCACAATAAAGCAGCCGATGCCGACGGTCTTCCGGCAGAGCTCTTCAAGTCCGGTGGTGAGTAGCTAATAACGAGCATGCACAAGCTCCTGCGCACGGTTTGGCTTAATGACTGCATGCCCGACGATTGGAATTGAAGCGTATTATGTCCTGTGCTGAAAAAAAGGTGATCCAAGTGTGTGCTCCAACTACCGAGGGATCAGCCTTTTACCCATCGCATATAAGGTCCTGTCGAGTGTGCTATGTGAAAGACTAAAGCTAGTGTTATGCAACCTTATCTGACTTTATTAGTGTGGCTTAAGACCTGGTAAATCAACAACTGACCAGATATTCACACTTCGGCAAGTCCTGGAAAAGACCCAAGAGAAACAGATCGACACGTATCTTTAAAGATGCCTTCGACAGACCGAAACGGCAGAAATTACTAGAAGCCATGACGTTGACTGACACGAAGTCTTCAGTGAAGATTGGCAAGGACCTTACGCGGCCATTTTATACTAGACGAGGCCTAAACAAGGCGACGGCCAGTAGTGTGACCTCTTCAACATAGTAATGGAGATGATAATGAGGAAAGCTGCAGTCAACACTAGTGGTATGATATTCAACAAAAGCCACCAGCTACTTGCGAACGCTGACGACGTAGACATCATCGATCGAAAACTGTGGGATGTATCTGCAGTCTTCTCAAGGATACAGAAAGAATCAACGAAAATGGGTCTAACGGTGAACGAGGACAAAACGAAGTTATTAGTTTCAACGAACAAAGAATCTACTCGTTTGGGAAAATTTACGGTGCCAATCTCGTTTTAATGGAATCGTTATATTTAATAAAATCGATTCAGAATGGATTTGTGAAATTCAAATTCTTTCTTAATTTAGTCCATATAAAGCTTAAATGATTAAGGACAACTGCTTATAATTTTTGCACACAAATATATGAAGCCATCCCACTGTGCCACACAGTTTTTTAAATATTTTAATTTTAAAACATACAAATAGATTTTTTAAATTAATTTTGGAAAAATACTTAAGAGAGACTTACACTGAAAAACATTTAATTTCAGGGAATAAAAATCGGGGCTCATAATGTGTTCGAAATGTATGGTTTAGAAACACCTCAGCTATTGTCTTTGCCGACAAAAAAAATCAATCCGCCTTAGTGCCTATGCCATCTCCTCTCTTGTATACCATCTCTGCTGAGAGGCCCTAATTAATCTGTCTCTCTCTCTCTCTGTCTCTTGAATTGGGGCCCGCTCTCTTGCTCTCTATCACTGTTTTAAAAATCTTATAAGGTGAAGTGGAGCAATAGTTTCTTTTCTTTTTTTTTGTTATGGGGAGAAAACACGTTTTTGGTGTCTTCCAAGTTGTTTAGTTGTGCTGTTGCGAGTGGTGGATATCGGTACCACTATGAGTATGTGTGTGTGTGGTTGTATGAATGGGGATGGTGGATAAAAGCCAAAATTGTATATTTCCAGTGTTGTGCAAATTTGGTACGATGCGTTCCGTTCGTTTGTTGGCGATCGATCTGTTAGTTGCGAGCGTCAAGTTAAGGAGTTTAAACGTCTAAGCGGTGAATGCATGAAATTTCGAATGATCGTTAAGTTTAAATAAAAAAAAACGCCTGAGTGGAAGAAACTAAAAAAAAGAAAACGAAACAAAAAACAACGTCTTTCACTATTAGCGTGAGTGTGTGTTTTTGATTCTAGTAAATGATCAGTGAAATTTTTTGACAAAATAACAAAAATACGAAAATAACAAAAAATCGAAAACGTTTAACGTTTTTTCAATATTTTACAAAAATTTCAAACAAGACGTAAAAGTTAAACGAAATAAAAAAGAAATTAAAACCACTTTCTAAAAATCATTAAAGATTCAATATCAAATAAAATAAAAGCTCTAAACAAATAACAAATCAAGCGAAAAGCAGTGAATTATATATATATGAGTTTAAAAAGTTTTCTGAATCACGATATCAAACTTCAGACTAACTACAACACGAAATTGCAACAATAAACAACGACGAACAAAAAAAAACACAACGATTTGAACGAAAACCCAGAGTGTATAGATCTCAAGCAAAATCGTTCAAAATATTATTTACCTATTTGATTACTAATGCAACGTGTTAATTTGTTGTATCCACTAAATCGTATAAAAAGTTAAGCAAACAAACCTAAATTTAAAAAAAAAACCACGAAAAAAAACCGAATACTAATAAACTGTGTGTTAATTTGAGAGAACCGTTACAAACGCTGCCCTCTTACACTTTTGAAGCTAACAAAAAACGTCGTCGCTGTGCAGTGGCCCCAAAAAGTTATTTGGGATTGACGATTTTTTCCTCCATAGCTTGAATCAGACAAACAAATCATTTGTTCGGTGTCATCAATTCTTAAAACTCAGAGGAATAACAATCAATCGTGTCGCGGATTTTTGTGCTGAAATTTGCATAACTTCTTTTGAGTTTCGCGCGCCCCGTTGTCTTTTTTTTTTGTTGGTACCTTCCAGGTCCGTTTGCGTCTCATTTTCAACTCTCGCGTAGAGGTTGTAGAGACATTATCGTAGTTTTCGGTAATATCGCGTTTGTTGTGTTGGTGCCTTTTGCGGCTATTGCAGAGGCCCCCCTTTCATATCCAAGTTCTCGAGAGTGTCTTTTGTGAGAGCGTTTGTGTGTTTGTGTGTGTACGTCTTTTTTTCCACACAAGTTTGCTGGATATTTTGGATTGGATTTCTTTCTTTCTTCGACGTCGTTTTTTTCTACATTCGCAACAACAACAACAACTACTATTGTTGTCATCTTTTACTACAATACCTGATACCACCTCCAGTAATTTAAACGAAAAGGTAAGCGAAACCACCGGTTGTTGGTAGAGTGAATGATTTTTTGAAAGTTAATACTTTCAGCAAAGTGCACTTGAAGAAAAATAAGGACTTTTTTTTCTGATTTCATTGATTCGACTATGTTTGGTTATGCAGTGTGAATGGAATTGCACCCATATAAGTTGCCACTCATGGAAATTTTTTGTGAAGCGAATTTTGTAAAAGGTACTTTCCTACATGAATTAGTTTCTTTAGGATGAAAATTGTTTTTCAAAATACAAATTTTTAAGGAAAAGAAAGAATTCTCATTTTGTTGTGAAATTCTGGTGCATAAGACTTGATGAACAATTTGCAATCATTATACCAAAGTCTGTTGACGAGGAATCGTGGCTGGATCCGAAACAACTGCACAGACTGGGTTAGAGCTTGAAATAAATTCCAAATCAATGTTTATATAAACAGACCGAATAAATACAAAAAAAAAATTGCAATATACCGGGTGAGATGCCCCACGCTCCACTCACACCGCCCACCGCCCATTGCTCATACAACCCAAGAGGGTTTATAGCATAAAATAAATTTTTTCGCATAAAATTGTTCGTATTCAGGTAAAAGTGTTTACATTTGGTAAACAACAGATGCATGCAAAGTTTTATCAAAATTGGCCACGCCCACAGCATTTACAACCAATGATGGTTTTTTGAATAAAATTACAAGAGTTTTGGATAAAAATTTTTCTTTTTCAAAAATTTCCGAAAAATAATTTTTCTTTTAATCGAAAGAAGACTTTCTCTCCGGAAGAAGAAGAAAGGGAAGAAAGGCGGAAAGGCTTTTAGATTTTAAAATTTGTGGAGGATGCTATATATTTTGCAGAGACTTTACTTAAATTTTTCAAAATAAAATATCATCATTAGATTTTAGAAATTTAGGGGTTAAAAATGGGACCGACCGTGGCGTAGTGGTTAGAACACGCGACTACCATGCGGGAGATCGCAGGTTCAAACCTGGCTCAGTCATCTTAAAAGAAAAAAAATAAATAAAATTTTCTTTCATTGTCGGCTCCTCTCGAATGTTGTTGACAGCAACTTCGCAGTATTAAGCGTCGATTCAATCGTCGTGTCTAGTAAGAGCTTCTCAAACAGTGACGTTCGCATTCGTCGATAATCAAGTAGGTGCCGTTAGTTGTGAATCTAAAAATAGAAAGGGTGTTAATTCACAACAACGCGAGAAGCTATCCCATACCTCATTCATGGGGTGCAAAGGGAAATTAAGTTAAGTAAGGGGTTAAAAATAGGGGTTTGACAACAAAATCCCACTGTCCGCTCTTGCAAATAGGTGTTTAAAATGTAGAGATCCAATTGGAACTTATTGTATCTTAACAGATCCGAAAAATGATTATATTTAATTACATCAGAACTTATCTAATTGTATCTAATTAGATCTAATTTGATACGAAATTCGTCCTAGTTACTTATCTAATATTATTTGATTATATATTGACCGGTATAGGATACCAACAAAACGCTTCGCCGTTAACAAAAATAAATTACTTGGCAGCACAGTAATTTGTGTCAAATAATTTTGTGTTATCTTTTCATTCATTCGTAAATATTGAATAAATTGTTTTTTTTTAATTTTTTGTTGATATTTTCTAAAAATGTTTTAATATCTATATAAAAATGGTTCTCGTGAAAAAAATCATTCAAAATCAAAAAATATTATTTGACTTTCTCTTTTCTTTTTAACATTTTGTTTACATATTCAATAAAAAATTTGGTCACATTTTTATTTTTACTACTATTTTGAACAACTTATCCCCGTTTAGCTTAGCATGTAATTTTATCCCCGTTAGCGTATATGGGATAACATTTGTATGGCTAAGCGCGTATAAGTTACCAACAAAACGCAACCAAACGCAATCATATATAATTGGATCTCATTATATCTATACAGATCTAATTATAACTGGCATTTTGAATTGTATAAAATTGCTTTCGATGAGAGCTTGTACGTCGGGACGTCTTTTGGATTGTTTTTGTGGATATATGTAATATGATATGAATAGAGCATTGAAATTGGTTTATTTAATACGATACCAGTTAAAATCACAGACAAACCTCGGATCAGATTATATCTACTTCGATACAATTAGACCGGCACTGATCTAACCTGATAAAATCAGATAAAACCATTTTTCGGATCTGATTAGATTCAATTGGATCTACACTTTTTAACAGGGTTGAAGGGTTGGGATTATTGAATGGTTTGTTTATTATTTAGTGAAATGTAAACTATATGATGGAAAAAGTATTAAATATAGCCATAGTAAAGTCATTGAGTTGTAAGCTAATTTGGCCTGAAAGTTTATTGGTCCGAGTAAATTTGAATAGAGCAGACAATGGAATAAGATCCTAGAAACAGTAACAAAGTCAAACATATGACTAATTTAGTAATGTTCCATCAAATTCATAAAATTGAGAATTAATATTCATAAAATTCTTAAAATGCAAAAAAATTTAAATAATGCATAAAATTAATTAAAATTTGTCAAACAAAAAAAATTTGTAAAATTTATTAAATTCATAAAATTTATAAAATCCAAAAAATTTACAAAATTCGTAAAATTTATAAAACTTGATAAATCTATAATAATCAATTGGTTCATAAAAGTTATAGAATTCATAAAATGTATGTAATTAAATAATTTTAAAATTTATTAAATTTACAAAATTAATAAAATTCAATAATTATTTATAAAATTCATAAAATATATTAAATTAATAAATATAATTGAATTCATAAAAGTAAAAGATTTCATAAAATTTAAATGCTTAAAAAATTTATAAAGTTTATTAAATTCACCAAATTCATAAAATCTATAAAAAATTATAGAAATTCACAGATTTTCTAAAATGTAAAGTTTTCAGTCTGATACAATTCATAAACTTTTTTAATTTACCAAATTCATTAAAATCATACAATTTATAACATTTCATAAATTTTATAAAATTCAAAAATTTCATAAAATTCATAAATTTCATAAATTTCATAAAATTCATAAAGTACTTAAAATTTGTTAGATTTATTAAAGTCAAAAAATAAATAAAACAAAAAATTTAAAATTTATTAAATTCACCGAATTCATAAAATTAACAAATGTTATAAAATTCACAGATTTTCAAAAAATTTAAAAATTTATAATTAAAAAAAATTTTAAAATTTATTAAATTTGCCAAATTCATGAATAAAAGTTAATGAATAAAAAATAAATAAATGAATAAACGAATAAAAATTAAAAAATTCACAGATTTTCTAAAAATTAAAAATTCACGAACTTCATGAAATTTTTGAATTTTATAAAATTCATTAAATATTTCAAATTTTTAAAAGTCACAGAATTCTTATAATTTATATAAAAAAAATTTATTAAATTCAACAATTTCATAAAAATAATAAACCGATTTTTTAAAATTTAAAAATTCCTTCAACCTAATAAAATTTATTAAATTCTCCAATTTCATTAAATTCACAAAATTTATTAAATTTATAAAACTTAAATATAATATTATGAAATACTGTGAAATTCATAAAATCCATATATTCATAAAATTTGTTGCAGGAATCTGTGTTTACAACATTTTAGGTACTTATCAATTCTTTGATAATTGTATTCTTATGAATTTGCGATGGAAAAATTTAATAATTTAACAGTATTTTTTTCGAATTTTTTAACTAATTTTTATTTAAAAAAAGTTTGAATTTTTTATTGAAAATTAAACATTTAAATTTCGTGTTGCAAAACAAAACCTGCCCAGCAGCGGAAAAGACGAGGCATTGTAAAAATATGCCTGCAAACATGCCTTCAAAGGCATTTTGTTGACATTCAAATACGCCTTCCTTTTCCAGGCATGTATACAGGCTTTAATAAGTCCTTCACTAAACCTTATAAAAAATTCCACACCCATGCACATTTCGCTTCTCAAATGAGACCTGCAATGAGGCCTCTTACTAGGATGAGAATAGATCCCGCAGACATGCCTCTTTCCCTTCTTAAAACTGGCCTGTGAGCAGCCCTACTGTGTACCCCACAAAAATACCGTAGATGTTCTCAAAGGGCATGCAAACTTTCTTGCCTTAAACAGGCCTGTTGACAGTCCTATTAGTAGAAGGCAGAATTGACGTTCATAGCCATGCACTTGTTACTTCTCCGATTAGGCCTGTTGGCAGGCCTCTTAAGGGAAGGTAAGACAGATGCTGTTGTTTATGAAAACCACATGTATGTTATTTATCGTACAAGAACTATATCACGTAATAGCCGAGTAGGTAGCATGCCCAACTATGAGTACTGAGGTCGCGAGTTCGATTCCCGCTGCTGGAGTTTAAAAAAAAAATTGTAATTGTAAATTGTATTAAAAATTTATAAAAAGTAGCAAATCATTTAATATGGAAATAATTCGCATATGTTTTTTTTTATTTAAGTCCTTCTATAAATGCTCTTTTGCAGGCCTGCAGTAGCAATGCCTCATAGAAGGCCCTTATTATTAGGACTCCAAGCAGGACATACTAGGCATGCCTGTTGAAACGCCTTCAATGAGAAAGGGAATGTGCAGGCCTTGCCTGCCTATGACACCCTATGTTAATTTGAAATGAAGACTGCGTTTGAAGGGTAGGGCTTCTGACTGCCATTGCAGGCCTGTAAGAAGGCATGCAAAGCCCCATTTTTTGCTGCTGGGTGTGCTTATGTTCCATTAAAAAGACCAAAAAAAAATTAGAAAAATCAGCATGAAGAAAAAAATTTAAAAATTAACAATTCTAAAATTTGTTATATTCATATTAATTTGGCATAATCATATTTCATATAAAGTTAATAACTATCAGCGATAGTCAGCTGACCTCCTCCCATACAAAATTACCTATTTTTGGAAAGTTTTTATTTTATGAGTACTACATCATAATCAGTGATTACTTTTCATAAAAGATTAGTAACTAACTAACTTACTATGACAAGTTCAAGTTAAAATCATTGGTTTTGCACCAAATTTAATATTTTCTGGGTCGAAAAAAGTACTTACACATTTTGAATCTGAGTTTTACTAAATTTCTTATAATTTTGGCTGGAATAGACTATATTGACATTTTCATATAAAAATATACCAGTATAGGACGGATTTTTTGGTTTAATGGTTTTAAGAATATTAAGTACATGAGATGTCTTTGTGATATCCTAAACCAGAACTATTTTTATAATATATTAAAAATTTTTATTTAAAGAGTTGGAAATTAATTTATTGAAAATTAAAAAAAAGTCAGTAAAAAGTCAGCGCTTCAAGTAAAGTACCATAGTTATCAAATTTTTCCATAAAACTTATATTTTAAATTCCCAAATCCTATATTAAAATCCAACACATTTGTTTTGGATTCTTTTAGGAAAATATGTATTTACTATATTTGAAGTTTTTGTTTCTATTATACAAAATAATTATTTCTATTGGGGTCATTTTACTGTAGACATAAAATTCAGCTATATTTAATTATGGTTGGTAAACTTTGATTTGTAAACGTCACCGCACTTGAGAAAGCACTTGAAAACTAGAATTAGATTTTATTTGTTCTTACTAGAAAGGTTTTTGATGTTGCGTAAAGAATTTCGTTTCTTTAGTCAACATATTAGTTGGTTTATTGTTAAGAAATCGATATTTCAGGTTAAGTGAAATATTCTAATATATGAATAGAAGCCGACCACAGCTAAATATTTATAATGTCAAAAAAGCACTAAAAATTTCCTAGATATTTTAAGCGGATCATTTAGTCATTTTTCATTGTCGACGTGAAGGGAAACGAACATTTAATTTAATTGATACTTTTTCGTTGCGGTTTCAATAGAGAAGAAGGAGATTGTTTTGTTAACACTTCATATTAGTTGTGTGTTAACAGTATTTTTTTTGTTTTTGCTATTTTTTTCTTGTGTGTGTGTGTAATTCTCAATTCAACCGATGATTGACGACCGTTTCGACAAATGTCCAATTAATGTGTTAATTAAATTTAAACTTTTGCAAACGTTTTTGCTTTGATAGTTACTTTTTTATGTGACAAAATTACATTTGATGCGTATAACGAACTTTAATATCGAATGGTGGTGTTAAATTTAATTTAAACTAAATTTAATTAAAACTTTAGTGTCCACTTAATTGCAAAGGAAGACATAATACAAAAACAAAAAAATAAACACGATTATTAAAAAATTTAAACTTTTTGTGTAAAATAGTTGCGTTTTATAACACAAGTTAATTGGCTGTTTTTGTACTGTATGAATGAAAAAAAAAACAATTTTTGTATAATGAGACAGTTTAACATAGAACTTAAACAAAAAGTAATTTTGTATTATTTATTATCATGAATTTTTTTTAACACATTCCCTTCGCATGATCCGTTTTCAACCCAAGTTGGTTTAGAAATATAAAACATAATATTCTATTTTATAGATGCTGCGGTTTTGCGGTGTGAAACCAAAGTTAAATCTTAAAACTAGCCTTGCATGAGCAATGAAATACTTAAGTGCTTATGAAATAGCACTGTGTTTTTGAGTTATTTATGATTCAAAGTTTATAGCCGCCTATGTTTTGATACTATTTAAAATCGACATAGGATTTGTTCAGAGGGCATAGACTATGCCTTTTGAAACACTTTTGCATAGGAAGGTGCGTCGATCGGACTAGTGGCAAATAATATTTGTTTTAGTCGAATTTAATAAGGTATTAGCCGAATTTCTGAACTTCTAAATGGGTGGAATGAAGTGCCTTCATAGTGGTCCTCTGAAGAGAAGTGCGTCAATCGGACTAGTAACCAGTACAGATAATTTCAGTCAGGTGAACAGACTGATAAATACTCTCACCCATACGACTTTCGGTCGCGTGCAGAAAACGATACAGCCAACAAACGTAAAATGTAAAACTCAATATCTCTGGACTTTTTGTCAACGAAAAAGTCGTACAAAAATCTCAAAAGAAATCCTCTTTTCTAATGGGTGGTAAGGTAAACCTTTCTGTTTCTTAGATTTCACCTGTATATACAAAATATTAAAAGTTAAATATTCTATTTCGAGGAGTTTATTTTAGAAATTATTGAAAAAAAAAAAATATTTATTTTCGTAAAAATGGCTTATTTGTATAGGAGGCAACAGTAGGGGCACGGCACGTCCGATAGAAATTCAAAGGTCAGAGGGGACTTGTAGGGTAATTTCGGTCATTTGCATGGGAGGTATTAGCAGGGATTTGGCAAAAGTTTCAGTTATTTAAAGTTTTGTCTATGGAAGTGATTTCGGTCTGTTTTATGAATAGGTGTGGCAATTCGAAAGTTACGGGGGGAAATATTAATTTTGCAAAAATTTTGGTTTTCTGAAGGTTTGTCTACCATTACAAGGTAATTAAACTGACCAGATGTCCGTTTGGAAGTTATTGGAGAAGTACATATTTTTCCAAAAATTGGTAATTTTGTACAGGAGGTACCAGAAGGGGACAACCGATATAGTGTATAATATTTCCTGAGTCAAATTTTGATAAGTGTAAAAAAATATGTATGTAAAACTATGAGGGTCAATTTGGTCAATTGTGTAGGAGCTACCAGAAGGGGTGTGACAAAGTTTTTGGATTTCAGAGGGTTTGTCTCCTATTAGACCAAATTTAAATGCCCTCGGTCTGTCCATTTGGAAGTTATTGCAGAAGTACCTATTTTTCAAAAATAGGTAATTTTGTATGGGAATTACCAGGAGAGGACAACAGATAGTATAAACCATATTCTTTTCTAAGTCAAATTTTCATAATTGTACATCTTTCGCAAAGTTTGACTGAATTCAGTGTATTAAAAAAATAATATATACATAAAACTTTGAGGGTCAATTCGGTCATTTGTGTGGGAGGTACCAGAAGGGTTTTCCGAGGTTTTGTCTCCTATTACAAGATAATTGAACTAGCGAAATTCAAAAATCCTCCAGCTGTCCGTTTGGAAGTTATGGAAGAAATAACAAAAATTTTCTAAAAATAGGTAATTTTGTATGGGAGCTACCAGAAGGAGACAACCGATATAATCTATATTCTTTTCTGAGTCAAATTTTCTTAAGCTTACGTCTTACGCAAAACCTTACTGAATTCTGTGAGCTTACAAAAGTTATGTATGTAAAACCATTAAGGTAAATTTAGTCATTTGTTCAGGAGCTATCAGAAAAGGCGCTGCAAAAATTTCAGTTTTTTAGGGTATTGTCTTCTATTACAAACTAATTAGACTTACCAACTAGAAATATCCTCTAGTTGTCCGTTTGGAAGTTGTGGAAGTAATACTAACTGTTCAAAAAAAGGTAATTTTGAATGGGAGACACTAGAAGGGGTGGGGCTATTCTGCCAATTTACAATTTCATTACCTCATTTTGGGAAATATTAATACTGGTAAATTTTCATACGGATCAGTGAAAGTTTACTCAAGTTATCCTGCCCACCAGCAAGCCAGACAGACGGACATGTCTCAAACGTCTAAAAAATATCCTAAAACGTATTTGGTCTGCAAATACTTGGGACCTAACACGTCTCTTTTAATGCGTTACCCTTATCCATGTATCAAATGATATATACCCTCATCCTAGTGGGAAAAGTCATGTTTTTGTTGATGTTGTTGCACAGTGAAACACAGGTGCACAAAAAAATTGATATTCTAAGCTCGAGATTAAAATCTGACCATCACGTCAGATTTTGTAATTGATAGATATAATTTATTTATCAAAAAAAACAAAAAATTTTGTTCAATTTATGAAATTATTTTAATTGAAATAATAAAAAAAAGATTCAAGAATAATAAAAAAAATCTTAAATAAAAATAAGACTATTTTATGACCGAGAAAATATATAAGCCTTTCGCTAAAAGGCTTACAGAAAAAATTAATGTTCTGAGTTCGAGATTAGTGTTTTGATAAATATCTAAAATAGGTCAACAATTTTTATTTATAAATTTAATCAAAATAAAAAAATGATAAAAATAAGTTCCTATTTTTACTTTACGAATTTTTTTAAAAAAAACTCGTCTTTCTTTGTTATGTTTAGTGCTCTAATAAAAATTTAAAATTTGCACAAAAAGCTCGAGATCAGATCATTCCTACTTTATGTTTATGGAGACGCTGAAACCGAATCTGATGTCTGTTTTTCCCCCATCACGTTAGATTTTGTAATTGCTAGACATAACTTATTTAAAAAAAAATTTTTTGTTGAATTTCCGAAATTTTTTTATTTGAAATAATAAAAAAGATTCATAAATAAAAAAATCATAAATAAAATATGACTTTTTTATGACCGAGAAAATATGTTAGCCTTTCGCTAATTACAAAGTCACACAAAAAAAATTAATGTTTTGAGCTCGAGATTAGTCTTCTAATAAATATCTAAAATAAGTCAACAACTTTTATATATAAATTCAATCAAAATATAAAAATGATAAAAATTAGTTCCTATTTTTACTTCATGAGTTTTGTTAAAAAAAACTTGTCTCGTTGTTATTTTTACTGTTCTAATGTTAATGATAATTTAAAATTAGCGAACATTTTTTTTTTTTTTTTTTTGGTAGAAATAATTTATTTAACAAAAATAAACAAATTTTGTTCAATTTATAAAATAATTTTATTTGAAGTAATAAAAAAGATTTAAAATTAAATAAAAACAAAAATCATAAATGTTCTGATAAATTTCTAAAATAAGTCAAAAACATTTATATATAAATTTAATAAAAAAAAAAAAATTTAAAATATATTTTCCCAATTTTTGCTTTACGATTTTTGTTAAAAAAAATCCTTTTTTTTGTTCTAATTATAATTTAAAATTAGTGAAGATTTTTTTCTTTTTTTTTTTGGTAGACATAAAAAAATTTTTGTTGAATTTATGAAATAATTTTTTTTTGAAATAAAAACATAAAAAAACAAATTTGTTCAATTTATGAAATTATTTTATTTCAAATAATAAAAAAGATTCATAAATAATAAAAAAATCATAAATAAAATACGCTTTTTTTATGACCGAGAAAATATGTTAGTCTTTCCCTAAGTACACAGTCACACGAAAAAAATAAATGTTCTGAGCTCGAGATTAGTGTTCTAATAAATATCTAAAAGATATATATATTAAAAATAATAAAAAACTAGTTCTAATTTTTACTTTACGATTTTTATTTATTCATATTTCAGTGTTACTTTTTATTGTTCTAATGAAAATTTAATAAAAGTAAAGAACTTATTATTCTCTATCAGCGAAAAGTTTAACATATTATTTTTTTTTTCGGTCCAATAAAATGGTGAATAGAATTTGTGTTTTATCCTTTTTCAGCTAGTTTATAATACCATGAATCAATTTGTTTGTTGTTCTTGATTAAAAAAAAGTTAATTCTTGTCATATTTTAAACGTTAAATGTTATATGTTACACGACCTAATGGATTGACATGTAGTAATTTACATTTTACATATTGAACAACAATTTTGCAAATTCCATAAATACAATTAAAACATTATACAAACTATTGCCAATATGTTATAATTTCAAATAAGCCGCCAAAGAGCCGTCTCGTCGTCGTTACGTACGCCCCCTCTCATCATTTGCATTAAGCATCTTTAGAGGAAACCTATCAATATTCAACTCCCACTGTTTATAAAATTAGAAAAAAACACAATAATAAACACACAGCAGCCGCGTCTAGCGGTGGATTTTTAAATGTCACTCCAAGTACTCAAGACTACTCAGCTAACTTAACGGAGGAGAACGCACGTTAACATTATTGGCACATATAAGACCCTGAAAAACAAATCCGACTTTTAATTGACAACTTATGGTCGTTGTTCAATGGGTTTTAGTCATCTTAATGAGTAAATTATATACTAAAACAAATAGCACAGCGCCGCTTCGATACGAGAATAGAGCTGTTTGTGCTGCGACCAAACGGAAATCAATGATCAGTGATTCAATTGAATTGGACTTGACGCAGCTTAATAATGACAAGCGTTTGAGACATAAAACATGTTTTATGGCAACATAAAGAAAAGCAACAACAACAAAGTACATACATATGTACATCGTATAGAAGTTAAGAAAAAATTGTATCTTACCTGAATCACATGGGATGCTAATGCCACCAATTTCAAGGTTCCTCTATACGACATTAGGCGTTTGGTAATTGTGCTACAAAGGAATTGTGTTTTTTGTTTGTCTACTTTAAGTGTAGTGAGATTCTTTAAGAAAATTCCTTAAACGAGAAATACCTAATACATAAGTGCTGCCGTCGTGTGTTTTGTAAACCAACATGATTTGTCATTTTTTTTCGCTATATTCCCAACTTGTCTGTCGAATTTTGAGTGTTCCACAAATATATATTCTCAAAAATATGAAAAGTGAAAAATCATTCATAGTACTTAAGTATTTATACTTAATTGCCCCCAAAAGCTGTTGTGCAGCTTGTGCTTAACTAAGATTCATAAGCTGAAATTGAAAGTTTACGAGTTGTGTGTGTGTGTTTTTTTTTGAGAATTCCTAACTGTCACTTTGGCTAAGAGCGCCTAAATTGCTATTCTGTTTCTTTTCGTTCATACGTTGGGAAATACTTTACCTAATTTTGCAAGACAATTTTACGCTTGTTGATTTCCAAAGTTTGGCGCAAGAGTATTTGGTTGCTTATGAACATATTTAAATGTAATAATTTTGAATGGAAATATTCGTTATCTTTAGTAGGGTAATACTTGGTTAAGAGTATAATTAAAACCAGTACAGAAATGTCAGTCAGGTGAACTGACTGATAAAAACCCTTACCCAGACCAGACGAATAGTAAAACTGTTGAAAAGGTTGCAGCCAACAAATGTAAAATGTTAAAATCAATATCTCTGTGCATTTTGAAATTTTTTATGGAGGTACCGAAAGGGTTTTTTACGGTATCAACAGAAAACCAAAGAAAAAATCTTTAATTTATTCGTACAATACTCTCAAAAGAAATCATAATTTCTAATGGTTGGGGCAAACATCCCGCTTTCTTAGGTTTCACCTGTAAATATTAAATATTAATAGTAAAATATTCTCAACAGCGTATAGCAGACGCAAGTAGGGGCACAACGTGTCCGATTTTGCTTAGATAATCAACGTTTAATATTATTTTCCAAAAATAGGTTATTTTTATAGGAGGTACCAGAAGGTGTAGGCCGATATAGTCCATACGAATTCCAAACTCAAATTTCCATAATCGTAAATCTTACGAAAATATGACTGAATTCAGAATATGTTCAAAAACGATATGTATTTAAAACTATAAAGGGGCTTATATGTTCGTTTGAATGGGAGCTACCACAAGGGGTGTGGCAAACGTTTTGATTATCTGAGGGATGTCTATTATTATAAGATAATTAAACTGACGAAATTTAACTGTCCTCCAATTGTTAGTTTGAAAGTTATTGGATAAATACTTCCCCTTGTTATGTATGTCATATTCACGTCGAATCTTTGTCGTTTTTAAAATATGGAATCGCTGATGTCGTTTGTCAGACTGAATTACAACTTGTGCTTGCTCATGTTTTACTTCATCAGAGGATAAAAAGAAACAATCGAATGTTGTCGAAAGTCGACTACGACATACGTAAAAAGGGGAACTATTTTTTGCAAAAATATGTTATTTTGTATGGGGCTGCCCATTTACAATCCCATTACTTCAATTTTGACAACTATTAATACTGACAAATGTTCATAAAGATCAGTTAAGGTTTACTCGAGTTATCCTGCCCACCAGCCATCCAGCATGTCAGACAGACAGACGGACATGTCTCAATCATTTTAAAGAGTCTTAAAACGAATTTAGTCTTTGAGGTCTAACACGTCAGCTTTTATGCGTTACACTTTTCTCGTATTAAATGATATATGCCATCATCCCTAAGGGTGATGGTATAAAAAAGTGGGCGAAAATTAAGACAAATGTCAAAATTTCTGCCGGTCTGATTGAGATCTGCAGAATCGTTGTTCCGGAACCTTCCTTTTATCATATAAAAAGTGATACAAAAACCTAAAGGCGTCAAATTTAATGGAGAAAGTGCGACAGGCTCGAGTATACCACTAACCGCCATTTTTGTTGTAGTTTTTATACCATCTCTCTTAGGGATCATTTGATACGCGAAAAAGTGTAACGCATTACAGGATACGTGTTAGACCCCAAGTATCTTAAAATCAAATTCGTTTCAGGAATTTTTAAGACGATTGGCCCATGTCCGTCTGTCTGTCTGGCTATATGGGCAGGATAACTCTAGTAAAACTTAACTGATCCTTATGAAAATATACCAGTGTTAATATTTTCCACAATGAAGTAATCAGGTTGTACAAAGGCAGAATAGCCTTACCCCCTCAGGTACCTCCCATAAAAAATTAAATATTTTGTGGATAATTAATATTTCTTCCATAACTTCTAAACGTACAGTTGCAGCACATTTTAATTTTGTCAGTTTAATAGCCTTATAATAATAGACAAACCCTCAGAAAACCAAGACCTTTGACACACCTCTTGTGGTAACTTCCATACAAATGACCTAATTGACCCTCATAGCTTTATATACCTAACTTTTTTTATAACTGCACTGAATTCAGTCATATTTTGTATAAGATGTATTTTGTATAAGACTCTGGAATAAATATGGACTATTTCGCCCGACCCCTTCTGGTACCTCCTATACAAAATTACCCATTTTGGAAAAATTATTATTTCTTCCATAAATTTCAAACGGACAACAAGAGGATATTTTTATTTAGTTAGTGTAATTACCTTGAAATAGTAGAAAATAACTGAAATTTTTGCCACGCCGCTTCTGATAGCTCCCATTAAATTGACCGAAATTGACCCTAACAGTTTTTCATACATAACTTTTTTTGTCAGTATTCTGAAATCAGTCATATTTTGCGCCAGATATACGCTTATGAAAATTGAACTCTGAAGCCGGCCCCTTCTAGTTCTTTCTATACAAAATTACCTATTTTTGGAAAAATTATTATTTCTTCCATAACTTCCAAACGGAAAACTAGAGGATATTTAGATATGATCAGTTTAATAACATTGTAATAGTAGACAAATCCTCAAAAACTCGAAACCTTTGCCACACCCCTTTTGGTACCTCCCATACAAATGGCCAAACCGAAATTGCCCCCATAGTTGTACATTAGGGTGGGTCGATAAAAAACGTTGTGCTGGTCACCCCCTAGAATGAAAGATAATTTAAAAACGAATTCAAAAAAAATTTTTTTTTTGCCACGCCCCTTGACCCCGCGCATTGGGTTTTTTGTTTCCTGTGTCTCCATTTATAGTCCGATCGTAATGTGTGACATATCAATGTTCTTGGACTGACAACAGCTACATTTTCTTCTCTGATCACTTTTGACTCCGACGTCAAATTATAGAAGTTTCTACCGGAATCTCGGTTTTTACCCCTCTAAGTCAAATTTTTTTCGTAACGATAAAAAAGTTTTTTAAATTCCATGATATTTTCTCTTTTACCGTATATATTTTTATTCATAAACAAAAAAGTTACAGAGGTTTAAAAAAATCAATTTGACGTCGCTAAAGGCCAAAGCTCATTGTTTACTAATGTTGGCGTGGTCGTATTTTGGAAAAAAAAATCGGACACGTTGTGCTGTCCTTACTAGTACCCCCTGTACAAAGTAGTCAAATTCCCTAAAATCAATATTTTTCCAACAATTTCTAAAAAAAAAACTCTCAAAACGTTGAAAATATTTTGAATATTTTGTATTCTTAAGTGAAACTTAGAAAACCGAGAGGAGGCAGCATAAGTATTTTTTGTTGATTCTTTTAGAAGCTTAACCTGTTGTAAACACTTTTTTAGAAAGCTACTGAAAATTTCGAAGCATTTCATTGTATAACAAACAAGTTATACGAGTTATTCGGCAAAATTACTACAAATGTAGTCATCCGAGCAAATAAAGGATACCCGTGCCGCTTTGGGCTTAAAGTTTTCAAGCTCCGATAGCCAGGTTTGGGAGCCATAACTCTTGAATGACTAGTCTAATTTTGTTATAGCCAAGTTTTGCTAAAATAAAAATCCGAAATTTAAGGATTCTCTTTATCTCTTCATATATCATTTCTTTGCATAACTTACAGCTTCGAGATATAAATAAATTTTTGAAAAAAAAATTAAAAATTTGGCTAAAAAATTCAAAATTGTAAGAATTGAATTTGAATTTTTTAGGAAAATTTTTTTTTTTCATAAATTTATTTATAACTGTGAAACTGTTGGTTATGCAGAGAAATGATAAAATGAGAACAGATAAAATTGCTTAAATTTCGGATTTTTATTTCTGCAAAAATTGGCTATCCCAAAATCTGCAAAGACTTATCATTTTTGGGTGGGTCAGACCGACAAAATTCTGCAATTTTTTCCATATAACTTGCGGTCACCCTAATATACATACATCTAATTAAAGTTTTTCAACCTGCCGCTAAAATCTGTTATGCCAATTAATAGTGAAGAGTTCGATCACCCTCTAGCCTAACACTAATCAAAATTCAGGTTTCTTTAAATTTCATTCTATCTTTTCAAAACTTAATATCAATTAAACTTTTATTCTAGTTGCTGCCATCTTCCTCTCTCTCTTTAATTAATCGCTAAACATTTCTACATTTGATTACCATATTTTGTTTTGCTAGCATTTTATGGCTTCTTGTGGAGCAATTTGAAAAATAAACCTGGCCACAAAATGTATCTCACTCTTACTATCTCACACTGACAACATCAACGTTTGCCGCGCCGCATTTAACCCAAATAAATTCCCTGAGTGTTGTTACATAAAATCTTATTACAACTCATTTTTGAATGGGAAAAAGTGTTGGTTGTTGGTTGGTGTGACGTTGCTATAGAAGGAGGAGGATGGCGCATTTAAGTTAACACCACTCGGCAATGAGAGTGCAAACTTAAAGAGCTGCCAGTAAATTTAACCAAACCATCAACCGTTGCCGGCATCATTTCGCCTTAATATGTTTGCCTATCTGGGGATAACCAAATGCGAAAGGCTCATCTTGCTTTCTGTTTGTTCATACGTTAGTCCGTCCTACAGTCAGCCCAGCTATCCTTGTTAACTGAAAAAGGCCTCTTTGGTGTTGGTATTAAGTTTTCATGTCGCACCAAAGTATAACCTCCATTTCATTTGAGCTGATGTCGTCGTTGTTGTTGTTGTCGTTGGTTGATCCAAACATGCACATTTCGCATTAACACTTCACTGTCTCTATGGCTGGCGGACACGGGGAGAGCTATGCGGTGTGTGTGTCACCACAGCCATTGGCGGTGTTCCATTGAATGGTTAGTGTTTGTTCATTTTTTGGACTGGTGGTTGGCTGTTTGGTGTTGGCCGGGGGGGTGGGTCTTGTTAGGCTTATCAAAAATGTTAAATCAGTTACTTTAACATTAAACAACATCATAATTTTTTCATAATTTCACTTGGTGTGTAAAGCAATTGTTGTGGTCTCCATTTAGTTGTCTTTGTTGGGTGACAAAGTTGTTAATTGCGATTTATATATATAGTATAGGCGAAGATGTGATGGACTAAGGCGAATTAGTAGTACACGTTTTACATTTGGTGGCATATCCTTAGGGGCTTCGACAGCAGAATAATACAATGTGTTTTAGAAGTGAAATTTAATAATGAAAAAAATTACATTACATTCAGATATTTTGATCAATACGACAGACGCAAGATGGAAATATTGAACTTTAAATCTAATCTTTATCAAATATTAAATTAGAACAAAAAATACTTATTCTGTGATGGTTTGATCTTTATTTAACTTTATTTTAGTTACAAGAATATTCATAACTAGGGCAAATAATCTTATGCAGATGCATATTTTTTCTGGACATTTTTTAATAGAAACGGTTAATTTATCTTTATCATGAAATTTCCTTTAAAATGGCATTCAATGGTTTTTCATATTTTTTACGCAAAATAAGTGTTTTTGCATATAAATGCGCATATTTCAGCAAATTTTACAATAAATGCTTGTTTTTGATGCATAATTTGGCTTTTTTGATTAAAAACAACTTTAAAAAGAAATACGCCCTTAACTTTTTGTGGGACGTCTTTGGGTAAAAGTTACTTTATAATTTGGAATACTTAGTCTGTTAGTGACATGAATACTCAGAACTAGAATCGGTTATTTTATCTTTATCATAAATACATATATAGTTGGAAAAAAAAACTTAAAACTAAAAAATTGTATGGGGACCACCGTAAGGGTTAAAGATAAAGGGTAGATCTGTTCTGAAAACTGTTCGGCTTGCTAAAATATTAGAGGTCGGTCACACATTTGACTCCTTTAGGGGCACTTTTGAGAAAATAGCAGCAGTAGGAGCAAATTTGAAAAATTGTATGGGTGCACCTTTAGGATGTTAAGATATGGTGTCTGTCATACATTTTATCCCTCTTGTGGCTACTTCGGGGCAGTTGCGGGGCTTTGTGTGGATTTTTCACCTTCCCCACCAACTTAGACCCCTAATTTTATGAGGTTGGGAAAACAATTTAATGAGCCAAAAAATGGTGGAAGTGACGTGGGGGCAAATGAATGCGCAACGTGATCTAAGTTGGTGGGGAAGGTGAAAAATGCACAACAATCTTATTTGCACGGAAAAGTCGAGAATTTGTGGGCAAAACTTAAATATTTTAATCAATACGAAAGATGGAAATGTACAACTGGAGGAGATTCAAATTTAGTCGGCTAAATAACCTTGTAATAACAGACAAACTCTCAGAAAACCTAAACCTTTGCCATACCCCTTCTGTTAGCTCCCATACAAATTACCGGGTTGAAGATATAGAGTAGTTATGATCTGAGAAACTGTTGGGGTTGGAAAATATTGGTAGTTGGTCATACATTTGACTCCTCTAGGGGCACCATTAGGGCAGTTGGAGCGGTGGGAGCAAATTTTATAAAAAATTGATTTTCTATGGAAGCCTTCTTAGGGGGTGAAGATGGGGGATATGTTTGGGAAAAATGTTAGGAAGGAATCTCTCAAGGGATGGGCTTTTATCTATATTTTTGGGCGATTTTTCGGTGGGGGAGCCGTATTTTAGTTTTCGCACGTCGCCCTTCTCTACCGAGTGGCTGTAAAATGTTCGCCTTTATATGCATAGCTGTAGTGCAGAGTACAATCTGTGTACCGAATTTATTAAACACATTGGTGTAGCCCTAAAACACTTTTGCCACGCCCCTTATGCCCTTGCAAACTTGTAATTGTAGTGTCAAGTGGTATATGTGTATCAAATGTTATCTTTTTAGGGCTTAAATATAGATTTGCCATGGCCATCCGACCCCGATTGAAAGCAAAAATTTGGTCAGCAAATGTCACTCTAGGGCTAAAATAAAAATTGGTAACGTCATCAATTAAAATTTTGTTTGCATATATTCGTGTTGCCAATTACTATCTATCGTGTTGTCAATCAATCGTATCTCTATAGCTTTAAAAAAAATGTTGCAAGTCCGACTTCGCCAATTGGGTAAACAATTTATACCTCTAGCTCTAGAAAAAGTTTTGCCACGCCCACTACGCCCGTTTGGCCCAAAATTAAAATTTCGTCTGCATATTCATATTCGCGTTGTCGAGTTTAATCTGGGTATCAAATCGTATCCCTCTAGCTCTAAAAAAAGATTTGCCACGCCCACTACACCCATTGGGTCCCAAAATTAAAATTTCATCTGCATATTCATGTTTGCGTTCTCGAGAACTATATGGGTATTAAGTTTAATCTCTCTAGCTCTAGAAAAAGTTTTGCCACGCCCACTACGCCCACTTGGTCCAAAATTAATATTTCGTCTGCATATTTTAATATTTGCGTTGTCGAGAACTATCTGGGTATCAAATTTTATCTCTCTAGCTCTACAAAAAGTTATGCCACGCCCACTACGCCCACTTGGTCCAAAATTAAAATTTCATCTGCATATTCATGTTCGAGTTGTCAAGTTTTAACTGGGTATCAAATTTTAAGTCTCTAGCTCTAGAAAAAGTTTTGCCACGCCCACTACGCCCGTTTGGCCCAAAATTAAAATTTCGTCTGCATATTCATATTCGCGTTGTCAAGTTTTAACTGGGTATCAAATTTTATGTCTCTATCTGTAGAAAAAGTTTTGACACTCCCACTACGCCCGTTTGGTCGAAAATTAAAATTTCGTCTGCATATTCATATTCGCGTCGTCGAGTTTTATATGGGTATCAAATTTTATGTCTCTAGCTTTAAAAAAAAGTTATGCCACGCCCACACCGCCCATTGAGTCAAAAATTAAAATTTCGTCTGCATATTCATATTTATGTTGCCGAGTACTATCGGAATATCAAATTTTATCTCTCTAGCTCTGAAAAAAGTTTTGCCACGCCCATTCCGCCCATATGATCAAAAATATATAGCCTACGGTAATTTCCATACAGTATACAGCATGTCAAACAAAAGAGCCTAAAACGTGACAAAATCCCCTATACGATACTTACTAACTTCATATCGATATTAAATTATAATGGCATGTAACTTAACAAAACGAATTATGCAGAACTTCTTATTTTTGAGGCTACTTTCACGTGCAGTTCTTAGAATTGAGTCCCAAATCAATGAGCTGAAAAATGTTGTACTGTGTTATGTCCACACTTAAACAAACAGTGCGTATTTTTCGTCAGTTTTTTATGTTCTTTACTAACCGCTCCACTAAAATAATGCTCTGACTGTAGCGCTCTCATATAATGATGCCACTTAAGGTTTATGTGAATTTCATGAGAATGCCTCGCTGGCCTAGCATGGCCTGGCCATCGTCTATTGTAAATCATAATTGTGAGCGCGTTTACGTTTTCTTTTATCCCACGAAATGAACAACAGACACTTGACACAATAAAAATTGAAGGTGGCCGCGCACAACAAAGTGGAATGAATACATTGCCACTCAATGTTGGTGTTATTATAATCCAACATAGGTCTTCATTAAGCAAAATTAACAATTTATATCAAATTAAATATGCAAAAACAAACAAAAAATAGATAAAAAAAAGTAAACTAGGTGACCATTATGCATGCTGGGCATGTTGGGGGAACGCAATGCACAATTGAAATACATAAATGCAGTCAGTATATTGACAAAGTTAAAATAAAGTCGAGAGACACTCCTTTAAATATTTATTAAAATTTTGCAATAAAAAAAATTGTTTTCAAATAAAGTAAATCAATAATATTTTAAACATTGACAAATGTGACATATGGCCATAAATCTACCACAGCCATGATGATGATGACGATGGCAATGATGATGATGATGATGATGATGATGTTGACTACTTATACGTCCTCATCTTCATCAATGTCACACGGTAATGGTGATTGCCTTCACTGCTCATGATGGATTTACTATGAATGAAGTGTTAAGCTTGAAGTGCCCCACACCACACCTCCACATGACTTTAGTGTATTTACCAACACCAGACCGCTTGCCCGTTTGCTGTTTATTTATCCAGTCAAGTGTTGATTTCTTCTTTATATTTATTTAATACTTATGATTTTCTGTTGTTGTTGTTGTCGTCGTTTT
Source organism: Muscina levida (assembly GCA_964034835.1). NCBI lineage: Eukaryota > Metazoa > Arthropoda > Insecta > Diptera > Muscidae > Muscina > Muscina levida. Next base: position 136,652,060 of record OZ035880.1, read on the forward strand.
TTTCCTCTTTTATTATTTTTTTATTTATAAACAAAACCGAAACTTTCTCTGTGGTCTTGCCGTTTTAGCTCAAAATGTTTAAAACTTGGTCTAACTTGGTCCGTCCATGCCGCCACCATCTGCCTGACCGTCTGCTGCTGTCGTCCATATTCGTTTTGTTTTGAAACTTAAACGTGTTTATACCGCCACGACAAAAAGTGACAAAAACAAAGAGAATCGCATTCAGTTTATTTTCATTATTGGGTATTTCATCGTATTTGTCAAGCTATTTGTTTTTTCTTATCTTGTTGTTGTTGTTGTAGTTATTTTTATAATAAAGTTTTCAACGACACAAAAGAGGGGTTTGGATGGTTTTAAATTTCATTACTACCATTCATTTCATAGTTTAGATTAAACTTTTATATTGTCTCTGCGCTTCTGTCATAAGCGCGTTTCTTCGAGATTTAGCTTCAGTTTACAATACAAAATTCCCCATCAGAAACATTCCGCGCCAAATGCGAACGAACGATGAAACTACATTAGTTGAGTGTGAAAAATTAAATTCAATTGTATGGGAAAAAACGTGATTTTCTTTACAGTGAAACAATTTTCTTCAAAATGTTATCACTGAAGAAGAGAAACGACATAAAATAGTTAAAGGTGATGGTAAAAGGTTGCGTAGACTTACACAGTACAACATTTTTCAGCTCATTGATTTGGGACTCAATTCTGAGAATTACATGTGAAAGTAACCCCAAAAATGAGAACTTCTGCATAATTCGTTTTGTCAAATTGGCTGCATTAACAACTTAATAGTCATGCAAATTTTTTAGCTCGAGGTGGGTTTTTAGACATTACACAGTACAACATTTTTCAGCTCATTGATTTAGGTCTTATTTCTGAGAACTGCACATGAAAGTATAAAAACAATCAAAAGAGCCTTTCCCTATACGATACTTACTAACATCAAATCGATATTAAATTATTATGGCATGTAACTTGACAAAACGAAGAAGAGCGAAGAACTTCTTCTTTTTGGGGCTACTTTCACGTGCAATGCTCAGAATTGAGCCCCAAAATCATGTGTTGTACTGTGTTATAGAGAGGCCTTTTAATCGTACATATTTCCAAAATTTATATAAAAAATATAAAACTCTTAGTGAAGAAGAAGCAAGAAGCTATACCATAACTCATTTATGGAATACAAAGGAAAAATAATTTGTATATAGTTTTAAACATATTATGACACTTACCTTTAGGGGGGTATTAACCATAATTTCCTGCGAAAAGAAAATATATAAAATAGAGTAATTAATATTTTTAACAATATTAAATTTTTATCAGAAATAGTCGATAATTTTGAAGGTATGATGATGATTTCTGTTTCAAATTTTCGGAAAGTTTATTCATCATATTTCGATTAGCAATACGTCAAAATTGTTTAAGAACCTAAGGGCTTTGACTAAGAACAAATCTTTACATACTCATTCATTCGACTTTTGACCAAAAAAATAAAATTTCTAACCACTATAAAAAAAAATATGACATAGTGCATCAAAATGTAGTTGAAGTTTTGTTACTGCTATCGTTTCATATTGATTTGGTTGCCACCGAAAAAGTGTGTTGCACTGTGAACCAACGCTCTTGAAACGGCTTCAAACATATGTGATTGTTTTGATTCTGAGAACAAGACATGTACACTAAAGACCAGAATCAAGGTGTATTGAATTAATTTCAAATGGCTTTTATGTTTTTCAACCACTGCAAAACATTCAAAACAAAACGTGAAAAGGGTAACTGCCGCGGAACAACAACAATATAATGCTTGTGTGTGTTTTGCATGTTGCTTTGTTTTACATCAAAAGAAATATAACATTTCTTATGTTACATATGTTATACATAGTGATCTTATGTTATTGCGCCACGCAAGTAGTCCCAAACGAAGAAATGAAATAATCCTTAACAAAATACCATCCAAAATAAAAGAAAAGAACCCCAAAAAGATTAGGGAATTATTGAATAATAAAATAAATCCCTAAAGTAAACTAAACACCCCCCATAAGAATAGCGTGTTATTGCATAATGAAATAACCCCCAAAATAATATAAACACTTCAAAATATAAGTAAAAGAACACCCCAAAAATGATACGTTTTTCCAGATTTTACGATAGCCAGATTTTGAGCACGATTGGAATATGTTAACCCGTGCTGCTTTGGGCTTAGGGATTTCTAGCTCCTATAGCCATGGTGGGGAGGCATAACTCAAAGCGACTTGTCTAATTTTGTTGAAATAAAAATCCGAAATTTAAAAATTTAGAATAAAGAAAAACCTTTGATCCGTTCATATACCATTTCTCTGCATAATCAGCAGTTTCGCAGTTATAAATATAGATATAAAAAAACTTAATTTCAATTTTAATTAAATTAAATTAAAAATTAAATTAAAACTTAATTAAATATAAAATAATAAATATAAATAAAAATCCGAAATTTAATAATGAAATACCTTTAATCTGTTCATATATCATTTCTCTGTATAATCAGCCGTTTCGCAGTTATAAATATATTTATGAAAAAATAATTTTAAATTTTAAATTAAATTTAAAATAAATTAAAACTTCATTATTTTTTTTTAAATTTGAATTTAATTGTAACTGCGAAATTCTTGATTCTGCAGAGAAATTATATATGAACAGATTAAAGGTTTTAATTTTTAAAGTTCGGATTTTTATTTCTGCAAAATTGGACTTGTCGTTCTTGAGTTATGCCTCCCAAACCGGCACGGGTTAACATACTCAAATCGTGCTCAAATTTAGGTTATCCAAAAATCTGCAAAGACTTATCAGACCGACAATTCTGTAATATAATATAATATGCGACACTCCTGTCGCTTTCATGGTACCTCCTAGAGAGGTAAAATGAGTGACCGAGACCCCCCCCCCCCCTAATTTGTCCCTCCTAACATTTTTCCTGAACATACCTATCCTCTATCTTTAACCCCTAAGTGGGCTCCCATAAAAAAAATAAAAGTTTTGTAAAATTTGCTCCTACCGCTTAAACTACCCTAATATGCACAAAAACGGACGCTGATCAGTTTTGGCAAGAAAATTACTCTTATCAATATCACAAAAAATTTTGTATTAAAAAATTAAAAAAGAATTTTTATTCTCGTTCAGAAAATAAAATTCTCTCCAAAATTAAAATTGTTTACAAAAATTAATTCCTCCATTCGAATAGATAGATATTAATCCAAATTTATATTCTCTTGTAAATTTTGGCTGAAAAAACCTGTTTTAAATGACATTATTTTTTTTTCCCTCCTAACAAGCTTTCTGAAAATACCTTATCTTCACCCCTATACATAAATCAAAATGTTATAAAATTTGTTCCCACCCCTAGGATAGGGTGCGCCTAGACGATTATATTACCTGGTAATGAGTATTAATTTTTGTATTTGAATTGAAGGATTTTTAAATTTTTTTTCTTGTTGTTTTGTGTAAACTTCGAAACAGAGATGTAATATCAGGTGAATATTTTTCATCCACTGAATCAAGTAAATTAGATACTGTCCACTAAGTTTCCGATGATGGAATGATCTGGTGTCTGTTTTCGAAACAACACTTACTTTGATCACGATGCGCTGCCATTTGACACCACACTATCTCCTCCAATAACACTGTGACACAAAAGTGAACTTTAAGAATCGGAATGGGATGAAACCAAAAGAAAATGGAAGTTGACATTATGTATTACAAAACCGTCAAGGGATTTCGTAAGTTTAGTGCGAGATTTTTTTTTACACGTATTTGAAGTTGGTGAATTTTGAACGCTGGCTAACAAGAAAAATTCATTAAAAAAGTCATAAAATAATGCTATTTATCCCGGAAAGTTGTGGTATCTTACTGTTTTTGGGGTCGAGGAATCCATTTTTGACATTTATTTTTATTTTTAATCACCGCTAGAGGGCGCTTTCGTACATTTTTTTGGTTTAGATCGAATTTTTTGTCTTTCCACACAATTAGAGCCGTAGATTAAGAGCTATCGAGCTGAAATTTGGTATGCGAGCTTCTATCCACCAAGCGGAGATTGGGTTCTTAGATGGGCATGATCGGACAAAAACTACTCCCACCTCCCATACAAATTGTACCTTTTTGAGGTCTGTCCCTGCATTCACAGTCGTAGATTAAGAGCTATCGAGCTGGAATTTGGTATGCTAGCTTCTATCCTCTAAGCGGATATTAAGTTCTAAGATGGGCATGATCGGACAAAAACTACTCCCACCTCCCATACAAAATAACCCTTTTTGGGTATGTCCGCCAATTTTTCCTCGCTATTACAACCGTGGATTAAGAGCTATCGAGCTGCAATTTAGTATACAAGCTTCTAACCTCTTAGAGAAAGTTAAGTTCTACGATGAGCATGATTGGACAAAAACTTCTCCTACCTCCAATGCAAACTTCCCATATGTTGGGGTTTGAGGAGTTTTTTTTCTGATCTTGCTCTTCTTAGAACTTAACTTTCCCTAAGAGGTAAGAAGTTTGCGTACCAAGTTTCAGCTCGATAGCTCTTAATCTAAGTCTGTAATTGAGAAGACAAACAGACGAACACCCCCAAATAGGGCAAGTTTGTATGGTAGTAGTTTTTGTTCGATCATTGCCATTTTAGAACTAAATCTCCGCTTTGGGGATTGAATCTTGCATACCAAGTTTCAGCTCGATAGCTCTTAATCTACGACTGTGATCGCAGGGGCAGACCTCAAAAAAGGTACAATTTGTATGGGAGGTGGGGTTAGGTTTTGTCCGATCATGCCCATCTAAGAACCCAATCTTCGCTTGGTGGATAGAAGCTCGCATACCAAATTTCAGCTCGATAGCTCTTAATCTACGGCTGTAATCGTGTGGAATGACAAAAAATTCGATCTTAACCAAAAAAATGTACGAAAGCGCCCTCTAGCGGCGCTTAAAAATAAAAATAAATGTCAAAAATAGATTCCTCGACCCCAAAAACTGTAAGATACCACAACTTTCCGGGATAAATAGCATTATTTTATGACTTTTTTAATGAATTTTTCTTGTTAGCCAGCGTTCAAAAATCACCAACTTCAAATGCGTGTAAAAAAAAAATTTCGCACTAAACTTAAGAAATCCCTTGAGGGTTTTGTTATACATAATGTCAACTTTCATTTGCATTTGGTTTCATCCCATTCCGATTTTGGTTGTTGCACAGTGTAATCGACTCATGCTTTTTTTTTTGCCAACCATACAACCATCAACATCGAAAGCTCGTGCACTATATCAACCCTAGTCTACATTAAGGTGGACCCTCAATGTATGGTAGAACTGAAAACTCATCTGGTCCAAAAAAAACCGTTCGTTTTGTGTGAGGTTAGGCTAAATACATTTTACAAAAATGAACTCGGAAAATTGTCGTGCCGTTCCCGGTTTAAAGTTTGGGAAACCTGGAGTAAATTTTTTTACATTAAAAAAAAAAATTAAAATTTTGCAATCGAAAACAAAAATTTACCTGAGTTTTTAAAAACTTTAAACTTTCAATTTTCAATTAATCGAGCCCATATTTTTGTAAATTTTGTTTAGCTTAATTCTCCACAAAAATTCAAGATTTTTTTGGAAAATCAAAAAAAAATTTGCCATGCGTTCCAACCTTCAAATCGCGAGCGGCATGTCAATTTTCGACCGATCGAGTGAATTTTTTTTCTTAACCTAGTCTCACACAAAACCAAACAGATTTTTGGAAACTCAAAAAAAAAAAAAATTATAAGGCCTACCTTAGCCAACATTTTGTATATGTTTTGCCGAGTACCATGCGTAAACCAAATTTATATTTTTAGGACAAAATATAGTTAAAACAATCCCCCTCTGCCCACTGATTTAAAATATAAAAAAACAGTTTTGCACGACTTTTTTGCACACTACACTGCACAACACATGATATTGGGACTCAATTCTGAGAATAGCACGTGAAAGTAGCCCCAAAAAAAAGAACTTCTGCATCATTCGTTTTGTAAAGTTAGCTGTCCTTGTAATTTAATGGCAATACGAATTCTTTTGCTCAAGGTGGATTTAGAACACGCGACTACTTTGCGGGAGATCCCAGGTTCAAATACTGACTCCAGTCATCTAAAAAATAAAGAAAAGAATAAAAACCAATTTTTCTTTCATTGCCGGCCCCCCTCGATGTTGTCGAAAGCAACTTCGCAGTATAAGTGTCGAGTCAATTGGCATGTCTAGTAAAAGCTTCTCAAACAGTGATGTTCGCACTCGTCAATAAACAAGTATGTGCCGTTAGTTGTGAATCTAAAATAGAAAAGCGTGTTAATTCACAACAACGCAAGAAGAATCACATACCTCATTCATGGGGTGTAAAGGGAAATTAAGTTATATCTCGGTATACCGTACGGAATATCTCTTTTATGTCTGAATCAAAGTTGTACCATAAATTTCACTTTTTGGTACAATAAATTCACTTTTTGGTACAATAAATTGTACTTTTTGGTATCATAACTTTTACTTTTTGGTACAACAAATTTTACTTTTTGGTACCATAAATTACACTTTTGGGTACAATAAACTGTACTTTTTGGTACCATAAATTGCTCTTTCTTACAATAAATTTTAGTTTTTGGTACCAAAAATTTTACTTTTTGTTACCATAAATTGTACTTTTTGGTACCATGAATTGCACTTTTTGTTACAATAAATTTTACTTTTTGGTATCATAAACTGTAGTATTGACATCATAAATTTTACTTTTTGTTACCATAAATTTTACTTTTAACCGGTCTATTCTGAAGTGGTTACAATAGTCACCACGGTTACAATAGACTACTTTGGTTACAAATTCAAAAAATCGGTATTCCAAATCCTTGTTACCGTGACAATTGTTACAAAAATTGTTACCTGCCAAAAAGGAGGTAACAAGGTAGTTTCAGCTCTTTGAAATAATATTTTGAGATGTAAAAACAAAATTTAAATTATTGAAATCGTGGGTAAAACACTTTTAGCCCTTTTTGCTATGAAAATGTAGTGGCAAAATGTGTGGAAAGGGAACAACCGCCAAGAAACCTGTGGGACGGCTGTGAACAATTCTCCATGACACAGTATTTGTCTAACATTTTCGACTGTCCACTTAACTGGGGTTTGTGTCGTCTCCTTAACCCTAGACGGGTAATCTTCGTCGATACGACGAACACTGTTGCTTTTTCTTTAAATATCTCTCTAATTTTTCACAATATTCTATTGCCCTTTGCAATAGCGTTAGTCTGTGATGTTTTTTTCAAGCTATGCTGGCATATGTCAGCATTAGTTAAGCGTAATTGTTATATTTTTGCAATAAACAAAAACTCGCGTCGTCGAAACGACGAAGGTTTCCTTTTGTGTGACTTTTTGCTCTTGCAAAAAAGTCACCAATTCAAGAAATATTTTGATTTTTTAAATTAAAATATTTAAAATATCGGAATTACCAGATGATTTAATTGAAAATTGTGAAAATGCTCTTGAAGACTCCAATTGCGATTCAATGATCGAAGAGCAAAATGAAAAATATGTCGAGGAAGATGTATTTTTGCATGAGGAGGAGTACGACTGCGATGACGATATTATACCAGATTCGGGTGATGAAAATAATCGTGAGCCACTAAATTTGTTCCGAAATTACTAATAATGTGTAAAAAAATAACAATTCGTGTTAAACAAATAAAATTTTTGGTCCACTAAAAATAACATGATTTAAGGCGTGGAATAAATATATTGCATCAAAGGTGAGAACGACTAGTGAAGCAATTGGCCGAACTAACCCCTTATTGTACTTCTAAAAATTCGAATGCGATGATATTTCGGACGAAATTGTAAATTAGAAGAATGTTGAAATTGAGAATCCCATTCAACGACACGAGTTTTTGAATTAATAAATTCTGGCCTTTTGAGCCTCTTTAATTAATAATAGAAGAAAAAATACTGAAAACAACTATTTATGAAATTCTCGAATGTTGAAAACGATAAAGAAGAACAAAAATAACGCTAATTTTTTAAAAATTGTTCTTGCGAAAAAAGGAAAATGCAAAAGATTTATTGTTATACCTATATGTGGGAAGCACAAATTCTAACTTGTGCCTACTATACAAAGAAATAATTTTTCGAAGTGTTTTTTGTTTTAATCGATAAAATTAAGTGTATTGTAAATTTTTTTGCACAAGTTGAGAAGCCATGTTTTTTTTATTTTATACTAAAGAACTATTTAAATACTAGTATCTACTTGAGACCAAAAAAAATGGTCTGAAAAGAGACATGCTCGAAATTAAACCAAATAGCTTTAAAACTATACAGTTTTTGTGTTTTCTTCTTCGCTAGAGTCTAAAATTGATTAAATATGATGTTTCGGATTGGAACGCTAGATTTTGTGCTAAGAATTTCCAAGTGAAATAGGACTTCGTCGATTCGACGAAGATTACCCTTAGTGTGTGTAAAATATGATTACCCTTCTAGGGTTAAGCTCAGTCAAATGTGTATAAATATCTAAAAATTAACGGCCTTATTCATAAAAACTTATAAGAGATTTATAAGCCATTTTTAAGCAAATTTCGAGAAAACAATATTCATAAACGATTTACATCTTCAATAAGTTAAAGTAGGGTTGTCTCCACTTTAAGCATGCTATAACTTGACGTTTGTATAATTTATTCTATATTCATAAATTTGTGATCTTTATTTAGAGTTTTTCTGCATTTTCCCTATTGGAAAGAGTTGTTGCGTGCATTCGTTGTGTAGGAAATTGTCTTCTTAATCATCGCGCACATAGAAAAGTATCTAAATAGACACTTTTCATTCATGAATTCCATATTAAAAAATATTTCTCCAAAATTCTTCAAAAATAATTTGTAAATAATGAAATAATATTCGTGATGTATAAACAATCAAAACAAGGAAAAAATGTAATCGGTATCCGAATATTATTTCAACATAAGGAAAAGAAAATAAAATTTTGTAATACAATTTTTACTTTAACGTCTTTCTTATCGTCATGAGAATCGTAGTCAATGTAAAATTGAGCTACAATAATGTTCATACTTTATTGTAAGTGCAAATACATATTTGGTATCCGATTATTAAGCTTTTGTATCCGACTATAAAGCTTTTTTTATACATCATTAACGACCAATAACAGTCGGCGTTGCCACCGGAACACATAAAGCTAAAGTACTGATAAAAAACGTTTATGAATACAATTTCTTATTAAACGTTTTTTAGAGCTGAAGAATACTTTAGCTAGAGAACGCTTCATACCTACTTTAGAAATTTTTTATGAATAAGACCGTAATAATATGTTTAGTTTTCTCTGTATTGTGTTTTCATTTTTTGTTTTTCAAATTCAAAAATTAGCTGAGAATTGTCAATAATTTATATTTCACCACAAGGTGAACTTTTCCTTGTTACTAAATTACCAGAATACCCGTAACAAGAATTGGTTTCAAAATTGTAACAAATTTTCAGTGACAAATTTTTGTAACCAAATTATTAGAATAGGGCCGTAAATATCTTTATGGTAGAATTAATTGTACTAGTTGCCAGAATTAAAGTACTTTTTGTTACATTTAATTTAACTTTTTTGATTTGTAATCCAGTTCTTGAGCAAAAAAAGGTTGATTTGTTCCTCATATTCCGCACGGTATACCGAGATATAACGGTGTTAAAATATAGAAAAACTGCTAAAAATCTATCCTGAGCAAAAAATTCCGCATGACCATCAAATTATTAATGCAGCCGACTTGACAAAACGAATGATGCAAAAGTTCTCATTTTTAGGGCTACTTTCACATGCAATTCTCAAAATTGAGTCCCAAATCAATAAGCTGAAAAATATTGTACTGTGTTATTGTAGGGGACCATCAAAGACATGTGTCGTTCAAAACAAAATTTAGTTAGTTTAATAAAAAAAGAATTTATAGACATTAAAAACAGCCCTAACTGTTAAATGCCGTACAAAATCGTTTCGATTTTATTCAGTTTGTTCCTCCTCCTGTAAAGTATAAAAAAAAATATAAAAAAAGATATTACTATATAATTAGTGCATTTCTCTTTTTGTCATATGAAAGTGAAGGTAACAATATTCACTAAAATATTTGCATTCATTTAAGATTTGTTGTTGTTGTCGTTGACTTTTACCAAAATACCTATCAGCTTCCAATTACCCTTATCATTTGGTGGGCATGAGACAAAATTGTTTTGTATTAATGTACAATTTGAATTGTAAATTGATTGTTATTTAATGTGATTTTTCAGATATATTATAAATATATAATTAACATCACTGATTAAATATCAGCCAAAAGAAATATTCGCTTAATAATGTAATTTATTCATACAGTTTCACACAATTCACAAATTAATTACTAATAAGTTTACATAACAATTATTTAGGTTTGAGGTATAAATAGATGTTATGTTTGAAATTCGTTAACTTTTCGTATTTATCATATCTGTATTCGTGAGACAAGCCATCTTTAACTAAATTTGGTGTTTAATTAATATAATCTTAGTTTTCCCTTTGCATATCAAGAATGAGATATAGGAGAGCTATAATATAATGGAGGTTTGTAAGAATGGAATTTAATCGACAGAAAAAAAAAATACATTTCTGTTAATGTATTTTATAAAGAAAAAATAAAATAATTGAAATAATTTTGAAAAAACGTTAACTTAAATTTATCATAATCGATCTATTGACATTTTCATTTTAATTGTGCCATATTCGCCAACACTTTATAAGTATGAAAGCTTGTACCAACTTCTAGTTTTTTTATCTCCTTTTACACATTATGTTTTTTTTCACAAATACCGTTTTTATTGATTTATAACAAAGATGAGTTATCAATCAAGTTGTCATTTCAATTTTCTATTTAAATTCCATTACGAATGGGGTGTCACACCTTATATGAGACACAGAGAGAGAACGAGAGAGAGAAAATAAACGATACTTGCCACAACATCACGTTTTCTTATTATATGTTTCTTTTTTATAATGAAAACACATCGCAGATGATTTTCACTAGTAAATTGAAAATAAAAACAAATGTAAATTGAGTTATCAATAAATTCGTTAAAGAAAGTGATTTCTCTTTATTTTCAAAATCAGTTTCTTATGAATTTGAGATGGAAAAATTTCACAGGTTTTATCTTTAATTAAAATGAGATGTATGGACTGGGATCAAATATGGGCTCTTATAATAAAATGATCGAATAATATGGGAAGGGCAACGCGACTTTATTGCGAAGAAAAATGAAACTTCTTTTGCTTTTACCAAACCTTCCAATTGCACAGTATATCACATGATTTTGGGTCTCAATTCTGAGAATTGCAAACGAAAGTAGCCCCAAAAATAAGAACTTCTGCATCATTCGATATGTCAAGTTAGCTGCATTACACAATTTATTGGCCAGATAAATATTTAACATCAAGGTGGATTTTTAGGACGTGTTAAAATATGGAAAAAGTGCTAAAAATCCACCTTAAGCAAACAAATTCGATGGCCATTAAATTATTAATGCAGCCAACCTGACAAAACGAATGATGCAGCAGTTCTTATTTTTGGGGCTACTTTCACGTGCAATTCTCGGAATTGAGTCCCAAATCAATGAGCTGAAAAATGTTGTACTATGTTGCCCGACTTTATGACATTTGGAAGTTTTTGTAAGTATCGAAAAGTTTTTATCTCAAATCAAAAAAAATTCTATTCTATTTTTTTCTTGATGTATATAATTACTGGTGATTCAATTTATAAATTTTGTTTTTATTATAATAAAAAACATTTCAAATACCTTAAAGCAATTCAATTATAGGATACCTGTTTAACAACTATTTTCTGCATTTAATATGAAAAAACATTACAAATGTCTCATCTTTGTAGCAAAATCCCCTACCGCAGTCTCAAAGTGAAATCTCCGTCTTTGGCCCCAATAGAAATGTCCCAATGGTGATGTTTTCAACATTCATTTCAACCAACCAATCATTTATGACCACACGCACGCCTGCTGTCTGTGTGCCTTTCAAGGAGCAAAAGAAGGTGCACGCACACACGCATAGTTTTTCTTGACATTTTTCAAATTCTTTAAAACTCCTCTTCGATTGCGGGAAACCCGTTTCCGAGTTAATACCAAGGTCCACCATCATCAGCTCCACCACCGCATACAGCGCAGCGTTTTCTCCACCAAACAGCTAGACAGCCAAGTTACAAATGTTTTAATGTGTCGTCCAGTCGCATTAAAACAAAACAACAACAACAAAAAATTGCCATTACATTTTCAATGTTTTTTTATATGGCTATAAAAATAAATACAAGATAAATTGTGCAAACGTTATGGAAAGAGAGGAGGATGACGAGCGCTCTGACTAACTAAGCAACAATGTTGCATCAATCGACTTATGATAGAAGGTATGATTGTCAGCGCGTCCACCTGAAGGTTAGATTGGATGGCAGGAACCCACTCTTTTTTTTCTCCCAACTGATTGGTTATACCCAAGGGGGCGATCTTTGATGGTGATGCCCATGTAGAAAAGAACATGATTTTACAGGAGCAAACACAGAAAACACATAAAATAATTGATACATTATGGGGAATTAAGAAGAATGCTTTGTATAAAAAGTTATCTAAAAAAAAGTTATATACCAGGCAACTTAGTATTGAATGTTTACTATCAGTGTGCTGCTTAATGTATTACCTAACAAAGTATTGATGAAGAGTTGTTTTTTTTTCAAATAAGAAATCATTTGTTGCCGTAGTTTAAATAACACAGTGCAACATTTTTTAGCTCATTGATTTGGGACTCAATTCTGAGAATTGCATGTGAAAGTAGCCCCAAAAATAAGAACTTCTGCATCATTCGTTTTATCAAATTGGCTGCATTAATAATTTAATCGCCAGACGAATTTTTTTGTTCGAGGTGGATGTTTAGCGCTTTTTCTATATTTTAACATGGTCTTATCTCGGTATACCGTACGGAATATCTCTTTTGTGTCTGAAAAAATGCGGACCAAGCCTTCCCGAAAAAAGTGCATCCAGTGCTTATTTGGGCACAATAACGTTTTATAAAAAATAGAATAAAAATTAATTTTAAGCAAAAAAATTCGTATGGCCAATAAAGTATAATTAATTAATTAAATATTAAAATTAAATTAAAATTAAATATTATAATTAAATTTATAATTAATAATAATTTTTAAAGCAACTTGAAAAATCGAATGATGCAGAATTTCTTATTTTTGGCGTTACTTTCACGTGCAATTCTTAAAATTGAGTCCCGTGCACTTCAGGTTGAAATTTGCAGACGAAATTTTTATTTTCGATCGGTGGGCTAAAATGGCGTGGTTAAACTTTATTTAAGTACTAAAGAGATAAAATTTGATATCCTGATAATTGTCTGCAATACAATAAAACATTATTTTAGCCCTAGAAATGTAATATTTGGTACACAGATAGTTCTCGACAGAACTGGTTGAAATTTCCAGACAAAATTTTTATTTTCAATATGTGGGAGGAAAGGGCTTGGAAAATTGTAAATTAGCCCTAGAAAACATATAAAATTTGCAGCACAGATAGTACTCGGCAGCACTAGTTGAAATTTACAGACGAAATTTTATATTTGCAATCAGTTGGGGAATGGGGGGCGTGGCAAAATTGTATTTCAGCCCTAGAGAAATAAAACTTGATATATATGGGCGTGACCAAACTGTGTTTTAGGCCTAGATTGGTTCAATTTAGTTGGAGTATATTTAGAGTACCTGACATTACAGCTTCATTTTGTAGAATGGACGTGGTGAAATTGATTTTTTTATCCCAAGAGAGATGAAATGTAGTACACGTAAAGCACTACTCACAACAAATATGAATATGTAGACACAATTTTTATTTTCAGATGGGGGCGTGACAAAATAGTTTTTAGGATTACAGTGATAGAGTTGGATATGCAGACAATAAAGAAGAACAACAAATATAAAAACGTTGACGAAATGTGTTTTCTGGTCAGTGGGCGGGATTTATGTGCCAAAAGCGTTTTTTTTTAACCCTAGGGTAATAAAATTAAATACACCGATGCTACTACTATTCAAACGAGGACGAACATTTTATTTTCGAATAGTGGGCGGAGGGTAATATTTGACATAACACATATCGTCGCTGCGTCAACCAAAACAGTCATGTGTTTTCCAATAACTTTTCACGAGAGCCTAAAATTTTGTTTATTTTGAAACATTTCTCATATATTCTACACTTTACTGATCTTGATAACTTCCAAATCAATTAAGATATCAAGAAAAGGATTAAGAATCGATGAACGATAACAAGTGCTTAAAAAATTGCAATAAAAAAAATTCGCAAAAATACACATAACTGATTGTTTTGGCGCAGCGACGATATATGCTCGACAGTATAGATAGGAATATACAAACAAAATTTTTTTTTTTTATGTCAAGTGGGCGAAAGGAGACGTGTGAAAACTTTTTATTTTATATTACATAAGGTAATATTTGTATACATTTACAAGTGTGGGGCATTTTCGCGAAATATGTTATATGTGGGGACAGTCCGTGGCATAGTGGTTAGAACACGCGACTACCATGCGGGAGATCACAGGTTCAACTCATGGCTCCAGTCATCTGAAAAAAAAGAAAAAAATTGTCTTTCATTGTCGGCTTCCCTCGAATGTTGTTGACATCAACTTCGCAGTATTAAGTGTCGAGTCAATCGGCATGTCTAGTAAGAGCTTCTTAAACAGTGACGTTCGCATACGTCGATAAACAAGTAGGTGCCGTTAGTTGTGAATCTAAAAATAGAAAGCGTCAATTCACAACAACGCGAGAAGCTATCCCATTCCTCAGTCATGGGGTGTAAAGGGAAATTAAGTTGTTAGTTATGTTATTTAAAGTTCATTTTTTTATTATTTGTCAAATATTGAAAAAAAATAAATACACAAAACCCTGATCTCGAGCTCGATATATTAATAATAAATTTTTTTTTTAATATTTTGAATACTTCTCATATTTTTAATATTTTTATTAATTTAAATATTTTCAATATTTTTTAATATTTTTAATTTTTGTAATATTTTTCAAATTTTTAATTTAAATTTTTTTAATTTCAGATATTTTTAATATTTTGAATACTTCCCATATTTTAATATATTTAATATTTTTAATATTGTTAATATATTTAATATTTTTCATATATTTAATATTATTAATATTTTTCAAATTTTTAACTTTTTTTTCAATTTAAATTTTTTTAATTTCAGATATTTTTAATATTTTGAATACTTCCCATATTTTAATATATATAATATTTTTAATATTGGTAATATATTAAATATTTTTAATATATTTAATATTTTTAATATTTTAATTATTTTAAATATTTTTAATTTTTTTAATATTTAAAATATTTTTAATATTTTTAATATTTAAAATATTTTTAATATTGTTAATATTTTTAATATATTCATATTTTTAATATTTTTAATATTTGTAATATTTTGAATATATTCAATATTTTTAATATTTAAATTTTTTGTAATATTTTTAATAGTCTTAACATTTTTAATACATTTATTATTTCAATATATTTTATACTAAAAAATTTGTTTTTTTGTACACAAAGTTCTCTTATGTGCAATAAAAGTACTTTCTGATACTATAAAAGTTCTCTGTTACAAAGGAAGTACTTAATGGAAACAAAAAATACTGTTTGGTACAACAAATTTACTATTTGGTACATAAAAGTACTTTCTGGACAATAAAACAATATGGTTTTTTTTACCAATAAAAGAACTTTACAAATAATGGAATTTTGTGGTGTAACAAAATTACTTTGTAGTACTATAAAAGTACTATGTTACAGTAAAAGTACGTTGTAGAACAAAAAAAAAATTACTAGTGGTTACAATTAAAGCATTTTCTGATATAATAAAATATCGTTTTGTTACAATAAAATCACTTTTTGGTGCATCTCAAGTACTTTCTTGCATCTAGTAAAGTTACTTTTTTGGTACAGTAAAAGTACTTTTAGAATTAATTAATGTAATTTTTAATACAACATAAGTACTGTTTTGTACAACAAAATTACTTTTTAGTACTAATATGTACAGTGTTACAATTAAATTACTTTATGGAAGGAAAAAGTACTTTTTGCCTCAACAAAACTACTTTCTTTTTTGGTTCTTTAAATAAAGTACAATGTAATTTTGGTGCAATATAGGTACTTTTTGGAACAAAAAAAAAACAATTTTAAGTACCTACTACAAACGTAATGTTTTACAATTAACGTACTCTCTGGAATAAAAATTTAATTTTGTTACAATAAACGTACTTTTTGATGCAATAAAATCACTTTTAAATTTTTTCTGTACAGTAAAGTAATTTTAAAAAATTACAATTTCTCCCACTATGCCGTGTAATGCCGTATATTGTTGCCTTCAACTCAAAGTTTTTCTATGAGCTTAATTTTCGGTAAACTGCAATTAGGCACCGGCCGTGGCATAGTAGTTAGAACACGCGACTACCATGCGGGAGATCACAGGTTCAACTCCTGGCTCCAGTCTTCTTAAAAAAAAAAGAAAAAAATAATTTTCTTTCATTGTCGGCACCTTCGAATGTTGTCGACAGCAACTTCGCAGTATAAGTGGTCGAGTCAATCGGCATGCCTAGTAAACAGTAACGTTCGCATCCGTCGATAAACAAGTAGGTGCCGTTAAAATAGTTGTGAATCTAAAAATGAAAGCGTGTTAATTCACAACAACGCGAGAAGCTATCCCATACCACATTCATGGGGTGTAAAGGGAAATTTAGTTTTTAGTAGTTAGCAATTAGGCAAAAATATTAACAATATTAAAACTATTAAAAATATTAAAAATACTAAAAATAATTTAAAATGTTAAATATATTAGATATATAAAAAATGTAATTTAAAATGTTGAAAATATATAAAATATAAAATATATTAAAAATGTGCCGTGTGCTACAGTATATTGTTGCCGTCAACTTAAAGATTTCTATGAACATAATTTTTGTTTTTCTCGAACAAGGCTGGGAAAAGTCTAATTGAGCAAAAAAATATTCTATGAAATTATTTTTTAAACTTTTCATTTCCAAAACAGGTTATACAATTTCTAATTCCCCCCCACCCTCACATATTGTAAATATATTAAAAATATAAGAAATATTGAAGATTATTTTATTAAAATTATTAAAAATATTAAAAATATTAAAAATATTAAAAATATTAAAAATATTAATAATATTAAAAATATTAAAAATATTAAAAATATTAAAAATAAGTATTAAAAATATTAAAAAAAATTAAAAATATTGAAAATACTTAAAATAGTTTAAAATGTTAAATATATTAAAATATGAAAAATAATAAAAAACTATGAATAATGTAAAATGTTTCTCTCGAAAGCAAAACCCCTGAAATGCTTTCACATATCAACCAAAGAGCCAAAATCTGAGAAAAATATACTTCACTGCACTGCACGAGTACAAACAGACATACAATTTGCCAACTCAAATTAAAACCGGTAACAGAGAGGCAAACAAAATAATTCATCCCCCTCCCCCCAGCCGACTTAAGTATCATTTTAACTTTAAGTATGAACTGTTAAAGAGCAAAAAACCGACAAAAAAATACTATATTCATAATTTTTATTTTAAGGAAATATTTCGATATGAGTACGACGAACGAGGAGCAAACAAAAAAAAAATGTTAATTAACTTGATGTTGGTGGTTGGTGTTTGTGTTGTTGGTATTACATTTTTAAAGTTTCAACTTTCCTGTTTGGAAATTTTTGGCTGTGACTGGCACTTAAAGGCGGCCAAAGTCAGGTGAAAAAGTCTGCAAGTCACGCATAGGTTTTTAAACTCTTTTAACTCGAAAGGTAAACACAAAAGTTAAGGAATTCCATTGAAACAAAGGAAATAATTAAATATTATAAAACAGTAGTAGACCAGACAATTGAATTAAACAAATGTGTGAAAATAAAAGGAAGTAGCAATTTGTTAATACGTTAACAACATTCAACAAACAACAAACATTAGCTTCCCGACCGAATTTGCAGCGTCACTCCCTCGCGCGAGGGAAAAGAAAAAGTGAAATTATTTAATGTTGAATGTAAATTTGTTGGTTTGTTTTCGTTTTTCGGTTGTGTGTCTTCCTTAATAACACACACATACACACGAGTTATGCAATAATTGATGAACAGAAATTAAAATGTGGAAGAAAAAAACAGCCAAGGCAATATATGAAATTAATATGTAAAGTATAGACCGAAAAGCGCCATCTTAATGCTGGCTAATCATGCCGTCATTAGCAGCCGCATTTACCACACGGCAACTGCATGCGATAGCTTGCGTTTTTCGGCGGCGATAAGCCAGTATTTAGTTGCTCTGGCCTGTCGTGTCAGCCAGCTGGTTAAGGTGGCATTGCCACCATCATCATCATTACATTGCGTTACGTTGCAAGTTAATGTCGTTACGTTTGTCGCCGACGACGTTGCGTCTCATGTGATTAGGCCGGCATCTTGATGATCTCCTATTAGACCCCTCGTCTACCACCCATCATCTTCATCATCGTCATCATAGCCACCCCATCATATTAAGTTCGAAAATTTTTCAAATATTTTCTTGTGATTTTATGTGGAATTTTCTGCGTTATTTCATTTCTTTCATTTCGTATCGTCCAAGAAGATACTTGTTTTGCCTTGACTTTATGGTGCGGTACCATACTTGTGCCTTTGTGAAAAAACACTCGCTTCATCTCGTAGCTCATAGTATGTTATCTGCTAGCGCGCTGTTTATTACAAAAATTTGTTTGCTTAGTTTCAATTTCAGTATTTTCAGTTTTTGACCGTGTGAGTTGGTTTTTGATTTCATTTGTGCGTTTTGTTATTTTTTTTTCGATTCCATTTCATTTTCGTGTTTTATTTTCTTGTGTGTAGGTTTTTTTTTTATTTGACGGGCGAAAGTTGTTTTTCATTACGAAGAGAAATGCGTTTTGTGATGCAAAAACAAGTGTTTAAAAATAAAGTGGGAAAAAAACATAAGAAATTATTATTGTTTAACAACAAAAAAATCGTGTTTCCAATAAGAATGCCTATAAAAAAGTTAAAATTATGATCAAATTTTTAAGGTAAAAACCAGTTGGAAATTTGCAACTTTGGTGAGAATGAACATAAATGGACTGAAATCGTAAAAAACAGACTAAGGACGCTGTCTATAAAAAACAAGTTCATAAAAGTTTTTACTTTTTTTTTAAGAAATTTAATTTTAATTATTTAAATTCGCAATAGAATGACAAAAATAATAAAAAATTTGACGCATTCCCAGCAAAAAAAGGTGTCATTCTCATAGAATCACTTTCGAAGATGATGATAAAACACTTTCGCATACAGGTTATTTTTAAAAACTGCCATGATTTGAAATATGTACATTTTGTGGTATTGTCAAAAATGTATTTATATGTACTAAAAAGTATTTTTGTTTCACCCGAAAGTACTTTTATTGTACTAAAGTACTTTCAATGTACCAAAAAGTACTATTTATATACCAAAAGGTACTTTTTACGTGAAAAAAGTACTTTTAACATACCAAAAAGTACTTTTTACGTACCAAGAAAAACTTTGTATAAACTAAAAGTACTTTTTATGTACCAACAATTTACAAAAAAGTAACTTTACTGTACATAGAAAGGACTTCTATTGTAAAAGCAATTTTATGGCATCAATAAGTTTAAGTTTGTTGCACCAAAAAGTACTTTTATTGTACCAAAAAGTACATTATTGTTCCAGAAAGTTCTTTAATTATAAAGCATTACGTTGTAGTACTTAAATACATTTTATTTGTTCCATAAAGTATCTTAAGTGTACAAAAATTATACATTTATTTTTTCTGAAAGAACTTTTACTGTACCAGAAAGTACTTTCATAGTAACATAGCATTTTTCTGGTACCTAAAAGTAATTTTACTGTACCAAAAATATACAAAATTATAAGCTAAAGGTACTTTTTATGTACCAAAAAGTACTTTTATTTTACAAATAAGGTAATTTTATCATACCAAAAATTATTGTTATTGCATTAACAAGTACTTTTATTACAACGAAGTACTTTTATTGTCCGAAAAAGTACATTTTATATTCTAAAATCTGAGTTTATTATATAGCTAGTACATTTATATTGTAGCAAAATCCTATTTAATTGCAGCAAGAAGTACATTTATTGTTACAAAAAGTAATTTTTTATTCCAGAAAGTACTTTAATAGTACCACAGAACTTTTATAGTACCTAAAAGAAATTTTACTGTAACAAAAATGTACAAAAAAAGTAACTTTACTATACAAAAAAGTACTTTTATTGTAAAAGCAATTGTATTGTATAAATAATTTAAATTTGCTCCAACAAAAAATACATTTATTGTACCAAAAAGTAAATTTTTGTTCCAGATAGTACTTTAATTGCAAAACATTACGTTTGTAATACTTACAGTTAATTATTTTTTTTGTTCCAGAAAGTACATTTATTGTACCAAAGTTGTACATTTATTGTTCCTGAAAGTACGTTTACTAAACGAAAGAATGTAATTTTATAGAACCAAAAAGTACTGTCATTGTACCAAAAAGCATTTTTTATGTACTGTTTACGTACCAAAAAGTACCTTCTATAAACTAAAGGTACTTTTTATGTAACAAAAAGTACTTTTATTGTATAAAAAAGATAAATTTATCATACTAAAATTTAATTATATCGCATTAACAAGTACTTTTATTGTAACAAAGTACTTAATTGTCCAAAAAAGTACATTTAATTTTCCAAACTCTTAGTTTATTTTACAGAAATTACTTTAATATTGTGGAAAAAAGCTATTTGATTGCCACAAGATGTGCATTTATTGTTCTAAAAAAGTCATTTTTTTATTCCAGATAGTACTTTCATAGTAACACAGTACTTTTATTGCACCAGAAAGTAAATTAATTATACTAAAAAGTACTTTTTTATGTTTCAGAAAGTACTTCTAATGTAACAGAGTACTTTTATAGAACACAAAGATACTTTTTTTTGTACCAGATAGAACTTTTGTTGTACCTAAGAGTACTTTGTGTAGAATTAAAATAATTTTTTTTAGTACAAAAAATATTGAAAATATTTAAAACATTGGTAAAGGTACTTTTTTTATACCAAATAGTACTTTTATTGTACAAAAAATATTAAAAATATTAAAAACATTGGTAAAGGTACTTTTTTTGTACCAAATAGTACTTTTATTGTACCTAAGAGTACTTTGTGTAGAACTAAAATAATTTTTTTTTTTACAAAAAATTTTTAAAATATTAAAAATAATAAAAATATTAAAAATATTGAAAATATTAAAAATACTAAAAATACAAAAAATATTAAAAATACAAAAAAATATTTAAAATATTAAAAAAATATTACAAATGTACTTTTTGATACAATGAAAGCAATTCTAGGTAATTTTATAGTATTAAAAATAAATTTGTTGTACAAAAACAGTCTATTTATTGTCTTAAAAAGTAAATTTATTGTTTCCAAAGCACAATTATGACTTTTCTGTACCAAAAACCTAATCATAAATAATAATATCTGCGCCAAAATTGACCGAAATTTTTACTTTTTATAATTTCGAAGCATCATAAATATAAAAAAATTATAAAAATATTAAAATATTAAAAAACATTAAAAGTATTTAAAGTATCAAAAATATTAAAAATACTAAAATTATTACAAACATTAAAAATATTAAAAACATTAAAAATATTATTAAAAATATGAAAAATAGTATAAATACTAAAAATATTAAAAATATTAAAAATATTTTAAAAGTATTAATAATATAAAAAATTAACACTAAAAATATTAAAAATGTTAAGAATAGTAAAATATTAAAAAGTATTAATTGTATCAAAAATATTAAAAAAATTAAAAATATTAAAAATATTAAAACTGTTGAAATTATTATTTAGCATATGAGTACTAGGTTGATTCTTATTTGGCAAAAAAAAAATGTTTTTGGAATTTTTCATGGGCCAAGTTAAAATTTTATTAAGATGTATAAAAAAACTCTATGTGAATTTTTTCAATTTTTTTCTTAAAGGTTTAGGGGTCGCTACCGGGGTTCGAAATTCAAAATTTTACCGTCATCCTGAGGGATAAGCTGAATAACTCGAGTAAACCTTAACTGATCCTTATGAAAATTTTTCAGTATTAATAATTTCCATAACGAAGTAACGGAATTGTAAATGGGCAGAATTGCCCCACCCCTTCTGGTACCTCCCATACAAAATTACCTATTTTTTGATCATTAATATTTCTCCCATAACTTTCAAACAGGCAGATGGATAGCATTTAAACTTGGTCAGTTTAATTACCTTTTAATAACAGATAAACCCCCAGAAAATCAAAACCTTTGTCTCACCCCTTCTGGTACCTCCCATACAAATGACCGAATTAACCCCCATATTTTTACCTACATATCTTTTTAGTAAAAATACTGAATTCAATAAAATTTTGTGTGAGATGAACACATGCCAAAATTTGACTAGTGAGTGACTATGGACTATATAGGCCAACCCATTCTGGTACCTCCCATACAAAATTACCTATTTTTAACCAAATTATTTTTTACCAATAATTTCCAAACGGACAGCTGGATGGCATTTAAACTTGGCCAGTTTAATAACCTTGTAATAAAAGATAAACCCCCAGAAAATCAAAACCTTTGCCACACCCCTTCTGGTACCTCCCATACAAATGACCGAATTAACCCCCATATTTTTACCTACATATCTTTTTAGTAAAAATACTGAATTCAATATAATTTTGTGTGATATTTATCTGTTATTACAAGGTTATTAAACTGACCAAGTTTAAATGCCATCCAGCTGCCCGTTTGAAAGTTATGGGAGAAATAATAATTATCAAAAAATAGGTAATTTTGTATGGGAGGTACCAGAAGGGGTGGGGCAATTCTGCCCATTTACAATTCCATAACTTCGTTATAGAAAATATTAATACTGAAAAATTTTCATACGGATCAGTTAAGGTTTACTCGAGTTATTCAGCTTATCCCTCAGGATGACGGTAAAATTTTGAATTTCGAACCCGGGTAGCGACCCCTAAACCTTTAAGAAAAAAATTGAAAAAATTCACATAGAGTTTTTTTGTACGTCTTAATAAAATTTTAACTTGGCCCATGAAAAATTCCAAAAACATTTTTTAAGACTCACCCTAATGAGTACTGTCTTGAATAATACAAACCTAACATGTAGTAGGCTAAGCATTTATACATATTGTAGTAGGCTATGATTTCTGTACGTATCTTATGGTAGTAGGCTATGACATGTGTACGTATCAATTGGTAGTAGGCTAAGACTATTGTACGTATCTTATAGTAGTAGGCTTTGACTTGTGTGTGTATAAATTTTCATAGCTGATAGCATTTGTGTGTAGTCTTCAAAAAACCTTTAAATCGTTTTGTAGTACTCGGGTCGTGTTTTCATTTATTCAACAAAAACTATTTAATATATTAAAAATATTAAAAATATTAAAAATATTAAAAATATTAAAAATATTAAAAATATTAAAAATATTAAAAATATTAAAAATATTAAAAATATCAAAAATGTTAAAAATATTAAAAATGTTAAAAATATTAAAGATATTAAAAATCTTAAAAATACTAAAATTATTAAAAATATTGAGAATATTAAAAATATTAAAAATATTAAAAATATTAAAAATATTAAAAATATTAAAAAACTTAAAATATTAAAAATTTGCAAAATATTTAAAATATTAAAAATATTGAAAATTTTAAAAATATTGAAAATATTTAAATTTTGAAAATATTAAAAGTTTTAAAAATATTAAAAAAATTAAAAACGTAAAAAATATTTAATATATTAAAAACATAAAAATATTATAAAATTTAAATTTGTTGTGCATGACAAGTATGTATGTTTTTGAACAATTAAGGTGTTTGGTAAAACAAATGAACTTTTCTATACAATGAAAGCTGTTCTAGGTGATATTATAGTGTTAAAAAGGAATTTTGTTGTACAAAAACATTATATTTATTGACCTGAAAAGTAAATTTATTGTTCCACAAAGTACATTTATTGTACAAAAAGATTTTGTACCAAAAACCTAAACATATATAATAATATGTGCGTTAAAAGTGAAAGCAATTTTTTTTTTTTTAAATTTCGAAGCATCATATTTAAAAAAACTGCGGTCACCAGAGAAACAATTTTTTTGTAATATATGCTACATTTACGATAAGCATGATATCTAAAACCATCACTTTTGAATACAAGATAAAACCAACGACCATAATAATTGATGCTATTTCTGTTTAATTTTCCAATCTAGCAGCTAAAATATACACATAAAAAAACCAACGAATATCGATAATTATCCACTTAAAACACAATCACAATATCACATCTCCACAACTATTACCCCATTTGTAGGCAATTATCATGTATGTATGTACATCCCAACATATGGCATCTTATCTTAAACCAGCTGGAATACTATACGAGTATGTCTGCCTAACTTTAGAATATTCTCCTCCTTACTTAACAACATATACCATATCCCTTTACTTACTTAAATAGTCCAGAATTTGAAATTTCCTCTCTATTTTGACTAACCATCAGTGACACTTTAAATTAAATAAAAATTTTGCCCCTCGGCTGAGATCAATAACCGACCTAAATGTACTCGAAACAATATTCCTATGCCAAACACTTATTATCACATCACAGTGATATAATAACTAAGAGGGTATCAGATGAAGGGAAAAAAGAGCGAGAGTGCCCAAAAATTGATGCACGCGGCGTCGGTACTTGAAAATGACAGAGGAAAAAAAAATCAATTAACCATGAAGATGATGAGGGAAATTCTGTTTTGCTTTTTCGTTCTTTCTCTTTGAAATGGGGGAAACATTTTAATATGTGTCAATGACACGTGTAACCACACAAACTCATCACACTCACTTTCAACATTTGTTTGGCATGAGAATGACGATAGAAAGGGGGGGAGGGGGTATCTGAAAATGTTACTCGAGAAATGAAATCTGCTTAAATTTAATTTTGGAAAAACAATTAAATTTTTAAAGGAAAAATGCTCTTACGTTGATATCATATATCACTGTGGTTTACGAATTAGTTTTTTTTTGTAAGTGTTGAGCTCATTTGTGTTGAGGTTGGTTCTTCTGTATTGTGGCATAAGTGCACCGAATGCTTAGGGAGTGGTTGTGGGCATGATGTAAATCAAAATGGACGGGTATTAAAAGTATTAAAAATCTACATAATAAAAAACATAAAATCTAATTTTATAATTTAAAATATTTGAAATATTAAAAAGTTTACTGTATATATAAAAAGTTAAAAAATACTTAAAATATGTATTATTATAAAAAAAATAAAAATACTAAAAGTGTTAAAAAATATTAAAAATATCAGGCATAACTAAATGTATACAAAATAGTAAAAATATAAAAAAATTTAAATATATTATTAATATATTAAAAATAATGAAAATGTTAATATTACACTAGTTTACAGCCATTTTGGTCTTTGGATACCACTATTTTTTTATGATAGAGGACTTTGTTGACTTTGCTTTTGGATTTTAACCTATAATTCAAGTTCTAGACGGGCGATCAGGACAAAAGAGGTACCAAATTTATTAGAATCAAATGGCCAACAAGAATTATGCCACTTTAAGTCAACAAATTGCTTTATTTTGCCCTACTGGCTGAATTTATTTGAAAAATTGAGCTTTTTTCATGAAAAATATCGTCTCCTTTTTTAGTTTTTAAATAATGAAAAATCGAAAACTCAAGATAAAATTTTTTTGAAACTTTCTGCGTATAGTGAACACCTTAGCAAACAAATGTAGTATTGTAGAAGAGAATCTATGGACTAGTTAAAAAGTAATGGCCTCTGAAAGTAGGCATACAGAAATTAAGTTTTTATAAATATTTGAATTTTTGCATTTGTCGGAACTGCAGAATATGGTCCGAAAGCCCAAACAACAACCAAAATATACCAATCACTTCGTCTTGGTCCCATAACATCGAAATAGTAGGTCAAAATGGGTGCCGAGACCCATGATGCACTAGGGGGGGTCAAGAAAGGGGCTCCTTGGATTCTATGATGACCGCCTATGTGCGGGCACTCAAATTAAAGATATTTTCGAGACGAATACAACGGTAGGACCCGTAGAGTCTTGAAATTGACACCCCTGGATTGGTCTCAAAAATAACTTTCATTTGAGTACCCGCACGTAAAGGACCGAAGGTGACCCTTTTTTGACTCCCTAGGTCCCCAATAAGGCTTAAAAATTACACCATTGGATTCGTCTCGAAAATATCTTTTATTTGAGTACCCGCACATAGGCGGTCATCATAGAATCCCTTTCTTGACCCCACCAAGTGCATCATTTTGACCTACTATTTCGATGTTATAGGACCAAGACGAAGTGAATGGTATATTTTTGTTGTTGTTTGGGCTTTCGGACCATATTCTGCAGTTCCGACAAATGCAAAAATTCAAATATTTATAAAAACTTAATTTCTGTATGCCAACTTTCAGAGGCCATTACTTTTTAACTAGTCCATAGATTCTCTTCTACAATACTACATTTGATTGCTAAGGTGTACACTATACGCAGAAAGTTTCAAAAAAATTTTATCTTGAGTTTTCGATTTTTCATTATTTAAAAACTAAAAAAGGAGACGATATTTTTCATGAAAAAAGCTAAATTTTTCAAATAAATTCAGCCAGTAGGGCAAAATAAAGCATTTTGTTGACTTAAAGTGGCATAATTCTTGTTGGCCATTTGATGCTAATAAATTTGGTACCTCTTTTGTCCTAATCGCCTGTCCAGAACTTGAAATATAGGTTAAAACCCAAAAGCACCGTCAACAAAAGAAAACAATTTTACAAAAAAAATTAAAAAAAAAATCCACTCCATAGAAAAATTTTTTAAATTTTTTTTCTTAATCAGAAACCCGTCCTCTATCATAAAATAATAGTGGTGTTCAAAGACCAGAGAAAAAATATTCTAAAAAATACAAACATGAAAAATATTTAAAATATCACAAATATTAATTGTACAGAATATATGGAATAAAGCAAAAACATTAAAAATATTGAAATTATTAAAAATATTAATAATAGTAAAACTATGAACAATATTATTAAAAATAAAAATGGTAAAAGTATTATAACGATATAAAATTTTGTAAATGTGCGAAATATGTAATGTTGAGTATTGCAAAAATGTTGAAATTATTAAAAATATCAAATACATTAAAATAATAAAATCATTCAAAGATTAGGACTGTTATTACATATAAAAAATAGTAAAAATATTAAAATTATTAAATAAAGTAAAAATATTAAAAATAGTTAAAATCATTTTAATATTAAAAATATTGTAATTATTAAAGATATAATATTTTTTATTATTTTACAATTACAAACTTAATAAAAACTATTTCCATATTGAAATATATAAAAAAAAATTCACAAATTTTAAAGCTGTTAATTATATTGAAAATATTTAAAATTTTTGAAAAATTAAAAGTATTAAAATTGTTGTACATTTTAAAATGTTTAAAATATTGAAATTGTTAATAATATGTTGTATATTTTCTAACATTTTCAATATTTTTAATATTTATAAAATTTTAAATATTAAAAATTATTTTTATTGTTTAAATATTAAATATTTAAATATTATTTTTAATATTTTTAAAATATTTTATATTTTTTATATGTTTTAATATTTTTGACATTTTTAATACTTTTGACATTTGATATTTTTGATATTTTTGATATTTTTGATATTTTTGACATTTTTAATATTTTTAATATTTTTAATATTTTTGATATTTTTGATATTTTTGATATTTTTGATATTTTTGATATTTTTGATATTTTTGATATTTTTGATATTTTTGATATTTTTGATATTTTTGATATTTTTGATATTTTTGATATTTTTGATATTTTTGATATTTTTGATATTTTTGATATTTTTGATATTTTTGATATTTTTGATATTTTTGAAATTTTTGATATTTTTGTAGATTTATTTTTTTTGTTTTTTTTTTTAAATGTTTTTGATATTGTTGATATTGTTGATATTGTTGATATTGTTGATATTGTTGATATTTTTGATATTTTTAATATTTTTGGTATTTTTGGTATTTTTGATATTTTTGATATTTTTGATATTTTTGATATTTTTGATATTTTTGATATTTTTGATATTTTTGATATTTTTGATATTTTTGATATTTTTGATATTTTTGATATTTTTGATATTTTTGATATTTTTGATATTTTTGATATTTTTGATATTTTTGATATTTTTGATATTTTTGATATTTTTAATTTTTAATTTTTTATTAACACAATTGACTTAATAATTCTTGTGGAAACAAACATTTCGGATGAAGAAAACAGCTTTTATCAGATAAACAAATTCAACAGTGTTTTTGTAAATAGAGACGGTAATGGTGGTGGCATTGCTGTTTATATACGTGAAAATATTATCTATGCATCAACTAACTTAAACACACAACACTATGAATCCATACACATTGATCTATCCTTTGATACAAAAACAATAACATTGCTTCCCATTTATCGGCCACCGCGGTCAAACACCAAATTATTCACAAATGAACTAGAACAAAGCATAAACCAATTACACAAAAACAGAGCGATGATAGTTGTTGGCGACATGAATGTCAATATAGCAAACGAAAGAACACAAACAACAAGAACTTATATCGACATGATGTCTTCTAATGGATTGCAAAGCTTAAGGTGGTATTACACGAAATGTATTGTACATATGACATGTCAATTTTTACAGTGTAAAATTTATACATGTCGTGTGACCCCTTTCAAACACTGCTTGTGTAAAACAATGTGTTGGATAACATATGTATACATTTCATTTAGAGCGTGCTCTATTTTGACATGTAATACATATCGGCAATCAGCTGTTTTTGAAAAACAACAAAACGTTTGCTGACAAAAAGTTGAAAAGGATAAGTATTTTATTTCAAATAGTACATAGAACAATTAAAGAGTGTTTTTCAACATATTTTTAGTTAAATTTGGCAAATAAAGCTCTGTTTGGCGATGATAAAATATAGCAAAGTCAGCTGTTAATGATAAACACATGTATACATACACAAGCATGTTTGAACGCAAAAATTATAAACCAAATGTACACGCTCATTTTGACAGACATGCAGAATTACATATCGCTTTTTGAATTGACAATCCATGTGTAAAATACACCTCGTGTAATACCAGCTTTAGTAAACCAAACAACAAGGGAAGAAGTGAGCAAAAACAAAGGCACTTGTATCGATCATCTGTTTGTGCGAAAAAACAAATCGATAACATGTGCACATGCAGCTGTTGTGTTGACGACCATATCGGATCACTATTCTTTGTTTGGGTGCGTAGGTGATGAAAGAGCAGAGGACAAAACACGTGCGAATGGCAATGCTGGCATACGAAAAGCAACATTGATGAATGGCAATGACAGTCAGGGTACGGAAAACCTACAGTCGCAAGTTGGAATTAACACTAATAAAGTTAATAAATTAATAAATCAAACTAATTGGAACGATATTCCGTTACAAAATCTTAATTGTGATGAAAAATTTAAAAAAATATACCAAAAATTTTCTGAAATATATGGAAAATCAAAAGAAACCAAAAAGAAACTAAAAAAGAGAAACGATCTTCCATGGTTGAATGATCAAATTTTAAGTTACTGTGATGTAAAAGATAAACTTTATCAAAGATATAAGAAAAGTATGAACAATGTTAATAAAAGAGAAGAATATAGATCATTTAATAATAAACTCAATGAAATAATTATGTACGCTAAAAATGAATATCGCCGAATGGAATTTATTAGAAACAGAAATAACATGCGTGGTACATGGTCGTTAATAAATAATATTATTGGCAAAAAAGTCGACAATGTTGACGAAGTTATAAAAAAAAACTTTCGAGATGAAGATTTAAAATCTGTAACAAAGAACTTCTCCATTATGTTTAAAGAAAATGTACAAAATATTATTCACGAGTGTAATATTAAAACATTAGATACCAATGAAAGAAGAATTCAAAATACAATCTATGTTGAACCAACTAATGAACTTGAAATTTTTAATATATTAAAAAGCCTAAATTCTACAAAAGGTGCAGGTGTTGATGGAATTCGCCCGAAAGACGTAAAACTAAATGCAGAAATTTTTACTCCAATAATAACTGATCTCATTAATTCAAGCCTAAATGAGTGCGCGATACCCAAAATCTTAAAAACATCAATAGTAAGACCGATTTTTAAAAGTGGTAGGAAAAACGATTATAATAACTACCGACCAATATCAATTCTACCTGTATTGGAAAAAATTTTAGAGGAAATTGTAGTAAGACGATTAAACGAATTCCTTACCAAGAACAGAATAATCAATAAACAACAATACGGTTTTCAAAGAGGAAAAAACATCAATCAACTTTTGGGTAATTTTTCCACGCACATAAATAAATGTCTAGATAGAAAAATGCATTGTCTGGTCATTTTCATAGACTTTAGCAAGGCATTCGATACGCTGTCTCACCAAAAACTTTTATGTATTCTGGAAAGAAATGGTATTCGTGGTCAGTGCCTTAATTGGTTTAAAAGCTACCTGGAACGCAGATCCTATAGAGTCAAAATAGATAATAATCTGAGCCAGGAAATCTTTTTAAATAACGGTGTGCCTCAAGGGTCAAAGCTGGGTCCTATTCTATACCTGATGTATGCGAACGAAATGTTGAACCAATTAAAAAATAGCACCACATTTGCCTATGCTGACGACACAGCTATAATTGTATCGCATGAGAATTTGGAAACAGCTGTTCAAACAATGCAAGAGGAATTCAATGTGGTCACAAGGTGGTGTCACGACAACGGCTTGATAATTAACGCAACCAAAACTAAACTTATGCACATAAAACTTCCCCATATTAATACAACTAATATTAAAATAAAATTTCACGACACAGACTGTCTTCACACAAACAAACTTGGCCCAATTCTTAATAATGATAAATGTGAGACTTTAATTGCGTTAGTGAACACTTACAAATATCTGGGGGTCATAGTGGATCAACATTTCAGTTGGAAAGACCATATAACTGCTCTAAACAAAAAACTACGCAAAGCATCCTATGTACTATACCATTTAAATAATTGTGCTCCATTATCAGTAACCAAACAAGCTTACTTTTCGCTGGCAGAATCATATCTACGTCACGGGATAACAGCATATGGTAACGCCTCCTATTGTAAAATATTACAAAAAACTCAAAATAGACTTTTAAAGCTTTTAATGAAAAACAGAATAAACTACACAACTCATAGCCCAAATTACAATAACACTCAAAGCCAAACAAACTCAAACAACGAACACAATCAAAACAACACAATCATATCCTTTTCTAAGCAAAACAACATATTAAACGTCAAAAACATATATAAAACAACTATAATACAAGAATTCCAAGACGACAACTACCTGGAACCCATCAATCACCATCACAACACTAGAAGAAGGGCGGAAGGAAGATACAAAGTACCAAAGTTCAGCAACAAATATGGGAAAACAAGTCTAGATGTCCAACTGCCAACTATTTTAAATACAATGCCACAAAATCTATTAAATATTAATAATAAATTTAAACGCAAAATTTTATTTAAAAACTATTTCGTTAACTCGCAATGAAGCGACTAATGTCCATAATTAATGCAGATAGCCTGAATTGTAAATTAAATCTGTAACATTGTAATATAATTACTTATTTCTGCATATTTATTAAATCCCTGCATACAAGCCTTAGGCTTCGCGGGGGAAATAAGCAAATGTGATATTTTTTTAATTGAATAAATAAAGACTTAAAAAAAAAAAAAAATATTTTTGATATTTTTGATATTTTTGATATTTTTGATATTTTTGTTGATATTTTTTTTGTTTTTTTTTTTAAATATTTTTGATATTTTTAATGTTTTTAATATTTTTGATATTTTTGATATTTTTGATATTGTTGATATTTTTGATATTTTTGATATTTTTGATATTTTTGATATTTTTGATATTTTTGATATTTTTGATATTTTTGATATTTTTGATATTTTTGATATTTTTGATATTTTTGATATTTTTGATATTTTTGATATTTTTGATATTTTTTGTTTGTTTTTTTAATATTTTTGTTTGTTTTTTTAATATTTTTGATATTTCTGATTATTTTTTGATATTTTTGATTTTTTTTAATATTTTCTCTTGTTTTAATATTTTTGATATTTGTGATACTTTGGATAGTTTTGATATTTGTGATGTTTTTAATATTTTTGATATTTTCAATATTTTCTGTTGTTTTAATATTTTTGATATTTGTGATGTTTTTGATATTTTTAATATTTTTAATTTTTTTTGTTGATATTTTTGATATTTTTAATATTTTTGATATTTTTAATATTTGGAATGTTTTGAATATTTTTAATTGTTTTAATATTTTTAGTATTTTTAATATTTTTAATATATTTTCAATTTCCAAAGACTGAAACAAATAAAATGAAAAATGAAAATATTTCTAGTATTTTTAATATTTCTAATGTTTTCAAAATATTGAAATCTTTAATTATAATAAAATTATTACTAATATTAAAAGTATTATAAATATTTTTGAAGTTCTGCCATTTAAATATTTTCAACCCGTTTCATCATTATAAAATGCAGCTTATTATTGCATTTCTTGTCTGTATCTATAAAATATTCCCACTTACACTTGAAATTGTTTAATTCAATACAAAAATAGACGCAACAAGTATTTATTTTTGTTTGTGGTATCTTTCATCTAATGATCTAATTTAGTTCTGCTGACCAAAATTAGATGCACATCCATTAAGGTCTATTGGTAATGAATACCATGCAAAGGCGCACGCACCGCACCGCTTGTTTCCAATAAATTTCTTAAGTTTATTTTGAGGTGTAGATTTAAAATAAATATTGAAATAATTTACACTCTATTCGTATAAACACACAACAGATAGGAAATTCCCTTGCCAGCTTATGAGAGAGGGGAAAGAAAACACTTTCACTACACCGAAGATGGAAAAAGTAACAACACAAAATCGTGTAACAAAAGGGGAGGTGATTCTAATACACTCTGATGTATTTTGAAGACACAATGAAAAGTAAAATACGTCACGTTTTATTACTTAAATTGATGACTAAAACTATTATATACAAACAACTTAAAATGCACAAGCAAATATATGGCTGAAAAGGTGACTAACTAGTTAAATTTCATATGAAATCTTTCAAGTATAAGCGATGGGTAGATTGAATCAATGACTGAGTATCAGTTCATTAGAGCGAAGACAATCATATATAGATGCATAATGGCCACATTTGCATATTAAACATGTTTAGTATTAATTGTATACTAATTATACACTATTGAGTTATAATTTTAAGCATTAGATTAAGCGTTTCTAATAAACCTTAATGCTATTTCCGATAGAGTAAAGGAAAGTAAAGAAATTGTATTGCAATATAAGTTAATTTTCAGCCCTTCTCTTTTTTTTAGATATACATAGCTATTTACAGTAGGAAAATGTGAAATTTAGCATAATATATAATTTCTTTTTAATTTCTTTCATTTCAGGTATGTTTGATGGTTCCCATAAGAAAAGTTAAATTTTATTATCTACAACTTTGTAAAATAAAACTGATTTCTTAGTTAACATCATGTAAGTGTAATTTACATTTTATTTGTACTTTCTGTACCCGTACCTCCGCTCTTCTGTGCCGACTACTGCTATGTAGTATTACTAATACTTTCATTTTAATGTATTTACTATGATTTCCATCACGTTTTCTTCGACCAAATATGTCTGTTTTATCATTATTATTATTTAATTTATAACCAACAGGGTTTTCGTTTTTATATTTATTTGTTTGTTTGTTTGTTTGTTAACCAAAAAACTTTTACT
The DNA here is from genome assembly GCA_964034835.1 of Muscina levida. Classification (NCBI taxonomy): domain Eukaryota; kingdom Metazoa; phylum Arthropoda; class Insecta; order Diptera; family Muscidae; genus Muscina; species Muscina levida. The sequence goes on from OZ035880.1 coordinate 136,686,204, forward strand.
GTACACTGAGGCTCGTCTCAGTGTCTCAGACAGACGGGAGGCGGGCGGTATATAAGTGTATAGCCTGGGGCTATTGCACGTTCCACTTGACTTCACTACTTATGAATTCAAATCATTTCTATTTGTCGTATTTGATTTCGCAATCAATCGTTAGACACACACATAAGGATGGATGGACAGACATGTTGTAAAAGTTGAATAACACGTGGTTATGTTGCATTTGTTGCCGGCTAACAATGACAAGTGGGTAAAGTTCATCCGGGCCAAATACTAGCAATAAAGCGAACTATGACAATATCAATATTTTTATATTTTTAATATTTTCAATATTTTTAAATTTTTAAATTTTTTTTTTTAATATTTTTAATATTTTTCATATTTATAATATTTTTAATATTTTTAATATTTGTAATATTTTTAACATTTTTAAAATTTTAATTTTTTAATATTTTATGTATTGTTAAAATTTTAGGTATTTTTCATATTTTAGTATTTTAATTTTTTTTAATTTTTTTTATGATGTAAGTATTTTAAATATTTTTAATTTGTTAAGTATTTTAAACATTTTTAATATTTTGAATATTTTTAATATTTTTAATATTTTTAATATTTTTAATATTTTTAATATTTTTAATATTTTTAATATTTTGAATATTTGGAATATTTTGAATATTTTGAATATTTTGAATATTTTGAATATTTGGAATATTTTGAATATTTTGAATATTTTGAATATTTTGAATATTTTGAATATTTTTTATATTTGTAATATTTTTTATATTTTTAATATTTTTAATATTTTTAATATTTTTAATATTTTAATATTTTTAATATTTTGAATATTTTGAATATTTTGAATATTTTGAATATTTTGAATATTTTGAATATTTTGAATATTTTGAATATTTTGAATATTTTGAATATTTTGAATATTTTGAATATTTTGAATATTTTGAATATTTTGAATATTTTGAATATTTTGAATATTTTGAATATTTTGAATATTTTGAATATTTTGAATATTTTGAATATTTTGAATATATTGAATATTTTGAATATTTTGAATATTTTGAATATTTTAAATATTTTTAATATTTTCAATATTTTTAATATTTTTCATATTTTTAATATTTTTAACATTTTTAAAATTTTAATTTTTTAATATTTTGAACATTTTGAATATTTTGAATATTTTGAATATTTCGAATATTTTGAATATTTTGAATATTTTGAATATTTTGAATATTTCGAATATTTTGAATATTTTGAATATTTTGAATATTTTGAATATTTTGAATATTTTGAATATTTTGAATATTTTGAATATTTTGAATATTTGTAATATTTTGAATATTTTGAATATTTTGAATATTTTGAATATTTTGAATATTTCGAATATTTTGAATATTTTGAATATTTTGAATATTTTGAATATTTTTAATATTTTTTATATTTTTTATATTTTTAATATTTTTAATATTTTTAATATTTTTAATATTTTTAATATTTTTAATATTTTTATTATTTTTAATATTTTAATATTTTTAATATTTTTAATATTTTTAATATTTTTAATATTTTTAATATTTTTAATATTTTTAATATTTTTAATATTTTTAATATTTTTAATATTTTTAATATTTTAAATATTAATATTTAGTATTTTTAATATTTTTAATATTTTTAATATTTTTAATATTATTAATATTTTTAATATTTTTAATTTGACCCTATAGCTGAACCAAATCCCAATATTTTTAATATTTTTAATATTTTTAATATTTTTAATATTTGTAATATATTTTATATTTTTAATATTTTAAATTTTTTTAATATTTTTAATATTTTTAGTGGATCGGGTCAATTTGTATGGGGTAAATAATGCACCAAGCGGTTATAAAAAATTTTCCCAATTATCCATAGGTCTAAAATTAAAATCGAGCACCCAGTTTTAACGAGAAACTTTTCATATTGAGGAAAAAATTCATAAGAAGCCCCGCAAAATTTGCTCCCACCGCTCTATTTGCCCCGGATTCGGCCCTAAGGTGTGTAATTTATGACCGTCCCCCAATATTTTTGCAACCCCTACATATCTACCCTCCATCTTCAAAACTTAAGGTAGTCCTGTTGTTTCCATGGTGCCTACTGAGGACAAAATATATGAAATATATATGTTTTGGACGTTTTAAGATTATTTTGTAAGGGAGCACCCATGGGGGTGAAGATAGGGAGTAGGTTTGTTCGGGAAATACATTAGAAAGGAAATACTAGTGGGGTTTGTTCATACATTTTACTTCTCTAGGAGGTTCCATGGGAGCGGTAGGAACTGATTTCATAAAAAAAAAACAATAATAGAAGGTAGGTAGATATGTTCTGAGAAAATGTTAGGGTTGCAAATATATTGGGTGACGGACATACATTACTCCCCTTTAGAGACGACTCCGGGGCAGATAAGGCGGCGGGTATAAATTCTATAAACAGAATTCGGTATTGGTGTCCTCTTAGGGGGCGAAGATGGGAATTTGGTATGTTTGGTAAATATGTTAGGAGTTAAAAATGACTGGGGGTCATTTTTCTCATTGATTTGGGACTCAATTCTGAGAACTGCACGTGAAAATAGCCTCAAAAAGAAGAAGTTCTGCATCATTCGTTTTGTCAAGTTACCTGCCATAATAACTAAATGTCGATTTGAAGTTAGTAAGTATCGTATTGGGGAATTTGTCACGTTTAAAAAAAATCCATTATATTTTTAATATTTGTAATTGTAATTGTCTCGGCATATACTTATCGTACAAGGATTTCAATATTTTAGAACTAACTCTGACATTTAAACAGCTGTTTGGTAAAGTTTTACCGTATTCACATAAAAGGACTATAAGCTTGTGAGGAACGCACAGACATATAACCAAAATGGTTATTTTATATGTACAACTTCCATTTCATTTCTATGAAAGAAATATTTTTATACTTTTACTACCAGCAATTTATAAAAGATGAACACAAAAAAAGTCAAAACCACAACAATCCTTCAAGCGAATGTAATTGCATGCAAAACCAAGTTATTGCTAAATTGTACAATAACTTGTAGCCCAGACGCTGTTCATACAAAAGCGAGAAAAAAATGCTACTACTCATACAATACAATACAAAAATATGTCTAATAACGTTTGTTGCACAATAGAAAAATTTGGAAAAACATGAAAACAAACAATGAAATCCACCTCGTCGTAGCAGTGAACAATTTCAAGAGCTATAACAATAAACTAACGTTGCTGCTACCACCCACACCACCACCCAAAATACATATACGAGTATCACCCATATGAACTCACAACGCCAACAAAACTGAAAAACGCGTCAGTAGCAATTTGCACGAATACGTTCAAATGCAACAACCATTTTGCAGCATTTTGTGGCAGCCTTTTTGTATGTGTTCAGTGGAATATTTTGCGCTTACAATGAATGAATGCAAGGAGTTTTTGTTTTCGGTTGAATTGTAAATGTTTCAATTGGTAATATTTATTGAATGGACATAGTACATCAGAGTGAGTTTAAGCGGAAAATGTGCTCAGAGTTTTAAAGGGATCTGAAAGTATCCCAGTATGGCATTCGTATGGGATATGGGTGTAATTCTTACATTTAGTGAGAATTTCATGTCTATTTAATGTAATTTTGTAGTTATTGTATCAAAACCAATTCCATAACCTCATAAACATGTAGCTCTGAAACACAAAAATGGACTTGAGACCTTTTTGCAGTATACCGACGAAATATTTATAAATTGAAAACAACCCGAGTAAATGTTTACATAAACTGCAAATTTCAAATCAACTGCAAATCAACAAAGATATACAAATACATACAAATTCTCAAAGCCTTAAGATTCTATCGTTTTACATGAAATCTTAGAAATGCTCCAAAGCTCTAACAACGACTGCGGTTTGTCTGTTGCATTGGTTGACCCCTCCCTCCTCATCTTCTTCACCTTACCCAACAACAGTTGCAAACATTTATCTTGCTAAACATTTGAGTAAATCTTGTGTTCTCGTTCTCGTTTCAAATTTAAAATAAAAAAACACTCATTACCAAAAGATCGAAGATTAATAGCTCGTCATCGTTAGTTGTGTAAACAACTTAAAATTAAACTTTTTGTTGTATTCTGTTATTTCCCCATGAAGAATATCATTTCATTCCAGTTGACGGACAGGAAAACAACAGTTTAAACAATTGATGTCATAAATATTAACAGCAGAGAGTACAAAATGCAACAGAATGATAATGATGATGTTGGTGATCCATAACAACAACATCAACATCATCGCCAGGCACCATCTCGTTCGCCTTCTGTGATCATCAGTTGGAGCAGCAACATGAGGGGCTGGCATGTCATCATGATCTTGTCGCTATCGTCATCTGTCGCCGCTTGGATCACTTTTGCATAATGACAATTTAACAACGGAATATGTATTGTGTGGTTTCACAAAAACAAAAAAAGAGGGATATTTTGCTAAGACCTTTGGAGTATCTCTTCTGAAGCATTTCAAAATTCTACTAATGATTAAATGTGGACACATTTAAGATTCACACACATGTTGATGCACATTTCAGTTGCAGTCACCAGACACAACGACGTATGGACGGACGGACGGACAAGTCCAAATGACTTGAACATGTCACAGTCATATGGTGTTTTGTTTAGTTGCTATATATTTTGGCCACACAGTGGTACAAAAAAGCAAAAAGTTGGATATTTACTTACACTAGTAAAATTAACAAATACTTTGCTACGCTGAACTTTTTTAAGGCAATTTTTCCCAGTCCAAGAATCAAATCAGCTTTATACACCGATCTCCCTCCTTTCAATTCACTGTCCCACCACTGTCGTTTCTCCAGTTGAAACAACAACAGAGACTTATATCGAAAATATTTTCAGCATCAATTGAATGCTGTTGTTGCGTGTGACTGAATGCTAAGATCTGCATCGTTTCTTGAATGAATGAATTGGCTGCAATGGATGGCTGGTTGACTGGCTGACTGAATGTTCGACTCTCGGATGTCATACCATGCGGCGATGGATGGATGTGTAGAGTTCATTCATCTTGCAGCTCTTGCTTGGCATCCCACAACGTGCGAGTGTGTTAAACACCACAACATATGCACACATTGATATGCAGATTACGTAGATACAGGCATGCAGCAAGAAAAATAAATGCCATAGATTCATCTTAAAGTGGAGTGATTTTTTTTCCCGTAGACTTTTTTTTGCAGAATTTGTGACTGCATTTAAAGAATGCAAAACGCACAGCAAAAATCATTGTTTACAGTTGCCAATGAACGATAGAAAATGTGGAATATGCAAAAATGCCAGACGGACGGTATTCATCTCATAAGGCAGCAGCAACGCATGAATAATTAATAAACCGCAAAATGTTTGATTAAATTATTCGCGCGCACACACACACAACAAAAGACTACAAATTTAAAAATCAAATAAGATTTTACTTTGGTACGCAAATGAGAGCAACAGATTTGAGTGTTCTGGATTTGTAATAAAGGAAGTGATGTTGCTGGTGGCGGTCAACTGGAATGTAAAAACTCAAGTGCTTGGGTTGGAAGGCACTTGAATTGATTAGCATATACTTTTAATTGCTAATTTTTGGCACAGGAAATACTGGTGTCTTTACTATTTGTACGATTATTTTGCTAGTTGTAAAAAAGTTTCCAAATCTATTGTATTTATGAGTCATGGCATATGAAGTTTGCCAGACTAATTTTAGCACTTGGGAGATTTTCCAGAAATTTTAAAAGACACAATTTTAATATTTTTAAAATAATTAATTAGTCGAGTTCGAATAATTTTAATTTTACACAATTTTATATAATTAACATTGGGACCGGCCGTGGCATAGTGGTCAGAACACGCGACTACCATGCGGGAGATCGCAGGTTCAAACCTGGCTCCAGTCATCTTAAAAAAAATTGTTATTTTATTGTCGGCTCCTCTCGAATGTTGTTGACAGCAACTTCGCAGTATTAAGTGTCGAGTCAATCGGCGTGTCTAGTAAGAGCTTCTCAAACAGTGACGTTCGCATTCGTTGATAAACAAGTAGGTGCCGTTAGTTGTGAATCTAAAAGTAGAAAGCGTGTTAATTCACAACAACGCGAGAAGCTATCCCATACCTCATTAATGGGGTGCAAAGGGAAATTAAGTAAAGTTTTTATATAATTAACATTATTAAAAAAATATTTTATAAAAATTAAACCTTAAAAAACCAACAACCTCAAAAATACGCTTACAACTCAAAAGCAATATAGAATACACAAATTCCTGTAATAAATAATAATGTGCGTACACAGACAGTATAGTTTTTAAAAATAGAGTAGCAATTTCGCGATAAATTTTGAAATATACATTTAATTGTGAATTTTTTTATTTTTTTTAGATTAAAAAATAAACGTTGATTTAGAATTTATTTAAAATCATTGCTTGTTGGATTTTTTTGATATTGTTAAAATAGTGTGGATCAAAAGTCCGTGTTTTATGAGTGGTGGTAAGTTGTGTGGACCAGCCATGGCGGAGAAGAATACTTTAGAATACTGAATTTAAAAAATCTAAGTTTATGCAGTTTTGTAGAGAAATGCTTAAATATGAAATGTGCATTTTAGGTATTTAAGAAAAATCGTATTTTTTTATTTTTTGAAAAATTAAAGTAAAGTCCCTACAATGTTGCTAAGATAAAAATGTCTTATATTTCCTTGTTATTCAGTGGTCCTTATATTTATAATTTTCTAGATAATACCATTTTACTTTAATATATTTTATATGTATTTATAAAATATATATAAATTTAGAAAAATTTTATGGTAATATCATAAACCGTTCAGAAGATATGCCCAAATCTGTAAGCCGCTTAAAATTAACGTATTTTTGATTTTTAATGGAAACAAAATTTCCTCCTAGTCGTTTTTTTAATAAAATGAAAGGGGAATGTCTTCTTTCGATCAAAAGAGAAAATAATTCTTGGAAATTTTCGAAACCTGAAAAATTTTATACAAAAATAAATTTTAAATTTATGCAAAAAATTCAAAATTAGTTGTATGAGCGAATGGCTGTGGGCGTGGCCGATTTTGATGATACTTGGCGTACATATATTTTTTTATAAAAACACTTTTCTGATCGATAGCCGAATTCGATGTATCATTTGATACACTAACGTAAATTAATATATACTCAACACGATCGACTAAAACTAACTAACAATACAGTTTAAAATACACTGACACGGCACGGCCTAAAAAACTAATATGCTTACTTTGACATAAACATTTGAAATAAGCTTAGTTTACCAACAAAAACATTGTAAAGAAGCTTAAGCTTTGAGGTAAAGGGAATCGTGGGAAAAGAATTTCCTACATTCTCATGTTTGAATATTAACGGTCAAATTCAAACTATAATTGGTGCTGGACATTTTCGGCTGATATCTACTTGATGATGTACCATTGTGCATCAGTTCGTCACAAAGGGGTCTGAAGATGAACTCGTCATGGAGTTCGAAACGCGTTATCCTAGTGCGTGACATACTGATTTTGACCAAAAATATCAAACAATAAAAACACTTTTCTGATCGATAACCGAATTCGATGTATCATTTGATACACTAACGTACCACAATCTCTCGTCAGCGCTCTTTGCTGTGCCTTCACCTCTATCATCACAAACCTTAAGGGAGACCGATCTTCCTGAAATTTTCACAGCATTTAAATGGGACTCTGGCATGACTTATAGGGTACTTTTTTTCGACCACGCCCACTTTTACGCCCATTTTTTTAAAATAATATGCAATAGCGAAGCATTGCCGGGCACACTAGTTTTTAATATTTTTAATATTATGATAATGTCATAATTCGGTTTGAGATCAGTTCTATTGTCAATTATTTATTATTTTTTATCAATATTTTTAATATTTTTTATATTTTTAATGTTTTTCGTATTTGTAATGTTTCTAATATTTTTAATGGTTGGTTGGTATGCAGGCATCTCCTTCGTAGAGGAGATCACTTAGGTCCCTATGGACCTATTGTGAAATTCGTTGGGCATTTGTGAATCCCTTCAACCTTTGCTTTCAGCGCGTGTGCTGCCTGATTTCGTTGCCGGTTGTCGATTGATAATCCAGAATTTCGATTCAATCCGTCTAGATGATGATTTTACAAAAGTTGCTGATCCTTCCGATTTCCAAGGATGCAAGTTCCTCTATACCATTTAAGAAGGGTTTCCCCAATGGTTCCAGTCTCCTTCTGTCTGGGCTGGGCGTTCGCATACAATGTGGTCGGTAAATGGTTCACTGCTATTATTCCCACAGTAGATACATTCGCTTTTCGTTGCGAATCCCTTTCTGTTCGCATGTCTGTCTATGGGTCCATGTCTCGTCAGGAAGATAAAAATTTTCATTATCTGGTCCCGTTGTATTCCGGGCAAAATAAACAAATAAACTGTACTTGTCTTTTCAGATATCAAAAAGCAATAACAAAATTTCCTCAGATTTTCGTTAAGAAATCTTACCGATTTCGTGCAGACATTTCTGCACACAAGAAATTTAAATATCCCTCAGACATTAAGCTCCGAAATCGTAAAGAAATCTTAAAGAAACTTCAGCACAAGCAAAGCCATGTCGATAAGAATTCGAAACGATGTCGGTAAGAATTTTCTTAAGAGATCAGACAATGTGCAGACTTGTCGGATATCAGCCAATGTCGGATCATTTGGTTAGCTGAGATAATGCGAATCAGTTTGCTAATATGTGGGTAGATATGTATGCTATTGAGCTCTGTCATAATGCAGAGGGGTTCGATGGTGGTAAAGGCTTCCTCAATGTCCATAAAGGCTACTAGAGAAAATTCTTTCCTATCTAATGATTTGTCTATGGGATACCATTGAGCATGGAGTGCGGTTTCTGTAGATTTCCCTTTAGTGTATGCGTGTTGAGCATTTGAAAGCAGATTCGGGCCGATTGAATTTTCGATGATGTCGTCCATGATTCTCTCAAGGGGTTTCAGAAGAATATTTGTAATATTTTTAAATTTTTAATATTTTTAAATATTTTTAAATATTTTTTAAATTTTTAATATTTTAAATATTTTTAATATTTTTAACATTTTTAATATTTTTAATATTTTTAATATTTTTAATATTTTTAATATTTTTAATATTTTTAATATTTTTAATATTTTTAATATTTTTAATATTTTTAATATTTTTAAATTTTTTTAATTTTTTAATACTTTTAACATTTTTAATATTTTTAGTTTTTTTTTTAATATTTTTATTAATGAACATATTTTTAATAATTTTAATATTTTTAATTTTTTTAATATTTTAAGTATTTTTAATATTTTTAATAATTTTTAATATATTTAATATTTTTACCATAATATTAATAATATTTTCAATATTTTTGGTATTTTTAATATTTTTAATAACTTAAATATTTTTAATATTCTAAGGTTATTTAATATTTTTAGTATTTTTAATATTTTTAATATTTTTAATATTTTTAATATTTTTAATATTTTTAATATTTTAAATATTTTTAATATTTTTAATATTTTTAATATTTTTATTATATTTCGTACTTTTAATAATTTTAATATTTATAATATTTTTAATATTTTGAATATTTATAATATTTTTAATATTTTGAATATTTTAATTTTTTTTAATATTTTTATTACATTTCATACTTTTAATAATTTTAATATTTTTAATTTTTTAGATATTTTGAATATTTTTTATATAGTTACTATTTTTTATGCTGTTAATATTTTTAATATTTTTTCTATATAAATACAATCTCCCAATATTTACAATCAACATGATATTTTGCCTCTACGTAACTGTAAATTTTTTAAAGCCAACACAAAATATTAACTTAATACATAGTTGAGACGGCCCGAATGACCCTCTGTTATTGTAGCTTTTAACAAAGTCGACTTTAGTTAGTCACATTTGAAATGAAAAGAATTATTTACGCTTGATTATTTTCTCGCTATATTTGAATTTCTTACTGTCGGCGAATTCTGTACAAATAAACAACATCATTGCTTCTTGTACATTTTCTACAGCCACAATTTAACTTGATTGATTTAAGATCATTTTATTCAACATGCAGCAATGTAACAATTGTAGCATAAATAAAAAAAAAACAACAATAGCAAAAACCGTGAATAAATATTGTTCAATTCCAATCTTGAAGAAAAATGCAATATAATTTCACTTGAAGACGAAAAACGAAAAAAAACTAATAAAAACAATTTAAACAAGAAACAGTAACAGAAAAACATCACATTCGTGTCTCAGGCTTGCACTCAACATCGATGTTCTTCTTCATTCTCCTTGACAGAAGGGGGGTGAAGTAAAAAACAACAACAACAAAAAAATCAAATAGGATTTCAAAAAACCATTTGTGATGAACAGGAAAATCGTGAAGGCAGCACCATCGACGGTAGCAGCAGCAGTGAGGGAGAATTGCCAGAGAATCATATAATTTGTGTTCATTCATTAATAATTTATGCAGTTCTCTTGATTTTCCTTAAACACGCAATGGCAGCTCCTCAAGAAAACTTCCAACAAATGTTGTGTTAATGCTTTCAATGTTTTCTTCTTTTTCTTCTACTTGGATTCATTACAGTTTTTATTTTATGATTTTGATTTGTTTTTTTCATTATTATTGGAGTAGTGGGTGGAGGCATCAGCGACGCCAACGTCAACGCCACCGATTCACCAGAAATCATTTATATGGAAAATTTATTATGACACAAAACAATTTGTGTTCATTATTTTATTGTTGCTGGCTATTGTGTAGTATGTGTATTAATTATAATTGCCAGTTTTAATTGAATCGGTTTTATAATTTGATTGAGTTTTAATTTTTCCTGTATGTGAGCGACGATGAAGCGTAGTTTAGGATTAGCGTGAATCTCTCAACTCAGTTCATAGAAAATTGTGGTAAATGCTGAGATTTTATAGTACAACTTTGTTAATTTAATTGTGGTTTCATTACACGAGGCCGTAACGAGTTAGTAAACGCTGTGATTTGCATTTACATCTAGGGTTATTATGCAAATTAACATATAAATGTATGAGTAGTAAAGAGATGAAATTGTGTAGCTCCATGGGAGAAGCTCTGTTGTAATAAATGTTTTATTTATGTGCTTTAAATATTTTCTTCTCATATGATGTCCATAAAGTTAAGTCAAGAGAAATTTGTTTTTGTTTTTATAATCATTCATAACAAATTGTATCATTGTTGCTATCGTTCAAATTAACCACACTCAATATTGCATTAATATTATGACCTTTAATTAATAATAATAATAATGTCATTTAAACTGTTTTACTCCCATCATTCCGTGATGTAGTACAATTCTGTCATAATTACAATACAACTATTTAAATATGAATATGCATATCTTTTTTTGTTCCTTCTACCATTTCCGCACTCAATAATTTAACAATTAGTGTTGTCATTAAATCATATTTATTTATAAATTATTACATTATCACCATATCGCTGTATTAAGCCGATCATAAATATCGCAAAAATAACAATCAGCCACCACCACCAACACAAACACAAATTGGGTTTAAAGTTGTGGCGGACGAATTTGCCAACGCAGCGGCCGCGTCCCCCTGCAGCCTATACACTATGGCTGACTTAACGCCGCCTTTTCTAATTATTTTTGTAGCTGCTGTTGTTGTAACCACAAACTATAGTCAGAGCCTATCATATACAGACTGAGATTTGTTCGTACTTGTAACTGACTCTTGTACAGCTATCGCGTTATTTAATTGTTATTAAAATATTAACACATTTTGCAATTACATGACTGGGTCTGTGTCTCTGCTCTATGTCTGTCAGTGTGTTTGTCTGCCTGCCTGCCTGTTAGTTTGACTGATTTGGTCTGCAAAAAGGTGTTACGAGTTACAAAATGTGACAAAGAGTTGACTGCTGGAGTCAATTTAAATCATCAAACTTTAGTGTAAACGGATTAAATGGGGCCAGAAAAAAAGTGTAAGCAATTGATTTCCTTATAGGGCGGACAAGTGAAATTTATATTAATGTGTGCAATTGCTACAGCACAGTGCTACAGTGGCGAGTAAAAGTAAGGAGAGTAAACTTGATTTTGGGACTCAAAACTGATGATATATGTACGTGAAAGTAGCCCCAAAAAGAAGAAGTTCTGCATCATTCGTTTTGTCAAGTTACACGCCATAATAATTTAATATCGATTTGAAGTTAGTAAGTATCGTATAGGGGAATTTGTCACGTTTTAGGCTCTTTTGTTTGACATTACATAAATATTATATGGTGGCGTATGATTATCATAAGTAATATTCCACGTAAATCATACGCCACGGAGTACAACGATTTTATTGTAACTGCTACACAATAAACCCATTTCAAAATCATTTGATGAATGGAAAAGTGAAACCTGAGCTTTTGAAGGGAAACCTTATATGAACATATTAAAGGAATTGTAATTATAAATTTTTCTAAATTTGTTTCAGCTACGATACGATAGCTATATACGATACTTACTAAATTCAAATCGATATTAAGTTATTATGGCATGTAACATGACAAAACGAATGATGCAGAACTTCTTTTTTTTGGTGCTACTTTCACGTGCAGTTCTCGGAATTGAGTCCCAAATCAGTGAGCTGAAAAATGTTGTTCTGTGTTTTGTGTTCTTGGAGATATCAGAAGGGGCGTGGCTGGACTTCGAATTTTTTCTTCAAAACTTTATCCTGTTATAGCTTAACAAACTACAGAATTTTGGTACGATCACGTTGGGTGTATTGATATTATTACTCGATTTCTAAAATGGACGGAATGGTACATTTGTATGGGATGTACCAGAAGGGACGTGGCCATATAGCCCATATGCAATCCCGTAAGTAATTTTGGGAAAATATTAAAATATTAAGAATTGGTTACGTCTTTCGAAAGTTATCGTGCGTACCTGCCGGAGTAGACGGGAAACGGATTAACCGACTTAAAAAGTTATGAGTCAAATCTGGACCAAAGAAATTTAGGATCAAAAGTAAATCCCACTATGTGTTATCGTATCGTATCGTATCGATTACAACCTAAATTTGTAGATTTGTAATACAGTATTTGATTCAGACATAAAAGAGATATTCCGTACGGTATAACGAGGTATAACCATTGGCAAAAAGAATGATAAAGAAGTCCTTATTTTTGGGGCTACTTTCACGTGCAATTCTCAGAATTGAGTCCCGAAATCATGTGTTTAGTATAAAGAAGATATAAAACAGTTCTCCAGAAAAATGTAAATAATGTAGATTGTAATTAAAAGACCTAAGATTTTCTGGAATATTTGACTTTCAGGTGGTCTCTTTTAAATGTCCATCAACATCCTTGTACATCATCTACCCTAATGAAGCTTCTGCATCTTTAATATTTCCTGATGGAAACTTTCTCAATGATCATTACTAATAGCTCCATAATTCTCAGGAAAAAAAAATTCAAATATCTAGAAAATTAAGTTTTAACAACATCTAATCTATTTTTTATCGTTCTCACTCATTTGATTTCCCATTAACCCATTTGCAAATCAAGTTTTTAAATCAAAGATGATTTTTCTTAATTTTTTTTTCCAAATTTTGAATATTTATTAATTTACGTTAGTGTATCAAATGATACATCAAATTCGGCTAAAGATCAGAAAAGTGTTCTTATTGTTTGATTAATTTTATTGTATGAATATTGTTGAATATTTTGAATATTTTTATTAATTTTTTACTTTTCGAACGATTAAAGGGGTTAGGTTATTGTAATTCGGCAGTCACGTTCAGAATAGCTTGGGTCTTAGAGTAGGTCCCGTTATGAAACCAATTTTAAATTTCCGCACCAATTATTCCTACTCTATTCGGTCAACGTTGCTCCCAAGTCTTTTTAGAGCTCTGATGAAGGTTCTTAAGTTCTATATCTTTCGCGCCTAAAAATTAAATATTTTTGAAAAATTTAAAAAATGATTCAAAAATATATTAGAAACAAACTCCAATAAGGGGGAGTTTGCATGAGAGGTGGGAGTAATTTGTGACCGATCTGGCTCATCTTAGAACGTAGAACTCAATTTCCGGTTAGAGTAGAGATGCTTGCATACAAAATTTCAGCTCGATTGCTCTTAAATTACGGCTGTAATCTCAGGGAAATTTTTATATTTTTATATTGTTATATTGTTATATTTTTATATTTTTATATTTTTATATTTTTATATTTTTATATTTTTATATTTTTATATTTTTATATTTTTATATTTTTATATTTTTATATTTTTATATTTTTATATTTTTATATTTTTATATATATATATTTTTATATTTTTATATTTTTATATTTTATATTTTTATATTTTTATATTTTTATATTTTTATATTTTTTTATATATTTTTATATTTTTATATTTTTATATTTTTATATTTTTATATTTTTATATTTTTATATTTTTATATTTTAATATTTTTATATTTTTATATTTTTATATTTTTATAGTTTTATATTTTTATATTTTTATATTTTTATATTTTTATATTTTTATATTTTTATATTTTTAAATTTTTATATTTTTATATTTTTATATTTTTATATTTTTATATTTTTATATTTGTATATTTGTATATTTTTATATTTTTATATTTTTATATTTTTATTTTTTTATATTTTTATATTTTTATATTTTTGTATTTTTATATTTTTATATTTTTATATTTTTATTTTTTTTTTTGTATGTTTTCATATTTTTTATTATTTCTTTATGAATTTTGCAATTTGTCCATTTGTATGAATATTTCCATTTGCTGTAATTATTATGACCCCCAGTGTAAACTTCTGTTAAACTGATTTATCAACAAGAAATACAAATACTTTAAGATAACTAACCGTGAGTAATGGAAAAATTTATATTTTGTGCAATTAAATCAATTTTCTGATTAAATCAACTTTACTATTTGCAATTTAAGGAACTGAACAAAGAGAATCCACTTAACTCTTATACAGTTATTGAAAAGTTTCTACATTCATTCCATAGGTCATTAGCTTACAGTTTATCTATTTCTTAAAGCATTTTTATTACTGTTTTAGTAACATGACTATTTTTCTTCTTTTTACACATTTTTATATTATACTTATAGATTTTGTAACTTTGGTATTGCAAAAAAAAAATGTTGCCAAGGTTATTTTTAGTTTGTTGCAACTACAAAAGACATAAGAAAAAAAAAAAATACAACTGAAAACAAAGGATGACTATTTGCGTGGGCGTTTGAATGTAACTTATGGTGGTCGTCGTGGTGGTGGTTGCCCAAAACACACCATCATCATGTCAGCAGACATTTCTGCTGCCATAACAAAACTTACGTTAAACAATGGCTAAACAGAAAAGAAAATCATGCAAAACACTCACAACTTTTGGCCATTTATAAAATATTTTCTTTGGTCGTTACAGAGTATGAGTGCTGATTTTATTTCATGCCTTAAAGTTCAATGAATTTAAATATTACACAATTTTGTACGTGTTTGTATAAAATAATAAAACAAAAAAACTAAATACCCGAAATGATGAAGTTATTTATTAAACAAATGTAAATAAATTACTTTCACGATATTATAAATTTTCTGTTAAAATTTACAACCTCTTCAACGGGCGTAACTTTGGTTACATGACGATATTTTTGATATATTTGCATAAATTTTATATTACGTGTTAATTTAAATTTCTTTAATTTATGTGCTGCTTGCACTTTATCATATTTTTAAACAAATATTTCAGTTATATTATAATGATGTGTATATTTTGTTTATTTTCGGTCACGCTTTCACGTATCATCCTTTTGAATTCGTTAGGAGTGTTCCATTACACTCGATATGTCCAAGCGGGAAGTTGTTAAACGAAATCTCAGTTTTATTTTCGTTGTGTATTTAGTTCATTTATTTTCCTATTTGTTGCGATTAACATTGCATTGATCTTAATTGGAATGCATTGCGATTTATTTAAGCTGTGCAGCAGAGGAGCATGCAACAAAAAAGTTTTCAATATTTTAGGAGTTAAATAAAATTCAGAGAAACACAAGAGAAGACATATTTTAGGAGCAAAACAATTAATAAATTCACGTTGGCCATTTTAGGAGGTGAATAAATTCGATTTGTTTTTATTGTAGACTTTTTTAAGTTAGGTCCAAATTATAAGAGCAATGTGATATAAACTTAAATAACGATGTTGTAGTAAGGCGACAAAAATTTTTCCACAATGTCGAAATATTTTTTATGTATTTTTGGTGAGATGAAATGAAAATTGTTGTAGCAACTTGTTGAGATCATATTAAGCTTATATACAGAATACATGTATAGCAACACTCTATAATATAAAAATATAAAAATTTAAAAATATAAAAATATTAAAATATAAAAAAATAAAAATATAAAAATATAAAATAATAAAAATATAATAATATAAAAACAATTAATAAATTCACGTTGGCCATTTTAGGAGGTGAATAAATTCGATTTGTTTTTATTGTAGACTTTTTTAAGTTAGGTCCAAATTATAAGAGCAATGTGATATAAACTTAAATAACGATGTTGTAGTAAGGCGACAAAAATTTTTCCACAATGTCGAAATATTTTTTATGTATTTTTGGTGAGATGAAATGAAAATTGTTGTAGCAACTTGTTGAGATCATATTAAGCTTATATACAGAATACATGTATAGCAACACTCTATAATATAAAAATATAAAAATTTAAAAATATAAAAATATTAAAATATAAAAAAATAAAAATATAAAAATATAAAATAATAAAAATATAATAATATAAAAACATAAAAATATAAAAATATAAAAATATAAAAATATAAAAATATAAAAATATAAAAATAAAAAAATATAAAAATATAAAAATATAAAAATATAAAAATATAAAAATATAAAAATATAAAAATATAAAAATATAAAAATATAAAAATATAAAAATATAAAAATATAAAAATATAAAAATATAAAAATATAAAAATATAAAAATATAAAAATATAAAAATATAAAAATATAAAAATATAAAAATATAAAAATATAAAAATATAAAAATATAAAAATATAAAAATATAAAAATATAAAAATATAAAAATATAAAAATATAAAAATATAAAAATATAAAAATATAAAAATATAAAAATATAAAAATATAAAAATATAAAAATATAAAAATATAAAAATATAAAAATATAAAAATATAAAAATATAAAAATATAAAAATATAAAAATATAAAAATATAAAAATATAAAAATATAAAAATATAAAAATATAAAAATATAAAAATATAAAAATATAAAAATATAAAAATATAAAAATATAATAATATAAAAATATAAAAATATAAAAATATAAAAATATAAAAATATAAAAATATAAAAATATAAAAATATAAAAATATAACAATATAAAAATATAACAATATAAAAATATAAAAATGTAATAATATTAAAATATAAAAATATAAAAATATTAAAATATAAAAATATAAAAATATAAAAATATAAAAATATAAAAATATTAAAATATTAAAATATTAAAATATTAAAATATTAAAATATAAAAATATAACAATATAAAAATATAATAAAGTAAAAAAATAATATAAAATAATTAAAAAATTAACAAAACTTGCCTTGGGTGTTTATATACAATCGGGTTAAGCAGAAAAGAAGTTATTGTTTTGACGGAAATTTTTGTGAGTAGATCACTTTGGTATATGAATATCGATTAACTCTACATAGAGATTTTTTAAAAGGACAAAACCGGTCTCGACGGTTTTACTGTAATTCGAATCAATGTGCGATTTGGTATATGAACATCGATTAACTCTACATAGAGATTTTTTAAAATGACAAAACCGGTCTCGACGGTTCTACTCTAATTCGGACACGAGGATTTGAACTTCATCATTAGTTTTTTGAGTTACAATGACGGATTCATACAACATTTTTTTTTAAAGTGTTTTTTTACTTTCGATTTGTGTTTAAATAGATTTTCGATAAGCTACAGTTGGGTTTTCAGATAACATTGACTTATTTAATACAATTTTTTTGAAGACGGCATATTTCAAAAACCAAACTATAGTCTGCGAAAATTGATTTGTGTTCATTAGACCGGTTCAAAAATGTATGGGAAAAGTTATATGTCTTATTTTCTTTGGTGCGCGTCGATTTTCTGAAAGTTCTAGCCCTAACGAGATGAAAAACATTTCAACCCCCCAAAAATGTTGCTCCCTAGGTATTCCGAAAATCGTTTAAAGGTAATTTTAGGGCTATTTACGACTGAATAATGTGTTGTCCAAACCAAACTACATAAGGATATTGTTTCGATGGGAGATCATTAATAATAATCTAGGCAATTTTTGGATTTTGAAATTTCAAAAAAAAACTTTGTCATTTATTTTTGGTGGAATTTTTAATCTGCAATTTAACTCTCAAACGAACATTATCGTTTTTCGACATCAAATTTTTTTCTTATTTTGTTCTATCAAAAAAAAGTTACAATTTTTGTATTTATGGGCGAAGATTGGCCTTTCTAACGGTATATAATGAAACATTATTTGGACCATAAAATAAAAAACAAAAAAATAAAATGCAAGATGTTTATTTTTTTATTTAAAACGTTTTTGAAATTTTTTCTGTGGTAATCTACAACCTGCAGCAACTATTGTCGGTTATTAATGATACACTTCTTTCTGCTGAATCGTTAATAATATTAAGCTGTGTGGCATAAACCCGAGTCTTCTGTCGCGTCTTCTGACCCTTAAGTAGAGTCTTCATCGCGTCTTCTCGATTCTTCTGAAGTACTTTCGTCAGTCTTCAGCTGAGTCTTGCACCGAATCTTCGCTAGTTACACACCCAAGTCTTCTTCGTCGGGTCATGAACCTAATTTGAGTCTTTATCGCGTATTCTCAATTCTTCTGAAGTGCTTTCGTAAGTCATCAGTCGAGTCTTCAGTCGTGTCTTCTAACCATTAAGTCAAGTCTTCATCGCGCCTTTCCGATTCTTCTGAATTTTTTTTTCAAAAAATTTAAAAATCCAAAAATTGCCTGGATTATTATTAATGATCTCCGATCGAAATATTATACATATGTCATTTGGTTTGGACAACACATTATTCAAAAGGTTTTAAGTCGTAAACGGCCCTAAAATGACCTTTAAACGATTTTCGGAATACCTAGGGATCAAAATTTTTGGGGTCTTGAAATATTTTTTATCTCGTTAGGGATAAAACTTTCAGAAAATGGACGCGCACCGAGGAATTTTAACAATTTTGAAATGTGAACCGCTCTAGTGTTCATAGACCACTACCCTATAGAAAAAAATGTTTAACAAAAAATTTGTATAAATTTCTCATGATAATGAGAAAAAAAACTGAAAACTTTTTCTTTACAAGGGTAGGGGCTTATGAGCATAAATCGAATTTAGCAGACTATAGTTGAATTTGGATATGCAGTTTTCGACAAAGTTGTTTTAAATAAATCAAGCTTATCCGAAAACCCAACTATAGCTGCCGAAAATCTGTATGAAACCGAAATTGTAACTTGAAAACTAGTGTACAGTTCGATTCCTCGTGTCCGAACTGGGGTGTCTAATCTACCGTTTAGACTTAATTTTTAAGTATTTTGAATTTGTATCTTTTTTATTATTTCATTTCATTTCATTTCATTTATTTAATCTTGTAATTAAAAGCCCCATGGCCAATATAAGGTCAATTACAAAATTCATAAGTAAATACTACTCAATTATTACCATTGTAACCTTGGCTTAAATGTACCATTCTATTGTGATTTGTAAATTAGTATCCCGATAACTCGGCTGAATTATCGTGAATGAATTTATCTTAAAACAGAGCTTTCGGATATTCCACTAACTTACATTTTTTGTTACAACATTGTAAAAACGTCACTTACTTTTTACCACTCCAACGGTGAGCAACAGCCAATAAATCTGAATTGAAACGATTCTAATTGAGTTTCATTTAACTTCTCTTTTTATTGCTACACCGCGGCATACATCTCATATTGCAACGAGATTATATGCCTTTTAATATTTGCTGATTGGTCTTAGCTACAGCGGCCAACAAATCTAACAACAACAACCATCATATTTGTCGCTCTTCAGCTCATCTGGTCGAGCAAAACCTACTTGTCATCATCGTCAACACCGCTTCTCATTCGTCGCTCTTTATCGTCCCCTTGCGTCTTGGCCAACATCGTCATCTACCTCAACAAACACCTGCAGTTCGTCGTGCCCTTCAAAACCTCTCAAAATAGTCCACTTGCATTCTCTACCGCTTTAGCTATTGCCCGCAACCCCCGCTGTCTACAGCAGCTAGTTGGAGATCTAAAACCTCCAGCACTCTTCTTTAGGGGTAAATCCGTACCCCCCGACCTTGTCTTAAAAATTTTTTTACAAAAAATATCATAGTGTACCAATACTAAATCAATGATAGATACCATAATTTTCATGTTAAAAAAAAGAATTCCTCCAATAATAAAAATCTGCATTTATGAACATTTTTACATCGTTAACTTTATTACCTCACAGGAGGAGGCAAATGAACTTCGTGGTTTTATATTGTATTTTTTTATATTCTTTTAAAGACATTTAAATTTTTTATAATATTTTATATAAGTTGGAAAATTTTCTAGTTAATATAATTTTTAAAAAAAAGCATTGAAATGTTTCTTCAAAATCTTATACCTAATTCAAATACCGTGCAATTTCATACAAAGCCACTGAGCATTGTGTTGTCGTGTATACTTCTTTTTGATTCTTTGCCTTGACATCAAACTATTGGACCATACCAGTTGGTGGTGGTAACACATTTGTACATACTACCAGATTACAATGTAGTATTTTACATAAATTTAACAACAATGATACAATACAACTTAAACCCATACAAGATGAGGAAGAAGAACTTCCACATCATCATCAGCTTGCTGATTACCATGGACAACAAAAGACCAATGACGACGTTGACCACTTCACCGCTTTACTTTACACTGCGTTCATGTCTGTCCAACATTAAGTTCAGTGCATGCGGTCACCTTTATTTAGTTTTAACCGTTTGTTGGCCCCTAAAGGTCTTTGGTTATATCGAAACGGGTAACAAAAGCAAAAAGACGCAACACAATGCCTTGATGTAAAACGTGTTGTGAAGAAGATGTAAACGAAGACTAGAGAATACAAGTAACAAAAAAAAAACAATTGCAAATCATTGTAAA
This sequence comes from Muscina levida, assembly GCA_964034835.1. Lineage (NCBI taxonomy): Eukaryota > Metazoa > Arthropoda > Insecta > Diptera > Muscidae > Muscina > Muscina levida. Next base: position 136,707,547 of record OZ035880.1, read on the forward strand.
TGTTGAGGTGCCGAGCATCTTTTGTAAGATCTACGATATAAAATACATACTACTTTAACTTATACATATATCGAGAAAAAAAACAACACAACACAAAACCCATCGAGTAAAGCCTCTGCCATAGTCTGTATGTATTGCTACGTGCTGTAACAAATTACCGCAATTTAAGTAAAGTTTACAATATTCAAATAAAACGGCCTTTGAATGAATAGACCGTGCTCATTTGGCTATTTGTAGATACTATATTATATTGTGGTATTTCTTATTGTTCTTCGTATACGAATGTGTTTACGTCATAGGCTTCGGTTTTGCAGCATGTCGTTAAACTTCCAATGTAGCTGACACAAATTACTAAATTACAAAAAAACATAAAAGTTTAATTATACAGTACAACATTTTCCAGCTCATTTATTCGGGACTCAATTCTGAGAATTGCAATTGAAAGTAGCCCTAAAAATAAGAACTTCTACATCATTCGTTTTATCAAGTTGGCTGCCTTAATAATTTAATGGTCATATGAATTTTTCTGCTCTAAGTGCATTTTTAGCACTTTTTCTAAATTTTGACACGGGTGTATCTCGGTATACCTTACGGAATATCTCTTTTGTGTCTGAAGCAAAGTTGTAGATGCAAAGTTGTCATATATGACCTCTTCTCGACTTCTCGTTCAAATTTTGACTGCAACATTGTTCCTTAGCGCATACTCATGCCTCCATGCATATCATCTGTTTAACAAACACAATGACCATGAGGAGGATGTTAGTTCTCAATGCGAATATTTGTTTTATTTTGCATATTTTTAACCAAAAACTACTAACTACTATTAGTGGTTAGCCACTTCCATGTGGTTAGATGATCTTCATCTGTGTAGTTTAAAATAAAAAACCGCCATTCATTCAATACAACTAGCTGACATGCAGTGTGATCTTGACCATTTTCACAAAGTCAAATGCCATAAGAGGAAACAAAGCAAAGGAACACCCCCGATTCATAGAAGTCCAATGGAAATTATAACTGCAGTTTTTTTTAAGCTGAATAAATGATAAGCATTTGCCAAAAATAAAAAAAAACATTGCAATACTACAAATGCAACAAAAACCGTTAAGTAATTGTTTAAGAAATACATGCAGTAAAAAAACACTCAAATTGTTTATGGGTGAATTAGCAGAAAAAAACAAAACAAGAAGTATCTCTTTTGATAATACTCACCGGAATGATGATGATTTGCAACAAATGTCTACGGCGATTAAGTTAATATTATGTTGGCAAAGTAACTAGGCGGCTGCGGATGTCCATGGTCATCATGAGCAACTCATGATTATGTGATGGTTACCTAGAAAGGAAATGCCATATTATACAAATTGCATATGTGGTTAGAGACAAATATGTTGAGAGGTTAATAGTCAAGTTTAAGATAATTTGGTTGCAATTTAAGCGATTGTATTTTATTAAATATTATCTGCAATAGCTGATTTAACATCAGTTACGGCATATTATACCGTGTTGAATCTAATAAATTTTTGAAAATTTGTATTTGTTAGTAGTTTAGAAATGATGTATAACACAGAACAACATAACGTGTTGCTGTCGAATTATCTAAAAGATAAATAAATTTTATTAACAACAATCTTATGTAGTAACAGATATCTTCTACCTAGTTCTCTATCTTAATGCGGAATTCTATTTGGGAATGTAGGGAAATTCCAATGCATTCGAAAAAAAGTCTTACTTTTTAATGAACACAAGGGTAGAGAAATAATGAAAATAATTAAAATTCATTAAAATTTGCACAAGGCAATACCATTGGGACGGGTGTGACCATGTTACTCACATTTAGGTTATAATTTATAAATTGAAAATTTATTATTACAAAAATCTGTGATTACCAAGAATGTTAAGTTTGTAAACGTTAACAGGTAGACACTGAAAGAACTTGATTTCTACGCAGAATGGCCATTAGAAGTCAACTACAGGTGTGACCATAGGAATTTGAGCTTTTACAAAATTGTTGTAACAATTTTTCTTAATTATGAAAGAGATATTTGTTTTTTTTTATATATTTTTAAATTAATAAATACATATTTTTTTTGTTTATCTGGTAAAAATTTCGAATTTATCAAAATTATATAATTTATTTTATTATTATATTATATTTTTATAATGTAGAAAAATAATATTTACAAAAAATAAATTTTTATGCATTATTTTTTAAATTATGTTTTTAATAAGAAAATTTTAAAAATGGTTTGAATTTTTTTTGTTTTTTTTTTTAAAAAATTGAAATAATTTTTAATAACGATTATGTTTCAAATATAATAAAATCACATTTAATTGTTATATAATTTATTTAATCATTATGCAGAAAAATAATATTTATTTTTTTTGCATTATTTTTTTTAAATTGTTTTTAATAAGAAAATTTTGCAAATGGTTTTAATTTTTTTTTTAATTTTTTATAATTTTTTTTTAAATTTTGAATTAATTTTCAGTAAAGAGTATGTTTCAAATATAAAAAAACTTCACAATTAATTTAATTGTATTGCCTATTGTCTTCGTAATATCTTTAGGCTAACATTCTAACAAATATAAAAACAAAAAGACACTCTTTTTTGGTAAAAAAAAAATTTGATGAGTTCTCTTTTGTAGATCTTAAAATATAAGATGCATTTTCCTGAAAAAAATTATTTGTTTTCGAAAGTTTTGGGGACATTTTTTTAGTTATTTTTATGACTGATGAAAAATAAAATTGTATTTTTGTTCAGATTTTTTCTAAATTTAATCATTAGTCCTTGTCTGCCGGAAAAAATTTTCAAGAGTATGAATTAAATAAAATTAGTTGATTTTTATAACGATTTTGTAGGTATGGAAAAATAAAACACAAGTACAAGTCCAACTTAAAACTTAATTTCCCTTTACAACCCATGAATGAGGTATGGGATAGCTTCTCACGTTGTTGTGAATTAACACGCTTTCTATTTTTAAATTCACAACTAACAGCACCTACTTGTTTATCGACGAATGCGAACGTCACTGTTTTGAGAAGCTCTTACTAGACATGCCGATTGACTCGACATTAATACTGCGAAGTTGCTGTGGACAACATTCGAGGGGAGCCGACAATGAAATAAAATTTTTTTCTTCTCTTTTTTTAAGATGACTGGAGCCAGGAGTTGAATCTGTGATATCCCGCATGGTAGTCGCGTGTTCTAACCACTATGCCACGGTCGGTCCTAACTAGTCCAAGACAATTTTTTATTTGTATATAAAATTGATGCATAAAAGCTATTTTGATACAATAAAAGTGATTTCTGGTACTTTCTCATACTTGATACTTACTTACTTACAATGAAGGAACTTAGTAAGACAACAAAAGTACTTTTTGTTGCAATTAAAGTACTTTGTAATACAAGAAAAGTAGTTTTTGTGTCAATAAAAGTACTTTGTAACAGAGCAAAATTACTTTTTAGCTTACTAGTATATTTTCCTGTTAAAAAAAAATACTCTGGTCATAAAGATACTTTTTGAAACAATAAATTTACTTTTTGGGACCGGCCGTGGCCTCATGGTTAGAAATCGCGACTACCATGCGGTAGATCCATGATTCGACATCTACTTTTATGTTTCATTGGCGGTCCCCTCGATGTTGTCGACAGGAACTTCGCAGTATAAGTGTCGAGTCAATTGGCACGTCTAGTAAAAGCTTCTCAAACAGTGACGTTCGCATTCTTCGATTAAAAAGTAGGTGCGGTCAGTTTTGAATCTCAAAATAGAAAGCGTGCTAATTCACAATAACGCGAGAAGTTAGCAAATACCTCATTCATGGGGAGTAAGCGGAAATAAAATTTTTTAATGTACTTTTTGGAACAATTTAAGTACTTTTTGGTAGCAAAAAATATTTTTTTGGTACAATAAAAGTACATTTTAGTACAGTTAAAGTACATTTTGGTATTATAAAAGTACTTTTTAGTACAATGAAATTAATTTTTGTACAATTAAGTACTTTTCGTTACAATAAAAGTTATCTTTAGTACAATAAAAGTACGTTTTGGTATAATAAAATTAGTTGTTGGTACAATAAAGGTACTTTTAGTTACCTTCTGGTACAATAATCTTAATTTTTTGTTTAATAAAGTACTTTTTGATACAACAAAATTGATTTTAGGTACAGTAAAAGTACTTGTTGGAACAACAGACGACCTTTTTACACACTGAACTACTTGTTAATACAACAAAATTGCTATTTAGTATAATAAAATTACTTTTTTGGAACAATAAAATCACTTTTTGATATGCAAAAATGCTTTGTGGTACACAAAATACGTTCTTGTATAATAAAAGTACTAATTGATTAAATAAAATCTCGTTTTGATACCATAAAAGTTCTTTTTAGTATAATCTAATTACTCTTTGGTATAAAAAATAGTTTTTGGTACAATAAAATGACTTTTCTATTATTGTCAAAGTAAATTTTGGTACTATTTAAGAGCTTTCTGGTCCAATAACCTTAAACTTATTAAAAGTAAAAGTACTTGTTGGAACAACAAAGAATTTTTTGTACAATGAAGTACTTTTTAATACAACAAATGTTTGTTGGTACTTCGAAATAACTTTTTAGTACACGAAATAAGTTCTTGTAGAATCAAAGTACTTTCTGATGCAATAAAGGCACTTTTTGATACCATAAATTTGCAATTGGGTACAATAAAAGCCATTTTAGTATAATAAAAGTACTTTTTGGTATAATAAAAATAGTTTTTGGTACAAGTAAAGTACTTTTATTACAGGTAAAGTACATCTTGGTACTATTTAAGTACTATCTCGTATAGTATTGTTGGAACAACACCGGGTTTTTTTTTATAAAAAAAGTACACAAAATACTTTCTTATATAATGAAAATACACTTTGATGCAATAAAAGTACTCTTTGATACTATAAAGGTACTATTAGGTACAAGAAAAGTACTTTTTGGTCTAACAAAAGGTCTTTCTGTAATGTACATAATTTAGATTTCTTATATGAGATATTTATGCTCATTAGGGTGACCGCAATGGGAATAGCCGAAGTTTGAGCATGATAGGAGTATTTTATCCCGTGCCGCTTTGGGCTTAAAATTTTTAGGCTCCTATAGCCAGGTTTGGGAGACATAACGCAAGAACGACTAGCCCAATTTCGCTGGAATAAAAATCCGAAATTTAAGAAATTCCTTTTATATGTTCATATACTGATTTTTCTGCATAACCAAATTTGCCTAAAAAATTCAAATTAAATTTTTTCTTCAAATGATACATCAAATTGGCTAAACGATCAGAAAAGTGTTTTATTGTTTGATATTAATGGTAAAATTCAGTGTCACGCTCTAGGATAACGCGTTTCGAGTTCATCTTTAGACCCCTTTGTGACGCACATCATCATATTTATATTTTAAATGTTTAAGCAAATTTTTTATTTTCTTTTCATAAATTTATTTTTATAACTGCGAAACTGTTTATTAAACAGAGAAATGATGTACGAACAGATTAAATGAATTTTAATTCTTAAATTTCGGATTTTTATTTCAGCAAAATTTAACAAGTCGTTCTTAAGTTCTGCCTCCCCAGCAGGAGCATAACAACTTTAAGCCCAAAGCGGCACGGGTTAACATACTCTAATCGTGCTCAAACTTTGGCTGTTCCAAAATCTGCAAAGACTTGTCATTTTTGGGGGAACAGACCGCAAATACGGCAATTTTTTTTTAATATTACTTACGGGGACCCTAATTTTCTTTAGTGATATTAGATTTATCCAACTAAAACTGCAAACAGCATAAATAATCTTACATTTTTCTTATATGGGGTTACTTATATCAGCCAAAAACATATTTTCACAAATGAAAAGCTAAGGTCTAAAAAGTCGTTTATCCATAGAAGAATTCTAAATTCCACCTCAAAAACTTATTTAACAAATACGCATAATTTTTATAGAGAAACTTTCATGTACGCATATTTAATAAACTTTTTTCACACTCCTCTAATTTCTACTAAACTGTAATTATGAAATGCTGTGCTGCTCTTTTTTACCATCTGTAGTTAACTTTTCCATTTCCCTTGTGAAAATTATTCCACTTAAATTTTTACACTTTTCTCCAAGTGAATTGTTAACAACAGATTGTAAACAATTCCTCAAGTAATAACATATTATTAATTATGTTTTCGCACATGTATAAGTTTAAATATAAATACGAATTGACCTTAACATGTGAAACTTTTAACCGCGCCGCCAACATCATAGGCTAACATTTGATGTTATAATGCAATTATATATAAGGAGTATGGTTTTTTTCGTAGCGATTTGTATAAATAATGAACAAAATTGTTTAGGGGCTGGTTCGGGTAGGGGGAGTAGCTACGATGCAATATAGTTAGTTAAGGTATCCCAAGAACTTGGCAGAAGACACGCACTACTGACGTCAACGCGACCTGTGCTGTGCTGTGTGGGCAGGAAAAATGAAGCCAGATGATGTTTATGTACTCAAGTTGATATAATCTTGGGTCATCATAAACTCAATTATTTTTAGAGGAAACACAGTGCAACAGTCAACCTGCGGGAGAGGTGAGGGGGATAGGAAATTCTAAATCAGGGTGAATATATTAGGTCAGTATAGTAAAACACCCAAAGGGTATGGCCTTCTCAGGCCAAAATTTTTTTTATGACCTTTAATATTTTTGCTTATATTGCTTGATAGATAGTTTATCAACCTTTACTCAAGAACCATTTCTGTGATTACTTACATGATTTTTCAGCAGAATTTTAGCTAAGGCTTATATTAATAATTGATATTATATATCCTTGTAAAAAATTAAGTTGGACTAATTTTATCGAATGAAGCTTTCAAAAAGTTGTCATTTATCGCCTTTTTTATAAAATTTGCCCCGTAGCTCCAAGTTTCTGGCCACATATAGGCTGTCTTACTTGTGACGCTGTCTTACTGTATTGTACACATGTAGCGAGTTTGCATATTGTACTCCCTACTTAGATATGGATGTATGTATAGATGCATGCATGCGAGAACAACGTATGAGTAATATTAATGTTATCCAGATTTTATATAACTTCGTTTCGTTTATGGCAAACAGTTTGATGTACCAATGGACCCGGTAGGTGGCGCTAGGGTGGATTTATATCAAAAGTTTGAACGAATGGACCTATTTAACTGAAATTCAGAATATATGTTTGTTTGGTCATAAGCGGGACCGGCCGTGGCATAGTGGTTAGAACACGCGACTACCATGCGGGAGATCGCAGGTTCAAACCTGGCTCCAGTCATCTTAAAAGCAAAAAAATAAATAAAATTTTCTTTCACTGTCGGCTCCCCTCGAATGTTGTTGACAGCAACTTCGCAGTATTAAGCGTCGATTCAATCGTCGTGTCTAGTAAGAGCTTCTCAAACAGTGACGTTCGCATTCGTCGATAAACAAGTAGGTGCCGTTTAGTTGTAAATCTAAAAATAGAAAGCGTGTTAATTCACAACAACGCGAGAAGCTATCCCATACCTCATTCATGGGGTGCAAAGGGAAATTAAGTTTTTTTTTAAGTTTTTGGTCATAAGAACAAAGTTGTTGTATATATGGACCCTGTATGTGGCGTGGACTAATTTCGAAAATTATATTGATGTTCCGATTCTACCCAAACCCATTATGCTAAAACTGGGGTGTATTAATACCGAAAAATTTACATAAAGGACCAATTACGGCCCTATTCTAATAATTTGGTTACAAAAATTTGTCATCAGAAATTTGTTACAATTTTGTAACCAATTCTTGTTACGGGTATTCTGGCAATTTCGTAACAAGGAAATGTTCACCTCGTGATGAAATGTAAATTATTGACAATTCGCAGCTTATTATTGAATTTAACAAACAAAATATGAAAACACAATACAGAAAAGGAAAAAATGTTTTTCCATTTTACATATTTATACAAATTTAAATGAATATAAAGGGCCAACAAGTGCCCAAGTTAAGAGGACAGTCGAAAATATTAGACCATAACTGTGTAATGGAGAATTGGTCACTACTGTCCCGCAAGTTTCTGGGCAGTTGTTCTTTTTCCAGACCTTTTGCTACTTCATATCCAATAAAATGTAACAAAATATTGTTTGTCACAACTCAAAATATTATTCAAAACAGCTGTAACCAGTTTGTTACCTCCTTTCTGGTAGGTAACAATTTTTGTAACTATTGTCACGGTGACAAGGATTCGGAATACCAATTTTTTGATTTTGTAACCAAAGTAGTCTATTGTATCCGTGGTGACTATTGTAACCACTTCAGAATAGACCGGTTAAGGTGAAATTTAGTTTTGCTTGATCAGGAGAACAATGTTTTTTTATAAATTGGCCCGGTAGGTGGCGCTGGGTTGAACTTATTTGGAGAATAAAAGAAATAACTCTTTCAAAAGGGTGCGGGCATATTAAATGTATGTTTGAAGCCCAGAGGAATAAAATTCGATGCACATAAAATATTTATATTATGAATATATAGTCCGCTTTTATGTTAGATTATTGGGCGGAATTGGCGTGATAAATGTATTTTTTATACACAAAGCATCAAAATTCTTGCACAGGTAGTTCTTGGTACTGCAAATATAAAGAGGATTTCATTCAATAAAATTATTTAAACTTGTGAACCCGACTATGATTCACAACTGCTTACTTGATGAATACTTATAAGATGTTTGTCACGCCTTCTTAAAGGGATAAGCTTAAGCGTCGGTATTGTACGCAATGTAAACAATTCGTTACCCCAAGTTACTCCTTAATCTGGTCAAACTAACCACGTCTCAATAACCGATATTAAAACTTCATTTTTCCCATTTTACCTTCGTACTTCCGCCGGCCGAAAATAAATATGTTGTCGGTATATTCAAGTCTACACTGCCGAGTACTGTGCATAAAAGCTGATTTACACTACTGACATCATTGTCAGTATTTCCCTTTAAAACGTGTGAGCATCGTATAAATGAGGTAGTTTTGTATGAATTTACCTATAGACATACAAAAAAATCTTCTAGTCTTTGCTCTTTGCTTCAGCAACAGTACTTTTTGTTAGAAATAAATGTAGTTTTTGATACAGTAAAAATCATTTTTGGCACAATTACAGAACTTTTTGGCACAAAAAAGTACTTATTAGCACATTTAAAGTACTTTTTGGTACAATAAAGGTACTCTGTGGCACAATTAATTGTTCTTTTTGTGTACAATAAAAGAACTATTCAATACAATAAATTTTTATTTTTGGTACCAATAAAGTACTCTTTGATACCATAACTGTTATTTTTGGTACAATAAATGTACTTTTTTGTACAATAAAATCATTTTTTTCGTTCAATAAATTGTACTTTTTGGTATCGAATATTATCCGTATGTCAAATTTGATCGCTCTTCTGCAAATTAAAACCTAAAGTGCCGAATACTATCAGTGTTCCAAATTGTATCTTTCTGGGGCTAAAATACAATTTGGTCACGCCCCCTCCGCAGACTGATTCAAAATTAAAATGTCGTCTGCATATTCATATTCGTGTTGTCGTGTACTATCTGTGTATTGAATTTTACTTCTCTAGTGCTAACTATAATTTTGCCACGCCCCCTCCGCCCACTGATCTAAAATTAAAATATCGTTTGCATATTCATATTCGTGTTGAGTACTATTTTTTACCAAATTTTAACTCTTTGGGGCTAAAATACAGTTTGGTCACGTCCACTCCGCCCACTGATCCAAAATTTAAATTTCGTTTCCATATTTATATTGGTGTTGTCGAATACAATCTGCGTATCAAATTTTATCTCTCTAGGACTAAAATACAGTTTTGTCACGCCCCCTTCCCCCAATGATCCAAAATTTAAGTTGTGTATAAAATGTGTATACAATTGTATCTCCCTAGCTCTTAAAATATGTTTTGCCACGCGTCATGACCAAAGTAGAGTTGGACTTTCTAGTTCCTTTTGGTCAATCGTTCCTTTCAGTTCCGTTCATCAAAAGGAACTAGTTCGTTCCTTCTGTTCCTTTTGCAATTTTTTAGTTCACTTGAACGTAAGAACAAGTGAACGAATGACCGAAAATGTCAAAAGGAACGAAAAGATCAGAAGGAACGAAAAGATCAGAAGGAACTAAACAAGCAAAAGGAACGAAAAGAGCGGAATATGTGGAATTAGTTCCAACCGTTCACTACATGGAATCGTTCATTGGAACTAGTTCGTTCCGGAACTATACAAGTCTAGACCAAAGCCCTTATTACCAGTTATAAGGAACTCCTGTAGGTTTGTTTTTAATAATAAGTTACTAGTTTAAACTTTTCCATAACATACAATGATATTTATTTTTGTATATTACAGTTTTTTTAATGTTAATTTATAATTACTAATTAATTTTTGTTCTTCTTTTAATTACAGGTAAGAGCACATGACCCAGATGAGGCAGTACTAATAAAAAAGGATACAAAAATTTTCTTGACATCTGGGATATTAAGGTAATATTCTACGAAAAATGTTGGTGCCATGATGATAAAGGTTTATGTAATGCTACTGCAAAGTAACTTTCATATATAGAATACAGGTCTTATTCGTAATAATTTGTAAGAAATTTATAGAACAAGTCTACTATGAAATTTTGATTTATAAATCTTTTATAAATATTTATGAATACGGCTGTAAGTTTATACGAATATTTTATACAGAAAACTTTATGTTTATTAAAAAAAACAATTCTAAAATCAAACAATCTCCTTAACTTTTTTGTATGTATCCATCAATTTATAGAAATATCTTACGGCGAAAATATTATGTTTATAAAAAATCAATTCTAAAGTCAAACAATTTTCTTTATTATTTTTTGTTATGTATCCATCCCAACTCCCATTTTACATTATTACCAAATTACACTTAATGATAATGGAAATGTTACATCAGCATTATTTACGCCTATTGCAAAATAAAGTCAGCATATTATACTCTGTAGTCGTAACATTCAAGAACAGTTAACATAGCTTAAATCTAGTGCAATGTCATTAAAAGCTGTTGTCGAGCAACAAAAATCATTCTCAGTGAACATCTCTGACAATAGAAAATGGATGTGTCAGGTGTCCGTCCTGTGATTCGTTCGTTCTTGCGTTCAAATATTTTACTGCGAGTGTTTTTCTTGGGGAGACAACGTCAGTCGATTCATTCATTTCATTACCGCCTGACAGTCAGTCATTGACACATTTACCTCATGCACAGCGGCGCAGCACACGCATCATCGTCATAAAAACGTTTTTCACGACAAAAAGTCGTAACAAAACTGGCAGCATAAAAGATGGATGGATGGGATGGCTGGCTAGATATTCTAGCTTCTACATACTTGTATAAAGCTCTGCAAAGATTTGTCGCTTTAGTGGAAACCCGTTTCAAACTTCAAACAAACCAAAAAAACGCACAGCAACAAAATATATAAAACAACTCATAATTTTCTGTAAACTGTTGTTTATGGTTATTTCCTAGAGTTAAAATCTCAAGTGTCGTCCGGAATGTCAGCTTAATATTAACAAGTTGCTTTATGTGAAAACCGTTAAATTTGCAATTTATTTTGTATTAAAAGAAAAATGTTTAATGCCAGCGCTTTAGCTTGTGCAGATTCGCTTTGATGGTTGATGGCAACCTAAACGACAGTGACAGCAGCAATAGTAGCAGAAGTGTTGTTTTACGCTTGACTTAAACAAAAAGCCAGTAACATTGTTAGTTATTCCTTGCAAGCCCAGCCCAAATGGAAGATGTCAATATCGACGACTTAAAGGCAAGAAATGGCATCCAATTGAATTCAGTCTACTTTTTTTATTTTTGCTACAAAACTGTCAATTCTATGGTTCATTGGAGCAGAAAACTTCAATGCAACACTCAAGTTCACCTTCTGTTTGGTTTACTTCGTTGCTTTCTTTGGGGCTGTTATTGGCATTTTATTACCAAAAGTAAAACATTTCCATTGAAAGTCATTTACGTTGACTATGTTGACGATGACGATGATTTCAATGTTTGCCTTAACTTGAGGAGCGGTTTGCAAAGCTATGGTCTCGGCCATGCGGTTGTTAGGCCAACCTCTTTCACTGGAAAGAGGAAGTGGCATTGTTGTTGTAAAACAATGTTAGCAAAAATTAATGACAATTTGCTTAAGAAATTGCGGGGGAATTAGCAATAGGTCAGAGGGAACTTGTAGATGAGTTCAGTTTACTTGTGTGCGCTTACTTTTGCAAAATGTTTTTTTTTTATTGGTAATAGGGTACATGGGGTGCAGACAGAGACAGTTTTCGATGCAATTTTACTGAATTGTAAAGGAAATCCTGTCTTGTAAAACAAAAAAACACAGTAGGAGTAGTGATCATTAATGTCAAGCCATTGCTATGTGGGAAGGAGTAGAAGGAAAAATTTGATGGACAATTTCCTTCCTTATTGTTTCTTAAAAAAAAAAATACACATAGCTTATGCAGGCGGCGAAGAGCTGGCAATGTGCATGCAGCAGCTCATAAACATGATATGGCCGATATGGATTATGGGATTGAAGTATTCTATTGTCCTTAGCTTAAGAAAGGCGATACAGATGTGCGTACAAACTATGGCGGTATCAGCATTTTACTCAACGCATACAAGGTCCTACCCAGTGTATTATTTGAAAGACTAAACCCCATCCTAGCGAGCTAGATTGACCCTTATCAGTGAGGGTTTAGACCTGGTAAATCCACGACCTACTAGATATTTACACTACGACAAATCCTGAAGAAGACCCAAGAAATGAAAATCGGTTACAAAGGTACATTCGATGGTCCGATACGACAGAAATTATTTAATACTATTGTTGAGTTTGGTATCCCAACGAAAATAGGTAAAAATCTGACTGAGCCCTTTCCTACCAAACCAGTCTTAAGACAAGGCAACAGTCTGACATGTGATTTTAACATTATGATGGAGATGACCGTGCGAAAGGCTCCAGTAAAGAGGACTGGTTGGTACCATATTTACAAAGAATCACATGCTGCTCGCTTATGCCGATGACATAGATATCATAGGCCGTGGACTGCAGGATGTTACTGGGGCCTTTTCGAATACTTAAAAGCAGTCGGCAGATGTGGGTCTGGTGTTAAGCGACAAAATCAACGAACAACGGATCTACTTGTTTGGGACTCTGCATGAACAATTTTGAGATTGTAGATGATTTTGTCTACCTTCGCTCCGCCGTAAAGAAAGATAATAATGTTAGCCTGGAAATAAGAGACGAATATTGAGTGCAAACCCCTCCTACTAAGCGCTTATCAAGCGATTTAATGCAAACGCCCTCTCTCGATGAATAAAGATCCAACTGTAACAGACACTTATACTACCAGTCTTGCTTTACAATGCTAAATCCTAGGTAGTGGCACAAGCGGATCAATCTCCTTCAGCAATATTCGAGAGAAAAATACTTCGCAAAATATTTGTACCCATAATCGACAATAGTGGGTATAAGCTGTACAACTACATCGACGTAGTCAAGCGCGTTCAAACAGACAGCATGCGCTAGCTTGGACAAGTTTTACGATGGATAAAAAAAACTCCAGCTCAAAAAATCTTTGATGGGTGGCGGAGCGGCTACTGATGGATGAATTTCTGTTGCTGCTGCCAAATAAGAAGAATTTAAGTTTTTAACATTACCTACTTACTGAAGTGGCCCATTACAATGTACGAACGTGGTTCATAATTTAGAGGTACGCCTTCAAACACCTTACTCGCTGGAGCAGTTACATCTATCCTGGCAACATGTCCCAGCCATCGTAGGCGTTCGATTCGGACTCTTTTTAGTCACATCGATGTCGTGGTAAAGCACATACAGCTTATGGAAACTCGCCGTCGATAAAGATAGGTCCATATATTTTTTGGAATACTTTTCTCTAGAATACTCGCAGGTTTTGAATGTCCGTTGTCGTAAGCACCCACGATTCGGCAGCATACAAAAAAACGGGTAGGATTAGCATCTGGTAAAGCTATTTCTTAGTATTCCGAGATAAGGTGGTGTTACTAAAGTCCTGCCGAAGACCGTAAAAACATCTATTGACGAGAACTATTATCTGTGTTGCTGACACTTATTGGCGGTAGATCCGAGATAGATAAATTCATCTACTACCTCAAAACAATAATTGTCAACGTTCACAGTGCGTCCCTATCTCGAGGACTCTGTGTTCGCCAAAATCCGCTAAACCCCTTTTTGCTGACTCCTTTTCCAGTGATGAGAAAACTGCAGTAACATCCCGCAGGTTTCGGCCAATGATGTCTATATCATCGGCTTATACTAGTGGCATGTGGCTCTAGTGGAATATAATGCCAGCCTTCTCATCACCTTTTCCATAACTATATTAAAAAGTGTACAGGACAAGCTGTCATCCTGTCTGAGACCTCTTTCCGTGTTGAATAGTTCAGAGTGATCCTTACCAATCTTAACCGAGGATTTGGTGTTTTCCAAGGTACATCTGCAAAGTTGAATTAGCTTTGCAGGAATACCAAACTTAGACATGGCCTCATATAGCCTATTTTTTATGGGAGATTCGAAGGCAGCTTTGTAGTCGACAAAAATGTGGTAGATGTCGTTCTGCTGTTCATGAGTTTTATTTCAGGATTTATCGTAAAATAAAAATTTGATCCATCGTAGATTAACCAGGTCTAAGGCTGCACTGAAAAGGTCCAATTAGTTTTCTACAATTGGCTTTAGACGTTCACACAATATGCTTGAAAGGATATTGTGCGCAATTGGTAATAGGCTTATTTCACGGTGGTTCTTACACTCACTACGATCTCCTTTCTTGTACTTGGCATATAATAGACTGAGACTCCAATCCCCGGGCATACTCTCCTCTAGCCAGATGTTCTCCATGAGCTGATTCATGCTCCTAATCAGCTTCTCCCTACCTGTCTTAAGCATTTCAGCAGGGAGACCATCGGCTCCAGCCGCTTTGTTATTTTAAAGGCGGGTTATTGCCACACGTATCTCGCTCTGTATCGGAGGTGGACAGTCAATACTATCGTCAAGGATTGGAGCGGGGTCTTTTGAAGTGGTGTCCGTATTCAGTGGATTTCTGAAATGGTCTCTTCATATCTTCAGAACGTTTTCGGGTCCGTCACTAGATGGTCATCGCTGTCCTTGCAGAAGGGCAACCCTGTTAAACGCATTCTAGCCTTAAATCTCTGGTAGTATCTTCGGGCTTCCCCTCTATTTCGGAGCAACTCTCTGCACTCATCCTGTCTCTTCTTCAGCTCCTGCTTTTTTTCGTCTAAAGAGACGAGTTGCCTCTCGTCTCCTCTTCCTGTGGCGTTCACGAACAGCTCGCGTTGCCATTGGCTGCAGTTTCGTCCTGTAGGCAACATCCATATCTCTCGTGGCATTGCGACATTCATCGTCGTACCAGGCATCTTCTTGAGACGGCTTTTAGTACCCAAGAAAGCTTCTCGCAGTCCGTTTTATGGAGACGGCTATATATTGCCACTGCGAGGTAATATTATCAGAGGTTGGAGCATTCCGTAGCAGTTGAGTTAGGTGGTTACTAGGTTCTCACTTCTTTTCATTGCATTAATTTTGATTTCTCATATCATTCTTCAGCAAAATTGTAGCTAAGGCTTAAATAAATAAGATATATAAATATGACTATGTAAAAAATCAAGTTGAGCTAATTTTATCGAATGAAACATCCATTTCATTTAACGCCTTAGCATTTAACGCCTTTTTCTATAAAATTTCCCCCATAACTCCAAGTTTCTGGCCATATATAGGCTATCTAATCTGTGACGACCCGGACCGAAATATGTAGCGAGTTTGCATATTGCACTCGTTACATACATGTGCATATACGTATTTATGTACACCGTATGAGTAATATTAATGTTATGCGGATTTTATATTATTCACACGCACTTCGTGCCAATACTTCGGATTTATGGTTTAATAATAAAAATTAAAATTTTTAGAAGATTTAATTTGATATAATTAGTCATACTCGATTTTTTACATGAATATATAAATATAAATTACGCCAAAGTCTTTGGAGGTTTTACTGTACTGACCTTGTACATTCACCCTGACTTGTAATTTCGCACACCACAGGCAAGTTTTGTTACATTCCAAAATTATATAAATAAAATCATTAGACAAATATATAGCTTATCTGAAGATAAGGCAGTGCTAGTTATTTAGAATATTCTATCGAAAATCATATAATTTAAATATATTGGTAATATTTTGAATATATAGTGGTGACTTAATATAAGCTAACCATTTAAGCTGAAATTGCCATACAAGTCAATGCCTTGATTAAGTGTAACAAATTAAATTATTTCACATTATTTAATCATCTCCAAAGAAGAAGGGGAAAACAACAACTTCTTATAATGAACACTTAATATGTATTGGCATTTTTCTATTTTGGCAAAACAGCTTCCAAACAATCATTAATAAATTGCCCAAAAACTTTTCATAATTTGCAACATTTTATGCTAACTAATACAAAATAACGTTTAGAAAAATCAATAAATTTTAGTTAATTGACCAAAAGCCATTAAATCTGTACCAGGCTGAAAGAGAGCAAAGGCGGGTGCGGTGGTGGTTTTTGGCTTTCGTGAGGACAGGTCTGGATTATGAACATAATAAGTAGAAAAAAAACTAAATTCCATTGCAAATGTTCAAGGTGAAAGTTGTGACACATGTTAGCAGCCAACACAAGTACAAAAAAACACTCACACACACACAGTCGAAGAAATGAAACACAAAATTATAAAGACCATAACAAAAACGCTTTAGTTTAGGTTGTTTTAGTCTCAGTTTAGTGTCAGTTTTTGGTAAATCGTTTAGCGCTGTCTTTTTTCTTTCTCTCCCCACTCTAAGCTGTTTGTTGATCAGACCCGTTTCGACATAATCTTTATGTTGTGTGGCGGTACTCGAATTAGCATGAGACAGAAGCAAAGCTACAACGAAAAAAAAAACTGAAAACATTTTTCATTCAGGCGGTATGGCTTTTCAGTTGGTCGTGAAATGTTTCGAAATTGTTTTCTATTTAATAACAACAGGTTGTTGTTGTCGTTAGCCAACATAAGACGACAATGGCTAGATACCAGTGCTAGAGAAATGTTTGTCAGTTTTGTAGCTAACGATTTTGCCATATTTTCAGATTTTGTGTAAGACAAGAAAACTAAATCATAATTTGTAAGTCTAAAAAGAAAATGGTAACAAATAAATTCAATGTTGACTTTAATCAGATATAAAAGAGAAGCAATCTATGATTTTCATCACTGGGGGTCATAATAGAATTAAGTGCAACAGCAATTTTGAAAAGTGTGCGCCTTAAGCCTCCAGCTGTTATTTTGATTTGTAGCCACAAAGTGGTGGGTAAGTTAATTGGACACATGTGATTTGGTTTAGAAAGGTTTAGACTTGTAATTGAAATGTGGAATAGTTTATGAATAATTTTCATGGCCTACATAACATTGGCGTAAAGTTTGGGCAATGCTTAAATGAAAAAAAAAATTACCAGGCTGCAAAATTTTAATGGCCAAAACGATCGGTTACTCTGCAAAAAAAAATATAATTTACAAAATGGTTCCTTCAAAAAAAGTCACTTTATATTAGTGATAAATACTCTTTCTTTATTTCATTTCTCCAAAACTCTATAGGATATTGTTTAACTCTATGTCAGTGTCAGGCAAAACCGAACGCTTGCCTACACCTATATTTGTGTTTGTTTACTACCCTAAGCGACTTGATATTTGGTGTAAATGTATTTGACCACAATAGCCGCGATCAGGTCGACAATTGGCGACATTAGATTAGTAGGCCTAGCCCTGCCCGTTGAATCCCATTTTCGAAAATGCAATATCTGGTGGAATATTGCACAATTCGACTTGAACTTAGCTTCTGATGAGTTTGAGATCAGTATGCGTATTCTAAAAACAAATCGTCGGGATCGGATCATAAAATAATATTTCTTAAAACAACAACTGAAGTTGCAAAATTTTCCGATTTTATGCTTTACTTCGATAATTTGAAAGAGTTTAGACGTAAATGTCATAAATTAAAGATTTTCAATACAGAAACGGCTTTTTAGGTAAAATGTGACATACAAAAATTGAGGTTGATTGGCGAGGACTAGGTATTCATGGATTTTTTAAGCAATTTACATAGAGTATCTGTACATTTCGTTTTTACAATACACTTTGTTAGTTTTTTACCACCCATACATTCCTTATTGGCAGTAGCGTCAGAAATTCATCTATTATTAACCGCAACTTGTCCAAGTCAGAGCATCCGTTCTATTTCAACGCACTTGACTACGTCAATGTCGTTGTACAGCTGATATAGCTCGTGGTTCTTTCGACTACGATACTCGCCGACAATGATACTCGCAGTTTACGATGATGGGTCTAAATATTTTACGAAGTATTTTTCCCTCAAAGACTCCCAGAATAGAATGATCCGCTTGTGTCATTACCCAGGATTCTGCGCTGTAGAGCAAGACGGGTAAGATCTGAGTCTGGTAGAGTTGGATCTTTGTTCTTCGAGAGAGCGCTTTTTCATTAAATCGCTTGCTTAGCGCATAGTAGCAGCGGTTTGCGATCACTACTCGTCTCTTAATTTCCAATCATCAAAGTTATAGTTCTCATCTTTCACGCAGCGTCTCAAACGAGTAGACTCTTTGTTCGTTGAAACAAAAAACTTGGTTATGTCTTCATTTATCACCAGACAGCTTTTCAATGCTCGAATAGGCCGCAGTAACATCCCGCAATCCACGGACCATGATATTTTAATCATCGCCATAAGCGAGCAGCCAGGTCTAAAACCACACTGAAAAAGTCCAATCAGGTACGTCAGAATGGGGATTTCACTTAACACACTAGATATGACATTGTATGCAATGGGTAAAAGGCTGATGCCGCGATAGTTGCTAAACACATTTGGACCGCCTTTCCTTAGCGCAGGACAGAACACTCAGATTCCAATCATCGGGTATGCATTTTGTCTTCATTTATCACCAGAACCACATCCGCTCCGACTGCTGCTCAATGCTCGAAAAGGCCGTAGTAACATCCCGCAGTGCTCGGCCAATGATATCTAAATCATCCGCACACGCGAGCGGCATGTGGCTTGTGTTAAATATGGTGCCAATCGTGTTAACTGCGGCCAACCGCATGATCATCTAAATTATGATATTAAAGAGATCGCATGACAGACTATCGCCTTGTCTGAAGCCTCGCTTGGTAGTAAATGGCTATCTTAGATTTGTGCATATTTTCACTGAAGACTTCGTGTCAGTCGTATCAGCTTCGCGGGGATACCAAACTCAGCCATAGCATCTAATATTTTTTGTCGTATCGGACTGTCGAATAAAGTTTTATAATCGATAAACAGATGGTAGGTGTCGATCTGAATTTTTTGGGTCTTCTCCGGGTTTACCAGGTCAAAAGCCACACTGAAAAGGTCGAATCAGATTCACTAGATAGGACCTTGTATGCGATGGGTAAAAGGCTGATACCGCGAAAGTTGGTACACACACTTGCATCACCTTTCTTTAGCACAGGATATAGAACACTCAGATTCCATTCGTCGGGCAGGCATTCCTTGAGCCAGATCGTGTTTATGAGCTGGTGCACGCATGTTGCCAGTTCATCGCTGCCGGCTTTAAAGCTAAAGCTCTGCCGGCAGTCCATCAGCTCCCACATCTTTATTAATTTTAAGCCTTGCGATCCCGTGCTGGTCTCGTTTTGGCTCGGTGGCGGACAATCTACTCCATCATCTGTGATTATGCTGATTTTTATATGATTATGCTGCGTTTGGGAACGAGTATAGATCGAAAGAGGAAATCTCTCCATATTTGTAGCACACTCTGAGTGTCCGTGGCCAGAATTCCGTCTCTGTCTTTACAGGTGTTCCAAAACCTTTTCTTTTAACTTTTTGGTAGGACATTTCGGCTTCACTTCTATCACCGTAACCGCACGCGTCACCATTGACTGCAGTTTTTCCTCTTTTGCAGCATCCATTCCCTCAGACATTTCGCGACATTCATCATCGTACCAGAGCTTATCTGAGCGTGGTTTTTCATAACCGAGTACGGTCGTTGCGGCAGTGGTCATAGACACAAACAGTGGCAGCATACTGTGTGTCGGGAACATCAGAACTAGGGGGGTTTGATTGAAGCAATTGAGGGAGTTGGTTGAAATAGGCATTGGCTATCTCGGTGGTATGCAGCGTTGTGATGTCTAGATTTCTTTGCGTTTGGCTTCGAGCGGTTTTAGCACAACTTAAACGTGCAACTAGTTGGCTGCAACTAGTTGGTGATCCGAGTCAATAGATTTTTTCTTTAAATCTGAGACGGCACCCCCACAAAAATGAACTTATGCCCTGGGATAGTGAATTTAACATTTTACATTTGTTGAATGAACATTTTTCGACAATTTTACTATATGTTTCGTCTCCCGAGACCGAATGTCTTGTGGGTGATGGTATTTATCAGTCAGTTCACCTGACTGAAATTTCTTTACTGGTTAAATAACCCTGTGTATAAATATATTAGGCATTTCCCATTCCTTCAAGAATAATTGACAATAACTGAGAACTAAAATGCTACTGAGTTCGTTTTTCCTTGTGCTAATCACATTTTCAATTATTTTGAATTTATAATTAAGCCAATGGTTTTTTTTGGTCTTAATTGACTTAAGTCATATCCACTTAAAAAATATCAAATATTTTGATAGCTATCTACCGTTATAATTGCCATCTTAACCATAATTTATGTATTGGTTAGTCATACCTACGAATTCAATAATTAACAATTTACAATAACCCATATTAGTTTTATTGACCGACCGGACATCCCACCCGCAATAATGGACATTATGAAATTCAATACAATTCAGATCATTGACCTCCTTCCTCTCCAACAATTAAAATCAGCGGTCAATCGTCGTAATGGAAGTTATGTATTTGCTTTGTTCACCACCACAGTTCAGTGGGAGGAAACACTCCCCCCATCCCAAAAAATAAATTGATTGGTTTGAAAAAGGTCATTGTTTCTTCTTAGCTGAATATAGGTATAGAGAACAAATTAGAAAGAACCATTGATTTTGTTTAGAATATTAACCTCATGTTTGTATAGTCTGTGCGGAGAGACTATCATCATCTCCGCATTATGAAACTATGATCTCTGTTAATTGTGGTGAATTGTGTAAATTTAATTAAACAGAAGAATACGAAAAAAAACTCCAATATCTTTGAAATCGAAATATACTGAGTCACCAGATGAATATAACCACATGTTGAGATTTGGGCTAATGATGGTGTCGGCACCACCGCGGTGTGCGTTGAATATTGGATTGCCACTGTAGTGGTTTTTGTTCTACTATGTAGCATAAATTTTGGGTCTACTGTGGTTTCTCTATAATTACAGAGAGAACTATGGTTATTACAATTCAGGGGGAGGAACTGCGGTTGTACCGCCATAAAAATCTTCAGCATGGGGTTCTTTTTGGCTTGTAATAGTTATTCAAATTTAAAAAAAAAATCTTATAGTTATTGCTGTCGAGGCGACAGCGCACAGGTGAAACAATAAAAATTGTGTTAATGAAGATTTATTGTTTGTTAACAATAAACATTAATGGAACAGCGGTAATAAAAGAATACATGTAATGTGAGCTATGTTAAAAATTTAGAAGGATAGAGGTAAAAAGTTTGAAACTTTAGCCAGCAAAGTACTAGTAGTTGTAATAGAAAAAATTTCGTTTTTTAAAAGAAATCTTAAAAGTGAAGATTTTAAAAATTTTAAATTATAGAAAATAATAAAAATTCCAAAAATTTAGTCAATGTAAAAATGAAAGTAGAAAAGAGAAATAAAATTATTAAGATTTAAAATGAAAATAAAAATTTTAAAATTTATAATTTATAATTAACGGCTCTATAAAAAATGCTCCAAATGCAAAATGCCAAACAAAAAACAAAAATGCCCCCAAAAAAATTAGGCGAAAAAAAATTAAATGTACCTAAAATTCAGGCACGAAAATTTCTCCAAAAATTTTAAAAAATACCCCACAGAGACATTATCCAAAAAAGGTGAAAATTTTTCTTTTACTTTAAATTTAGGTCATTTTGCATATGGAAATTAACGCAATTTCGAAAAACTTAATTTTACATAAAATAAACGAAAAATTCACCAAAATTTATGGAAAATTTTCATATGAAATAATTCCCAATGAAATAACCCCCAAAATCAAATTAAATAACGACTATAAATGAAATAAAGCCAAATAAGATGAAAAAAAAAACAATTAGAAATGAAAGGGAGGTAAAAATAGGGTACTTGGAACCTATTTTTCCAAACTCAATCTCTGGAGAACTGTTTCACCAATCACGTTGAAAACTGTTGAGGAGGCAATTGACAACAAATTTCGTGATCAAAAAAAAAAAAAAATATGGGTGGGTTCGCATGAGTTGTCGTGGCATATAACTTGAATCTAAAAACGGCTGTTTCTCATGAACTATCAGAGGTATATTGATAATATATGGTATATATGTTATTCGTACAGTTCGAATTATATCCAGAGTAAAAGTGGGCAGTGCCATGCCCTCTTTTCTAAAATCGCTCTCGCGGCTTTTCAATAGTCCGATTGTTATGAAAATTTTAAAATGTAGTACTGATGACCAGCTCGTGGTACTTGGCTACACTTGGTTGTGATTAAATTAAGGGGCGTGGCACAGCCCATACAACGTGAAATTTAAAATGGTTATATATCACGAACTATCACAATAAGGCCCCGAAACTGCTCCGGAATTTCCCCTAGACGGTTTAAATGTATGACCGACACCCAGCCATTTTTCCATCCTAACATTATTCCTAATAAAGGCACTTAAAGTAATGGCAAATCTCTCAACAGATCTACCATCTATCTTCAACACTTAAGGTAATAAAATTAACTCTTATCGCTCCCTTGGTGCCTCCTTAAAAACCTAAAACTTAGTTTCCCTTTACACACCATGAATGAGGTATGGGATAGCTTCTCGCGTTGTTGTGAATTAACACGCTTTCTATTTTAAGATTCACAACTAACTTGTTTATCGACGAATGCGAACGTCACTGTTTGAGAAGCTCTTACTAGACATGCCGATTGACTCGACCCTTACATATACTGCGAAGTTGCTGTCAACAACATTCCAGGGGAGCCGACAATGATAGACAATTTTTTTTTAAGATGACTGGAGCCAAGTTTTGAAACTGCACCATTAAAGTTTGACTATTTTATATATAAAATATGTCCATACATCAGGCAGTCGAGAACTTATTTGAATGTTTTCAGTAAGACTTGACTAGGTTTTCAGTAATCTAGTCTTTCCAGCGTAGTTTTTGTCGTCCTTTTTACGGTTCATTGTTCATTGTAGAAGACTTTCCAAGCTGGAACATTTTCATCCAGGCGTACAACATGGCCTAGCCAACGCAACCGCTGTAATTTGATGCATTTGGCCACGTCGTAAAACTACTACAGCTCATAATTCATAAGACGCCGATACTCTCCGTTAACGATGATGGCGCCATATATTTTACAAAGTATTTTGCTCTTGCACACTGCAAGAATCGATTCATCCTCTTATTTGATAACCCAGGATTCTGCACCAATCAAGACAGGTAGGACCAGTATTAGGTATAGTTGGATTTTTGTTCATCGAAAGAAAGATCTGTCTTTAAATAGCTTGCCTAGTCCGTAATAGCATCTGTTCTCAAACTGGATTCTTCTCTGTATCTCGAGGCGATTAGATAAAACCATGTAACACTTCAAAACTTCTAAATTTAGTTGTCAGCGTTCACGCAGCATCCTAAACGAGTAGATTCTTTGTTCTAATAACTTCGTTTTGTCCTCATTCATCGTTAGACCCATTTTAGCTGATTCCTTCTCTATGCCAGTGAAGGTTGCAATCACATTGCGCAGTATTCGCCAGTATCATATGGCTTTTGTTGCCACGTTTACTGCAGCTTTCATCATTATCATCTCTATGACAATGTTAAAGAGATCGCACGATGGGCCGTTGTCTTTTTTTAGGCCAGTTCTGGTAAAGAATGGCTCCGTTAGGTCTATGCCAATTTTCACTGAAAACTTCGTGTCAGTCAGCGTTATTCCGCAAAGGCGTAGCAGATTCGCTGGAATACCAAACTCAGCCATGGCTTTGGATATTTTATGCCATATCGGGATGTCGAAGGCAACTTTATAGTCGACTACAAGATGATACTTTTCGATCTGTTTCTCGGTTTATTCATACTATACCTCTCTGTTTTTTTGATTTTGGGACACAATTCTGAGAATTGCACGTGAAAGTAGCCCCAAAAATAAGAACTTCTGCACCATTAAAGTTGGATTTTTAGCACTATTTCTTTATTTTAACTCTTTTGTGTCTGAAGCAAAGTTGTGGAAAACTAAGTCCCAAATCAATGAGATAAAAAATGTTGTACTGTGTAATAATCCATAAATTGTTGTTTTTTTTCATTTTCTCCAGGCAAAATATTAATCTCAAAGTTATTGCCTTTCAATAAACAATCATACCTAAACTATGTTCTCAAACATATCAATACAAATACACAACATTTGCCTAACAACCATTAAAACCCAATATGCCCCACATCAATCTAATTTCTAACCGACCGTATTCCAATGGCCAACCTAATTCTTTGGCTAACCAAATTCCAATCGCTTTATGCGAATTTAGTTTTGAAAAGGAGCAAAACTAGGAAACTAAACCGCGACCTAAATTAATGAGACAAGCTAAAAAAAAACTAAAAAAACTAACCACGACGGCGGCAGCGTTAAATATTTATTTGATAGTCTAACCCAATTCCTTGGTGGCGCGGATATAAGGCAACAAGCAGACAACCAACGATATACAACCAACTACCAACTTCATTCACACTAAGTGCCAACAGTTAAAGCCATCACTGTGTGGCCATTAAAAGAAAAGTTGGCCAAAAGAACAATTTTTCTTTAACAAATCCATACTCGAAGGCCAACGGCAGAGACTGCAAAGACAACAAACTGGTCCTGGCTGACGCCAATGATTTGGCTAGCAAACGAGGAAGTTAAACTTATGATTAGAACTGTAAACTTTTCCTAAGAAATAGAGAGAGAGAAAAAAAACACAAGCCAGCAGCATCGTTAAGAGTAACTAACTAAACAACCATTTGTACTAAAAACGAACTGCATTGGCAAGTAAACACTTGATGAGGTGGAAAATCGACTCATACCCACACACACACACATACAGGCCGATTTAAATACATAGTTTAGAAAAATTGAGAAAAATAAACTCAAAGGCACCATTTGAAGTCTTTGTAAGCTGTGGTGGCACACTTTTCTACCATTGCCACATAAAAAACGCCACGCCATCACCATAGTCATTTCAATTTGCACATTTTCAACTAGTTTTTTATTTCTGTGGTTGTTTTTTTTGTTTTGCTTAGTTTTCCTCCTCAGTAAATTCTTAAAGTGTCAGGTATTGAATTTCCCGGTTTAACGAGAAAATTTTGCCATATAATCAAATGATTCTTTGGCTCTTTTGTTTTTCGTTTCTATTTTGCTGTTGCTGTTGTTGTTGCTGTTGCTGTTGTAGTTTTTCACGTCAGTGGTAAAGTTTGAAATGTTTTAACCTTTAAAAGTGTTGTAAAGTTCATGTAAATGACATTTCTAGAATAGGCAAAGCAATCTGACAAATACTTCTGTTAACATATTCAACACAATGAAAGAAAGCGACGACGATTTCATGGTTGTTTTATATTTTTTGCAAAACATTCGCATATCGCATAACATGCTAACAGCAGTAGTAGTAACAACAACATTACGGCAACTATAATTGCTGACAACAATTGTTGCTGCAGTTCCAAGAATGATGGGGGAGGAGAGAGAGAGTGGTAACAGAAGACAGTGATTATAAATGATCAACAAAGATCTTGGAAAATGTTTTCTAATTGCAGACAAATTGATGAAAATTACTTAGGAGACTTGATGAAATGTAAACTGCAAATATTTTTGAATAATGAGAAAAATAAAACCAATTATGTAAAAAATATATAAATAAAAAATTAAAAAAAATTAAAAATTAATAACACACAAATTAAAAATACAAAAAAAAAACATTTGAAAAAAATATATAAGTAAAAAAAATTTAAAAAAAAATACAAAATAAAAAATAACACTGCTCGGCATGAAAATCAGCGCCGACACAATTCATGCTGATATAATTAAAAATATAAAGGTAACGTCATCACGTGAGAAGGCATGGACCGATTTGACTAATTGTTTGTTATAAAGATCGTAATAGCCTGAAAATGGTTTAAAAAAAAACGCTCTTTTCTGCGCTAACTTTTTTCAGTATATCTAAAATTTGTATAAAACGCTCTAAAAATTTATTTTCTTTATAAATTTTGCTCTACAATGTTCTAAATGTAGAATATAATAGGTTTTACATTTCTTAAATTTTGGATTAAATGGGCCGAGTGGGCATAACATTATTTTATGCTAGAAATATAAAATTTGGCACACAGACTGTATTCGGAACCTTAGGTTCAAATTTTCAGATGAAATTTGTATTATCGATCAGTGGCGTGGCAAATCTGCACTTAAGTCCTAGAGAGATAAAATTTTATACCCTGATACTACTCTGCAGCATAATTATGACAATTATTTTTGAAACAGGAAATATTTTTTATAAAAAAGTTAAGGAAATTTATGGGAAAAAAAACATCTTTTGTAGAAAGCTTATGTACCAAATTTGAACACTTTTGCTTGGATAAGCAACATATTATGCGAAAAAATCGATTTAATGCAAAAGCCTATCTTGGTTGTACGGGCGGTGGGCGATGGTCGTGACCGATTTTAATGAAACTTAATTTTTTTTTTTCAATTTTGTCAATATAAAGATCGTTGCTAACTTTCAATGATCACTTCTTATAGTTTTTGCACAAAAATGTATGAATCGATCCCACTGTGCGCACCCTTAAGTTTTAGTTAATAACTTCACTTTTTGAGGTTATTCAATAGAGGGCGGGAGCATTCCCAAAAAACGATGGAAGATGGGGCTAATAGGCATGATATTCTGATTCAGGTGGTCGTTTCACATAAGAAACTGCCGATTTAATAACTCTCAACACGGGGGAGTTTTTTTGGGAGTTGTTTTTGTTCAATCTTGCTAATTACATTAATTAACCCCCGCTTATAGGAAAGAAGCTTGCTTACTAAAATTTCAGATTGATAGATCTTAAACTACGGCTGTCATCCGTGGGACATGCAGACGGACACGCCAAAAAGGGGGCGTTTGCATAGAAGCTGGGTTTATTTTTTGTTCGATCTTGCTAATTATAGAATCTAACCACCGCTTAGACGATAAAAGCTCGATAGCTCTTAAACTACAGCTGTAATCTTGGGGACAGACGGACGGCATCCCCAAAAAGCGGGAGTTTGTATGGGAGGATAGACGGGGATAATCCTCAAGGGGATAGACGGACCGACATTCCCAAAAAGGGGTAGTTTGTATTGAAGGACGGAATAGTTTTTGTACGATCTTTTTCATCTAAGGACTTAACCTGCGCTTAGGGGATAGAAGCTTTTAAAAAAGCTTTAAATCGACTCAAAATTCGATTTATATACATAATTATATAAATATGGGTTTATCCAGCGGAAGGACGGACAATTTCATAGTATAAAATTGCTATATTTGTAACTTTTTGTATTTTTAATCATATAATGATTTCGTTGAACTATTACAAAACAAACTATATATATCGTTGAAAAGTCTCTTCTTTTCAAATCCTCTGAGAAACTTAAAATCGGTTCATATTTACGCGCGTTACTGGCTTATAAGTGCGTAAAGGTACGAAAAACCGGGTTTTTTACCCGTAACTCAAGATTTTAGGGGGTTTTGTGAAATTCAAAAAAACAGGTTCTTGTTGTGCTCAGCACCATCTCCCATCGCTCATAGTTATCCATTGAACAATGCATGTGTCCGCAACGTGTGTCCGCAACGCATATTTATATTGATGTAGCATAAGAAGTAAAAATTTTTTTAATGTGAAGTAAGTTGTTTATAAAACTTCAATAAGTCTTCTTATTTAACAAAAAAATAAGATACTGATCACATAAAAAATTTCGCGAAATTTTACAAATTTTCATGACACTTCAAGTTGCCTTCGAAAATTGCGTGTGTCCGTAACGCACTTTATGTTAGTCATAATTTTGAAGACAACTTTTTAAGTAAAGTTTTATTAAAAGAACATTATAGGCATGACCAAAATGTATATTTTTTAATATGAACACAACCTTCAAAATATTTAAATTTTTCGAGAAAACTACAAAAAAAAGAAACTGTATTGTTTATCGAGTTATCGAGAGATAATATTTTTATTTTATTTATTATTTTTTTCCTTTTTTAAGTCTTTTAAATAAGGCGAAATATAAAATAATATTTTCGATAACTCTGCAATTTATTGAGTTATCGAAAAATATTTTTTTTAAATACTCTAAATTTAGAAAACCAAAAATTTTTAATACTTTAATTGAGAAACATCGATCTTTTTGACTATTTTTGTAAATCTTTATATAAAAGTAAAAAAAACTCTGTTAGTTATGGAGTTATCGAAAAATAATTTTTTAAATACTCTAATTTAAAAAAAAAAATATTTTTAATACTTTAATTGAGAAATATCAATCTTTTTGACTATTTTTAGAAATTTTTATAAAAAAGTAAAAACAAAAACAATTCTACAATTTAATGGGCAATGTTACTCCCTTGGATATGAATAGTCACGCTCTCTTTTTAGTAGTTAGGCCCGGATTTGTGGTCTCAAGGCCCCCCTATTGCATAACAAAAGTAAACTTAAATGAGCTTAGAGACATCTCATGACAAAAAAACATTGGCAGCGCTCGATATGAGAGTATTGAAGTTCACATATCGTAAAGAGAAAAATAGAAACAAATTATCTCAGTTAGTAGAAGAGATAGCCAAAAAGGTTGCAGATTTGAAAAATTTGGTATCAACAATACGGGATAGTATCATTTCCTCAAAACTGTCAAAATGACGCATGGAGCATATGACAACGATTGTGTGCTTCGAACCCCTGTGCGCTTTTAAACAGTCTTAGGACATTTTTTATAAGGGATGAGGATATATATCATTTGAAACGACCCAAAAGTGTAACACATAGAAGGAGTGACTTTAGACCCTTGGTTTTTTTTGAACCAAATTCGATTCATTACTTTTTACGTTTAAGCCATGTCCGTCTGTCTGTCTGGCTGACTGTCTGGCTGGTTCGCACGATAACTTTTGAAAGACGCAACCAAATGTTTTGAAATTTTGCACGAGTTAATATTTGCCCAAAACTACTTACGGTATTGAAAATGGGCTACATGACCAGTAATAATATTAATACATCGAACTCGATCGTTCCCAAATTCTATATTTAGTAAAGCCATAACAGGATAAAGTTTTGAAAAGCTATAGCAGGATACGGTTTTTGAGAAAAAAACTGGAAGTCTAGCCACGCCCATCTGGTACCTCCCATACACATCTGGTACCGCCCACTTTAGAAATCGATTAATATTATTAATAGATCTAACGCGATCGTGCCCAAATTCTGTATTTAGCAAAGTTCCAGCAGGATAAAGTTGTGGCGAAAAATTTTGGAAGCCTATCCACGCCCCTTCTGGTACCTCTAATACAAATGTACCACTCCGCCCACTTTAGAGATGGAGTTATAATATCAATACACTCGACACGATCGTGCCCAAATTATGTATTTTGTTAAGTTATAACAGGATAAAGTTTTGGAAAAAATTTGTAAGTCTAGACACGCCCCTTATAGTACCTCCCATACAAATGTACCTTTCCACTTTTGAGATGAAATAATAATAACAATACACCCCTCGCAATCGTGCCCAAATTCTGTATTTAGTAAAGCTATAACAGGATAAAGTTTTGGAGAAAATATCTTGTAGTGTGGACACGGCCCATTTGGTACCTCCCATACAAAAGTTACCACTCCGCCCACTTTAGAAATCGAGTTATAATATCAATATATTAAAAAATTTTTTGTTTTACTGAGGGTGATGGTATATGTAAGTCGGGTTGCCCGACTAAAACTTTCTTACTGGTTATTTGGGCTTTTAAAGCATATATGTTGTATATCTTTATCGATATAACGTTTAACCAACAATACGCCACCAAAACTCCCTATCACACTATGCTTACTGTAATACCCTTCATTGTGATCCATTGCATCAGGGTTTAATGCAATTGGCGCGCGCAAGTGTCATTTATTCAACAACTACCGACACATTTCTGTGGTAGTAGTAGCTTAAACTGCCACTGCTAGCTCCTCATTTGATGGGCTTTTGGTGGTACTGCTGCTGATGATGATGATGTGGGATTCGAATTGAGTTGAATTGATTGCTTTCATTATTTATGTATAATTTTCAGATTGTTTTCGCATCCATACAACCGGTCCACAGAGCCACTAGAGCGCTAGCTCACTCATTTATATATTCATTCATTCGTTCATTCATGTACATTTACAGCACAGCCCCTGGTTCAAGTCCGTGGTCTGCTGCAAGTGGCAGCCATAAAGACGGACAGACACAACACAGCTCTTTGGCATTTTCTTCCGTTTATCGAGGGCAGGCACTCTGGGGGCCAACACAATTTTATGCAAACTGGGAAACCAGTCAGTCAGTCTGTGAGTATTTTGCATTTGCCTGATCATCATACATGCACAAAGATTTAATATGTTAATAAAACAACGGTAAATATGAAAACACTTATTTATGTGTGCACTAGTGATACAGCGTAGAGTAGTGGATGCTGTAGTTGCTGCTTCTCGACACTGCACTTAGCGCATAATAGTTAGTGAGAGGGGAGGAAGGGGCAAGTGTCCGTCCCATCCACTGTCCATTGTGTTAATAGCTACCTGGCTGGCTGGTCTATTAGATATAGAGGTGTTGCCTTCCACCACAAAGTGGCTGTGTGTTGTGAGGAGCAATATTGGCTGAATATTGAGACAATCTCAGAACGAAAACACCACTACTCCAACCAATCGCAAAAACTTGTTTATCCAGTAATGACCTTCAGCTATGCGTTTTGCGGATTTTTCTGTTTTTTTTTGTCTCATTTTGCTCATTTTCAATAAATAGTTTCTAGATTTTTTTTCCACAGTTGACAGCGATGCGATGCTATTATATCGGTGGTTGTGTCTGTGACAATGATTTACTATGAGCTACGTATTATGAACAATAAAATAAATCGCAAAAAAAGTTGTTAGTTTTTAGATTTGTTTTTTTTTTTCTCCTTTCCTTTTATTGTTGTCCCACAGTCAACACAAATATGATTTTTGTCTCTTTAACCAACGATTTGTAAAGAATTCTTTAGAATGGTGTGGCATACAATCGCCGCTTGTTTCATGTGATTAATAGTATTGGTTTTTGGCATTTTGGTAAAATTAATTAATATTCTTCGGCATACTTTTTTTGCCGTTAGACGAAGATAAAGCTTAAGTTACAATTCATCAAAATATGTTGGATGTTGAAAGCTTTGCTAAGTAAAGAAAGGCTCCTATATAACGTTGTTGTTGAGTTGTTTTGTACAAAGTATGCGTATTATGATAACTTGTTCAAATCACTAGAATTGACAAGGGAATATGTAAGTATTTGTATACTGATAGTCGTTAACTAGGTATAAGAGCTTCTATTGATATCCCTTAATGGGCGCCACAAATCATAAAATTGACTATGAGCACAATGTGCAATATGGAGACAATGTTACAGCTCTACTCAAAATTTCTCTATAGCAGCTCTTCGTTGAGCAGCAGAGTCTATATAGTATCTAAATAAAAACTTTGTTTTACAATTTACTGAATTCCAAAAACTTCTTTTAATAATATTTTACAACCTATATTGTGAAACGTAACGTGACGTTATGTGATGTGACATAAATTTCCATGTTGATAATTTTGATAAAATTATTTTAAAAAAAATTTGTTTTATTTCCGAAATTAGGGAATATTATAAAGCTTATATGCCACAAATTATTGATCACGAATGTTACATTAGAACGTCATTTCAATAGAATCAAAATTTTGCTCCTAACCGATCATTTTTTACTATTTTTGGAGCTATTTACTGTTGTAACTAATATTTTGTGATTCTATATTTAAAATAAAATAGTGATATATTTTCTATCTTACAATTGGAAAATGATATATTTAAACTTTATCCTGCCTTCAAAGTTTTGTATTTGTAAAAAAAAAACAAATACATAACATGGGCTATGAAGAGCATAAAGCTAAGTAGTAGCAGTCGTTTATGTACCATATGTTAGGATGTTAAGTTCTATTTGTGTATAAAATTTTATTTCGACATGACAAAATACCTTTGTGCTATGATACCTCCCCTACTGATCGAAAATAACAATTTCGTCTTTATATTCATATCTCCCACTTATCGAAAATAATAATTTTGTCTGCATCATCATATCTGTAGTATTAAATACCATCTGTGAAAAGAATTTTGATGCTCTGTGAATAAAAAAATATACCCCACTTCGGCCTAGTAACACAACATATTACTATAGTATATATATTAATACCTGCAGTGCCAAATATTTTATGAGCATCTAATTCTATATCGCTGGGCCTAAAAAAAACATTTTACATGCCCCGCAACCTTTTCCTTCTCCTGTTCTCGAATTAAGTACACTAAAGCGCCACCTACCTGGTCAATTTATGCAAAAATAGTTCTAACGGGGAAACAAACTTCCTTTATAAATTTAACTTAAATTGGTCTATTCAGTCAAGTTTTCGATAAATCCACCCCATCGCCACCTACCGGATCCATTTGCACTATTTTCTCTTGATAAAATATATATGCTATCTAAATTTCAGGTAAATTTGTTCATATGTTCAACACAAAGATGTTTAAGACATTGAGTTTGAATAAAATGGGAACATCAATATAAATTTTCGAAGTTAGCTCATTATCATACTTCATCGCCACATACCGGTTCCATATATACAACAACTTTGTTCTCAGGACCAAACAAACATACATTCTGAATTTCAGTTAAATTGGTCCATTTGTTTACACTTTTTGTATGAATCCACACAAGCGCCACCTACCGGGTCGATATGTATATGAAATTGTTTGTCATGATCAAACAAATATATATTTTAGGTTTCAGTTAAATTGGTCCATTCATTAAAATTTACGATATAAATCCACCCCAGCGCCACCTACTGGTTCCATTTGTACATAAATTTTTTTGCTGCGACAAACACCGTGACACGAGATATTTATATATTAGATCTGTTTATATTTTTAAGTTTTATATTTTTTACATATTTAAAATTTTTTACATTTTTTATATTTTTATATTTTTATATTTTTATATTTTTATATTTTTATATTTTTATATTTTTATATTTTTATATTTTTATATTTTTATATTTTTATATTTTTATATTTTTATATTTTTATATTTTTATATTTTTATATTTTTATATTTTTATATTTTTATATTTTTATATTTTTATATTTTTAAATTTTTAATTTTTATATTTTTATATTTTTATATTTTTATATTTTTATATTTTTATATTTTTATATTTTTATATTTTTATATTTTTATATTTTTAAGTTTTATATTTTTATATTTTTATATTTTTATATTTTTATATTTTTATATTTTTATATTTTTATATTTTTATATTTTTATATTTTTATATTTTTATATTTTTATATTTTTATATTTTTATATTTTTATATTATTATATTTTTATATTTTTATATTTTTATATTTTTATATTTTTATATTTTTATATTTTTATATTTTATATTTTTACGTTTTTACATTTTTATATTTTTATGTTTTTATATTTTTATAGTTTTGTATTTTTATATTTTTATATTTTTATATTTTTATATTTTTATATTTTAAACTGATTGTTTGTTAGTTTTTAGTCGATCGTGTTTTTTATATATTAAATTTACGTTAAGTGTATCAAATGATACATCAAATTCGGCTTACGATCAGAAAAGTGTTTTTTATTGTTTGATATTTTTGGTCAAATTCAGTGTGTCACGCACTAGGATGACGCGTTTCGAACTCCATGACGAGTTCATATTTTTATATTTTTATATTTTATATTTTTACGTTTCTACATTTTTATATTTTTATGTTTTTATATTTTTATATTTTTATGTTTTTATATTTTTATATTTTTATATTTTTATGTTTTTATATTTTTATATTTTTATATTTTTATATTTTTATATTATTATATTTTTATATTATTATATTTTTATATTTTTATATTTTTATATTTTTATATTTTTATATTTTTATATTTTTATATTTTTATATTTTTATATTTTTATATTTTTATATTTTTATATTTTTATATTTTTATATTTTTATATTTTTATATTTTTATATTTTTATATTTTTATATTTTTATATTTTTATATTTTTATATTTTTATATTTTTATATTTTTATATTTTTATATTTTTATATTTTTATATTTTTATATTTTTATATTTTTATATTTTTATATTTTTACCCACGCATCTTTACCCCCCAGATACCGCGCGAGCTGGGGTCCATTTAATCTGAACATGACGGTGGTCTCGGCCACAAGTCACTTCAGCATTTTTTTTATATTTTTCGATTTTTATATTTTGATATTTTTATATTTTTATATTTTTATATTTTTATATTTTTATATTTTTATATTTTTATATTTTTATATTTTTATATTTTTATATTTTTATATTTTTATATTTTTATATTTTTATATTTTTATATTTTTATATTTTTATATTTTTATATTTTTATATTTTTATATTTTTATATTTTTATATTTTTATATTTTTATATTTTTATATCTTTAAATTTTTATATTTTGATATTTTTTAATTTTTATATTTTTATAAGTTATGCTAGCAAGTGGCCATATCTTGGTTTTAGGCCAAGACATTTTATGTGTTCCAACCTATATAAAATCTTTGAGGTGGTATAGATTCCGCTTATATATTATTCGTCTTTACGACGTTATCGTCTTCGCACAGTATTCTGCAATTTTCATCTCATATTTTACGAATATTGTTATCGTATATTAATAATTCTTAACCCAATTCCTGTTTACAGTGATGTGATATCTCCTACTTTTGCGGTTTCTTGACTCTTTAACACATTTCAAGCGTCTTTAAATAGTTTTACGTGATACGAATTGGGGACAATTGTTATTGGTGGCCGGTCGGTCGGTCGGCCGGTCGTTGGCCATTTCATTACTGTTGGCATTTTGTTACAACGTTTTCTGTGCGATTACACTTTATGCATAATTGCAAATTTGCTGAACGTTGAACGCTGGACGACGATGGCCACAACAACTGCAGTGCAGTGCAGTCTCCGCGGCAGCTGCGCCAAAATGTATTGACATCAAATTGTTTGGAAATTTATTACAATTTTAATTTGGTATTGGTTTATTTCTTACAAGTTTTGTTTTGTGTTCAAATTGCCAAACATGTTTGTTTTTCGTTTTTCTTGCTTTTTGCTAAGCGCTTAAACGATGTCGTTGGTTTTTCTCGTCAAACATAAAATTGCATTAAATTATTGTTAAATGACGCTCAACAATTGGGGTTGAATAAACTTTGTAGTTTAAACGGCGGCGACTGTTGCGACTTTTTGCGAAAAATGTCGAAGTATTGAAATTGACAAACGTTTACTGATGTGGCGATGGCGATGATGATGACGGTGATGTTTGTCAATGTTGTTTAACAGCAGTGTGGTCGGGGGATAGCCGCCAAAGCCCGCCAGCCAGCCAGCAACTCACAGAGGGCTTACCCGTAAAAATGTTGTTAGGTGGTGAGGAAAAACGTGATGTTGTATATAAAAACAAGATAATGACAAAATTTTCCCAAGTTGTTAATAAAAATAAATTGCAGTTTCCTTCGAAGATTTCACAATATTTCAAGATTTTTTGCATAGATTACATATAATGCAAACATTTAAAATGAAGGTCCAATGTTTGAATTTCAAAATCAACGACACCAACAAATAACCAAACGAAACATGAAAAATGTTTATTGGCTGTTTAATTGCCAATTTTTTTTATTTTTTTGCTCTTTCAAGCCGCAATAATGTATAATTATGCCATACAAGCTTTGCAAGGTTTCATTCGCAAATTATCGTCGATGAGCCAACGCCAAAGTCGTTGGTCCAAGTAGTTATTATGTATTTTAACATATTTCATATGTAAACCACATAATTTTTCTATTCTTGCGAGAGGGTTAAACCTCTCGCTTTTCAACAATTTAGCCAACTGAAAAATCAATTAATTCGTGTTTATGGGCACTTGACTTAGACGTCATTATAAGTTATGCAAAATGTGTCTGAAAAACGCTTCACAGCGACAGGGACCACTTAGAAAGAATGCCTTCAAATTGTTGGCCCCCTTTTCATTTCAAGGTAAACCAGCAAGAGACGTCTTTCTGGCACATATGTTTGCGGCAACCGCTGCAACTGGCGGGCAGTGAAGTTCAAACATAGCTGCACTCTAAATTGCCACAGTTTAAGCTTTGTGGCGGCCGCCGAGTAAATCATAATAATCACTGACAACCGCTAGTGCAGCAATCAGAGCACAAAACATTTATTGTATTTTATTTAAACTAAACCATAAACAATAAAAATATGTTAGAGCAACTATAGCGACAACAACAACAACAATATAATGGAATAATCGCCATAAATTTGCATAGGAAAATCTACTATAAAAAGCAGAACAAATTAAGTGGTTTAACAAATAGTTAGACGTATGATTTAATCATACCTACACATAGGAGGAGGGAAGGTCACCTTGCAGAAAGTGCCAAAATATAAAATATAAAAATAAAAAAATATAAAAATATAATAATATAAAAATATAAAAATATAAAAATATAAAAAAATAAAAATATAAAAATATAAAAATATATATAAAAATATAAAAATATAAAAAATATAAAAAATATAAAAAATATAAAAATATAAAAAAATATAAAAATATAAGCATATAAAAATATTAAAAATATGAAAATTTGGAGAGCCAAAATATAAAAATAAAAAAAATATAAAAATAAATAAATATAAAAATATAAAACAATAATATAACAATATAAAAATATAAAAATATAAAAATATAAAAATATAAAAATATAAAAATATAAAAATATAAAAATATAAAAATATAAAAATATAAAAATATAAAAATATAAAAATATAAAAATATAAAAATATAAAAAAATAAAAATATAAAAATATAAAAATATAAAAATATAAAAATATAAAAATATAAAAATATAAAAATATAAAAATATAAAAATATAAAAATATAAAAATATAAAAATATAAAAATATAAAAATATAAAAATATAAAAATATAAAAATACAAAAATATACAAATATAAGAAAATATAAAAATATAAATGTATGAGATCGACTTCCTTAGGGCACTCTACACGATTCTTTATCTATTTCCACCTGATCTGAGCTGCAAATGCTCCGTCCTCAAATTAGCCATTGGACTAAACGATTGAACATTGCGATCCCTCCATCGGACACTCAAGGATCCTGAACCATATCAACATCTCACATTAAACTGACTACGTGCTTAGTGCACAGAAAGCAAACGTTCTCTTCTGAACCAGAATGCTCTCCAGAAAGGAATGGACGAAGAACGAGAACGCTTTGTATGGACCAATAAACATCTTTATTGATGGGTTCAAACTGGATGACAAGGTCGGCTATAGTATTTACTCCGCGGATCTAGGCCTAAGTATAAGATCAAGGATTCCAGACCTCTGCAGCGTTTTTCAAGCTGAAATACTTGCTATTAAAGGTGCCGCGGACGTGTTCAACTTGAGGAGGGTGTCACGGAAGGATTTTCTCCTGTTCACGGACAGTCATTGAAGTTCTTTGACATCAAATCGAAAGTGGCCAATGCCTTTCGGAAATTTCTTAACGAGATATCCAGGAATAACAGACTACTGTATACGTGGATATCTGGTTTTAGCGGATATAAGGGCAACTGTAGAGCGGACGAAGAGACCCGACATGACTGAGCTCAGCATGAAAGTGACATTGAACACGTAGCACTTTGCCCTATAATAGTACTATCGGTAATCTAACGTTTTGAACTGCGCACCACAGATGGAAGAATACGGAAACCTGTAGAAAGGCCAAAAAGACATGGCATGAATACAATAAGAAAAATTATTACTTTTCTGACGGGACACGGACCCATAGGCAGGCATGCGAACAGAATGAGATTCGCAACGAAAAGCGAGTGCAGCTACTGTGGGAATAATAGCAGCGAACCATCTACCTATCATATTATATGGGAGTGCCCAGCCATATACAGAAGGAGATTGGAAACCTTGGGGAATGGTATAGAGAAACTGGCGGAAGGATCACCAACTTTTGTAAATTCATCAACTGGACGGATTGGATCAAAACTAAGGATTACCAATTGACAACATAAAAAGCAATCAGGCAGCACACACGATGATGTGGCATTCGATATCTTAGTGGAAACGACGTAGATTAGCAATCCGGAGGTGCCGGGTTCGATTCTCGGCCGGGACACTGGCCAAATCAACATCAATTAAAAAATCCTAGATGCTTTCACTACAAAAATCCAGATTGCTTACGGAGAAGGGGAATGATTTATCAATATTGCAAAATAAATCAACAAAAACTAGCTGGCAATGAAATTGTAATAACTAACCGCTCAAAAATTAAGCTTACTTATAAGCCACTTGCCGCCATCGTATAGGAGGCCGTATTAAAAATTGCTTTTTGTATGGTAGAAACTTTAGGGAGTCAAGATGTGTGGTAGGTATGTTTGGGAAAAATCTTAGAAGGGAAATATTAGTGTGGGTCGGTCGAACAAATGGGTAAATGGCATCGTGGTCTAAGTTGATGGGAAGCCCCGCAACTGCCGCGAATTACCAGTAAAAGCATTTGCAGTACAACAAAATCCGTATTTTCTGCAGTATAAGTCCTGTTTTGATAAAATAACTTGAAGGTACAATTACTTTTTTCTTTTTATTAACACTAAAGTATTTTATAGTTAAACAAAAATGCTTTTTTGGGACAAGAAAAGTACTTTTTGGTACAATTAAAGTACTATTTGGTAAAACCAAAACACTTTTTGATACAACGAAAGAACTTTTTGGCACAACATAATAACTTTTAGATGCAATAATACTACATTTTGATTACTATCAAAGCTTGTTGTTGACCATTACAAAATGATCACGACTAGTAGAATTTTTGTTGTTGCTTTCACATTTACTGAGACCAATTTCAAGTTTATGTCTCAAGTTGAGCAGCTGCGGACAGCTAGCTGATGGAATTCTGGTATCCACCTCAGAGCAATTGCGCTGTAGAATCGAAGAATCTTAAGAATATCTCCCGATAATTAAAACATAACTGGCAATTACGAATGTTAATACACAGTTTAATTGTAAGTGATTGGCTGCAATTTTGTCTTGGAAATTCTTTGTAAAAAACAGCGTGTTTAATATTGGCCAAGCGTTATGTTTGCGGGACTAGGGTGATCGTTCGCGGGTCAATTACACAGTACAACAAAATCATTGATGAATGGAAAAGTGAAACTGTTGCTTATGTAGGTAAACGTTATATGAACAGATTAAAGAAATTGTAATTTAGAATTTTTTTTAAAATTTGTTTTAGCTAAATCGGACTAGTGGTTCTCGAGTTATGTCAAACAAAAGAGCCTAAAACGTGACAAATTCCCTATGCGATACTTCAAATCGATGTTCAATTATTATGGCATGTAACTTGACAATACGATTGATGCAGAAGTTCTTATTTTTGGGACTACATTCATGTGCAATTCTCAGAAATGAGTCCCAACTCAATGAGCTGAAAAATTTTGTGCTGTTTTATGATCAGCGTTATGAAATATAAATAGGAAAATTGTAGTGGCATTGAGTTCATTTGTTATCGTAATCTTAAATTTTTTTTTCTTAACAATTTCTAAACACTTTAAAGATAACCAAAAATCTGAATACATCTTATGTGTCTACGACTTTTGAAAATATTTCTGTGTAACTTTCCACATTCAAACCATCAAACCTTTAACAAAACTTATTGTTGTTCACCCTAATCTTGGACGGCGTATCATTATTTCCAATCAATTCTAGTTGTTTTCACATTCTTTGTGTTTTATGGCTTAAAGCTAAAAATTAATTAAATATGTATTTTCATATTTTTGCTGTTTAGAACAATAGACCAAGAGTCATGGCAAACAGTTATATGTGATTCTGCTTGCCAATGCGGTATGTTTGTGGTTTTTTTTTCTTTGTTGCCGTCCCCATAGGGTCCACTGGAGTTAAACGCTACGTGGTGCTAAACCAACAATTGCTATCGTTCCCCGTTTTTAATATACCACCACTATTCAAGCTGTCGATCATTACTCGCTTATACTTCAATTTCTTGTTATTCTTGATTGTAAAATTATTGTGAAATAGATCTTATTTGTTTAAGTTCGCGCTACATGAAATCATGTTTGATTTGTAAAACTACCATGTAACTGTCAGAGTTGGGTGGTGGATTGTGATTGAGGAGAAACAGGGGAAGTGGAAGAAGAAATGAAAAGCTTTCACTTGATATGAAATCAAGTTATTTGGAAATTGAATTGTATACAGAATTTCCATGTTCATTAAGAGACGGGAATGTTTTTTTTTTGTGTAATATATGAGAGATGTTAAATATTAAATTAATTACTGGCGATGGTGAGATACGGTTTCCTGCAACTATAAATCTGAGGTTTATCTTAAGCTCATTTCATGTACATACATGTTCTTCATTGTAAAATCTTTTAATTTACATGATTTGCTTACCAATTAGATTACCAAACTTTATTATTTAGAAAAATTCGACTACCACTTACATCCTATTGAGTGAAGCAAGAAAAAGCTTGTCACTTTCAAAGTTGCTCCCTACTGCCCACTTAGCTAGATTTTTTTTAAGGTTTTACTAATCGAAAGTGTTATGTGTTTTTTTTTTAATCGATCATAGCCCACCTACCTCTCTGATCTTGTGTACATTAGTCATATTACATATTAGAAATCATTTTCTCTAACTGATGCAACATAGAGCTGATATTTTTTCATCGTGTGTAGTTTCATTCAACTTTGCAACAAAGTCCTACGGTATAATTATCAGTTACGCTTGACTTTACCTTGTCGTATTCTCTCAAATATTCTATGTTTCTATTGTACTTTCTTTAACAATTTTATTAACGCCCTTTTTCTTATTTCTTTTTCATTTACAGTTTACTGCATCTAATTGTGTATATTCACTTTCTGCATAACAACGGGAAAAGGGTAAGTTACATACATAATACAACAATAATTGTTAATCTACTCAAGAAAAATTCTATGTAATTGAAATAAGAAAAAAAACGTAGTATAAAAGGCCACACTTACCTTTAGTTATGTCGTAGACAGTTACGCGGGCGCAATAGAACTTTCTTGTAATGCAAACGGTTAAAGAAGGCAAAAGTTGAAGGGGGATTAGGAGCTGGAAAAGAAAGTTAATAAAGAAAATGAAATTGAAATTGGAAATTGAAAAAATGAGATAAGGTATAGGGTAGATTTAAAGTATTAATAACATTGCGGTGTTTACTGTATAAAAGTGTTCCTGAACATGCCGAGACTTAAGAAAAACTTTATAGTCGCTATGATTTTTCTTGTATCAATATAGTAAGTTTTAATGGAAACGGGAATTTTTAAAAAATGAAATTTGAAACAGAACATTACACTATTTAACATAACACAGTACTATATTTTTCAGCTCATTGATTTTGGACTCAAAATTGAGAATTGCACGTGAAAGTAGCCCTAAAAATAAGAATTTCTGCCTCATTCCTTTTGTGATTTTTTTTTAGTAAAATGTTAAATTTTCGAAAATCGAGGTCAACATTTGCTAAAAATACAATTAAATTACAAAAATCGAAAAACCAAAAAAATCGAATAACTTCTAACATCCAAAAAAATACATTAATTTTTAACAAGAACAGTCAGGTAATTTGACTGATAAATACCCTCACCCTATGCATTATATTGTTTCAGTCTGATTCAAATTGTCATAAAAGTACATATTACGCACAAATTTTCTGAATTCAGTGTACTTTTAAACAAACAAGAAAATTTCAGTCGGGTTAACCGACTTACATATACCCTCACCTTCTGTATAAACCTAGAGGCAAGTATTACAATGTTCTCTTATAATTTATCTAGTTAAAGCATTACTAAATACTGAGTTTGTTTAAGATTGCTTTGATGTAGTGATATTGTTACTTAATTTCTAAAGGAGGCGAAATGGTACTACCTCTTATAGCTTTACAAAATA
The DNA here is from genome assembly GCA_964034835.1 of Muscina levida. Classification (NCBI taxonomy): domain Eukaryota; kingdom Metazoa; phylum Arthropoda; class Insecta; order Diptera; family Muscidae; genus Muscina; species Muscina levida. Next base: position 136,750,046 of record OZ035880.1, read on the forward strand.
AAGAATTTGGGCACGACCAAGATGACTGTGTTGCTATTGTTACTTGATTTCTAAAGTAGGCGGAATGGTACATTTGTATGGGAGGCTGGACATCCAATTTTTTTTCTGAAAAACTTTATCCAGTTACAAAATACAGAAAATAGGCACGATCGAGTTTGGTGTAGTGAAGGGTTGAGGCTGGACAACTAATTTTTCTCAAAATTTGTATCCTATTATAGCTTTACTTACTTACTTTCCCTTTACACCCCATGAATGAGGTATGGGATAGCTTCTCGCGTTGTTGTGAATTAACACGCTTTCTATTTTTAGATTCACAACTAACGGCACCTACTTGTTTATCGACGAATGCGAACGTCACTGTTTGAGAAGCTCTTACTAGACATGCCGATTGACTCGACACTTATACTACGAAGTTGCTGTCAACAACATTCGAGGGGAGCCGACAATGAAAGAAAATGTTTCTTTTTTTTAAGTTGACTGGAGCCAGGAGTTGAACCTGTGATCTCCCGCATTGTAGTCGCGTGTTCTAACCACTATGCCACGGCCGGTCCCATTATAGCTTTACTAAATACAGATTTTGGGCACGATCGCCTTGGGTGTGTTAGTATTGGGCTGAATGGTACATTTGTATGGGAGATACCAGAAGGGGCGTGGCCATGTAGCTCATATACAATCCAGTTAGTAGTTTTGGGTAAATATTAACCCATGCAAGGTTGCAAAACAATTGGTAACCTCTATCGAAAGTTATCGTGCGTAGTCAGCCACGTTCAACACAGCTCACATGTTTCCTAGTATGAGTCCCGTTGTGATACCATTTTAAAATTTTCGCAACAAATATTCCTATTCTATTCGCCATTTCGTTGTTCTGATGAAGGCATGGATGTTTCTCAAATCGCCTACTGATAGATAGGTATTGTCCAGGAGTGTCCGATGACCAAGCTTTTCATATCTCAGGTCACCAAAAGCAGGGAAATGACATAGAAGATGATCCGTGGACTCCTCTTTTTTCTCATCATTGCAGCTTCTACAAAAATCGTTGTAGGCCAGTGATCGGTTATTACAGCTATGATGCTCCTCAGGTGGACTCTGGACAGGTTCAGCACAAATCGTGTCCTTTTTATATATTTTGTAGGCCAAATTTGTTTGGTCTCCGGGCAAGTGGGTTCTCTCACCCATCTCTCCTTAGCGATGAGGTTCAGTTTCCCCGCAAAAAGCTGTTTTCCCCTTGAGAACGTAAACTTCGACCGGGTTCATGGTTGCGGCGGCCCTTACCAATGTATCGGCTCTTTGGTTAGCATATATGTTCCATGTAAGGGTAACCATGGAATGTCTCGCAATCTCCTCAAGAGACGACCAGCATTCTCGAACATTTCTCGAAGTGGTGTACACGTTTTCCAGGGATCTGATAGCCACTTTACTATCAGTAAGAATATAAATTGAGCGGCAATTTTCCCACGATACTGAAATTTCTCTACGGCTATTCTAATGGCCGCTATTTCGGCCTGGACTATGTTACAGTGATCCTGTATAGGTTAGGTTAGGTTAGGTTAATTCGGCAGCCACGTTGAACACAGCTCACTTGGGTCCTAGTATGAGTCCCGTTGTGATACCATTTTATGATTTCCGCACCAAATGTTCCTATTCTAATCGGTCAACGTCGCTGTCAAGCCATTTCGTTGCCCTTATGAAGGCATGGATGTTCCGCATATCGCCTACTGATAGACAGGTATTGTCTGAAAGTGTCCGATGACCAAGTTTTTCGTATCGCAGGTCACCTAAAGCAGGGCAGTGACATAGAAGATGCTCCGTGGTCTCCTCTTCTTCTTCATCATTGCAGCTTTTACAAAAATCGTTGTAGGGTAGTTTCAGCCTCTTAGCGTGTTTACCAACCGGCCAATGACCAGTTATCACAGCTATGATATTCCTCAAGTGGACTCTGGATAAGTTTAGCACAAATCGTGTCCTCTGTATATCCATTGTAGGCCAAATCTGTTTAGTCGCCGTGCAGGTGGGTTCTCTTTCCCATCTCTCTTCAGCAATAAGGTCCAGTTTTCTCGCAATGAGTTGTTTCCCCCTTGTAAGAGGGATCCCAATGAGACCATAAACTTCGCCCGAGTTCACGGTTGTGGCGGCCCTTGCTAGCGTGTCGGCCCTTTGGTTTCTATATATGTCCCCATGTCCTGGAACCCATGTTAGGGTAACCGTCGAATGTCTCGCTATCTCCTCCAGAGACGACCGGCATTCTCGAACATTTCTCCAAGTGGTGTACACGTTCTCCAGGGATCTGATAGCCGCTTTACTATCAGTAAGAATATGAATATTGCCGTCCAATATCCCAAGATACTGAATTTTCTCTACGGCTATTCTAATGGCCGCTATTTCGGCCTGAATTATGCTACAGTGATCTGGTATTCTGATTGATAGACTCAGATTCAACTCTTCCGAAAAGATTCCACAGCCAGCTCTTTCTTTTGATTTTGAACCATCCGTGAAAATTAGGATGACATTCTCTCCAAAGTTCAGGGCATTATCATTATCATCATAGTAGGACCTATCCGGGATGTTCCTTATAAAACCCGGATCGAATAGAGGTTCAGGTATGGTGTAATCCGTATTGCAGATCACATTAATTAGGTTCAGGATTTTGGCATGGCCATAGTTCCTGTGCATCCATGCTTTTGTGGCGTCTAAACGCATTGCGGTATTCGCTGCTATCCTCTTCGCCTCAATGTCCGGTGGTAACCAGTTTAGGATCGTGAAAAGTGCCTTAGTTGGAGTGGTTCTAAGTGCCCCTGTTATCATGATCGCCACCAATCTCATAATGCGTTCGAATTTCAGCCTTTGGGACGCTTTATCTAGCGCCGGCCACCAGACTGCTGATCCGTAGAATAAGATGGGTTTAATAACTGATTCGTATAACCAGTTTAAGTTCTTGGGGCTAATTCCCCAATTGAGGCCGATTGCCCTTTTGCAGCAGTATAGAACCGTTGCCGCTTTGCTAATCCTGGTCTGAGTGTTCAGATTCCAATTCAGTTTACTGTCCAATGTTAGCCCGAGGTATTTGGCACTATCGGAGAGTGTAAGTGCGACTCCATTTAATCTTGGTTTGGCAAATTGAGGGATTTTGTATCTCCGTGTGAATAGCACCAGTTCTGTTTTACTCGGATTTACACCCAGTCCACATTCATGACACCATTTCACAAGAAGTTTCAGTTCAGTACCGTATTTTGTAAGAGCGATTTCGTAAGAACGAATAAAAAGACCCTTACGGATCAAATTGACGTATGTCTCGAATCCGCCCCGACTGGGGAGAAACAGACGCTAGGAGACAGGAGAAGAATTAATTCTATATTCGTAACTAGTATAGGTCCCACTGGCAATCGAGATTATGTAGGTAATAACTATAGTCACTACCCCGCTCCTCTTCATGCCAGTGAGACTCTAAGGACTTGTACGAGAATTAAAGATGCATCTTAGATGCGAACAAACTGCCGCTCCACTGGAGACAGACACAGACCATTAGCCGCTCACTTTGAGAACAGACGCTAATTGGATTAAATAAAAATACGGACCGACGACCTTAGGGATGATGGTCGAGTGACTCTTAAGGTCAACGGACGTATGTCCCCTAGCCGCCCCACTGGGGAAAACAGACGCTAAGAGACAGGGAAGGGGTAGTTCTTAGTTCGTACTCAGTTCAGGCCACACGGGCATCAGAAATTACGGTATTGACTGACGTCACTGCCGCTTCTCTAGATGCCAGTGTGACTCCAGAACATCTGCGTACTTAAGCCCTCGCATCGCGCCAAGATGACTACCCATCCTGTATAGATAGTTGCAAATTTAACACCTCTGAAAAGGTTCCACAGCCTGCTCTTTCCTTTAATTTCGATATGTCCGTGAAAGTTAGCATGACATTCTCCCCAAAAGTACTATCATTATCATCATAGTAGGACCTATCTGGGATGTTCCTAATAAAAAAAGGCAGGTTCTGGTATGGTGTAATCCGTGTGAAAGCTCACATTGTATTAAAGAATCTAGGATCAAAATGGGACTCCTTCTATATATTACACTTTTGATATCGTATTAAATTATATATACCCTTATTCTCGTAGGGTGAGGGTATACAAAGATATGCATGTAGAAGTATAGGGGCAATTGCGGTTATTTGTATGGGAGGGGTGTGGATTCGGTTTTCTGAGGGTTTGTCTGCTATTACAACACAAATTAACTGACCAAACGGATATGACAATATATAAATATATTTGATGAAACTAAACTTACACCTAATTAAATGGTTTAAATTTATCAAATAATACAAAAATTTGTCGCAAATGCAAAATTATTTAAATAAATTTTATGTTATAGTGCTTTGATTTATATATTTAATAAAAAGAAAAACCCATATTTTCATACAATAATAAATTTTCTTCCACCCAAAAAAAAAAACATGCATAAATCTATTTCTATATGTTTCCGGCTAAAGTTTATAGTTTTTTTTATAGCCCAGCCCTTTCGCTTTATGTCTGAGACTGCGCTCATTATGAGACAATTCTTGAGATTTATCACTCTTACATAAAACTTTTGTTTACTTTGTTATGGTCTAGTTTACTGTTGGTTGGCCAACAACATGATCCAAAAGTCATGTTCCTGCAAAGTTGGAAACGAAACGACAGACGCACTCAGCCTTTCATATGCATGTATAGTAGTGGTTGTGAGCCCCATACTAATGGCCATTAGATGTAGATATCTTTTTCCGTTGTTATTTTTGTCTCTCTAACAAACAAAACTAACAAAGTTTTTCGACAACTTTTCTGGCTTTGGTTAAAGGTTTCTTTCAATTTTTTTTTTCGTTTGCCTGACATTAGCATGACAAACAGAATACATAAATAGCAAAACGCAAAAATGAACATAAAAGAAAGGGGGAAAAACAAAAATTGTCAAATGTGTCCCTTGTTAGCCGAAAAAAAACAAAAACTTTACAACCAACAACCTAAACTATGTGTGGTGTTGGTCTGGTTCTCCTGGTACTCCCATGTCTAAGTAGTTGATCCCTCCAACAATAAAGCAACATTTGCTTGTTATTTTATAGCAGAGACATAACTAAACTCATTTTGTTTAATTTCCTTAACCAAACTATTGTCTATAACTCTCGCGATTATCTTTAACTTTACCATCATCACCATAGTCAGCGTCATTATTATAACATTTTATCTCATTGCTGTGTGCAACAATAAGCGACCAAATGTTGTAGAAATAGCTCACAATTATTACCAATTGCCTTAAATCCCAGTCCGCACGATGGAAATGAACACCAACGGCATCGCTGCCATCGCCATCACTAGCATATAGCTTTGTTGTGTTTTGTCGAAGAAAACTATGATCGGCTGAACATTGTTTGAAATACAATTGAAAGTTTTAATCAACTTTTATAGGGGGAGTGGGAGACAGAATTAAATGAGAGCACAATTTTTGTGTGTACAAACTATCTGCAATTCTCAATGATAGTTACAAGCGAAAGGACAGTGGTGTTGGAAGACAACAGATTCTAGCTACAGGTGTGGAGAAAAAAAATATTATCGAAATTATTAACGTATGTTGAAAGTTAAAAAAACAAGTAAGAAAGTTTCAGTTCGGTAAACTGACTAACACATACCCTCACCCTCAGTAAAAACATCAAATTTGCAAATGTAACAACTTAAAGGGGGTACAAAAAGGGGCGGGGCTGGACTAAACATTTTTTCTCCAAAACTTAATCCAGTTTTAGCTTAACAAAATAAAGAATTCGGGCACGATTTCAAAAGTGGGCTGAATGGTACATTTGTATGTGAGGTACCAGAAGGGACGGGGCCATGTAGCAAATTTGCAATACCGTTAGTAGTTTTAAGAAAATATGAACTCATTCTAAGTTTCAAAATGCTTTCGTCTTTCGAAAATTATCGTGCGTACCAGCCGGACAGACAGACTGACAGACGGACATGGATCACATGGACTTAAAAAGTCATAAATTGAATTTGGTTCAAAGAAACCTACGGTGTAAAGTGACTCCTGCTATGTGTGTATCAAATAATATATATCCTCCTACCTAGGGCTTTTCCTAGTGTTATCTTTTACACAAATTAGTAAATCTCGGAAAATTAAAATTTTGTCCAATACATTTTTAACAGAAACTCCTCAAAACCTTAAAAATTTCTAACTTTTTATAATTTTTTTCATAGGTAAAACCTAAGAAAACGGGAGGTTTACTTCTACAGTGTAAAAAGTCCATGGGACCGGCCGTGGCATAGTGGCTAGAACAAGCGGCTACCATGCGGGAGATCCAGGGTTCGACTCCTGGCTGCAGTCATCTACATTTTTCTTTCATTGCCGGCCCCTCGATGTTGTCGACAGCAACTTCGCAGTATTGTGGTATTGAGTCAATCGACATGTCAAGTAAAAATATTCTCAAACAGTGACGTTCGCATTCGTCGATAAGCAAGTAGGTGCCGTTACTTGTGAATCCAAAAAGAACGCCAGAAGCTATCTCATACCTCATTCATGGGGTGTAAAGGGAAATTAAGTTTTTTTTTAATTGTCCATAAACTTTACTAACACAACTCTAAAAAACATCTTGCTAAAAGTGTCAGCAAAAAAATATTATGAAGTTAAGAAAAATATCTCCTAGTCCTTCCTCTTTGCGTAACCAACAGTACTTTTTGAATACAATAAAAGTACTTTTTGATGCAATAAGAATAATTTTTGGCACAATTAAAAATATTTTTGGTACAATAAAAGTACTTATTAGTACATTAAAAGTACTTTTTGGTACAATATTTGGACATTTAAAGTACTTTTTGGTACAATAAAGATACTCTGTGGTAAATTTTAATGCAATAAATTCTACTTTTTGGTACCAATGGAGTACTCTTTAATACTATAATGTGGTACAATAAATGGACATTTGTACAATAAACTGTACTTTTCAGTGCAATATATTGTACTTTTTAGTACAATAAATGAATTTTGTATACAATAAATTGTATTTTTTAGTACAAAACATGTACTTTTTGATAAAATAAACTGTACATTTTGGTATCGAATATTATTTGCATCAAATATCATTGCTCTAGGGTTAAAATACAGTTCTGCTACGCAGTATTCGTCCAATGATTGAGAATAATAATTTCGTCTGCAAGTTTAAATCTGAAGTGCCGAGTACTACCTGTGTACCAAATTGTATCTCTCTGGTGCTAAAATACAATATGGTCACGCCCCATCCGGCCACTGATCCAAAATTTAAATTTCGTTTGCATATTTATATTCGTGTTGTCGAATACTATCTTTGTATCAAATTTTATGTCTCTAGGACTAAAATACAGAAACTTAATTTCCCTTTACACTCCATGAGTAGGGTAAGGGGTAGCTTCTCGCGTTGTTGTAAATTTACACGCTTTCTATTTTAGATTCACAACTAACGGCACCAACTTGTTTATCGACGAATGTAAACGCCACTGTTTGATAAGCTCTTACTAGACACGCCGATTGACTCGACACTAATATTACGAAGTTGCTGTCGACAATATTCGAGAGGAGCCGAGAAAGAAAGAAAAATGTATTCATTTTTTTTTTAAGATGACTGGAGGCTTTAATTTAACCTGTGATCTCCCGCATGGTAGTCGCGTGTTTTAACCACTATGCCACGGCCGGTCCAACTTTCCCCAATCACCCTAAATTAATATTTCGTCATATTAGTGTTGCCGTGTACTGGGCGTCAAATTTTACTTCTCTAGAGCTAAAATTCAGTATTGCCACGCTTACTCCGCCCACTGGTCCAAAATTAAAATTTCGTCCACATATTCATATTAGTGTTGCCGTTTGCTATCTGGGTGTCAAATTGTATCTATCTAGGACTAAAATACAGTTAAGCGACGCCTACTCCTCCCACTGACCCAAAACTTAAATTTCGTCTGCATATTCACATTCTTGTTGTAGTGTACTATCTGGGTGTCAAATTGTATCTCTCTGGGGCTAAAATAAAATTTTGCCGCGCCTACTCGGCCCACTGATCCAAACCCTTGAGTACTATCTGAATACCAAATTTTATCTCTCTAGGGCTAAAATGCAGTTATGCCACGCCTCTTCCGCCTACTAATTCAAAAATAAATGTTGTCTTCTTATTCATATTCGTGTTGCCTAGAACTGTCTGTGTATCAAATTTTATCTCCTTAGCTCTAAAAATATGATTTGCAACGCCCACTGATCCAAATTTAAAATTTCGTTTGCATATTCATATTCGTGTAGCCGAGTACTATCTGTGTACCACATTTTATCTCCCTAGCACTAAAAATATGTTTTGCCGCGCCCACTCCGTCCTCTGGTCCAAAATTAAAATTTCGTCCACAGTTTCATATTCGTGTTGCCGAGTACTATCTGCGTATCAAATTTTATTCCCCTAGCTCTAAAAGAAAGTTTGCCACACCTACTCCACCTATAGGGTCAAAACTTAAAAAAATTACAGCCTATGGTAATTTCCATATAGTATATTGCACTAACAGTCTTTTAATTTCACTGAAATAAAAATTAAATAAATAGAAATATTTTAAATAAATACAATTTTGAAAAAAAAAAGATTTTACAACATTAAAAAAAATTTAAAAAGCTTTAGCAATATACAATATATTAAAAATTTAAAAAATATTATAAAAAACAAACAAAAAATTTTAAACATTTAAAATATTTAAAGTATTAGAAATTTTATAGTTAATTATATATAAGAAAAAAATTTCAAAATATTTCAAATATTCAAAATATTCAAAATATAAATAAAATATATTAAAAATAAATCGATGAAACTTAATTTCTATGGTGTATATATGAATAAGCGCATAATTTCGGTTGCGATAAAACCGAAAAATCGTTGTGTCGATATTATTTGTATATACATATTTATTCAAAATATAAGTATAATAAATGTCTGATCTAGCCTGCCCTTAGTATTTGTTGGATAATCCACAATACAACAATTTAACAATCAGGTTTGGCTTCAGATTGTACTGCCAGCAATGTTCTGCATTTGAATTCAACAAATGCATAATATTCCCAAAGTTTTTGTGTACATGAACTCATGATACATATACTCCAACGCCTGCTTATGGGGATAGTCAGAAAACACCAGACAAATAAAGGCAAAGTCGAATAAAACAAAAACAAATAATTTCTCCTTTACTGCAAAGACCAAGACTCATCTGCCTCCACATCAGCACCATCATCATCATCAGTATTGTTGTCGTACACACTTGTAGGAGGGGGAGCATCATGGAGGAGCAGACGCGCTGCATCTCTCTACTTTCACTTATTGCTTTTGGTTGCCATATAAATCTTTTTAAAAATGAATGATTTTATTTGTAACATTTCATTTTGAGCCATTGTTATGCGGTGAAGCCATTGCCGTTACCAATGCATTTCTTCTTGCAGATGAAGAAAAAAAAAGAAACAAAACTAAGAGAAAAGTTAGTTTTTCAGTAGGCAATTTTCACACTGCATTACTGAGATAGCGCACAACAAAGGCAGCCTCTATATTGGATGGTTGGTTCACTTTTTTAAGATGCACAATTACAATAGAAATAGACTCGTCGTCGTCGTCAGATTTTGAATATTTTTCAATAGTTCCTCTTATGACTGCAGCAGACAAAATATTTACAAACTCAAGCGACTGCCCACATCTATTCCACAGCAATGCACTAACTAACAAACTAATGTTATAAGATCTTATTTAATACTATTGAGAATACGAACGAATTCGACGAGAGTCTCGTTGATTTGCTATTATGCTGATGGCCGCTGCTACTCCGTTATTATGCTGTGTTATGTTATTTATGCTTATTAGTTTATATCAAAGTTGAGGAGACAGAAAATTGACTTCAATGTAAAGTAGTAAAGTTAATTAAAAAAAAAACAAAATGAAAAAAAGCAACGACAGAGAAAAAGCATGGCAGGCAATATTATGAAATTAAACTTTTCAATTCCGCATACCAAAATGATAGCAATGATATCAAACGACCGCACATTCGGTTGGACAAAGAAGAAGGAAAGAAAGCAAGAATTCAGATGGGATTTGCGCCGCCGCATTACTTGCATTGCCGCGCTGTACTGCCGATGAAGAAAGTCATTTCTTTGTGGTCTGGAGTTGTGTTTGGGTGTGAGTGTGATGTTTTTTTTAATTAAATTAAAGCTGAACTAATTTAAGGGTTTTGGTGTTATGACTATTCAGTCAACTGATAAATTGCGATATACTTAAGGAAATGGGAGTATATTATAATCCCGTACGGTATTATATTATTTTATTATATTAAATGATAAAAAATAATGTAGAGGAAAAAAATTAATATTGATATTTTACATATTTTTCAATATTTTTAAAATTTCAAATAGTTTCATAAATTTTGAATCTTTTCAAAAGTTGCATTATATTTAAAATGAAGAACTTAAAAAAAATTTAAAATAAATCCTTGTAATTAAAGTTTTGGGCAGAAAGTTTTTATCCGACTCGGTTAACTATAAGACGAATATTTATCAAATTTTAAAATATTACGAATATTAAAAAAATTTATTACAAATATAAAAATATAAAAACCAAAATAAAATCCTAAAAATATGAAAAAAAATTTGAAAATTGCCAAAAATGTTAGAAGTTTTTAATAACGGGTCCGCTATCCAACGTTTTTTTTCAACTAGTGCTTATTTCGTGAATGGTAACACTTAGCTCATGTCTGATTTGACAGATAAGAACAGTGTATACACTTGAACAACGCTGGGAAATATTGCGACATTACTTTGAAAATCATGGTAATGTTGCAGAATAAAAAAGCATCTTTTCAGATGAAGCTCATTTTGAACTTGGCGGGTATGTAAACAACAGAAAACCCGCACGCATACATTGAAAAGCCGATGCACGAGTCACTGTTTGGTGCGGATTTTGGTCCAGAGGTTCGAAAATGAGCTAGGGGTGGCCGTTACAGTCAATGGCGATCGTTATCGGGCCATTTTGAACGAATTTTTGTTCACAAAAATTGAAGAGGAGGATATTGGCAACATTTGAAGCTACACTCGATGTTTTCCGCCCTGTTTTTGAAGATCGCATTATCAGCCGCAGAGCTGATGTCGTTTGGCCACCTCGGAGCTGCGATTTGAACCGTTGGACTATTGTTTATGGGGTGCCCTCAAAGATAAGTGTTTATAAGGTGCCCTCAAAGATAAGTGTTACAAGCCAGAGACAATTGACGCTTTAAAGGACAATATTCGTGTAGCCATTGGTGAAATACAGCTGCACACAATCGATAGTGTGCTTAAAAATTCGACAGATCGTGTAGGCTACTGCATGGCCTGCCGAGGCAGCCATTTGAATGAAATTATTTTCCATTATTTACCGGAAGGATTGTACTTTCAAATAAAAAAAAGAAATTAGAGAAAATATTCATCAGTTTTTTTTATAGCATTTTCAAAAAAAAAAAGTTATTTGGCGGACCCTTTACATATATAGAAAACATATTAAAAAATTTCATTAAAATATAACAATTAATAAAACTTTTAAAATATTGAAAAAATATAATTTTTATAATACATATTTTTTTAAATGTACAGAATTTAAGACATTTTTAAAATATGAAATCCGTATATTAAAATTAACTAAGAATGTTAAAAATATTGCAAACAGTTATAAAAAAAATATAAAAATTATAAAACCTTATATCTCAAATATTAAATATATTTAAAATAATTTAAATGTAAAACATATTAAAAGTATTTTGGTTAAAAGATTTTGAAAACATTAAAAATAAAAAATATTTTAATATTTTAAAAAATAAACAATATATTAAAAATTTGCAAAATATTAAAAAACAAACAATAACATTAAAAAAGTTAAAACATTTAAACTATTACAAATTTTGTATTAAACATATTAAAATATTATAAATAAGAAAAAAAATCAAAATATACAAATATTTAAAAAATTTAAAATATAAAAAATATATGCAAAGTAATAAAGATATTTCATATACTAAAAATAATTTCAATTTAAAATATTACGAATATAACAATTAAAACATTAAAAATAAGAAACTTAAAACTATAATACCTTCTAAAAACATTAAAATTAATAAACATATTTAAAATTTTATAAAATTTTAAAATTTAAAATTTGACATATAGAAACAATATTAAAAAATCTTAAAAAATTACGAATATGATTAGTATGGCAAGGAATCTTATGCAAATGCATATTTTTTTGGATATCATAAAATAGAAACGGTTAAGTTATCTTTACGAATCATGAAATTTTCTTTAAAACTATTTTTAATCTTTTTGCATATTTTACGAAATATACGCATTTTTGCATATTTATGCACATATTAAACAATAATGCATATTTTGGTTGCATAAATTTGTTTTTTTTTTTGATTAACAGCCGCTTTAAAAAGTAAAACGGCTTTGTGATTTATTACACAATATTTATCTGCATTACAAAATCTCTACATATATAGAAATTACGTGTATGTTCGTGATCGCTAAACTCAAAAACTACTGGACCGATTGTGATAAAATTTTATATGCATGCTCTAAGGGTCGTGAGTAGTGTTTCTGTGTAGTTTTTTTTTGTTAAAATTCATGCAAATTTTATATTTAATAAAATTTTAAATAATTTTTTACTTGCATATTTTATGTGTTTTAGTGCATATTTTAAAATTTGAAGTGCATGGTATATGCGCATATTTTCCATTAGAGCATAAAATTCCTTGCCCTAATGATAACAATTACAAAATTTATAAACATTTTAATTATGAAAAAAAAACTAAAATGTAAGAAATTTAAAAATTTGGAAATCGAAATATATATATAAATTTTAGTAATATTAATAAAACAAAATATATTAAAAAACATTAAAAATCTTAATAATATTAAAAATATAAAAAAACATTAACATTTCTAAAAATATTAAAAATATAAAAAATAGGAGAAAAAAATCATATTAAAAATTTTAAAAGTATTAAATTTATTAAATATTATAAATTAATAAAAACGTTAAAATATTTAAAAATGTACATATAAAAAAAATATTTCAAATACTAAAAAATATTAAAAATGTGTAAAGTACTGATATTATTAAAAAAAATTAAATTATTAAAAACATTAAAAAAATTAAAAACATTCAAATATTAAAAAAAAATATTTATAAAAAATATGAAAAATATATCAAATATTTGAAGTATTAAAAATGTTGAAAATTTTAAAAGTATTAAATATGTAGCATTTAATTAAAATGTTTAATATGTTATATTGAAAATTTCTGAAATATTAAAAGAATATTAAATGAAAAGGTATTACAAATTTCAAACATATTTAAAATATTAGTTATTTCCATATTTTTTACCAATTTTTTTTAAGTTTTTATAAATACAATATTTTTTTTTTAAATTTTATGGAAATTTAATGATTTTATTTAGTTGTTTTTATAATTTTGGTTTTTTGATTAAAATTTTATCAAAATAGTGCATTTTGTAAATGTTTTGAATTTTAACAAAGTTTACATATATTGTTATTTTTATTTAGGTACAAGAATTTTATAATTTTTTTAGATTTTTAAAAATTTTATGAATCTTATGATTTTTAAAAAATTTCTAATATATGAAAATTTTGTGATATTTAAATTGAAAGTTTATTTTTTATTTTTGTAATATTTTTAAAACAAACTTAATTTCCTTTTACAACCCATGAATGAAGCATAGGATGCTTCTCGCGTTGTTGTGAACTAACGCGCTTTCTATTTTAGATTTACAGCAAACGGCACCTACTGGTTTATCGACGAATACGAACGTCACTGTTTGAGAAGATTTTACTAGATTTGCCGATTGACTCGACACTATGCTTCCGGCAATGAAAGAAAAATGTAGATGACTGGAGCCGGGAATTGAACCACAGACCTCCCGCATGGTAGCCGCTTGTTATAGTAACTATGCCACTGTCGGTGCCGTGATATTCATAAGTTTTTAAATTTAATGACTTGCATTTTATTCATTACAAATTATATAAGTTTCAAGAATTGATAAATTTTTAAAAATATTATGATTTTCACGATTCCTGTGAAATCTATAAATTTTATGAAACTTACGCATTTTATAAACCTTACGAATTTTAAGTATTTTATGAATATTATCATTTTTTTAATTTAAAAATTATAATTGTTATGACATTCATTAATGAAATGAATTTTATAATTTTATGAATTTTATGGGATTTTTTATGCGTGTCAGAAATTATATACATTTTATATTTAAAAAAAAGGATTCAAATATTAAATATATTACAATAAAAATAAATATGGCAAATATTAGAAATATTGAAAATGTTAAAAATATTAAACAACTTAAAATTATTAAAAACATCAAAAATATAAAAAAACATTAATAATATTAATAGTTCAGTATAAATTTAAACACATTAAAAATATTAGTTATTTTCTTATTTCGTACCAAATTTTTTAAGTAATATTTTTGTTAGAGAAAAATATTATTTTTACATGGAAATTCCCAGACAATAAATGCATATTTTGCTATATTTTAACATATAAGTACTCTAATACCAACATCTTGTCTTCTTTGGATTGTATGTCCTCATAACTTATTAACCACACTTAATATACCAATCCACCCGTCCCTCCATCGCAAACACTTAAATTCGTTAAGCTTTCATAATGAACAAAGCTTGTAACATGTCAAATGGCTTTTCTACTTGTAAATATTTACTTTTTTACCGCACCGCTGGCGTTACATATGTCACAATAACACCTTAAGACCCATAGAGCAACCTCACCCAGCCTAATGGGTCTACTGTTGGTAGCTACCAGTTTTTTTTTATTCCTACCAGATTTTCTGTAATTCCTGGCTAATCCGAAACTACCCACTACTAAGTCTAAGTACATTGTCGGCAAACACCTTTACAACACATTAGTAACATTGCAGTGCAGTGCAGTGCAGCAAGCACCAGCAATTGCTGCTTATGTGGCCGCGATGCTCTACCATTGCCTTTGCCAGCGCCACAACAAGTGAAAGTGTTTTTTGGTCTTTTTTTATGTCACGCTAAAAAAATCACTCACAGCAATTAAGACCCGCTGCCGTAGTAGGAGAAAAATAAAACGTGTAATTACACACACACACACACACAATTAAAAGAGTCAAGCGTTCCAGTAGTTGTTGCACTATTATTGTAGTACATATTTTGGTCTTAAGTAGTTTCTTGTTTGTACTTACAATCCGTCTGTCTGTCCGTCCGTCTGTGTGAATGTCTCATTTGTAATTTTCGCTTCACTTGTTTCTTTGACGTTATTTCTCACTTTTAACAGAATAGTTGCAGTTAATTTGTAGGAGGACGTCTCCCGTCATTAATGATGACAGTGGCACATAAGAAATTAACATTTTTGTTTTTTACGATTGTCTAGCGATTTCAACATTTTGAGTGGGTTAATGAGATTTGTCTTTGCAACGACTTTAAATCGTTTTTCAATGTTAACCAATTTAGATGTTACCTTTTAAGGATCTACTGTTAATTGAAAGGTTTACGACGATACTCGTATTGGATTTGATTGAATTAATAATAACCAGTTCAAATTGTGTGTTGATCGCGCTGAGTGTCAGTCATTAGTCATGGGCTTATGATTCGTATCTCAAGTTAAGAGTATAGTTTTGTATTAAATACAAAAAAAAAAAGTTACTCACATTTGAAAGGCTGACATTTGCAGTCATTTTGTGTATAAGTAAAGGCTACGCAAAAATATATGCGGCGTGTTTTTCTTAAGTAGCCATTGTCAAGGTTATATGTGTTTCAACTTGGGGAAGTATAAAGATTTTTGATATAAAGTTGTTCTTTATCTTAAAAATGCGAGTAGGTGGTGGTGGTCAGGTTTGATAATTTAGGATAATTGGTTTTTTATATCAGCTTTGGTAACATTTTATGAAGTTAGTTAATTTTATATTTTTACGTAAATAAAAAAATAAATTTATAAAATTAATTAAGTTGATGTAATTAATAAATTCATAAAATATAGTACAAATGAACAAATTCAAATAATTTATAATGTTTATAAAAATTTAAAAGAAAAAATAAAAAAAATCATCACATTCTGTCATAAAATTATAAAAATACATAATTGATGTAATGTTTTATAATTTGTACAATAATACTTGTAAATTTTTTAAAATACTGTATAAAAAATACATAAAAATTATATAATTTAAAAAAGTCATAAAATGTATAATGGTTAAAAAATTCATAAAATGTATAAAGTTTGATAAATTCATAAAATTTATTAATACCCATAAAATGTAATAAAGTTATAAAATTCTTGCATTTTTACAATTCATATTATTTATAAAAATTAAAAAAAAAATAAAATTAATGAAATTCACAATATTTCATAAAATATATAAAATTTATGAAATTCATAAAATGTATAAAATTGCAGCCAAGGTACGCATGCGATTAAGTAGTGCTAAAACGCTAGTAACCAAACGCAAAGGCAGCTAGACATCACAAAGCTGCATAACACCGAGTAGCCAAGGCCTACTTCAACAAACTCTCTCAATTTTACAAAATATGCAAATGATTTTGTATAATTTTAATGAGCAATTATACAAAATCATAAATTTTTTAAAATTTATACAATTTATAATACTTGTAAAATTTTTAAAATACAATATAAAAAATACATAAAAATTATAAAATTTAAAAAAATCATAAAATGTATAAAATTCGTAAAAATCCTAAAATTTATAAACTTTGATAAATTCATAAAATTTATAACATTTGTTAATACTCATAAAATCCAAAAAACTTATAAAATTCATACTTTTGTTGAATAGATACAATTCATAATATTTACACAAATTTAAAAAAAAAAATTCATAAATTCACAAAATTTCATAAAATATTTAAAATTCATAAAATGTAAAAATTGCAGCCAAGGTACGCACACCATTAAATAGTGTTAAAAACGCTAGTAACCAAGCGCAAAGGCAGCTAGACATCACAAATCTGCATAACACCGAGATAGCCAATGCCTACTCCAACCAACTCTCTCAATTATTGCAAACAAATCCCTCTAATTATGATGTTCCCGACACACACTGGCAGCATATTGCAAATTCTATGACCACTGTCGCAACGACCGTACTAGTTTATGAAAAACCAAGCCCAGACAAGCTCTGGTACGATGAGGAATGCCACGAAATGTCTGAGGAAAAGTATGTCAATGGTAACCCGTGCGGTGACGGAACTTTATAACGAAAGGGGATGGAGAAATTCAGGTTGAAAAAGCGTCTATGGAAGGAATGAGAGGGCTAGGATTTCGAAAATGTAGGTGAAGCCCGAAAGCATATTGCGAATCCTAAGACCACTGCCGCAACGGCCGTACTGGGTTAAGAAAAACAAAAACGCTCAGATGAGCCTCTGAACGATGAAGAATGTTGTGTAATGTCTGAGGTAAAGGATGCCAATGACAACGCGAACGCTGACGAAGTGTTATATTTAGAAAAGAAGTAAAATGAAGGGCCTGGTAAGGCGGAAAATGCGTCTATGGAATAAAAAAGAGAGCTAGAAATTCAAAAATTACAGGGACAGAGGTGAAGCCTGAAAGTTCTACCAAAAGGTAAAAAGCAAAGGTGTGGCAAAACATATCCCCACCAACATATAAAGACAAAGATGGGAATCAGGTCACTGACACTTTAGTATGCTGCAAATATGTAGGGAACACTTTCGTACTCTAATCCTTTCCCAAGGCAGCATAAGTGACAAAATCATGCCAATCATCGACGACGGAGTAGATTGTCCATCATTTAAATCCACCATCCGATCCAAGCCGAGATCATCACGTCAATTGTACGTCTTAAAAATATTAAAACTGCGGGAGCAATGAGCTGGTAACGTTCATAAACACGATTTGACTCAAAGAATGCACGCCCGATGATTGGAATCTGTTCCTGTCTAGTGTGTTATGTGAAAGACTAAACGCCATCCTATCGAACCTAATTGGACCTTACCCGTGTGGCTGTAGACCTGATAAACCACGACAGACCATATATGCACACTACGACAAATCCTGGAGAAGACCCTTGAAATGGAGATCGATACCTTCGCAGACCTCAAAAAGATGCTCCGTGGTAAAAGATTTCGCTCAAATGATGAAGTAATCGCCGAAACTAACGCCTATTTTGAAGGCAAAGAAAAATCGTTTTACAAAGGCGGTATCGAAAGATTGGAAAAGCGTTGGAATGATTGTATCTCCCTAAAAGGGGACTATGTTGATGAATAAAAACGAATTTTGGCAAAAAAAATTGTTTTAATTAATTAGTCACACACATTATTGAACGAAGTGTTACCATCTGTTAATCGATTACAGAGCGCGCATTCGACAGTCCGGTACGACAGAAATTATTAGATGTTATGGCTTAGTTTGGGACCGGCCGTGGCATAGCGGCAAGAACACGCGACTACCAGGTTCGACTCCTGGCTCCAGTCATTTACATTTTTCTTTCATTGCCGGCCCCTCGATGTTGTCGACAGCAACTTCGCAGTATAAGTGTCGAGTCAATCGGCATGTCTAGTAAAAAAGCTTTTCAAACAGTGACGTTCGCATTCGTCGATAAACAAGTTGGTGCCGTTAGTTGTGAATCTAAAAATAGAAAGCGTGTTAATTCACAACAGCGCGAGAAGCTATCCCATTACTCATTCATGGGGTGTAAATGAAAATTAAGTTTTTTTTATGGCTTAGTTTGTTAATCTCGCGAAGCTGATTCAACTTTGCTGGATAACAAGGGCTGACATGAAAACTTTAGTGAAAAAAGGTGACAGAGCAATTTTACCAAGCGATGGCTTTAGACAAGGCGATAGTCAATCATGCGATCATAATAGAGAAGATCAAGCTGAAGTCTATAGTAAACACGACTGATAAATTTTAAACTAGTCACGTGTTGCTCGCGTATACCGATAACATAGGTATCATTGGTCGTGGACTGCGGGATGTGGTGATAAATTAGGACAAATCAAAGTGGTTTGTTTGTCTTAACGAATATAGAGTCTACTCGCTTGGGATGCTGCGCGAACGTTGATAACTATAACTATAAAGTGGTAGATAATTTGTCCGCCTTGGTTTCGCCGTAAACAAAAATAATAGTGTCAGCCTTTAAATCAAGCCTGTTACAGTGCTAGAACCTAGGTATCCCGCATTAAAATCGCGTGATGTAACCATTTTGATACGGTCGCCTATAGCTTTCAAACATAAATCCTGTGATAACACTCTCTGAAATTTATTTTAAATTAAGTTTTCCGTAAAAACTTAAATTTCTTACATTTGCTAAATGTCCATATGAAATATATCCCATAAGTATTTTTTGTAACCAAGTGATTAATGAAAACTTTATTCTGCAGAGGTTTCTGCGGTTTGGTATGATAATTTTTGTGAATTCTTCTACAAAAAGATTATTTTCTACGAATTTTATATTCCTATTATAGTAATCCTATAAAAGGCATTTTATATAATGTTTTTGTTAAAATTGTTATCCTATCAAGGATTAACATATTTTATTTCCTAGGTATGTTATAAATTTTTCTCTAACAAAAAAAACTCATTCTCTTATTATCCATTAGATTTTAAAAAAACTTTCCTAGTTAAACATACGTATTATATGCTGAAGTTTTTACTTCCCATGTGTTTTTGCGTTTATTTCCGCATAAGTAATTGCAATTACACACAATAAGTACTGCACATGGTAGTGCAGATGAACATAAACGTAATAATTGAAGGGTTTTTTGTTTAATGAAATAATTGTTAGTTGTAATCCTGTCGGATACAACAAAAAGGGAGTAAAAATACATCTTGTTGGTTTTAAAAACTACCGCATAACAATGCGTAGTAAATTTTCACACAGAATAACATCTGAAAAGGCAACAAAACAAAATCTTTGCACAAAGTTCATTGTCTGTTTTTCAACTCTTTGACTAACTGGTGTAGACTAAGACAGATTGTCAGACATTAGACATGGTGTTGTAACCCTTTGTCTAGTGGCTTCCTGTGTCAAGTTTTCCCTTCTCTAGCGTCATTGTCTATTTTTTGTTTGTATTTTTTTTTTCTTAGTTTTTTCTTTAAGATTATTGCTATTATTATTATTTAATTTGTCATTCATTATAGCGTATTGTTGTTTGGGTTCTCTGGCATCTTTAGTTTCATTTACAAGTTTGGTTCATATTCAATTCAACTCGTGTTGACGCCAATAGCGACCAAAACCAAGAACCAGACAAAGGCAAACGCACTTTACCCCTATCCGTTCGTCCGTCTTTCTATCTTGGGCTTCTGGTGTAAAACATCCATGACAAGTGTTTAACACTGGTATCGTCGTCTCCGTCGTCATCATCATCATCACCGTCAACGTTTGACAATGCCATGAGTTTTTATGTGACTATTGTGCATTCGAATGTGCGGTGGATGCGAATGTAAAGGCGTCAAGTGTTGACACTTTCGCTTATTTGAACATATGTTCGAATGACTCCCTCCATGGCAGGATCCTCCTTTGCCACCACCTTCCTCTGCCGCTTCAATACACAGGCGTGTGCTACCTCGAAAAATCATTAGTATTTATGTATTCCTTGTCGTTAGTGTAGTCAGCGTTTTTTTTTCTTCTATGTTTATCATAGACACGGACTGACTTGACTGACTGTTTTTTTTTTCAGTATGTGTCAAAAACATATTTAAAATTTTAATCATTTTGTAAACGTTGAATTCGTACGTTTTGATATTCAAAGTGGCAAACAACCTCTCAAGTGTCAATCATGCAGAAGATATTCATAAAAAAAAACACATCTTCGTCATCAATTGATTTTAGCATTGTCAACAAGGACTTCAAAGAAGAATTGAGGAGGAGGAGAAGATCCTTCAAAAAATTTAAATTTTAACGCTAAAAATAATTCATGCGATATCAAAATATATGTACAAAATAATATTATTTTGTAAGAAAATTGTTATAAAAAATAACTAAGAAACGACAAAAACATTGACTAAATATAGAATTTTCAGAGAAAGCCACATACAAACTCTTAACGTGCATAGTACATACAAAATCTCAAATATGCAATAATCAATGTTAACAATTTTTTTTGTAAAAACCGAACAAAATAATGTTTTTAAAAATCAATATGCATTGTTTACTAGAAAACATATCATAACAAAAATAACCTGTATTAATAACACAGTGCAACACATTTTTTCGGGTGTGAATAAAACCAATAACGAACAATAGCATTTGACATCAGTAACAAAATCTTTTTCACCAATTTACTCCACTATCTCACAATTTATTTACATAGATTTTAAGCTTGATACTTTTAGGTCAAAAGTCAAAAGACCTATATTAAAATGTTCAGAGGAATATTTCCTCGGAACATTTTAACCCTCTAAAACCCTCATATTAATCGCTTAAAAATCAACTTGAGATGGAGGTTAAGGTCAATTCCCCTTATAGGAGGGAGCTGTAGGGTTGAAATGTTCCGAGTAAATATTTCCCGAAAAATGTTAGTATAAGTCTCCGAAGACATAAACTAACCCAAATGTATATTTACGGAATGGAGTTTTGGGATTTGTTACTGAGGTCAAATGCTATTGTGTGACATTGGTTTGGTTCACCACCCGAAAAAATGTGTTGCACTGTTTGCTCAAAAATATACTTCTTAGTATTTCAGTTTGATTTGATTTTGATTTTAATATATGATTCCGAAGACAGGACCTATCCCAAATGTATTTTGACACATTATTTTTCATATTTTTTGATTCGACTTTTGACCAAACTTCAAACCACTGTAAAAAAATTTGTGACGTAGAAAAGCAAAATGGGGTTCAAGGTTTTGTTACTGGGGTCAAATGCCACGTTTGATGTAGGTTTCGTTCACCCCCGAAATAAAGCCTCTCAAATTGTTTCATAGTGTAATAAGAGAAGATAGTTTTTCTTTTGTTTGTTGGCTCTGTGTTTAAGAACAAGTTTTATTAAAAATTAAATCTTATAAAACATACAGTTGTTTCCATGTCCACTTGAAAAAACTAACATATTTTTCCTTTTAATCCCATTAATTAGAGGAAGGGAATTTACTCCTACTTCTTATTTGGCAACAGAGTAGAAAAGTATTTCTTTTGTGCTCCGTAGATAGTTCGTCACACCAAGCTTAGATAACAGCTGGGTCAATACAACGAAATGTTGGTCGCTCTCTTCTGCTCTCTATCGTTCTATAGCTAATTCGACGAAGGTACTCGCCGTTAATTGATCCAAATTTTTTGCGTAGTATTTTTCTCTCGAAGACTCCCAAAATAGATTGATCCGCTTGTGTCATTACCCAGGATGGGTAATGTAAAGCAAGACAGGTGGAATCAGTATCTGGTAGAGTAGCATCTATGTTTATCGAGAAAGGGGTGTTTCTTTAAACAGCTTGCTTAGCGCAAAGTAGCAGCGGTTTGCGATCCAAACTCATCTCTGCTCCGTCGTCGATGATTGGCGTGATTAAGTCACTTATGCTGCCTTTGGAAACGAGCTGAGTACGAAAGTGTTCTTCCATATTTGCAGCTTACTTTGAGTGCCCGCGACCAGATTGCCGTCTATGTCCTTACAGGTGGGGATCTCTGTTGAAAAATATTTGTTTTTACCTGTTAGTAGAACTTTCGGGCTACACCTCTTTCCCTGTAATTTGCGATAACCTGGCTTTCTCTTTTTTCCATAGACGCCTTTTCCATCTAAAGAGGCATTTCATCTCCCTCCTCTTAATATTATATTGTTTTATCACAGCACTCTTTGCCATTGGCTGCAGTTTTATCCTATATGCAGTTTCCTTTTCTTTAGACATTACGCAACATTCCTCACCGTGCCAGGGCGATCGTTGCGGCAGTAGTCATCGAATTCGCAATATGCTGCCATTGGGTGTCAGGAACATCAGAATTAGGGGGTTTGTTTGCAGTAATTGAGAGAGTTGGTTGGAGTAGGCATTGGCTATCTCGGTGGTATGCAACTTTGTGATGTCTAGCTTACTGTGCGTTTGGTAACGAGCGTTTTTAGAACTACGTAATTGCGTGGGTACCATAACTGCAACGACGTGATGATCAGAGTCTGCATCACACACACACATCCATAACGTTAAAGAGCGTGCCTGATCAGGGGAAATCCAGATTGCCTTGTAGATATCTTTATGCTGCGATTTAGTTCTACTCACTACCATATTTCTTACCCACACGAAGCTAACCAATCTAAATCCGTCTAAATTCCGACTGCTGAACCAAGAGATTTTGCCCTTCCGATTTTAACATTAAATCTGCCATAACATTTTTAATGTCTTGGTCGTGGCAGCGGTTATATATTTCCTCTTGTAGCTCATAGAAAATATCCGTAATGTCCTCGTCTTTGTTTTCCTTCGGGGCGTACATACAAATCAGCGTGATGGGAATAGTGAATAGTGGCTAATCGGTCACTTACAGGCTTACATCGGGAGACCAGATATCGAAACCTCTTGCCTTCTATGAAACCACATCCAAATTCGTATCTTTCTGCATGGCAGCTATAAAAGATTTCACAGTACTTTGGTCGTGTGTATCTCTGTCCCGTCCATCGCATTTCCTGTATGGCGTTGATGTCAACCTTGTATTTGGCGAGGACATCCACCAGCTGCATAGAGACACCATATCTGTAGAGAGTTCGGAAACTCCAGGTGCATATCCATAAATAATGGTCCTTATAACCTTTGCGAGGGTCGGCAACATTTTAAGGGGTTATAAAATTATGTTTTCTTTTTGTTTACATAATAATTGTTAAGGAGAATGGCTTATTAGGCCACTTGGCCCAATCCTAGATTCTTGGTTCTGTTAAACCCACTACTTACTTACTTAGTGTCCAAATACAATTTACGAAACGTAGTTCATAAATTTGAGGCCTGAAGTAATAAAGAATTCCACACGCTTCGGTCTTCTGCGTGTGTTCTCCAGTTAGTCCTACCAGATGATGGCACGTCGCCTACCAATTGGTCCTTCCAACGGAGTTTGGGTCTCCCTGCTCTGCGCCGTCCTTCAGGTTCGCCTTCAAACACCATTCTCGCTGGAGCATTTACATCCATCCTGGCAACATGTCCCAGCCATCGAAGTCGTTGGATTCTGACTCTTTTAGCTCCGTCGATGTCGTGGTAAAGCTCATACAGCTCATGGTTCATCCGATGGTGAAACTCGCCATTCGACAATGATAGGTCCATATATTTTTCGGAGTACTTTTCTCTCGAATACTCCCAGGTTTTGTTTGTCCGTTGAAGTAAGCACCCATGATTCGGCAGCATACAACAGAACAGGTAAGATAAGCACCTGGTATAGCTGTTTCTTAGTATTTCGAGATAAGGTGGTGTTACTAAAGTGCTGTCGAAGTCCGTAGAAACATCTATTGGCTAGCAATATTCTCCGTTTAATTTCATGTCTGACATTATTTTTCTTGTTGACGGAAGATCCGAGGTAGGTAAACTCATCGACTACCTCAAATCATCTTTGCAGGAGTCGTAGGCAGCTTTGTAGTCGACAAAGAGGGTTTTTTTCATGCTTCCCTAAGTGATACCTTTACCAACGCATGGCAATTCATTTTTGTTTAAATAGATCAAAATTATCAATATTAGAAATATGTATTAGAAATATTCAAAATATATTAAATTGCTTACAAATATCCAATTGTTCGCGATGCCAATACCTATTTAAGTTTCATATCAAATGGTAGCATACAATTTATTTTCAATTCACGTTTTGTTTTTTTTTTCATCTAATCCTTCATTATGATTAATTAACATTACCAATGGCATCAAACAAAGCAACAAACAATTTTGATAAAAAGCCAAAACTTTTCGAGGAGTTAGATGACGGAGAAATGAAAAAGTAAACATTTACTAATTCGAACCTTCAGTTGTAGTAAAACATTAACTCAAGTCAAGCAGTTGTTAATTTCTATAGAGACGTCACAATCATCGAACGGTTGGCAAACTGAGAGTCATGTGCGAATCTACTATGATTTATGTGGAGGTCATAGACCTCCACGTAGTTCAAAACAATTTGACTGTTATTAGAGAAAGAGAGGGAGGAAGAGTGAGAGGTGGAGAGAAGGTAAAAATTGACAGCATTGTAACAAATAGTGTTTTTAACGTAAAATTTATAAAGCACTTACTGACTACTTGGCTATAACGAGCGTAAAAGCGAAAAACAATAGTTTGTATAATAACTTGCACTTTTAGTTGCAATGCAAAGCCAAGCATACTATTTGGGTATGACAATTGAATTGTATGATTTGTGCGAAATGATGGTGCGTAGAATTATTAGCGACCCCAGAAACATAGCGGTCTAAGTGACATATTTATAACAATGTAAAGAACCCACTCCGCCCATAGGGTCAAAAATTCCAAGCATACGATAATTTCCATACAGTAATATTTACTTGTTATATTTTTATAAAGATCGTTTTAGTGGAAATAGGAACATTATATTGGGAAAAGTGGGCGTAGAAACAGGCTCAAATGATGCCTTTACCAACGCACAACAATAATTTTGTAATTATATTAATTTAATATAAATAAACTAAAGCTAATTGATGTACGCATGCATATTCTGAGAAATCCAATTACTTTCACGATTTTCCAATGTCGTTCCTTAAAACGTTCACTGGGCTATAGGTGAACGTTTAAATTTCATACATATGCTTTAAAAAAAATTAACGGATTATTGCCAGGCAAACAACTGAAGTTAAACAAACAATGAAAAGGTTAAAGGTGACATTGATTTTATTTAAACTATGGCAGCAAGCACTGCCTCCTTTCATTTTACTCGAAATGTCTCTTCGTATTCAAACAGGATCTGCTCTGGCTGGCTGTGCTTTTATAGACAATTTTGCACGATAGTTAACTCACTCGACGATTTAATAGCATTTGTGCCAATTTAAACATTTCCAATTTTATTCGACTGTAAAACTAAAAGTTTTCTTTTTGCTTCAGCCCTCGATTACAATTGGCCGAATGCGCTTGGCGCACGTTTTCAGATTCGCTGAAAAATCGTGAGAAATTAAAATGTCTTGCACTCAAAGTTACACCATCTCAAAGCGCCCTCAACTGTGCGGCGCTCTAGTTTTAATCGCTTTTCACTTCATAGAAAAGAAAATTACAAAACGCGTTTGCTCCAACAACTACAAAGTTGTGTTCACTCGCCGTTGTTGCCCAGGGATGTGATGAGTGGTGGTGGTGTTGCTGTTGTTTCTGGCATTTCTTTTCGATTGCAGTTGCAGGAATTTCTCTTTGGTGTGGTGTAATTAATTTAGAGATTTGTTTTATTATTATATTGTACGAAGTATAAAAAAAAAACAGAAAATGTTGCACGTACATACAAACAAAATCCCTTGTACCTTTGTTAGATATTTTGTTGTATGTATATAAAATAGTTGAGGCAAATGCATAAAAGCCAACAGTTGCAGTGCTTTTGATGAACAATGGGACGGAAGTGGGAAATGTTAGAAAAGTGCTGGGGATTACATCAATTTTGGGAAAGATATGGCTAAGGTTTAATGGAAACCACATATAAGAAAAGACGCAAATAATACAAAAATTTTACAAATTATAAAAAACTTTTAAAATATAAAAATGCAAAGATATAAAAATATATAAATATATAAATATAAAAATATAAAAATATAAAAATATAAAAATATAAAAATATAAAAATATAAAAATATAAAAATATAAAAATATAAAAATATAAAAATATAAAAATATAAAAATATTAAAGTATAAAAATATAAAAATATAAAAATTTTAAAATATAAAAATATTAAAATATAAAAATATAAAAATATAAAAATATAAAAATATAAAAATATAAAAATATAAAAATATAAAAATATAAAAATATAAAAATATAAAAATATAAAAATATAAAAATATAAAAATATAAAAATATAAAAATATAAAAATATAAAAATATAAAAATATAAAAATATAAAAATATAAAAACATAAAATATAAAAATATAAAAATATTAAAGTATAAAAATATAAAAATATTAAAATATAAAAATATTAAAATATAAAAACATAAAAACATAAAAATATAAAAATATAAAACTATAAAAATATAAAAATATAAAAATATGAAAATATAAAAATATAAAAATATGAAAATATAAAAATATAAAAATATAAAAATATTAAAATATAAAAATATAAAAATATAAAAATATAAAAATATAAAAATATAAAAATATAAAAATATAAAAATATAAAAATATAAAAATATAAAAATATAAAAATATAAAAATATAAAAATATAATAATATAAAAATATTAAAATATTAAACTATAAAAATATAAAAAAATAAAAATATAAAAATACAAAAATACAAAAATATACAAATATTAAAATATAAATATATAAAAATATAACAATATAAAAATATAAAAATGTAAAAATATAAAAATATAAAAGTATAAAAATATAAAAATATAAAAATATAAAAATATAAAAATATAAAAATATAAAAATATAAAAATATAAAAATATAAAAACATAAAGATATACAATTTTAAAATATAAATAAATATATGGACTCTACTGCCTGACCCATTATTCAATTTCGAGAAAATTTTTATATTTCCAATAATCTATTGACAGAAACTCCTCAAAATATTGAAAAGGGTGGTCCAACCATAATGCACGATGTTAATTGTGAGTCACACCTTAACATTAAGTTTTTGGACCATCCTTTAGTTAACTTTTAATATTGTGTAGTCATAGATCAAACTTATGAAGCCTTGAGGTTTACTAAGAATGATTTAATTTAAGATTTTTGTCCGAATTAACAACACAGTACCACACATGATTTTGGGACTCGATTCTGAGAGTTGCACGTGAAAGTAGCCCCTAAAAGAAGAAGTTCTGCATCATTCGTTTTGTCAAGTTACATTTAATATCGATTTGAAGTTAATAAGTACTGTATAGGGGCATTTGTCACGTTTTAAACTCTTTGTTATATTGTTATATGGTAGCGTATGATTATCATAAGTTATATTCCAAGTTAATCATACGACACGGAGTATAACAGTTTAATTGTAACTGATACAAAATAAACCCAGTTCAAAATCATTTGATGAATGGAAAAGTGAAACAGCTGCTTATGTAGGGAAACGCTATATGAACAGATTAAAGAAATTCTAATTTTGAATTTTTATAAAATTTGTTTCAGCTAAATCGGTCTAGTGGTTCTCGAGTTAGAGAATAGAGCCTAAAACTAGACAAATTCCCCTATACAATACTTACTAACTTCAAATCGATATTAAATTATTATGGCATGTAACTTGACAAAACGAATGATGCAGAACTTCTTCTTTTTGGGGCTACTTTCAGGTGCAGTTCTCAGAATTGATTTCCAAATCAATGAGCTGAAAAATTTTGTACTGTGTAAGGGACTTTTTCCTTAGTTCGCAGTAGGTGCCGTAAAAGACCTCAGTAACCCCATACAAAATGACAAGAAATGCCCAGAATTAAGGAATTAAACTTTTTACATTTGCTGGAAAATGTATTAACACTTTTTACACTGTAACCTTTTTTTAGTTCTACTATAAATAGAGTCTGTAAACCTCTGGCCTCATAACAGAAAGTCCTATATCCCACCATTTACGTTCTAGAAGCAGCAAATAATAAAACATAAGTAATTTCAATTGAAAATCAGTAAATATCAATAACTCAAGACTAAAGCAACATCAGACATAAGGTGAGCGTATTTATCAGTCAGTTCACGGGACCAACAATTCTGTACAGGTTTTACTTGTATGTCCCACTGTATGCCGCTGTGAAGGCTACCAAAAACATAACAGTTGCTGGTAGTCATTTTTTTGTATACCATTTGCTCTTTTTAATATTTCCTATGAAATTTGTTAACTGTATACAGGAAAATCTCTATAAAGGCGACTACAATATGACCACATGGGTGGCAACTTAAATTCAAATTTGGATTGTCGGTAATTTTCGAGCGGAATATTGTGTCAGTTGTTATCGAATAGCTATGACCAAATTTAAGTAAAATCGCGGTGCGCCAAAGAGTTCAACTTCAACTTAAAACTTGAATGAATGTGGTATGCGTTGTTGCGAATTAACACGTTTTTTTTAGATTCACAACTAACGGCACCTACTTCTTTCTCGACGAATGCGAACGTCAGTGTTTTAGAAGCTCTTATAAGACATGCCGATTGACTCGACACTTATACTGCAAAGTTGCTGTCTACAATATCGAGGGGGTCAGCAATGAAAGAAAAATGTAGAAGACTGCAGGCGGGAATCGAACCCGGGATCTACCGCATGGTAGTCGCGTGATCTTACCACTATGCCACGGCCGTTTCCAAAGCGGTCAAAGGTTAAATCTATATATATATATATATATGAAATAGTTTGTCTTTGTTTGTTTGCATTTTTTAGTACCATATATACTCGAAAACGACTGTGTAGCTGTGTGGTCGGTGGTGGAAATAAGGTTCTTTCATTTGTGTTATATCAAGTGGGCGTGGCCCCACCCATGGGCCCTATTTTCGAAACCGCAATATCTGGAGGACTGTTTCTAACACCGCTTTGAAAATTAGTGTGGATGTATTTGTCAGTAAATTTCGCGATCCCTACAAAAAAAAATGGGCGGGATCGGATCAGTAGGCGTAGTTTAATACTTGAAACTTTAAACGGCTGTATCTCATGAACTATACGAGTTATGTAGATGATATTTGGTATGTGTTGTTGGTACAGTATGAATTACATCCAGAGTAGGAGTTGGCGGTGCCACGCCCCATTTAAAAGAAACTGTCAAAAAATCCTTAATAATTGTTTGAGCAAACTGAAAATTTCACAGTATAGTAGAGATATATTCAAGCTATTAGGAACCAAGTTGGCAAATAGGACCGAGGCGCCGCCCACACAGGTCGGTATTTGGCTATTACATATTTGCGAGAAAAAAATACTTAATAGAACATTTGTTAATAATATAAGAGTTACTTAAAGCCTGATTTGTGGGGCACGGGAAATAGCTATCTGATATTTCGGTCGAACATTTTTTTTAAATTTCCGCATTTCGCTGCCCCCTAAATGTCCACCATTGTTCCACATGTGATAATTCCGTTTAGGTATAAGGTCGTAATACTACCTGGGCTAATTGGAAATTGGTTTTTTCGTTAATTTAATCGATCAGATTGGTAAATCATAATTATATATTAGAATTGTTTTGAAACATTCTGTAATAATATTACGAAATATTTAAAATCAAATAACTTTTAACCTATTTTATGAAATGTTTTTTTTTTTTTATTATTATTGCTATTTTTATTATCAGTTATCGCCTACATTGAGCTTTTACTGTCATTACCGGTCAAAGGGAAAACGTTTTAACTCGTGCATATAACTTCTGTACACACTGTGTGTGTGTGTGCTTCATACTGTGTGCTTCAGTTCTTTGAAAGACTAAAAGTCATTTACCAAAAAGTGAAATGAAGTCACGTGCGCCATTGCACTATTTAATATGCAAGTGAAGTTTTCCTGGCTGGCCATGTTTTCTATTTCACTAAGATTAAAATGTAAATAAAAGATTTGGGCTATACAAAATTATACTCTATGGCATAATCCACACAGATTTTATACAAAAATTTACAGTGAAAATTAAATAAATATTTGTAATTTACTTTGTGTTATATTAAAGATAAAAAACACGATCGATGATGTGTAACCTTGGTCTTTTGAGAATTTAAATTTGTTTTCACATTTTCCTTTGCAACACTAAGTGCCACAACAGCTCCCTCCGCATAACCTTGATGCAACCAAATTCCCCGAAATTGCAATTTCAGTTTGCGCTTTGTATTTACCCTTCATTGCAATGTACTCATAAAATACACAATTTACTTTGTGGCGGGCGCGGTAATAAATTATCATAATTTGCTAAATGTTGAACTTATTATGTTGTTTAATTACACGAGTAAAGAGAGAGAGCGCGACGGCCAGCGGTAGCTGTATCCTCGACATCAAAAAATATATGCGTATGTACTTCAAGGAGACTCCCCGACTTGTTATTTCCTAATTAAGCGAATGTTTGCGCTGTCGTGCTGTTCTCCGAACCATACAAAGGAATTTAGAACGTAGCGAGCGACAACGCCACTGACACCAGCATTACCGCTTTGGGTACCCCTATATCATTCCAAAACAGCCA
The DNA here is from genome assembly GCA_964034835.1 of Muscina levida. Lineage (NCBI taxonomy): Eukaryota > Metazoa > Arthropoda > Insecta > Diptera > Muscidae > Muscina > Muscina levida. Next base: position 136,781,340 of record OZ035880.1, read on the forward strand.
GCAGCAGCAGCAGCAGCCGCCATGGGAGACACATGAGGGCGCCATCAAGTGTTGTGGGTTTCATTTACATGATGAAATTCTATATGTTTCATTCGTTTGTTATAGTTGGGCGGTTGTGTGTGTTTTTTTTTTGCATCTGCATAATTATGAAAAACACTAGCGAATTTATAATAAAAAAATAATATAAGAAAAAAAATTTAGTATGAACATGTGTTGTCTCTCAGTGCTTTGGCAGCAACGCATCACGATGCAGTGAAGCCAAAGTGGAAAAGATAACATATGTGTTGTATGTGTGCTGGAGAAAGGGTGTTGCTAATAGAATGATATGATTTAGTAAAAGTTATTTTGTAAAGGCTCATTTGGGCATATGGTCAAAGAAAAAGTTAATTTTCCACAAATACACCATTTTGTATGGGAGGTACCAGAAGGGGTAGGCCTATATACGCCATATTCATTCCAGAGTAAAATTTCGATAAACTTATATCTTGCAGCAAATATGACTGATATCAGTGTATGTACTTACAAATAAAAACTTATGTAAAACTATGAGGGCAATTCGGTCATTTGTATGCGAGGTATCAGAAGAATTGTGACAAATTCTTCGGTTTTCTAAGTATTTGTCTACTATTGAAAGATACTTTATGTGACCAAATTCAAATATCATCTAGTAGTCCGTTTGGAAGTTATGAAAAAAAATTAATTTTGAAAATCTGTAAATTTGCGTGGGAGGTACCAGAAGGGGTGGTGCTATTCTGCCCATTTTCAATCGAGTTACTTTATTTTGAAAAACATTACCAGTGGAAAATTTTGGTAAGCATCAGTTGAGGATTACTCGAGTTACCCTGCACACCAGCCAGATAGACGGACATGTTTCAATCGTCTTAAAAAGTCCTGAAAAGAATTAGGTCTCAAGATACTTAGGGTCTAACACGTCTCCTTCAATGCGTTACACTATTTCTCGTATTTAGTGATATACAGGAGCATTCGTAAGGGTGATGGTCTAAAAAATATCAAGAAATTAAGAAAAAACCATGGTAGTTCTTGCTTTTTGTTAGAACAACAGCAATTTTTTTAAATAAAAGTACTTTTTCATATTGCAAAAATAATTGTTGGTACATTTTATGTATTCTTTGGTACAATAATAATTTTTGATACAAAAAAATCGTTTTTTTGGGCACAATAAAAGTACTTTCTTGTACTTTTTTTGCGTTTAATAAAAGTACTTTCTGGTACACTGAAAGTACTTTTTGGTACAGTAATTTGCTTTTTTTTTTGGTGCAATAACATTTTTGTTTTATAGTAAATTGTACTTTTTGTGTTTATTAAAAGTACTTTTTGTGTACATTAAAAGAATTTTTGTGTAGATTAAAAGTACTTTTTGGGCAATAACAGTACTTTTTGATACACAAGTTCTGTTTGATACAATAAATGTACATTTTAGTGCAACAAAAGCACTTTCTGGTACAATAAAACTACTTCTTGGTACAATAAAAATAATTTTTGGTTCAGTTAATTTACTTTTTAGTACAAAAAATGTTCTTTTTAGTACAATAAATATACTTTTTGGTACAACAGATTGTACTTTTTGTGTACAAATAAAGTAATTTATGTAATGAAAGGCTGAAATGCAGAAAAGGGTGCGGGAGCCAAAAAAAAATAAAAAAATTATGCCATTCTCTTCATTCTTCTCTAGTGATATTCTAAAAATGAACATATATGCGTGAAACTTCAAACTATAAGATATTAATTACATTATGCAACAAATGAAGACTTTTTGTAAAATAGAAGAATTTGACAGTATAGGTTCGATTCTACTATCCAAGGGTACTAAAACCCTATACTCAGTTTGTCGAGATTAGTGACCAATTTTTGTATGGACCCCAAAATATTCTCAAAATCAGTGAGCCCCTCGAAAAAAAGGTGTCATCAGTTTATGTCCAACAGCTAACTCACACTTCGTGATAGCGCTGAACTATATTCGGCAATAATGTAGCTGGGAGTTTTGCGCACAAATACTATTAACAATGTACGTAAACAATCTTATTTATTATTGCACCTTTTTCAAAAAAATTGAGGAAGAAATTATTTTTTTTTTCACTTTTTTCAGCATTACTTTTAGGGAGTCCAAATTTTTCACTAAAAATGTTCGCCAAAATTGTAGCCATGGTAAAGTTGAACAACTTTCGTGAACATATCAATACAATATGAATGTGTCTAGGCAATCTAAATAGCTCATAAAGACATATCAATACAATATGAATATGTCTAGGCAATCTAAATAGCTCATAAAGACCAATATAATACCGGTTTTTCGTACTTTTACGGTTTTTCGTACCGATTTTAGGTTTCTCAGCGGATTTAAAAAAAAGAGATTTCGGCCTTTCCAACGGTATATATAGTTATATTGATAACTTATCATATCTGTCTGTGTTTTGCCTCGAAATTTTAAACTTTTGTGAATTTTTCACTATTTTTAAAGTTTGAAGAAGTTTGTAGCCACTATTTTATAAGGACACCCTAATGTTTACTATTTTATTCAGAAAGTGCACGCTTTTATAAGTTAGACGCATATTTGTTTGTAAAAATCGGTTAACAAATAGTTAAGTTATTCATGATTTCTCAGGGACTCAATTTTCATATCCTATACTAAAATCGTTATTTTTTTTTAGTCAAAAATAGGTGTAATATGGTCCATGGGTTCCGCAAAGTCTTAAAAAATACAATATTAAACTCATTTCGAAAATATTATTCATTTGAGCATCCTCACATAGGGGGTCATAAGATAATACAATGGGCACCTCTTATGAGCCTACTCTCTAGGGCCCCATGGGGCCCGGCGCCAACTTTGATCTTAATTTTCGAGTAAAAGGGCGTATTTAGGGGGCGTGGTATATTTTCTTTTGTTTTGGGGCTCCCTCCCCTGTTCCTTCACTAATGCCAAATATACTATTGGGTGTATTCTGGTTTCGGCAAAAAAAATTACGGTTAGGACTTATACCTATCAGTCAGCTACATATATTTGGTCTGCGTTACACTTGATTTTGCCGACAGCAGCTTCTTATATTCTTATAGGTCGAGTCAATCGGCATGTCTAGTAAAAACTTTTTACTAAACGTCGAGTCAATGGGCATGCCTAGTAAAAACTTTTTAATAAGCCGACGTTTAGACTCGTCGTTAAACGGTAGGTCTATTTGTGTAGGTCAAGCGTGTCAAGTCACAAATGTATAAAGCTCTCTCATATCTCATTCATGGGATGCAAATGGAAAAAGTTTAAATTTTAAATAGAATTTGTATTCTAAAGAAAATTGTCCATCACTCCTCATAGTCGCCCCCTTTTTTTTTTTGCATACATACGTTTATTTGGGTAGAGTTTGTAATATATGATATGTTTTTGTTTTACAATGTTTTATTTGTGCTAACATTTTGGTTACTTTTTATTTGTGTGTTAATTGAAACTGCAATCAATTCAATGTGGATGGAGGAGTTTTTACACAATTTTCGCAATAAACACCTTCGCTGAAACAAACACTGAGAAAGAAGGTGGCAGTGGCGTTTCTCATTATAATTTTGCAAACAATTTGTTTATTTGTCAACATTATAAAGAAATGCCTTATTATACAGAAATTCATTTATGGTTATTGCAAAAATTTTAATTGAAAATAAAAAAAACAAATAGGCGCTAATTTATTGTTATGAACTTGATGCTAAATGAACTAGGCACATAAATTTTAGTGACAAATTTGCATAGAATGTGATGACTGTGTGATTTCGGAGCAGGAATTTAAGGTCGTCAAATCGCTATATAAAATATATTTGTAATCCTCAAGAAAATTCCCTCTTATTTTTGTCGACTTTCGACAACATTCGATTGTTTTTTTTTTATTTGAATAAATTTAGTAATAAATAATTGAAATGATTAGTGTTGCGAATTTTTCATCATCTGAAGAAGAACAATAAAGGAGCAAGAACAGTCTTGTTTCAGGCTCACAAACGATACCAGCGTTGCCAAATTTCAAAAACGACAAAGATTCGACGTGACTACGACGTACATAATAAGGAGGATTATGAATTGTAAATTTAGTTAAATGCTAAACTACTATTTCCAATATTAAGTATTTGTTTTAACATAAACTTTCTCCATTTTACTTTACTTCCTAGCAGTATCTCCCGAATGTCTCAAGTCTTTGTGTTCCAAAATAATGATTTTGTTAAACTCCAGTGTTCATATTTGTTATTTTAGCTTATACTTATAACAAATATCCCTAAGAAAGCTAATAACTTTATAAATTATTTAATTGAAAATTTTCTTTCTTTGTTTAACATTTAAAACTTAAGTGTCCAACACATCAAGTGTATTAGACGTTCATATCCACTATCTGATATATTAAAATAAAAAAAAAACAACAATCCACTACAATGCACAAAGCCAGAGATGACCTTTAACAAAGAAACCAGATAGACTGCCGGGCAGTTAGACAAACGTGCGGACCGACGACCCCAACACAACGAGCAAACAAACATGTAATGAATGCCTGCCTTAGTTTATGTAAAAATAAACAATACAACTTATTAAGAAATTTTATACAAAATAGAGTCTATCATTACACAGACAATCGGTTGGCAACCCAGCAAAAGTTTTCAGGAGCAGAAAGCTAAAACAAATAAATTATAATAATATAATTATTATTATATAATTTTAAATAATCACCTGGTAGTGTTGTAAATTTTGTATAAACCCAAATTTCTGTGTGAACATCAAGTCTCTGACTGTCTCTAGAAAATATTAACATTTATCCCTTTGAATCCATACAATTAGCACTGGGTTATATTTTGAGCCAAATAATCCATATGTTCATGTACATAGTACATACATATATCTAAAACATAGTAAAGTAAACATCTTACTACCCAGTGTGCCATGCGGATCAGGATCGGATCCGATACTGATCCGCATGGCGCACAAAAACGGAAATCATGTAATGAAAGTGTTCAAAATTGACACAATTAAAAAAATTTCAGGAAAACATGTGGTTTTTGGTTACCCAAAAGATGCACGTAGGTTGTTTACTAATGACAGTAACATTAATATTATGACAAATAGTTCTATGCGAATTGAAGGCGAGCTGCAGCAGAATGTGCTTACTAACATAACCAAGATTTTTAAAATTAAAATAGGAAAACACTGTATTTTTTGCCCCTAATTCAATAAACTAAACTAATATTATGTTATATATGTTTATATTATACAATTCAATTACAATTATATAATACTTCCTACAATAAAAAAAAATAATATGAATGCATTTTCAACCAAGTTTGAGAATTTTTACTATAATTATGATTTCACGGATTCCGTTTTGTCGGATCCGGAACTGATCAGTTTCGGATCAGACTACGCGGATTCCGTTTTGTCGGATCCGGAACTGATCAGTTTCGGATCCGACTGCGCGGATTCCGTTTTGTCGAATCCGGATCTGATCAGTTTCGGATCCGACTGCGCGGATTCCGTTTTGTCGGATCCGGATCTGATCAGTTTCGGATCCGACTGCGCGGATTCCGTTTTGTCGGATCCGGAACTGATCAGTTTCGGATCAGACTACGCGGATTCCGTTTTGTCGGATCCGAATCTGATCAGTTTCGGATCTGATCAGTATCGGATCCGCGTCCGCATTTGTGCACATTGGGTACTTGGAATATAAGCACACACAGATGTAGCCAAAATTGGTTTAAGCCTTTTTGCCACACACACACACATATGCACCCAAGTATAGACAATCTACCTTGCCTTAATTGGTAACTTGTTTTACCAAGCATTACTTAATTTAATAACAAACACAAGAAAAAAATCTATACAAACAATCCCAAAAAAAACATAAAAATAAAAACAACAAAGTAACAACAAAACTAAAGAAGAACATGCAATAACAATAACCAACTAACATAGAATTTGTTCTACGACCATGTTGTTGGTGTATCTCTACAACTATGTACAACGATGTAAATGTTAAAATAGATGGATACATTATTACGTACACACATAAGAGGACATACTGCATTGTCGTACGTACACATTTTTTGAATGCGATGACAATAAGAAGATAGTTGTTGGATGTATACAGAAGAAAAAAAAAACAGAAAACAACAACAAAAACATAGTACATGCGAGAGCTAGTTAAGATTTTTTGTCGGTATTTTTTGGGTTGCAGATGTTGGCACAAAGGACAGTGGTGTTAAGTGATTAAATTAAACTATGTATATAGAAAAAAAAAACCTCAATAGTATACAAGTACATATATATACTATACAAACATAAATAAGTAAGTTTCAGTCGTGTAAACCGACTAACATATACCCTCACCCTCAGTAAAAAACATGAAATTTGCAAGTATAAAAATTTTAGGTTTTTTCTTTTTAAATTATAAATATAGACTTCCTAGTTTATCTCCAAAACTTTATCCAGTTATAGCTTTACAAAAAACAGAATTAAGGCATGATTTTATTGATGTTAATACTCGATTTCTAAAGTGGGCGGAATAGGGCATTTGTATGGGAGGTACCAGAAGGGACGTGTAGCCATGTAGCCCATATACAATCCCCTTAGTAGCTTTGGGTAAATATTAACCTATGCAACGTTTCAAAACAATTGGTTACGTCTTTCGATAGTTATTGTGTGTATCAGGCGGACAGGCGGACGGACATGGATCAAACCACTTAAAAGTCATGAATCGAATTTGGTTCAAAAATGCCTGACTCTATGTGTTATATATTTGGGTCGTATCAAATAATATATAACCTCCTACTCGCAGGGAGTCTGTGAGAGAAAAATACTTCGTAAAATATTTGAATCCATTATCGTTAACAGCAAGTATCGTCGTCGAATGAACCATGGGATGTATGAGCCGTATAATGTCATCAACGTAGTCAAACGCGTGCAAATAGACGGAATGCGCTGGCTTGGACTCGTTGTACGATTGGATGTAAATGCTCCACCTCGAAAAGTCTTCGGCAATAAACTCGATGGGCGCCGGGAATGGACCAGATTAAAGAGCTGTAATAAAAGATTGGTTTTTGATTTTTGACTCTTGATTCTTGATTCTTGTTTCTTGATTCTTGATTCTTGATTCTAGATTCTAGATTCTAGATTCTTGATTCTTGATTCTTGATTCTTGATTCTTGATTCTTGATTCTTGATTCTTGATTCTTGATTCTTGATTCTTGATTCTTGATTCTTGATTCTTGATTCTTGATTCTTGATTCTTGATTCTTGATTCTTGATTCTTGATTCTTGATTCTTGATTCTTGATTCTTGATTCTTGATTCTTGATTCTTGATTCTTGATTCTTGATTCTTGATTCTTGATTCTTGATTCTTGATTCTTGATTCTTGATTCTTGATTCTTGATTCTTGATTCTTGATTCTTGATTCTTGATTCTTGATTCTTGATTCTTGATTCTTGATTCTTGATTCTTGATTCTTGATTCTTGATTCTTGATTCTTGATTCTTGATTCTTGATTCTTGATTCTTGATTCTTGATTCTTGATTCTTGATTCTTGATTCTTGATTCTTGATTCTTGATTCTTGATTCTTGATTCTTGATTCTTGATTCTTGATTCTTGATTCTTGATTCTTGATTCTTGATTCTTGATTCTTGATTCTTGATTCTTGATTCTTGATTCTTGATTCTTGATTCTTGATTCTTGATTCTTGATTCTTGATTCTTGATTCTTGATTCTTAATTCTTGATTCTTGATTCTTAATTCTTGATTCTTGATTCTTGCTCCTTGCTTCTTGATTCTTGCTCCTTGATTCTTGATTCGAGATTCGAGATTCTTGATTCTTAATTCAAATCTATTCAATCTATAAAATCTATAAAAAAGAACTTAATATCCCTTTACACCCCACTTTACTTAATATCCCTTTACACCTCTCGCGTTGCTGTGAAATAACACGCTCTCTATTTTTAGATTCATAACTAATGGCACCTACTCACTCACTGTCACTGTTTGAGAAACTTTTACTGCACATGCAGATTGACTCGACACTTAAACTGCGAAGTTGATGCCGACAACATCGAGGGAGCAGGAAATGAAAGAAATGTAGTCTCCTGTTCTAACCATCATGCCACGGTCGGTTCCTATATATAAAATCTATAAAAATCTTTGAAATCAATAAAATCTTTGAAATCAATAAAATCTATAAAATATATAAAATCTATAAAATCTATAAAATCTATAAAATCTATAAAATCTATAAAATCTATAAAATCTATAAAATCTATAAAATCTATAAAATCTATAAAATCTATAAAATCTATAAAATCTAGAAAATCTAGAAATTTAGAAAATCTATAAAATCTAGAAAATCTAGAAAATCTATAACATCTAAAAAGTCTATAAAATCTTTAAAATCTACAAAATCTATGAGATCTATAAAAACTGTAAAAAAATCTATAAAATCTGATAAATCCACATAAAATCTATAAAAATCTAAAAAAATCTATAAAATCTATAATATTTATAAAATCTATAAAAAAAACTATAAAATCTGTAAAAAAAAAACTAAAAAATCTTTAAAAACTAAAAAATGTATAAAAATCAATGATTCCTATAAATCAAAGATTCAATATTCGGTTTTAAGAATTTTAAAGATTTGTACCTCAACAACTAATTCACTTATACACCACTGTGTCTCACCTTAACGCATTCAGGTATCTTATAGTAACATAAGAACAACAAAATCTAACAACAAAAACTTGTTGTTTTTTAAAACCCAACCAAATAAAAAAAACACAAAAACCACAATTTCGACAAATTTATAATATTTAGTGCTTGTTGACGCTGTACGGTCGGACAGACGCACAGATGTATAGATACAATAACGACTTGAAGGAAGTGATTGTCATTTTGTCATATTGACAGAAATCTTAGAAAATTTAAATATTTCTTCTTCTTCTCCATTCACATCTATGGAAGTGAGTGTGATTTCTTAAAATTTTCTAAATATAACAAACCCAAAGAAACCGGTACTATCATATCTCTGTAGATAACATTCGACTGAGTCATACAATATTTGCATAAACAATAATCGATATTGTTTAAACAAAGTTTCTCGTTGTTCACGATTGCCAACAACAACGATTCTGTTGTATCTCACAAATTTCTAATAAATTGTCAATTTATGAGGTAAACGATGACGGTGGCAGTGTATTCAATAAATTGCTTGAAATGGGTTAATAAAATAAAATTATTCTAAAAATGCAATCAGCTTGAAAAGAAAGAACAGATGAATGTTATCCATATCAGGTTGTGCAATTTTTCAATTTTATGATAATGGCGAATAGACAAAAGAAATATTTATTTATTTATGGTGAAGTCGATGAAATAAACATAAACTCTTTGGCAATTCGGCAATGAAGAAGTCAATTGAAATCAAAGGGGTGTTGTGTGAGCGGTTGGAATTTCCATTTCGATATTAACGGGTTTTTTTTGAATTGTGAAATTGACGAGATGTGGTAATAATGTAAGTGGATGAGATTTGAAAAGAAGCTAAACATATAATTTTATTATTTAAGTATGTGTACAACATGACTTGATTTCAAAACATCAAGATAACAATATTAAAAGTTTTCAAGATTTCAATATATCAAAATTTCCGGATGTCACGGTTTCAAAATCTCGAGATTTCAGAATTGGAAGATACAAGATTTCAATATTATAAACTTTCAAAAAATAATGTCATCAATATTTCAAAATTTGAAATTTTTTTAAGATTCCAACATTTCAAGACTTCCATAATACATAATTTTAGGATTTCAGTACTTTACATCTTAAATGGATGACTGTCAAAATTCTACCGTTCCACGTCCTTGTTCAATATTGAATTTTATTTTATACCAGCAATCAATTCGTTCCCCTCCAAATCGCCTTCATCCACTTAATGTTTTTCACTTCTCAATGAGTTTAAACTCAATGCAGCGAAAATAAAACAAAAGTAGAAAACTGCATTTCTTTGCTCTAACTGAATACTAAACTTTTCACTTAGAGCTAAAAGCTAAATTCTTGTTCTGCGGCAAAATCAAAGGAATTGTTCGCCGGTCGTTCCTTAATGTACTTTAAGCGAGAATATTGTTACAAAGCTGACATGAAAAACGCTAAATAAACAACAATTATAAAACACTTTACAACATAGCGCATAGTCATCAAAGAGAGTGGAAAGGCAACAACATTGGGCAGAGACAAGGGGGAAAAAGCGACCGTCGACGCACTTTTTGTTAAATAAATTTAAAGATTTCATTTCCCTCAAGCAAAAGCATCTATGTTAAGCGTTTTGCGAACACAATCAAATCCTCGTAATTATTTCAAATGTTAATGGATGTTTTCATTTTTTCTTCTTCATCTATTTGCAGATTAAATTGAAGGAGAACAGAAACGGAACAGAGCAAAGGATATTTCAAGGAAATAACAAAAAGGTGAGTAAGAAATTAATTTGCGGTTCAAATAATAAGTTTCAAATGTAAATAAGAAATTGTGTTAACAACACTTTTATGGATTTTATAGATTTTATAGAGTTTATAGATTTGATAGATTTTATAGATTTGATAGATTTTATAGATTTTATAGATTTTATAGATTTTATAGATTTTATAGATTTTATAGATTTTATAGATTTTATAGATTTTATAGATTTGATAGATTTTAGAGATTTTATAGATTTTATAGATTTGATAGATTTTATAGAATTTATAGATTTTATAGATTTTTATAGATTTTTATAGATTTTATAGATTTTATAGATTTTATAGATTTTATAGATTTTATAGATTTTATAGATTTTAAAGATTTTATAGATTTTATAGATTTTATAGATTTTATAGATTTTATAGATTTTATAGATTTTATAGATTTTATAGATTTTATAGATTTTATAGATTTTATAGATTTTATAGATTTTATAGATTTTATAGATTTTATAGATTTTATAGATTTTATAGATTTTATAGATTTTATAGATTTTATAGATTTTATAGATTTTATAGATTTTATAGATTTTATAGATTTTATAGATTTTATAGATTTTATAGATTTTATAGATTTTATAGATTTTATAGATTTTATAGATTTTATAGATTTTATAGATTTTATAGATTTTATAGATTTTATAGATTTTATATATTTTATAGATTTTATAGATTTCATAGATTTTATAGATTTAATAGATTTTATAGATTTTATAGATTTTATAGATTTTATAGATTTTATAGATTTTATAGATTTTATAGATTTTATAGATTTTATAGATTTGATAGATTTTATAGAATTTATAGATTTTACAGATTTTAAAGATTTTATAGATTTCCTAGATTTAATAGATTTAATAGATTTTATAGATTTTATAGATTTTATAGATTTTTTAATTTTATAGATTTTATAGATTTTAAAGATTTTAAAGATTTTAAAGATTTTAAAGATTTTAAAGATTTTAAAGATTTTAAAGATTTTTTAGATTTTTTAGATTTTTTAGATTTTATAGATTTTATAGATTTTATAGATTTTATAGATTTTAGAGATTTTATAGATTTTATAGATTTGATAGATTTTATAGATTTTATAGAATTTATAGATTTTTATAGATTTTTATAGATTTTATAGATTTTATAGATTTTATAGATTTTATAGATTTTATAGATTTTATAGATTTTATAGATTTTATAGATTTTATAGATTTTATAGATTTTATAGATTTTATAGATTTTATAGATTTTATAGATTTTATAGATTTTATAGATTTTATAGATTTTATAGATTTTATAGATTTTATAGATTTTATAGATTTTATAGATTTTATAGATTTTATAGATTTTATAGATTTTATAGATTTCATAGATTTTATAGATTTAATAGATTTTATAGATTTTATAGATTTTATAGAATTTATAGATTTTATAGATTTTATAGATTTTATAGATTTTATAGATTTGATAGATTTTATAGAATTTATAGATTTTATAGATTTTATAGATTTTATAGATTTTATAGATTTTATAGATTTTATAGATTTTATAGATTTTATAGATTTTATAGATTTTATAGATTTTATAGATTTTATAGATTTTATAGATTTTATAGATTTTATAGATTTTATAGATTTTATAGATTTTATAGATTTTATAGATTTTATAGATTTTATAGATTTTATAGATTTTATAGATTTTATAGATTTTATATATTTTATAGATTTTATAGATTTTATAGATTTTATAGATTTTATAGATTTTATAGATTTTATAGATTTTATAGATTTTATAGATTTTATAGATTTGATAGATTTTAGAGATTTTAGAGATTTTATAGATTTTATAGATTTGATAGATTTTATAGAATTTATAGATTTTATAGATTTTTATAGATTTTTATAGATTTTATAGATTTTATAGATTTTATAGATTTTATAGATTTTATAGATTTTATAGATTTTATAGATTTTATAGATTTTATAGATTTTATAGATTTTATAGATTTTATAGATTTTATAGATTTTATAGATTTTATAGATTTTATAGATTTTATAGATTTTATAGATTTTATAGATTTTATAGATTTTATAGATTTTATAGATTTTATAGATTTTATAGATTTTATAGATTTTATAGATTTTATAGATTTTATAGATTTTATAGATTTTATAGATTTTATAGATTTTATATATTTTATATATTTTATAGATTTTATAGATTTCATAGATTTTATAGATTTAATAGATTTTATAGATTTTATAGATTTTATAGATTTTATAGATTTTATAGATTTTATAGATTTTATAGATTTGATAGATTTTATAGAATTTATAGATTTTACAGATTTTAAAGATTTTATAGATTTCCTAGATTTTATAGATTTTATAGATTTTATAGATTTTTTTAATTTTATAGATTTTATAGATTTTAAAGATTTTAAAGATTTTAAAGATTTTAAAGATTTTTTAGATTTTTTAGATTTTATAGATTTTATAGATTTTATAGATTTTATAGATTTTATAGATTTTATAGATTTTATAGATTTTATAGATTTTATAGATTTTATAGATTTTATAGTTTTTATAGATTTTATATATTTTATATATTTTATAGATTTTATAGATTTCATAGATTTTATAGATTTAATAGATTTTATAGATTTTATAGATTTGATAGATTTTATAGAATTTATAGATTTCTTAGATTTTATAGATTTTATAGATTTTATAGATTTTACAGATTTTATAGATTTTATAGTTTTTATAGATTTTATAGATTTTATAGATTTTATAGATTTTAGAGATTTTATAGATTTTATAGATTTTATAGATTTTATAGATTTTATAAATTTTATAGATTTTATAGATTTTATAGATTTTATAGATTTTATAGATTTTATAGATTTTATAGATTTTATAAATTTTATAGATTTGATAGATTATATAGATTTTATAGATTTTATAGATTTTATAAATTTTATAGATTTTATAGATTTTATAGATTTTATAGATTTTATAGATTTTATAGATTTTATAGATTTTATAGATTTTATAGATTTTATAGATTTTATAGATTTTATAGATTTTATAGATTTTATAGATTTTATAGATTTTATAGATTTTATAGATTTTAAAGATTTTAAAGATTTTTTAGATTTTTTAGATTTTATAGATTTTATAGATTTTATAGATTTTATAGGTTTTATAGATTTTATAGATTTTATAGATTTTATAGATTTTATAGATTTTATAGATTTTATAGATTTCATAGATTATTTCCTAATTTTTTTAGATTTCATATATTAAAATATCTTTTGTATCGTATCATAATAGATACTGGTATTAAAATACTTCCTCCTTCTCTCAGCACAATAAGATATTTTCATTATTTTTCGTATTTGTTTAAATCATTTTTAATAATGTCTTGTAAGTTAAAACTGTACGTTTCTAAGAAATGTTAATCTTTTCTCTTCTAGTTGTTTTTTGTTCGTAATCGCTATACATTTTCATGTTATTAGAGATTATCTTTTCCTACGCAATTGGTGCACAAGTTCATTACTTCGTTTTTTGTCTATGTTCATTCGCTGAATTCCCCCTTTTAATTTCACCATCAAAAAAATCCCATTTTGATTTTTTGCAATCACTGATTTCCATGAACAAGTAGCGGATTTACAAACAAACAAGAAAAATTGTTCTCGTAAATACTTTACATATAAGCAGTCAATTGGAAATTCATAACATATTTTCCAAAAATTACATTTGACCTTTTCCGCCAAATGCAATCAATATGTAACTCATCATTGACGGCGACAACGACATCAACATCGGCACTATCATTAACGCCGTCATCATTATCATCATTATCACCAGCACCATCATCATCATCACTGTGAGTTAGCTTTGTGGTATTGTTGGTGGCATCACATGTACGTAACATTGAAAAATTGCAACTGCCACCACACTGTATAACCGCACTCCCATTATATTATGAATTCATATTTAAGGTAAATGTGTGGCGGAAATATGGGCGTACCACAAAAACCTTACCCCATGGTGGTAGGGGAATACTTCCATTCAATCAAACAATTGCCCCTTCTATTATCACACTTCTCTGAGTAAGAGATATAAAATTTATCTCTGTCACTGCTTAGGGAGTAATCAGGGAGAGTGCAGTGCGACATTATCATTGACAACATCATCATCATCAGCAGCAGTAGCAGCAGTTGATTAAACTCAATGCGATGTCTATGATTTTCAGGCAGTCGTATTCACATTGCAGTGAATTGTCATGATTTTGACATATTTCAATGTTTTTGAGCAAAGCCCAAAACCCAAAGAGATGTCCATAAATGGCAAATTGAAAATGATGTAATTTCGTTTTGATGGTGAGTGTGTGTGTGTGTGTTTGTTCATATTTGTTCAAATAAGGAAATTTAAAAAGAGTAAAAAATTTATTAAATATTTGCCAAATAAGGCCAAAGAGGAAATTGGAATTTAAATTTATACAGAATTTTGTACGTTCATCAATAGAGTTAGAGACAGGAAATAGTTGAGCATTGGGGTTAATTAAGTTTTATCTTAATGTTGTAATATTTTGCAAGGTCAGCTGATAAATAATCAAATACAAGCATTTCCTCATAAATTGGTTTTGCCATTAATGATGGCACTCAGCCTCGGAAATAGTTCTTTCAAGGCCGGCTAAATTGTGGCAGGTATAATAATATCATCCGCACCGGGGGATTTATACGGATCAAAGCTGTTGATGTCCTCTTTGATCATGCCTTCTATAATAGCTAGTATTTGGTCGCAAAAATTGCTGTGTGGCAGCTGCAGTCTTGGACTCTCCATGTGGAAAATGGGTGCCCGTTAGGATTTCCACGGTATCCTAGGAAGATTCAGTCCAGGTTCTATGAGTTTTCTTTTTGTATCCTTGTGAAGATCTTTTTGCCTTCCTTATAAGTTTTTTAAAGTCTTAGTCTTCTCCTTGTAATGGTCCGATCTTTTGGCCCTGTTCAGCAGATCTGTGGTTCAATTCCAGGCTCCAGTCATCTAAATTTTTCTTCCATTGCCGGCCCCCTCGATGTTGTAGACAGCAACTTCGCAGTATAGTGTCGAGTCAATCGGCATGTCTAGTAAAAGCTTCTCAAACAGTGACGTTCGCATTCGTCGAGAAACAAGTAGGTGCCGTTTGTTGTGAATCTTAATACCAGGTGGGCCAAAAAAAGGCATCCGATGTTGTTTGGCTCTCATTTTTTTCTAAATGAAAAACTTTGATTACGTTTATTTGAATCTGCCAAATGGGCGCCGCCACAAAAAAAGTCGGGACGGAAAAAATAAAGGCATCTTTCAATAGGATGACTTGTTTTGGCCCACCTTGTAGAAAGCGTGTTAATTCGCAACAACGCGAGAATCTATCCCACACCTCATTCATGGGGTGTAAAGGAAAATTAGGTTTTTTATTTATTTTTATTGTTTTTGTTATTTGACTTGGTTGGTTGGTTGGTATGCAGGCATCTCCTTCTTCAAAGGAGAACACTTAGGTCCTTATGGACCCATTGTGACACCCGTTGGGCATTTGTGCCATCCCTTCAACCTATGCTATCAGCGCGTGTGCTGACTGATGGCGTTGCCAGTTGTCGATTGGGAATCCGGAGTTTCGATCCAATCCGTCCAGTTGATAATTTTACAAAAGATGTTAATCCTTCCGATGTCCAACGATGCAAGTTCTTCTACACCATTTAAGAAGGGTTTCCCCAGGGTTTCCAGTCTCCTTCTGTATAGCGCTGGGCAATCACAAATAATGTGGTCGGTGGATGGTTCACTGCTACTGTTTCCGCAGTAGTAGCATTCGCTTTTCGTTGCGAATCCCATTCTTCTCGCGTTATTTGACTTATTTCATTATTTTAATTACTTTCATTATTTTAATTATTTTAATTATTTTAATTATTTTAATTATTTTAATTATTTTAATTATTTTAATTATTTTAATTATTTTAATTATTGTAATTATTGTATTATTAATTATTTTAATTTTATTCTTTATTTTAATTATTTCAATAATATTAATTATTTGAATTATTTTGATTATTTTAATTTTATAAATAATTTTAATTATTTTAATTATATAAATTATTTTAATTAGTTTAATTATTTCAGTTACTTTAATTATTTTATCTATTTTAATTATTTAAATTGATTAGTTGATTAATTGATTAATTGATTAATTGATTAATTGATTAATTGATTAATTGATTAATTGATTAATTGATTAATTGATTAATTGATTAATTGATTAATTGATTAATTGATTAATTGATAAATTGATTAATTGATTAATTTATTAATTGATTAATTGATTAATTGATTAATTGATTAATTGATTAATTGATTAATTGATTAATTGATTAATTGATTAATTGATTAATTGATTAATTTATTAATTTATTAATTGATTAATTTATTAATTTATTAATTTATTAATTTATTAATTTATTAATGTATTAATTTATTAATTTATTAATTTATTAATTTATTAATTTATTAATTTATTAATTTATTAATTTATTAATTTATTAATTTATTAATTTATTAATTTATTAATTTATTAATTTATTAATTTATTAATTTATTAATTTATTAATTTATTAATTTATTAATTTATTAATTTATTAATTTATTAATTTATTAATTTATTAATTTATTAATTTATTAATTTATTAATTTATTAATTTATTAATTTATTAATTTATTAATTTATTAATTTATTAATTTATTAATTTATTAATTTATTAATTTATTAATTTATTAATTTATTAATTTATTAATTTATTAATTTATTAATTTATTAATTTATTAATTTATTAATTTATTAATTTATTAATTTATTAATTTATTAATTTATTAATTTATTAATTTATTAATTTATTAATTTATTAATTTATTAATTTATTAATTTATTAATTTATTAATTTATTAATTTATTAATTTATTAATTTATTAATTTATTAATTTATTAATTTATTAATTTATTAATTTATTAATTTATTAATTTATTAATTTATTAATTTATTAATTTATTAATTTATTAATTTATTAATTTATTAATTTATTAATTTATTAATTTATTAATTTATTAATTTATTAATTTATTAATTTATTAATTTATTAATTTATTAATTTATTAATTTATTAATTTATTAATTTATTAATTTATTAATTTATTAATTTATTAATTTATTAATTTATTAATTTA